>OY755208.1:277821-2677821 GCA_963576765.1 Draba incana
GTGCTTCCTCAATTCTCGCCCTAGTGATGATTACATTTTTTGCGGTTATCGAGATGAGTTAGGGTTTCAATGTTGATATGACACTTTGGGCGTGCTGCCCCTTTTGGCTTCTGCCCCGTTTTTGACCACGTCTTTTTCGTGGTTCCCTATATATGATGCCATTCCTTTGTTCTCTTTTATCCTTTACTTCGTATTCTGAAGATCCCGATCAGGTACTTTTCTCTTTCTAACCCGATTTCCTTTCTTGTTTGCCTTTCTCTGTACCCTTTTGTTTCTCGAGTGTGAAATCAATTTGAAGAGTTCTCCGAAAAGCATGACGTCGGAAGAATCTTCTACTAGTTCCGATAGTGGGGCGCTGATTCGCAAAAGCAAGAAAAATGTGGACTGGCTCATCGTTTCGGTTTCCCCTTCTGTCAATCTTGAACCCTCGTTTGGTGTAAGTGATTCGGAGAGCGATGGTAGGGCAGCTTCGTCGTCCCTTCGTCGCCCCGGGCAGACAACCAACAACGGCGACAGTTCTTCCAAAGAGGAACACACGCCGCTTGCTACTATGAAGAAGATGAAGGTCGAGACGCAGAGCGATCTTAAAACTGCCTGGGCGAAAAAAGAATCAGCCGATCAAGCGCGGAAGAAAGAGGCCGAGCGTAAAAAGAAGGCGAAGCGGAGGGAACAGTTGAAAGCCTTGAAGGCGGTTCCTGTTTTTGGCTTGGGTCCTGGTCGATGCCCCTTTATTACGTTGGAGCGTCATGATGACAAACCGTCGTCTTCCACGCTGGAGAGTGTTCTCGGATGCGGTAGTGGGAAGAACTGGCCCAGGATAGAATTCGTCATCTCCGGGTCGGACTGCAGACCGTGGGCTCCCCCTGAAGGCCACTTATGCGTTTACGAGTGCTTTTTTGATCACGGTGGGCTCGGTTTCCCGATTCCCCCGATAATTATGGAGTATTGCGCTCGCCGCAGGGTTTCCATATCTCAGCTGACCCATGCGAGTTTTTGGAACTTGATGTCGATCCTGACGCTAAGTTACGAGGCTCGCTGGGTGGTCACATGCGATCGCTTTGAGGAGGCATGCAAGATTGCCCGCAGGAACACTTTTGATTCCGGTCGGTTTCAGGTTTAGATGAAGAGCGGGCTTGTTTTAGTGAATAACTTCAAAAACAGGCTTGAGGGCAACTGGCAGGAGAAGTATTTCTTTGTTAAGATAAATGAGGACTCGATAGGGGGCTATCGCGGGGAGATTCGTATAGGCTAGAACAAACAAATTGGTATGATTTCTGTTCATGGCTGATAGTTGATTTTGCCTTCTTTTTTGCAGATCCCTATACGCGAGCGCTCCCGGATAGTTTCTCCAACTGCGTGGTCAGTTTACTACAACGATATCCTCCTCAGGACTGGCCGACCTTCCTTCGCATCCGAATTCGCCAAGTGTACAACCGAATTGTCTCAGGTTTGTCCGCGTTTTACAACCATCCTTCCTTGGCCTCCCTGAATAAGTTCCTCAGTTTTCACATTTTGTTTCCCAGGTAATCCCACTCTTGGTTACGACGTCTCAAGGCGTGTTGCTCTCAAGTCTGACAAAGGGAAAATGGCGAAATTGATCCTCGATCAGCCTCCACTTCCCAAGCCTAAGGCCGGTGCTAAGGCGAGCGCGCCTACTACCCCGGGAGTGAAGAAACTCGGTGGTGCGGGAACAAACAAGTCTGTGGCCCCGGTAACGGACAAGTCTGCTGGAAAGTCTGCTATTCCAGACCGCACGGGCAGGTCTTTGAGCAGGGCGCAGAAGGAACTGACTGCCCGAGATGCGATTGGGACCACTTTAAAGAAGCGGGCAAGGGACGAGAGCGCCCCAGTCGTTGTCAAACATGGGGCCGGGAAGGACGTTGTTGTAATGTTTGCCCACAAGCGTGCTCGTCAAAGCTCTGAAGGGTCCTCGCGAAACCTTGCGGTTTTGACGGCGGACGATATCGATATGACCGCCAGCGCCAATCGTGAGAGACGAGATGTTGATTTGGTGAACGCAGGTCATAACGTTGAACCGGGCACTGATGCTGAAGACAGTCGGCTCGCTCTGTATAGCCGTGACGAGCTCGACTCTTCTGACGATTTCTCGTATAGTTTCAAGGGTTTTGGCGGGGATATCTCCGAACATCCTGAGGAGTGCGCCAAATATATTAACTCCATTCGAGGGGGTTTAAGGGGTCCAAACCCCGGGTTCAATGAGATATTTGACCGAGAGGGCTTTTGTCAGTCCGCTGCGAACCTTGTGGGGGTAAGTTGCTACCATCGAAATGCTCGTTAAGGAGAACGAGTCACTGAAATCCGGAGGCGTCACGAAAGAGCTCGAGAATTTGAGAAAGTACTCCGTGGGGTGGTCAAAGATGTTGACGAATGTCTCTGAGTGATATCAGGCAGAGAGGAGAGAGAGGAGACACGCGGAGGCGAGGTTTGAAGATGTCAGGGAGCGCCTCAAAAGAGCCGAAGAGGTGAATACTGCGTTGATCAAGCACGTTCGGACGTAGGTATCCTGTCTGCGGTCTTCTCGGAGAGAGCATGGTCTATCTTGTGCCAAGCTGGCTGCTGAGCAGGTCCGTACCAAGATGGTCGGACATGCGCAATCTTCTCTCACCCGAGCCCGTGAGTACTGTGCTGAACAGCTGGAGTGCGCTCGTCTCATCAGCATGGCTAGCCAGGTCAAGACGCAGCTTGACATAATATCAACGTATGGGATTGAGGTTGATTCCAAGGGAGTTGAGGCCAGCTTCGATGACTATCAGAAAAAGATCGAGGTGATGCAGCTGATGGACTTCTCCGGAGGGGATTATGAATTTGTTCCCAGAGCGAGCATTCTCCCGGAGAGCTATGAGGAGGATAGTACCAAGTCTCAACTCGGCGAAGATTTTGGGATAGAGCGCGGTTGGATCCTCGAGCCTTTCGTGAGTGAGTGGACTAAAAGTGCTGATGATGGCGGGGGAGATGCTCAGGGTAATGATCAGATCGTCGGATATGAGCAGAGTGCTGAGGTCATACTCTCGGCAGCGACCTCAAATTCTCTCAGGTTAGTTAAAATTATTGAGCAGTTCGTATCCGGTATTATTTTGAAAGTTGCCGAGGGCCTAATGGATGAAATTGCGGACAAGGTTTTAGCTGAGCCCATTGCTGCCGATCAGACTTTGGCTGAGGCTTCGGCAAAGGACCCGGGAGGTTGCGTGTCTGGCGTTGTCGTCCAGTCTGAAGTTGAAGCTTCAGCGAAAGATCCGGAGACCGGGAATGACCTGATGCCTCTCTTCGCTCCACCCCCTTCAGCCTCGGTGCTGAGTGATCAGCGCCCAGAGTAGTCTTATATTATTTTCTTTTGTTTTATCGTAATCAGGCCGAGTGTGGCCGTTGACCAGTTGTATAACCCTTGTCGGGCCGATATGGACCGGGTTAACCTTGTTTATTTTGCCTGAGGAGCGGATCCTCTAGGTTTTAACGGGATTTAAAGTTTCTTTTATGCGATTAAGTTTTTTAGCTTAAGCGTTTAGGTATGTTCTTAGTGCGGCTAAGTTTTAAAGCTTAGGCATTGATTTGTGCGTCCAGCGAGCTGGTCCCTGGGTTACTTTGATTTTGATCCGACCGGGCTCGCATGATAGAGTGGTTGGATCGAGTTGTCTGCGGGTCTGAACCCAGCTTACGACTAGAGTCCGTCTCGTGGTTAAGCGTGCGAGGAGTGTTCGGCTTAAAATTCTTACACGTTCTTGGGAACTCGTGCGGGACGGGGCCCGACTTTTATCCTATTTGGGAAAGTTGTGGTGGACTTTTCGAGTTTGGATTGTAGATTATTTCGCTACTGCATCTATGGGAGACGCGTGTTGTGATCCCGCTCGGGTTTAGCTATGGTGGGCCTCCCAAGGGTGATCTATTGACCGAGTACTTGATCAGAGTATCGGTGTAAGTGAGCTCGCAGCTAATAAATTTTTATTGATTATAGCTGGACTTCCAAGGAAGCTGCCTACGTACCCGTTAAATAGGGATCAAGGCAGACGTAGTTCATATTACAAAGTAAAAGCTAGATAAGTCATCCGGAGATGAACGAGTCGTTCAGAAACGAGTAGAAGCATATGATGCTTAGTTTGGATAAGTCATCCGGAGATGAGCGAGTTGTTCGGAAACGAGTAGAAGCATACGATGCTTAGTTTGGATAAGTCATCCGGAGATGAGCGAGTCGTTCAGAAACAAGTAGAAGCATACGATGCTTAGTTTGGATAAGTCATTCGAAGATGAGCGAGTGGTTCAGAAAAGAGTAGAAGCATACGATGCTTAGTTTGGATAACTCATCCGGAGATGAGCGAGTCGTTCAGAAACGAGTAGAAGCATACGATGCTTAGTTTGGATTTTCATCCGGAGATAAGCGAGTCATTCGGAAATGAGTAGAAGCATACGGTGCTTAGTTTGGATAAGTCATCCGGAGATGAGCGAGTCGTTCAGAAACAGGTAGAAGCATACGATGCTTAGTTTTTTTTTTTTTTTTTTTTTTATATGGCGGAACTCAAGCGATGTATTGAGTGAGCCTGAGGCTTGCCGGGTCGGGCCGGTTTTGTGCTGCGAGCTTCGTTTCTCCCTGGGGGCTGACGCAGAGATTTACCGAACGGAGCTGTTTTCCCGCGAAGAAGCATGTCCGGGCCATCTTTTGGTTTCCGCGGATTGTGAAGACTTCGAGCGGGGTTAAGAATTTAAGGCATTGATGGTACGTTGATGAGACGCTCGGAGAGATAATAGCCATGGGGTTCCCATGATTACGTTGTATACGGCCGGTTTATCCACTACCATGAATTTGATGTTTCGGAAGATTCCCCCGGCGTGTACCATTAGATTGATCGACCCCACTATCATTGTTGTACCGTAGACCAGAACACACCCAGAAAATGGTCTGAGAGACTAAAAATATACCAGTACGTAAAACCAGAGACCGGAGAGGAGAGAACCCTTAGAGAGCAAAAGTCTCGGCATAGCCAAGCACATCCGAGAGAAACCAAGGTAATGAAACACCAAAGTCGCATCAAAGCAGAGTCTAAATAAACGGAGCCACCACCGATTTTGGAATAAATCGACCATTCAAACTAATCTTGAATCACCGTCATTAAGTGTACCAGAGGAGAGACAAGAGGGCGGAGACACCTAGAGCAACGACAAAGAAAAACTACCTCCGACGAACCAGATCTACATCTCAAAACGAAGAACTCATCTTAACATCTGGAACTGGTAACCGAAAGAAAGAAGAATCAAAGAAACTCATATTATTTGTCTTTAAATATAATATGTTTATGTTGTATAGATAAATTAAATTATTTGTCTTTAAATATATTAAAATTGTAAAAGAGCAAATTCTAGTTGAGTAATAAAAGCTAAGCTTTAAAGCCTTTTAGCTTCTTGTGAGTTACATCATGTGAACAAAGCGTACCTTATGTAATGTGTGTTGATAGATTTAGTAACATGGTGCTTAAATCTCGGCTTTACAATTAATTACACCCAAGCGTTCCAAAACATTTTTATCCACAGACACGTTGTATACTTGTACACTTCTATAAAACCATAAACGGTACGTAACTTCAGATATTTTTTGGGACGTTGAAAGCAAGAAATCCTAAGATTGAGTGAGTGGATATATAATTCCGAAATGTTTTAGCCACTAAACCTCTAAGATATTTTCCACGAGTAAATCGTGTCTAAATAGTACAATAGCAGAGCTGTACATGTCAAACTATTTGTAGATTATTTTGTAATAAATATGTGTGTATATATATATATATATATATATAAATTATATCATTTTTAAGAAAACAGAATAATATATGAAAATATCCCCATGATCATCTGTGGTTGAAAACTCAAACCTTAAACAGTATAAATATCGCCCCGGAGTCTAAAGACAGTAATATAACCTCAAACCTTAACCAGTGTATTTAGTTTAATCATTAGCAAAGCAAAAAATGCCTAAACCACAGTTTCGTCCGCATTTCATTCGTGAGGCTGCATCGAAAATACAGTCACCGCCTCTTGTAGCCCGTCGCTCGACGTTCCCTTTGTAAGGTAGGCCTTTTGATAACTAATTAGAGTTGACATGAAATGGATCACGGGAAAAGACGTATCCGATGAATGAATGACCGTCTCTTTTGGGAACACGAGTATCTCCTCTCGCTCGGTAATGCACATGCGGTATGTACATTAATTCGTCAACAGTTGTTGTTTTGACTCATAACTCTACATGACGTAGTGTTCTTGATAACTATATGATAAATTTAAATTCATGAAGCTTTATAATGATAATATTTTATACTATGCAGAGAGAGGACAACATTGACGAGATAGTTAAATTATTGAAGCAAGAAGTGAATAAAATGATGAATGAAACGGAGGGTTTACTCGAACAGCTAGAGCTCATCGACACTTTACAAAGACTTGGAATTTCTTACCATTTCGAACATGAAATTAAGAAAATTCTAACGAATGTGCACGTGAAAAATGTGAGACACGAAAACAGGATAGATCGAAAGAGATCGGAGGACTTGTACGTGACTGCTCTCGAGTTCCGACTCCTAAGGCAACATGGTTTTAGTATCGCACAAGGTTAAAATAAAAAATATACAAACGGATATTGAAAATCCAAACTTAAGAGTCCCTACGTCAAAGTTTAGAAAACGAACAATTTATTATGTTGAATTGAATTTCTGACTCTATAGTATATACTAACAAAATTATAATAAAACCTTATAGTTTTAATATTGATGTTGTTATATTATAACCAGAGATAATTGCAATTTATTGCAGACGTTTTCGACGGAAATATTGGAGATGGTTTGGATGATGAAGATATTAAGGGTATTCTTTCGCTATACGAAGCTTCATATCTCTCCACCAGATTCGATACTAAATTGAAAGACACCGTATATTATACAACAAAACAACTTAGAAAATTTGTGGGGATGAAGAAAAAGACTGAGACCAAATCTCATATTCTTCGAAGGATGGTGATCCATGCGTTAGAGATGCCGTACCACCTGAGAGTAGGAAGACTAGAAGCAAGATGGTACATAGACGTGTACGCAGAGAGAGAAGACATGAACCCTATCTTGCTCAAATTCGCAAAATATGATTTTAATATCATACAAGTTATTCACCAAGAGAGCTCAAAAGTCTATCTAGGTACGTTAACTTAAGACACATACATGATCTATGGGCTGAAATTTTATTCTATTTTTCAAACAAATGCAGACGATTATTTTTTACGCGCTTTTTCTTGTAAAAATTGCTTTTGAAACATTCATAACATATGTAATATACAACAAATTCTATATAGTTCATCTTTTTATACGTATGTATGTAGCTGGTGGAACAAGACGGGATTAACAAAACACCTTGATTTCGTAAGAGATCGAATAACGGAGAGTTATTTCTCGAGTATTGGAGTAATCTATGAGCCCGAGTTTGCATATCACCGACAGATTCTTACTAAAGTATTCATGCTTATTACAACTATCGACGATATATACGACATTTATGGGACATTGGAGGAGCTGCAACTGTTCACGACCATAGTTGACAAGTAATTAAGAACAAAACGTTTTGTACTACTATGTATATGTCCATTTTCTTTATTTCTTCATTTCTTTGTTGAATCGATTCTTTATGCAGATGGGATGTTAATCGTCTTGAAGAACTTCCCCAGTACATGAAGTTATGTTTTCTCTGCCTCACCAACGAAATCAATCAGATTGGATATTTTATTCTCAGAGATAAAGGATTTAATGTGATTCCATACCTCAAAAATTCCGTACGTATTCTCATTACTAACTATAGATTAGACAATATTAATATGTTGGTCCGTTCACAATTATGTGGTTAAATGATAAATAACAAAAAACAAAATATTAGAAGTTTAGAACCAATATGAACACTCATACTGTATAATTTTCCTCTAAATGTAAGAAATTATTTTTGTCTTTATAACGGTGTTTTGTTTTGTCTTCTTAGTGGGCAGAACTGTGTAAAACGTTTTTGAAAGAAGCAAAGTGGTACAAAAGTGGTTACAAACCAAACCTCGAAGAGTACATGCAAAATGGTTGGATCTCAAGCTCCGTTCCTACAATACTTCTCCACTTGTTCTGTCTATTTTCCGACCAAACTTTAGACAGTATCGTCTCCTATCAGTATCACCACCCCGTTGTTCAGAGCTCTGCCACCATCCTCCGTCTTGCTAACGATCTCGCCACTTCTTCGGTCAGTCGTCATGATTTCGCGACATATTAGTATATAAGTTCTTAACAAAACATGACGAGAAAACGGTTTTAAGCAAATAGTTGTTTAGGACAGGATCAAGGGGCGGATCCAGAACATTATTCTAAGTGGACACAAAAATTTACTTTTATTATTCACTGATTCATTTACGACAACTATAATCTTTATCTTAGATTTATTGAGCCAATCCATTCGTTGTCAACTTGTTTTAAGTTGGTAGCTCATATTTTTAACATGATTACATAGTTATTTACGCAAAACATATCATATGTATAAGAATGTAACACAGGAGGAATTGGCAAGAGGCGACACAATGAAATCCGTACAATGTCACATGCAAGAGACAGGAGCTTCGGAGGCAGAGTCACGTGCGTACATTCGAGGAATGATCGGTATGGCTTGGGATGAATTGAACTTGGAGAGAAAGAGTTGTTTCGTAGAAGCTGCGGCTAACCTTGGACGCGTGGCTCAGTGCGTTTACCAGTACGGTGATGGCCATGGCTGTCCCGACAAGGCTAACACCGTCCACCATGTTTGGTCCTTACTCGTCCACCCTGTTCCACTCGATTGTAATTAACCTTATTTATTCAATTCGCTCAAAAGAATTGAGAGATGCTTATATAGTTCTTCTCTCTTCAAATTATGTACTTTTTGTTAGCTTTTCTCAAGATCTCGACGAGCTTGTAAAGATCAAGCTAAATGGATCATAAGTATATAAATCTAGCTTCAAGTTGTGACATATTTTAAAAGGAAAATATATAGAGCATCAGATCGGATACACTAGTAAAAAAAAAAAGCAAATACCCACGAAAAACCCACGAATTTTTTCGTGGGTAAAGCAAAAAAGCCACGAAAACCCACGAATACCCACTATAAACAGTATATGCTTACCCACGAAACTATTCGTGGGTTTTTCGTGGGTATTCGTGAGTTTTCGTGGGTATTAGTGCGTAAATTTGTACCCACGAAATGGTAGTGGGTTTTCGTGGGTAATTTTGCCACGGTTACCCACGATTTTGTTTCGTGGCAAATCCAATACCCACTAATACCCACGAAAAAATTCGTGGGTTTTGTAATACCCACGAAATACCACGAATTTTTCCGTGGGTGGTGCTTACAAAATGTTAGAACTATACGGTTCCCGATTGGTTTTTAACGTTGACAAATATATTAACCTTATAATGGTTTAAAAACTTATTAATTAGATTTTTGTTAATTCGAATGGAAGCTCAATAAAAAACAAAACATTTGTTATATAATATTGGTTTATTTCATTAAACATATTAAAATATTACATTACACAACAACATTATTATAAACGCGTACAATATATGGTAGGAAAATAGTAAACATTAAAGCAACATAAAGAGTCTGGTGTTTAACCAGCTTATTCGTAAACATGGACGGGTCGGATGTTTATTCACCATCAGAGTCTGGGACTATTTCATTTTTGTAGCCAGTAGTTCCTTCAGCTTCCTAATTGATAGTAAATGGTACGGTTGGTTCGTATTCAACAATCATCGAATTAGCCCCAATTATCTGTTTGAAAAAAGATTTTAGTTTATAATTATCAGTAATATTTACAAACTTATGGAAAATCTACCTTAACAATGTTCCGCTCAGTGATGTTGAGGTACTTAGAGTTTTGGTTAAAACGGCCTACGGTCACATTCTGTAGAATGACAACCGCACCTACGCCAGTGTTGACTCTGTTCTCGTCATTGTTGAAGATGTTACGGTGCATGGTTCCCTCGATGATTCCAGACGGATCCTTTAAGGTTACTAGAAGGTCTCCCTAGTCGTTGGGGGTCGCACTGGATAACATAGCGACAAGCTGAGAATAAGATAAAATTAACTTGTTAGATACATTGTATATGTAAAATTAAATAATATTGGTCGACAACGTAAACCTTTTTCACTTTCACAAACTGTGAATGCGGGCATTGTATTTCTACAACCTGGGTCCAGAATGGTGTGGTCCTATTGTTATAAGTGCCTATATTTATGAATTACAGAGTTAGTATTTGTCATGTACAATCATTATTGTAATGGTAAATGAGTACATTATATGTCTATACCTTCGCGGATTATGTAATCGATAGTAGAAGTCCAACGAGGACTATTAAAATCCTGGTCGCCCTGTTGTGGCTCATTCATGACCTCACGAATGAAATCTTGTGTTGGGCGTGTTTGAGAACTTTCACCTCTCAACACCTTCCTATCGTGAGCCCTCTTGCGAAACATTCCTCGCTGTATGAGTTGGGCAGGTCCCGAAATTACCGGCGTTTGGATTTCAGATCGTTGTGTTGGTTGGAGTGAAACTGTCGGTTGAGCATCAATAACATATAAGTTATCGTATGGAGGGCTTGAAGGAACACGAGTTGTTTCTCGAGGGTTTTGAACGGAGGCTCGGTTTTCCATGTAGTAATTCCATAGATCTCTGTTTGCCATTTGGAAATTGGTTTTTTTTGTGTTATGATTTTGTGTTGAAGTACTCGGACTTATATAGGCAAAACAGAGTGCTTTTTTAGGGTTAACGTGTCGATGTATATGTGGATATAAGAAAGTATGAAAAAATAATTTGACATTACATACCTGTGTGCAATAAAGAAATCAAGTCCGTGAATGACATTGTCTGCCACTGAATTATTTATGATTCAGTACCAGACAATGTCATTCACGGAATTGATTTCTTTATTGCACACTGATATGTAATGTCAAATCAATTTTTCATGTTAACAATCACGTGTGATGTAATGACACTGTCGGCCACTGGACGGTGAATTGACATTTCGAAAATAAAATGAATGGCGTGAAAGTATTCTACTCAGGTAAACAATCACGGGTGGTGTAAATAGGGCTAGCTGTTAAAACTGGTTAGAAGAATACAAATTATATTCCACATAATATTATACAACAATCCACATCATATTTTATTACAAACCACTCGACGGATAACAATCCACTACTTTTATAAGACGTTAAAAATTTAACACATACGAAAATAATATTACATAAAATACTACAAATTAAGGATCACATTGATGCACAATTTTCATTCATCTTCAGATGAGGAATCAGCTTCAGAACATTCGTTATCAGTTAGCTCATGATCAGATGTGTACATGTCGTTTGTATGTTGGTCGGGTAAATCATCATAATTGTCCATGTCTTCAACATTGAGTGCCTCGACCCTTAGTAGCCCTGATGGTGCAACAATAGTATTCCTACCATCCTCTTGAAAGGCTTGTTGTAAAGCATCTGTAACATTTCGAACACCTTTGGGTACCACTTTTACACATGCTAACCATTCCGTCCCATGCCTCCTACTCACCTTTGGGTATGGTATGTAACAAACTTGATCACACTGTTCAGGAGTAATAAACGGATCATATTGTCGATACTGCTTGTTCGCAGCAACATCCACCAGTCCGGAACGACTTCTACGCATTCCACTTCCACTAGTGGTGACGTACCAAAAGCATTTGAAGATAACCACCTTCAACCCGACACCGCCATCGTACTCAACCAATCTGATGTCGTCCACAACGCCATAATATTCCGTATCAGTAGTTCCCCTAACGCAAACACCGGAATTTTGTGTCTTTTTGTTTGCACTCCTACTCAATGTGCGGAATAAGAACCCTCTTGTTGCATACGATGGCCAGGATGTGTAAGCACGACGCGGACCTTGTACAAAATCAATGAGCCATTGTGGCACAGTTGCTACCATCCTTTGATTATTAACCTGTAGTAAAATAAATACATAAGTTGAACATTATATTAAAAACGGTAAGAATACACAAATACTTACATAATCTTTGCACCAGCGTGCGAAGTTATTATCTTTGAATGACTGTAGGTCAGTAGCAGACAATGCCGGATATGTAGTTCGGATGAAATCTTCAAACATCCTATGTATACAAATTATGTAATTAAAAAATATTTAACTATTGAATATTATGTTTTGCGACGGTTACTCATACCTTTCATATGGTGCTAACTTGAGACAGTTGTTCATGAGAAACGTTTGCAAAACGTTGTACTCTTCGTCTGTTATCCATCCCTTTGAATGTTTACCTATGAACCTTCCTTTCTGTTTGAAAATTGTTGGGACATCGTCGAGTGCGTAGAAGTAAATGTTTTCATCATGCCATCCTTCATTACCTCGAGCGATCGGTTTTTCAAGCCAATGGGTAGCTAGCGCTGATATTTCTTCTTGTACACAATGCTCGACTATAGACCCTCCGATTTGTGCCTTGTTCCTAACCTTTTTTTTTAAGTGGTACATGTACCGCTCAAATGGATACATCCACCTATATTGTACCGGTCCACCTAACATTGCCTCGTCCGGAAGGTGTACCGGTAGATGCTCCATGACATCAAAAAACGACGGAGGAAATATCTTCTCCAAGTTGCATAATTTGACGGCTATATTTTCCTTCAAGGTTAGAACATCTTGTTCTTTTAATGATGGGGCACCAATGTCTCGGAAAAACAAAGCGATTTCTGTGTAATGAAAGTAACAACCAAAATTAGTAAGTCATAACAAAAATTAGTTAGTCATATTTGTGTATAAAAAAAATTAAAAAATGAATACCTGAAATCGGTACGTGTACAGACTTGGGGAGTAGTTCCATCAAAGCAAAAGGTAGAAGCCTTTCCATAATGACATGACAATCATGGCTTTTGAGACCAGAAAGAGTCGAATTAATTTCATTGACACATCTACCAAAGTTGGAAGCATACCCGTCTGGAAAATGAATTTCTTTCTTCAACCAACTTAGAAATTTCTTTTTTGCTTCCTTTGACATTCGAAATATTGGAACCGGAGCAATAGTTGGTGATATAAGCTCCAACGCTCTACGGTTGCATATTATCGCCATATCTAGCCTAGATTTTATGTTATCTTTTGTTTTCCCCGACACGTTCAAGATAGTTTTGATAATATTATCAAAACAAATTTTCTCTATATGCATAAAATCTAGGTTGTGTCTAAGCAATAGATTCTTCCAATAAAGCAAAGACCAAAAAATAGATTTTTTGTACCAATTATGATATTGACCATAACCATGTACCGTTTTACATGGATCATTGTGTCCGTTGCCACCACACTCGACGCTCATTTGCAGACCTTCTATACTGTTGATGGAGTCCAATATTGTTCTTCCACTACGCCATACCGGTGCTTCAGCATGGACAGCTGTAGACTTAGTGAAGGCAACTACATTCCGCCTGTATGGGTGGTCGCTCTTCAAAAACTTTCGGTGACAGTCAAACCAACAATGTTTTCGTCCATTCGTTAACCAGAATGAATTGGTTGAATCCATACAGTATGGACATGCGAGGCGTCCGTGAGTCATCCACCCTGATAACATCCCATAAGCTGGGAAGTCACTAATCGTCCACATAAGCGCCGCTTTCATCTTAAAAGAAGTGTTTGTTGATATATCATATACATCAGCGCCTTGTGTCCACAGTTGTTGTAGTTCGTCGATTAAAGGTTGAAGGTACACGTCCAGACTTTTCTTCGGGTGTGTTGGACCAGGAACCAAAATCGAGAGGAATAAAAATTCTCGGTTCATACACATACTAGGAGGTAGATTGTATGGTTTGACTATCACCGGCCAGATTGAGTGTGCCTCGCCACTCATGCCTAGTGGATTAAAACCATCTGTTGACAATCCAAGGTAGATGTTTCTAGGTTCAGAAGCAAACCCCGGATAAACGCTCTGGAAATGTTTCCAAGCGGCCCCGTCTGATGGATGATTCATTTTGCCTTCAACATTCATATGCTCGGCATGCCAACGCATATGTCCCGCAGTTGATTGACATTGGTATAGTCTTTTCAAACAATCAGTAATGGGAAGATAAAACATTCGTTGTTTTGGAATCTTTTTACCTTGCCCATTCCACGGATGATATCGGTCTGTTTGACAGAAGCGACATTGCTCGAGCGTGGCATCTTCTCCTCGCCAAAATACCATACAATTGTTCTCGCATACATCAATTTTATGAACGGGTAAGCCAAGAGTCTTCGTAATCTTTTTGGTTTCGTAGTACGACTCCGGAGCAGTATTCGGGCCTGGTAGAATCCTTTTGATAGTACTAGCGATGTCGTCTACAGCACCCACTGCTATATTGTGCTCCGTCTTCCAACGTAAAATACATGATGCCAAATATAATTTGGTATTCTCTGCATTGCACCCTTCGTATAAAGGTTGATTAGCTTCCATGAAGGCCTCATACGACTTGTCCACGAACGCCGGAACTTCGACTTCTTCACTATATTGTTGATCTTGCATCTCTAAAATATCAGCAACATCTACGAATCCTTCATGAAATGTTTCTTGTACAACAACATGAGGATGATGATAACGCTCTTGGTTGGCACTTCCATGAAATTGTGTTGAAGTAGATGATTCTCCCGTAATCATGAAAGATTCTCCATGATTACTCCAAACATAGTAATTGCCTTTGAATCCAACTGTGTAAAGATGACGCACCACCACCCTAGGTTTTGTTGGTGGCTTTTCATTCTTGCATCGTGCGCATGGACAAAGGAGTAATCCAGTTGCCTGATATGATGGTTGTTGACAAGCAAATGTGATAAATACATTAATCCCATTAGTAAATTCTTCGGTAATAGTATTTGTTGATGGATCAATTCGGAGATCCATCCATCTTTTTGGATGGTTTGAGGAAGACATAACAAATATACGTATTGATTCTTAAAAGATTTAGAATTGGATGGGTTTGGTGTAAGAAATTTGGAACACATAAGGCAAGTATTTATAATACTATGGATGGTATAAGTTGTGCATTATGGAGGTAAAGGTAGATACGAAACTTGATTTGACAAGACACTGTAATTGTCTTTGAAGAATCAAAATATTTAATGTCTCACACACCATTTTCAACGGCCAAGATCAACTCTGCAAAAGTATTCAGCAAAATTGTGGCCAAGATCGTTTGATACCAAACTGATTTGACAAGACACTGTAATTGTCTGTGAGGAATCAAAATATTTAATGTCTCACACACTATTTTCAACGGCCAAGATCAACTCTGTAAAAGTAATCAACAAAACTAGTGGCCAAGATCGTTTCATACCAAACTGATTTGACAAGACACTGTAATTGTCTGTGAGGAATCAAAATATTTAATGTCTCACACACCCTTTTCAATGGCCAAGATCAACTCTGCAAAAGTAATCAGCAAAACTAGTGGCCAAGATCGTTTCATACCAAACTGATTTGACAAGACACTCTAATTGTCTTTGAAGAATCAAAATATTTAATGTCCCACACACCATTTTCAACGGCCAAGATCAACTCTGCAAAAGTAATCATCAAACTAGTGGTCGAGATCATTTGATACCAAACTGATTTGTGAGGAATCAAAATATTAAATATCTCACACACCCATTTCAACGGCCAAGATGAACTCTGCAAAAGTATTCATCAAAACTTGTTGCAAAGATCAACGGCCAAGATCAACTCAGTCAGTCCCTCCGAAATGACAACTCAAAACCGATACCAACACCGAATTCACTCTGAATTGAGAATTCACTCCGAATTGACAACTCAAAACCGATACAAAAATTGACAACTCATTTAAATGTAGACCAAAAATTTATATGGGCACAAGTGAATCGGATACCAAAACTGAATTGACAACTCATTTGAATGGTTGATATTATAGATTCATCATTCAACGGCCAAGATTTATTATGGTAAAGTTGTTATTATAAATTTGTATAATCTATAAATAGAGACTTGTTTCATTAGATTTGTATATCGAAACACAAAACATATAAAATCAGCCATGTCGAAAAGAAATGTAGATCAATCGGAGGAAGAGGAGATAATAAAAACATTCCTAGATTCTTTACCAGAATCAAACACCCCTCCTTCTGGTACGATTCGTCTCAATAACCCAACGAACCGTTACAACCCCAGTCACGGTTCTACTTCGCATGCTCCCCCCCAAGCCTCGTAAAGCACGCACTCCAGCCAGGGCCGAAAATGAAGTCCAGAAAACAACAACATCAACCAAGGCTGTAGATGTTTATGAAAAACGGGAGTTCCCAGTTTTCAAATGTCCTAATGACTATTACGGTTGTTGTGACGAACACATGTTGGAGTTCGAGATGGATCATTAAGAGATGTGTTTAATTAGTAATGTACAACTAATATTGCTGCACGAATGTCACTCGTCATTACAATAAGTGCATATGGCTTTTATGTTTGTTTGTTTTAATAATTTGTGCTTTAGTAAGGGGATGTGGTTCAAAAAACGTCTAATAATGTACTATATATTATATGTGTTGTTATTTATGTAAGGCTATTATATGTAAGGCTTTTATAACAAAAATATTGTATCAAAGTTTCAATTATCTTATTTTTTATTAATGTGTGATTCTAAAATAATTTGTTTCTATGTTATAACTTGAAACTTTGATGGACCACATATTCATGTAATTGAAACATGTGGATACAATCGTTACAGACCAACGTGATTTGACAAGACAGTACATCTACTATAAATAAATATGATGGAGTGTATCTTTTCCACCCATCAATAACAAAATAATGTCTTCTAGCTCAAGTGATGAAGACTCTCAATCAAAAAACGAGTCAAATTTTTACCCTCTTCCAAAATTATCTTGGAAAACCGAAACTCTTTGCGACGAATTCACTCAAGAGATACCTACTTACTCGTGGGAATATGATACGCAATCACCAATCTAT
This sequence comes from Draba incana, assembly GCA_963576765.1. Classification (NCBI taxonomy): domain Eukaryota; kingdom Viridiplantae; phylum Streptophyta; class Magnoliopsida; order Brassicales; family Brassicaceae; genus Draba; species Draba incana. The sequence goes on from OY755208.1 coordinate 294,849, forward strand.
GCAACTGATGGTTCTACATCAACGATAGTACCGGACAGCCAGTTCTTGGAAAACATCCACCACAATCCAAAATACTCAGGGGAAACTGAAATTCATTTGATTGTCGATGATAAGCATCCAGAAGGTCATGACCAGAAGCGGGTTGTCGATGATGTTTTGTATAGGCAAATCGAAGACGTACAACCATCTATATTGATTGAAAAGTCAGATACTTACGGTGGAAGTCCTGCAAGTGATTTTGAGTTTGCACAAAGGCCAGAAAGCCCAAACTTAAATCTAGATGTTGATGCAATCAAAAGGGAATGTTGTGACGGATTTTCAGATACCTACGGTGGAAGCTCCTCGTATGAAAGCAAGGATCAATACTATGATTTTGAGTTTGCCCAAAGACCAGAAAGCCCAAACTTAAATCTAGATGTTGATGCAATCAAAAGGGAATGTTGTGACGGATTTTTAAATTCTCCACCAAAGAAACAGAAAGGAAAGAAAAGTTTCTGGTAACTTTGGAGTGGAAAAGAGACAAATGTTTTCAAAATTTAGTGCCTAATATGTACGTGTACCATAACCATTGTATGTTTAATATTTCCAAGTCTTTTGTCTACCAGTTTAAAAGTTGTTTCAAATTTTATGTTTCATTAAATGTAATGTTTTGTTGGAGTTGCATAATCAAATTATCTTTTTACTTTGCAAAAGGAAATATTTAAATAATTCTGTTTAAATACTATTAAATGTTGATGATCTATAAGATTCGTCAACACCATAATTTGATGGTTACTTAAACTTTCTTTAATAAAAATTCAAACCCATATTCGAATCAGTTGTTGTGGAAAATATTTTTAAAAATTAAAGAATTTACCCACGAAAATAAACGTGGATAAACGTGGCTTTTTTGAAATACCCACGATTATATTCGTGGGTTTACGTGGCTTTTTAAAAATACCCACGAAAATAATCGTGGGTATACGTGGGTCTTTTTTAAATATCCACGAAAAAAGTCGTGGATTTTCGTGGGTAACTTCATCATTTTCATCGAAACAGATGTGTTTCCTCCATTCGACAAAACCACTCAAATTTCCACAACCTCCGGCGATTTCGACACAGACCACCGCCGACGAGTCCACGGGGAAGCTCCGGCGACCCACCATCGACGAGTACACGCCGATTGCGACACCGACCACCACCGATTTCACATCTCCTTAGGTAAATTCCTTTCCTCTCTTTAATCCTTTGTTTTTCTTCAATTAGGTTTCGGGTAAATCATCAAAATTTGATTGCCTCTTGGTTGTAATAGCTTTGTGTAGTTTATGAGAAGGAAATTTGGATTGATTTACTTAGATGATTAAAAATTTGCTTAGATTGTTAAAAATTTAGGGTTAGTGTATACTTTAGGGTTTTTTTAATTTTCCAAATAATTTTTTGTTTGAAAAACTTAAATTAAAAGGTTTGTAGAAAAAATTGTTGAGTAGTTAGTGTTTATTAATAATTAAAAGAAAATTTTAAATATGTTTAGGTATTTAAAATTAATTTTGTGGATTTTTACATACAAATTGCATATTTTATAAATTTAGTATTATAATTTAGTTTGAAAAAATAATATAAAACCGAAAAAAATTAGATAACAAATACCAAAATTATATAATTGAAAAAATAAATCTAATACAACTTGTATTGTGTTGGGTTTTTTAATTTTCCAAATAATTTTTTGTTTGAAAAACATAAATTAAAAGGTTTGTAGAAAAAATTGTTGAGTAGTTAGTGTTTATTAATAATTAAAAGAAAATTTTAAATTTGTTTAGGTATTTTATATTAATTTTGTGGATTTTTACATACAAATATTATATATATAATATTAGTATTATAAATTAGTGAAAAAAATATATAAAATCGGAAAAAAATTAGATAACTAATACCAATATTATATAATTGGAAAAACATATCTAATACAACTTGTACAAAACTTATATATAAAAGTGTCACTTGTTAACAAATTTTGAAAACATATTAATGGCTTCAAATCCTAAATTCTTGAAAAACATATATGAGAAAATAAGTTATAAAATTAAATGTTAATGGCTCTACAAAAATATATGACAAAATAAAGACTTGAAAATTTAAAATATAAAACATATTAATGGCTCTAATTTTTTTTAACAAAAAATAAGAAAATATTATTAGTGTAAGAAATATTAGATGTATTATTTTTGCATGTAGTTATGTCTTCGTCTACCGGGACCGGCTCAGTTCGAAGCAGACCCCGTTTCCATCTCCCAAAATCTGCCATAGGTGCTTCTGCAGAGTATCGTTACCGTTTACAGGCGGTATACGAAGCGCCTACTAGGAGATCACAGCCTGTCCTCCATCCGTTTAAGGAAAACGGAGGACTATGGTAAACATCTTAAATATTTAACAAGTTTAAGGTCTATGTGTTTACTAATTGATTTCTAACTTTTAAAATATTTTTTAAAGGATTAGGATCGATGATTCGGTCACCAGTTTTATTAAACGGACCTGGCAGGGTAATTTTTGGGGTCCTTGGAAGAACTGGACCGATGTGAAAAAATTCGCTCCAGAAAAAATTCAGAGTTGGTGGGGAACATTTGTGGTAAGTTAGAAAATTCGGATATTTAAACATTTAGTAATTTTCCATTACTAACATTGTATATTAACAATGGTTGTTGCGAGTTGTAGCAAAACTATTATTGGGATCCCGAGTTCGAGGACATCGTCTTTTATGAATGGAAGGAAAAGACGAAGTTAGGAATCGGCGAAGAGATTAGTAGGAAACATCGGCAGGGAGTGCAGCCCGTCTATATCAGCGAGGATGACTGGGCAATTCTTTTGGAACAATGGCAGACTGAGAAAGCCATTAGCAAGAGTAAGACTGCTGCTGAAAGCCGTAAAACGCCGATCAACGGCAAAGGAATGCACAAACACAGTGCCGGGCCCCGATCCTTCTCAAAGATCGACTATGAATTGGTAAGTTTGATCCATATATTAATTTACAAATCTATTAAATATCGTTAGTAATGTTAATGATCACTACATTGTGTAAATAAATTTTTTTGATAATGCAGAAGCAGAAGGGGCAGGGATCCGAGGAACCATCCATTCTGGATTTGGTGAAGGAGACGCATACACGCGCGGATGGCACTTACGTTGATCCGGTGATTGAGGGACTCGTGAGGGAGGTTGAAGAGGAGGCTTCTCAGCACCAAGATTCGACCGGCACAGCTTTTTCCACAAGTGGTTCTCCTCGGGAATTCATTAACCTTAATTCTCTTATAATTTTTTATTTATTGTATATTTAGACTTTAATTCTCTTATTGTTTAAAAATGCAGAGGGTGAAACCAAAATACGGGCATGCCTACGGCGTCGGTAGTGCGAGGACGCAGTTCTATCACCATTCCGTCCAGGATCCGTCGGGAACACAACCGGATCTTCGAACTGAGCTCGATCAAATGAGGGGTGAGATGACTAGCATGGCGAGTAAGATAGATGTCATTTTGAGGAAGCTAGATGGACGCAGCGGTTCAAGCGGGACGACTCAGCCCGAAGACTCTGGTGGTTCGTAGCCGTTTATTTTATGTTTCTGCTTTTTTTTTATTCGAAAACTTTTAATTTAGAACAATTTAATTTTATGTAAAATATTTTATTTCTATTCGAATTATTAGTTTAGTATTTAATTTAATTAATAATTTTAATAACAAATTTAAAAATAAAAAATGTTTTTTGCAAAAAAACATACTACGTACCCACGAAAGTTTTAGTGGGATTTCGTGGGTAAATGGCTTCCCACGAAAACTTTCGTGGCAAATCGTGGGTAGTTTCCCACGAAAACATTCGTGGGTATTCGTGGGTAACTACCCACGAATACTATCGTGGCAAATCGTGGGTTTATACCCACGAAAACTTTCGTTGCAATCCGTGGGTAACTACCCATGAAAATGTAAGTGGGTATTCGTGGGTAATGATACCCACGAAATATGTCGTGGGTATTCGTGGGTTTTTGCCACGGATAATTTCGTGGCTTTTCGTGGGTAGCTTTACCCACGAACACCAACTAAATTCTCTACCCACGACGCTATACCCACGAAAATTGGTCACTCTTACCCACGAAACTTTCGTGGGTATGGCCATTTTTTTTTACTAGTGATAGTACCTAATTTCTTATGTAACTTGGATTTTCGAAATTTATATAATTCATTACAAATAAAATAAAAAATACTTTGGAGTTTGGACATATATATAGGCAGAATGAAAACTATGCTCTCCAAAGAATACGAATGAAAACATTATATATCTATTATTAGGCCTAGACAATTTTTTAAAAATAAATGGTGTTATAAAATAATCACTATGTTTATAATTATATTTTAATAAATACTAACTAATTTTGTTTTTAATCAAAGTTTTACTTTACCACTACAGCAATACGCCAACTGTTTGTTCCGATTTCAATCCTACAATCAACTGACGTAATACACACGTCAGCTCACACACTATCAACACGATTGATCCGATTTTTAATTATTTCTAAGATTAGAAAGAGATCAATAAAAGGTTAATTATAGAAAACTCAATCGCTTATTTATAACATTACCGTTACCGTGTCCATTTCCCTCTTCCTCCTTCTCTCTCTGAATCGAGAGAAAAATCTGATTCTTCTCTCTCACGGGAAAATCCCCAAATCGAGAAATCGCAAAGATCAAGGTACTTACTCGATCATGTCCTTTTCAGGAATTAGGGCTTGTCATTATTTTTTATTTTTTTTAAATGATTAGGGTTTGTAGTTACTCTAATCTTTCTCAAATGGATTGATTCTCTCTTTTTTTTTTTTTTTTTTTATCATCAGATTTGTTGATCTATTGCGAAAATTAGGGTTTCTGAGATTTGAAATCGGACGTGATGGATTATTATTCATCGCGCATATAAGAAGAAGAAGAAGAAGAAGAAATTTGATTTTGATTCGTAGATGATAAAGATGAAAAGCCCTTTAGGGCAATTCATGAAGGAATTTCTTAGGGGTTTTAGGAGAAAAAGGATTATTATATGGAGAAATGCGTTTCTTCTAGGTTTCATAATAACCACCATTGTTGTTCTGCTTCATACACCGACGATTTTCTCCGATGAAGAAACCGATTCTTCTTCGCCTATTTACTTAAATGGTTCTTTGCATTTGAATATACAAATTGTTAGCGAAGCAAAGATTGAAACTCCTATGGTGGAGGAGTTGAAGAATTCCTCTGTTTCCAGTAGTAGTAATGGTAAATCTGTAGATAACGAAGAATCCGGACCGAGAAAAAGGCGAAAAAGGAAGAGAAGAAAGAAGACGAAAGACGAGCTGATCCTTCCTGATCCTCCACCAGTACCAAGACATGTTCTTTCTTCTTCAGAGGTAAAGTATACTATCAAAATTATAAGTTTCTTTTTGTGTTTTCTCACTTACATGGTTGTGCCATTGAGCAGAGACATGCTCTTTCATTACCACCAAAGGAAGCTTTATCTTACGCAAAACTCGAGATTCAACATGCCCCGGAAGTCTTAAACGACACAGATTTGTTTGCTCCGGTGTTTCGAAATCTCTCTGTTTTCAAAAGGTAATATTACTAAGACTAGAGTTTTAATTTGATATACCAAAGTCATTTAACAAGTGTTTTGTTTCCTCAGGAGTTATGAGCTAATGGAACTAATACTAAAAGTGTATATATATCCGGATGGAGAAAAACCCATATTCCATACACCGCATTTGAACGGTATATATGCATCAGAAGGTTGGTTCATGAAGCTAATGGAATCAAACACACAATTCGTCACAAAGAATCCTGAGAAGGCTCACTTGTTCTACATGCCATACAGTGTGAAGCAACTTCAACAAGCTATATTTGTTCCTGGATCGCATAACATCAAACCTTTATCGATCTTTTTAAAAGATTACGTCTATATGCTCTCTATCAAATACCCCTTCTGGAACCGCACACATGGATCAGATCATTTCCTTGTCGCTTGCCACGATTGGGTAACAAGTTTTTCTGTTTATATCTTTATGCTCCAAAATCATTTTTTTGTTTGTTGAATACGAAGAGGTTCTAGACCTAAGTTAGTACATCCCCTAACATTTTATGTGGTCCCTTCCTAAGTGCTATTTAAACCAGTGACATCTAGGTTTTGCCTGAGATACTTTACCAGTTGATCTAATGACTCTTTGTTGAAAATCATCCTTTTGCAGGGTCCTTACACGGTGAATGAGCACCCGGAGCTAAGTCGAAACACGATTAAAGCTCTTTGTAACGCGGACTTATCAGACGGAATCTTTGTCCCGGGAAAAGATGTTTCTCTCCCAGAAACTTCGATAAGAAACGCCGGGAGACCACTTCGCAACATCGGTAACGGGAACAGAGTTTCTCAGCGTCCGATTCTTGCTTTCTTTGCGGGTAACCTTCACGGTAGAGTCCGTCCACAGCTTCTAAAACATTGGAGAAACAAAGACATAGACATGAAAATCTACGGTCCGCTTCCACACAACGTAGCTCGTAAAATGACTTATGTTCAACACATGAAATCAAGTAAATACTGTCTATGTCCAATGGGTTACGAAGTGAACAGTCCGCGAATCGTTGAAGCTATATACTACGAATGCGTACCCGTAGTGATCGCTGATAACTTCGTGTTACCGTTTAGTGAAGTGCTAGATTGGTCGGCGTTCTCGGTCGTTGTCCCGGAGAAGGAGATTCCACGGCTAAAGGAGATTTTGTCAGAGATTCCGATGAGGAAATATCTGAAGATGCAGATGAATGTGAAAATGGTTCAGAGACATTTCTTGTGGAGCACTAAACCTAGAAGGTATGATGTGTTTCATATGATACTTCACTCCATTTGGTTTAACAAACTTAATCAGATTAAATTTTCTGATTCCAACCAAACTTCTTCTTCTTCTTCTGATCATGATCCTGATTCATGACATTATCCTTAATTATATATGTACATATTGTTGTAAACACTGAAAATCTATGATATGAAAAAAAAAAAAAATTGCACTAGTAAACGGGCTAATCGTTAGCTCCTTTAAAATGTAGACCCATATTAATCACTATGGGTTTTAAAAAGGAAAAAGAATATTCATGGAAAATTGTTTTACAGGATTATTTGATCCTTTGGTAAAACAGGATTCATGTGCGAACATTTACTCGTAGAAAATAAACAGCTGTAATTTTTTTAATGTCCATAAATATCTCACAAATTAAAATATTACGTTAGGTCATAACACATAAAGAAGTTTGTATTAATGTTATCGTTGTGTACTTGTGTTACCATCCGGAATTAAACTTTCATTTATCATGATTCATGTTATCAACAATATAAATATATATGAGTCTATGAAATTTCACTCTTTAAGAGGGGATGAGGGATGTTGTTTTTTACATAGAATGCTTTAAAAACTTGGAAAACCAACAAAATACTATATATAACTAAACCTGAGACTTCCTTGTTATCATACCCAAAAAAAACTATTTCGGCGACGGGAGCGAAGTAAAGGTATAATTATTGCTTTATAAATAAGTAATGGCCCCCATAAAATTTAAACCATAGGACCAACTGTTACGACCATATAACATATTAATGCACCGGTACTCCTGTGGTCGTCCTCCACGTTTATGTACGCGTTAGTATATAACATAAGCAAATTTTTATTATATTTGTACAATTATATATTTAACGTAACATTTTGACATTTGAACTGGACTTATTTATGGCTTAGATTGTGTAGGTACGTCTCGCAACAACTGCTGCCACCACGCAATTTATACAGTGCCATTTAATTTATTTACTAGATTTTGATCCACGCCAAGCGTGGAAATATAAATTTCAGTTTATTGTATTGTAAAAATATATTGTTTTGAATCATACATATCAAAAAGATATTAGATAACTGATTATATCCACTAAAAAAATTAATCGGTCGATTTTCGAATATTAAATGTCTTAATATGATAGGTCTTACGTTTTAAGTATATACAAAATATAAAAATAAAAGAAATTGATTTACAATAACAAAACCAAAAAGCGAACATTGTCTTATAATGTATGATAAAAAATGTAATTGAGTGATATATATCTTATATTTACTAAAACAAATATTTTTAATAACTCTATAAACTATTTTTAAACCCAACTTTATTACTGACCAAAATGCTACTACATAAATGAGTTAAATCGGTTTGAGTTTCTCAATATGGTAATAAATTTAGTAAGTATATATTTTTGTTATCAATGCTCCGCAAATATTAAAGATATTGAAAATATGTAAATACTTCCACCATGACAAATTGAAATGTTTTGATTGGTTAATTTAATTAATGTGTTCCTTAAGTTCCTCTTTGAATGACACCTAGGATTAATATTACATTTTTTTTTGTCGTGGATTAATGTTACTTAAGACTCTCTTTGAATGACACATAGGATTTTTAACTTTTAGTGTCTCCTCGATTAATATATATAGGATATTTTTCTTTTCGTTAAAGAATAATTTACTTTTATATATATACCCCTCTAGAGCTGTGCCTAGACTTGGAGGGGCCTAAGAAATTTTTTTATTTTTTTTTTGTTGACGGGCCTAAGACATGTTTAAAAAATAAAACCATATAATTATTATTAAAATGATCCTAACTACATAATTTTAAAATATATTAAATATACCTATATAAAAGAATCAGCATATGTTATTTAAATATATGATTTAAATTTACTAAAGCTTTTATTTATTAGATTTTTGCAAGACTTTATTTTTGTATTACGTAAAAAATAAAAAATTATTGTAATTATTATAGCTTTTATAAGCATAGAAAATGTAGATAATTAAGATTAACCGTGAAAACAATTACACGATGACCAACTGATGAAGACGAAGAAGTCTAAAAAATGTTATTTGTGAAACTAAGAAAAAAAGTCCAACTGTCTAAGTCTAAACCATAAGCATTTGAAAAATTATTTAACATATTATGGTTGGTTTTACATGGTCGAGTTAAGCGGTATACATAGCCTCAACCAACCGAACCAAAGCATATTTCCGGAAAAGGGGTCCTAAAATTGTGATAAAAAGTGAGGGCCCTAGGCTGTTGCCTAATTTTTATAAGAGCATGATTATAGGGAGAATTTAGTGAAGTACTTAGGGAAAAAAAATAATTCTTAAAAAAAAAGTGGGTTGAATTTAGCATCTGAAGCACCGGTGCTTATCGGTTTTTTTTTTTTTTTTAAACTTATCAATTTTAAAAAAATTTACTTTAAAAAAAAACATATTACCCATCTTTAATTTCTTATCAATTTTTAAAAAAAATCTTATCAATTTGATTTTATTTTTTTTAAGAACCCATCTTTAGCAACTACCAATAATCAACCAAAAACAATTGAGGTTCTAATTTTTACTCCAACACAATTTATCATTATAAAATTACTTAACACCCCATATATAACACCTATCAATAATCATGCTCTAAGGGTGAGCATTCATATTTTTAAGTTTTCAGACCCCACCCTATAAATTTTTATATATTAAATAAAAATTATTTATAAAGACAACGAGAAACAAAATGAAATTTAAGATTTATACGACTGCTCATACACAAATTATTTCAATGGATGCTATTTGCAAAACTTGAATATTATAAAAATTCACAAGGAGTCCATATATTATGATAGTTATAGAACCATTCCTGTCGAGAGATTAATCGGATTTATAAATAAATCATCTAAATTAGATACACATGAATTCAAATATTTTGTCCTCAATTTTTTCGTCATGATCTCATCAAAGATATAAATTTTCGTAGTTTTAAATGTGAAAAAGGAGAACAATAACTTTTTAACGTAGACTAGACCATCGTCGTGTATTTAATTACATGTTGTACAAATTTTGTAAGTTTTGGGTTTGACGAGTTACTAGTTCTCACTTTTGTCCGTACAATGCTGTTGGACCATAGAGGCGGCGTTCACTGCCACGTCCCTCTACTGAGTTTCTGACGCGTGGTAGTTTTTAGATTCTCACTTGTCTCTCAAGTTTCATTACGTTCTTCTTTTTGTGTTGAACCCTACCCTACTCTCTGTCTTCGACTTTTGGGCTGTGAAAATAAAATATGCGATTGTTTGACATTTCTGACATTCATGTTAATTAGTACTCCTCATCGGCTAAGTTTTTTACTCCCTCCGTTTCATAATATATAATATAAGATGTTGTAAAGATTTTGTTTTGTTTCAAAATATAAGATGTTTTGACAATCCTAGATACTTTTTAACTTTATTGAATATTGTGTAACTAATAGTGTTTTGTGGTATTTTTTTTGTTGGTTAAAGTGTTTTTTATATATTTTTAAAATAATACTTTTTAAAGTAAAAATGGTTTATTAATATTTGTGTTTTTTGCTAAAACATCTTATATTATGAAACGGAGGGAGTATATCTTTTATGGAGTATTAAACAACATAACTAGGTGAAGGATAATTGTTTTATCCTCATCGGCTAAGTTTTTTAATCTTACGGATTAAACATTCGATATTATTAAGGCGTCGTACACAAATGAATATAAGGCACCTAATTGCATAGAATAATTGTAAATCAGCTTGTTCTTATCGTGTTAACTAATGCTTACTTTTATCTTTGATCAACCAAATTCATAGATATACATATACCAGAAAACTAAAAATTCGACAACTATATACCAACTTCTTAATATTAACTAGCATTTTTAGCCGGTTCCGATCTGTCAAACGCATAAACTAGTAAAAGGTTTGATATAAGTATCATACTATCATTTTCTAGTATTAGTTGGGCGGATTCGGTTAAGATAACGATATCAATTGATGGTAATGTGAACGAGTTGGTACTAATGTGCAATTAAATGATTAATTATTTTCAAAGAAAGTTGAGAATGTGCTTAGAAACTAGGTGACAAAACGAAAAGACAATTCCAAACATCTTATCCTTTAAAAGTAATACTAACTTTAAAAATCAATTTTTATTTAATATTGGTTTGTTGGTGTTATCGTAATGGATATATATACACATACATAATGATAGAAATATGTATGTACTTGTGTACTAATTTATGTGGAAGACAATGATGAGAGTAAAAGTGTCGCAATCAAACATGGACTCACTCTAACGTGAAATTTCTACATCATGATCTTGTTTTCCAATAGGATTCTTCTAAGTGTTTGAACCACATTTTTTTGTACCCGTCATTATTAAAGATTTTCAATTTAAATGTCTAGCACAATTATTTGAGAGAACCAACCATATACAAACAGATACGCAATTAAACTTACCTAGGGATAGTAAATTTAACAGCGACAAGCTTTAGATTTTAATGTTATATATTACTCTCCCATACCAAGGTCCAAATAGATTATATAATCATTTTAGAGATAAAAGATGAATAAAAAGTAATTAAATTTGCAACAACAAAATAGGGTCCAAATAGTTGCTTTTAGTAGAATTGGTGGAATTCGACCCAAAAAAGAGAGTAGAATTGGTGGAATTGTGATTAAATATAATAAGAAAAAACAAATCAATTCATTTTTAAATTTTATTTCCAAATAGTAAAAGAAATTAGACATATCAAATTGCAATAATTGAATAAAAACTTTTTTGGAACATTAATGATTAAACAAACGAAAATATAGAACATCTAGAATTGCATCTTGTAGAAATATATTTGTAATCGTTCAGTTAGTTAAATCTTAAACTTATAGAAACAAAATTTACGTTAGTAGTTTAAACAAGAAGTAGTCTAAAACTTAACAATAAAAGACTATATATGGTTATAATTTAGGATAATTAATAGAAATGTACGATACAATTAAATTCATGTTGACTCTCAAAATTTTTAATTAAATATATGAACATTTGTTACCTGAGGGTGACTGACTATAAATCATCGATCGATGAGACATATTTAAATTATTATATTTGGATTAGTGGTCTTTGTTTTTTTCATAAGATGACTATTATCTGATTAATCTGGATTTTGAGACATATGACAACAGTTATACATATACGGAAATAGTATTCGTAATTAATAATAATAAATGTTTATGTAGAAGAGAACGCATATTGAAATTATTTTAACTAGGTGACTTCCCGCGTTATACGCGGAGATAAAAATTTAAAACCAAATTTATAAGTCTACTTTTAAAAATATATTCATTGAATTTTTTCTTAACCTTACGTATTTACTATAATTTTTTAAACTATTATACCCGAATCATGCCTCACTATACATTACGTTTTTAAATAAAATAACATTTTATGTGTCTTAAAGTTCGAAGAAGCATAATTTTTCCCATGACGCAATTCGTTCCTTATTCTCACGTACTCTCTGTTCTTTCACTTGTTGCCACCAAGCTGATGCTCGTCCCTTAAACCTTGTGGCAACGAGGGGTACTCGCATCTCTTCGGGAACTTGTTTAAAGGTCAACAGTTCCTCAACAGAACTGATCCAATCCAACAATTCCTCGGGTTGAAGGCTGCCATGAAAGTCTGGAAGGTCGAGTTTGAATCCAGATTCCCAGCGGCGATTCTCTTCCCTAGGAATGATGGCAACGTGAGGTCGATGCTCATCAATCTGTTCATGAAGACGTGCAAAAGGGTTGTCATCGACAAAGTCTTCTTCATCTTCCTCTGCGAAAACTTGAGCGTGTTGACGAGGTGGGACTTGTACTCGTTGTTGCACTTGCGCCTGCATCGCAGTGCGAAGCGCTGTTTCAACAGAGGTCCGCAACACATCTCACAGATCTTGCTGAAAATCGGCCAAAACAGATCTGAAAGCATCGGTTTGCTCGTCACGTAGTTGCTGTGCATTTTTCTTTGCAGGCATGATTGGATCCTTCGTCTCTGATACCAACTGTTGCAGCGGGATAGTAACGTAAACGTCAAGAGAGCAAGATATCAACGGGACTCAAGCTTCTTGTCGTTCGAATTCTTGGTCTCAACAGGAGAATAAGATATAGAGAAAGAGTTCTCAAAGGTTTTTATTAAATCAAAAGCTGCGTTACAAGAAACAAAGACGATCTTATTTATAACACCTCTATGGATAAGATCGATTCCTAAATATTAGGGGAAGAGATAAACACCAACAACACCAAATCCTAATCTCTTCTCCTCTAATTACGAAATAAATAGAAAATAAAGTAGCAACCTTAACGGTTATGTTTTATTTGAAAGAAGAATGAAAAACCAACACCATTGCAGAGTGTACGCTACATCATAAAGCATATTATTTGATATCTATCCTTACTTTTTTTCCATCTCCAAAAATTTTGAACATTTTCATCATCTTTTTCTTTTGGTTTACTTTAGTGAAAAAAAAAAATCTCCAATCCTCTTGAATTCTTTCATAGCCAAATATTATGAAATAATGACGTTTTCTTGAATACAATTAATTATAGTGCATAATTGACTAATGAAATGAACGGATAATCTAATGAACGATGTCTGTTTTTGATATGTATTTGTTTATAATAATTAAAAATTATTATTTTATTAGGTTTTAGAGACTCTATAATATAAATCGGTTTTTTTAAAAAAATTTGTTATATTGTTGGTAGTTTTTTTGTCACAAAAATTAACAGTTTCTCTTTAAAATTTTTAGTAAGTTTTATGATAAATTTAGTGATAACATATTTATAGAAAACTGTTCAAAATTTATTATGATAGAAATTAATTTCAGATATTTTATTAGTGAATAACGAAAATAAATAAACAATGATTAATTTTTTATGGAAATAATATAACTTAGTTATATAAATATTTTGTTATTATGATTCAAATTTGCAATGTCACATTTCTTTTGAGCCATGCCATAATTGTTTTTGAGCCATGTGATATTTTTTTCATAAATCGTCTCTAGAATAATATATAGGGGGATAAGAATGAAGAGTTTTTTTTTATATTCTTCAGAAAAATACCAAGAAAAAGGAGTAGAGAAAATGTGGTCGTCGAACCTAAAGGCCTATGATTCTCTGTCTCGTTCTAGTCTTCGTTATCACTTATCACTGTCAAGATCACATCATCATTATCATGCTCGATTAGATTAGTAATAAAAGTTTTAAAACTTGTTTAGTAAGATAATAATAATAAATTAATCATGATATTCTCTAACCTCTTATTTCTTACAATAAAATAATACCTTCATTGTAATTATGTATGTCGATGATAAAGCAGTAATCTCCAAGTTATCACAACATTTATATTATACGTGAGTCTGGCATTTTCATCTCCATATATGCATTTTTCTTCTTTTTATAAAATCATATTCGCTGAGCTTATCTTTCTTCTTTTCTTATAAACAATAAAATAATTCGGATCTTCGATTTTTAATTTATGGTGTTGTAGATTAGTTGTTGAATCATTGATAATGTCACATTTAAGCTATAAATCATTTGATACCTCTCAAATGAAATCGACCTAATAACGTTAAATATTCACTGTTAAAACTACTAGATCACCAGCGGTTTCATAATTTCTCCACTTTGCTCCTTGCGCACATAATAAGCAAAAGGGATAGGTTTCAGAACGACTGACTCGCCTTTGTCTAGGAAACGTTCTCAAAATATCTATATCGTAACTCTTCTTAAGCTTCGAATCTAATTCTTGTTTGGTTTTGTTTTCCCCATTTGGAGTGTGCATATGTTCCACTTTGGGTTAAGAGTTGTTCATAACACCCATTTGTCTAGAATTGTCAAATGTAAGCCTGTATAAGAAAGAGTAAGCTCACGTGAAGAACATCATTTGTCGAGTCAAAGAAAATATTAGTGAGGAGAAAGAATGTTGTTTAAAAAAATAAATTACTTTTAACTTTTAAGCATCAACTACTAATAAAATCAGAAGTAAAATATTTAATTATTATTTTTAGCGACTTAGGTCGAACAAATAGCCGACATAAACATGAGATTAGTTTCTAGACGCAGTTATATTTATGATGAACTTAGGTATAATCAAATCAATTAAATCAAAATTGAAAATCGTTACTGACTGACATGACATCCATAAATACATCACAGTACATATATGGAAAGCAGCATGAAAGCTCAATCATACTCAAAACTGTTACTATTATTTAACAATTATTTTATTTGATCTATGCAAAGTTGCAGACACACAGTCCACGCCTTCTAAGAGCATGCTTATGGGTAGGTAATATAGTGAAATAATATAAGAATTTTATATTATAAATTGTATTGAGATTATCATATTTACTCTAATTTAGTTTTGTGTTTTTATAGTGATTATAGGTAGTAAATATAGAGAGGTTATAAATTTTATTTTTTTTAAAGTTGTAATTTTTTATATAAAGTTTATTTTCTTGAAAATGAAAACACAGTACATTAAATAAAATACGAAATTTTAAACATACATAGGAAAAAAAACATTTAGAACATAGATTTCGAAATCATAAACAAAAAGGAACACTCAGTTGTAATCTTGATCATGTCCAAATTATTGCCATATATGCTCTATCAAATCATCTTTGAGGCCCATTAGAAGATTTTCTGGAATTTTTTCCAAAATTTTAGGGATTTTAGGAAATCCTCCAGATATAAATAGGTCATCTTTTTACTGTATTTTTACCAAGTAATTTAAAAAAAAAAAAAAAAATTTGTCATAGAGTGAATATTTTATTTTTTTTTTGAAAAAAAAAACTTTCTTTCATAATTATCTTCTTCTTCTCTTCTCCGATCTCTGAAGAGAGAAAGAACGATGAGACGCGCCGTCGTCGAAAACTTTTCTCCACCGTTAGGTGAGTGATCGTGTACGTGAGGCGACGACGAGTCTTCATCTCCGGCGCCGGCACGAAGCGGAGAGGAAGAAGATCGGCTTCCGGCAGAGCTCGAGTCTTCATAAATTCGGCCAATCAAACCAACCCATGTCATCTATATTTACTGTTAATATCGCTGCTACTGTTAGAACCGTAAATATAGTATGTGGGCTAGTTTTAATTTTTTTAATTGGTTCTTTATGAAAAACCCAACCCAATTTTCTCTAAATTACCCCCTATAAACTTGCTCTAAGCACCTATCTATAGTTTGTTTGATCGGTACTATTATCCAGTGTTAGTAGTTACTGATTACAAAACAATAACAATTTACTGTACTGAAAATATTTTGTATTTATTGTTATCGTTTACAATCGTCTCTTCTGATTATAATTTGTTTGTTATTTTGTGTAAACAATTAGATTTAATATAAGAAAAGAAAAACACGATACTTCTATTAGAATTAGTTATCTATGAAGCCACTTTTAAAATATTGTTACGAATGATGTTGTTTCGACATTTGCTGCTAAATACACAACATGATCTACATCAAACGTCCGTACAAGACACATAATTATATTTCATTGGCGTGGTCGAAACTCGCAACACAAAGAGTCTACGTCATCTTTTAATTTCATTGAAATGTCCAAATTAAATTTTTATGCGAATTTACCAAAATAATTACTCGTTTTTATATTGAATTTATTGCTAAAAAAATATCTTGTTTCTGATTCAACTAGCCACCAGTTTCTTAGGACTAAAGGTCAAACCTATATCTATATATATAGATGGATCCAATGCATTTTGAACTAACTGAATATTCTTATTATTTTTTCTTCAAATAAGTATTTAAATTATCAAAAACTCCTTCCTAAATTTATTAGAATTCTGGTATTCCAACCACAGTAATAAATTATTTTAACGAACAATCAAATCAAACTAGCGGGAAATTACAAACATGCCACATTTAAAAATATTTTTTTCAGATATGCCACATTTGAAAAATTATTGCAAACATGCCACATTTTTTAAATTGTTAAAAGGATTCTAAATTTTTTTTCTCTCTCTCAAAACTCAAACTCTAATCTCTACCCCGATAAACTATACCCTAAATATAAAATAGTTAACCCAAACCCAAAAAATATATTCCCTCCGTTATTTCTAAAAGATTGATTTTTTACATTTTCAATACATTATTAATGAAAAAATAATGATGAATTGTAAATTCCAAGACAAATTAATTGGTTTTATTGAATTACTATTGATTTAGAATCATAGGAAATTGTTTAGTACAAAAAACAAGACATTTATAACTAAGAATTAATGTGTTTTCTTAATAGTTGTGAAAATTCTACAACATCAATCTTTTGAGAACAGAGGGAGTAATAGTTAAGTTAAAAAAAAGAAAATATTCTTGCAAAGATTTTCAAACGATGACATAAATGTAAAGTGGCATGCCAAGAGTGGCGTATCATGAAAATACTCATTTTCGGATTCACTAGAATTATTAATTTTAATTTAATTTTGTTAAGAACCAACAAAGGTTATGAATATTTTGCAATTTTTTCTTCGTATTTTGCTGAAAGATATTGTTTTTTTACTTCAACGATAAATGTAATTAAATTTAATTGTACAATTCTCCGAATATAAAATATTTTTGTTCGACAAAAAAAAATATTTTTGTCTGATTTGTCAAAAAAAAAAAAACTTTTATCTGAGCAGCGGACAACAGTACATAAGAGGTAAATATATGTGTCGCAAAATGATTAGTAAAGGACAAAGAGGATACGAGAAAAACCAGCTCACCTTATATTTTATTCAATAAAATAGTCGAAGATTGTGTGAACTGTGAACAGTGATAACTTGGATTTAATAACAAGTGCAAATGCACGTAAACAAAGTTTTACACGAAAACATTCCTCTATTTCTCTTCTTCTTAAAAAGAAAAGTTTTCTTTTGAAACACTAATCCTCTATTTCATTACCATATTTGTTGTATTCCTATTTTTGTTGCTACTTAAAAAAATATATTATCTGTATTTTGTGTCAACAATCAGATTTACCGAATAATAGATTTTTTTCTTCTCTTAATTGCATTTTACCACTAACTCTTAGTATTATTTTTTTATTGATAATTATAAGATAATAATCTTTACAAAACATACGGTCACGAAATGGACATGAGAATGAAAATCAGTACTAACTAAACGTACATTAAATACACCACAAATCTAATTAATAAACGGGCCAATTGGTCCTTTAATTTTCCAGCTTTATAAGGGCCAATAAGATTTTTTTTTTTTGTCGACGGGCCATTAAGACGTTAATAAGAGAAAACAGGAAGAAAATAAAAGTGGAAAATGGAAAATGGAAAATGACAGAAAATACCATAAAGTTTGTCTCTTGTACTAATTCACCAATTTTCTCTTTGGATTCTACCTACTATGGCTTTGGCTGCAAGGTTTCTCAATACACAATACAAAATAATTTCATTTTCTCTTTGTGGCCTATAGATGGGTTTCTGATTTTATTTTTGGGATATTTAGTAACTACTATTATATATATATATATATATATATATATACTAGATTCGACTATGTAGTAGATTATGATTTACATTCAAATATGAATTACATCTTTTTGAAGTATCCAGACCAGGTATTTCATGTATCTCATATCAGCTACCTTTATTATTCGTCACGATAAACAGTCAAATACAAAATTTTAATGCCTTTTCTAAATTTTCAAGTAAATTAATAACTAATACAAAGTTCCGAAACAAACATTCGAGAATCCGAGAGAAAGAACTCAACTTTCTTATACTCCCTCCGTTCCAAAATATAAGTTGTTTTGGGTGTTTATTTTTGTTTTAAAATATAAGTTGTTTTGAGAATCCTAAGTACTAGAAGACTGTTTGATTAAATTATATTTATTATGTATATTAAATGATATTTTTTATAAAAAAAAGTAGTTTTTTAAACACCGTGTTTTTAGCCAAAACTACTTACATATTGGAACAGAGGGAGTAATTGTTTTTTGTAACCAAGTGAGCTATCACCATTTCATTCGAATACATGCCAATAATCAATACAAAATCAATAACTATGCGTTAAACATGAGAAAGATATATAATTAGAATGAGTATCTATGGCGATTCTAATAGTATTTTTCTTCTTGCATGAGGTACACCAAAATGATATAAATAGATTCTAATACTTATGACTTATCTAAGTTTATTTTTAAAAAAAAGAATCACGAAGAAACACCTATAATATCTGCCGGCTCCATGGGAGTAAAGTGGCAGTCTATGTCAGACTTTGACAAACCTAAACGATGTGAAAATAAAGGCTCAAATACAACAATCTCTAAAATATTTAACAGCACAAAAATTTAAAAAATTAACCAAAAACTTTAGAGTCTAATTGATTTGATAAAATGGATAGATAATTTACCTTATGGATTAAGAACAGGATCGAGTTTCATTATCTAAAAAACGTTGTTATTATTTTTTAACCATTATAAACGTTTTACATGGTAAAAATATCGATGTATCGTTTTTTCACAAATTTCGGAGATTAGTTTGATTTTGATATGTCTTTGATAATAATGGACAAAAAAAATTGTGAATTATGTTTATACAAAAAGAAAGAAAGAAATAAATAACTGTACTTACACATCACACATTTGGAAACTTACTCACACTTAAAAATGAAATTTCCCCAACAAAAGACAAAAACGTTCAAAACGAGTCCCTTTCCCATCTTCACCAGAAAAACCACCGGAAAATTCCTTCCCCGGCCGGAATATTCCCCTCCTAATATTTTTCCGAGAAGAACGGTTCTTCGTACGGAAACGAGTCCCAAAACCCATCGAGTTTGTGATCATTCACGTCAAGCAAGAGATCAGGAAGATCGGAAAAAGCGTCGTCGGCGACCGGAGATGACGTCATTGATGACGTCACCGTGCTCGAAGGAGACTCCGGCGCTTTCCATTCGAGGGCGGCTGCGGCTGCGGCAGCTTGAATGTCTTTTGGGTCAGCGCTTGCCGGTCTAGGTAAATGGTAAGCTAGCTCCGGGAAGTTGAGATGAGCGGAGCCGCCTTTGATGGCTAAAGCCGCCACGTCGTGAGCACGAGCCGCCATCTCCGGGGTGGAGAAAGTACCTAGCCAAATTCTTGATTTTTTTCTTGGTTCTCTAATTTCGGACACCCATTTTCCCCATTGTCTCATTCTGACCCCACGATAATTCGGATGCTTAGAAACACCCTTGAGATTTTTCTCATTTTTACTACTCTTCACGGTGGTTCTCTCCGGTGCCGGTGACCGGAGATTACGTTGCGGTCCCGGTGGTGAAGAGTCTTGCATCTAAAGAAATGAAAAATGTAACACTAACAAGAAGGGAGAATTTGGTATGATGTTTAAGAAAAAGAAATTGTTTTTTTTGTTTTGTGTATTTTTGAGTGAGGGTAGGAATAGTTATAAGGAAGAGAGATTGGTTTGCTTTCTTCTAATATATACATCCAAATACGAAGCAATTATTCTTCTATGTATGTTTTTATTTTTATTTTGATTATACAAAAATATTTATAAAAAAATATTAAAAGCTAAGGAAAAAAAGAGAGGACTTGACTGCGTTAAGATTTTTTCCGTTTCTTTTTGTTTTTGTTTTTGTTTTTGTTTTTTTTTTTGTCAAAAAACTTTTTTCTTTTTGTTTGTTCTTGCAATAAGATTACTTTACTTTACATAATTATTCTTTAGACTTGAATTTAGACGGCGACAAAATGAATAAAGGGAAAAAGACTTGAATTGGACACTTGTCCGTTTGTATCACTCTAGTGTTATTTGTTTATCCTACTCTAATCTTTCCAACTTAAAATACATCTAATGCAACCTGGCAGATGAAATAAAATTTAGTTGTAGTTAAGTTATTTTGACTGGATTTGACTGGCATACCATGTAGGCTTGTTTAAGCTTACTGGTTATTGACAGTATTGTTTGTGCAGAATTTCGGTAATTGCATTTTTACAGTGGTTGTTCGAATCGTCAAAGATCAACTGCTGAAAAGTATATGAACTTGCATTAAGGAGAAAACGGTTTGGATCTCGGAGAATATATGTGATTTCCGAAAATTCTCCGATATTAAGTTTAAAATTGCTCGAAAGGGACTTAGAAAAGACGCATTAGATATTTACTCTCCACAAGAAATTATATTTTTTGAAGAGAGGTAGATCGGAGATATATCTCCGATAAATGTTGCTTAGATTTCTATATATTTACAAAGAATTTACAATCATCCGAAAGTATTTCGAGTGTAGGGGATCAACGAGAAAGTCTATCCTTTACACTTGAAATAAAAGTCTTATATTAGAGGCGATACAATATTTTTCATACAACTATTAAACCTTTGAGATATATATTGCACATAGTTGATAAAAAATTACAGTCATTTGGCGAGCGATCCATTTTCACCAATCTTCATGATTAATGTAGGTTGTTCGAACAAAGTTTTCAATTTTTTTTTCCATGTTCGTTAAATGTAACCTTTTATATTGAATTTGATGATGTTACTTTTGTAAACTTTGTTTTATAAGAGGAGCACAACTCATCTCAAAAACTTATTTTAACCAATGTATGGTTTTAGAGAAACAAATTCTGGCATGTGCTTTGGCGGCTTTGCCATATATTATATCATTAAACATTACAAAAATATACTTCATAGTAGATGTACGATTTTTACTGCAATGGATATAAACTCCATATCTATTTCTTTTCTCTGTGTAGACATTTTCACACGTACAGTAAATATTAGGGGAAAGAAATTAGTTTTGTTTTTTTCCTGTGTGGATGTAGACATTTTCAATTGTAAGTCGTGGCCCCTTATTTGCTAATGAATCCAATCTGTCAAACAAAAAAAAAAAAAGTCGTGGTCCCTTATTTATTTTTCCTTTTACTTTTACAAATTTTCTTTTGTTTTTTAGCCGAAATTGTTCTATATTCGTTTTTCCGACCATGACTCATGTCTGCCGACAATAAATCTCATAACTTTCTCAGTACATGCAAGCTTATATTAAAATGTCGAAAAGTTAACTCAGTAAAAATTATCATGTAAACTTTTAATAATATGCTTTTTTGTTAATCAAGACATTTATGTATCGAGATCCAGTTAATTCTTAAGATGAATATGATGGCTGAATAATCAATTCACCAGATTTTTTATGAGTTTATAACGTATAACACAATTTCGACAGCCGGCCATGAAAATATTTCTAGTGAAAACTAAACTCAGAATTTTTTTTATATTTATCTCCAAATTTGTTTACCAGTAGACTAGTACACTGTGGGAGCCTAAGCTAGCACAATTAGATTTGTTAGGGTTTCATGAGGAGGTAGAGATTTATAGGGTAAGCTAAGATCACAAGAGATGAGAAAGTGCTTTGTTATTGCTCTGAATGAATTTGTGTACAAAGTTGCCCATGCCTTCTCAAGGGCTTTTACATCAAGTATATATACTATCTCTAAGGCGGCTAAGCTTCCTAAGTCTTCGCAGATTCCTTCCTTGCCTAGGTCGGTTGCGTCAAAGTTGGCTTCGCGTCTGGACCGGGCCGTGGTACTTAGGCTTCGGACCACCTTCATGTTGCTGAGTTGCTGGGCCGAGGATGCTGTCGGACCGGGGACTCAACTGGGCCGAAGACGCGGTCGGCCCGTCGCAGCGTCGCCAAGCCGAGCCCGTGGTCGGCCTCTTGTCCGCGCCGAACCCTTGGTCGGTCCCTTGGCAAGCCGAGCCCGTGGTCGGTCCTGCCTAGTCCCGGACCTTCCTGCTTCGCCTCACTCCATGATCATTTGCTTTGCTTCTCTTCGCAGGAAGACTTAGGTGCTACTCTGCCTCGTTCGTCGAGAGTCCGGGGGGTCACTTCTTCGAACGTTTGACTTTGAACGTTAATGTTGAGTGGGTGAAAACCGAGCCCAACAGTTAGCCCCCCAGCTCGGTAGTGTTAGAGATAATAGTGCCGAGTTAAAGATGCGTTGGATATCAGCGTTACCGTTTAAAGTCAAGGTGTTCGCCTATCCTTTCTCACAGTAGTAGAAAGTGACTTTATATTGGAGGTTTTAAGACTCCGTAAGCATTCTGAAGGTTTCAAGATTTCCTGCTTCGTTTGCTGAAGCTGCTGCGTTTTCTGCAGAAAGGATTTTTTTTTTCTTCGAAGGTTTTAAGACTTCGTATTCCCTATGGAGGTTTTAAGACTCCGCGTTGGGATCGCCAGTGTCAACGACGTCTCCGGGCGACAGCCAAATGATTTCTGGAGGGAAAAGTGTTTTTGAACCGAGCTGGGACCCGCTAAAGAGGTAAGGAAAGAAAAGATTCCTTTTCAAAGAGATAAGGTTTCACTTTTTACCTTCTCTCTCCTCCCTTTATTTCTTCTCCACTTGTTTGCTAGGGTTTTACTCATCTTCCTCCATTACCATCTAGCGCCGCCGCCGGAGCTTCACGCCGCCACCACCGGAGCTTTACGCCGCCGCCGACCTGAGTTTCGCGCCATCACCGACTGTGAGCTCGCACCGCCACTATTCACCTTTCTTCTTTGGTGAGTTTTCTCATTGCCTTCTCAAGCTATTTTCTTTAGCCTCTATAAGCTTTTAGTTGAGAAGCCAAACTCTTGGATCTAGCCTTTAGGAAGAATAGCCTTTAATTTCAAGAATTCTCTTTGAAGACTATCCATAAAAGAGGCTTGTTCTTGAGGTGTGTTCTTGGTGAAGGATGAAAATTCTTGACTTTTGATCTATCTTGTTGACTTGTGTGTAGGTAGATTTGTTGTTATGGAACAAACCACATTTGGTTCGGTTGACCATGGTGAATTGGCGGTGCCGCCGTGTTAAACAGAGGACACCACCATCGTCGCACCGTTGAACCTAACCAAGGGTACCGCCGCATTTCCGACCCAAGCCGAAGACGTCTCGGCATTGCCTACCAGGACCGACCGTGTGGTCGTATCGCCAAGCCAAACCAACCCCACGATCGCATCGCTCGACCGGACCGACCGCGTGGTCGCGTTGCCAAGCCAAGCCGACCCTGTGGTCGCATCGTCAAGCCAAACCAACCCCGTGGTCGCATTGTCAAGCTGAACCGAGGACGTGGTCCCGACACCATCCTCGCCGGTGGTTGTGACGGCGTCCTTGGCAACCCCGGAGTTGGTGGCAGGCGTAAGGGCGTGTCACGAGAATGCTGGCACCGGGATTCATCTCCGTAGCAAGCTTACTGTTCCACGACTTTATCTTGGTGGACCCGATGAGGGTGATGAGGAAGTTTTTGATGACTTAGCGGAGGTTGAGGAGGAGAGGAGGCCTAGTGGTGATGAGGACTTGATGGCCCGTAGCGGGGGGATTGGACTCTCCTTCCCCCTTAACGATGAGGACCCGGGGCTCCCAGCTGGTGCAGCAGATGCCGCTCTGTCGTCAAACTTTTCCTCTACTTTCAGGTCACTCCCTTCCGATGCTGAGGACGGTGATGATGACACCCTTGCAAAGATTGGCCGGCCCGCGGTGGCAAAGAAGAAAAAGGCGCGTCTGGACCCTCCGGGATCCACTCTTTCTGACGAGGAGTCGCTACAGCTTCTCCGAGAGAGATGCAAGATTTTGGACGAGATCAGGCTGGTTGTTCCCGATCGCACTCAGCGAGCTGATGCTCCGCCTCCGGAATACTTCACCTTGTACAAGAACTTCATCGAGCACTACTTGTTGTGGTTTCCGGTGCCCGGCTTCCTTCTTCGTTTCTTATGATGAACCTTGATAGTTTTAGAGTAATGTACTTGCTTTAGATGTCTTCCTACACTTAGGAGCACTTTAGGATGTAATGTGTTTCTGCCATGCGTTTGCCAACGCCGCTGTTGGGCTTTGTGAGTTGGTGCTGCTCTTCTGGACACGTCTGTCCGAGAACAAGTACACCCTAATTTTTACCAGCGTGCATCCTGGGTTTTCCGAATCACTCGATCTGGGTACATGCCGAACGAAATCATTGGCAGCTGCTTTTTACCAAAGACACTTGTTGGGTTTCTGAGTGATAAGTTGGGTTCGTCCGCCCCAATACTGAACACTAATACTTATATAGCACGCTTTGAATCCGATGCCGGATGTCATTGTGGTCGTATTCCCGCATCATCACTGTGGCCAGCAGCAATGAATGCAGAACGACTCTGATTGAAGCCTTGAGGAGCCCATGAATGATGTAGCCGTTCTCATGTTGAGGCTTGTGTCAAGTACTTGGCGTTTCTGGTGACTCTGTTGTGGAAGAACGGAGTACGGGTACCCCACTCCCCCCCTTTTGGATGAAGAAAGGAACTGAATTCGTCTGGAGACTGGTGGTGAAAACACTCACTCCCCCCTCCCCCTTAAGGCGGAGGAGGTCAAGTGAGCTAGTCCGAAAACGAGGCGTAAGTAAAACACTCACTCCCCCCCCCCTTAAGGCGGAGGAGGTCAAGTGAGCTCGTCTGGAAACGAGGCGTAAGTAAAACACTCACTCCCTCCCCCTAAGGCAGAGGAGATCAAGTGAGCTCGTCCGGAAACGAGGCTTAAGTAAAACACTCACTCCCCCCCCCCCCCCCTAAGGCGGAGGAGATCAAGTGAGCTCGTCCGGAAACGATGCTTAAGTAAAACACTCACTCCCCCCCCTAAGGCGGAGGAGATCAAGTGAGCTCGTCCAAAAACAAGGCTTATGAAGCGCGTAATCCCCCCCCCCCCCCCCCCCCCTCTTTGACGAAGGGGGGCAACTGAACTTGTCCGAAAACAAGCTGCCTACGTACCTTTTTACAGGGATCAAGTCGCCCCGTAGTTCGTTGAAGCACTAATTCCCCTTCTTTTTTCGAAGGGGGGCAACTGAACCTATCCGAGGACAGGCTACCTACGTACCCTTTGCAGGAATCAAGTCGCCTCGTAGTTCATTTTTGAGAGAAGACTAGTGATAGTACTTCTTCAAGTGCGTGGCATTCCAAGAGTGGAGGATTGGAGTGCCGGTCATGGTGGCGAGCTCATAGATGCCTGGACGAATGACTGTTGTGATCTTGTATGGGCCATCCCAGTTGGCTCTGAGCTTGCCTGTGTTTGGCTCTACTGTGTTCTGGAACACCTCACGCAGGACTAAGTCACCTTTGCAGAAATGTCTTTCTCTGACTTTGGAGTTGTAATACCTCGAGGCTGCGCTCTGATAGTTGGCAACAAGCACTTGGTTGCGTCGCTCATCGAGGAAGTCCAACGCATCAAGTAGCATTGACCGGTTGATTAGTTCGTTGCTAGGTAAGAGCTGACGTCGTACTCCAGGCGAGCAGATTCGGACGGGATGACGCATTCGGTTCCATAGACAAGGGCGAAAGGAGTCTCCCATGATCATGCAGATGGTGCCTTGCGGGTTCCCGCTCTCGGAGTTGTCACCACGACGCTGTCGCCTGGGATTTTCTATCTGAACTTCGGTAGCATATTGAGCCTTTTCTTCTGGCTTGAAATCTGACAGGCTGATGTTACCTTTGAGAGTGCCCTCGACCAGTTTAGCAGCCAGCTATCATCCCAACTTGCGGCACTTCGCAGTCGAATTCCCAGTTGCTTTGTGGAATTCACAGTATAACTTTTTGTAGTATTCCTTTGGGTCTCTAACCCATGTAAATCTTCCTCTGCCGCGTCCACGACCGCGGCCTCGACGTCTGCCATAGCCAGGTGACTCAATTTGGTAATTATGAGCTCCACCTGCTCCCCCTTCAAACTGGACGAAGGCAGGATTGCCTCTCTTCGGTGCAGCTGGGGTTGTAACCTGAGAAGGTTTGCTTGTCTGCTTAGCCTTTCCGCCCCTGTTGGCGTGGAGTTCTTCTTCACTTCAGGCAAAATCAGCTGCACGGTGAAGAGTGTCTTGAATCGTTGTCGGCGGGTTGATGGTGAGTTCTTGCCAGAATGGAGACATACACCTAATTGCTCCTCTTAAGGCTTCCAGCGCAGACGTATTGCTGATTGCATCTACCTTTGACAAGGTATGCTTGAACCTTGTCATGAAAGACTGCAAGCTTTCGTTCTCTCCTTGCTTGTTGGTCCACAGCTCTGCATCGTAAATCCTTCTTTCAGCAAAGATGTTGTAGTGTTGTACCAACATCTCAGAAAGTTGGTGGAAGTTGTGGATCGAATTATTCTCCAGCTTGTAGAACCACTGGAGGGTAGGCCCTTTGAGGCTTTCCACGAACAGCTTGCAGTGGCCGACGTCCTTCTCGGCTTCCTTGAAATTTGCCCTCCCTAGGGCTACCTCGAACTCCATTAGATGATCAGCGGGGTCAGAGGTTCCTTAATAGCTTGGAAGCTTGATTCTTCCTGGATCGGAGATTTTGGCCCCCGAGATACTTTCAGCAAAAGGGGTGTTTCGTGCATTCTCCAGCACGTAAGCGACCCCAGGAGCCTTTCCCGTGCTTTGGTACATCTGCAGCTTGGTAGTCCTCAGGTCAGAGATGACCTGGTCTAACTGGGCTTTCAGCATAGCCACTTCTTTATTGCGGGAGCTTCGGGGGGCTCTGCGCTCCTGCTCCCTTCTATAGAGCTCATCGATGGAGGGATCTCCTCCTCCATCAGCCCTAGTATTGTCAGTAGCGTCCTCTCGGGCGTGTTTCCGAGGAAGAGGTTGATCTTCACGGGCTCTAGTGTTCTCTATAGCTGTGTCGGTTTGGGCTCGTCTTCAAGGGGGTTGGTCCTCGTCTGATTCCTCTACCACATGTTCGGGAGTTTTGTTAGATTCCCGACGAGGCGGTGGTGGAGGCAAGTTTTCTGGACCCGTGTGATCGGTCCGAGGCGGCAGCTCCTCGTTCTGATCCCTTCGATTGGTTTAAGGCGTATTAAAGCTGAGGCGTGTTGGACGGACACGGGACCTCTTGCGCTTCTTTCTCTTGAGCGCTTGTAGCTCGCTCGTCGTAGTCTCGTTGTACTTCTCCTGATCGTGTGCTTTCTTCACGAGCGTCTCAAGCATCTGCTTGATCTCCGTGATATCCGCTGGGTTGTCAGCGGCGCGAGGCGCGGTGTTCTCCACGAAGTTCTCCTTTGCCTCGTCGTTCCTGTGAGATGAGGATCCTTCGCTGCTCATGCTATTGCTGCCAGACATCTTGATGGTGTTGCGAAACCTAGCTTTCTAGTGTCAGAAACTCTCTGTTCCCCTTAGTCGGTGCCAAATTGTGGGAGCCTAAGCTAGCACAATTAGATTTGTTAGGGTTTCGTGAGGAGGTAGAGATTTCTAGGGTAAGCTAAGATCACAAGAGATGAGAAAGTGCTTTGTTATTGCTCTGAATGAATTTGTGTACAAAGTTGCCCATGCCTTCTGAAGGGCTTTTACATCAAGTATATATACTATCTCTAAGGCGGCTAAGCTTCCTAAGTCTTCGCGGATTCCTTCCTTGCCTAGGTCGGTTGCGTCAAAGTTGGCTTCGCGTCTGGACCGGGCCGTGGTACTTAGGCTTCAGACCACCTTCATGTTGCTGAGTTGCTGGGCCGAGGATGCTGTCGGACCGGGGACTCTACTGGGCTGAAGACGCGGTCGGCCCGTCGCAGCGTCGCCAAGCCGAGCCCGTGGTCGGCCTCTTGTCCGCGCCGAACCCGTGGTCGGTCCCTTGGCAAGCCGAGCCCGTGGTCGGTCCTGCCTAGTCCCGGACCTTCCTGCTTCGCCTCACTCCATGATCATTTGCTTTGCTTCTCTTCGCAGGAAGACTTAGGTGCTACTCTGCCTCGTTCGTCGAGAGTCCGGGGGGTCACTTCTTCGAACGTTAATGTTGAGTGAGTGAAAACCGACCCCAACAACCACCAGTTAATTAAGTTATAGTAATGTTTACATCACACCTTATTGAATATTTGAATTCAGTAGTTCACATAAAATATAAATGCTTGCTAATAAAAACGGAAGAATTGGAAGGAACCCACAACTACCCATTTCTTGATAACAATAATATTTTGGGACAATCGTATATAACAACGGTCAGTCAATATTGTTTGTACTTAGATATTTGCTTAAAGTCCATAAACAATCCGCGAGTTGTGTTTTGCCCTTTGAGCATTTGCAAATATGCGAATAATAATTGTATAAGTTTTTTTATTACTTGAAAATTTAATGAAGAAACGTTTTTTAGTAAAGAAATTGAGTCGAAGGTTGCTATGAACGACCCACGTACGCAAAACGACATAAACATACGTTGTGTATATGTACAAAGTATGATGTTGAAAATGTATACATTATAGTTTAGAGGGAACAAGTTACGTATTAGTTCCCAAACAAAAAAAAGTTACGTATCGTTTTTTTTGTTAGGTCCATTTGATTAAGACGAGATTACATAGAAACAAATCTAGTTTCTTTAAAAAAAAAAAAAAAAAAAAAACAGAAACAAATTTTACATAGATATGTTAACAAAAAAAATAAATTCTCGAAACGAACTTTTTAAATCCATATATGTACATATATATGCATATGCATTACAAATCCATATATACAGACTACAGTTATGTGTTTTTAAAATTCTATATGTACAGTGTGTGTAGAAAGTCAAATTAGGTTTATAATGAAAATATAAGAAAAGCAAATTTAGTTTGGATGTCTTAATTATAATTACTATACGCTATAACTACTAACCATTAATTGAAAATGAAATATGAATGCCACTTTTGAAATTGTTTTAATATTTATAAACAGTTGGTTGATAAAGAAGATTACAACCAAAACATTATTTTGCTCTATATTAATTCACCTACCTAATTCGGTTATTAAAGGGTTAATAAATATAAAGGTGTGGAAATTTTATGTCGACAAGTGATGCTAATTGAAGCAAAACACAATCCTAAGTACTTCACATGCATGTTTAAGCAAACTTCTTTAGTTGATGCTGAAAACAGTTTTTTTTTTTGTTTTCCTTAGGATTTTCACATTACATTCAAGTTAATTGTGGGGTTAAATTACAAAGTAATAAAATAACAAACGATATAACTTGAACTGAATTCAAATTATATTGGCCATTAATGCAAATACATGTATAGTATGTACTTTTAATGGTCCAAATTTTTCTGATTTATTCATACTATATGAAAGAAACAAATTAGTAATCAAATTTTTCGAAGTTTTCAAAAAAAAAAAAAAAATGAAAAGAAAATAATTGATGAAAGAAAAATACAAAATAAATTCATCCCACATATCCGTT
Organism: Draba incana; assembly: GCA_963576765.1. Lineage (NCBI taxonomy): Eukaryota > Viridiplantae > Streptophyta > Magnoliopsida > Brassicales > Brassicaceae > Draba > Draba incana. Next base: position 324,838 of record OY755208.1, read on the forward strand.
TGAGTTATGATTTAGGTGAAGCTATCTTGCACCCAGAAAAAAGATCCCACACACAAGTTTTCTCAAGCCTAAGCCGTTATAAACTTTGACCTTCTTGTGTAGTATCGATTTGTGACTGTCTCATTATGTTTCTCTCTATTTGACGATTTTGTTGATAATGTGTTGTGAGTTTTGGAAGCCTAATGAATTGTCTGTTAAACAAAGATAGCAGGACTAGCATGGGTTATAGTATCACAAGGTACAAAAATCATGGAAAAAAGCATGATCAAACGGCATGTAACATCTCCCCTAATCGTTGAAGCTCTAGCGATACGAGAGTCAACCTACTTTGCCTTGGAAAAGGGTTTTAATAATCTGAGATTCGAGTCGGACTCGTCTCAACGCCATCAACGCCATCAACGCCATCAACTCAGGCACACCGAACCTGTTTATATGGCATACTCGAAGACATTACGACACTTGCCCAAACTTTCGAGATTGTCTCATTTGTTTGTGTAAGCGTGAAGCTAATGTAATGGTTGATGGACTTGCAAAACAAGCTATAATATTAATGGAAATCTATATTCAGCTCAAAAAAAATAAAAAATGAAATGTCTGTTATTATATACGTTGAGCTTAACCTTAGTCGTAATCCAACTCTCCAAAATATCCTCGCCATACTGTTTCAAACTTTCAAGAAAATGAATCATTATGATATTTTGGAGATATGGATAACGAATAAGATTGAGCCCAAAGTAAACTGGAGACGATCAATTTATTAATGTTTCGTTTAAATACTCAATTTCGACAAATGACGACCGCACACAGCCTATTACATTGCTACATATATAAATATATATATATATATATATATATAAGAGTATCGCCAGTTTTAATACAGGCGAGTTTTATTTAACCCACTAACCGGAACGAGAAGAAGAAGCAAGTCAGATCTGTGAATAAACCATATCTCGAGGAGACTCTTTAGAGCCTCGCGTTACGAAGTTGCTGCTTAAGCAAAGGTCGAATGTATTCCTGGTACCCATCTGGAACCACCGAGTCGTTCAATGGATCCTTCCACGCTTCCTCAAAAAGCTTCGGGTACACATTACCATCGTAACGACCCAGGACCGAGCTCAAGTAATGGTCAGTGTAATTGAAGGCGTCCACGAGCGCAACCGCATTAGGACGGACCTAAAACACACAATGTTAAGACTCAACCTTTTAGAGAAACCAAATGCAGAGAGAGATGAAAAAGAACCTGAGAGTATAAGGCACGGAGCTGGTCGTTGGCGAGAGAAGCTTGTTTGGGAGTGATGGAGTCAGTGGATAGGAAATCGCCGAGGTGTTTGTGAAGGAGGTAGAGAGCGTAAATGTAACACAGATTATTCAGCTGTTTCTTCACTCCTTTGCCCTCTATATCTTGCTCTAGTTTTGCTATGAACCTATTACCGAGACAAAATTGGCGAAACTCAGGAGCTGACTCAAGAGGAGAATCACTAAAGTATTTGATTAGTGTGAACGGTGAAGAAGAAGAAGCTTACTTGGAAACAACAATCAATTGGCAATGAGCAATTGCAGACTCAACCAGGTCAGCCAAGAGCTCTTGGAACCCTGCAGACAAAGAGGAATGTGTGAGAAAAACTTCGTAGAACTCGGTTCTTTGGCTTACGGTCTTACATGGCGACAAATTTGCAGGATTTTCCTAGAAATTTGGACCTTTTCTTCTACAAATTATCTTTGGAGTAAGAAGAGAGTACCTTGTTCTGGATTCTCAAACTTGCTGAGATTTTTGGCACAAGCAACAGCCATTCTCAGGGCTCTTGCTTCAAATGCTTCAAGTACCGCACCAGGGTTTAACCAATCCTCAGCTACGAATAACAACAACTTCATCATTAACTCGGGAATCACATTGAGGATAGATCATTACTTTATTGTAGTAGGAAGAAGTAACAATCATATAAACTTGGAAACTCACCCTTTTGAACACCAGAGCGACATTGCAAAAGATGCGCTGCCCGAGTCATATATGCCATTGTGCCAACAGGAGCCTTTCCAGAACCCAGCTGGGCGACTGTCTTCATGAGGAACCTAGCAACCTATCAACGCAATTTTGAAGAATAATGTAAATGACCACAAATTGCAAGGGGGCTTAGTTTTGGAAATATAATGAACAAAAAGTTTCAAACGTGTTTCGCATTTCGGATGATAAGCGAAAAAATATGAAACAGGAGAAATTCACAAAAACTCACAACCATAAGCTAAAGAGCCACGTGCTAATAATAAATCTATTCAAACTAGCATATTTATTCTAGTCAGTGAGAAGAGCTCGCACTTGATACATAAACTTAATAACTACCTGTAATTGCAGCACAACATTGTCTCCTTCGTATGTGCATGCAGGAACATAAACAGCAAACAGCTCGGGAAGCCCACTGCACCACAAGTAGCCATGTCCACCACATAACTTACGACATTCTTCAATACCATCCTGCACCAAACAGTGAGATTCAGCTGATTTTCAGGTCCAAATAAAACCTCCAAGACCACGTCAAGGAGGGAACACAATCGACCAGTCTAGTCTAACGACCATAAAGGATTAGGTATGGAGCATACTGCAGTAGCTGTGGTAGTGAGAGACTTCAATCCTGCAGTGCATGCATGAGCCTCAGGCAAAGTTGAGAAATCACTGGCCTGAAGTCTTCCAGTTACATCCGTGTACAGCCATTTTAGCCACTCCCCAACAAATCGAAACGCGTATGCAGATGCCAACAGAGGAAATAGCCTGTTCTGCTGAGTTTTATAATCAATCACCTGTGATTACAACAAGCAGAAATGTATTACATTCCCTCTTCCAGCCGTCATAATAGTCACCAACAGTTAATGAGAGTAAAAATAATTTCCACATTAGTAGCTGTTCACAACCATGGGTATCCTTGAATATGAAATGAGTTTTGATGAATACCTGTGTCTCAATGCCACCATTATGTGCGCCAAACTGCCTTCGCACTGCACTGTACCTAGTAGCTATGCAAACTGCCCGAGACAGTGCATTAGAAGCATCTGCCACAATTGTTTGCCTCACAAAAACCATAGTACCATACACCAGCTGCTTTGGAACATCTGATGGCACATATTTTCCTTCCCTTGTAACTTTTGACAGCCTGAAACGTTTTGGAAAAGGACGAAATTGCAGAACCATAAGTTTCTATTTAAGTATGAGTCTTTTCCTCTATGACTATCAGTACGTAGTGAATGCTTATTCATATCAGACAAAAAAGACTAAGAGAGAGAACCTCATGAGCATTTGATCTCTCGGAATACGAACATGATCAAACTTAAGAAAACCATTGTCCATTGAATTGTATGCCCCATTTCCCATCTTTGTCCCGATATCACCAACGGTTATATTCGGAAGAGGAGAATGATCCTCTAAGCTACGTAGTTGCAAAATGAATCCTGGAAGAGGAAGTTTAAGCAATCAATACCGGAGCACGAAAAAGATCAAACAAAGAAAGCCCATAAAATTTTCCCCCTACTTACCATGGACACCATAGTCTTTGCCGCCAGTTATTAGACGGGCGTAAACAACAGCATGGGTAGAAACTTTTCCCAAACCACCAGGCCACCACTATTCAACAATGAAGACAAATAAAACAAAAAATGTCACACAACTAAGAGACTGTGCATACTCAATCAAACTTTTCTTGGTTTACGCACTTTGGAAGATGTCTGAGTCGGACTGTGAATGACAAACTCATCGGTCTCGGGATCAAAAGTGGCGGTTGTTTCAAGACCTTGAACATTTGAGCCATGACCAAGCTCAGTTTGTGCATAACACCCAATAATCTGCATCTTATTCGCCAACGACAACCACTTCTGCTGCTGCTCCTCAGTGCCCTGCCCCTTAATAGCAGGCACAAACATTCCCTAGAGACGACAAACACAAAACACGAATCAAAACACTGTCTTGAGAAGCGTTTATAATCAACCAATAAAATGAGGCACAGTAAATTACCCAGTGAAGATCCACAAAGGCAGGCTGATCCACAAAGAACCTCATTCTACCTGCTTCTTCCTCTGTAACCAAACCAACAACAAAACAAAATGAGAAATTTCACAATTAAGAAATTCAAAGCGGTAATAACAAATCATACCAGTGAGTTTAAGCTCGATAATCCTCTTCCACGCATGAGCACATTTTCTCAACGTGCTCTTAAACAATTCCTTCCTAGTTAACAAAGCTCTATTGCTTTTCTCAAAAACCTATAAAACAAAAAAACGAAATCAAACCTCCGAATCAAATCCCTAATCCAAATCCTAATCTCAGGTATTAACAAATTTTCCGGGAATCCCAAAATGAAATCAAATATCGGAAAAACAAACGAGGATTGAGGAAATTTTTACCGGATCGCTGGCGACGAGGCGAGAAATTCGATCGGAAACCTCAAAAGCTTGACGAGAACCAGCCCAGACGATCTTCATCTCCTCGACGTCGAACTCCGCCTTGTTCCTCTCATCGGCAAGGTGATCAATTCCTTCCATGATTCTCAAAACTCAGCTTAACACTGAAAATTTTCCCGAGAAAACTCAGAAATGGATAATTCTCTCGCGAATGGAAAAAAAAAAATACGAAAAGAGAAACGATGCCTACCTTTAATCTACCGATTTAATTGCAACAACAAGAAGTGGTTGGGCAGGAATAAAGCTTTTTTAGTAATAGTGAAACGAAAGAGAAATTGACGAAATAATTGTGTTTTTCTAGGAATATAAATAAATTGAGATAATTTGGGCTTATCTCAGATCCAGTCTCGGTCTCAGTCTTACTATAGACATATAGAAACAGTACACACATGGAAAATATGTTGGATTTTTACCCAAATTAGAGTAATTATGATTCAATGAATATTGAGAAAAATCTCGTGAAAATGGAATGTATAATCTTTTGTTTGACCGCAATGGAACGTGTAATTATAAATTAATTGACCAAGTATATCGTATGTTGTATCTGAAGACTAAGATTAAGGAGGAGTTATTGAATTGTGTATTTTAATATATTTTGGAATCAGAATAAAATCTGTGTTATTGGATTGTGTATTCTATAAGCATATATTAAAATCCAGTGTTATTGGATTAATCATTTATTTGATGGATTCTAAAATACAACAAAAACAACTGTTGTTCAATTTCTGTTTGATTTTAACGGATTGTGATTATAATAGATTTTAGTGCATTTTTTCATCTAAAATCTGAAGAAGAGGAATACGGCCTTTTTCCTTCTTCTTTTGATGGATTCAAACAAAACATGATAATCTCTGTTCTTCTTCAATTCCCTTTCGATCCAATTCTAATCGTCCATAATCGTGAAATTAATTCACGAGAAATTTCCAAAAAGAAGAAAGACGATTGATTCATCTTCTCGTCCCTAATCGTAAAATTCGATTCTTCTTTGCGAATCAGATCTAATAAGAAGAGATTTTGGGTCTGCGAATGGCTCCAGTAATTGATCTGCTTGGTTAACCATTGTCGTCTCCGAATTCGCCACTTTTTCTCTGTAGAATCTATGAAGAACAATCTCTTTGTGATCATGGCAAATTCTTGTTTCGGAGAAGAAGGAGTTATGAAGTTCGAGAGGTACCTAACGGGCGAGGTAAAGCTTTGTTCTTTACTCGTATGTTATAGGACTTGAGAAGAATCTATCGATGATTTCAGAGTTTGGTTTCAGGTTGTCTCTGTTGGTTCTACTGAAGTTGTTGAAGTAGAACCTGGCAAGAAGGTAAATTTGTTCATCTAAAATCATCACACATCATTCCACTAAGAGCTAATAGAGTCTTTAGAGAATCGTATTCATTCGTGTTGTCGCCGTGTCTTTTGCAGGTTCTCTTCTCGGACATTAACGCCTACTAGGTTTGTATGATACATGATGAAATATTGAGTAAACAATGTTATGTAGTGACTTTGATCTGTACTTGTGTAACTGAGACATTTCTCTTGACTTTCTTCAGGTTGATTTATTACCAAGAATGTAATAAGAACTTAAAAAGTCTTGAATTGTTTAAGGTTTTTCTTTGTGGTTTTGTGGATTATACTCGGTGAACATTTCAATTCTGATTCTTTTGCCATTATAATGGTAACATTTTATTGATCTTTGATTTTGTGTTGCCAGTATCTAGATGAGAAGTATCCTGAGCCACCTCTACTATACGTGTGTAGAAATTCTAACATAATTCAATAAGAGTGTGTAATCTTGTTTGGTATTCTTGCTTTGTTAAAATTTGAAATGCTTTGATCGAATTTATATGTAGGTGTTGTGTGAGTATAGTATGGCTCAATTTAGTACTGGTGATCGTAGAAGATAGAAGCAGGACAGGTTAAAGATTTACATTATTATACCTAAAAGACTCTCTCACTTGTTCTTGGCTTCTATCAATGCCGTACTAACATCGACTTCTTCGTATTCTCAGCCCGATGACTCGACAACAATCCAAGTCGAATCATCTCAACCCGGTTCCGAATCCGAATCATATTAATTATTTATAAAGCGAAGACACTCATTGTGAAACTGGTGATTTGGCACCATATTCAAATATTTTAAAAATTTACTGCCCTGAAGACTAGTAAACTGAAAATTCCATATCCCTATATACTCTCATGTATCAAAACACAAAGCCAATTTCAAATGCAGATTACTAGTTACTGATATTTTCTGATGGAAAAATATACTTTTCCGGAGTAAATGGTATTTGTTACCTAGATTTTCTCAACAAAGATACAAAATACGTATATTTTAAAATCTTCAGTTTTGATCTCAAAATATTTAGCAAGCCTCCCTATATAACGTGAAAACAATAACAAGAGTAGAACACAAAACACAAAGCCAACTTAAAAGTAATTATTCTTTTGATATCTCTTATTTAACGTTTATATAATTGTTCATGACAATTTTTGATGTTACAATCTTCTAAATCATTTTTTCCATATTTTGTAGGCATTCATCTATCACATATAATCTCAATTCTGGATTCGAATCATGTAAGTTATTTTTTTTTTTAGTTCTGCAACTCTTTCTCTGTAATAAAATCAGTCATTTGTTTCTTGTTTTTCTTGTCTTCACTTGTGAATGAGTTATCTAGTTGTGTGTTTGTCATTGCTTAACGAGTAATCTAAACTATTACTTTTATATATTTTTAGCGTATAATATAACATTATTTGATGCTCTTGTCTACGTTTTAATATGATTTATTATTATAATACCCGACAAGTTGAGACATATATATAGTAACTAACTAACTTTTTGTTTGATCGTAAGATTTTTGTTAATTATTTTAAAACATTTTCTAAATGTCATTTGGTTAGAAGTATAATGGGGTGTCATTTTAGTAGAAGTATAATGGGAGATTCACAACAACAAGGAAAGGGGACAGGACGAGCTAATGAACTTTGGAATACAAAAGAAACCAATTTGTTGGTAAGTCTCCTTGTAGAGGGCATCAATCAAGGTTGGCGTGATGCAAGTGGTTGTATGAGCAAGATGACGATGGAGAAAAAGATTCTACCTGCTTTGAATAAAAACTTGGATGTGAGAAAACTTATAAACACTATAATAGTAAAATAAGGAATTTGAAACAACGCTATAATAACATGCAAGATGTGATGCGGTTTAGTTCTGGATTTGGTTGGGATCATAAAACCAAAAAGATTACAGCTGAGGATCGTGTGTGGGATGAATACGAAAAGGTAATTTTCTTTCAAAATTATTTCTAAATTTATAATAAGTTATATTTACAAGTTACATCTACATAGTAAATATTTTTTGTTCAAAACTATTTCTAAAATTTTAATATGTTATATTTACAGGTAAATCCACAGAGAAAAAATATGCGTAATGAAATATTTGAAGATTACGAGGAATTACAGCTGTTGTTCAACCCTGGATCTGCCACAGGAAAAAATGCTGTCAGCTTAGGTGATAATACTGATGCACAAACTTTTGGGGCTGAAGATAATTCACCATGCGAATTATATACAAAGCTTTTTGGAAGTGTTGGAAATGTGGATGGATCTCAAGCATCAGGGTCCTGGGATACACCTATGCCACAAGTCAAAGAAGGTCCAGTAGGAAAGCTTCCTCTTAAAAAAAGAGCTAAAAGTGGAGAATATGGAGACTCTAGTAATTCAAGCATTGATGGTAGCCGTATGGAGAAGACTTTTAATGAAATGATTGGTGTAGGCAATCAAGTTGTTAGCTTGATATAACAAAGAGAAGAAAGACAACAAAGAGAAGCTAACAATAGAGAAGCTGAAAAAAGAAAGAATAACATATGGGAGGCAATCAAAGAAGTTCCTGATTTGGAGGAAGATGTTCGTTATGATACCTTGAATGCGATTCATAAGTTAGGGATGAAAGACGTGTTCATCAGCATGTCTACCCAAGAACGCATGGGTTGGATAAGGCGAAACGTGAACTGAAATTTTATTGCTTTATTATTTTATTTTTAAAAGTTTCTGTTTCGTTTGCATTATGCATTTTGTTTTTAGTTTAATTTTTAGTAATATTTTTTTAATATCAAGTATTATATATTTCAATAAAAATAATATATTATAATAATTTCATTTTTCTTAATATTTTTTTTTTTGACTTTTTAACACAATTGTTAGTGATTATCTTCCTAATATTATTACGTATCTTTTTAGTGCTGCAAGAATATTATAAATTTTATTATTTTATCTATTAACTTCAATGATGCTCGTGACTTACCATCTTTGTTTAGGGTTCATGTGGTATATATGATCATGCACAACGTGCTTTGTTGTTTCTTTGTGTTTCAAAAGTTTGTGATTTACGTATCTTTATGTGTCATGGTCATAGAACTCTCTTTTCTCAACTGTCTAATGGTTATTAAACTAGTTCCTTTTTATTCTTACATAAGGTTATTTGATGAAGAAGAAATCGAAATTGCAAAAGAAGAAATCGAAGATGAAGATTTGGATACGAAAATATTGTATTTGTTGGTGACAATGATTGGACTGGCTAAAGTATTGATTGCACATCAATATTTGAAGTTTAAAGATCATATCGAGTATCCAATCCGACGACCCGTCACAAGAGTTGGATATGACTATATACACAATGTGTTACAAGAAGATCCTCAGCATTTTCGACAATTGTATCGTATGTATCCAGATGTGTTTCTCAAGCTATGTGCTCTTATTCGAGATATGACACATCTACGAGATACAAGATTCATTTGTGTTGAAGAAATGGTTGCTACTTTTCTAGTCACCGTCGGCCAAAATTCGAGGTATTGTTACACTAAAGACACATTCAAAAGATCAAAATTTGCAACAAGTACAAATTTTCATAAAGTTTTAAGGGCAATCAACACAATTGCTCCAACTTTGATGGCCAAGCCCAGCCTTACGGTAGCTGCAAAAGTTAGAGAAAGTACAAGATTTTATCCTTATTTTAAGGTACATTTTTTTTAGTTTAGACATTCTTTTTAATTTATGTAGAAAGCTAATAAATTATATTGATCTTAGGATTGTTTGGGAGCAATTGATGATACACACATACCAGCTATAGGTACCTAAGAATGAAGTTGCTAGCTGTAGAAATCGAAAAGGAGTAGTATCACAAAATGTATTGGCTGTTTGCAATTTCGATATGGAATTCATATACGTTCTTAGTGGATGAGAGGGTTCAGCTCATGATTCGAAGGTATTAGGCGATGCATTAACAAGGAGGAATAATAAATTTGAAGTTCCACATGGTAATTTTGTATACTAAATTCAAATATGTTTTATGGTAATTTCATACTAAATGATATGTTACTAATTATTTCATTTTGTTTCAGAAAAATTTTATTTGGCTGATTGCGGATTTGCAAATTAACGCAAATTCTTGGCTCCTTTTCGAGGTACTAAGTATCACCTTCAAGAGTTTACTGGTCAAGGTTGCGATCCAGAAACTCCACATGAATTGTTCAATCATCGTCACGCCGCACTAAGAAACGTAATTGAGAGAATATTTGGAGTTTTTAAGTCACGGTTTCTGATATTCAAATCTGCTCCTCCATTTTCTTTCAAGACACAGGCAGAACTAGTGTTGGCTTGTGTAGCTTTACATAATTTTCTTCGCAAGCATTGTCGATCAGATGAATTTCCTGATGAAGTCCCCGATGAAGTTATCGATGAAGAAAACATGGAAAACGCCAATGCAAGAGATGATCCTGAAATTTGTGAAGAAATTCCTAAAACGCAAGATCAAGAAAGAGAAAATGCTAATATGTGGAGAGAAGCAATGGCCAAAGAAATGTGGTACGATGCAACTAGTAATGAGAATTAAAGATTATAATTATCGCTGAGCTCGTTAAAGAGTTTTTTGGTTAAAGCTAGACACCCATCTGAATATTAGCAAGAAAATCTTGTTACTGTGAGATCCTTTTTTTTTTCTTGTTTCATATCTTGTTACGACAACTTTTTCTTCTTTTGTTTTTGTTCGTAGTACACAAAAAAAAAACGCAAACTTTATGCGAAACAACTCAAAATCATTACTAGCTAAACAAAATTTAGTAACTCTCTCTCCGATTCTCTCTGTTATGAAATCTATTAATGAATTCTTCATCTTCTTGTTCTTTGTAATTTTCTATGATTACGATAAACTAATCTTCAAAGGATGTGTATACCAAAAATTCCCAGGCCTAACTGATGTTTTTTCTCAAAATCTTAAAACCCTTTTCACATCTTTAATTTCTCAATTCGCACAAACCTTAATCGCACCAACGCAATCGCTGGAACCGACAACGCAACCGCCGTTTCCGGCGTTTTTTAGTGCCGCGACGATCTCCATGCCGTCAGTGCTACGATTGCGTTAGAGTAATACTTTTCGTGCATTCCTATATTCTGTTTTGTCCTTTGCATCTTCAACTATCCAGCCTGTACCACTTCCCCAGCATCTCACAAGTCTTTCCCCTGCGTGTCGGGCAGAGATAAGACATCGGGCAGAGTGGACTGTGTCTTCCATGATGTCTAAAGTTGTGTCTTCTGCAGATTTGAGGAGCACGATGAAACCGTTGATGACATTTTCATTTGAGAATAACTCTATGTGAAGAGCAGAGAGAAGGTTCGAAGCCATTTCTTTTTCAATGTTTTGTTAGATTTTTTTGTATTACGTTAATATAAAAACAAAATCCTTTAAAATCCTTTAAAATACATATACAACAAAATACATAAGAATACCAATCTATTATGGGGGATTCTATCAAAATTCAATAGAATACTCTCAAATACAAATCCAACATAATATTTTAAAATACACATTTGAATAACCCCTCCTAAATACAAAATAACAGATGTTAATATATACTCCAACCATCTATAAAATAAATATATTTATCTGACTTGGACCGTATAAATATTTCAATATGAAAATAAATGTATGCATGCATCTAAAGCATGGTGGTCAAGAAACACAACATTTTTTTTCCGATAACAGGAAGATAATGTTTTGTTGTATGACGTCAAAAATTGGTGTAGGTAATCGTTATCGTTTTGTATTTATAGTTGTAACAATAAAAAAAAACGTTTGTTGAATAAGACGGTATTTTTTCATAAACCAATGAATAACCGCCACGTGCCAATATGGTCCAAATACGTAAACTCTCTTTCACATTCAACAGTTTTTGAGTCTTTGACTAACTATTTTAAGAAAGACAAAATCAAACTTACATTTTGAAAAACAGAATAATAATGCACAACGTAAAACTCCAATACTAATTTTTTACACAATTACATTTCTATTTTAAAAATATATACATAAAATAACAGAATAAGAGGTGGTGTAGGTTAGCTTTAAACGCTCCTTTAGGTAGTCGCCGGCGAGACACTACAAGAAAACAGCCACTTTTCCGACGGCCTAAACCGTCGAAAGTCCGTCGGGATGAGGGTGTTTCCGACGGATTTCCACCGTCGGATCTATCTTGTCGAAAATTAAAGATCCGTTGGAAATCCGTCGGAAACTGTTGACGGATTTTTGACGGAAATCGGTATAACGGAAATGCGTCGGAAAGCCGTCGGAATTAGGAATTCTGACGGCAATTCCGACGGCTTTCCGACGGCGGCTGATACCGACAGATTTCTGACGGTTCTAGATACCGACGGATTTCCGACGGTACTAGATACCGACGGATTTCCGACGGCTGCTGAAACCGACGGATTTCCGACGGCGGCTAGTACCAACGCATTTCCGACGGAATTTGGAATTTTTATTTTAAAAAAATTAATAATAATTAAATTTTTTAAAAATGAATTAAAAATTTAAATTAAATTAAATTTAAATATTAAAATAAATTAAAATAGTTTGAAAAGTTAATTCAAATTTAAAGTTTTACATAAAATTTAAAAGTCTACTGTGGAGAATACCTTATTAAAGAACGCGTTCATCTTCTCTTCCATCGCACGAATACATTCTGCATCTTCTGCGTGTTGTGCCTCAAACCGCTTTGCATCTTCTGCGCGTTGTGCCTCCAATGCGTTCATCCGCTCGAGAAGCTCCGTGTTTTGTGCCCGCAAACCGTTATCACCGTGAAATTGGAATGATGAAACAGAAGAGGTGAAACTGTCTTCCGGAAGACTGAAGACATGACCTTTGTTCTTCGGTGTAACCTACCATATACAATAAACTATAAATGTTATAACTTATAAGTATTATAAGTTATTTTAAATTCGTCAATAATTGAAAACGTTACTAACCTCATACGTAAGCTCGTTGATCTTTTCGAATGGAACTTGGGTGAGCGGTGGAGTTCCTTCGACGATCGGTTGAGATTGGATGAACTCCTCACCGAGCCTCGCAACACTTTCCACGATGTGCCGGGCAATTCCATCTTGGAGTTGGCCCGTCTTTCGGTTGGTATGCGCATCTCTGATCAAATCCAGATTTGAAGGACGTGTACCTTCCTTTGCATACTGTTAGCATTGAAAAGTAAGCAAATAAGTGAGCGATTGTAAAAATGTTTCAAAATAAATAAACTAACTAGTTGTTTTGCACGAGTCGCCTTGCTCGTCCCTCCGAGATTATGGGTCGCTGGTCCCTTCCCCTTCTGGTCGCTCCCCGGTTTGTAGAGTGGGTTACAGAGCTCGACTGCGTTTCCTCCCGTTCCCCATACGCAATTAGTTGAGCCCATAACTCGGGATTATTTTTCATATCCCGAGGGATCTTACCAACTCTCCACAGGTCCTTGTACTCGTTCATCTTCCGTGAGTACATCCTACTAGCCTTGGCGTCGAGTGCCCGTCGAACGCGACTAGTCAGCTGCCTGTCCCAATTAAATTCTTGCTGGACAAAAAAAACCTTAAAAGAATTATTTTCTTAAATTTTAATGTAAGAAAACCACAAATTGTCTAAATTACAAAATTTAGGGATTACCGCAAATTGCCGAAACCAGCTGTCACGGTCATCTACCGGCATCGAAGAGTATGTGGGATATGGTCGAGTTATCAAACAATTAAGCATTGTGTTGATAGACCTCGATATCCCATTTCCCGAAAATTGAAACCTAAACAAAATTTAGGAAAAATATTTATTAACTTCCTCAAATGAAGACAATTTTAAATAAAACTTACCATGTCGTGTTGGGAGGCAATTCCGGATCTAGGCGAGGCAAACGATCCCTTCCGGGTTGTGATACGAAATCTTCGATGCTAATTACTGTGGGAGCTGAGGTCGTTGTAGGATTAGGAGACGGTTGTTGTGTATCCAAAAAGGGAGTGTCGGGGATCTGGGACTGACTAGAACTCCGACCCCCCCTACTGGAACCACCGCCTCCAAAATTCTGAAGAAATCGTGGATAATCCCTACAATTTTCAAGATTCGTAATTTGTATATAAAATTAGTAGTTAAAATTTTAATTTAAAATTTATAAATAATTTAATGAATTATTTTCTTAAACTTTTTGACAATTATATAGATATTTACAAATTAGTAATCATTTTTAAAATTTCATAACACGTACGAAAATTTCATAAAAATTATCTAAAATCATGTGTTTAATGAGTATTAATAATCTATGAAATTATAAAAATTACACAAAGTTAAAAAAAACTTTATTTCGTAAAATATTTATTCCTTAAACAACTAATACGTTTAAAAATCATTAACAATTTCCTATACCCGAAATATAACAAAATAACTAAATTTCTAATTACCTAAAATTCGCATAATCCCTAAAATTCTCATAATCCCTAAATCCTTAAATCCCTAAATTTCTAAACTCCTAAAATTGTCATAATCCCTAAATCCCTAAATTCCTAAAATTCTCATAACCCCTAAATCCCTAACTCCCTAAATTTCTAAATTCCTAAAATTCTCATAATCCCTAAATCCCTAAATTCCTAAAATCCTAACTCCCTAAATTTCTAAAATCCTCAAATTCTCATAATTAAATTCTCACAACAATCCTAAATCTAAAAACCCAATTTTTCAAGAACAATGTTGAAACAATCAAAATTATCAACCCAAACTTACATTGGTATATAGATTTCATGATGGATTAGGCTAATTGGATTGAAACCGTTTGATGGTCGGCGTTTTCCGGCGAATTTTCCGAAGATTTCCGGCGATTTCCGTTTTTCCTCTCCGTTTTTTGATCTATCATCAGGAGGAGGAAGAGTCTGGTTTTATTCGAGAATTCCGACGGAACACGATTCCCAATTTTGACGGATACTCCCGCCTTTTCAATGAGAACGAAGTTTGTTGGCGGCAAAATTTAGGGTATTTCGTCGGATTTCTGTCGGAATATATTGACAAATTTCCGACGAACTGTGATATTTTAATATAATATTTACGCGGAGTAAAATAAAATATAAAAATAATATCCGTCGGAAATCCGTCAATATATTCCGAAGGATTATGTTATTTTTATATAATATTTCCGCGGAGTAAAATAAAATATAAAAATAACACAATCCGTCGGAAATCCGTCAATATATTCGGACAGAAACCCGACGAATTGTGTTAATTTTATATTTTATTTTCTTATATTTGTATTGAAATCCGTGGGAATTTTCCACGGATTTCCGGCGTAATGTGTTATTTATATTTTTTATTTTCTTATATTTGTAATGAATTTCGTATAAATTTATGTAAACAAATATTTCGAAACTTATTACACATATAAAACACCAATATTTCACATACGCAAACATTTATTCATAAAATATTACTCTGAATCTCTTGAGGAACCTTCACTAGGGATGGAGTCTGAATCGTCATCAAATTCGTCACGTGATTCCTCTTCGTCCGAATGAACTAAATCATCGCCGATATGTGTGACATCAACAACAAGGTCAATGTTATCCATTTTCTCGACAGGTGACATTTGAATACTTCTCAATGGTTGGAGAGCATCATGTTCTGGAACTCCATATAATCTTCCTCTCGGGTTAATTGAAGTTACTGTGATCCAAGGATCTGTACGATAGGAAACTTGAGGATATGGAATGTAGCAAACCTATTATTAAATAGTTGGTTTTGTTAATATACATGAATAACAAAACATATCGTATGATCATGTTGGAAAACCTATTATGGACTTGATACCTGGTATGGTTGTGACGCAAGGATAAATGGATCGTATTTTTGTAGTTTCCGTCTTGAATTTATCGAAATTACACCAAGGAGGTCTATTCGAACCCCACGTCCATTGGATGGCTCATACCAATTGCACAAAAACACAATGTACCTCAAGTCCAACATTCGTGGATACCGGATTTCTAAGATTTCGTTTAAAATGCCATAGTAGACGGTATCACCTGATTGCGACGAAATACCATAGTCTGAAGTTGACCTCGTTCGTCCTTTCTCACGAATCCTAAACGAATATCCCCTAGTGCAAAACTTGGGATATGAAGTCGCGGTCGTGCGCGAACCAATAGCAAACTCCACTAACCATGTCGGGAGAGTTTGACCTCTTGCCAAACCTTCGGAAACCTAATGAACGATAAAAGTAAGAAATCATTAACATATAAAACGTGAAAATCTGGAAATGTAAAAGTAAGAAATTATATTAAACTTACAGAAAATTTCACTCACCCCGAGAATTCTTCATCTTTTAAGACATCAAGTTCGGATTCTGTCTTATCAGGATGGTAAGTTTGGACTAGGGACATGTAAATGCTGTAACATAAAAATCTTTGTTAGATTAAGACAAATAATTCCAAAAAGTTTGTATAAAAACTGATATACCTTTCGTACTCCATAATTTCGTCACAATTTCTGAGGATATACATATGCAAATGTGTGACCTCTTGTGCTGATAGTTTGCGTTTATTTCCTTTTCCACTTACTCGACCAACTTGGGCAAACAACTCAGGTACAACCACGGGATACATTGTTTTCCCACCTCTATCATCATGTTGCGCCGGACGTCTAGCTTTAGTTCGAACTTCCGATAGAAAGTAATATTCGGCAAAGTGTGAGACTTCTTCATTTCGGCTCTGTGCAACAATAGATCCCTCCACCTTGCTCAAATTTTTAACCTTTTTCTTCAAGTGGAACATGTAACGCTCGAACGGATACATCCATCGGTATTGAACAGGGCCTCCTAATGCTGCTTCTCGTGGGAGGTGAATAGGAAGATGTTCCATGACATCAAAAAAAGACGGTGGAAATATCTTCTCAAGATTACAAAGGGGTACCGGGATGTTGGCCTCTAAATTACGGATCCCGACAACTGTTAGTGTCCGTGAACATAAATCTCGAAAGAAAGCCCCAACTCCTACAAACGAAAAGTAAACAAGTTAGTACATATATAATAGCATTATATTAGTGAGAAACTCACGGGAGTACGAAATATACCTCCAATTGCTTGATGGATGTCTTTTGGAAGAAGATAAGCAAATGCAAATGGAAGAAGACGCTGCATCACAACATGACAATCATGACTTTTCATTCCAAGAAACTTCCCTTCTGTCGAATCCACGCAATTACGTAGGTTAGATGCGTAGCCGTCAGGAAATTTAACATATTTTTTAATCCATTCAAAAAATACTTCCTTCTGACTAGCGTCTAACCGATACGCAGGCATCGGCAATCTACCGTTAGGCAAAACATGAAGAGATTGCCTTGAACAAATCAATGGCAAGTCTAATCTAGACTTCCAGTTGTCTTTTGTCTTCCCTGGAACGTTTAAAATGGTGTTCATGATGTTGTCAAAGAAATTCTTTTCAACATGCATGACATCTAGATTATGCCGCAGTAGATGGTCTTTCCAATAAGGTAAATCCCAAAAAATACTTTTCTTGTGCCAATTGTGATGTCCTACGCAACCGTCTACGGGATGATGCCTATTACCCCCACAACCAGGAGTTCGCTCAGCACCAAAATCTCTTAACTGTCTCAATATGCTGCGACCATCTATCTCAGGAGGTGGACCGTGTAACACTGGTAGATTCTTTTTAAAATGTCTTCTAGACCGACGATATGGATGATCCGCCGGTAAAAAACACCTATGGTAATCAAACCATGAAGTCTTCCTTTCGTGCTGCAATTGGAATGCTGAAGTGTTGTCTTGGCAATAAGGACATGCCAATCTTCCATGCGTTGTCCATCCAGATAACATACCGTAGGCTAGAAAATCGCTTATGGTCCACATAAGAACCGCACGCATGTTAAAATTCTGCTGCACTGAAACATCGAATGCCTCAACACCATGCTCCCACAACATCTGTAACTCAAAGATCAATGGTTGGAGGAATATATCGAGTGACCTTCTTGGATGATCTGGGCCGGGAACTAGAATTGAGAGAAACAAAAACTCTCGACGAATGCACATAGATGGAGGCAAATTGTAAGGTGTTACAATTACCGACCACAGTGAATATTTTCTTCCATGCTTTCCAAATGGGTTGAAACCATCAGTGGATAACCCGAGGTATACATTTCGTCGTTCATATGCAAAGTCCGGATATACAGATTGAAAGTGTTTCCACGCTTCCGCGTCAGAAGGATGTGTAATCTCTCCATCTTGGCTATGCTCCACTTGCCATCTTATTGACTTAGCTGTGCGTTCAATTGATACAGCCTCTTGAACCTCTCTGTTAATGGTAAATACCATATCCGTTTAAATGGAATCTTTACTCTGCCACTTGTGTCCTGGAATCGTGGTTTACGACAAAATTTACATTTTTCCGGTTCTCATCTTCTCTCCAGTATAGCATACAGTTGTCGATGCACACATCAATTACCTGATACGGCAAACCAAGACCAGCCACAAGTTTCTGATATGATGTTGGTGACAGATTATCGGCGGGCAAAACATCTTTCACAAAATCAGCTATTGCATCAACACATTCTTCGGATAAATTGTAATCAATCTTCATGTTCATCATCCTACTAGCAGCCGATAACGGTGAATGACCTTCCCTATAACCGTTGTATAGTGGGTGGTTCGATGCTTCTAACAAATCAAAAAACCTTCGAGATTCTAAATAAGGTTCTTCTACCCTATCTCCCTCATAAACACCTGACTGCAAATTCTCTCTGTACCCATCGTTAACCATCTCAACCGTACCTACACCAACATCTACTTCCGTTGTACGTTCTCCTGCGCTATCCCCAAAATAAGGTTCATTATTACTAGTACTATCATATTCATAATTCGTTTCTCCATGTAAAAACCAAACCTTATATCCCGGCCTAAATCCAAATCTATATAAGTGATTCCAAACAGTATGAACCGCAACACTAATTCTATTACAGCAATTAGAACATGGACATTTGATTTCCTGACCTTTTTTGCTGCATCTTGATTTCTGGGTAAATTCATGAACTCGCATATACCTTGAGCGTATTCGGTCCTTAATAAGTTTGAGCGCATATCCATCATTGGCTCGTCCATCCAAGACCGAAAATATGAACTCATCTCTTATAAATTTTTTGATAATGTGAATTGTGTTATGATGAAATGAAGAAATGTGGAAACTTATATAGAACGGATTTCATCGGATTTCCGATATTTCCATCGGAAATCCGTGACAAACCTCCGACATATCACCCCACCAATCCCGTCAGCCACCGCAGACGATAGGGTAACCACTCAAACTTTGCCGACATCGGTTTCCGTCGGAAATCCGTCGGAAATACGTTACAAAATTACGACGGCTTAGTTCCGTCGGTAATCCGTGGGTAAATTGTGACGGAATTCCGACGGATTGATATTATAAAATATATAAATAACAAATTCCGTCGGAAATCCGTGGGAAATTTTTGACGGGTTTCCGACAGATTGTGTTATTTATATATTTTACTTTATTCCGGTATAAATATTATATATAAATAAAACATTCCGCTAGAGTGTGGTCCACAAATAAAACATTTACCGTTCATATTACAGAATCAAAAGACTGTTTATATTAATAATTTATAAAACACCAACACACATGGATTTATTTTTCCTTCCTAAAGATTCCTAAACTACTATTTCTCGTCCCACTTCCCGATGGTGTATCTTTTACACTACCGTACACAGTATAACTCTTGTAAGAGTCAGTATCCTCGACATATGAGTCTCCATTAATAATAGAAGTATCTTCATCGCTATTGTTTGAAGGAATACAATTTTCTTTCGTCCAGATAGCATCTATGTTTTCAAGCTTGATGTTGAGGTAAGTGTACCCAGTTCCGACTAGAACTTGAACCTACAAAATAAAAAATATAATGTAATCTATACTTCATTTACTTAAATAAGCATATTTCAAACTTACATTATCAGTACAACGACTGAGCCAACTCGTATATCAGGCCCAAAAGAAGCATGTACACACGCTTCTTTTTGAATATATCCGTCAATTCTCTCACATGGATCATACATCAATACATATTAATTTAACGTTTCAAGTAACAAAATATATCAATTGAATCATATTCTCAATTATAATTACCAATTACCTTTAAGACAACCATAACGTCTCCCTCATCAGTACAATCGTACTCATCAATAATTGCAATTACCTACTTAATTTAACAGAACCGATTATACATATAACTTTCATATAAAATCTCTTCTACAATAAAAATCAATCTCACCTTCCGAACAATGTCCAAATGATTTAAACAGTTAAGAATAACGTCCAATTCAACAGACAATACCCAATCCCTGGGAGTCTGCATTAACCTCGCTGGAAAAGTATAAACAGTTTTTTAAAAATGCCCTAACAAAATCAGACTGCATTCGTTTCATGCTGTTCAACAAACCTAATATTGTACAAGTGTCACGTAGGTGTTCAACTGCAAAAATCCAAGGATGGTCGCTAAATGCGGGATCTTCCCACATGCTAAAAAAAACTGTTGCTTATTTTATGGAATGTATTTTTTGTGTTCTGATGAAATGCAGAAGTTTCCACCCATATATATAATACCGGGGTCCGTCGGAATACCGTCGGTGTATGTCGGCATTTAATTCCAAAACCTTTGGAAATCCGTTACAAAATAACGACGACTTAGTTCCGTCGATAGTCTGTCGGTACAAGGTGACGGAGTACCGACGGATTTCCGACGGTTTTCGTAGCCCTCGGAAATCCGTCGGTAAATTGTGACGGATTTCCGGCGGATTGGTTATAGTCGGAAATCCATCGGAAGTCCGACGGAAATTTCCGACGGATATTACGTCTGTCGGAAATTCCGTCGGAAAAGTGGCTGTTTTCTTGTAGTGAGAATAGGAGGATATATGCACCGAGAAATTTGAATAATACGAGAAAAGGACTCAACTTTTGTTCTTTTACCGTTCAAGACCACAAATGTAATAAAGATTCGATTTAGCCACTAAACAAGAACAAATACCTTGGAGGACATGTTTCACTACAACAAGCATTCTACATTACAATCTGGATTGGGATCTAAGAAGAACACCACCTCTAAAAAAAATTTCTTAAATTACATATTTTTACCCCAAAACTTTATCAATGTTCAGAAAATAGAAAGAAGAATACATAAGTTACCCGAGTAACGTTACCCACATGCATTACTCTGTGCAATGAAGACCTAAATCCATTACAAAAAAATACAACATGCTTTGATTTCAAACAAAACCTATAAATCAAACTCACTTGATTTTTAAAATTTTACCGGAAGAGTCCATTGGTCCATCTCTCCATCATATCGCCAATGTTGACGATAAATGTTTACTTTATATTTTATTTTTTGTTATTATTAATTTTTTAATTTTTTTATGATTGATTTCAATTAATATATATTACAAAATATAATTGTAATAAAACAATTTGGTTTTGAAGAAAAAAAATCACATATTAGTCACAAATATTTTTTGGTGGAACTTGTATCAAAATTTGACGGCAATTTGTTACAACTCAAATGTAGCGAATAAGGATCAAATTGCGATATTAAATTTCGTGACACCTTTGTGGCAAGTTTGTTACAACTTCGTTGTAGCTAATTCGATTCAAATTGCGACAACTTGTGATAATTTTTGGGAAATTTGTTATTATTAGCGACAAAACACTAATTTGTGAGGAGCTAATACTTCGAACGAAATTTTTTTATCAACCAATTTGTCACAAATATATAGTCATAACTACAAAAAAATGCATCTATATTGCCCATTCCTTGTACATGAGAACCATGTTCTCCGTCACGAGTTTTTAGCAATTCAGTATACTTGTAAGTGTTTTGGATCTTGTGACGGAGACTTAACCTTGTCAACGTCGGAAAGAGAGTCTGAAATAGAATCCACCATGATTATGTCTTCGCTGGAAAAAGAGCCCGAAACTTAATCTACCATGATTAGGTCGTCACCGGAAAGAAAGTCTGAAACATAGTCCACCATGTTGTCGTCGCCCGAAACAGAATCTGAAACATATTCCAGCATGCCGTCGTCGCCGGAATGAGAGTCTGAAACCGAGTCGTACAGAGAAGACATAGCGTAAAAATTTCAAAATTTCTTGAAAACAGAGAGAACGAGAGAAGCAAGAAGGAGGAGAAGTAAAAGTATCTGTTGTACGCAAGAAATCTCTCTTTATAAAATCTCCAAATAAAAAACAGAATCAATTTTTTGGAAAAAAGGTATCCTTTTTTTTTTTATCTCAATTGAGATATTTAAATAAACAATTATAGGTTAGTAATATATTTCTGCGAGTAACTAACAAATTGGGAATAACGGTAAAAGAATAACCTTTTAGCTGATTCAGGACTATATCACTATGTTTCTCTTTAAAGCTTTGAGCTTTAGATCTCTTGTGAGATGGGTAGGTGTAGGGTAAATGATCAGTTAAGTGTGAATAACATTGGGAAGTGTGAATAACATTGGGAAGAACCTAAAGAAGAGTCTTTTAGAGCATGTACATTGGAGACAATGTGGGTGTGTCTCATAATATAAAATTATTAAAATTTGAGTAAAAGGAAGAAATAGAGTGTTTTTTGTTGAAATAGTGTGGTGTATTGAAATATAAAATTAATAAAAGTTGAGTAAAGAGAGGAGATAGTGAGTTTAGTTGGAGAGATTGTGTCTTGGGGAAGACATAAGAGAGAGATAATTGGAGTGTGTTTAAATATAAAATTAATAAAAGTTGAGTAAAAGGATGAAAGAGAAGGTATAAAGTTGAGTAAAAAAATGAAAAAGAATGTATAAAGTTGAGTAAAAAGAAGAGAGAATGTGTTTTTAATATTTTTATATTGTGAGACATTGGTAAAATGTTGTTTTTAAGATTCTACATCAAGTAAGATTTTGTTTTTCAAATCTTTTTTTTAATGTTTATGGTCTTCTCTAAGCAAACATGTTAATTACTCATTTCAAAAAAAATAATTTGAAATTATTAGTTAAAATTCGAAGTTAAAGCTGATAACAAAATTATTTGCGATCTACCATGTGACAAGAGAGATTGAATGGGTTAGTTTTGTCATCTATTGAAACATAGATTGTTGAAAAACTCGACAACGTGAGTTTTATTAATGATTTTGCAGGACAACAATGTTTCAAAAATAAATTCTATTTTGTTGTTTTTCTTTTATTTTTTACTAACTATTTGGAATTATAAACGGTTTAATTGAGTTTTCATGTGTTTTTTTAATTAGATTACTATTTTTACGATATTGGAAAACGTACGAAAAAACACTTTTTTACATATATACATAGGGCATCCAAAATAATTGGACCGACACTGCGTGGTATCGTCGGAACGAGACGCTATCGTGGTGTCGCGTCGGAAAGAGACGCCATCGTGGTGTCGCCGAAAAGAGACGCCATCGTTGTGTCGCTGGAAAAAGATGCTATCGTTGCGTCGCTGGGAAAAGACGCCATCGTTGTGTTTGAGATTCAGAAAGAGTTCAAAAATTCAAAAAAAACTCTTCAAAAGAGAGAAGCAAGATGGTGAAGAAGTGTGCCGTTAGAGCCAAACAATCTCTTTATAAAGAGCAATGGTTCTTTGGTTTAAAAAATAAATCAAAATTGCTTCAAAAATAAATGTACCGTTAGGGGCAAGTCATCTTTATACATGTGCTTAAGTTAGTTTTAATCACTCAAGCTCTCATCTCTCTGTCCGACTCTTTCTACTCTGCTTCGACTCATCTTTCTACCGTTAAAATTGATGGAAATTCTCCAACTGGGCCACAAGTGGGCTTTTACAACATTATGATTCAAGTGGTCTCTTTAGTGTAATAGGCTTTTATAAAATTGGGCTTTAGTGGCTTTGTAACATTTGCTATCTTTTTGCTTTTAGAAAGTGTTTCAAAAAAAAAAGTTGTTTTAATCTCTTAGTTGTATTATAATTATATATGATGTTATTTATGCTTTTCTTAGAAATTTCAGAACACAAAATTTGTTTTTTACAAGTCGTTTTCAATTTATATTGAAATTAGATTCTTTAGCAAACTGTGCTATAGCAACAAGATCTTTTGTGTGTGATGGAAAAAACAACTGTGTTTACACGTAATTTCTCTTAATTCATCTATTGCTTTCGTTCTTTTATAACTTTTAAAATTAGAGTTTTGTAATGATGAACACCTCCTCCATCGTTGGAGTTTAAGATTATAAGATCATTCGGTTTGCTCAAAAAGAAATAACTTTTAAAATTAAGTTTATAAGATGAGTTATCTAAAGAAATTCATAGGGGAAGAAAAAGCAAAGGAGGAGAATGAGTTGTTCTACTGCTTCGACGCATAACAATTTGTCGATGACAGTTCTATGTGCTCATTTCATTAACCTTACTCAATTTTTCGAACTGTTTTCCCCATGCTTGAGTATAAGATAGGATTGCTGACAAAATCTTTAGATTTCTGCTTAAAAGTCTAGAGCAGTCACATTTACTAAGTTGTGGAATTCACAACACCATATAAGCTGCAAAGTAAGAAAGATGCTCATTCCTTCAACTTCCAAGGAACTATTTTTATGGTGCAGTTTTTATACTTGTAATGATGCAAAAACTACCACATGCCGATTTTCCAACTAATGGTGGTGTAATTTGCATTCTTCTATAATTTCCAATGAAGTGCATTTAAGCATACCAAGCAATGAAAGGATCGAAGCAATTTCATAATTCATATTTTTGTTTGGGTTAGGGTGAATTATCCACTCCCTTATTCGAAGCTTGTAGCCACTCACTTGTATCATTTGTGCTTTGGCCACTATTTTTGTCGGCTAGTAGTTAAACTTGTTTAAGATTATGTCGTTGAAACGTTTCTAAATTGTCTAGTGTGTATTAAATTGGACTGGTTCGAAACCATCCTTCCAAGTGAAAAGGTTATAATTCACCGTTTTTTTATGATGGCCAACTTCTTTTCACCATCAGATATGTCAACACATTTTCATCTTAAGACACCCCCACCAACTACTGAAAATTTTACATATAAAACCATTGAAAAATCCAAATGAAAATTATTACTCTAGTATATGATCAATGTATAATTTTGTGACAGAAAATAAATTAAGAAGTGAGCCAACCAATCAAAAATTATAAGGGATGATAGTCCTCCAAAAAATAAAATCATGAGAAACGACACTTTAAATCCAAAAAGCTGGAACAAACAAGAATCAAACTACTGTCACAACTAAAGTAAACAGATCCGACAAAGAATGTAGAAACCAAACTACAAATAATTTACTTCACCATGGGTTACTTTGTATCTTTTAGTTTAGTTCATGTCTCAGGTAATGGTAATGTCCGTGCCGATTTCCATGCAAAAAGAGTTTGAGCACGGGTTATGTATTTTCCAATTAAGTCAAACATTTCGTTTGGGTTTGTCGGCGAGGAAAACTATCCGAACGCTAGCACTTGATTTCATATATGGTGATTGTTGACAAAAAAAATATTACTTGATTGAATTGACAATGACATAGATGACAAATAACATGTACCTCTGTATGCACTAAATCTACAAACATATATAGTTATCATATGTCTATCAGTTCTTCTTAATGGAAATAATAAAGATAAGAATCGAATAAAAGTGCGAGCATAAAAAACTTTAAAACCGAGAAATCTCTTCTTAGAAAACTATTCAAAGGATCAAAACTTTAATAATCAACTGAAACCACATAATTCTCAAATAATTGTCTAAAAATTAACGGGTGTTAGAAAAATTCTAGAACAATTGAAAATTAATGATCTTGTCAGTCGCCGCTTGTCGAAAGTTATTGGTGAATTATCATCGCTTGTTGCTGCTCACTTGTTTGGCCATGAATCCTTTTAGCGGTCTTCAAGGGCCGATACCGAACACAAATCCACAATACAACCCATTACCTCGTGCAAGCAACACAAATATATATATAGAGGAGTCAAGATATAAAAACCTTTGTATAGGTCGTGGACAACTAGTGTTATTCGTGGTATAAAGGTGAGTAACCTCGAACACTGCGAGCCAACATCATTCTCTCATCAAGAGGAAGAGAGAACAAGTTTTGGCTCTCCTCGAACACTTTTTCCATCAATTCTTCCGAAACGCCATGATTCATGAGATAGAAGAATCCATGATCGATACATGCCTACAAAAGATAAAAATAAAAACGATTTATGCAACAATGGATTTTCACCCTAAAAGACTTGAACCCCTATTTGTTGAATAATCCATGATTCTTGGCATACAAGGAAAGTAATAGAAGAAGTAAATAACGAAAGAATACATAAGAGAGAGAGAGAGAGAGAGAGAGAGAGAGAGAGAGAGAGAGAGAGAGAGAGAGAGAGAGAGAGAGAGAGAGAGAGAGAGAGAGAGAGAGAGAGAGAGAGATACCCGGTGGATCAACTGAGCGGTGGAGATTTTTTCCGGCGACAAAAGATCAATGATCGGAAGTAGAAGAGACGACTCCATTCTCTTTGTGAAATGGACTTTGCTCTGGTCGTGTTTTTAAACTGATAGTGGTGAAGAAGTGGGCCCTAGTGAAGTCAAAGAAACCTTTGTTGGTTATATAATTAAAGACCAAAACAAAAGGTGAAAAATTAGGCCTAATAACCAAACAAGAAACACTAACTAAAAGAATGACTAATTAACCTAGATTTAATGTTTGTTTTTTTGCTACATACATACACTACTTTTTGTTACTTTCTTGATTATTATTATTATTATTGGTTATCTAACAAATTCACCCTAGAAAGATTAGCGCAGCCATATTACCACTTGTATTGAATTTCTCTTCCAAAAGAAAAAAAGTCCAAAACCTTCTCAAAAATATTTTATAAAACAAATAAAATACTTTTAAAATACGACAAACTAAAACGTAGATGCATGCAAGCTCTATAATATTGATATTTATTTAATTTTTTAAGTCTGGATTGATTTATAAGATTAATATCTTATTTATTAATATTTTCTTTTTTTGATACCTTATTTATAAATCTTTTCTAATTTGTACTCATCGATTTTTTTCGCATAGATTAGATAAGTCACTTCATGGTACCACTACAAAAAAACAAGGGGATTTCCGACGGACGGAATCACCAAAACTTTAAAAAAGTGAGAAATTAGACCTAATAACCAAACAAAAAACACTAACTAAAAGAATAACTAATTAACCTAGATCTAATGGTTGCTTTTTTGCTACATACATACACTACTTTTTGTTACTTTCTTGATTATTATTATTATTTTTGGTTATCTAACAAATTCACCCTAAAAAGATTGGCGCAGCCATATTACCACTTGTATTGAATTTCTCTTCCAAAAGAAAAAAAGTCCAAAACCTTCGCAAAAATATTTTATAAAACAAATAAAATACTTTTAAAATACGACAAACTAAAACGTAGATGCATGCAAGCTCTATAATATTGATATTTATTTATTTTTTTAAGTCTGGATTGATTTATAAGATTAATATCTTATTTATTAATATTTTCTTTTTTTGATATCTTATTTATAAATCTTTTCTTATTTGTACTCATCGATTTTTTTCGCATAGATTAGATAAGTCACTTCATGGTACGTACAGAAAAACCATTAACGGTTCTGTTCGTAATGGTGGTTTAGGAGAATCCATCATATGTGCCAAACACTATCAACCTAAGCAACCCGGTCACATAACAAAATATTGTCGTTTTAATATCATACAATAAAAGATCAAAAAAAGGAAAAAGGTATTTATATAGCCAGTTTCTATTTTTCCGAAGCTGAAGATGGAAACTCAGATGGACATCTTATAAATAGACAACGAGGCCATCGATCATAAGAACACATGAGAGAGACAAAACAAGTTTTGTTCTTCGGCTAATCGAGCATCAGATAATAATCACTGTATAAACAAGCTTTTTCCGGTTAACGATATGGGAAGCAAAGCGGCGATGATTCGTGAATTAGATGAATCCGTCACGGAGCAGGCGTCCGTAGTAAACTATGAGCACAGGGCATACATGATCGATTCCAAAGTTTCAGGATCTTTCTTACTAAATATCCGAGAATTCGAGCGGGAAATTGTACGGAGCCCATGGGGTCGTGAAACTCTAACTCGACAAAGAATCATAGGAGAAAAGAAAAGTGTATATGAGATCCCTCCTGCTTTCCTTGAAGGAGAAGAAATATGCAAAAGATTTGTAGGTCACGTGTTGTCCAAGGCAGGGGTCCATAGGTTGTGCTACACCATGGATTTGGCCCAAGGCAAAATCCTACTCTCAGCCCATCAAGCAAAAAGGCTCAACTCATTGTTTTGTTAACTAAACTTGGCAAGTTTAACCTTAGTATAGTTACTTTATGCTCATTAGGGATTACTTTATGAACATATAGTTAAAATGTAACCATATGTATCAAAAGCCCTAATCTCAATGTACTATATATAGTTGTACCATCATTTGTGTACAACTAAGCAAAAATACAATACACTTTTGACAAAAAAGCATATTATTCCTTATCAAGTACGCTTGTCCTCTCGAATACAAACTTTCCCTCTCGATCACTGTTCATACGAGCGGACTCTTTCGCTCTCATCTAAACTTCCTCTTCCATTAATCAAAGAATCCCCGAACCTAATACAAATTTAGTGTCGATCTCAATCTGAGCATCAACATTAGGCGCGCCAGGTAGGGGGTATTATCATCTTTCTCACAACCTTCCAGAGGATATCTTTTTACGCTACAATGGATCTTAACAAGGAAGCTAGCATGAGAACACATTCCTCGGGAACAAGCGTTCAGGGTACTAACACTCCGGTGGCCCAACGAGCGACCCTTTTTCCCGAGCAGGGAAACCCCGCAAACACGGATAATCCCGCTCCCGCCCCTAGTGAGCACGACCTGCCCGCTGATCCGATCACGGCTTCCAATAGAGTCGAGCGGCCAACCGCCGCCTCCTCGGTCTTCAAAAAGATCGAGCGTCCGACAAGTCCTGTATCCATCTTCCAGAGGATACAAGAGCCAACTGACCTCCGGCACGTGCTCGGAAGTACAGTCGACCTGAGGCAGACACTGGTCGTCCGACCCGACGTTACTCGGGATCACCAAACTCACGCGGACAATCCAAACGAGCAGGAACCTTAACTGGATCACGCTCGTCTCCTCGGAGCACTCATGCGTCGCTTCGACGAACAGGAAGAACGAGCACGAGTAACGAATGCCAGACTCGATAGCTTGTTAGCATCACGGGGGCCACTACCAGAGCGGACCGAGGCAGTCCCGAGAAGAGCCACCTTCGAGTCACCAACAGTCCGAGCGAGCTCCTCGCCTTCAATCTTTGAGAGACTCGGCCACACTGCGGACCTACGTCAAACCATCGCCGCCCGGGCAAGGAGCTACCCCTGACCGTGAAACGCCTCAAACTCAGTACTCCGAGCTTGAGGACATGAGGAACCAGCTTTGAGAAATGAGTTTGAGGATGCATCAAGCCCTCAGCTCGGCCCCGGAGATCGACTGGGTTCTAGCCGAGACTCAGCGGACCCCCTTTTCCACCAGAATAACATCCATCCCGATCAGGCACACCGCCAAGCTGCGACTTCAACCGTACTCCGGAGACTCCGATCCGAAGCAGCACCTAACCGCCTTCTCCATCACGATTGGACGGGTACACTTCTCCCCCGGGGAGTACGATTCAGGCCATTGTCAGTATTTCATCGAATACTTGTCAGGCCCCGATTTAGACTGGTTCTCCAGGCTTGAGTCCCGCTCGATAGACTAGTTCCAACAGCTGTCAATGGCGTTCCTCAGGCACTATGCCATCTATATTGAGGACGGCGCCTCGGATGCCGACTTATGGGGGTTGGTGCAAGGCGAGAAGGAGTCGCTCAAGAAATTCATGGACCGCTTTAAGGCTGTTATCTCACGAGTCACAGCGAGCGACACCACTGCTGTAGCTGCTCTCAAGCAGGGGCTCCGGTCGTCCAAATTCCAAAAGGAATTGATCTTACATCTGCTTAAGACGATCGAAGAAGCAATGCATCGCTCGCTCGACTTCATCAGACTCGAGAAGGATCAAGCTGGACAAGCCCAAAAGAACTTATCGGCCAAACCTCCAGCAGCCAGGGCAAAGGCGAAGGAAGTGGTCGAGGAGCCCTACCAAGAGCCCCGACAGCATTACGACTACAAATACAAGAAGAAGTTAGCGACCAACGTCGTCAATAGCTCGTCAAGCCTTCCCCCGAAGCAGTGGAATAAGTACCAGCGACCCCAAGAGGTCCAGGAACCTGCGAGCGGATAGTCCTATTGCGACTACCATCAGATGCACGGGCATTCGACCTCGCAATGCCGACAATTGAAGGAACAACTGCTCGCCCAGTACCATAAGGGAGCAGTCAAGGTTGCGCCTCTACCTGACCGGGGCGAGAAGCGAAAACCCGAGGAGGAGCAGAGCGAGAACGAGCAGAAACCGAGCGGGAACGCCGATTCACCCCTTCCCCCCAAGCGTGCTCAGTCCGACAAGGGACAGGCTGTTAAGCAGAGCCCAACTAAGAGAGTTCTGATGATCATGGGAGGGTTCAGCCTAACCCACGACTCGGTCCGGTCCCTCAAGCAATACGAGAAGGAAGCAACCAATGACAAGAGTTGTCCCGATCGGAGTAAGGTCGACATGCCCATCATCTTCATGGAGGCTGGCACAAATGATTTGGCCATGCCCCATAACGACCCTCTCGTGGTCGAGCTAGAAATAGAAGATTGCGAAGTGACTAGGGTTCTAGTCGATACCGGGAGCTCGATCGATCTAATTTTCAAGGAAACCTTGCAGAAGATGGAGATACCTGACGATCATATCAAGCCAGGTGTCAGGCCCCTCACCGGCTTCGACGGTGTCACAACAATGACAGTGGGGTCAATCAAGCAGATGGTGCACGCCAGGGGAATCTCCCAAAACATCAAATTTTTGGTGGTGGATAAACCGGCCGTATATAACGTCATCATGGGAACCCCATGGCTATTCTCTCTCTGAGCCGTCTCATCAACGTACCACCAATGTCTCAAATTCCCAACCCTGCTCGGAGTCTTTACAATCTGCGGGAATCAAAAGATGGCCCGAATGTGTTTTATCGCGGGCAAACAGCTCCGTTCAGTTAACCTCTACATCAGCCCCCAGGAAGAAACGGAGCCCGCAACACAAAACCAACTCGACCCGGAATGCCTCGGGCTCACCCAATCTCTCGCTCGAGTTACGTTTGCTTTAAAAAAAAAAAAAAACTAAGCATCGTATGCTTCTACTCGTTTCCGAACAACTCGCTCTCGCTCATCTCCGGATGACTTGTTTAGCTTTCACTCTGTAATATGAACTACGTCTGGCTTGATCCCTATTTAACGGGTACGTAGGCAGCTTCCTCGGAAGTCCAGCTATAATCAATAAACATATTTATTAACTGAAAGATCGGTCCAAACCCGAACAGCTCCGTGCTCACTTACACCGATGCTCTGATCAAGTACTTGGTCAATAGATCACCCTTGGGAGGCCCACCATAGCTAAACCCGAGCGGGATCACAACACGCTCGAAAAAGTCCGAACTCGAAATAATCTCATAGATGCAGTAGCAAAATAATCTATAATCCAAACTTGAAAAAGTCCACCACAGCTTTCCCGAATAAGATAAAAGTCGGGCCCCATCCCGCACGAGTTGCCAAAAACGTGTAAGAATTTTAAGCCGAACACTTCTCGCACGCTTAACCACGAGACGGACTCCAGTCGTAAGCCAGGTTCCGACTCGCAGACAACTCGATCCGACCATTCCATCGTGCGAACTCGGTCGGATCAAAATCAAAGTAACCCAGGGATCAACTCGACGGACGCGCAAATCAATGCCTAAGCTTTAAAACTTAGCCGCACTAAGATTATACGTAAATGCTTAAGCTAAAAAACTTAACCGCATAAATGAAAATTTTGGGTTTTGATCAAAACCAACCAAACTACGGGCCTACTCCCAAGATTCTCAAAGTGCCTAGGCTTTAAAACTTAGTCGCACTAAGAACATACGCAAATACTAAGCTAAAAAACTTAATCGCATGAAAGAAACTTCAAATCCTATTAAAAACCTAGAGGACCTACTCCTCAGGCAAAATAAGCAAGTTTAACCCGGACCACATCATCCCGGGGAGGGTTATTCAACCGACTAATGGCCACACTCGGTCCGGTTACAATAAAATAAAAAACAAAACAAGACTACTCCGGGCGCTGATCACTCGGCGCCAAGGTCGAAGGGGGTGGAGCAAAGAGAGGCATCAGGTTGTCCCTGGTCTCCGGACCTTTCGCTGAAGCTTCAACTTCGAACTGACTGACAACGCCGGACACACCAATTCCTGGATCCTTTGCCGAAGCCTCAGCCAGAGTCTAGTCGGCAGCCACGGGTTCTGCAAAAACCCTGTCCGCAATTTCATCCATTAAGTCTTCGGCAACTTTCGAAATAATACCGGATACTAACTGCTCAACAATTTTAACTGACCTGGGGGAATTCGAGGTTGCCGCCGCGAGTACGACCTCAGCAGTCTGCTCGGATCCGATAATCTGGTTATTACCCTGAGCATCTTCCCCGCCAGCACCGGCACTTTCAGTCCACTCGCTCATGTAAGGCTCGAGGATCTAACCGGGCTCTATCACGAAATCTTCGCCGAGTAGAGACTCAGCGCTATCCTCCTCATAGCTCTCCGGGAGAACACTCGCTCTGGGAACGAATTCATATTCCCCTTCGGAGAAATCTATCAGCTGCATCGCCTTAATCTTTCTCTGATAGTCGTCAAAGCTGGCTTGTACCCTCTCAAAATCAACGTCGATCCCATAGGCCGATATCATGTCAAGTTGCGTCTTGACCTGGCTAGCCATACTGTTAAGACGAGCGTACTCCAGCCGCTCGGCACAATATCTACGGGCTCGGTCGAGAGAAGATTGCGCCTGCCTGATCAGCTCGGTGCGGACCCACTCAGCAGCCGTCTTGGCACAAGATAGACAATGCTCTCCCCGAGAAGATCTTAGACGAGGTACCTGCGTCGGGACGTGCTTGATCAACGCAGTATTCACCTCTTCGGCTCTTTGAAGACGCTCCCTGACATCTTCAAACCTTGCCTCCGCTTGTCTCCTCTCTTTCCTCTCTGCCTCATATGCTTGGTGACATCCTCCAACAACCTTGACCGACCCGCGGAGTACTCTTTCAACGTTTCGAGCTCCTTCGAGACGCCTCCGGATTTCAGCGACTCGTTCTCTTTTACAAGAGATTCGATGCGAGCCTTGTCGAAGTCCCTCTCCTCCTTCATCGTACGCTCCCTCCTCATGGCGGCGTCAAATCGCTTCCAAACCGAATTGAAAGCAACTATGGTCTGCAAAAGAGCAGAACTGCAGCATGAGCCAAATTGTACCGGTGGGAATGACGAAGATCAAAAGAAGAAAAAAATAATAATAAAACTTACATCCACGAGGTTCGCAGCGGACTGACAAAAGCCCTCTCGATCAAACATCTCATCCAGCCCAGGATTTGGACCCTTCACGCCCCCTCGAATGCAGTTAATATATTTGGCGCACTCCTCAGGATGTTCGATGATATGCCCGCCAAAGCCCTTAAAACTGTATGAAAAATCGTCAGAGGAGTCGAGCTCGTCACGACTATGCAGAACGAGCGGGTTGTCTTCAACATCAACGCACGGCTCTACGTCATGACCAACGTCCACCAAATCGACGTCTGGCCCCTCACGATCAGCGTTGGCGCTCGCATTGGTACCATCCACCGTCAAAACCACAAGGTCTAGCGAGGGCTCCTCAGAACCCGAACGGGTACGGTTGTAGGCAAAAACGGCAGCAACGTCCTTCCCGACTCCGTGTTTGACAGCGACAGGGGTGCTCTCATCCCTTGACCGCTTCTTTGAAGTGGTCCCTGTCGTGTCTCCGGCAGTCGTCTCTTTCTGCGTCTTGCTCGGGACACCGCCCGCACGGCCTGAAATAGCAGACTTGCCGGCAGACTTATCTGTTACCAAAGCCACGGACTTGCTCTTTCCTGTACCAGCAAGTCTCTTCACTCCCGAGGAAGCGGGCGCGCTCGGATTAGCGCTAGCCTTAGCCTTGGGAAGTGGAGGCTGCTTTAGACACAATTTCGCCATTTTTCCTTTATCAGACTTAAAAGCTACACGCCTCGAGACGTCGTAACCAAGAGCGGGGTTACCTAGGAAGCAAAAAGCGAAAACTGAGGAACTAACTCGGAGAGGTCGAGCAAAGATGGCCGTAAATCGCAGACAAACCTGAAACAATCCAGTTTTACACTTGACGAATTCGGATGCGAAGGAAGCTCGGCCAATCCTGAGGAGGATATCGCTGCAGTAAACCGACTACGCAGTTAGAGGACTTATCCGGGAGAGCTCGCGTATGGGAATCTGCAAAAAGAAGGCAAAATCAACGATCAGCCGTAGATAAAAGACGAGAGGGAAAATCATACCGATTCATTTGTTCCAGCCTATTCGAATCTCCCTGCGATAGCTCTCTATCGAATTCTCGTTTATCTTGACGAAGAAGTAATTCTCCTGCCAGTTACCGTCGAGCCTAGTTTTGAAATTATCCACCAGAACGAGCCCGCTCTTCATCTTGACCTGAAACCGACCGGAATCAAAGGTATTCCCGCGGGTAATCTCACAAGCTTCTTCAAAGTGATCGCACGTGACCACCCGACGAGCCTCGTAACTTAACGTCAGGATCGACATCAAGTTCTGAAAACTCGCATGTGTGAGCTGGGATATGGAGACCCTGCGACGAGCGCAATACTCCATGATCACCGGGGGAATCAGAAAACCCAGCCCACCATGGTCAAAGAAACACTCATAGACACACAAGTGGCCTTCGGGGGGAGCCCACGGTCTGCATTCCGGCCTGGGAATTACGAAGTCTATCTGGGGCCAGTTCCTCCCACTACAGTATTCAACAACGCTCTCATATGTGGAGGACGGCGGTTTGTCATCATGACGCTCCAACACGATGCGAGGGCAGCGACCAGGACCCAAGCCGAAAACGGGAACTGCCTTCAAAGCCTCCAACTGTTCCCTCCGCTTCACTTTCTTTCTACGATCGGCCTCTTTCTTCTGCGCATCCTCGGCCGATTCCTTCCCCGCCCGAGCAGTTTTGAGATCGCTCTGTGTTTCGATCTTCTTCTTCTTTTTCAAAGCAGCAAGCGATGTGTGATCCTCCTTGGAAGAATCATCGCCGTTGTTGGTCGTCCGTCTGGGGCGATGAAGGGACGACGAAGCTGCCCAATCATCGCTCTCCGAATCGCTCGCGCCAAACGAGGGATCGGGTTCAACAGAAGGGGAAACCGAAACAATGAGCCGGTCCACATTTTTCTTACTCTTACGAATCAACGCTCCACTATCGGAACTGGTGGAAGAATCTCCCGACGTCATACCTCTCGAGAAGTCTTCGGATCGATTTCACACTCGGGAAGTAAAAGGGTATAAAGAAAGACGAAACGAAAAAAGAAATCGGGTTAGAAAGAGAAAAATACCTGATCGGGATCTTCAGAATACAGAGCAAAGGATAAAAGAAAGGAAGGAAATGGCGTTATATATAGGAAACCATGGGAAAGATATGGACAGAAGCAAGGTGGAAGTCAAAGAGGCGGTACACCAAAGCGTCATATTAACATCGAAACCCTAACTCGTCTCGATAACCGCTAAAAAGTGTAATCATGACTAGGGCGGGAATCGAGGAAGTATGTGCTAACAAGACCAGTCGCACCCACGCGCCGAAACAAGCCCACATCTCTAGATAACGTGGCCGAGTATGCCGAAGCCTCCAGGAAAAAGCACGAGCCCGACCTACTCGCTTTCATGCCTGCTAATCTAGTTTCGACGAACTCGGCAAGCTCGATTCGCCGACTCGGGGGGGGGGGGGGGGGGGGCTACTGTTACACCATGGATTTGGCCCAAGGCAAAATCCTACTCCCAGCCTATCAAGCAAAAAGGCCCAACTCATTGCTTTGTTAACTAAACTTGGCAAGTTTAACCTTAGTATAGTTACTTTATGCTCATTAGGGGTTACTTTATGAACATATGGTTAAAATGTAACCATATGTATCAAAAGCCCTAATCTCAATGTACTATATATAGTTGTACCATCATTTGTGTACAACAAAGCAAAAATACAATACACTTTTAACAAAAAAAGCATATTATTCCTTATCAAGTACGCTTGTCCTCTCGAATACAAACTTTCCCTTTCGATCACTGTTCATACGAGCGGACTCTTTCGCTCTCATCTAAACTTCCTCTTCCATTAATCAAAGAATCCCCGAACCTAATACAAATTTAGTGTCGATCTCAATCTGAGCATCAACAGGTTGATTCAGGAATACGCCGCTCGTAAAATCTCCAAAACCGCGATTAATGTGAACCCCCTTTGTGGAGAAGAAAGCGGTTTTATCATTGAAGCTGAAGCTGAACATGTTAAAGAAACATTGTGGGGTCCTAAATATCGAGAAAGACCGATAGAAAAAGAATGCATCATATGTATCGTTGTCGAGTGGGGAGGATGATAGACTCCTCCCAAGGACTCTCACTCGAAGTTGGTAAAAGGGAACGAGATAACTTTGCAAACGACGAATCGCTTCAAAGGATGGGGATCGATTGGTCTCACAAAGGTTGCGGAAGGCCTTTGATATTCCACTTTGATATTTTTGGATATGACTCACCAAAAATAAACAAAAGATTTCGTTTGATATTACTCACAAACGAGATTGATCTAGAAAATGAGAGAAAAATTTTTATTCAAAAGACTAGATAATTTTGATAATGAGGTTACATGAGTTTTTAAAGAGAAAACAAAGACTTGCATGAAGGAGAGAGAAAACAATAATTCTCCTTGAAAAACAACATATAAAATTAAACACATCTTGAAACTCAAACTTGGATTAAACTCCTTGTCTCCATGCCTTGGACGCGCTTCCACTGTTGGGCCTTTTCGGAGCGACTTACTGGGCCGATTGGAGAGTTCTTGATAGTTTCGGAAACTAGACTCACGGGGCTTTAGATCCATATGTAGATCGTCGTCTGGGGTACTGTAAGCTAGCAGCGACACTTGATTTCTCTTGCATAAAAGCATGATCGAATTTATCCCTTGATGAGCTTAAAAATCAGACTTGTTATTTGGATTTGGGCTTGATTTATTCTTCTTGTTCCAAAATTCCTCTAGTAACCCACGAATTGTTTGAGCAAGCTTCCTAGGATCATATCATTCTCCTCCACTTGAGAAGGATTTGTCCTCAAATCCAAATCATCTATATAATCGCCGGGATCAAACGGATGACTCAAATCTTTAAAATAAAGAGAAAGATTACCCTCTTTGGATCTTGTCGAAATTCCATGGTCATCTAGGTGGGCAATTTCAATCACTCTTCGACCATCTATCACTT
The DNA here is from genome assembly GCA_963576765.1 of Draba incana. NCBI lineage: Eukaryota > Viridiplantae > Streptophyta > Magnoliopsida > Brassicales > Brassicaceae > Draba > Draba incana. The sequence goes on from OY755208.1 coordinate 362,085, forward strand.
TGTACCTTATAGGAACACGTCTTTGAGCTTCTGTTTTTCTTGACCCAAAATATACCACTTGCTCCTCTCTTCTTGTGTTCATAACTTCAGCCAACAAACTCCTAACACTGATTTCTGGTTTTGAAAACGCGAAATCTCCAAAAACAAAATCATAGATTGGAAAGCTCTTCTCTTGATCTTGCTCCTCATACTCGTCATAGATTGGTGCAGTATCAAATTCCTTTTTTTCTTGCTCAGAGAAGTCTTGACAATCAAATATCAAATCGATCTTCCAAAAGACATTGTTTTTTTTTTTTTTTTTTGAATTAAAGAAGATGAGAAGGTAGAAGATGAAAAGAAGAAACGAAAAGAAGAGAAAATGGATAGAAATAGATACCAAACTTCAGAGTGTGCTCTGATACCAAATGATAGACTCCTCCCAAGGACTCTCACTCGAAGTTGGTAAAAGGGAACGAGATAACTTTGCAAACGACGAATCGCTTCAAAGGATGGGGATCGATTGGTCTCACAAAGGTTGCGGAAGGCCTTTGATATTCCACTTTGATATTTTTGGATATGACTCACCAAAAATAAACAAAGAATTTCGTTTGATATTACTCACAAACGAGATTGATCTAGAAAATGAGAGAAAAATTTTTATTCAAAAGACTAGATAATTTTGATAATGAGGTTACATGAGTTTTTAAAGAGAAAACAAAGACTTGCATGAAGGAGAGAGAAAACAATAATTCTCCTTGAAAAACAACATATAAAATTAAACACATCTTGAAACTCAAACTTGGATTAAACTCCTTGTCTCCATGCCTTGGACGCGCTTCCACTGTTGGGCCTTTTCTGAGCGACTTACTGGGCCGATTGGAGAGTTCTTGATAGTTTCGGAAACTAGACTCACGGGGCTTTAGATCCATATGTAGATCGTCGTCTGGGGTACTGTAAGCTAGCAGCGACACTTGATTTCTCTTGCATAAAAGCATGATCGAATTTATCCCTTGATGAGCTTAAAAATCAGACTTGTTATTTGGATTTGGGCTTGATTTATTCTTCTTGTTCCAAAATTCCTCTAGTAACCCACGAATTGTTTGAGCAAGCTTCCTAGGATCATATCAGAGGACGAACAACGCAAGATATGTCTATATGTCTCCAAAATGCTAGCAAGATATGGTGACAGACCTGGATAACGCAAGAGGCGAACAACGGGTGCTTCATCACTTAACGCTCCCACTCGTTCAAAGAAGTCTTCCTCCAAATTCAATGCCAACGCCACTAGCCGAAGCAATTTCCTGCCAACATCCCTGAGGAAAACAATATTGATCCATACTTCTCTAAGCGTAAGCGAAGAAGTTTAAGACTGTAAGTATAAACATAGTAATGTTTAGGGCTACTTACATGACATTCTTATAGTAGCCTTCCATGGCCGGTCTCCAAAGTGGCAAAAGATCTAAAACATCCATAAGATCGACAATAATCAACATTAACAAAAAGAAGAAATTCAAGATTATGCAAGAAGCATCATTACCTTGAGAAGGCCACTTATTAGGGAAAAGTTGACCCAAAACTCCTTCTGAAGATCCATAAGTGAACATTTCCTTTAAATCACCTGAATACAATAAGAAGCTTAAAATCACATCTTTGTTTCAACCAAAACCCAATACTAGAAAGCAATCACTAAATCCTGATCTAAAGAACCTTTGGAAGTCAAAGACGTTTCGTGCTTCTCGTCATATAAAGGCGAGTAACCTCGAAGATCATTTCGAGCCATTATCATCTTCTCATCAAGAGGAAGTGAGAAAAGGTTCTTACTCTCCTTCAACACTTTCTCAATCAAATCTTCCGAAACACCATGATTGGTGAGATAAAAGAATCCATGATCAAGACAAGCCTAAATAAATTGAACAAAAAAAATCCATTCAAACAAAAATCACCCTAAAATAGTAAAAGGCTTAAAACGCTATTTTTGGAAATCGACATTTCTTAATCCATCGCCGACACATAAAAAGCAATAACTGTTAAAATCAATCATAATTACTGACATTACATTAACAATGTTCTCAGTTATAGAGACATGTCTTGTCTCAATCAAACACCATACAAGATCTCCTTTAAACACCGTTCTGCGATTCAACAAGTGAAAATGTGGGGGAAAAAACAGAGTGACTATTCTATGTAGATCCAGAATACATGTAAGAGTACCCGGCGGATCAGTTGCGCGGTGGAGATTTTGTCCGGCGAAGAAAGGTCGATGATCGGAAGTAGAAGAGATGACTCCATTTGCTTTGCGAGTTTGACTCTGCTAGCTCTGGCTGATTAGTGATGAGTGATTAGTGGTTGGTCGAATTTTTATAAAAATAATTGATTAGTGATTAGTAGTGTGACTAGTGAGTGGTAAAGAAGTGGGCCTTAAGCGGCTCATCGAAACCTTTTGATTATTCAAATAAAGAGCAAAACCTTTGAAATCGGCACAAAATCAACCCTTGCGTGAAAGATTAATTAAAACAATCAAACTCAAAAGTTTATACAACACGAAAAAAACGAAAATTTTTAGATTAAACTGATTAGTACTGAATCTACTGATTTTGAATACGAAAAGGTTCATTTCATTGTAAAAAGAAAAAGGTTCTACGAACACTGATATATCATTGTTAATATGGTACAGTTCACTTCTTTGTAAACCTAAAAATTAATCAGGTCATTTCATTTTTGTTAGGTTATTTACTATGGTCTACTATTAAGGAAAACATTGCACAAAATACATCAGCATTTTAGGCAAGATTGTGGAAACAACAAAAAATCTTAGACAAACTTAGAAAATATATAAATAAGGTAGACAAAACATTACTGATAGACATCGATCACCTTGCTTATTCGTCTACATATTTAAATAGGTTTTTTCGTTAAAGAAACATACGATTCAATAGGTTTGGGCATAAACACATAATACATATGATTTCAAACAATGTTTAGCAAAAAAAAAAAAAAAGGATATTCCTTAATTAGTGGTAAATGTAATAATAATGAACGTACATCTAATTTTTATGATTCCAATGCACATGAGAAGACATTGCCCAAACACGTTTCCTCTCTTTAGCTTTTTTTTGCATCATCAACATTGTCTCCATCATCATTGGACATTTCACTGATTTTATCAAATCAGTATATAGGAGTAATATACTGCGGTGCAGACGATTTGAATCATAGTAATAAATATACAGCTTTTTCTCATTATTATTATTTTTTGATACGGAACAGAATGGGACAATCCGTCTCCATTCAAAACGTATAACTTTCTTCAATATGCTACATTCAACTTCCACGTTGTAAATACGTACGTTTACAAACACAGTTGTAAATATGTTTAAAATATAATAGCTAAATGTTTACCAATCTAACTTTCTTGCAAAATCGTGAGTATCTTCAAGCATTTCGTTATTTTGTAGATTTTTTTGTTTTAGTTTTTGGGAAAGAACTATCTTTTAAGTTTTGTAAATTAAGATAGGTAGTATAAAATTTGTAGATCGCACTGGTTCTTGTATTTTTTATTTTTTTATTTTAACTCTATAGATTAAACTATACATATTGGTCTTTTTTTGCAAGGATGCATATCATCATGGATAAAAGTGGAGAAAAAAACTGAAAAGACTTTGGAGGATCTACTTTCGAAAGATAATATAAACTTCACATATTTAATATTATTGTCTTGATTGCACATAGAATGCCTTACGGACCAATACTATGTAGAAGTGTATATGTGTATGTTTATCTATATATCATGGACAATCACTATACAAGTTTGTGGGGAACAACTTCCATCATTTTAAGCAAAAGACAGGTTGGCCACATAAAATTAATAATGATTTAGCATTCTTAATAATTATATATATAGATCATTATGTCCGAGATTTGATTGCAAATTAAATCTCCATTGAATATTGATGAATTGTTCGCACCACCATGAATAATATATACAATCGCAGTCCTAAGATCATCTCCAACTCATTGCTCTACTTTTCACTCTAAAATAGAGTAAGAATTATTTTCTCCACTCATCACTCTATTTTTCACTTTAAAAAGAATATTCTACATATATTCTTTCTTAGTTTAATCCTTAGTTTATCAAAATTATACACTTTACTCAATTATTTTATAAATAACAATAATTCACTATATAATTTTAATTGAAAATTTATTATAAAAATATAATTAAATTATACAATAGAAAAAGAGAAAATAATATGCATTAGTATTACTAAATTTTTCCCACAAATGATCAACTAAATCATTTTATAATTTTGTTAAAGGGGCATTGATCATTTTGTCAAAGATTAACAAACCAATAACAAAAACACATTTTTCTATAATATATTTTAAGTATAAAAGTAGAATGAGTCAAAAGTTAAGGCTTTTTTTATTAGTAAAAAAGTTCAATTCTAAAATAGAGTAAAAAATGAGTTCATGTAGAGTAAAAATTAAGGTGAATTACTCTATTTTGGAGTGAGATTTATAGTAGGATTGGAGAAGATTTTACTTTAAACTTCTTTTCATAGTGAGATTTAGAGTGGGTTGGAGATGCCCTAACACTACAAGAAAACATCATGTTTTCCGACGGAATTTCCGACGGACGTAAATATCCGTCGGAAATTTCCGTCGGAATTCCGATGGATTTCCGACTTCCATCAATCCGTCGGAAAGCCGTCACAATTTACCGACGGATACGATATCCGTCGGAAATACGTCGGTTTTCCGTTATCTTATACCGACGGATTATCGACGAAACTAAGTCGTCGTAATTTTGTAACGGATTTCCGACGGATTAATTAATTTTATTTTAATTTAATTTAGTTAACTAGAATTAATTTTTTTTAATCCGTCATAAATCCGTCAAAAATCCGTAACCGTATACCGTATACCGGATATCCCACATACGAATACGGTATCCGTCAGAAATTTCCGACGGATTGACCCTAATTTTATCCCGCCCAAACATATCGTGATCATCGAAAAGGCGGGGGAATCCGTCGGAAATAATGTTCTAATTTTATACCGCTCATATTAGGAGGAAGAGGAGGAGGAATTCCGTCGGAAATTTCTGACAGATTTCCGACGGATACGGTATCCGTATACGGTATTCGGTATACGGTTACGGATTTCCGGTTATACCAAGATCCGACGGTGAAAATCCGTCGGAAACACCCTTATTCTGACAGATTTCCGACGGTTTTGACCGTCGGAAATCCCCTTGTGTTTCTTGTAGTGTAATGAATCAAGTTTTTCATTTTCTTATTTTATACTATTGTTCAAACTCAATAATTACAATCAATTAATCATGTTCTTCTGGATCGGGTCAGTTCTATTGCATTTTGGGTCATAGTCGGATTCGCCAAATATTTTCTTTATCATAAGCATTAAATCAACATATATACAAATTAATGACAAAATAACTACGATTTAAAGTTAAATAATATAATGTAATTGTAAAAAAACTCAATTTAGAAAGAAAAAACACGCAAACAACCAAGCTGGAAGCCTGAAAACAAGCATATAGTTACATTTACAAAAGCTCACTAATATGGTACAGAGGGAGAGTATGTATATTCTAGTTTTAATGTTGTAAAATGGCTAGGTCTTTTTTCATAAAATGGCTAGGTCTTTTTCACGAAAAAAAGAGTGCTAGAATCGCATGTGCTTTGTTATATTGATAAATGGAGGGTATATATGTAAATGTAAGATCCTCTAAGAATCCCTGACCATGACGAGAGGTTGCACGTGTGGCACAGCTTTTAAGCAATAGATTAATTAATATGGCGTGATTATGGATCTAATTAAGCAAATTATTATGGCCGTTTTTTTATTTAGCGGTTAATCACATGTTCCAGCTCAGCCGGTCACATGGTCGAGACACGTGGGACCACTCCCCGAACCGAACCCATTCCCAAGCATGCTTTGTTTATTTTATTTTTATTTTGGAAATGCACGTACCCGCACGTGCGAGCGATTCCTCTGGAAAACAATACCATTAAATTATAACCCTAATGTTTGTGAGTTAATTTTGTCCCTTGTTGAATAATGTAGTTATCAATTGTAGTATAGACTGAATGGTGTTGTTTGTTATAATTACTGCATATACATATGTAGGAAATTGCTCATGAATACGGTCATTAGAAGAATTACAAACTTTTGGTGCAGTGCATTTGTTCTTACTAAGGAATGCATAAAACAAATTGATTCAATGTGTGGTGCCCTCTACATTATCAACATTACATACAAGTCCATTTGTTTAGTTCGAGCTTTTGTATATACCGTTTAGATTTTGTTTTCTAAAGTGATAAAAAAAAACAAAAAATTGTAGACCTTGATATATAGTAGTATTAGAAAATTATGAAGATTTTGTCAGAAACCTGCATATATAGTGTCATCCCATGACTACTCGAATAATTTGCATAATTAGATGTCTACATTTCAAATAGTATTCGGATGTAAATATCAAGATAATGATTCGATTTACTCGGAAATATTGTAAATCATGATCGAATTTGACGAAGATATTTGTTGTGACGGTTGAGGAGATGAAGCATTATGGTGTACGAATGGGGGCAAATTAAGGAGGACACACGTGTGCTTCGTTGTCTATTATGATAAGGACTTAGTATATTCTTTGTAATCTATTTTAGATACTCTTTCCTTATTCTTAGGCACATACTTGTATAAATACTCTACCAATTCATTGAATAACACACACGGCATTACATTGTCATATGATTCTGATTTCTGAGAATCGAGTATGGAAGTTCGAACTCCACGTCCTTTCCACGTGAAGATGGTAATGCTCGAACCAACTTGCCTTTAGTTTTCGATCCCTTCCTGTCCTTTTTCACATTAATGTTCTTTTAATTAGTAGAAAACAAATATTTTCATACGCATATATAGGGCTGGGCAAAAAATCCGTTAAATCCGATTCGATCCGCGATTCGTTTCGATCCGAACCGAAAAAATCGAATATCCGTAAAGTTTCGAAGCAAAGCAAATATTAAATTGGGCGATCCGTAAAAAACAAAGCAAATCATAAATCATATTTTAGAAAAGGTCATTATCCGATCCGATCCGTATTATTATATACATATGTGTATATATATATATATAATATGTCCATAGATATAGATACATGTACATTTTTTTTTTTAACGACAACTTTTTTTCATAGAAAAAAGCCTAAGGCCCAATACATGATGAAAAACCGAGAGCTTATTACAACCAATAAAACCTCATTTCAAAGAAGATAACAATTAAGCATTAAGCAACACGTGGGCACATGTGGCTGAAGGTTAAACAATGGTCGTCTTCACCAGAACAACTCCGACATTATCACGCCGAGTCTCCACCAAGCACCGCCATTAATGTCAAGAAATTACATCTTCCGACTCAGATACATGTATTTAACTTAGTCTATGTATTTAATTTTTTTTTTTTGAGTTTTGAGTTTCTAAAGTATTTTTAACGAATCAGATCGCGGATATTCGTGAAATTTTTCGGATATTCGACTTATAACGGATCGGATCGGATATTTGCGGATATTAAGAAAAAATTCGGATATCCGAATTTACGGATATCCAAAAACTAACGGATCGGATCGGATCGAAAAATCAAATATCCGTGTTAGACAGAGTGGATCGCGGATACCTGCATTTTTCCAGATATTTGCTTCGTGCCCAGCCCTACGCATATATATATATATATATATATGACTAATTAACGTTGTCTGTGTTTTTTATGGAGTCGTGGGTTGCGCATGTTTATTAATAATAATCACAATAATTAGTACTTTATATTATTCCTATGTTCTTCCTTAATAAATTCATTAGGTTCATAAAATCAACTTGCAAGCATAAAAGGAAAAATAATACACCAAAATACCCAATTGTTTGTGTATATGGACTGTAATTTCGAGTTTTAAATACAAATTAAGGAATTTAAAAAAAATTATGTTCTCTCTCTTGTTAATGGGGATAAAAACCGGACCTTTGTTTTTCTTTTCCTTTTTTTTTTGTCGAAAACCGGAAGTTTATTTTTAAAAGCAATATTTTTGTATGTAACAATTCCAAATTTCACAATACCAAAAAAAAAAAAAAACAATTCCAAATTTTAAAGCTAAAACGGGAGTATATATGAAATGAATGGGAGGAAAAAAAAGATTACAAATCTTATGCAAAAGTTTGGGATTCTTTACATTTGCACATCTTGTAGTTGTACATTTTTAAAACCCACCTTGTGTAGATCATGTACACACACTTAGTCACTTATAACCATACGTGTATGCAATTAATAAACAATCACTGAACAAATCAAAGTATCACGTACTATTGCCTTGGTTAAATAAATAACTAGTCTATGTTTATGTTTCCAGCTCTAGTCATGGTGTCAAATGAGGTCTCTAATTGTTGTTTGTTTTCTTTGCTCGAAAGGTCGCTAATTTAATTATCACAAAGGAGAAATTTATGAGCATGGATTACATGAAAACTTGACATAATGACTGATGGATACGTCCTTGTAAGTTTGTAACTGCCAGTTTTCACCACACTCTCTACGCACGGCAAAAAGCAAACAATCATACTAGAAGATTAGTACTCCCTCTATTTCTCTATATTGGATGATTTGGTTGAAAACACAAGAATTAAGAAAAAGCTTTTCTTTCAAAAAGTAATAATAAATATATAAATTAAAAATAACTTATCCAATTATTAAAAAGATTGCAAAATACTATTGGCCAGACAGTTTTCAATAAAGGTAAAAGCAAAATAAAAATATGAAAACATCTTATATTGTGAAACAAAAAAAAATCTCTAAAACATCCTATATAGAAAACAGAGGGAGTAGTATATATATTTTCTTTATAGAAGGTGCTTTTTTTATTTGAGATTCTATCTACTTTGTATCAAATTCCATTAAAAAAAAAACTATAAACTAAAAGATTATTTTTTTTTTAGTGAAAGCCTTTTGGCCCAAATGTTCATTAATGCTTCTACACCAAGAAATGCGATTTATTATAATTTGTTGCAGATTAATGAAGATAAGCTTGCAGAAGATCTTCAACATGAGATAAAATATAATTGTCTGGCGTGGTTCGAGACAGAAGACTTGTCAATTGTTAGAATCATCGATGTAACAATTTCTCATAATTTATAATAGAATAATAATAAAAATGCAGTGTTAAAAAAAAAGAAATTGTCTTTTTAATCAAAATTTGAAATAATAAAAAAGCTAAATTAATTAGAGATTTACTTTTTTATGGGCTCAGATGCTAACAAATACATGTCTGATCAAGTAACTGTTTTTACGTGAGTAAAAATAATAATACCACATAGATATATGTTGACACAAGTACTGAATTAGGCTATTTTCTACGCACACAAAACTAGGTGTAGCTAGGCCTACAAAACAAAATCAACGGAAATTTAATAAACCAACAAAAATAATACAAGGGTTTTCTGCATATAAATCATCCATGTGATTAGCATTCGCGTGTTTACCTTCACGTGATTTAAAATGAAAATCAGCCCTTCATATAAAACTCAATCCGCAATATAACCTTTTTATATTTATCTGTCTAATTTTTAACAAATGTAAAAACTACGTCGTTTTGGTAAAAAAAAATTAATAATAATTAATTTGCAAAATAAAACAATCAAGGTCATGTATTCAAAGGCAAACTAATTTACCATCTTACCACATATGATATGTTGTAGTAACAACCAAAAACATGTCTATATAATTACTAACTCAAGGCATAATCCTCGAACGAGGGCACCGCCTCTACCACTGTCAAATTTGTCAAATTTACATATCGAATCGAAGTCCTTGAAATAAGGAATCCAAATCTACTCTTAAATTTTTAAGACTCTAAGGTTTATAAGCGTAAAGGCTCTTCACAATTTCAAATCCAAAAATCTTTCATGTACGAATCAAATAAAATATAATGGGCTTTGTTAACGGTGGTCCCATCAATTCATATATGGTCTTGATTTTTCAAAATTCACTCAATAATTCTAGGAATTTAACTTTAAATTTTGAAAACCGTAACTTCATTGTCAAATTTTAGTTAGCTTAGCTAAAATCATTGTGTGAGGTTGGAACCATTGAATTTGAAATCGGAAGAGCTTTCTAAAAAGCTATAGATCGCGACATATGGTATTTAAAATTAAAATCCGCCGTTGATGAACTCAAAAAGTTGAGTTTTGATTGGTTTTGGTAAAGTTTCATTGAAAGGGAAAACAAAAAAGAAATTGAAGCTTCAATATATATAGGTCTGTATAATTGATGGTGAGGTGCTTGCAGCATGGTTTGATCAATTTGAATTATATTTTTGGGATTAAAAGCAGTTGCCAAAACGATATAGTTTTGAAATCTGATAATAAAAAAATACACAAATTCGGAAATAATAGACAGCAAAATAAGCTGACAACAAAAGAAATATATTTTCATCGTTATTTACATATTTGTGGAGTGCAAATAATTGGAGAGGCGTCATGATTAGAGAATGAAGAAACCCATAATTGGAAGTCAAATCGAACAAAAGTATTAGTGGGGTCCACACCATAATTGAGCGATACTAACGTTGAGGGACAAAATAGTCATTTACGGTGTTTTCTTCGTCCCTGGTTCCACCAGTAGGGTCAGCTTCACGTGAAGTTCACATGCTTTCCATGCTCCGTGTGGTCATTCTACGGGTCCCGCCTTCACTCTCGTTGTAGTCTTCCTTGACACAGCGGTGTGAGAGGGTTAATTTGCTTAATACAAAAACAGAAATTATAATTCTAAACCTATCCACAAATGGCATGTGCGGCAATTTTATAACTTTTGGATAAACGTTTTTTGTTTAGATTTTAAATTATAACTTTTTTTTTAATGTTATTGAGCAAATAATCCCGCATTAAAATGCAAAGAAAGAAAATAAATGTATGCAACAATACTTTTGTTCTTTTAATTGGTTTTTAACAACTACAAAATCGTGTTATTTATTTCTTTTTTTGTCGCCAAATCGTGTTTTTCTGGTTTTTGTATATTTTGCTTTCGTCGAAGATTAAGTTGATGATCTTTTATATATTCCTTCCGTTTCATTATATATGATTTTTAAGAGAATTATTTTTGTTTAATTAACTAAAAATATAACTCAACCAATCATATATAAGACTACGAAATCTAGAAGACCAAAAATATCAAAACATCTTATAAAATGAAACGGAGGGAGTATGTAAGTTTCCAAGTATAACATCCTGTTAAGTAACATGATGCTATTTAAGTACTTTCTAGTAGTTATCAATAAGGGATCTTATATTTCTTTGAATTTAGGATTATTTCGATTTTTTTGTATGTTGGTCACATGAATGAGATCGTAGTTCATTAGGCTGCAGATTAAAATACACAACAAATCAATATAAGGATTGGTATAATAAGAGAAAAGAAGAAGATCAATATTAATCTTTCTAAAAATAAAATAAAGAAGAATTCTATTACGGAAAAACAATAAAAAATGAGAAAGAAAAGTCTTGTATATATAAATGGTAAAACAACAATGGCATGAACACAAATCAATAATCAAGTTATACTTTTGTGATCAATATTTAATTATTCGATAACCTTAATACTTATGCCATATATTTTTTTTTTTTGTCAACAATCACCTTATATTAAATCAAGTGGTAGCGTTTGGACGGTTTCTCTCCTAGATAATCTAAACGGAAATGTTTGATTTACATGAAAAAATACGTAACTCCGTGTTCAACCTCTTTTTATAAGAGAGTTGGCACGGACCATACCACTCTGTGGGATATACACTACACTAAAGACACAAGATGTTGTTTTAATATCTTGAACGAGTCAAATACTTATGCCATATATAACGAAATGAATCAGTGAAAATGCACATAAATCCGGTAGAAATTAAGCAACTGTTATAAATCATAGTGGATTGTCATAACTAGTTCTGGTCTGTTTACGGCCCATTAACACTTAGTCTTTAGGCCGGTTTAATGAATCCTAGTTGAATTAGGATTTTCCTTTTATGTACTTTCCTTTTCCCACTAGGAAAAGGAATTTTCCTTTTCTCTCTTGTAATAATCCTATATAAAGGATCTTATGATTAATGAATAAACACAATCTTCCCCATTCGTTCTCTTGATTCACAACACGTTATCAGCACGAGTTGCTCCCTAAACCCTAAAAACACAAAAAACGCGATTACTGTTCATCGTTACTATTCATCGTACTGTTCATCGCGTACTGTTCATCGTGCACTATTCATCGCGCACTGTTCATCGACGATTACTGTTCATCGACGATTACTGTTCATCCGGCGTTACTGTTCAAATCATAGTTCATACAGCCTTTAAGGTTACGGCGAACTAGAAGAAAGTTCATACAGCCTATCAACGGTTACGGCGAACTAGAAGACTCACGGAGGTTAAGGTAAACAATAAGAAACCCTAATCTAAAGAACCTAGATTCATGATAATCTTAGAAACCCTAATCTAAATCATGCTTGTTATTGTTATTGCTTGCTTGATTGTGTTTATTGATTCATGATTCGTAATCACTAGAAACCCTAACTTGAAACCCTAACCTAATTCAATTAAAATCCAAACCGATTGCATGATCTGTACCCGTGTCGATCGACACTAGTTTTATGTCGATCGACACGTAAACTTCTGCCTGAATTTGTTGTTTGAATTAAACTGTGTCGATCGACACAAATCACCCGTCGATCGACAGTAAACACTCTGTCCAAATTTGGTTGCATATTTATTTGAACTCGTTTGTTTGTTTGCTTGTTTGGATTGATTCGTTGATTGATAAACATGAAACTGAAACTGATTGCATCATATAGACATAACATGCTTGATTAAAATCCGGTCATATCATCATACGGTTTAGAATTTGAATACTAGGCTTGCATCATGAGCATATAAAAACATTATGTTAGGTTGTTAAACATAAAAATCTGGTTTCATAAGCATCATGCATCCGTACCCGTTTATATAAGCACCCATGACCTATTTTGCATCATATGCATAAACTTTAAAATCTTATAGTTCTTAGAGAATAGGATGAATGTTTTCAGATGTCGAAAATCAACAATTTGGATTATGCTGCCCTCAATCTCTCTGGAGACAATTACTTACAGTGGGCGTTGGATACTAAGATAAATCTAAAGTCTAAAGGACTTGGCGAATGTATCATTGAGGATAATAATGAGAATGAAAGGAATCGATACAGAACGATATCGATCATTCGTCATCATCTTGTTGAGGGTCTCAAGGATCAATACCTAACCATTGAGAACCCTTTGGACCTTTGGAAAGAATTAAAGATAAGATATGACCACCATAGAACGGTGTTGTTACCAAAGGCCAATTATGATTGGAGGAATCTCAGGTTCCAGGACTTCAAGTCCGTGGAAGAATATAACTCGGCTATGTTCAGAATAGTTTCTCAATTGAGACTATGTGGTGAGAAGGTAACTGAGAAAGACATGTTGGAAAAGACCTTCTCCACCTTTCACACTAATAACATGTTGCTTCAACAGCAATACCGTGAAAGAGGTTTTGAGACATACTCAAAGCTTATAGCATGTCTATTACTAGCCGAGGAGAATAATACACTGCTAATGAGAAACAGTGAGATGAGACCTCCTGGATCAGCCCCACTTCCTGAAGCGAATGTGGCCACAGATGAAAAGAAAGAAATTAACCACGTCCAAAGTGATTATAGACATCGTGGTCGTGGACGTGGGGGTAGATGGCAAGGACGTGGCCGTGGCCATTTTAATCCATACGGCCGAGGTCAGGGCCGAGGCCACGGATTCCATAACGATCATTCTAACCGCGGGCGAGGACGAGGACGCGGATACCGAACTGACTATGATCGTAATAACCGTGGTATTACTTCTCAACCACGAGAATCAAACCCAAAATCAGTTTGCCATCGATGTGGAATGAGTAATCATTGGGCTAAGACATGTAGGACTCCCAAGCATCTGGTTGAACTCTATCAAGAGAGCCTTAAAGGGAAGAATCCAGAAACTCATATGATCCAGCATGATAATGAAGGAGATTTCGATCATGAGCAAGATGACTTGATGAATTTTGAAACCTCAGATATACTTAAGTGATTGATTTTGATTTTCTGTTTTGGTGTTTTGTGTTTTGCTTGTTTTACGTTTTACACTTTATACTTTGGTTTTGTGTTATTGCTTTCTATTAAACTTTATGGAATGAAAGAGTGTTATTTAAAAGTATCTATTGTTATCTCTTTTGAAGTATGAACGATATGGATGTGTTCATTGTGGATAGTGGATCAAGCCACTCGATATTAAGAGATAAGAGATACTTCATTGATCTTACACTTAAAAAGGCAAATGTAACCACAATTGCGGGTATAGCAAATTTAATTGAAGGCCACGGTCAAGCCCATATTTTATTACCTAAGGGCACGCACCTAGAAATTTCTAATGCGTTATATTCACCTAGTTCAAAGAGAAGTCTATTGAGCTTTAAAGACATTCGAATGAATGGTCTTCATGTTGAAACTAAGGACGAGAATAACAAAGAATTCCTTCAAATCTTTGAAACCGTCCATGGCTATAAGAAAGTCCTAGAGACTATACCTGCCATTTCTGTGGGCCTTTATTGTGCTAAGATCGGAATGATAGAAGCAAATGCTATGGTAAACAAAGAGTTTACTGAGAATTTCACTTTTTGGCATAACCGGCTTGGCCATCCCGGTGCTAACATGATGCGAAAGATATTAGCAAGTACTAATGGGCACACCTTGAAAGAAAGGAGAGTTATCCCAAAGAATCTCACGTGTGAAGCATGTTCACTAGGGAAACTCATTACTAGGCCATCACCAATCAAAGTAACTAAGGAAACGATAAATTTTCTGGAAAGAATTCAAGGAGACATATGCGGACCAATACACCCACCTTGTGGGACGTTTAGATATTTTATGGTCCTTATTGATGCATCCACGAGATGGTCACATGTCTGCCTATTATCAACTAGAAATGTGGCATTTGCAAGATTGCTTGCCCAGCTCATACGTTTAAGAGCACACTTTCCAGATTTTCCTTTAAAGACTATACGTCTTGACAATGCTGGTGAATTTACGTCCCAAGCGTTTAACGATTATTGTATGTCCATGGGGGTAAGTGTTGAATATTCTGTGGCACATGTACATACACAAAACGGTTTGGCTGAATCGTTTATTAAACGCATACAGTTGATTGCTAGACCGTTGCTAATGAGATCAAAACTCCCGGTCTCAGCTTGGGGACATGCAGTTTTACATGCAGCAGAGCTAATTCGTATCAGGCCATCTAGTGAACATAAATATTTCCCATCACAGTTAATAACGGGTCAAGAGCCAGACATATCCCATCTTAAAACATTCGGATGTTCCGTTTATGTGCCTATTGCACCACCACAGCGAACAAAGATGGGACCTCAAAGGAGGATGGGGATATATGTTGGATATGATTCTCCTACTATCATTAAGTACCTTGAGCCAACCATGGGTGATTTGTTTAAGGCCAGGTACGCAGATTGTCATTTTGACGAATCTGTCTATCCAACATTAGGAGGAGATAACAGACTGGTAAAGGAAATTATATGGAATCAAACGTCCTTAAAATGGCAAGATCCTCGGACTCAAGAATGTGAATTAGAAGTCCAAAAGATTATACATTTACAAAAGCTAGCTAATCAATTGCCAGATTCCTTTGCTGACCCGAAAAGAGTAACTAAGTCTTACATACCAGCTGTTAGTGCACCGATTAGAATTGATGTTCAAGAGGGACACAATCAAGTTGCTACAGAATCTAAACCACACTCAAAACGTGGCCGGCCAATAGGTTCCAAAGATAAGAATCCTCGGAAAAGAAAGAAAGGTGCTGAAATCGTGGTTGAGGAATCTGATGGAACCCCAGACATAACTGAACCGATAGTTCCAAGCAATGAGACTCGGGACGCCGAGTTTCATGGTTCTGACGTTCCTGAAAATAATGAGATCTCAATGAATTATGTTATGTCTGGAATACAATGGAATAGAAAGTGTGTGGAAATCGATGATATATTTGCTTTTAAGGTAGCACTTGAACTTATGGAGGATCTAGAACCCACGTCGATATATGAGTGCACTCAGAGTGAAAATTGGACTAAATGGAAAGAAGCTATAAACGTGGAGTTGAATTCTTTAAGGAAAAGGGATGTCTTTGGTCCAATAATTCGGACACCCTATGAGATTAAACCAGTTGGACATAAATGGGTCTTTGTGAGGAAAAGAAATGAACATGGTGAAATCGTGAGATATAAAGCACGGCTTGTTGCACAAGGATTCTCACAGAGACCAGAAATAGATTATGAGGAGACATACTCCCCTGTGGTGGATGCTACAACTTTTAGATTTTTGATAAGTCTGGCTATAAGAGAAAAGTTGGATATGCGGTTAATGGACGTTGTAACTGCATACTTATATGGTCCACTGGATAATGAGATTTATATGAGATTACCAGAGGGTATTGAGCTCAAAGATAAGAAAGGTTCTCGAGAACAACACTGCATAAGGCTGAACAAATCCCTTTATGGACTGAAGCAAAGTGGGCGTATGTGGTACAATAGATTGAGTGAGTACTTAGTCAAAGAAGGCTATAAGAATGATCCCATCAGTCCATGTATTTTTATAAAAAAGTTTGCAAACAAAGGGTTTGTTATCATAGCAGTTTACGTGGATGATTTGAACATCCTTGGAACCCCTGGTGAAATCGTCCAAACAGTTGAATGCCTCAAGAAAGAATTTGAGATGAAAGACCTAGGCAAAACTAAGTTATGTTTGGGATTGCAACTTGAGTACATAAATGATGGAATCCTTGTGCATCAAATGGCATATACTGAAAAGGTACTCAAGCGTTTTAATATGGATCAATGTCACCCATTGTCCAGCCCAATGGTGGTGAGATCTCTTGATCTAGAAAAGGATCCGTTTGGTCCTAAGAGAGACTCTGAAGAAGTCCTTGGTCCCGAAGTGCCATATCTCAGTGCCATAGGAGCTTTAATGTATCTGGCAAGCCACACTAGGCCAGATATATGTTTTGCCGTGAATTTATTATCAAGATTTAGCTCATGTCCGACCCAAAGGCACTGGGACGGGATAAAACATATTCTTCGTTACCTACAAGGAACGAAAGACTTGGGTCTATTTTATACTAACCAATCTAAGGACGGTTTAGTTGGTTTTGCTGATGCAGGTTATCTTTCAGATCCTCATAATGCACGGTCCCAGACAGGTTATGTGTTTACTCATGGAGGAACTGCAATATCTTGGCGGTCAATGAAGCAGGCCATTGCAGCTACATCTTCTAATCATTCAGAGATATTGGCAATTCATGAGGCTAGTCGTGAGTGTGTTTGGTTAAGGCTGATGACCCAGCACATAAGAGTGGATTGTGGAATGGCCGAAGGTAAGCAGGAATCGACGGTCTTGTTCGAGGACAATGCAGCGTGTATAGCTCAACTTAAGGATGGATACATCAAAGGTGATAGGACGAAGCACATTCTGCCAAAATTCTTCTTCACATCCGATCTACAGAAAGATGGAGAAATTCAAGTGCAGCAAGTACGATCAAGTGAGAATTCAGCAGACCTATTCACCAAGTCACTTCCAACCTCAACGTTCAAGAAACTTACTTATCAGATTGGAATGCGTCGTTTGAAAGACTTGCAGTGAGGTTCAGAACAGGGGGAGTAATACGTGTTGTACTCTTTTTCCTTCACCACGGTTTTGTCCCAAAATGGGTTTTACTTGGTAAGGTTTTAATGAGGCAACATCCAAAGCGTATTACAAGCCCATTAGAGTTATGACATCCAAGGGGGAGTGTTATAAATCATAGTGGATTGTCATAACTAGTTCTGGTCTGTTTACGGCCCATTAACACTTAGTCTTTAGGCCGGTTTAATGAATCCTAGTTGAATTAGGATTTTCCTTTTATGTACTTTCCTTTTCCCATTAGGAAAAAGAATTTTCCTTTTCTCTCTTGTAATAATCCTATATAAAGGATCTTATGATTAATGAATAAACACAATCTTCCCCATTCGTTCTCTTGATTCACAACAGCAACGAGTTAACTAATAAATGGATAGAAAAAAAAAAGAATAACACAAGGAACCGAAGGGGTAGAGTCCACGTGCATGTCACGAGGGTCGTAGTTGTGGACACACGAGCCTCGTACAGTATAAAGATGGATAATAGTGAGTGTCACACGATTCGCACGTGGGATGTTGACTTGTCGACTACCTTAAGGGGTATGTACATAATTAATGATTTTTGTACTTTCCAACCAAAATCTGCCACGTGTATAGATCTACGATGTCTTTGTGGGGTTTAATTACTCTGTCCCAATTCACCTTTGCCCAAACAACATGATTATTATTGGTCCCAATTTCATTTTCACATGTAGTATAAAAAAATCGTTCAAATCCATTATAAATACTGTCTCCTTAAGATTTGTTTATCTTATGTTTTCTCCTGAAACTGAGCTATCTTTCCCCAAATATGATTTCTCAATCAGTTTATAAAAATTAAACCTTTTGATCAAATGTTTATACACACATACAGATCTATCCCTTATGTCTTTTTGGATGGAAAAATATCATATATATAGGATGAAAAAATATCATATATTTATAGGATGAAAAAATACACTCCATTTGTTTTATAAAAAGTATCATTATAGCCGACAAAAAAAAGTATCATTACAGAGTTTTCTTTTGTTATAAGAAAACCATAATTTTATAAGTTTAATACTTCACACTATATCTTAATTTTCCGTTCGATCAAAACTGCTAAATTTTGAGGTTGATTCATTAATTCCTGGTATAATTTTATTACAATATATTTAAACATATAAACTATTTATCCAATAGTGGTATGCATTTCCCGTAAAAATATTCATGTGGTATTTGCAATATAAGTTTCTTCTTTAGTCTTGACAGGGATTTAAATTCAATATATGTCACACACACGAAATGAGAAACGAGAAAGAAAAAAACCAAACCGACAACAATATTGGTCAAGAGGGACTCAGTAATTGAACCATTAAGTACAGTCTAAAACCGCAGAAATATAAATTAACTCAACTATTCTTAGGAACACTCATGTACTTTAACATTTACTATCGAGACAAGGAGACCAGGTTACATGAAATCTGGAGAAGATGATGTACAAACAATCACCAAAGTTTAACCTATGAGTTCTTGCCCTCATAGCTTAGTGGCTATGACTATATAGCCGACACACAAATTTGGAGTAGCATAATATAATAAGGACAAGAGTCAATTATTTATGCAGTGAATAAAGCTGTGCTTTTTGTTCCGGTCAGCAAATTTATCAGCACAATAGTACAAAATGGTGCATAATTCTAGAGTGAAAGTCCATAAACCAGTCTTTGCTGATATTTTATGATATAGCCCAAAACATTCCTTTCACCAGGATTCGAATTAGGACTGCATCATGACATTTCTAACTATTAGTATATTGAGTCACTGACCGTTTTACTCTCTTTCTTTACATCATAAAGTATATTCATTCACTAAGTTTGTGGCAAAAATAAGATAATTTGGAACCGACGAATTTAGATGAAACAAAAAAAGAAAAACGTTATGTATTTGCTGTTTTTACAAGACATTCCACATATATTAGGATGGATAAGCAACTTGAACAACTCGGGTAGCACCACTCACAACTACCTCCGTTTCATACTCGAACCATGGGATATATTAGAACATTATACCTTGTATAGTATTAGTAAGAGATTAGTATCAATCATAAGATTCAAAATCAATGTGGCGTCTATGAATAATATACGCCAATAATATAAGAATCCAACATAATCACCGCAATAAAATGGTGGCAATCAAGCCGAAAGTGCTCGTGCAATAGTGAATATCGAACATGTATCATTAAAGGAGGTTATGCTCTATTCATTAAGAACTATTATTATTAAATGGTTCTTAATATAAACAAGGATCAAAAAGGAGATGGAGAGGGTGATGAATGATGATGGATGGTCATGGAGTTTGCTGTTTTTAGGGAAGAACAAGATTGATCGTATCATTGTCAAACACTTCCTTTGTCGGCACGTCAACAGACATAACGACACGCGCGTGTGTGCTAGTCACGTGGTTCGATGCCTCTTATAGGCTCATATCATTTTGGGTCCACGTGAGTTTCTTATTTATTCTTCTCTTCTTTTTCCTTTAGAGAACCTAGAATTTATACGTAGAAAATATATGCACTAGGGGTGTGACTGTTAGACATATATAGAGGAAAAGAATTGTTTTTCTTCTTTATTCAATTTTAGTTTCACCAGTCGAGAATATTTGAGAAAAAATAATATTCTTCTAAATTCCTCTACTTTATAGAAAAAGGTATACAAATTTCCTCTTGGTTTTCAGAGGAAGAAAAAATTCTTCTCACTTTTACCTTTCTTCTTTTTACTGTTTATTATTTTCTTTCTTCTCAATTACTCTGGACAATCACACCCTAGATATAGAACACTATATACCATCTTCTTCTTTTTTTAGGTTACTTTGTTTTGTGAAAAGAGTTCCTAATTTTCAGCATCCCCACGTGAACTCCACCACTAACTTTCACTATAGCAAAAAAAGAAGAAGTTTTAACTAATTTAGATTCATTTTTAAGATTAAATTGTTGGTATGTAGACTTGTATTTCAAAATACAACCGGCAATAATTAAATTTCTAGTAGAATAATTAAATTTCTAGTAGAATGATTAAATTTCTGGTAGAATAATTAAATTTCTAGCAGAATCTGACATAATAAAAGAAAGTTAAATGGTGTCAGTAGAACCATTATACCAATAGCAGAATCATTCTAGAGACAAAAACTGACAGTATAACCATTAAACTGATAGTAGAACCATTAAACTGACAGTAGAACCATTAAACGAATGGTGTCAGTAGAACCATTAAGCCAATGGTAGAACCATTAAACTGGTACCATTTAGAGCATGAGTAATCTATATATTTTTTATCGACAAGATGCAAGATTAAACAAGATTTTATGGAAGCTTTGCATTGATTTTAAGATAACCAAGTAGCAAATAATGTTTTCCTTTTAATTTGACTAACAGTGAGATGGCAAATTTGAGATTGTATGTGACTATTATATGTTAGTACGTATTATAAGAAAACATCAGAGTACAAATTGATACAACATAAATATAAACTATTGATTACACGACAATTCCATCATTTGCCACTTAAAACTGAAATAATTAGCCATGGAAAATTGATGATAAATCAAATGGATAGTGGTCTAATGATTTTGAGAAACGAAAATTAGAGATCACTAGTTCCATTTTATGTTTGGTGCAATATTATCAAGAATTTATATCTAACATTGTAAGAGATGAGAATTGGTGATTATAAGTGAAGATAATTACATTTATATATATATATATATATATGAAGCTTAAAGCTTCGAATGGAGACAATGCAGTGCGGGGCGGAACAGATGCGGTGCGGGATAAATAGAAAAAAAATTTATATGTATAAATATAGATTTTTGTTAGATACACATATACTATAAATATAGATTTTTGAAACTGTTCAGTCCGGGGCGGAACGGTGCAGATCGTCACCATTCGAAGCAAATCGGGGTTAATATATCGTGGTAAACGAAATTTGATTGTATTTTTTTTTAACTTTAGTTTTTTCTAACAAGAGAAAATGTGTATTTAATAGGGAAATTGACAAAAATAACACACAAAAAAACTATAATAAAATCTCTAACCATTTGACCTAAATTTAATGACCATAAGTTTGCCACACATACAACTTTTGATTAGTTTTTTAATTATAATTTTTTTGATTGTTATTAAGCAAATTAACTCTATTTAATACTCCTTTGTCTTCAGACATAAAAAAAAAAATCTCCTTTGTCTTGAACTTATTTAAAGAATCTGATTGTATTAAAAATGACATAAACTAGTTGGACCCACATGGATTATGAAAATCAGATGGGCGAAAAGTTTGTGTGTTTGTCCAATCATATTGATCCAATTCATATTTGATTGTTGTCAAAGCATATGTAGCTGGATTAAGTGGGGCCCATTATTCGAAAACGTTTATCAACCGTTAGATCTCATCTCAACTTTTGTTTACTAAAAGCTTTAATCGTGACCGTCCAATATCTGTTTTTCCAAATTATGATCATTTCTCCTTTTTACATTGTCACTCGGACCCTCACTTTTAATGCTGATTTTAATAAGAAAAATCTTGTTGCAACTAATTTTTTGAAGAATCCTACCCAAAAAAAAATAAAAATTTTTTAAGAAAGGAATAATATTTTAACCATGTTTTCTTCATTATGTTATCAATTGTTAAAGTTAATCAAAACCTTATATAAATAAACCATATTGTTTTCGAGATAGATACCAATGCGTAAGCATTTACATATGTCTGGTTAGAAACTTTCAATTGTAGTGGATAAAGTGAACCGTTTCAGAGATTACCATTCAAAGAAGCTATTAGTAATAAATTTAGAAAAGATAGTTGGAGATGATAGCTAGAAGAAAGAATTGGTGGTTGCCAACCGCCCAAAAACAAGGCGGTTTTGGGTTACATATAGTTTTGTTGTTATCGAATGAATAATATTTTATACATATTTTATACTGTTTTCTAAAAATCATAGAAATATATTTATAATTTAGTTTAATTTATGTTACATTTCGTAAATCATTATTTGCTATTAAATCGTTTGTGACCAATCAAATTCGTTAGTATTAGCTTACATTGTTTTAAAACGAACAATATTATACTACTAATGAGTCCATTTAGATATAATAATGTAAAATCACATATTTTTCTGTAACCGTTAAAATTTTTTGTCTAACGTTTGCCAATTCAACTCCACTTTTTATAAATTTATGGGTTATATATGTAAAACATCGCTATTTGTTATTCAGCATTATTTTTTTCAACGATTTTCAAATTTAAATTTGTTAAATTCGCTGCAAACTTAAGAGTACTTTCTAAAACAAAAACTTAGGAGTACAAGTATTGTTGAAACTTCAATTGGCTGCATTTTTCAGTCGTGGTAATAAGTATCGCATAGACAAACATTTATGGCATATGATGATCCCCTCTCATAATCATCATCATTGTCAACAACGTAGTTTATAGATCCACTCATTTAGTTTAATTATAATTATTTCTTGGTCTTGGGTACTGTTTTGGTCATTATTCATTAAGTGGTTCAACGACAAAAGTAAAACTCCTCATGCGGTCGACTCATGCGTTAGAACAAGAAAATCTGAAAAGAAGTTTGATTTTCTTTCTTATTTTCATAAAAAGAAGTTTGAATTCAATTCACTCAACCGTTTTATTTAGCTTTCATTAATTAATATACTCAGTGACACGTAAAACAAGTAATAAGCTTGTTGAATTTAATGAAAGTTTTTTTTGCTTGTTTTAAAGTAGTAGAAAGTGAAAAAAGTAAAAGGTTTTAAAAGTGTGCAACAAGCGTGACTCTTGGCCTTTAGAGTCATTAAGAAGAAATGAAGAATAATCATTTTTTACTCTTTTTCGACAATAGCAATCAAAGGATACATTTGCATTATCTTTTTTTTTTTTTTCAACATTTCTTCCATTTCCATTCCAAAAGTTTACATTTGCATTATCATTTTCTACCTCTTCGTGATGTTTATCAAAACATATTAAAAAGAAAAAATCCCATAAAGTAAAGTCAAGCACATTTGATAATTTCCACAAAATTATCAAAGTTTGACTAATTCTATTATCTGTTCCTCATTTAAAAAAAAAATCAGAATAGATATAAATATTGATTATCAGATATTGTTCTTCTTATAGATTAAAGTATCACAGAGAATAGGAAGAGATGTCATTTTAAAGTCATATGAATATCCTAAAAAATGATATACTGGTGATATAGTTTGATATCATCATTGACTGAGAATATTGATGTTACATTAATAGTACTATTAACACATTAACATAATCATTAACGGTGTGACTATAATTATTACTTTATTATAGTATTTCTTAGATTTGATCATTAGTTTTGAGTTGTGAAGAGAGTTAAAGGAGGGGGCAAAAAAGCATAGTTTATCATTATAAAATTATTTCCATAAATTTAAAGGTCATCAATAATTAATTTCATAATTATTTTGCCCCCAACCTAGTCACACACTCATGATTGAAATACTGAAAATAAAATAAAAAATAAAATCACTCTCTCTCTACCACTCTCTATATTAACCCTTCTTCTTTCTTACTTACCATTCATCATCTCTCCTCTCTCTCTCTAAAAGAAATTTAGTCCAAAACAGAGTCCAAGAAAATTCTTCATTTTTATTTTCTTGAGAAAATTTAACGGAGATGATGTTGGAGAAAGACGATCTGGGTTTGAGCTTAGGTTTGAATTTTCCCAAAGCCCAGATAGATCTCAAATCAAATCCTTGTGTTTCTGTTACTCCATCTTCTTCTTCTTTTGGATTACTCAGAAGATCTTCATGGAACGAGAGTTTTAATTCCTCCGGTAGGTTCATAACTTTCTAGGCTCCTCTGTTTTCATTTTCCCCAGAATAAAAAAACAGAGATCTTATCAGTTTCCTCTTAAAACTTTTTTTAAAGATTCAAATAAATGGCTTTCTTGTAGAAACAATTATCGATCGAAATCGAATCATCATTTTTATCTTTTGCGTAAAAATGATTACTTTCATAGATTTTTCACTTTTCCTAATTTTCCCGGGAAAATCCACCAAAAACCTTAAAGGTCTCACTTTTTTTTCTCTTATGCATGCAGTTCCAAACTCAGATTCATGTCGTATAGAAACAAGAACATTCATTCGTGGAATCGACGTGAACAGACCACCGTCGACGGCGGAATACGGCGACGAAGACGCCGGAGTATCTTCTCCGAACAGTACAGTTTCAAGTTCTACTGGGAAAAGGAGTGAAAGAGAAGAAGATACAGATCCTCAAGGGTCAAGAGGAATTAGTGACGAAGAAGATGGTGATAATTCGAGGAAGAAACTTAGACTCTCTAAAGATCAATCTGCTATTCTTGAGGAAACATTCAAAGATCACAGTACTCTCAATCCGGTAAGAAAAAAAAATTCTGTTTTGTTTTTCCGGGAAAATAATGGTATGGAAAATGGTTTTCGGAAATGGAAAAAACGCCTATATGACTATGAATATTCACTTTTCTTCCAAACATTTAAAACTATTACTTTATTTTTTTGTCAAATGTTATTGGTTTGGTCAGTCAATAAAAGTAGTCAATATATGTGTTTATGATTTTCACACATAAAGAAATTTGAAATTCTATTACCAACTCCTTCCATCAATTTAATTACATTAAAATACTTCACATCATTAGTTTCTCATTAAAAATTTCAAAACATATTTTGTATGGGAAACAAAATAATTAACTTTCAAAGAAACAAAAAGTTATAGTACTGATTCAAGGTGGATTCAAACTTTTTGTATTTACAGAAGCAGAAGCAAGCTTTGGCTAAGCAATTAGGATTAAGAGCAAGACAAGTCGAAGTTTGGTTTCAGAACAGACGAGCAAGGTAAAGAAATTATAAAAACCACTCTCTAATTTCCTGAATTTCCCCCCTGGTTTATCTTGTTTACTTACAAGGTTATTTTGGTAATTTTATAACAGGACTAAGCTGAAGCAAACGGAGGTTGACTGTGAGTTCTTACGGCGATGCTGCGAGAACTTAACGGAAGAGAACCGTCGGTTACAGAAAGAAGTGACGGAGTTAAGGGCACTTAAAATGTCTCCACAGTTCTACATGCACATGAGCCCACCCACTACTTTGACCATGTGCCCTTCGTGTGAACACGTATCGGTCCCACATCCACAAGCTGCTACGTCAGCAAACCACCGGTCTATGCCGGTCAATGCGTGGCCGAGAATTTCTCACGGCGGCTTGACTTTTGACGCTCTTCGTCCTCGGTCTTGATTAGTCTTTAATTAGTTGCAACAGAAGGGGCACTTTGGTCATTATACCTCGGTTTAAGGGGGACCAAATGTGTGTAGTTGTTAACGTTGTATCTATTTTTAGCACAAACAAAAACAGATTTCATATTTTCTTTAATTAAACCAAACATGTTCATGCTAACTAGTGACAACAAATTTTACAGCCAATAACTCCAAAATTTTTGTTCGACTGCACTAGTTACTAGAACATTTTTTCAAAGGATTCTTTTTAATTTTTTTTCAGCAATAGTATTTGTTGTTAATAGTAAAAATGATTATATATTTTGGGCCTAAATCTATTGGTGTTTGAGACAATATGGCATTTCCTCTTCTTGTTATAGTCTCCATTGTTTTACAATTCTTGACGTGAAATATGGACCAAGTTTGGGCCTTATTGAACATGAAGGATAGATACATAGCCCACACTAAATGTTATCACACAATGACACAAACACCAACAAAAAAATATTTATAAATAGCCAATGATCGAAGGGCTAATTTGCTCAATATATGAGTTTTAAGTTTATTAACCCACACTAAATATTAAACCAAAAAAAAAGAAGATTATCTACAAATAGCAAATTACCAAATCCAAAAAAAAAAAGAGAGAGGATAATCAAAATGGGACTTCTTAACCCATACAAAATATCCATTCCAATTCCATTTTCCCTGGTTAAATCACACATATGTAACAAAAATATATCCCCCCTTAAAAATTTACAAACCTTAATGATGAATCATTACCAGAGTAAATTGACAATGTTTTTACAAATCTCTTATTAACTACATAATTAATAGGGTCTACCTCGAAGCATTTGAAGAGATTTTATTAGCAGATCTCTTTATTGATTCGATTCTCTGTAACCTAATCTGTTCTCTGAACTTGGCAATGAACTCATCAGCTTTCTTGTCTACGTCACTTCCATTATTACTTTCACAAACTCCTTCTTCCTCTATCTTCTTCTCCTTGATCTCATCATTTTCACTGTCTCTGTTTCTCTCTTCTTCTCTATTCTCATATTCCTTGTTTCCCAAGTAACTCTTCTTCTCTGTTTCTTGCTCTTTCGATTCCACAATTGGATCCGACCACCACACTTTCTTAAGATTGTTTCTTTTCGATGAACGATCATCTACTTTCGCCTTATTTTCCGACGATTTCTTGCTTGCTCGGAGTTTCGTCGGAGGCGACTTATAATAGTCAACCGGAGGCGGCGGCGGTGGCGGCGGCGGAGGATGAAACTCGCCATCTCCGAATTTCGTCTTATGAGCTAATTCTCTTGACTTACTCCTATAAAACGCTGGTAGTGGCGGAGGAGGAGGTGGCGGTGACGGTGGGGGATGAAACTCGCCGTGGAAATTAAGTTTTCCGGCGATGTTTTCCGCTGATTTTGCTCCGGATTCAGGTAAAGTCGTCGACTTTCTCTGAGAAGAAAAGGAGGAAGATGACGTTGCCGGATTCTCTTTTCTTGAGGCCGAGTTGTAAAACGTTGGTAACGGTGGAGGAGGTGGCGGTAACGGTGGTGGATGAAACTCACCGTGATAGTTATATCTCCGGGAAACATCCTCCGCTGATAAAGTCGTCGACTTTCTCGGTGAAGAAGAAGACGATGACGTCAGATTCGCCGGAGTTTTAGATTCAACAGTGGTTAGATTCTTAATGGACGGCTGAGATTCAATCTCTTTCGATGAAGATGATCTTGATCTCCACGGAATCGGAGAAGGAAGAACATCACTGTTATCATCATCAACGAGATTCTTTAAAAGTTGTCTCTTTGATCTAACTTTCTCCCATCGACCGGAGTTTTCGCCGGAATCAGAAACTCGTAGCGTATGATTTAAGCTACGAACAGGCAAAAGCAGAGGTTTTTCTCCGAAATGATCATCTTTGGAAAGAACAATCTCCGGAATTTTCATGTGATGGTTGTTCTTCCATGTCTGAATCTTGGCGTAGTCGCCGGAGGAATCATCGGACGGTTCAGATTCACTCTCGTGATGATGAAGGTTAAAAACAGAGGAAGGTACTTCAAGAATCTTAGGAACATAGGAATTATGATCGGTTTTGTGATCGTTGTCGTAATTCCGGCGACTGAAAAGGCCGTAAGAGACGGCGATTCCGACAAAAACGAGGTGGAGAAGCTCGAGGAGACTAGTTTGGTTAGAGAGCTCCGGTGTTTGAGAAAGGAAGAGAGGTACGATAAAGCAAAAGACGGCGAGGATAAGAGCTTTGAAGATGAATCTAGAGTAGAGTTTTCTAGGGTTTTGATCTTCTTTGATCTTCTTAGAGTTTCTTGTTTCCACCATTGGAGATAGAGAGTATAGAAAGTGAGTATTGTAGAGAGATGTTAAAAAAGGTTCTTTATTTGAGTGGAAATGCTTAGACTTGGAGGTTAACTTCTGTTTTTTTCTTTTCAAGGAAAAAGAATGTGAGAAGAAGAAAGAGATTGTAGAGAACAAAATCTGAAATACAAGTTGATGTGTGAATTCACTTACTCACCTAACTTTTATTTTTTGGGTTTCTAATCTTCCTTCCGTTTGTGGAAGCTCCTTGGCCTAGTAGTCAAAGGTTTAAAGGCTTCTACACCTGGTCTGGGGTTCGAATCGCAGACAATACAAATTCTTGCAGCTTAATGGAGGGCGTTTTTCAGAAGTTTCAGAGTCATCCAGGAAAACCATGTCCATCGTTGGAGAAGTTTCAAATCTCCGAGCACTGCATCTCCTAGCGCGAGTGGCCTACTAGGTGACGTTGTCAAATTTGCAAAATCTTCGAGCACTCCATCTCCTAGCGCGAGTGGCCTACTAGGTGATGTTGTCAAATTTGCAAAATCTTCGAGCACTGTATCTCTTAACGCGAGTGGCGATGCCAAATCTGCAAAATCTTTGAGCACGCAACGTTGAAAGAAAACTTGAACACAAAAGTTCACCTACTTCCACCTCTATGCAAATGGTTGAAATTAAATGGTCAAATACCCAATTTACAAAATCATAATAATAATAATAATGATATATCTTTTTATGTTTTTTCAATTTGGTATTTTATTAGTAATCTTAATAGATGTATTTAACTAATGTTTTGGACAGTAATGATACTATAACTTTAAAGAAAGAGTAGCATTTCAATACGTATCATGAACTAAATTACGAATATGTTAACATTTATCTCCACAATTTATACGACCCTAAAAAGTTTACCCTGAAGCTTTATTAGAGAATGTAATAAAACCTAGAATTAAGACCAACACTAGTCTTTATCAAAAAAAAAAAAAAAAACCAACACTAGCTGATAATGTTGATCGGTTAATGCAATAAAGGGAACACAACACGAAAGTTGTTTATTGTAATTTGTAAATGTCTAGAACTACTCCTAATACGCAAGTGACATTTTATTTCATAGAGAACAAAGGTATATATAGGATACAATAACTTGGGGAGGAGTAATAACTTGGAGAGGAAAGGACTTGGTGAACAAGACCATAACCATATATGGACATTCACAATAAATGAGTTTATAACACTTCCCCTTGAATGTCCATTATCTACAACTACTCCTAATACGCAAGTGATGCTGCCTCATTAAAAACCTTACCAGGAAAAACCCAGTGGGAAAAACCATGGTTAAGGGAAAAAGAGTGCAGCGCGTATTTACTTCCCCTGATGATTAGATGACTTGAGGTCTTTGAGACAACACATCCAAATGATGAACTTGTTTCTTCAAAGTAGCAGTTGGAAGTGTCTTGAGAAATGAGTCCGCCAAAGTTTCGCTTGAACGAATATGTAGAACGTGTATATCGCTATTCTTCTGCAACTTATGGATCTTTTAGATTATCCATCTTGATCATTCTCTATGTTTCTCTTAATATCATTAAAGTAAGATATTCATTATAGAGATCGATAGACTTTCATATATCACTCTAATGATAACATTCCTCTTTAAGTGTCTATCATTTGCGTGTTCTTTGATGTCTCGTTAAAAACCTTTCATTGAAAAAACCTATGGGATAAAAACTATGATAAGGGAAAAAGAGTACATCCACGCTCATCATTATATTTCTCCCCCTCAGAAGCATCTTCTTCAGGAGATGACTTCCGATCATATGCTATCTTTTCGAATGATCATAAGCATAGCCTTAACAAACAAACTTGTATGATTTATGATATGTCAAATCATTAGACTTCTGGTCCATAATATATTTTCCTTTTTATCATATAAAATCGCATTTTTCAATCATGAAAGAGATCGATAAATTTCTTAAACATCAGTTTAAATTTGGTACTTCAGGACCAAGTATATGTGAACATTCTTATATAGATTCTTGCCATGATCTATAAGTACTTTTCCAAATCATTTCTATAAATCTCTTCAGGAGTTCCAGTAATGTTCAAATCATCAACATACTATGTAATCGTCATAAATTCCTTTCTCAAAATGCCTTATGAATATGCAAGGACGAATCATTCTTATATGCTTCTCTTAGAAAATACTCCCCGATATTTCAATCCATAAAGAGAACGGTTCAATTTTCTGCGATTTGCACAAAAGAGTTTTTGCTTCTAGCAAATCTTTCTGGGATCTTCATACAAATATCACTATCAGTGATCTTTTACCATAATTGTTATGATAATTCTACTGGAGTTTTTATGATCTTCAAATTAAGAATCACTTTGATCAATATCTTTAGAGAAATCTACATGGGTACACATATACATAATTATACCATATTTTCTCTTTTCATTTGATCGAGTAGAGTTCTCAAGAACATAATTTTGATATCTTTAATCCTTCAGGGATTATATCCATATAAATTTCCTCATCCAGTGTTCTATATCTTATTGCCAGACTTATAAGATATTTCAAAAGTATTGCTACCACCACAAGAGAATATAAATATATCTCTTCATAAAACAATCTTTGTCTTTGTGAAAATTTCACTATTTTCACTCTCGTTTTCCACAAACTTTATATCTTTCACTGGTTTTACACTTCAGGTGCATGGACTCCTGGTCCAAAAATTTCTCTTCAAGAGATTATAAGTACATGTCTATTTTTCTTTCCACTTTGGCCAATCATTACTTTGTGTACACATTTCAATAGACTTTCTTTCATGATCCTCTTTTCCATAATATCAACTGCTCATAGCATGCAAAATATTACGACGTCGATTTGCTTTTTGGTTCCCATATTATTTTTAACATGACATAGCTAGCTAGCTCTTTTCATTGTCAAGTACTTGAACTTTTTATTTGTCATGTTGATGTCTCTTCTGGAGATCATTCAAAATATTTGTTACCTCGATTTGGTCATTCTCAATTTCTGCTCCTTTCTTTTACGAGGATTTATATATGGAACCAAATAGGTCTATCACACTTCATGCGATCTTTAGACTCACTAGCAGTTTGATATAGTCCTTCTAGGACATACATTTAATTGGAGCATATACAGCCGGCATAAGTGATTTCATCACTTTATTAGGATCAGCAAAGCATCTGACAAATAATACGCCTACTTTTTCTTATGAATTATCTTTTTGACTTCTAATGTACATTCTCTAGTCCGAGGATCATTGATAATTCATAGAAACTTAAATCTTTTTCCAGCTGTTTATTTTCTCCCCCTGATGTTGGAAAAACTAACTCATTAAAATGTTAATATGAGACTCGAGCAATAAAAATCCTTTTGGGATAGCTCTAGACAATTTTTCATATCCAACATATATTTTTATCCTCTTTCTGAGGTCCCATCTTAAAATGATGTGGTGGAGCACTTTTAACATTCAAACATCTTTCTGATGGGAATTATTTGGTTTATGATCCTAAACCAATAATGATGGGGAGACCTATTAGTTATTCATTGGCTTGATGCGAAACAATGGTATTAAACCATTTTGTGTATAAACATAAGCTTCCGAATGTTCAACACTTTATTTCAATGGGTATTCAAACATAAATTCACCAACATTATCAAATAACCTTGCAAACTTCAAGTTGCAATTTCATGACAAGGATAAATGTGAATCTTGAGTTAATGTGTCCATTGAATCGATGCATCTATTATCTAAAATTCACATAGTTAGTGATCAGCCCATAAATATCTCTTTGTATATACTTCTAGAAATAAACATATTCCAGTTTATTTTTCTTACTGGTGAATGCCACATTATCATATTGTTTTCTGAGCAATCAACATATGATAAATGACTAGAAAGAATCTTCTGGTTCTTTACGAAATATCCACACATTTTTATAAATTTTCGCATCATCTATTAAACCAGGATGACCAATCCGGTTAAGCTAAATATTTAAATTCTCAGTAAACATCTGATTTATTTTTCATTCTCAGTAAACTTATGATTTACTTTTCATTCTCAGTAAACTTTTGGTTTACTTTTCATTCTCGGTAAACTTCTGGTTTATTTTTCATTCTCAGTAAACTTCTGGTTTACGAATCTTTGTGTAGTACAATCTAGTACAAAATAGGTAGATTCTCTTAAATACTTTCAACCTTGGGAAAAACTTGTGATTTGGGGATATTCAATAATTCCTTCACTTTTCATATAAAATCCCATAGATATATTTTTATGAAGGAGTAAGCAAACTCAATTTTAGTGTAAACATAATCTTTTGGATGTTTCACTTATAGTATATAGGATCTTTTAACACTTCCCCTCGAGATAATAACACTGTAGATTTATCAATCTCGAACTGAATCTCATTTTCAGAATCAATAACATATCCTACTCGGATCATGTATTTTACTTTTGAGACTTAAGATAATGAAATGTATCAAGTATTCTTATAGACAATGATATTTATGTGCTCTTCTGGAGCATTCATATATATGCTTAATACTATGTATTTTACTCGCAAAGTTTATTGCATTTTCTATTTGTTCACTTCTGGTAAAAATATGAGTTCTTGATAGAAACTTCAATCGCGATCTTGAGAACATTCATATCCACTTTCACTTATGCTTTCGACAAATATTATCTATGTGGTCCTTTTCTTTCTTAAAATATGATGTCACATTCGCTTCAGGGAATGGAGTATAACCAATAAAACATATTTATTTATAGACTTAATCTTAGATGTACACACTCATAATGATCTCTAAATAACATCTTGTTCTCATCATACTTTTCTTTTAAATTGCCTTAGAGAACTTGTGGATCTTTAAGAGTCAAGTAGTAAACATAATCTTCAAGATATGTTATTTGTCTATGTGAGATTCTTTACTCTTCTACATCGAGAGATGATGAAACTTCAGGTTCATCCATCTCGTATTAAATTCCATTCCATAATTAAAACATATCCCAACTTGGATCATCTATATCATTTACTTTAAGACTTGGAGGAATATATCTCACAATGCGTTCCCATGTATATGCTCTTCGAGAGCCTTTAATGAGCTTTGTACTCTTGATATTGTATTCAAACTAGATACTTTCATTCTCATATGAGAGAAAATTCTCTTTCTTGCCATCTTTCTTTTCTCACTTCTAGTAAGAATTAAGTTCTTGAAAGAAACACATTGACCTCGATTTGGATCATTAAAACCACTTCCTTGGGTTTAGTGTTATTGTGATCTATTATTTTCTACATTCACTTCAGGGAATGGACATAATCAAGTGGATATGATTCATGGATTTTATTGTAAAAACATGTGTCGATCTACGAAATAAAATTATACTATAAAACTACGATCTCAATCAATTCTCCACGAGATCAGATAACATGTACAAATTATTTGACCATGTATTAAGCATGACGAATAAATAGTACTTATCTCAGTATAAGGAGAAGAGCAGAGATCGAGGATTGAACACGGGACGTCATCGTTAATGCTTTATGTCTCTCAATTGGCTAGACTTCCATATAAAATCAGTTTTACATAGAACCTCGGAGGCACCAGAGAGAAACATATCCAAAGTATTATTATTAGGGTTTGCCTATCCAACATAAAACAATAAAACTATTCAGCAAAAGTCAATGAAGCAAGCAGATTATAAAGTAATATATAAATTGAGTACTAGAGAAGCTTAAAGCATCAGAACGATTAATCAAACCAGCTTAAACCAAAACGGTTTATGAAACCGAAACAAACAAAATATTGGGAATAATAAACAAATGGATTGAGTCAAATAATAAAACATAGACCTCGTCTCAGATGATGAAATAGTGGAGCAATAAAGCATGAATTATAAATTCAATCTATTACCATTAAAGCAGAATACATATACGTAGATCTATTATATGACAAAGCAATAAGAAGCATGCGTATGTTAAATACTAGATATAAAAATGATACTTAGCTCTGTCCAAAAAAAAAACAGATCGGAGAGGCGGAGGAGGTGGAAGAGGTCGGAAAAACAAAGACGGTCTTAGCTAGGGATTTTGATAAAGATCTATGGTTTCTTAGACGATTATGTTTTTACTCAGTGGCTAGGGTTTCGTGCTGATAACGTGTTGTGATATGAGAAGAGAGAATGAGAATTGACTGATATTTTATTCCATAGAGAACAAAAGTATATATAAGATACAATAACTTGAGGAGAAGTAATAACTTGGAGAGGAAGGGACTTGGTGAACAAGACCATAACCATATATGGACATTCACAATAAATGAGTTTATAACAAATGGTAATTAATTGATAAATTTATAAAACAAGTATAGAGAATATTGCATATAGGTCGCGTAGGCATGACTTTGGAAGAATTTGAATTCATATCTTTTGATCTGTTTACGCTAATCTTTATTACGAAGCACCTGTCCGTAAAAACTAGATTAGTACTAAGACAATTATTAACCAAAAATACAAATAATTAATTAAATTCAAGATCTAACACATATAAAGTTATATGACTTGGGAATATTAGAGGAAACAGTAACGTTTTTTTTCTTTTTCTTACTCCTATATTTTATGTTAAGACAAAATTTGCTGATAAGGTATCTACACCTTTTGAAAATAATAATGAAATTCGAAAAACCAAAAGAGTACCGGAAGAAAAAAAGAATTTATCTTATTCTTATGTTGTTGAATCGAATGGGATTGATTGTTTGAATATTCAGAACATGGATCATTTTGCAGCCTGAACATTAGTTGTTTAAAATCATTTATTGATCTAGCTATTGTATGAATGGGAGGTCAACGATACGAAGGAGGAATGGAAGCGTGGTTTGCTTCGCGATGATGAAATTTTTTAAAAGTTATAAGATCATGAAATTGTTAAATCTTATTCAAAAAACGATGCATTTGTTGTAAAACGGTTTTTTTTTGTTTGAATAAATTTAACATTCATTTCAAAAAAAAAAAAAAAGAATGCGAAACCAATCCATAAATAATAGTTTAAAATGTCAATAAAATTGGTATAAACTCTTTTTTTTCTTTCTTTTGAGTTTTATTTTCTATTGGAACAAATTCGTCTCGCCTTTAAAACATGATTTGACCTTAGATTAATACTTAGTTAAATTTGTATGTGTGTTGTTAGTTGGTAGTGCTGGTTTGTTTTTTTTTTCTTTTTTTGTAGAACATGTTAAATTTAACACTTTCTAGTAAAAATTAGTCTTGTGATTCTTAAAAAGTTTATTTAGGTAACGAACACTTTCATTTATTTATAGTAAATCTTCGTAATAAATTTGACATGTTGTAACTAATACTAGAAATTGGTTTGTTGCCAACATATTAAAAAGAAAGAAGAAGTGGAAGGCAAAGAAAAAAGGTTAAAGTGAAAATGTGACTTAGAACACTTGCAATGGTGAGTTTATTAGAGGCTCTTAAGGTTAAAAGAAAAAGAAGAAAAGAAAAAAATTTATGTTGAAATTTTGCCTTGAGACTATCTCTATGCATAGATACTTTAGAGACCGGCTCATCGGTACAGGTGTGTCGCATGGCTACTAGACTGGTATTTTTATTATTTCATCGTGCTTTTATATGTTTTTTTGCTTTCAACGTTTTTAAGGATCGTAAGATTACCTTTTTTATAATCTTCTACTAATGATTATTTTTCATTTGACAAACATTAAAAAAAAAAAAATTATACGCACATATTTAATGTTTTTTTTAACAGTCTTTTACTGAATTTCAACGGAAACATATTTATTAACAGTTTTTTACTGAATTTCAAATAATAAATTAATATTAAAACTAATAATAAAATATGTTTTATGAGACCATAGTGTAAAAGTATTTGGTTAAAGAGTCTAATCATCAACACATCATTTTGGCACCACTTTGGTCGGCGGGGGGATAATTGGTCGGCTACTTTAATTCGCTCCAAGTTCTTTTCTTTTTTCTTAACATCGATCAAAATAAAATTTAGTTTGAACATTGGGAAATTAGTGTAATAACAGTTGTGTGCACAACATTGCATTAAAAGTTAGATCCATTCCACATTTATGCACAAAGATATACGTACCATGGGGTTTGCTTAAAACATACGCACAAAGTACAACCCTACGATCCTACAAATATGATGTTAGAGAACACTCATCTAATCTAGGAACCAAACTTCGAATCTTTTTCACTATCATTTTAATAGTAGTTGCACAAAAACCTGAAAGATTAGTTTTGGTTTCGATTTAGAATCTTAGATTATTAAACATACTTAATTTCAGTTTGTGTTATTCTTTATTTGCTCTGGTTTTTTGCTGGTCTTGTATGCACAAAGACAAACCGTGAAATGCAATATAATCCTTAACCATCCCGAAGCCATATTCGTCTCTATTCCTTCATCGATTGCTTTCTTCGCCATTTTTATAGCCAGTGGACCTTTTTCATTGATCTGCTGGGCAATCTCAATTGCTTTCTTATGTGCCTCACCCGCCTTAACACAAAAATTCACAAGCCCTGCATCAACAAAGAAAACAAGAGAATAGCAGGCGAGAGAAAGAAATACTAATTTATAAGAGAATCGTTTGTCAAGAGCGATGAAGCTTATTCTATAGCAAGTCCTGTTTCAGGCAAGCCAAATATTAACACTAATTGCTTATCCCGGTAGGGAAATTTTTAATACAAAAATGACCAGATATGAAGATAAAATACCGCAGATCCGAAGATCACAAGATACAGCCATTTCGAGTCCACCTCCTAGTGCTACACCTTCTATTGCAGCAATTGTCGGAATATTCAGTGCCTAGAAACACAACAAGTCACTATATAGCAAACAAGTCTCATATCAGTAGAATCTCTCTTCATCTTCACTTTTACAAGTTTGAGTACTATTAAGTTCAGAGTCTTGAAAAGAATCAAAGCTAGAGATAATCCTACAGATGGAGACTGTAGTAGGCCATTCTAATAATTAGATGAGAAAATTTACCCAACAATCTTTTCTTGAAAGAAACTAGCAGCTAATCAAAAAAAAAAAAAAAAAAAAAACTAGCAGCTAATCTATGAGAATCATCAAGGATATATGAGAATATACCTCTACGAACGAGAACATGTATCGCAAAGTATTGACATATGTGTGAACCTCAGACGGAATCATATATAGTTCTACGTTCCTGCAAATAACAAAAATGAGAGTGGCAAAAAAACTACCTTCAGATCTGCACCTGCACATAAAACTCCTGGAACCAGACTTCTAATCATCATAACTCTAGCAGAACTATCCTGATGTATAGTCTCAAATGCGTTCTGGAGACTTTTCAGCATTTCCTTATTAATGGCATTTTTGGCTACATGTCTATCTAGAGAACCTCAATAATCTTTGTAAATCACAAACACACAATCACTGCATTTGTCATCTTTCCATTAGCATACAAGTTATACAAACACAATGATAAAAGTTTCAGTCTAAACTCAATAACACAATCAAAACTAGAATCAGCGGCTACATTATTTCTGACGTTTGACTGCGATTGGAGAATCAGCGGCTACATTGTTTCAATTGTCTAGAAGGTTATTATTTTTTTTTTTTGACTTGAATGTCAAATTAATTCAAACAAAAAAAAAAAGTTTTTACAATTAGTGCTTCATTGTGCCGAGTTTTGTATTAAAGTCTACTATTACAACAATAAAGAGCAATCAGCGTGAAGCAAACCATCTAGACATCTAAAGCGGGTAGCGTTTTGGGTTTATTGGACCATAGATGGAACCAGTTAGTTTGTGACAAAAAAAACAAAAATATACTACATTTGTCAACTAATAAAATTTTTGTAATAACATTTTTAGTGTGGCTTTTTAGTTTTAATAACAAATGCTTATAAAAATCACACTGTATTAATTAGTAGGTTTTTTGTTATTAATAGTTATTTAAATTCAAATTAAATTAATGTTTACAAGACCAGAGGTATTGTTAAACTAAAGAAATATACATATCATAAATGTAAAGTACCAAATGCCCAATTTTAGAGTGTTTTGAAAATATATTTTACATTATTAATAGAGTTTTGTGTTTATTAGATATTGTAATAGATTTAGCTTATCTATTTGGGAAGATTTTTTTTAAAAGGCCTAAAAAAAACAAAGTTGTTGAAAATATACACTAGCACAATAAAATAAATAAGTAATATAACATATAAAGTTGTAAATTTAGAAAAATGCATATGCTAAACTTTCATAATATATCTATAGAATTTATTAAATTTAGAGAAATGTTAAAAAAAAGCATTTATACTGTTAAAATAAACATAGCAGACAAGAAACATTATTTTGCCCAAAAACTATTTATAAATATGTTTTGTGTTGAACTCTTGGGATTCCTCACTTCTTTTCTATTCTGAAAGCATTTTTCGTTATATATATTTAAGGCGATTTAAATTTTAACAAAATGGATCCAAATGATCTAACGATTAAAAAAAAACTAAAAGACACCGATACTTCATATCGAGGTACTCTGAGATTACCAAAATGGGAGACCGAGAACATATTAAGACAAATGGGCATTGATTTACCAGAAGATGGTTATGTAGTGAAAGTCAAAGACGAGGACAATGACAATCACAATGACAATGACAAGGTCTATCTGGTAAAACTTTACAAACCCGACAATGCTTATTATTTTGGAACCGGATGGGGTAAAATGAGAGATGAAATAGGTCTTAAAACAGGCGATGACATCAAGTTATATTGGAGCAAAAACAAATTCATTTTTACTAAAGAATAAGTTTTTTTATTTAAATTCTTTTAAATTTATTTTGTTATCGTAATAATATTATCTCAGATCTAGTAGCACAAGTGATGTTGCCACTTCTAGCACAAGTGATGTGGCTACATCTGCATCTGCTAGCGCGGGTGGTGTTGTCATGGCTACTTCTGTATCTACTAGCGCGAGTGGCCTACTAGGTGACGTTGTCAAATTTGCAAAATCTTCGAGCACTGCATCTCCTAGCGCGAGTGGCGTTGCCATGGCTACTTATGCATCTACTAGCCCGAGTGGCCTACTAGGCGACGTTGTCAAATTTTCACAATCTTTGAGCACTGCATCTCCTAGCGCGAGTAGCGTTGCCATGGCTACTTCTGCATCTACTAGCTCGAGTGGCCGACTAGGTGACGTTGCCAAATCTGCAAAATCTTCGAGACTTGCATCTCCTAGCGCGAGTGGCGTTGCCAAATATGCAAAATCTTTGAAAACTGTATCTCCTAGCGCGAGTAGCATTGCCAAATCTGCAAAATCTTTGAGCACGCCACGTAAAAAGAAACCTTAAACACAAAAAATCACCTACCTACGTCTCTATGCAAATGGTTGAAATAAAATGGTCAAATATGTAGTTTACAAAATAATAATAATAATAATGATATATCTTTTGTGTTTTTTCAATTTGGTATTTCATTAGTAATCTTAATAGATGTATTTAACTAATGTTTTTGTTCAATAATGATACTATAACTTTAAAGAAAGAGGAGTATTTTAATATGCATGGGGTTTGCTTAAAACATACGCACAAAGTACAACCCTACGATCCTACAAATGTGATGTTAGAGAACACTCATCTAATCTAGGAACCAAACTTCGAATCTTTTTCACTATCATTTTATGAGTAGTTGCATAAAAACCTGAAAGATTAGTTTTGTAACACCCGTTTTTTTTTTTAATAATTTATTAACCCAGATTAATGATCCCATAATCATTAATCCTCAACGATTAATTTATGGTGCACAATCACAAGCGGAACACATCAAATCCAATAATTCATTGAACCAACAATTCCAAACAATCTAAATTCTAAGGAAAACCAATAACCACAATTCCAGAATAAATAGCTAGCAACCTAAACCAGGACTACTCACTTCAACACAACATAAATAAAATCCTAATCATCCTCCGTCCTTGCCTTGATTCCACGATCACACTTTATCTTTACCTGCAACTCAAAAGGAAAAAAGGAGTTGTGTGAGTATTATCATAAATACTCAGTGGAGCGGTCATCCCGCCAACAAGGCCACTTCACATAAAACAATGATAGCACCATCAATATCAACGCCACAAACAACAATCAATCAATCAATCAATCATTCGACCTAATATCCGATTTCTAGTATTCCCGCGATCACGCACTCACCTTAGCTTAGGAATGTAAATACGAATTGAATGGCGAAGAACACAGACTCTACAAGGCTATAAAGCCACTGATTAACCATTCTCTATCACCTATAACTCATCAACAAATTTTCCCTAAATCGAATCAGAATTTCTGAAACAAAACAGAACGACATACTGACTTAGAATCGACGCTGAGGACAGAGATTACCTCAAAATCACGATCGGGAAAAAGCTCCAGAAACTAGACACGAAGAGCTTTGCAACGACATAAAGATCGTTGCCTAAATCGCTCTGAAACTCCGGTAAAACTCCCTCGAAGTGGTCTGATCACATACCCGATTCTGCACAGACATCACTCACGAAAACACGAATATCTCTTAGCATACAAAACCAATTGACAAACCGATTTGCCTCACGACTAGCTAAGAGACAGACGAACTTACCCGTAAAATTTTACAAGGTTCATAATCGATTTGATCCTCCGATCCCTTTCTCTAACACAACGCAACAGAACTTCCCCAAACTCACAATTCCTCTTTTCTCAAGAACACGAAAATCATCACTTTCTTCTGGATTCTCAATCTCTTTCACCTTTCTCCAATGAAAACACGGCTACTCGACCATCAAGCTTATATACGAGCCTTTAGGGTTTTCCCTTAACCCTAACCGAACAAAACCGAAATTAAAATTAATTCAACCCGATTCTG
The DNA here is from genome assembly GCA_963576765.1 of Draba incana. Classification (NCBI taxonomy): domain Eukaryota; kingdom Viridiplantae; phylum Streptophyta; class Magnoliopsida; order Brassicales; family Brassicaceae; genus Draba; species Draba incana. Next base: position 403,336 of record OY755208.1, read on the forward strand.
AAACAATGGTGTCGATCGACACTATCACTGATGTCGATCGACACCCAAATAAAATCACTATTTGTGGGTTAAGGTCGTTACAATTATCCCCCACTAATAATGGATTCGTCCTCGAATCCGCAAAAATCAGTCTACCAAAGACCAAACTTCCGGCCCACCGGCCAACATCACTCGAGACCAACGCTATGATCTTAGAGGCTTTATCCAGTCTCATGTTTATCGCTACGTTTCCAAACATTTATTACTCTTAACTCATTATCACATTCCTTTTGCTCGCAGGAACACATCCTTTGAGCAATCGGAATCCCAGGGACCACAATCCCAACGCTCATGCTGGGACCACAATCCTGAGCAGTGTACAGGAGACCACAATCTCCAAAGTATGCAGGAGACCACAATCTCCAAAAGTATACAAGAGACCACAATCTCTAAGGGTACACAGGAGACCACAATCTCCAAAAGTATACAAAAGACCACAATCTCTAAAGGTATACGGGAGACCACAATCTCCAGACATGAGTATACGGAACACCAAGTCCCTAGAGTAATAAATTCTAAAATATTCATAAACATCTCCCGACTAGGATTACCTCTCGTGACTACGCATGATATCCTCGCACCAGAATATCATCAACCGTGACTAACCAATAGTCATCCCACAATAAACATAAGAATCACACATCTTATAACATAAAAGAATATAAGGAACTCCATCTTATAAATCTCAAAATGTATAATCGTACAACTCCAACGAGAATACATGAAAGAAACAATAATAGCAACATGCTAACTCATAACTAGAACCACAAAGACGAAGAAGCTCATTCCGCGACCTGCTTGTCGAACTACTTGCCGAACTTCAACTTCATCTTTGCCTCTGGTTCCCAAGTCTCCTCCTCGGTACCAGCACAATCCCATAAGACTCTAACCAACAGAATCTTCTTGCGATGCAAAACCTTGACTCTCCTCTCGAGAATCCTCACCGGCCTCGCCGGTACAGCCAAATCAAGCTGAAGATCCTCAGGGATCTCATGCACTAACTCTTCCGACAAATGCAGACACTTCCTCAACATCGACACATGGAAGACCTTATGAAATGCCTTCATGATCGGAGGTAACTCCAAATAATCTGCTACCGGTCCAACTCGCTCCACCACCGGAAACGGACCCATAAACCTCGGACTCAACTTATTCTCTGAAATAGATCTGTTAGGACCCCGCAGCATAGCCATCTTGAGAAACACGCGATCTCCAACCTCAAACTCAATCTCGCTCCTCCTCTTATCTGCATAACTCTTTTGCCGATCCTGAGCCTCTTTCATGTCCAATTTCTAAGCTCGGACCTTCTCCGTCGTCTTCTGAACATAAGTAGCTCCATGAATACTCTGCTCACCCATTTGGGTCCAGCATAAAGGCATTCTTTTCGGCCTTCCATACAAACCTCATAAGAAACCATCTCAAAGTTCATCTAAACGCTGGTTGATACCTGCACTCCATCCGCCATAAGTGATCCATCGAATGACCACCCAAAATAATAAGTAATCACATCTTCAGCATACCACAAGTGTTTGAATTGTCATCACAAAACTCCAACTACTTCCCTTGGAAACTGACACCATACATATTCCACCAGCTCACACTTATCGCACCCCGCAATCCTCTGGCCGGTCTTACACAAAATTATACACTCGAACCTCGAGATCCATATCCCGTCTCATACGTATGCCACGATCATACATTGATTACTCATATATATACCAACATCATTACACTCTCAGGACGTCTCCTTCGAGGTAACGATGTCGATGCTACTCCACACTCAGAACGTCTCCCTCAAGCTCTGGATTTATATAGGAAAATGTTTCCATTAGAGTAATCAACTTATACGTGTACAAGCACCTGAAACAAGGATTACATTCCGTGATATTAACCTGCCATTTCATACTCCAACATAACATCTCTGCTCCAAATGATCACTTTGCCAGCATAACCGATCCTCTTCGAGATCCATACCTAACCTTCGAAGTACATCATTAATCCTAAGATTATTCGCACGAAATAGATACTTATTGCTCTTAACTCATTTCGCTACCTGAAACCCACAGAACGCATCCTGTGGCCCATCAGGAAACATACCGCTCGCACTCTCGAACGCATCCTTCGAGCCAGCGGTATCTGGGGAACTCATATTCCCGCGAAAGAACTCACATCAATCACAATATTTGGGGAACTCACATCCCCTCTGGAGAACTCACATCTCCGAAATAAATGAGTTATTCAGGACCGCAGTCCCTAGAGCAATAAATACCATACGCCTATAACCTCGGGATTAGAACTGACTTAGGGGCCTAAAACCAACCCCTGAAACAACAGTGTACACCGCCTAAAGCTTACCCAGCTTGGGCAATGCCAACAGAGGTGTACTCATTAATATGATCTCCAGTCTCACCAAACTCATACCAAACAAGAACGCAGTGGGAACCTCCTCCCTCGGCGAAGTACTGGGTAACTACGCATACCCGAATACTAAGCAGTACGGAACTCTACCAGCTCAGATTCACCCAGAACTTCTCAAATGCAACGTTCCCTAATTCGGACTAGGTCTGACAGATTGATCGCGCAACGATCAAACAAGAACATGCACCACCAACCGTAGACCCAGAATTGAATCAATCGATCGCGTAATTACCAAAAAAAAGGACATACACGATCACCAAACGCTACATTTGTTACCAGGGTCATTCGAAACGAGTTCCCGACGCAATAATAACTCTAGGCTTCACGCCCACGAAATGGTCTATCAAAAGCCAACACCTGACCCAACCTGGTCAATAACACATAAGATCCTCTTCCGATCTTAAAGGCCCATATATAAACTCACATGACCCAAACAGAAGTCGCCTCTAGCAACTCTGACATATTGGGTGTCTACTGAGAGTTTCTCGACTCTCTCCGATTCCGCTATCAAAGCTCCACCCCTAGCTTAACCTGACCAGCGCTACCTCGACTCACAACTCGAGCCTCTCAAAATGTCTATCACAAACCATACTCTTGACCTATCCAGTTAACCCTACTCGAGATCTCCACTCGATTCTCATAATCTGTCCAACCTGGACCAAAATCCTGATACTACCCGGTCAGCATCACACAAGATTACCACTTGAGTCCATATAACCATCTTACTAAAGACCAACATCCTGACCAAACATGGTCAATACCACAAGAGATCCTCACCTGATCTCAGAGGCTCTCATCTAATCCTACGTTTATACGCATGTTTCTCAGACATTTATTACGTTTAACTCATCCACACATATCACAAACTCTAGGGAAACCATCGTCCCCTCGAGAGAATCACCGTCTCTCTGCACTATAGAGGAAGCCACCGTCCCAATATAGGCACTCGGTACTATAAAGGAAACCACCGTCCCAGTATAAGTACACAGGAAAACCACCGTCTCCTAGAGAGAACCACCGTCTCTCAGCATGTATACAGGAAACCACCGTCCCTAATACACACTCTGGAAAACCACCGTCTCCAGATAATGAGTCATCCGTAATAAATTCTAAAACGACTGTAAACATCAGCGACTAGATCTACCTCAGTGGTCTAAACTCGATATTCCAAGCCTGGAATATCCTCATAAAAACGACCAACATTGGTCAACACATATATAAACACATATAAGAACCACACGTCTTATAAATCATAGAAAAATAAATAAGGAACACCATCTTATAAATTTTCAAATAGTATATCATTTCAACACCAACGAAAATACCAAAATCCAAAAACAACAAAACCAAAACAAAAGCTAAAGCTCGGAAACTAAAACGAAACCGAAATAAAGAACAACCGCTCAATCCTCGACCTGCTCTCTCAGGTCCTCGATTGCTGCAAGTGCCTCCACTAACTCTGCCCTCGAGGTGTACTTGGAAGCTCTGCCAGGCTTCTTCAGCCCAAGTCGAAGTTCTCCCATGAACTTACCTATTTGGGCCCACTCCTCATCCATGCCACTACTCGCATAGACCACTAGTCTGCTGAACTCAACATCATACTCTCGTACTGACCGGTTGCCCTGAACCAGTCTCCTGAACTACGACTCTAACTGATCCACCGCCTCTTGAGGGAAATACTTGGCCTTAAACTCGCCCAAGAATTCACCCAAAGTCCACAATGACTACCGCCAATAGCCTCAATATCTCTCCACCGAGATGTGCGTCACCATCCAAAGATAACCACTAGAAACCATACGATACTCTTCAGGACATCTGATAGAATGAACTACGCTCCATCATCGATCTTCACTCATCAGCTTCCCCAAGGTCCAACACAATCCAAAGAGAAACCACCGAAACTCTGCATTTGCCCATCACTCCCAGATAGGACGGACTCTCCTCTGCTACCGCATCCCTCGACTGCACCACAATTACTAGAGGTAATACTGGAGCCTACACTGGTACAACACCCGGTAACCGCTCCCACAACTGAGCCAACAGATTCACCAGACAATCATCTCGACTCGGAGCTACACCTGTAGTCGTACCCACACATGGGCCTTCCGCACTACCAGTCACACTCGTACCCTCACTGGTACTACCAGACCTCAGACTAGTATTAACACTAGTTGCACTCCTGGATCCCTCCTGAAACATCTGCGAAAACTGAACCAGCTCATATGTGAAACTGAACCGGCACACACTCGGCGGACTCACTCGCACATCCCCGTCTACGAACTCAACTACTAGCACCCTAGCCTTCACTCTCTGCATTTCCCAAAAATACAGTCCGAGAACTCTATCTCTAGAAATTATAGCCATCATTCTCTGCATTTTCCAAAAATACAGAACAAGCTACTAGATTCAAAACAAAACCCAATAAACACTTACCGTGGAATCTCATTGAAGGCTCAGGAGGATGATCTAAGACTTTATACTCAACACTTAACACAAAATCTCAGATCAGACAATTTTAACGTCCTAAAACCGTATAGGCTCTGATACCAAAATGTAACACCAGTTTTTTTTTTTTTAATAATTTATTAATCCAGATTAATGATCTCATAATCATTAATCTTCAACGATTAATTTATGGTGCACAATCACAAGCGGAACACATCAAATCCAATAATTCATTGAACCAACAATTCCAAACAATCTAAATTCTAAGGAAAACCAATAACCACAATTCTAGAATAAATAGCTAGCAACCTAAACCAGGACTACTCACTTCAACACAACATAAATAAAATCCTAATCATCCTCCGTCCTTGCCTTGATTCCACGATCACACTTTATCTTTACCTGCAACTCAAAAGGAAAAAAGGAGTTGCGTGAGTATTATCATAAATACTCAGTGGAGCGGTCATCCCGCCAACAAGGTATACACAGAAATGAATATCAATATACTACACAGTTTAATCCTTTTAATCAATTTTCCACTTCACATAAAACAATGATAACACCATCAATATCAACGCCACAAACAACAATCAATCAATCAATCAATCATTCGACCTAATATCCGATTTCTAGTATTCCCGCGATCACGCACTCACCTTAGCTTAGGAATGTAAATACGAATTGAACGGCGAAGAACACAGCCTATACAAGGCTATAAAGCCACTGATTAACCATTCTCTATCACCTATAACTCATCAACAGATTTTCCCTAAATCGAATCAGAATTTCTGAAACAAAACAGAAAGACATACTGACTTAGAATCGACGCTGAGGACAGAGATTACCTCAAAATCACGATCGGGAAAAAGCTCCAGAAACTAGACACGAAGAGATTTGCAACGACATAAAGATCGTTGCCTAAATCGCTCTGAAACTCCGGAAAAACTCCTTCGAAGTGGTCTGATCACATACCCGATTCTGCACAGACATCACTCACGAAAACACGAATATCTCTTAGCATACAAAACCAATTGACAAACCGATTTGCCTCACAGCTAGCTAAGAGACAGACGAACTTACCCGTAAAATTTTACAAGGTTCAGAATCGATTTGATCCTCCGATCCCTTTCTCTAACACAACGCAACATAACTTCCTCAAACTCACAATTCCTCTTTTCTCAAGAACACGAAAATCATCACTTTCTTCTGGATTCTCAATCTCTTTCACCTTTCTCCCATGAAAACACGGCTACTCGACCAGCAAGCTTATATACGAGCCTTTAGGGTTTTCCTTTAACCCAAACCGAACAAAACCGAAATTAAAATTAATTCAACCCGATTCTGAAACAATGGTGTCGATCGACACTATCACTGATGTCGATCGACACCCAAATAAAATCACTATTTGTGGGTTGCGGTCGTTAAAAGTTTTGGTCCGATTTAGAATCTTAGATTATTAAACATACTTAATTTTCGTTTTTGTTATTCTTTATTTCCTCCGTCTTTTTGCTGGTTGATACTTGTATGCACAGTAGGGGTGGGCGAAAATACCCGGAACCGAAAAACCAAACCAAACCAAACCGAACCGATATTACCCGAACCGATTTTTTAAAAATATATATCCAATGGATCTTATGTGCTTAGAACCGAAAAACCGAAACCGAAACCGAACCGAACCGAACCGAAATATCTGAAACATAAATTAAGATTTTATGTTTTGGTCCTAAGATATTTTGTGTTTAATTTTATGCTTATGGACATTGTGTTTCATTTTGTGTTCCATTTGATGTTTCATTATGGACTTTAGACTCAAAACACTTTACGTATAATGTTTTTGTGTTTCATTTTTGATTCGACACTTGATTTGTTTAGGTTTTGATTTGGTTATTCAATTATAACTAAAACCGAACCGAAACCAAAGTAATTCAGTTCTAATATAAATCTCTAAATATGAAACCGAACCGAACCGAAACCAAAGTGAAACCGAACTGAACCGACCTATAACTCATATGGTTCTATACGGACTCATTTTAGCTACAACCGAAAAACCGAAAAACTGAACCGAAACCGAACCGAAGAACCGAACGCCCACCCCTAATGCACAGATACAAACCTTGAAATGCGATATAATCCTTAACCATCCCGGTTATTAACATCAAATTTAATGGTTAACCCTCCCGGTTATTGGAACTAAACTGATTATTGGTTCACTTGCCAGTGTAAAGAGGCTTACGCTTCTCAGCAAAAGCAGCTAATCCTTCTCGGCGATCTTGGATTCTTGAGTATTGAGAAGCTTCTGATAACACATTTCTTCTATCTCCAAACCCGAAGCCATATCTCCAAATACAGTTCAAATTTACATGTGAACCTTGCAAAAGAAACGACAGTGGCAAAACTACCTTGAGATCTGCACCTGCACAGAAAACTCCAGGAACCAGACTTGTAATCATCACAACTCTAGCAGAACTATCCTCATGTATAGTCTCAAATGATTTCTGGAGACTTTTCAGCATCTCTTTATTAATGGCATATTTGGCTACAGGTCTATCTAGAGTAACCTCAATAAGTAGTGGTAATATAAGGTACCACAACAGAGATTTGGGAAACTTGCTATCATGTTTTGGTATTGATAATGAAAAAGAAGGTACAAAATATCATCTTCTATGGAGTAATAAGAAGAAAGGTTGGGTTTCTAAAAGACAGTAAGAAGTAATGCAGGAAAATAATCATGACTGGGAGAACAAACAAAATAATGAAAACAAATATAATCAATAATAATCAGCAAGTAAACTGAAGATGGACTGACAAATCTGTTTTCGAATGGGAAACCACCTTGTTTCTCTTCCTCTTGTATCCCATCTTCAGGTTTTTTTTACAATTTGGGAATTCATTCCAACCATTCATGTGATTTCTCTCATATCAGTAGTTTTATAAACTCCTAGGAGAACATCTTAAAAAGCACGTCTCTTCATTTACCTTTGTTTTCTTTTGTGGCCCAGTCTCTCCTCATTCTCATACTTGCTAGTCATACTCTGATTGCTTTACTACAAAGAGCAAGAAAACCTCAAGATACGACAAAGAAACTTGGACTCATATGTCATATAATGAGAGCTAATGTTAATACATATATATATATATATGAACATGGATGTAAAAACCGGATCAATAATCGATTGATTCAAACATTTGTCTCATCCTCACCACAAAACGAAGATCTATTGTTTACATGCATCTTCTATACAAGTTACCTGCAACAACTAATGTAAGGAGGCATTACTTAGCATTTTCTGTTGTGAACAAACCATCAAGTCTAAACAAGTGTATAGCTGATACAATAAACCAATGTATGACGAACAACTAAACAATAAACCATTAAAAAAATTAAATTATAAATCGATGAATTTGCATTGATATTCCTGAACGTGAGACAAAGCTTGAAAGACATTCTCGTTACCCAAAAACTAAACACAGATTATCATACCCTGTATAACCACCCACCTCAATTCTAACTTCTTTATATCCCATGGAGGTTTCAAAAATCTTCTAACCTTTGATACCAATGGCTTTACCGATTCAGATCCAACAAGGAACTCACGTTCAACTTAAACTCCGTTCTAAACAGAAATAAATTTTGAGTCGAAACCAACCACGAACCTTATACCTCTTTCCAGTTTGCACTGGCGCTGCCTTCGTAACCTTTGCTGACAAACCTTGAGACCAAGATGCGACAATTTTAAGTTACTTATGGTATCACTTCACCCTGCATATTCTCAGTCAGTATATACAAAAACAAATCGAACATTGAAATAGATTAGAGAATTCAAGAAGAAGAGCAAAAGCCATCAGAAGGTAGACATTATATATAACCAAAAAAAAATGACAGAAAGATAAATATTCTCTTTGTTAGTAGCTTAGAGTTTTCACTTATTGTTACTGCACCGATGAGTTTAAAGCAACTCGCCAAAGACAATAATCATCGAGCACAATTAAAAACGTAATTGGTAAAACATAGAATGGAGAGACGGATAATCAATTCATCTAATTAATGTAAACAAACCTAGAGATTATATTTATAATGATAAACCAACATCCATACACATATAATATAAATTCCTTGATTTGAGCCACAAGAGGCAAACAATATGATAGAAGAATAGAAATTGATTATGCTGTGGGAACTGTAAACCTTGGTGTTTTTTCCAAAAGCATTGAACTATGCTTATGAGCCACAATTTTGAAGAGTAATTTGACGAACCTTAAGGATTTCAGAGGCTTGGAGGGCAGATTAATATTGAAGATTGGAGCATCGGTTCCATTGTAATTTTTTATAAGACTTCTCTATGCGATTGAACCTCATTATGATTTAAGCCGAATAAGATCTATTTTGGTTGAATATATTAAGTATTATTTTGGCTGATGTGGCAACTCTTAAGAGCCATAAATTCTCTCCCTTTTTATATAAAAGGAGATAACAAATGCTTATAAAATCATACTTTTGTAATAATTAGTAGATTTTTTTGTTATTAATAGTTATTTATTGTTATCAAGATCAGAGATATTGTTAAACTAAAGAAATATATACATCATAAATGTAAAGTACCAAATGCCCAATTTTAGAGTGTTTTGAAAATATATTTTACGTTATTAATAGAGTTTTGTGTTTATTAGATATTGTAATAGATTTAGCTTATCTATTCGGGAAGATTTTTTTTAAAAGGCCTAAAAAAAACAAAGTTGTTGAAAATATACTCTAGCAAAATAAATTAAATAAGTAATATAACATATCAAATTTGTAAATTTAGAAAAAGCCATATGCTAAACTTTCATAATATATCTATAGAATTTACTATATTTAGAGAGTTGTTATTAAAAGCATTTATACGAATAAGATTATTTTGCCCAAAAACTATTTATAAATATGTGTTGAGTTGAACTCTTGAGATTCCTCACTTCTTTTATATTTTGAAAGCATTTTTAGTTATATATATTTAAGGTGATTTAAATTTTAACAAAATGGATTATCTAACGATTAAAAAAACACTAAAAGACATCGATACTTCATATCAAGGTACTCTGAGATTACCAAAATTGGAGACCGAGAACATATTAAGAGAAATGGGAATTAATTTACCAGAAGATGGTTATGTAGTGAAAGTCAAAGACGAGGACGAGGACAATGACAATGACAAGGTCTATCTGGTAAAACTTAACAAATACGACCATGGTTATTATTTTGGAGCTGGGTGGAGTAAAATGAGAGATGATATGGGTCTTAAAACAGGCGATGACATCAAATTATATTGGAGCAAAGATAAATTCATTTTTACTAAAGAGTGTTGTGAATCAAGAGAACGAATGGGGAAGATTGTGTTTATTCATTAATCATAAGATCCTTTATATAGGATTATTACAAGAGAGAAAAAGAAAATTCTTTTTCCTAATGGGAAAAGGAAAGTACATAAAAGGAAAATCCTAATTCAACTAGGATTCATTAAACCGGCCTAAAGACTAAGTGTTAATGGGCCGTAAACGGACCAGAACTAGTTATGACAATCCACTATGATTTATAACACTCCCCCTTGGATGTCATAACTCTAATGGGCTTGTAATACGCTTTAGATGTTGCCTCATTAAAACCTTACCAAGTAAAACCCATTTTGGGACAAAACCGTGGTGAAGGAAAAAGAGTACAACACGTATTACTCCCCCTGTTCTGAACCTCACTGCAAGTCTTTCAAACGACGCATTCCAATCTGATAAGTAAGTTTCTTGAACGTTGAGGTTGGAAGTGACTTGGTGAATAGGTCTGCTGAATTCTCACTTGATCGTACTTGCTGCACTTGAATTTCTCCATCTTTCTGTAGATCGGATGTGAAGAAGAATTTTGGCAGAATGTGCTTCGTCCTATCACCTTTGATGTATCCATCCTTAAGTTGAGCTATACACGCTGCATTGTCCTCGAACAAGACCGTCGATTCCTGCTTACCTTCGGCCATTCCACAATCCACTCTTATGTGCTGGGTCATCAGCCTTAACCAAACACACTCACGACTAGCCTCATGAATTGCCAATATCTCTGAATGATTAGAAGATGTAGCTGCAATGGCCTGCTTCATTGACCGCCAAGATATTGCAGTTCCTCCATGAGTAAACACATAACCTGTCTGGGACCGTGCATTATGAGGATCTGAAAGATAACCTGCATCAGCAAAACCAACTAAACCGTCCTTAGATTGGTTAGTATAAAATAGACCCAAGTCTTTCGTTCCTTGTAGGTAACGAAGAATATGTTTTATCCCGTCCCAGTGCCTTTGGGTCGGACATGAGCTAAATCTTGATAATAAATTCACGGCAAAACATATATCTGGCCTAGTGTGGCTTGCCAGATACATTAAAGCTCCTATGGCACTGAGATATGGCACTTCGGGACCAAGGACTTCTTCAGAGTCTCTCTTAGGACCAAACGGATCCTTTTCTAGATCAAGAGATCTCACCACCATTGGGCTGGACAATGGGTGACATTGATCCATATTAAAACGCTTGAGTACCTTTTCAGTATATGCCATTTGATGCACAAGGATTCCATCATTTATGTACTCAAGTTGCAATCCCAAACATAACTTAGTTTTGCCTAGGTCTTTCATCTCAAATTCTTTCTTGAGGCATTCAACTGTTTGGACGATTTCACCAGGGGTTCCAAGGATGTTCAAATCATCCACGTAAACTGCTATGATAACAAACCCTTTGTTTGCAAACTTTTTTATAAAAATACATGGACTGATGGGATCATTCTTATAGCCTTCTTTGACTAAGTACTCACTCAATCTATTGTACCACATACGCCCACTTTGCTTCAGTCCATAAAGGGATTTGTTCAGCCTTATGCAGTGTTGTTCTCGAGAACCTTTCTTATCTTTGAGCTCAATACCCTCTGGTAATCTCATATAAATCTCATTATCCAGTGGACCATATAAGTATGCAGTTACAACGTCCATTAACCGCATATCCAACTTTTCTCTTATAGCCAGACTTATCAAAAATCTAAAAGTTGTAGCATCCACCACAGGGGAGTATGTCTCCTCATAATCTATTTCTGGTCTCTGTGAGAATCCTTGTGCAACAAGCCGTGCTTTATATCTCACGATTTCACCATGTTCATTTCTTTTCCTCACAAAGACCCATTTATGTCCAACTGGTTTAATCTCATAGGGTGTCCGAATTATTGGACCAAAGACATCCCTTTTCCTTAAAGAATTCAACTCCACGTTTATAGCTTCTTTCCATTTAGTCCAATTTTCACTCTGAGTGCACTCATATATCGACGTGGGTTTTAGATCCTCCATAAGTTCAAGTGCTACCTTAAAAGCAAATATATCATCGATTTCCACACACTTTCTATTCCATTGTATTCCAGACATAACATAATTCATTGAGATCTCATTATTTTCAGGAACGTCAGAACCATGAAACTCGGCGTCCCGAGTCTCATTGCTTGGAACTATCGGTTCAGTTATGTCTGGGGTTCCATCAGATTCCTCAACCACGATTTCAGCACCTTTCTTTCTTTTCCGAGGATTCTTATCTTTGGAACCTATTGGCCGGCCACGTTTTGAGTGTGGTTTAGATTCTGTAGCAACTTGATTGTGTCCCTCTTGAACATCAATTCTAATCGGTGCATTAACAGCTGGTATGTAAGACTTAGTTACTCTTTTCGGGTCAGCAAAGGAATCTGGCAATTGATTAGCTAGCTTTTGTAAATGTATAATCTTTTGGACTTCTAATTCACATTCTTGAGTCCGAGGATCTTGCCATTTTAAGGACGTTTGATTCCATATAATTTCCTTTACCAGTCTGTTATCTCCTCCTAATGTTGGATAGACAGATTCGTCAAAATGACAATCTGCGTACCTGGCCTTAAACAAATCACCCGTGGTTGGCTCAAGATACTTAATGATAGTAGGAGAATCATATCCAACATATATCCCCATCCTCCTTTGAGGTCCCATCTTTGTTCTCTGTGGTGGTGCAATAGGCACATAAACGGAACATCCGAATGTTTTAAGATGGGATATGTCTGGCTCTTGACCCGTTATTAACTGTGATGGGGAATATTTATGTTCACTAGATGGCCTGATACGAATTAGCTCTGCTGCATGTAAAACTGCATGTCCCCAAGCTGAGATCGAGAGTTTTGATCTCATTAGCAACGGTCTAGCAATCAACTGTATGCGTTTAATAAACGATTCAGCCAAACCGTTTTGTGTATGTACATGTGCCACAGAATATTCAACACTTACCCCCATGGACATACAATAATCGTTAAACGCTTGGGACGTAAATTCACCAGCATTGTCAAGACGTATAGTCTTTAAAGGAAAATCTGGAAAGTGTGCTCTTAAACGTATGAGCTGGGCAAGCAATCTTGCAAATGCCACATTTCTAGTTGATAATAGGCAGACATGTGACCATCTCGTGGATGCATCAATAAGGACCATAAAATATCTAAACGTCCCACAAGGTGGGTGTATTGGTCCGCATATGTCTCCTTGAATTCTTTCCAGAAAATTTATCGTTTCCTTAGTTACTTTGATTGGTGATGGCCTAGTAATGAGTTTCCCTAGTGAACATGCTTCACACGTGAGATTCTTTGGGATAACTCTCCTTTCTTTCAAGGTGTGCCCATTAGTACTTGCTAATATCTTTCGCATCATGTTAGCACCGGGATGGCCAAGCCGGTTATGCCAAAAAGTGAAATTCTCAGTAAACTCTTTGTTTACCATAGCATTTGCTTCTATCATTCCGATCTTAGCACAATAAAGGCCCACAGAAATGGCAGGTATAGTCTCTAGGACTTTCTTATAGCCATGGACGGTTTCAAAGATTTGAAGGAATTCTTTGTTATTCTCGTCCTTAGTTTCAACATGAAGACCATTCATTCGAATGTCTTTAAAGCTCAATAGACTTCTCTTTGAACTAGGTGAATATAACACATTAGAAATTTCTAGATGCGTGCCCTTAGGTAATAAAATATGGGCTTGACCGTGGCCTTCAATTAAATTTGCTATACCCGCAATTGTGGTTACATTTGCCTTTTTAAGTGTAAGATCAATGAAGTATCTCTTATCTCTTAATATCGAGTGGCTTGATCCACTATCCACAATGAACACATCCATATCGTTCATACTTCAAAAGAGATAACAATAGATACTTTTAAATAACACTCTTTCATTCCATAAAGTTTAATAGAAAGCAATAACACAAAACCAAAGTATAAAGTGTAAAACGTAAAACAAGCAAAACACAAAACACCAAAACAGAAAATCAAAATCAATCACTTAAGTATATCTGAGGTTTCAAAATTCATCAAGTCATCTTGCTCATGATCGAAATCTCCTTCATTATCATGCTGGATCATATGAGTTTCTGGATTCTTCCCTTTAAGGCTCTCTTGATAGAGTTCAACCAGATGCTTGGGAGTCCTACATGTCTTAGCCCAATGATTACTTATTCCACATCGATGGCAAACTGATTTTGGGTTTGATTCTCGTGGTTGAGAAGTAATACCACGGTTATTACGATCATAGTCAGTTCGGTATCCGCGTCCTCGTCCTCGCCCGCGGTTAGAATGATCGTTATGGAATCCGTGGCCTCGGCCCTGACCTCGGCCGTATGGATTAAAATGGCCACGGCCACGTCCTTGCCATCTACCCCCACGTCCACGACCACGATGTCTATAATCACTTTGGACGTGGTTAATTTCTTTCTTTTCATCTGTGGCCACATTCGCTTCAGGAAGTGGGGCTGATCCAGGAGGTCTCATCTCACTGTTTCTCATTAGCAGTGTATTATTCTCCTCGGCTAGTAATAGACATGCTATAAGCTTTGAGTATGTCTCAAAACCTCTTTCACGGTATTGCTGTTGAAGCAACACGTTATTAGTGTGAAAGGTGGAGAAGGTCTTTTCCAACATGTCTTTCTCAGTTACCTTCTCACCACATAGTCTCAATTGAGAAACTATTCTGAACATAGCCGAGTTATATTCTTCCACGGACTTGAAGTCCTGGAACCTGAGATTCCTCCAATCATAATTGGCCTTTGGTAACAACACCGTTCTATGGTGGTCATATCTTATCTTTAATTCTTTCCAAAGGTCCAAAGGGTTCTCAATGGTTAGGTATTGATCCTTGAGACCCTCAACAAGATGATGACGAATGATCGATATCGTTCTGTATCGATTCCTTTCATTCTCATTATTATCCTCAATGATACATTCGCCAAGTCCTTTAGACTTTAGATTTATCTTAGTATCCAACGCCCACTGTAAGTAATTGTCTCCAGAGAGATTGAGGGCAGCATAATCCAAATTGTTGATTTTCGACATCTGAAAACATTCATCCTATTCTCTAAGAACTATAAGATTTTAAAGTTTATGCATATGATGCAAAATAGGTCATGGGTGCTTATATAAACGGGTACGGATGCATGATGCTTATGAAACCAGATTTTTATGTTTAACAACCTAACATAATGTTTTTATATGCTCATGATGCAAGCCTAGTATTCAAATTCTAAACCGTATGATGATATGACCGGATTTTAATCAAGCATGTTATGTCTATATGATGCAATCAGTTTCAGTTTCATGTTTATCAATCAACGAATCAATCCAAACAAGCAAACAAACAAACGAGTTCAAATAAATATGCAACCAAATTTGGACAGAGTGTTTACTGTCGATCGACGGGTGATTTGTGTCGATCGACACAGTTTAATTCAAACAACAAATTCAGGCAGAAGTTTACGTGTCGATCGACATAAAACTAGTGTCGATCGACACGGGTACAGATCATGCAATCGGTTTGGATTTTAATTGAATTAGGTTAGGGTTTCAAGTTAGGGTTTCTAGTGATTACGAATCATGAATCAATAAACACAATCAAGCAAGCAATAACAATAACAAGCATGATTTAGATTAGGGTTTCTAAGATTATCATGAATCTAGGTTCTTTAGATTAGGGTTTCTTATTGTTTACCTTAACCTCCGTGAGTCTTCTAGTTCGCCGTAACCGTTGATAGGCTGTATGAACTTTCTTCTAGTTCGCCGTAACCTTAAAGGCTGTATGAACTATGATTTGAACAGTAACGCCGGATGAACAGTAATCGTCGATGAACAGTAATCGTCGATGAACAGTGCGCGATGAATAGTGCGCGATGAACAGTACGCGATGAACAGTACGATGAATAGTAACGATGAACAGTAATCGCGTTTTTTGTGTTTTTAGGGTTTAGGGAGCAACTCGTGCTGATAACGTGTTGTGAATTAAGAGAACGAATGGGGAAGATTGTGTTTATTCATTAATCATAAGATCCTTTATATAGGATTATTACAAGAGAGAAAAGGAAAATTCCTTTTCCTAATGGGAAAAGGAAAGTACATAAAAGGAAAATCCTAATTCAACTAGGATTCATTAAACCGGCCTAAAGACTAAGTGTTAATGGGCCGTAAACGGACCAGAACTAGTTATGACAATCCACTATGATTTATAACAAAGAGTAAGTTTTTTTATTTAAATTCATTTAAATTTATTTTGTTCTAGTAATAATATTATCTCAAATCTAGTAGTACAAGTGATGTTGCCACTTCTAGCACAAGTGACGTGGCTACTTCTACATCTGCTAGCGCGGATGGCGTTGTCATGGCTACTTCTGTATCTACTAGCGCGAGTGGCCTACTAGGTGACGTTGTCAAATTTGCAAAATCTTCAAACACTGTATCTCCTAGCGCGAGTGGCGTTGCCATGGTTACTTCTGTATCTACTCGCCCGAGTGGCCTACTAGGTGACGTTGTCAAATTTTCAAAATCTTCGAACACTGCATCTCCTAGCGCGAGTGGCGTTGCCAAATCTGCAAAAACTTCGAAAACTGCATCTCCTAGCGCGAGTGGCGTAGCCAAATCTGCAAAATCTTTAAGTACGCCACGTAAAAGGAAACCTTGAACACAAAAGTTCACCTACCTCCACCTCTATGCAAATGGTTGAATAATAATATTAATAATAATATATCTTTTCTGTTTTTTCAATTTGGTAATAATCTTAATATATGTATTTAACTAATGTTTTTGTTCAATAATGATACTATAACTTTAAAGAAAGAGTAGCATTTTAATAAGCATGGGGTTAGCTTAAAACATACGCACAAAGTACAACCCTACGATCCTACAAATGTGATGTTAGAGAACACTCATCTAATCTAGGAACCAAGCTTCGAATCTTTTTCACTATCATTTTAATAGTAGTTACACAAAAACCTGAAAGATTAGTTTTGGTTTCGATTTAGAATCTTAGATTACAGAAAACTCCTGGAACCAGACTTGTAATCACCACAACTCTAGCAGAATTATCCTGATGTATAGTCTCAAATGTTTTCTGAAGACTTTTCAGCATCTCTTTATTAATGGCATTTTTGGCAACAGGTCTATCTAGAGTAACCTCAATAAGTAGTGGTAATATAAGTGTATAACGTACCCAACAGAGATTTGGGAAACTTGCTATCATGTTTTGGTATTGAATCTATTGATAATGAAAAAGAACGTACAAAAAATCATTCTCTATGGAGTATAAGAATAAAGGTTGGGTTTCTAAAAAACAGTAAGAACTAACGCACGAAAATTATCATGACTCGGAGAACTAACAAAACAATGAAAACAAATATAATCAATAATAATCAGCAAGTAAACTTATAATGGACCGACAATCAGTTTTCGAAGATTCATGTAAAGGAGGAGGTTGTAGAATGGGAACCACCTTGTTTCTCTTCCTCTTGTGTCCCATCTTCAGAGCTCAATTACCTCCCTGAAGGGTTTTTAATTTTTTTACAATTTGGGAATTTATTGCAACCATTTAGGTGATTTCTCAGATACTTGCTAGTCATACTCTTCAAACAATCTGATTGATTTACTACAAAGAAGCCAGAAAACCCCAGTTAAAACAAAAGATACGAAAAAGAAACTTTGACTGAGAATGATGGAAATTCTTAGACTTTCGCTCATATGTCAAATTTTAGATTACAAATTCTTCCCCTTTAACATAAAAATCACACTGTTGTATTAATTAGTAGATTTCTTGTTATTAATAGTTATATAAATTCAAACTAAGTTAAAGTGTACAAGATCAGAGGTTTTGTTTTACCATCATAAATGTAAAGTACCAAATACCCAATTTTAGAGTGTTTTGAAAATATATTTTACATTATTGATGGAGTTTTGGGTTTATTACATATATTGTAATAAATTTAGCTTATCTATTTGGGAAGATATTTTTAAGCCTAGAAAAAACAAAGTTGTTGATAATATACTCTAGCACAATAAAATAAATAAGTAATATAATATATAAAGTTGTAAGTTTTAGAAAAAAGCATATGCTAAAATTTCAGAACATATCTATAGAATTTACTAAATTTAGAGAGTTGTTATTAAGAGCATTTATACTTATAAAATAAACATAGAAGACAAGAAACATTATTTTGTTTAAAAACTACTTATAAATATGTGTTGAGTTGAACTCTTGACATTTCTCACTTCTTTTATATTCTCAAAGCATTTTAGTTATATATATTTAAGGCAGTTTAAGTTTTAACAAAATGGATCCAAATGATCTAACGATTAAAAAAAACTAACGCAAACCGATACTTCAAATCAAGGTGCTCTGATATTACCAACATGGGAGACCGAAAACATATTAAGACAAATGGGGATTGATTTACCAAAAGATGGTTATGTAGTGAGAGTCAAGAACAAGGACAATAACAAGAAGTATTTGATAAAACTTTGCAAACCTAATAGTAATTATCGTTTTGGAACTGGGTGGAATAAAATGAGAGAAGATTTACGCCTTAAAACAGGTAATGATATCAAATTATTTTGGGATAAAACCGAATTCATTTTTACTAAAGAGTAAGATTTTTCTATTTAAGTTCTTATAAATATATTTTGTTCTAATAATGATATTATCTCAGATCTGGTATCCCAAAGTATGTTAGTTCGAATCAGAATTCATTTTCACTAAATAGTAAGTCTTTTTATTTAATTTTTGTTTGTTCTAGTAATAAGAATATCTTAGATGTAGTAGCACAAGTGATGTTGCCACTTCTAGCATAAGTGACGTGGCTACTCATGCATCTACTAGCACGAGTAGCGTTGTTTTATAAATATCTCACTGATAATTTTCTGAAGCATTCTTAGATATATATTTTTAAGACGAGTAAAATTTTAATAAAATATATCCAAATCTAACTATTGAATATATGTTATCGGACTTCAATACTTCAACTCAAGGTTCTATGTGGGATCCAAATCTAACGATTGTAAAAAAGTTAACGAAGTCTGATACTTCAACTGAGAGTTATGTGTTATTAACAAAAGAGAAGACGGAGAACATAATAAGAAAGATGGGAGTTACATTACCTGTTCAAGTGAAAATAATTGACATTGACAATAACAATAACAATATCTATTGGGTAACACTTAACAAAAACAAGCATGGTGCTTATCATTTTGGAAATGGGTGGAAAAATATGAGAGATGCAATACGTTTTAAAAAAGACGAAATAATCAAGTTATGCTGGACGAATACTGAATTCATTTTTACTAAAGAGTAAGTTTTTTATTTATTTACGTTCTTTTGAATTTTTTCGTTTTTATAATAATATTATCTCATATCTAGTAGCACAAGTGACGTACCTCCTTATCTACTAGCGCATTTTGGGTTGAGTAGCACAAGTGATGTTGCCACTTCTAGCACAAGTGACGTACCTCCTTATCTACTAGCGCATTTTGGGTTGCCAAATCCACAAAATCTTTGAGCACGCGACGTAGAAAGAAACCTTGAACAAAAATGTTCACCTATCTCCATCTCTATGCAAATGGTTGAAATAAAATGGTCAAATACCTAGTTTTCAAAATAATAATAATAATAATAATAATGATATATTTTTTATGTTTTTCAGTTTGGTATTTTATTAGTAATCTTAATAGATGTATTTAACTAATGTTTTTGTTCAATAATGATACTATAACTTTAAGGAAAGAGTAGCATTTCAATACATATCATGAACTAAATTACATATACGTTGACATATATCTCTACAATTTATACGACCTTAAAAAGTTTATCCTGAAAGCTTTATTAGAGAATGTAATAAAACCTAGAATTAAGACCAACACTAGCCAATACTAATGCAATAAAGGGAATACAACACGGAAGTTGTTTATTGTAAATATCTAGAATATATAATAGTAACTAATTGATAAATTTATAAAACAAATATAGAGAATATTGCATAGGTCGTGCAGGCATGACTTTGGAAGAATTTGGATTCATATATTTTGGTCTGTTTGTGCTAATCTTTATTACGCAACACCTATCTGTAAAAACTAGATTAGTATTAAGTCATGTAACATGTGTTAGATAAGATTTCTATACCTTTGAAAATAATTATGAATTATGAAAACCGAAAAGAGGAATATAATATATAAACTTTTAATCTTATTTTTACGTTGTTGAATGGAATGGATTTGATTGTTTGAAAATTCAGAAGTTGGATCATTTTGCACGGTGGGGTTAAAGAAAATGTGCGATGCAGTACATGACAATATTTTGAAATAAATACTATCTAATAAACAATTTGTAGAAATTTATTTGGTCTTAGTGGTTTGACAAATGTAATATCTAATAAACATTAGTTGGAAGTGGAACTAAACAGATTTTTGGTTCACTTGCCAGTGTAAAGAGGCTTACGCTTCTGAGCAAAAGCAGCTAATCCTTCTAGGCGATCTTGAGTAGTGAGAAGCTTCTGATAACACATTTCTTCTATCTCCAAACCCGAAGCCATATTCATCTCTATTCCTTCATCGATTGCTTTCTTCGCCATTTTTATAGCCAGTGGACCTTTTTCATTTATCTGCTGGGCAATCTCAATCGCTTTCTGATGTGCCTCGCCCGACGTAACACAAAAATTCACAAGCCCTGCATCAAAAAAGAAAACAAGAGAATATCTGAATCATCCTTCATTTGTTATGAGAATTACGACTTTGATAGTCACATACCCTTGTTTGCAGCTTCTCTTGCATCAATCTTTCGACCGGTGAATATAAGTTCCTTTGATACCGATCTCCCAACCAGTCTCGAGAGCCTTTGTGTCCCACCAGCCCTGAATACACACCGAGAGAAAGAAACAAATTATAAAAGGAATGGTAATAAAACGGGTAATAGGAGAATCGTTTGTCAAGAACGATGAGGCTTATTCTATATACCCAGGGATTATAGCGAGTCCTGTTTCTGGCAAACCGAATACAGCATTTTCGCCTGAAAAAATCCCAAAGTATTAACATTAGTTGCTCATCCCGGCGAGTAAACTAAAATAACTAGATACGAAAAATAAAATACCACAGATCCGGAGATCACAAGATAGAGCCATTTCGAGTCCACCTCCAAGTGCTACACCTTCTATTGCAGCAATAGTCGGAATAGTCAGTGCCTAGAAGAAACACAAGTCTCCAAAGTCACTATAGCACACGCAAATTTCACTGAGACTCAAATACTAGAGCTTTCACATAGAAATAAGAAAGAGAAAATAATCTCATATCACAGTAGAACCACTATTACCTTCATCTTTACTTTTACAAGTATCAAACTCAGAATCTTGAAAAGAATAAAAGCTAGTGCTAATTCTACAAATGTGATACCAAACAAAGAAAGTAGCAGCTAATCTATGAGAATATACCTCTATGAACGAAAACATGTATCGCAACGAGTTGACATATGTGTGAACCTCAGATGGACTCATAGTTCTACGTTCCTGAAATCCAAGCAAATACAAAAGAAACAAAAACTTTCTAACTAATTGAATGTAAAAATTCCGGAAGAAACAAGAGAATGTGGAAACTACCTTGAGATCTGCACCTGCACAGAAAACTCCAGGAACCAGACTTGTAATCATCACAACTCTAGCTGAACTATCCTCATGTATAGTCTCAAATGTGTTCTGGAGACTTTTCAGCATTTCCTTATTAATGGCATTTTTGGCAACAGGTCTATCTAGATTAACCTCAATAATCCCTGTAATTCATAAACACACACAAGCATTGCATTTTTCAATCTTTCCTTTTGCATTAACTTATACAAAATCATAAAAGATTCAGTCTAAATGATACAAGGAATTACTCAAAATTGTTCAACAAAAAACCATTACTTTGAAGCAGCAACAGTAATACCATTATCAACGAAACCCATAAAGCACAACAATTTGTGAAATTTACCGGAATCGGAACCAGAGAGACGATTAAGCTTCACAGATTCAGGCAGAGCGGTTTCAATTATGAGAGTCCGGCATGTCTGAAGCATGTGAAGAGATGGTTTTCCGACAAATTGGAACAAACCGTCTCGTCGGAGATACTTGACGAAACTCATCTTCACCGTCAAACCTTTTCTCAGGCTCAGGGACCCAAGTTTCGATTTTTATAAAAGCTTTCTCCTTTTCGCTAAAAATTACTAAAGTTTCGATTTTTATAAAAGTCCTGAAACCAAGAAATAATTAGAAACGTGAAAATCTTTAGGAATGTTAAAAATCAGTGTCTTTCTTGATTTGAGTACTCTATGGTCAATGCTTATCCATTGCATCTTCAACAAATTTTCAGCATTTCGGTTCGGTCTAATCCGGTTTGGAATATTTACCAATTTTGATACAAAAAGAGGGGGAAAAGAATGCAATACATTGTTGGTGAAGCTTGAAGCCAGAGGTCAAAGACTTAGACTTTATGTATCCAAGCATCAAGTCGAAGCTGCTTCAGTGGCGGTACTGATTTCCCTTTCTTCTTTTGCGGGCAACGCCATTTTCCTGCGATTGCCTCAGCTCGGGAGAAATGTTGATTCAACATCTCTCCCAAAACTCTTCTTTTCTTCTTTCTTTCTTCTTCTTCGTCTTGGTCTTTCTCCCTTGCGATCTTTTTAGACTCTTTACTACTCAAACACTCCACCAGTATTCCTCTATTTGGTTTCGTCATGGAACATCGGTCTATTGCTTCTCTGAATCTTGCCTTTTTCAATGTCACAAATCCAGTTTCAATGCTATTTCCGTGAACATTTTCTTTGTCATCTGATTCTTGGTATGTTGACTCCATGTTTTCTTCTAGGCAAGCCTCTCGGGCGCCTTTGCTTGGGGACTTTTGTCTACTGGAGTTGATGGAAATGGTTTCTTGGATATGTTTTGGTCTCAGCTCATGTAAAGTAGCTTCGTTCCTCGAGGGTGATTGCGGTTTTGGGTTGCAATGGTATATTCTGGGGCTGAAGCTTGATTGTTGATTCAATTCTTTTGTCGAGGCATCGAACAATTCAACTGATGACAGCTTTTTCATGTCTTGGTCTAGATATGGATTGTCTGAGATCTCCTTGGCCTAACATACAGAATTTGGAAAGAGTCAATGCGAGAAGTACCACAATCTAAAGTAAAACCAAAATTGTGTGGTTGATGATAATTGATATCCACACAATTCTCATTCTTTAAACTGCGAAGATAACATACCGTGTCTGTAGCTATGTTTTCCTTGCAGCCATTTGATTGTAACCAGCTAGGAGCAATGCTCTCTTGCTTACTTTTAGCTTTTCGAAAAATACCGGCACTAATTTCTTCCTCTGTGTCACTCTCATCAATGATTAAGGGATCTTTCTCAGGAGAAGAAAATCCAAATACGTGAGGAGATTCATGCTCATAGCTTGAAAACCAGTTTCTGACATGAGGAGGCTCTGATATGACAAGAAAATAAAAGATGTAAGATACTACTATTAAGACATTTCAAGAAATCATTCACAGTAAAAACTTATCTGGTTTTACTAACCCGAAAGAAGAGACTGCGACTGAGAGAAACCTGTTACCTGCAAAAAAGACTAATTCATGAGCCAGATATAGAGATAAGTAAATTAGGAGTTGAATAGCAAATACCTTTGCAGAAGAGACAATTTCTTGCTCAAAGAAGCTAGGACAAACAATTTTCGCCTTCTCATTTTCTGTTTCCGTCTCTTTTACATATTCACTTTCTCCAAGAGCAGAAAATTCAAGACCATCACTTACAAGAAGAGACAGTGACTCAGAGAAATGGTTAACCTGCAAAAACAGGAAACAATGAGATACAATAAGCATAAGAAAATCTAGTCAAATAAAGTACCGTTGAAGACGAAACAAGTTGTCGCTCAAATAACCGAGGACTTTCAATTTTGGCAGAGTCACTTTGTCCAGGAAGAGACAATTGAAGACCATCATTTGTATCAAGTATTGGCGATTCATAGGCATAGCTCGAAAACCAGTTACGTATATCAGGAGGTTCTGATGAAGCAAATAACATAATCAATCCATCAAAAGTTAACAAACTTATTATATACATGTTCCTAATAAGTATACAACAATCAATAATTTTAAACCAAAAGAGGATTTACCAGAAATGAGTGATTCATTTGAAATCTGCCCAAAAAAAGTAAAATCAGGAACCCAAATTACAAATGTTGAATCATTAGTGATTAGGATATTACTACTACCTATCTCATATTCTTGTTCATAGGCTTATTATAATCTTCGTTTGAGACAAATTTCTCTGGGAATTGCATTCCGAACTCAATGGGAACGATTCATAGACATAACTTGAAAACCAATTCCTAATATCCGGTGGTTCTGTTCGGAAAATAATGTCAGAAACCTAGAAATTGCGATAAAATATTAAACCAAGAAATTACTCACCGGAAATGTGAGATGTAGAATCGGAGTATCCAGATTCCTAGCAAAATGTTGAGCAACAAAAATTTACCGAAATCGGAAACCAAAGAAGATTATTATATAGAAAATAGTCTTCTCACCAGCGAGATCGATTTCTCCATTAGATCTCTCTACTAACTCGTCTCGTCTCGCTCTATCTTCTGCAATCTGTGAGGTTTATCGAATTTCTACGGTTTCGCGCGCTAATTTTCACGAAGCGGTAACATAATTGAGTTAAATAAATGCCTTTGAGAGTAGTAAAAACATGATTATAACTAGACATGTCAATTAAGACCAAAGCCCCAAGCCCGGCCCGGCCCGGCCCTGAAAATTAGCGGGTTCGGGCTTCAATATATGAGCCCAAAAAAAAACGGACCTTTCGGGCTTAACCCATTTGGGCTTTCGAATTTTCAGGCTTAACCCAGACGGTCTCGGGCCAGCCCGGAAAACCCGAAAAATATCACGTTGTTTAAAAATTTAACAACAAATTTTGTTTAAAAACACTTTCTAAAGATATCTTCATTAAAATATTTTATATATATTATTCATAAACCAAAAATTTTAACTTTTTAGTTATATTTTACTGTATGTTTTAAAAAACAAATCCGAAATTCCGACTTTTAACTCCATTATCTAGAATTTTAGTATTTTGATTTATGTTTTGTTTGGTAGTACTATTTATTTAGAGTTAATTGGATTCAGTTGATATTTACATTCGTTTGGTGTAATTTTTGTTTTTAGTTAAATTGGATTTTTAGTAAGGGAAATTATTAGTAGGTGTTTAATTCTCTTGATAAAAGTCTGAATATAATTCTTATAGGTTGTTTGACGAAACGAAGCTCGGTTTTATCGATAAATAATTATTATTTTATATTTTTTGTTTCAAAATAAAAGCTCGAAAAAACCCATAAAACCCTGAAGCCCGAGTCGGGCTTTAAAAAGTAAGCCCATATATTTTTCGGGCCGGGCCGGATTGGGCTTATATATATGCTGGTTTTACGGTTTTGGGCCGGGCCGGATTGACCCGTTTGACATACCTAATTATAACTTGTATTTGGTTATCACTATTCATCTTTTTTATATAATTTTTAATTATTCTTATTAGTTAGCAACCCACTAACAACTCTCAATAATCATGCTTTAAGGACCAAAATTCCAAATGATTAATTTTTTTAACTGGATTAGATATCGGATTAAAACCCCGACTAATCTTTTTTTTTTTTTTTTTTTTCGTCAAAAACCCCGACTAATCCTACAACTTATGAAAAGTAGAAAATGTTTACAACCCATGAAAACAAAGCCACAAATGGTAACAAGAAAGCTGTTACAAACAACTCATAAAATAAGTAGATAGATGCGAGCCTAAAAGTTAGGCAACTAAAGTCGAAGAGGAGCACAACGCCAATGTTGCTAAGAGGAGAGACGACGCTATGGGATGCAATGACCACTTTAGGTGATCGACTGCCCATGATTGAAACTGTGAATTTGGCCACAAACGCAGATCAACACTGATTTGATGAGCCTTTGAACAAGATGGTAATCAAAGTTTCTAAAAACTACTTCACCATACAAACTCCCTTCACCAAAACCTGTCAAAACAAGAGGAAACATTGGGAGAAACACATACTCCGTAATGGACAACAAGTCAAGGTAACTTGTGCCCATGTGATCCAGATTCACTGGAAAAGTATCAATACCAAGAACAATCATGTTAATCAGCCACAACAACTTCATAATACCTATATACCGATAACAAAGCATGCATAAAGCAGTAAGGACGAGAGCAACCATAGGGACTAGACTAATGCTAGTAAGGACCTCGACACAAAGTAAGATCAAAACGCAGCGGCTACGATAAGATAGAGCCACAATCAACAACCTAGGGGAATCTATCATCTCAGATTTTGTCACTATAACTACACAAGCAACCATTCCTTCATCAAAAATAGTTACTAAACTTGAGAATATCACAAGTGAGGACTGTCACAACAATTCACAAATCCAAACACTAAGATAAGACCGCAACATTTATCCGTATATAGAAAAAACCAAACCACAGGACCACACGTTATGAGTTAATAAAAAGATAACTGTTCCTTCTATTCATTAGATGAAAAATGGAATATTTTCAGTTTTAACTTTAAAAAGTTGAGTAAGAAATGTAGAATGATAAATTGTTCCTCCCTTTTAAACTACAACAATGCAGTCAGTAACAGACTACGATTAAATACCTGTTTGCTCTGAAACAGTTTCAATAAGAAGGAAGTTGCAATCCAATAAACGACATCGTTTAATTCGATGATCTTCCTATAACTTATCTCTGTTGTTATTTGCCATCCTTGTCAACATCGACATGGTCAATGTTGTTGTTGTTGTTGTCGTCATCCTGATGATCCACCACAGTACTGTTGTTGTTGTTGTTGTTGTCGTCATCCTGATGATCCACCACAGTACTGTTGTTGTTGTTGTTGTTGTCATCCTGATGATCCACCACAATACTGTTGTTGTTGTTGTTGTTGTCGTCATCCTGATGATCCACCACAGTACTGTTATTGTTGTTGCTGTCTGGATTATTCTCGCACTTCTCGATTATGAGATTGCAGTTGTTCATGGTCACTGCGTCGACAAGTCCATGGTTCCATAGTTTAACCAAAAATATTCTCCAGAACCTGAAATATTTTTGTGTTTATTTACCAGAAACGAAACATAAATGTCAATGTTTGCGTATATCGTGTTATGCGTATTTATATATTAATTCTGTGAGAGATTACCCAGAGAGTGTTTTGCAACGAGCAAACTCTTGCTTGTGAAACTCTGAAAACGCTTCACATGCCCAAGGAATATGACCATCCGCAATGACACTGCAATGAAAAATCATAACTCGATTTGAGCATAATATCTAGCAAAAAGATTCCATAATCGAAAATCATTACGACAAAAGTATGGAATTTACGGCAAAAATCATTAGCGGTGGATTACTATATAGAGCTTCTTACTTCTGCTTTCTCATAAATGAGTTCCAGAGATGCATGAAATGCTTTTCATCTTGGCTCACATCAACAAACTCCTCAAGCAGCTTTTTCAAAAGTTTCATAAGCCATCAGCAAGTTACTACATCCTTATGTGATTTTCCTTTTGTTTATGTAGTGGGTTTGATTCAATGAAAACACAGAAAAAAAAAAATCAAGGATTACCTGGCGATCTTCGAAATCTGCAAAGTCATCATCAATTTCATTTTCGCTATCCTGACCAGACATTACTTCCTCAAATGACATTGGCTTTGCCACAGTAACATGCACTTTTGGTTAGTGACAATAAAACAGAGATAACATGAACAAAAATTCTTCGCGCGGATACAAACAGAAAAACATAAATGAAAACTTGAATGAGAATAATCAAACCATAGTATCATAACATGCAAATGTGTATCATAAGTGCAGTTCGAAAAAGAATAGGCTACGGTAGGTGAGGGAACTCGAGTTACCTGAACTTTGTGAGAATGATAGAATTGGCGTTTCTTCAGAAGTAGGTTGCTGGAAGAAATTTTCTAGGTTAATAACGCAATAAAGGAAGAATGATTTGTAACAACAGGAATGTAAATCGCAATAACGGATTGTCAACGTGAACAAACCTTTT
Organism: Draba incana; assembly: GCA_963576765.1. Taxonomy (NCBI): domain Eukaryota; kingdom Viridiplantae; phylum Streptophyta; class Magnoliopsida; order Brassicales; family Brassicaceae; genus Draba; species Draba incana. The sequence goes on from OY755208.1 coordinate 431,671, forward strand.
AGCCTCTGATCGCCCAGAAGATATCTTTCTTGCCTTAGTTGGAGAGGGCACGGCTTCAGTTGGTAACACAGCTTTACCATCAGAGTCCAAAGAAGAGTGAGCTATGGCTGGCGCAGTGTTGCCAGACATTTCAAAATTTCCAGCTGCCTCGGGATATCCGATACCACGATATCCTGTAGCACACCATCCAATTTGTACATCAATTATGGTAATATATCCCTCACAAGAAGAATGCGAGGAAAAGTACAGAAAATTGAACAAGATATTGTATCTTCTCACACAATGCGAAGTTCAAAGCCACAGGAGAAGATGAGAAATTACCATTAAATAGCTGAGGGATTCCATTTTCTGTGTCATTAGCTTCATCGGGTGAATCCAGCGGTAAAAAGCGTATGTTAAACCGCCTGGGCTTAACTGTATCACGACGCTTACGAGGTTTCCGGCTGCAAAACATTATGGTTTGATTTATGGGGATTTACTTACAATAAAAAGCAAGGAGCTCCTGCTGTTAAATTAAGGTATATTACGGAATACTGAAAGTTACCGAAACATGAACGGCTCCAATTTATGAACATGAGTTTCTTGTTCCTGTTACAAAGAATGATAAATTTGCATAAAGTTTCACCAGCTTTAGGTTTTTTCGAGTTACCAAGTTTAAACTAACTGACCTCAGAGCTGGATTCATCAACTTTAACAGAGACACTAAGTATCTGGCGTTCTTCCGGCTACAATAGGAAAGACTCCTTTTAACGATAATTTTTCACCCAAAAAAAAAGATATAGCAAACAAGGAATTCAATAAAGCCACATACCATGACTTCAACTTCAAATAAGTCATGACTTGAACTCATATGAAGTTGCAGGCCCTACACAGACAGAAGACAATGGATTGTAAGATCAATTCAGAATATAATTTCCTCAGATAAGCACGCTCAACATTTTAAAAAGCGTGACAAGATAAACAAAACACAAAGAATGCAACCGAACACTGCAAATATACAACATGAAACCGCAGTAACATTTCACAGTGTTAAATATGAAAGGCCTCTGAAGAAACCTCCGTAGTAATAATTGCCTACCTTAAAGCTACCACATCGCATATAACAAAATGGACAAGAACAATTCTCCGTAACTGCATTGACAATACATGAAGAAAGTAGTTAAAAACAAAAACAAAAAAAACTAGAGAGACATAGAATTGTCAAATAACAGAAAAAGACTCACCTTCAGTTTTCTGGATCATACCATCACAATCCCTATAGTTGAAACGTACCGTGCCAGTAAATGCTGACCTGACCAAAACACAACTTAAAAAATGTAAGTCTATATAGCACGAGCAGTGAAGAAACCACTCATTTGTCAAACATAGAATCAACGCTCTGAATACAGAAACATATCCATATACTCTAATCATATATATATATATATATATATATATATATATATATATGTCATCAGTTTCCGTATTAGATCGAAGAAAACAAAAGAAAATATCATTGTAGCAACTACCATGCCAGTATATCTTGACCTAACCAAAACACAAGTCTATCTAACATAAATAGAGAAGAAACCACTCATTTGTCAAACATATCTATGTCAACAGTTTCCGTATTATATCGAAGGTATCACTGTAGCAACTACATCTAAGAAGAAACCATCATACCTTGGTTCACCATTTGCTTGAATTCTGTAGCTCAAGCTTCTTGGGAGAAACAATGGCTGCATAAAACAAACAACAAATCACAAACTCGCCACAAAACAAACCAAAATCAGCTCAATGAAAAAACTCAATCTATTATCTGAGCCAGAAAACGCATACATTGGATTTAGCGCGAGCTTGAAGAGCGTTGTAGATTTGAACCGGTTTACAATAAACCAAAAGATTCTGATTAACCATCTGCTCCGGTGTTAATACATTCACACTACGATCTTGACCATCTGGCCTACACATCTTCTACGATCTTAATCACACAATTAGGGTTTATGCGTCATTAGCGAACAAATCAGATCCAACAAAATCAGATATTCTACAAAAGATCAATGGTTTATCGAATAAGCTACAGATCCAGGCATAACAACAAACAATTGAGACAAAAACATCATAATCATGTCATTTCGATTCAGAGCATGAGATTCGCCGGAGATAATTTTCCGACGTCGTGAGACTAATAGAGAAAATCAAGATCTAAGAGGGAAATTCAAATTATAGGTGAAAATTTTCAAATTGAAAGTTAAAACGAAACGAAATTAAGCTACGGTAATGTGGAAGCTAGATTCGTTACTAAGAAGAGACACTGAGTTAATACCTTGTCGGAAAGAGTTGATACGTCGGAGAAGAGAGGGATAATCGCCGGAAATCTAGGAGAAGGGAGAAATATTAAAGTAGATATATCATCTTCTATTTCTCTTTGTTTAGTTTACCTCTCTCTACTTAACACACAAAAAAGAGTACTTATCTTAATTTATAGGGTTAATCTATGTAAACAAAGATTAACCTAAACTTGAGTGGCTGTTATTTGCCCAAGTAAAAACATTTAGATTGGTAATTGTATTTTAAATTATTATTATTTTTCAAATTTCCGAGATTTTATTCCTTTTTTATCCATCTTATACTATAGTAATTCAAACTTTACAATTACATAAAAACAATATCTTTGAAAACAAAACCAGTGAAATACATACATTCTCCGAGATCAATACTCTAAAACCTGTAAATTATAGTCGAAGAAGAAAATTTTATGAAAACCAAATGAGGCCAATTACTACATTTTTTTTATTTGTACAATTTTTTTATAAAAAAGTTATAATAGAAATGATGCATAAATTGTTACTCTTTTTCACTAGTAATGCCATTCTAACATTTTATTTTTATTTTAGAAAGAATGTTGTTTTATATTTTAAGGCAGAAATTTGAATGAACATCAATTTTTTTTTTCAACATTAGATCACAATTGGCCGGTCCATTAACTTAATCCCAATATTTGCAGAGCGTAGGATTCGATTTTGGGAATGATGGTACATGTTCGCAGTAGACTTATCTTCTGCCATTAGACTAAGGTTACTTCACCTACGTTTTGAACCTATGTTTTGAACCTACGTTTTGAAACGTATTAACTAAAGAGACATAAACAGAGCTGGCCCTGAGTTCTTATGGGCCACAAGCAAAAATACGAAAATAGGCCGATTTGAACATTAAACTAAAGAGATTTTAGGATTTTAGAGCCGATTTGTTATAATAAATGTGAGAGTCGATATGAGGGCCACAAACATGAGCTTTGCCCGCTTGCCCTCAGAGCCGGCCCTGGACATAAATATATTAGTGTATCATCAAAAGTAAAATTTCTAATAATTTTTTTAATTGAGGTAGATATAGTTAAAGTGACGCTCTTTCAGTCATAAAAAAATATGAGCGTAGGAATTTTGATATTAGATTGAGATTAACATGATTTGCGAGTTTTAACTAAAAATAGGAGTACTTCATTTAGTTTGGTGTTGTGTAGGTTTGTGGGTTGGTTTTTGTGTTAAGATATAGGGGCTTTCCGATTAGAAATAAATTTTAACCCTAGTGCTTCTGCTCTGGTTCCTCTCCTTTTCGATATTGATGGTAAGAGGATTTTAGGTCGTTTGTTTGGGCTCGTCATTCGGTAAGAAGTTTGTTGTGTAGGCATTTACTTGGCTTTCTTCGTGGCCTTTGAGTTTTGGAGAGGCTATCAAGACGAACAGTGGACTTGTTCTACAACTTTTCTCTTTGCGCGAAGGTAACCTTCCTCTAGTCTGTAGATGGCTAAGGCGGGTTTGCGAGGGTCCGTGTTAAGAGTAGATCCTATTTGGCGTTTTCCCTTTCATCGGTCAAGGCTTGCTTTGAGCCTAATTGTTGGAAGAGAACAAAGAGAACAAAACTCAAAATCTGGAAACTTCTCTTTAATTCTCGACAATGTTACATTACAACATTTTACACACTTATATAGTTTTCTACAGAACCACAAGTAACCATTGTAACTTTTGGAAACTAATACCCGTTCGTAACAATCGGACACTCAAATGAAACGACATGTCTTATCTAACAAGTAACCGTTATTACAACACACCCATTACGTAACATGACCAAACTCAATTATACACTAACACTCCCCCTTAATTGAGTTTCTTGCTAACTCCAAGCTTCCTTCTCAATTCTTCAAACCTTGAGCTACCAAGTGCCTTTGTTAGAACATCAGCAAGTTGAACTTCTCCTTGACAATTTTCTTCATGTGCAAGTAATGCATTTGCCTCCGATTTATTCCATCTAAATGAAAAACTCTTGTGCTTCATCTTGATATTCAATATCCTTCTTCCTTGAGGATTATCTATGAAACATCGATTAGCTTTAAACAAGGCTCCATACACATTTGTTACCATTTGCGAAACACTTAACAAATTCTTTGTTAAGTCCGGCACTAGAAACACCTCTTTGATGATCTTCTCTCCTTGGCTTGTCATCACTTGGATATTCCCTTCCCCTGCCGTGATTACCTTAGTATTTCTCATGATTCAAACCGTGGATGCCTTTACATTCCTTGTAGTTGAAACCGTTGATCCTTCACTCTTCTCTTTGGAATTCGCGACAGATTGGATAGGCTCTACGAAAACGGTTATAACTTGAGAACCGTATCTCTGATTTTCAATCCAAAACCTGTTCTGGACACTAGACAGATAGATCTTTCTACTGGTGGGTATCTCGACTTCTGGTTCGTCCGGAGTCGATGGGAAAACGCAGTTGAAGATGGAGGTTGGAATCTGTCTTCCCTCCATCTTTCTTCTTAAAAATCCTTACGCGGATTGTGCCGATTTCGACCTTTTTTGTTTCCTCCTCGAGCATATTTTACCAAATTTGTCAAGTCACTTGGCGGTTTCCCAACCAAGCCTTGACAATTCCCCAAATTAAACTTAACGCGTTCACACTTGAACCATTCAGAGGTTTAACTTTTTCTCATTGAGTTTTACTCACTGAGTTAAACTTAACGCATTCACACTTGAACCGTTCAGAGGTTTACTCTTTCTCATTGAGTTTTACTCACCGAGTTAAACTTAACGCGTTCATGCTTGAACAGTTCAGAGGTTTAACTCATTCTTATTTAACTTGGTGTCTTCCTTTGATCACCATCACGTCTCTGTGACGTCTTGTGCGTGAATTGTGCGTGCTGGAAATTCACACAATAGAAATAGTGAAGATTCTATGAATTAGAGCTTCTTTAGGGTTTCAAGCACTTAGGGAAGATTGCGAATTAGGGTTCTTAGAAATTGTTCTTATTCATCAAGATCAGAGCTGTTCTTTTTGTCTTATTATAACTCCGAAATCAGGATCCCCTCCAATGAGGGGGGTACATGCCTATTTATAGAAATACAATTCGGTTGAGGCAAACAGTGATTGGCCTTTAACGGGCCTTTGTCTTCTGGTCTTTGACCGCAGGGCCGACTTGGCGAATACGGCGTCGTTTTAGGCCTATCGATTCTTCTAGGGGAGATTGGACCCCTACAATTAGCCCCCCAGTTCAACAGTTTTATAAATAAAAGTGTTGAAGTAAGGGTGTCCGAGTGAGGAATCGATTACCGTTTAGACGGTTTACGTGCTGACGATGATGCTGCCGAGCCCAGATGACATGATTTATACCTAATTTTGGCGAGTTGACCAAGTGTGACGTTATGAGCGAGTCGATTTCGATCCTGCGAAGTCGCGAGTCGATTGAGCTTGTACTACGCGAGCTGCTTTTGAAGATGCGAGTTGACGAGGCGATCGGTAGATGAAGTTGCGAGCTGATCGTGCTCGTGATCTGCGAGTTGTTGGTAACGCGAGGTAATTCGAGAGATAAACCGCGAGATGGCAAAATGAAGTTTCCAACTTCGGCGAACTGGCCGATACGATGCTAGGCGGCGAGACAAAGACGTATAAGTGTGTGAACAAGCCTCGTTAAAAACCTTGTCTAGAAAACCCGGTGGGAAAGAACCAGACCAAGGGGAAAAGAGCACAAGTCACATACTCGTTCAAGTCGCCATTATCGCCGAGTCCCAAATTCGGCGAGTCGATTGTTACGAGTTATCTGCGAGTCGGCTTCGAATTCGAGAAGTGGCGAGATGATTTGATGAAGACGAAGTCGCGAGTTGGTCTGACGAAGTCGCGAGTTGCTTTGACGAAGGCGAAGTCGCGAGTTGATCTGATGAAGCCGCGAGTTGCTTTGACGAAAGCGAAGTCGCGAGCTGATTTGACGAAGACGAAGTCGCGAGTCGGTCTGATGAAGTCGCGAGTTGCTTTGACGAAAGCGAAGTCGCGAGCTGATTTGACGAAGACGAAGTCGCGAGTTGGTCTGATGAAGTCGCGAGTTGCTTTGACGAAAGCGAAGTCGCGAGCTGATTTGAAGAAGACAAAGTCGCGAGTTGGTCTGATGAAGTCGCGAGTTGCTTTGACGAAAGCGAAGTCGCGAGCTGATTTGACGAAGGCGATCTCGCGAGTTGGTCTGATGAAGTCGCGAGTTGCTTTGACGAAAGCGAAGTCGCGAGCTGATTTGACGAAGGCGAAGTCGCAAGCTGATTTGACGAAGGCGAAGTCGCGAGTTGGTTTTATGAAGTCGCGAGTTGCTTTGACGAAAGCAAAGTCGCGAGCTGATTTGACGAAGGCGAAGTCGCGAATTGGTTTGATGAAGACGATTTTGATGTAGAGATCGCTTTGAACAAGTTTCGAGGGTGCACGCAATCGCTGATAATAGAAGTCCTGAGAAAGTGAAATCCTGAAGTCGCGAACTAAGCCAAAGGATCAGCTCGCGAGGTCGCGTTTTCGGTTTAATATGAAGTTGAGGCGTCGCAAGTCGGTCTGGTTTCTTATGAAACTGTGATACCTTAAGCCCAGATTCTCGGCCCAAGTCAAATTGAAGCCCACCTCGAAACTCGAATCGTCATAAATGCCTTTGTAAGGAGCAATGCTCCTCAGATATTCCCCATAATTCTCATTTCTCCAAAAACAGGTTTGCTCTCTCTCTCTCTTCTCTCGTTTTTCTTTCAAGTTTTTGTTAAATTTTTTGCCGTCCCATTACTTCGCCGCCGCTGTGTTCTTCATCGCCGCCGTCGTGTTCTTGAGAAGAAAATTGTCTCCGATTTTTGATCCAACAATTATGTCAACAAATTCGATTAAGTTTGCGAGATATGTCGAGCCCGCCGAGAAGGAAAAACTGATCTGGGCGTATTCTGCTAACAGCGAATCGGTCGTTGATGCGAGTTCAAGCTGTGGTCGGTTTCGCGGATACGAGAACGCAAATACGTCTGATCGCGAGGACACGAGTGCATCTAGTCGAGAGGATCGAGTTGGTGGTCATTCTCCTCTTGCCGAATTGTTCTCTTATCCCACCCCTGTCGTAAGGCAAAGTCGCGAGATGAGGGAGATTGCTTCACCTATGCGAGTTTCGCGACCTGATTTCCAAGAGGGAGTTGGGACCTCGCGTCCTTCGCAAATTGGCTAGGCTTCTGCTATTGATGAGCAGAGGCTAGTCATGGAAATTCCATATCTCTGCGACGAATCGCTTAGCCCTGCCGAGCCGCCTCCTCGAGTAAAGATCGAAGAATATGCTTGGGAGTACAATCCTCTCGTAGAAGCAGAGAGATTGCAAGCCTGGATTGGATCCGGGCTTGCCGAAGTCGTTAAGAAAAAGAAGTCGAGGCGAAAGGAACACATGCCTCCAGGCTCTTCATGGTGCGATGAGGAGTCGCTGGATATCCTTCGCGCAGAATGCGGAATCCCCGATGCTGTCGAGATTATTATGCCGACTGTCGAGCAGCGAGAAGACGGCCCGCCAGTCGGCACGTTTACTGCATATAAATGCTGGTTTAGGGATTGTTACCTTACATTCCCCATTCCAGTGTTGATCGTGCGGTATATGCGGGTCCATAGAATCGCACTTGCTCAGATCAACACCAGGGGAGTCCGTCAGCTGGTCGGGCTCTTGACTCGAGGTGCCGAATGTGGTGAACCCATCGGAGTTCATCATCTTCATAATTTCTTCGAGTTTCGCAAGCATGCCGACCCGAGTGGCAAGAGGTTGTATAACTTGGCGAGTCGACCCATGTACAAGATTTTAGACGACTTCCCAAACAAAGACCATAGCTGGAGAAAGAAATTTTTCTTTGTACTGATTTCGGCTGCGTCTGCTGAAGAAGAACACTTGGTGGTGGCAAAGTGGGGAACACTTGGTAGACTTTCTTGATGTTTATCGCGCGAATTGTTCTCCTTTTATGTTTTATATTGACCTTGTGTTTGTGGGGGTCGAAACCAACACAACTAAATTTGTAAGAGTTCGTGAGGGGAATTTAGAGATTTCTATGCTAACTAGGGATCACAAGAGGTTCAGAAAGCGTTGTGTTTATTGCTGTGTAAAGTTGAGTACAAAGCTTGTGTATGAAGTTGCGGATCCCCCTTTAGGGTTTTTACAAGGATGTATATATAGTTTTCTAAGTCGGCTAAACATTCCTAATCCTCTGCGGAGTCGGTCGCATCAACATGGGCTTCGTGTCTGGATCGGGCTTCAGGCTTCCCTCTTGAGGATAAGATCAACGACTGAGGCGAGCCCGTGGTCGCACAGGGGCGAAGCCGTGGTCGCACGAGGGAAAAACCGTGGTCGCACATGGTGTCGAGCACGCAGTCGCTCACCTGCGAGCACGCAGTCGCTCGCCTGCGAGCACACAGTCGGCCATAGATCTGAGCATGCGGTCGGCCTCGGCACCGAGCGCGCGGTCGGCCTCGGCACCGAGCGCGAGGTCGGCCTCGGCACCGAGCGCGCGGTCGGCCTCGGCACCGAGCACGCGGTCGGCCTCGACACCGAGCACGCGGTCGGCCTCGGCACCGAGCACGCGGTCGGCCTCAGCACCGAGCATGCGGTCGGCGTGATAGCGAGCACGCGGTCGGCACTGGCCCTGTCTCTTTATGTTTCGCCTAAGTCTGCTCCACTGCCATATGCTCCACTCCGCAGGAAGATTTAGGTTCCGTTAGGCCTCCTTCGTCGAGAGTCCAAAGGGCCATCTCTTCTATCGGCTTGTCTTTAGACGTTAACGTTGAGGAGGTGAATACCGACCCCAACAGTTAGCCCCCCAGCTCGGTAGTGTTAGAGATAATAGTGTCGAGTTAAAAGATGTGTTGAATATCAGCGTTAACGTTTGAAGTCAAGGCGCTTCTCTATCCTACCGTAGTAGAGAGTGACTTTTTCGTAAGAGGTTTTAAGACTCTGTAAACGTTATGAAGATTTTAAGATTTCGTGCTTCCTTTGTCGAAGCTGCTGCGTTTTCTGCAGAAATGATTTTTTTTTTTCCCCCCGAAGATTTTAAGACTTCATTTATTTTTTGCTCATGAATGAGGCTTCGCTAAGTTAAGAGAATGCGAATGCGTTTACGCTCTCTACCTGCCAACGTTGCTGTTGGGCTTTGTGGAATGGTGCCGTTCTCGAGACACGTCTATCCGAGAACAAGTCCACCTTAGATTTGACCAGAGTGTATCCTGGGTTTCTGAATGACACGTTCAGGGTATAATTCAAACGGAGGTCATTAGCAGCTGCATTTTACCAACGACGTTTGTTGGGTTTCTGAGTGATCAGTTGGCATGACCCAATACTTAACACGGGTGATCAGTTGGCATGACCCAATACTGAACACTGGTACTTATATAGCGCGCTGTATCCGTTGTGGATGTCATTGTGTTCGTATTTCTACACTATTGTTGTGGCCAGCAGCAATAAATGCAGAACGACTCTACTTGATTAAAGCTTTGATTAGTCCATAAAGGACAAGCTGTTCTCATGATGAGTACTGTGGCGAGTGTTTGTTGTTTTTTTTTAGAAGTGACGGTGTCAAGGAGTGGCGTATGGGTACCCCACTCCCCCCCCCCTTTTAGACGAAAGAGGGTACCGAAGTCGACTAGAGACTGGTGAAAACACTCACTCCCCCGCCGGAGGAGATCGTGTGAGCTCGTTCGGAATGAGACTATTGAAGAATGGGCCCCCCCCCCCTTTTGATGGAGGGTGGCAACTGAACCTTTCCGAAGACAGGATGCCTACGTACCCCTTGCGGGGATCAAGTCACCTCGTAGTTCATTTGGAAGATCTTCTAAGAGGGTGGTGGCGTCGCAGTGGACTGGGTGGTTTCGCCCGCTTGCTTGGTTTTCTCGCCCCTCTTAGTGCGGACTTCTTCCTCGCTTCGAGCGAAGTCTGTAGCGCGGTGGAGAGCGTCTTGGATAGTCGCGGGTGGGTTGACAGTCAGTTCCTGCCAGAATGGAGAAGGGCATCGAAGCGATCCTCTCAAGGCCTCCAGCGCGGACGTGCTGGTAATACCGTCCACCTTTGACAGCGTGTGCTTGAATCTTGTCACGAACGACCGCAGGCTTTCGTTCTCACCTTGCTTATTCGTCCACAGCTCCGCATCATAGATCTTTCTTTCGGCGAAGATGTTGTAGTGCTGCAAAAACATCTTTGAGAGTTGATGGAAGGTGTGGATTGATTTCTTCTCCAGCTTGTAGAACCACTGGAGGGCAGGCCCTTTGAGGCTCTCTATGAACAGTTTGCAGTAGCTGATGTTCTTCTCGGCTTCTGTGAAGTTTGCCCTTCCTAAGGCAACCTCGAATTCCATCAGATGGATAGCAGGGTCGGTGGTTCCTTCGTAGATTGGAAGCTTGACTTTTCCGGGGTCGGAGATTTGAGTCCTCGCGACCCTCTCAGCGAAGGGTGTGTTCCGTGTCCTCTCGAGCACATAGGCGATCCTAGGAACCTTCGACATGCTCCGGTGCATCTGTAGTTGGGTAGCTTTTAGATCAGAGATGACCTTGTCCAACTGGGCGTGTAGCGCAGCGACCCCCTCGTCTTGGGAGCCTCGCGGAACCCTGCGGTCTCGTTCGCTCCTGTGAAGTTCTGCTATGATCGCATCTCCTTCCTCAGCGGCCGCAGCATGGTCAATCTTCGAGTTGACTCGGGCACGCCTCCGAGGTGGTTGATCTTTGTCTGAATCCTCCACCACACGCTCAGGAGTTGCATCAGATTCAAGAAGAAGTGGTGGCGGAGGCAAGTGATCCTCCTTATGCCGATTCCTTCGATTGGTCCGAGGCGGCAGCTCCTTGTGCCGATTCCTTCGATTGGCTCGAGTCGCGGTGAAGTTTAGGCTTGTTGGACAGATGTGGGTCCTCTTGCGCTTTCTTCGTGAGAGCGCCCTCAGCTCCCTGGTAGGGGCTTCCAGGTTTCTCTCCTGATCTTCAGCTTTCTTCATGAGAGTCACAAGCATCTGCTTGATCTCTGTGATGTCCACCGGAGTGTTCGTGGCGCGAGGCGCGGTGTTCTCCACGGAGTTGTCTCTCTCCTCGTTGTTCCTGTGAGACGAGGACCCTTTGCTGCTCGTGCTGTTGTTTTCTGACATGGCGATGGTGTTGCGGAACCCTAGCTTTTGTGAGTCAGAAACTCTCTAATCCCCTTAGTCGGCGCCAGATTGTGGGGGTCGAAACCAACACAACTAAATTTGTAAGAGTTCGTGAGGGGAATTTAGAGATTTCTATGCTAACTAGGGATCACAAGTGGTTCAGAAAGCGTTGTGTTTATTGCTGTGTAAAGTTGAGTACAAAGCTTGTGTATGAAATTGCGGATCCCTCTTAAGGGTTTTTACAAGGACGTATATATAGTTTTCTAAGTCGGCTAAACATTCCTAATCCTCTGCGGAGTCGGTCGCATCAACATGGGCTTCGTGTCTGGATCAGGCTTCAGGCTTCCCTCCTGAGGATAAGATCAACGACTGAGGCGAACCCGTGGTCGCACAGGGGCGAAGCCGTGGTCGCACGAGGGTGAAGCCGTGGTCGCACATGGGGCCGAGCACGCAGTCGCTCACCTGCGAGCACGCAGTCGCTCGCTTGCGAGCACACAGTCAGCCACAGCACCGAGCATGCGGTTGGCCTCGGCACCGAGCACGCGGTCGGACTCGGCGCCGAGCACGCGGTCGGCCTTGGCACTGAGCATGCGGTCGGCCTCGGCACCGAGCACGCGGTCGACCTCAGCACCGAGCATGTGGTCGGCGTGATATCGAGCACGCGGTCGGCACTGGCCCGGTCTCTATCTGTTTCGCTAAGTCAGCTCCACTGCCATATGCTCCGCTCTGCAGGAAGATTTAGGTTCCGTTAGGCCTCCTTCGTCGAGAGTCCGGAGGGCCATCTCTTCTATCGGCTTGTCTTTAGACGTTAACGCTGAGGGGGTGAATACCGACCCCAACAGTGTTCACTTATTTTTCCAGTTAGTAGACCCGTAATTGACGACTTGTTCGACAAGCCGAAGGCCCGAAAGTGTCTTTGGAATCGCCACTTTCACATTCGGAGAGTTGTTCGAGCTCGTGAGTCCTTGTTAGCCGACGAGGAAAACAAGTTTGATCAAAGCGAGTCCGAAGATCTTGAAATTATACCGGAACGACAAACTTTCCGCGACATTGTCAAGAAGCAAGCCCAGAAGGCTAAGAAGGAAGCCGAGAAGGTCAAAAAGAAGGCCATTCGCAAAGAAACTACCTCTATCGCCGAAACGTCAGAGAGGTGTAGCCAAGGAAAACATTCCTGCTGCACGAACTGACGAAGCGGCAGCGACAGGCGCGAGCCTTGCTTTGGCTGTCGTGCCTTCGCGGCCGATTACTATTACTGACGAGCCCGCCGAGTCTGAGCCTGTCGAGTCCGAGCATCAGCTTTCTCGGAAGCGAAACCACTCTTTTGCGGATAAAGGCAAAGGCTGAGCTGGCGAGTCGAAGAAAATTCGTCTCGAGCTGCCGGCTCTGCAAATGAACGAGCCTCTTCCTCGATCCTGTAGGTCCGTCGAGATCTACGATGATCCATCTGCTGCGGCCGCTTTAATGGCAAAAATCACATACTCTGGCGACAACATTCCAATTCCAGAGATGTTGCTGAAGAGCGAGCTCTACAAAGAATTCTCGTCTCGTCAGGCCAAGGTAAAACTCCGGAATTTCATCTGTTTTGTCTCGCTCCTTTTCTCATACTTCGACCCTTTTGTTGGCTACCACGCATTTCAACAGACTGATCATCGCGTACGATCAGGAGGCGAGGTCCAGGCAGGCTTTCATCGATGAGGCCAAGGAGAAGGAAGAAACCGAGAAGAAGCAAGTCGCGGCCAAAATGAACGCACTTGCTGCCGAGCGCGATGCGTATAAGAAGGGATCTGACGACATGGCGAAGCATCTTTAGCGAGTCGGACTTGAAAAGAAGAAGGCCGAAGATAAGAATGCTGAACTGGAGGCAGAGCTGCTGTCTCTGAAAGCGAGTCCTGATAGAGCAATCGAGGAGGCTGTCGAGATCAGTGCTAAGTCTGTTGGTATTAATGTAGCTTTTGGCTCTAACGACGGCTCCTTGGGTATGCGGCTGCGAAGTGCTAGCGAGGAGTTGAGCGACAGCGAGTCAGGCGAGACCGATAAGGTTGTCGACCCCGACCAAGCTGTAGCTACTGAGTCTCAGCGCGAGCCGGTTCCCTTAGAGCAGGATCAGAAGATTGGCGAGGCTGCGAGTTCGGCTAGTAAGGTTGCCTTAGCCGAAGAAAAAGGAATTGAAGAGGGCGAGCTGGTCGCCAAAGAAAAAGGTGTCGACGATGGCGAGCTGGTCGCCAAATCCACCTTGTAATAGATTTTTAGGATTTTTCTTTTTGTTTGCTAAGTTTTAAGACTTGTTTTTGTTTCGGTGCCTGGACGGCTTTATCCAACTTGTGACATTTATCTCCATGGTTGGTCGAATCCCAAATATATGAAAAATTTGGATTTCTGCGACATGCTTTATTGTTTTCAGACTCGCCACTTTTGGCGAGACCTGTTAGGGTGGTTTGCTTCGTTGGCTAGACATTTAAGTTGTTTGCGAATTGATCGAGTCGCGTGTAGACAGTTAAGTCGTTTAGCGAGCTAATCGAGTTGTAACAACTGTCGCGTTTAGACAATTAAGTCGTTTGCGAATTGATCGAGTCGTGTGTAGACAGTTAAGTCATTTAGCGAGCTAATCGAGTTGTAACAACTGTCGCGTTTAGACAATTAAGTCGTTTACGAATTGATCGAGTCGCGTGTAGACAGTTAAGTCGTTTACCGAGCTGATCGAGTTATTACAACTGTCGCGTTTAGACAATTAAGTCGTTTACGAATTGAGCGAGGCCTGTTATAGCTCGTCAGCTAGGCCCATTATAGTTTGTTTACTTAAAGCAAATTTCGGAGTATAGATATTCCCAGGAATATCTTACCCGATAATAATCTCTGAACAGAATATGTTTGCCAAGTTCGACCAGTGTTAAGTATAACTGGGTTCGCGAGATGAACATCCTGGTTTACGGTCGTATTCCACTAAATACATCCGCTCCAGTGATGAACTCTAAATTTATATAGCGCGCTTTATCCACTTTGGATGTATAGGTTTAACTTCGCGATGAAGTTTTTTAGATCGTCATTATGGTCAGTAATGACAACGAGTCGCGTGTAGACATTTAAGTCATTTGCGAATTGATCAGTCGCGTGTAGACAGTTAAGTCGTTTAGCGAGCTGGTTGAGTTGTAACAACTGTCGCGTTTAGACAATTAAGTCGTTCGCGAATTGATCGAGTCGCGTGTAGACAGTTAAGTCGTTTAGCGAGCTGATTGAGTTGTAGCAACTGTCGCGTTTAGACAATTAAGTCGTTTGCGAATTGATCGAGTCGCGTGTAGACAGTTAAGTCGTTTAGCGAGCTGATCGAGTTGTATCAACTGTCGCGTTTAGACAATTAAATCGTTTGCGAATTGATCGAGTCGCGTGTAGACAGTTAAGTCGTTTAGCGAGTTGATCGAGTTGTAACAACTGTTGTGTTTAGACAATTAAGTCGTTTGCGAATTGATCGAGTCGTGTGTAGACAGTTAAGTCGTTTAGCGAGCTGATCGAGTTGTATCAACTGCCGCGTTTAGACAATTAAGTCGTTTGCGAATTGATCGAGTCGCGTGTAGACAGTTAAGTCGTTTAGCGAGCTGATCGAGTTGTAACAACTGTCGCGTTTAGACAATTAAGTCGTTTGCGAATTGATCGAGTCGGGTGTAGACAGTTAAGTCGTTTAGCGAGCTGATCGAGTTGTAACAACTGTCGCGTTTAGACAATTAAGTCGTTTGCGAATTAATCAAGTCGCGTGTAGACAGTTAAGTCGTTTAGCGAGCTGATCGAGTTGTATCAACTGTCGCGTTTAGACAATTAAGTCGTTTGCGAATTGATCGAGTCGCGTGCAGACAGTTAAGTCGTTTAGCGAGCTGATCGAGTTGTAACAACTGTCGCGTTTAGACAATTAAGTCGTTTGCAAATTGATCGAGTTGCGTATAGACAGTTAAGTCATTTAACGAGCTGATCGAGTTGAAGCAACTGTCGCGTTTAGACGATTAAGTCGTTTGCGAATTGATCGAGTCGCGTGTAGACAGTTAAGTCGTTTAGCGAGCTGATCGAGTTGTAACAACCTTAGTTTGTTAGGCCGTGTTTGGGAGTATGGATATACGAATCCACTCCCCCCCCTTTTTTGAATAGGGGGGCAACTGAACTCGTTCGAACACGAGCAGCCTACGTACCCTGTGAAGGGATCAAGTCGCGCCGTAGTTCAGGTCAAATGACTTAGTACTTTTTAGCAGTAGTACTTCTTTAGATGTCGCGCCTTCCAGGAACGCGAGATCATCTCGCCTTTCATGTTTGCGATTTCGTAGACGCCTGGACGAACTACCTTCGTGATCTGGTAAGGTCCTTCCCAGTGTGCGCCGAGCTCGCCGGCATTTATTTCGGCTGTATTCTGAAAAATCTCGCGAAGGACAAGGTCTCCTTCGTGGAAACGCCGAACTCGCACTTTAGAGTTGTAATGCTTGGCCGCGGCAATTTGATATTCGGTCATTTTTATAAGGGCTTTGTCGCGTCTTTCATTGATGAGGTCGAGCTCGTCGAGCATGAGGAGATGATTAAGACCTTCCTGTTCGGGGAGTAATCGTCGACGAACTCCTGGGAAATGGACCTCAGGAGGAATTACACACTCTGTTCCATATACGAGGACGAAAGGTGTCTCGCCCGTAGCGCGACGAGGTGTGGTACGATATGACTACAAAACGCCTTCGAGTTCATCTGCCCAACGGCCCTTTTTAGCATCGAGTCGAGTCTTAAGCCCGTGAATAACTGTTTTGTTCGACGCCTCGGCCTGTGGGCAGCGAGGTGTCGACTTGCTGACTCTGATCTTCCACTTGTCGCATAAAAGTTCGAATTGCTTGGAGATGAACTGCGAACCGTTGTCAGTCACTATCTCGTAGGGCACGCCGTGTCGACAAATGATATTCTTCCAGACGAAGTTTTCGACATGCTTGTCATTGATCGATCTGAATGCCTCCGCCTCTATCCACTTGGAAAAATAATTCGTCAGGACTAACAAATATCGCTTCTGTCGAGATAGGTGGAGCGGTCCGACGATGTCCATTGCCCATCTCATGAAGGGATAAGGAAAGGTTACCGAGCTCAAAAACTCCGTATGTAGATGGATGAAAGGACCATGGCGTTGACATTTCACGCATTTTGCCGCGAACAACTCACAGTCTTTTATCATTGTTGGCCAGAAATATCCATGTCGTTTAATTCAAATGGCGAGTGAGCGACCTCCCGAATGGTTTCCGCAGGATCCGCTATGAACTTCGTGCATTATCTTGCGAGCTGCTTCACCCTCGACGCAGACGAGGAGTGGTCCAGACAGTTGCCACTTTAAGACTTCCCCGTGGAACAGAATGAAACGCGATGACTGCGCCTTTAGCTTGCGAGCCCCCAATTTGTCTTCAGGTACTTCGCCGTCTGCAAGATACCCGCGAATGTAAGTCATCCACTTAGTATCACAACCATAAATTAGAGTCTCGTCGTCAATGGGAATGTTGGCGATTTCGTGCATTGGTGGCGGCTCCTCGCTATTCGGGTAAGCGTCCTCTGGCATTTCATCGAGCTGTTCGGGGAGAAGACCACGGGTAAAGTTTGTATTGCCAAGTTCTAGCCTGTTGTTTTCTGCCATTACATCCGTTGTTTCGTCTGCCCCGACTACGTCGGACTGGTCGAGATCCATCGGATCTGTCGAAGGGCGTGTGGGCGAGTTGTTGTAAGGATCCGCCCTTCGCTTTGTGGCCTGAGATCTTGTCAGTACGTTGAATTCCCTGGAAAATTCGATGCTTTGAGATGAATTCAACCCGGACGATTCTTTGAAGATCTTTGTCGGGCTGTGCCGATGAGCCGAGTGAAGCGAGGGCATCTGCTTGCGAGTTCCCTGCCCTTGGAATTCTTGTTAAGGTAAAGAACTCGAAATTCGCCGTCAACGTCTTGACGAGTGCGAGGTATGCCTCCATACGTTCGTCTTTGGTTGCGTATTCGCCGTTGAAGTGACTCACGACGAGTTGCGAGTCGCAAAAGGCTTCTATCCTTGTCATATTAAGAGTTTTAGCTAATCGAAGACCGCGAGTAATGCCTCGTATTCTGCCTCATTGTTCGATGCTCTGAAGCCAAGGCGGAATAACTGTTCCAGAGATTCTTCGTCTGGTGACGACAGTCGAATGCCTACTCCCGATCCATGCTTAGATGACGAGCCGTCGACATGTAACTGCCAGATTTGGGATGAGTCCTTATTAGCGCTTTTTGACAAGGCCATCGCCTCCGGTAGTTTGTTTTGAAAATCGGCCAACACATGTGCCTTGATCGTCGCTCTACTTCGATACTTGATATCGAACTCGCTCAATTCGATGGCCCACTTTGCGAGTCGCCCAGATTGAGTTGGGCTGTGGAGAACAGCTCGTAGCGGAAAGGTGCTGAGAAGCACGATCGAATGCGATCGGAAATAAGGTCGAAGTTTGCGAGCCAACGTAATAACCGCGAGTGCTAATTTCTCGGTAAGGGGATATCTCGTTTCCGCATCGGTTAAAGATTTACTGACGTAGAAAACTGGCTTCTGCTCTGTGTCGTCTTCGCGAATTAGAACTCCACTAACCTTCGAGGCAGAGACCGCAATGTAAAGGTAGAGCGGTTCGCCAGTTACGGGTTTGGTCAAAACAGGCGGAGTCGCGAGATATTGCTTCAATTTCTGGAAGGCTTCTTCGCATTTTCCTGTCCACTCGAAGGCCTGTCGAGCTGGTCCCTTTTTATCCTTAAGCGTTTCATAGAAAGGCAAGCATTTATCAGTAAAGCGCGAGATGAATTTGTTCAAAGCCGCGACTCTTCCTGTCAATCGTTGTACTTCCCTTTTTGTTTTAGGCGAGGCCATCTGGATTAGCGCATGGATTTGCTTCGGGTTTGCTTCGATCCCACGATGAATAACCATATAGCCGAGGAACTCGCCTGATGTTACGCCAAAACGACACTTACCCGGATTCAGCTTCATGTTATACTTTTTAGTAGCGCAAAGCATTCTGCGAGGTGGCCGACATGGTCTTTTTCTTCGAGCTATTTGACAAGCATATCGTCTATGTAGACCTCCATTGTCTTGCCGAGGAGGCCTTCGAATATCCTATTCACCAATCGCTGATAAGTAGCCCCAGCGTTCTTAAGGCCGAATGGCATGATTTTGTAGTAATAGATCCCGTGGTCTGTAATGAAAGATGTTTTATCGCGATCGCCGGGATGCATAAAAATTTGATTGTAGCCAGAGAAAGCGTCCATAAATGATAGCAGCTTGTTCCCGGATGTCGACTCGGGGAGGCGGTCGATATGAGGAAGAGGGAAACTGTCTTTTGGGCATGCCTTGTTCAAATCTGTGAAGTCCACACAGACTCGCCACTTACCACTTTTCTTCTTCACGACGACTGGATTTGCGAGCCAATCCGGATATCTGACTTCGGCGATCGAACCGGTTCGCAAGAGTTTTTCTACTTCGTCGTTCACCGTTTGAGCTCTGTCCGGTCCGAGTCGCCTTCGCTTCTGTTTTATGGGTTTGAAGGTCGAATCTACATTCAACTCGTGACTGATGATGCCAATATCGATCCCAAGCATATCCTCTGCGGCCCATGCGAAAGTGCTAACGTTCCTCTTAAGGAAATTGACGAGTTCGAGCCTGGCGACTTCATCAAGCGTTGCGCCGATCTCCACACAATTCTCTGGGAACTCGTCGTCAATGCAAACTGATATGACGGGTTCGCATGTCGGACCCGCTCCTTCCTCTTCGGCGGTTTCCGCGATCTGTAGTTGCTACAAAACGTCCGAGATTTCCTTGACGGGCTCCCTGTTCGTTTTGAGCTTTTTTCGCGGCTTGCTCGGAATGGGCACTGTCGCCTGATTCCTAAGTTTGTGCGCGGTCATGAAGCAAGACCGCGACGCCGACTGACTCCCTCTGATTGTTTTAATCCCGATTTTTGTTGGAAATTTAAGGCAGACATGGTACGTCGAGGCGACGTCACGCATCGAATTGAGCCAAGGGGTTCCCATTATCACGTTGTAAATAGTCGGGTTGTCCGATACCGCGAACTCCACTATTTTTGTTACTCCTTCAGCACATACTGGAAGTTTGATCGTTCCGAGTGTCATTGTCGTCTCACCGTTGAATCCGGTCAAAGGTTTGGGATAGGATTCGACTTGAGCGAGGTCGATTTCCATACGCTTAAGAGCATCAATGAAAATAATGTCGACTGTGCTTCCAGGATCGATCAAAACGCGACTTGTGTCCCATCCTGCGACGGCGAGTCGGATGACAAACGGGTCGTCGTGAGGTTTGTCGATATCATCGATCTCATTTTCTTCGAACTAGATGACATCGTTTGGGAACTTGGACGGCATGGGTTTGTTCGCTCCTACCTCAGCTCGTCTTTGATAGGCCTTGATTGACGAGATTGTATTTGAACAATAGCGCGAGCTGCCCATGATCATGTTGCAGACTTTTTGTTTCGAGCCGCTTCGGTCATCACTATTGTTTTGCCGGCCGAGGTGGACCTTGTCGTTATTCCGCCTGTTCCGTTTGTTATTCTTGCTATTGTCCGCAGACGGACTGTCTCCTTCTCTTGCATCGTCGAACTGCTCGAGCTGGAAATCGTTAACACTTATATTTCCTCTGAGATCTCCGGCGGCTAGCTTCACTGCGAGTCGCATACCGAGCACTCAGCAGTTAGCCGTCGAATGTCCGACCATTTTGTGCAAGTTGCAATATGCGGATTCGTCGTAAAGCGAGTTCCTAATCCACGTATTGCCGTTATTACGACCCGGAGTGCCACTTCCGCAACCTTGCCCCCTTCCTCGACCGAAGCCGGGCGAGTCTACCTGGTAGTTATGGGCAACCTTAAAACCTCCCTCGTGCTGCACAAAGTTGGTTGGCTTCTTCTTTGTTGCAGTTGGGGCTTCTCGCGGATTTGGCATTTTGGTATTCCCGTACTTTTGGCCGAAAGCTCTGGTTTCATCCTCGGTTTTTGCGAAGCCATTGGTGCGATGAAGCGCATCCTGAATAGACGAGGGCTCGTTGATCGCCATCTCCTTTCGGAAATCCGAGTTGTACCACAGGGCTTTTCGAAGCGCGTTCAGTGCGGACTGGTCGTCAATCCCCTTCACCTGAGTAAGCATCGCCTTAAAGCGTTCAATGAAAACTCCCAAGGGTTCGCTAGCCGCTTGCGAAATGGTGTAAAGATCAGCCTCGGACGTCCTGCGCTTGATTAAGATCGCGTACTGCTTAAGGAACGCTTCGGAGAGCTGCGCGAAGCTGTCGACTGAATTTTTCTTCATTCCCGTGAACCAGTAGAGAGCTGCCCCCTTGAGGTGCTCCACGAAGATGAGGCAGCAACCAACATCGATTTCGTCGAGTCGGAAATTGGCTCGCCCCATAGTGATTGAGAAAGCCCTAATGTGCTCCGTGGGGTCGCCCTTTCCATCATAAATTGGAAGCCTGAGCTTCCCCGGATCGGATAGGCGCGCCTTCGTTATTCGCGCGGTGAAAGGGGTAGTGCGAGCTTCTTCGAGGACGCAGTCGATTTCTGGCGCCTTGCTGGTGGCGCGATGGACCTGTGACCTTATGTCCTTAAGATCGCGAGCTGTCTGCTGCATGATGACTTTCAGCTCATCCATCTCCCTTTGCTGTGAAGCGATAGCTCCGCGATTGGTCGGGGCTTCGGCCTGCTCCATCCATCGCGTATTCTCTGCGATTTCGCCCTCATCCCGACTTTGGACGCGACTGGTCGGCCGACTGGGTCGAGTGGTTCCATCTAGATCATCCGCGACTGCAACTATACCTCCGCTTGCATCTGCGACGAGGACGGCCCCATCTCTGAGAGGCATATGATCTTCGCGAGCCCCGCGAGCTGAAGGCAAGGCCGCTGGAGAGAAGTTAAGAGCGACCGGGGTGATGCGACGTGTAGCATTGTGAGGTAGGCCTTGAGAATAACGAGCTGTCGACAACGCTTTGATCTCGGCGGTAAGGTTGTTGTTGATGGTTTCCTGGTTCTGCGATTGCTTGAGCAACTGCTCGAGCATTTCTTTGAGCTGATCGAAAGCAGCCGGTGTTGCCGGGTCTGCCGAGTTGGTATTGGCGGTCGCTTGGTTTCCTGTAGGGACAGATCTGCCCGCTTCCGCCTCCAATGCGGACTGGCCGATTTCGTTTGCCTGCCCACTCTCGGCGAGCTCCCTTGGATCTGAACCACCTTCGGTTGCTGGAGATTGCGGGTTCGTTATTGACATCTTGGCGAATTCGTCTAAGCGTTTGTTTCGTGTATGAAGCTAGTGTTGCGAGTAGACCCCCTCTTTCTAGCGCCAAATTGTGCGTGCTGGAAATTCACACAATAGAAATTGTGAAGATTCTACGAATTAGAGCTTCTTTAGGGTTTCAAACACTTAGGGAAGATTGCGAATTAGGGTTCTTAGAAATTGTTCTTATTCATCAAGATCAGAGCTGTTCTTTTTGTCTTATTATAACTCCGAAATCAGGATCCCCTCCAATGAGGGGGGTACATGCTTATTTATAGAAATACAATTCGGTTGAGGCAAACAGTGATGGGCCTTTAACGGGCCTTTGTCTTCTGGGCTTTGACCGCAGGGCCGACTTGGCGAATACGACGTCGTTTTAGGCCTATCGATTCTTCTAGGGGAGATTGGACCCCTACATGAATCTTCTCTGTCACGTCTTCTTCGGTTATTAACCGACTTCTGCTCCCTTTTTCTCCTAGGTAAGCATCCTTGCTTGGTGTCTTCTGTTGATCACCATAACGTCTCCATGACGTCTAACGCGTGAATCATTTCTACGCCTTCTTTGGTTTTCTTTTCAACCAACTTATGCTCTATTTTTCTTTGAGGTAAGCATCCTCTTTTCATGCTTGGTGTCTTCTTTTGGTCACTATAACAACGTATGCTCCATTTTTCTTTGAGGTAAGCATCCTCCTTTCGTGCTTGGTGTCTTTTTTTGACCACCATCAACGTCTCCTTGACGTCTAGTGCGTGAATCCTCTTCACGTCTTGTTTCCGTGATGCCTTCATTGAGTGATGCCTTCTCCGCATCCTTGTGCTTCACCAAAACTTTTTCGAACAAAGTTTCAAAATTCTCCTTCCACAACTCTTAACTCCACATCCGTTTTCTCCATTGCCTTTTGAGAGCCTTCCTCTTGAAGCTACAGCATGTGGTTGTGTTTGTGAATGATTATGGTGCTCTCCTCTTGGCACCACCTCTTCTTTTTCTATTTCTTTGGTTCAGTCTCTCCATCTTTCTCTTCTTCACGCAGCGGACTTCTTCTTATTCTTTTTGTGCTTGAACAGATTCCAAGACCAAGATAAGCTCTGATACCATGTTGGATAATTGGTTTAGAAACAGAGTAAGATGGAATGGAGAAAACAGAGTAAGAGAATTATCTCTTCTCTTGTAAAGAAGACAAGAACGAAATATTCTTTTATAAATCTGAAACTTGTTATTATTTACAATACAAAAACAGTCTTTATATAGACTTGAAACATACACGACGAACAGACACAATAATATAGAGTTACAACTTTTCAAATGAACAACTATGAAACGTGTCTCTTAAAGGCACAACCAACTTATTCAATTGTAAACTATATATTATATAACTCCTAAGTTATACGAGACTTGATTATAGTTTAACACTAATTTCCTCAAGTCATCATGTCTCCGGTCTCGGCTAGATCAGAGTAGTCTTTTTCTGGTTCCGGATTGTTTTGCTCTCGCGTCTTCATCCCTGCCGATTCTGCCGCTGGTTGAGTGCGATTCTTCTTCCGTCTTCAAGTTTTTTGGCTTGTCTGGATCGTTTCGGAGGGTTTGTCTCGTTTAGCTCATGTTGTTTGGCTCAGTTTTTGCATCAAATGGGTCTTTAGGGAGTTTTGTTGGGGTTCTTCATTTGGTCGGTTTAGTTACTAGGTTAGCTTATGTTTCTTTCGGTTCCCTATCTTATTGTTTTTAGTCTCTTGTTTTTGAAAATAAATTGATTCCCCTGTTGTAGGATCTTAGCTTATGTTTTTGGATTGTTTTTACCCAAGGTTGTAACAAAAGACTGTAATGGATGGAATGCAATTGTTCATATGGAAAAAAAAAAAAAACTAAAAATAGGAGTACTTATCTAGGGATCATTTATGAACTATTAAATCCATTTGGCCCATTAAACAAATTTCACATGTCATGAAGACAGTTGAGCTGGACTGTAACCGTAACGGTTCAACACGCTGAGTGGAGAGTTCTTCCAAAAGACGTCCAACACAAGGAAAAGTCACGCGTCATACAACAATTATATTAACATGGCTTACGAGGTTTCCGGCTGCAAAACATTATGGTTTGATTTATGGGGATTTATTTACAATAAAAAGCAAAGAGCTGCTACTGTTAAATTAAGGTATATTACGGAATATTGAAAGTTACCAAAACATGAACTGCTCCAATTTACGAACAGGACTTTCTTGTTCCTGTTACAAAGAATGATAAATTTGCATAAAATTTCACCAGCTTTAGGTTTTCTCAAGTTACCAAGTTTAAACTAACTGACCTCGGAGTTGGATTCATCAACTTTAACAGAGACATTAATTATCTGTCGTTCGTCCAAAGGCTACAATAGGAAAGACTCCTTTTAACGATAATTTTCCACAGAAAAAAAAGATATAGCAAACAAGGAATTCAATAAAGCCACATACCACTAACTCAAATTCAAATAAGTCATGACTTGAACTCAAATGAAGTTGCAGGCCCTGCACAGACAGAAGACAATGGATTGTAAGATCCATTCAGAATATAATTTCCTCAGATAAGCAAGGTCGACATTTTAAAAAGCGTGACAAGATAAACAAAACACAAAGAATGCAACCGAACACTGCAAATATACAACATGAAACCGCAGTAACATTTCACAGTGTTAAATATGAAAGGCCTCTGAAGAAACCTCCGTAGTAATAGTTGCCTACCTTAAAGCTACCACATCGCATATAACAAAATGGACAAGAACAATTCTCCGTAACTGAATTGACAATACATGAAGAAAGTAGTTAAAAACAAAAACTAGAGAGACATAGAATTGTCAAATAACAGAAAAAGACTCACCTTCAGTTTTCTGGATCATACCATCACAATCCCTATAGTTGAAACGTACCGTGCCAGTAAATGCTGACCTGACCAAAACACAACTTAAAAAATGTAAGTCTATATAGCACGAGAAGAGAAGAAACCACTCATTTGTCAAACATAGAATCAACGCTTTGAATACAGAAACATATCCATACACTCTAATTATAGATATATATATATATATATATATATATATATGTCATCAGTTTCCGTATTAGATCGAAGAAAACAAAACAAAATATCATTGTAGCAACTACCATGCCAGTATATCTTGACCTAACCAAAACACAACCTAAATATATATGTCAAACATAGAATCAAAAACATATACATATACTCTAACCATATATATATATATATATATATATATATATATATATATGTCATCAGTTTCCGTATTAGATCGAACAAGACAAAACAAAATATCATTGTAGCAACTACCATGCGAGTATAACCAAAACACAATCTAAAAACACAAGTCTATCTAACATAAATAGAGAAGAAACCACTCATTTGTCAAACATAGAATCAGAAACATATATCTATGTCAACAGTTTCCATATTATATCGAAGATATCACTGTAGCAACTACATCTAAGAAGAAAACATCATACCTTGGTTCACCCTTTGCTTGAATTCTGTAGCTCAAGCTTCTTGGAAGAAACAATGGCTGCATAAAACAATCAACAAATCACAAACTCGCCACAATGAAAAAACTCAATCTATTCTCTGAGCCAGAAAACGCATACATTGGATTTAGCGCGAGCTTGAAGCACGTTGTAGATTTCAACCGGTTTACAATAAACCAAAAGATTCTGATTAACCATCTGCTCCGGTGTTAATACATTCACACTACGATCTGGACCATCTGGCCTACATATCGTCTTCGATTTCAATCACACAACGCCCTAGTAATCACACAATTAGGGTTTATACGTCATTAGCGAACAAATCAGATCCAACAAAATCAGATATTCTACAATAGATCAATGGTTTATCGAATAAGCTACAGATCTAGGCATAACAACAAACAATTGAGACAAAAGCATCATTTTAATGTCATTCCGATTCCGAACATGAAATTCGCCGGAGATAATTTTCCGACGTCGTGAGACTAATAGAGAAAATCAAGATCTAAGAGGGAAATTCAAATTATAGGTGAAAATTTTCAAATTGAAAGTTAAAACGAAACGAAATTAAGCTACGGTAATGTGGAAGCTAGATTCGTTACTAAGAAGAGACACTGAGTTAATACCTTGTCGGAAAGAGTTGATACGTCGGAGAAGAGAGGGATAATCGCCGGAAATCTAGGAGAAGGGAGAAATATTAAAGTAGATATATCATCTTCTATTTCTCTTTGTTTAGTTTACCTCTCTCTACTTAACACACAAAAAAGAGTACTTATCTTAATTTATAGGGTTAATCTATGTAAACAAAGATTAACCTAAACTTGAGTGGCTGTTATTTGCCCAAGTAAAAACATTTAGATTGGTAATTGTATTTTAAATTATTATTATTTTTCAAATTTCCGAGATTTTATTCCTTTTTTATCCATCTTATACTATAGTAATTCAAACTTTACAATTACATAAAAACAATATCTTTGAAAACAAAACCAGTGAAATGCATACATTCTAACATTTTATGAAAATCAAATGAGGCCAATTACTGCTTTTTTTTGTACAAATTTTATAAAAATATTATAATAGAAATGATGCATAAATGATTACTCTTTTCCACTAGTAATGTCATTCTAATATTCTTGTTTTATAAATAATGTTGTTTTATATTTTAATGCATAAATTTGAATGAACATCAAGTTTTTTGTTTGTCAACATTAGATCACAATTGGTCGGACCATTAGCTTAATCCCTATATTCGCAGAGCGTAGGATTCAATTCCGGGTGTGATAGTACATGTACGCAATTGACTTATCTTCTGCCATTAGACTAAGGTCACTTCACCTATGTTTTGAACCTACGTTTTGAAACGTATTAACTAAAGAGACAGAAATATATATTAATGTATTATCAAAAAGTAAAATTTCTAATAATTTTTTTAATTGAGGTAGATATAGTTAAAGTGACACTCTTTCAGTCATAAAAAATATGAGCATAGGATTTGATATTAGATTGAGATTAACATGATTTGTGAGTTTTAACTAAAACATAGGGGTACTTATCTAGGGATCATTTATGGACTATTAAATCCGTTTGGCCCATTAAACAAATTTCACATGTCATGAAGACAGTTCAACACAATGAGTTGAGAGTTCTTCCAAAAGACGTCCAACACAATGAAAATTTCCCATTGAAAATTCTAGCTCCGTACGTCCAAGGGACGACAATGAAAATTCACGCGTGATACAACAATTATATTAACATGGCTTCTAAAACGTCATTATATAATACTCTATGAAAAATATATACACATATAAAGTTGTTACATTTCACCAAAAGTTGTTGAAAAGGTGAATGTGTGTATTAGTGTATATGTAGTAAAATGTCTAACATGTGGTTTGAAATATTCAAGGATGATTCAGTTTCTTGATTGAGTGGTAAACAGATAAATGCTGCTTTACTTTTATTCTTTTATTTTTATTGAGCGAGTACCATGCAAAAAATATTGTGCTATGCATTTGGATGCAACAATTATTTGACTTGTTATTTGCATCTATTTTGTTTTAAAATATGTACTTTTCATCAGGTTGTTGTTTTACAAAGATTTTACAAACAGTTTTACACGGTTTTTAAATAGTTTAATAAGGTTTTTTTAACAGTTTTACTAAATCTTTTAAAAACATTATAATTTTTTTAACAGTTTTATAAGATTTTTTTAACAGTTTTACAATGTAAAGGCAAAACCCTCCCCCCAAAATCTATACCCTATATGCATAATAGTTAACCCAAACTCAAAAATTTACAGTCGTTTGTTTTTGAATTTGCTTTGAGATCTATTCTTCTTCTTTTTCTTTTTCTTCTTCTTCCTAAATCTACTCGATCTAATCTCAGATCCACGTTCTTCGCCAACAACACCGTCTCAAATCTTCTTAGCGGAAATCGCGACAGAGATCAGAGATAGTGAAATTAGAGATGACGATAATTGAATTCAGTGATAGTAAAATCCGATCTCATGATGCGCGATTTGGTAGAGAGAGAGAAAAAAACAAAATTTGGATTAGAGAAAAAAATTATTTTGTAAAGATACATATTTCTTACCGTCAATAGCATACTAGTATGCATGACTTGATCTTTTTATTAATTGATAAATTATGGTGTTTGAAATTTTCACCCATAACAAGTAAAACTTAAAACCATAGTGTGAATCGACTAAGTCGAGTTGAATAATTAGCAAGACCAGGTGTTCATACCAACAAGACTATATTAACTGAGAATTTTAAGAAATCAATACACTAATTTTGTTGGAAATACCGTTTAAACTTTTAAGCCGACAACAAAAAACAATTGACTTTTGCAAACTTTAATTATCTTATAACAAACCAAACAAAAAAGGAGTTTTTCTTTGCTGTACAGACAGTACCTTTAGTTAGGACAATCCAACGACCCTAGTATCTAGGAAGAAGACGGCATAAAAGACCAAAACGTATCCAACTATTGAACAACACTCACATTAAAGCCGCTTTGAATCCGACTTGTCCATCAAAACGGCAAACAAAACACAAATGTACATAAATATACTAGTTTGTCTTTGTATTGCTGCTCTCGCTGTTTGTTTGGATGTTTAGCTTCAACACTCATTTTAATATTACTTTGATAGTTTGTATTTATCAAATTCCCCCATCTTTAAAAATATCGTACAAATCTCTAAAAATATCGTAAAACAGTGAAGTTCATTTAAACTTAGATAATGTATACAGACTCCATTAAATCAAGTTTAAATGGTAAGGTGATTGTTTAGGGGTAAACTATAAAGGTTTTGCATGACTTACATAGAAAAGATGGAAAAAACTTGCTCGTGCTTTTTTTTTCAAAAGAACCGTTACATACATTTAAGCTCCGGAAAATATGAAGCAACCTAAGAACATCCACAATGGTTGCTCTTAAGCAGATCTTAAGATGTTTTTAAGTTAAAAAAAATAATAAAAAATTGATTTTGTTAAGATCTGTTGAAGATCTGTTCTTATTTAAACACTTTTAGATCTGTTCTTAGAACTGTTCTTGGCAGATTTAATATAAAAAATTGTTAAGAACTAAAAACTAAAAACAACCGTTGTGGATGCTCTAAAATCTTAAAAAACAAATCTAAAAATAGAAAATAATTTTATCTTTTTTTATTAAAATAAACGATCCAAAGGCTCTCATTCATTTTCATTAGGCTTGGACAATACGTCTCAAACATTTGACAAAAACATCATCTCTTTTACACACGCATATATTTCATTAAAACAATATGTTCAATTCCGCATGAAATAATATAATATATATTTAAATTAACACATTCTAATCTTTCATAACAAAATTTCTGTTAAGCTATTTTTTTTTTCTTTAGTTCTTAATTACCACGACACATTGTGCTATAAACTTCTACATTTATTGTGCTATAAACTTCTACATTTACTAAGTAACTTGTAAATACCATAACTATAAATTATGAGACTTTTAAAAGTTTTTTTTTTGTTAAGTATTATAATAAGAATCGATGATGTATGCATGCCGTACGTACTATCCAGGAAGTGCTGCCATCAAACTACCCTCTTAGTTGTCTTTCCATGTGCAAAGAAAATTACAACAAGACTTTTCTTGAAAACACACGAAACTTTTGGAGTCTAAGGCCATGTTCATTGGTATTGGTGACACCGTCGTGTCTTAAGAAGTGTTCTTATAATATAAAATTATTAAAACACACACTCTCTCTTCCTTTTATTCAACTTTATACCTTTTCTTTCATCCTTTTACTCAACTTTATATCTTTTCTTTTATCATTTTACTCAACTTTAATTAAGAATATTCTCCAAAAGTGTCTAATTTTAGACACTTTCTCTCCTCTTTAAGAACATTTCATCATCATCTACTCAATTTTTATTAATTTTATATTTCAATATACCCCACAAAAATACATTCTTTCTTCCTTTTACTCAAATTTTAATAATTTTATATTTTAGGAACACCCGTTAAAACATCATAAGATCTCCGATGAACATGCCCTAATATATTTAATACTCTACACGGTCCGAAATATCCTAAAATATGGCCAGCCAATACGGTCCTAAAAACAAAGAATTCCAATATTCCTTAAATACAGAGAAAACTAATCAAATAAAAACAGAGTCAAGTCAAACAAAAGGGTCAAATTGGTAATCACATTCAAAATCAAAACCAATTACATTACAGCCACCATCGGCAAAAAAAAAATCATTTAAATACACATTAGTATTTGGTATTATCTCTGTTCTTGCTTTGCTTGTCTCATTAAAACTCTCCATCTCTGTCCTTCATCAATCGCTGATGCAGACACTTACGCCTAACACCACCGATATATTCACGGCAAAACGTCGTCGTTTCACTTGCAACGCACAAACCTCGACGTTGAACCCCACCAAGCCGATCTCTGTTTTTCCGGCGAAGATAACAAACCAAGAACATCTTAGAAACCTCGAAAACGTTCTTAACACCACAAGTCATCACGAAAATGTTCCTTCTCTTCAAAATAAGTCTGCTCCAACGTCGACTTTACTAGGTGGTTTGAATTTGGCAAGAATATGGCCTCAAATGAAAGCAGCCGTCGAAGAAATGTCGCCGAAGAATCTAAAGAAGCTTCAAAGGCTTCTCTCCAAGTCATCGGAGGAACGTTCGCCGAAAAACAAACTCGGGTCTAAATGGAGGGAGCTACACGGGTCGAATAACTGGGTCGGGTTATTGGATCCTTTAGACGAGAATCTCCGGCGAGAGCTTGTCCGGTACGGTGAGTTTGTTCAAGCAGCTTATCACGCGTTTCATTCTGACCCGGAAGGTTCGCCGAGACACGTGGCGTTACCTGATGGGTCTTACAAAGTGACGAAGAGTCTTTACGCCACGTCATCGGTTAGATTGCCTAAGTGGATCGATGACATGGCACCTGATCTAAAGTGGATGACGAAGCAGACAAGCTGGGTTGGGTACGTGGCGGTTTGTGATGATCCAAGAGAGATCCGACGGATGGGGAGGAGAGAGATCGTAATCGCGCTTCGTGGAACCGCCACGTTACTCGAATGGTCAGAGAATTTTAGGCCTAATCTCGTTTCCATGCCTGAGCCCAAACCCGAACAGTCTGACCCGACCCGGCCTAAAGTCGAGTGCGGGTTCAACAGTCTCTACACGACGGGTAGCCAACACACGCCGAGCCTCGCCGAGACGTTGATCGACGAAATCAAAAGGCTCGTTGAGCTCTACGCAGGCGAGGAGCTTAGCATCAGCGTCACCGGACACAGTCTCGGGGCTGCCATCGCGCTCCTCGCTGCAGACGACATCGCGACGCGTGTAAATCACGCACCGCCCGTCTCTGTGTTTTCCTTCGGCGGGCCTCGGGTTGGGAACCGTGAGTTCGCCGAAAGACTAGATTCAAAAGGAGTTAAAGTCCTCCGCGTCGTGAACAGCCAAGACGTGGTGACGAAAGTCCCCGGAATATTCTCCGATAACAAAAACAACCAACGGCAAAAACGTAATAATGGGAAAAGTCAAAGGGGTATAATGGAGATGGTGGAGAGAAACAATCCATGGGCTTACTCACACGTAGGAGCTGAGCTACGAGTGGACATGAAAATGTCTCCATACTTGAAACCGAATGCTGATGTGGCGTGTTGTCATGACTTGGAGGCGTACTTGCATTTGGTCGATGGGTTTTTGGCGTCCAACTGTCCGTTTCGGACAAACGCGAAACGGAGTTTAAGGAAGTTGTTGGATGAGCAACGGCCTAATGTTAAGGCTTTGTATACTGGAAAGGCTTTGAGACTTAACCGTTTTGTTTCTGATAATGGAGATGTTTTGCCTAGCCCATCGTCATCATGAGCTATGGTTTTATTTTTTCTTTTTCTTCAAAAAATATATATATATTTTTTTTTCTTACCATATTCATTCATTTTTTCCTCAAAATTCTACACTATAGTATTGTTTATTGATATTTAACTTTTAAAAGAATTATGTATTTTTTTTTTCTTGTTAAAGAAGACTTATGTATTTGTTATCGCCAAAGGCCAGTTAAATTAAGATTTTTTTTGGGTGCTATGTGCGGATGATAGAAGTTGTGTAATGGAGACTTTTGGCGTTTGTTTTAATAGATGGTGATTTTGTTGTTGTTGTTTGTTGAAGAGTTGTAATCAATTAAAACCAAGCAAACGATGTTAAATCATAGTATAATTAACCTTTTTTTAGTGATAGACAATATGTGTAGACAATCTATGCTTGAAAACCAGAGCCGTGCCACAGTTGGAATATTTTAAACATTCGCTTGGGGCATCAATTTTTTTAAAAAACATTTAAGGGCATCATTTTTTACTCTTAATTTTAATTAGTTAGAATCTTAATTAGACATTAATAGTTTTGTGGTAAACAAAATATAGACACGATAGTATGAATTTATTTAAAATTTTAAAAACATAGAAAAAATGATTAACCATTAAAATATAAGGTAAACGGAAAGAAATTTGTTTTATCCTTTGTCATGTTAGATAAAAAAATGTTAAAATTGAAGTCACAATGACACAATTTGTTAATTTACGTTTTTTCCGGTGAATTATAGTTGATAAGGTAAATTACTCTATTTTCGGTAAAATATGACTTAGATATCTTACCCATTGAAAAAGAATTGGTTAGAAATGTTAATTTTAAAAGCTTCGTTAAGAATATATTTTTAAATAGGATGAGAAATTAATAGTTTAACTCTTTATATATTTTTGCTATATGACGATAAAGTTTTACTGTAAACGATTTATTTTTAATAAACTGAAACTCTTTTTTTTCGCTTAGGGCATCTGCCCATGTTGTCACGGCTCTGTTGAAAACTACATTTTTGTATTAAAAAACTAGAAAACTATATTATTATACTAGAAAACTATATTATTATACACGTTTTGAATCATAATCTATTGGTTTATACAGTTTTTGTTATTGCTATATATGTATGTAAAATGTAGATGAATTCTATCCTTTTTTTACATAAAAAATCAAAAATTTACAATGAACAAACATGGTGTACTGTAAATGCCCAAAAGGTGGTGGGCGAGTGGTTGGTGGGGTTTGGGTAAGAGAGTGAAAATCCTAGCAATCCAAGTTCGATTTTCCCTCTTCGCTGATATCAACATCTTGCTGGGAAATCTGTCATTTGGTTCAGTCAGAAATGCAGGCGGCCTGACTATCCCCATATATTAGTTGGAAGGCACTCCAAACTTAGATTAGGCAGTGTGGTGGTCCCTCGATGCAATCGAGCACCTTAGGAAGTTAATCCACTCTGTAGTATTTGTAGGAGTCGGATCCCCCCTCGAAAAATCGATAAGCCTAAACGACGTCGTATTCGCCGAAACGGCCCAATAGTCAAATCCAGAAGATAGCGGCCCGTTAACGGCCCATTACTGTTCATTCGAACCGACCTACTTTCTCTATAAATAAACATGTACCCCCTCACTTGTGAGGGATCCAAAATTTCTTATAAAAACATTGTTTACAGCTCTGATCTTGAGAAAGAAGAACAAACTAAGAAACCTAATTCGTAATCTAATTCTAAATCTGTCTAAGTGTTTGAAACCCTAAAGAAGCTCAATTTCGAAGAATCTTCACAATTTCTATTGTGTGTAAATTCCAACACGCACAATTTGGCGCTAGAAGGAGGGTACAGATGCACTCGCAACACTAGCTTCATACACGAAACAAACGCTTAGACGAACCCGCTACTCGCAACATGTCAATAACGAACCCGCAGTCTCCAGCGACCGAAGATTCAGGTCCAAGCGAGCCCATTGTGGCTAGGCTAATCAACCAGTCTGCATTAGGGGCGGAAGCAGGCAGACCTGTCCCGACAGAGAACCAGGCAACCGCCAATACAAACTCGGCCGACCCGTCCACACCAGGAGATTTCGGTCAACTCAAAGCAATGCTCGAACAGTTGCTCGAGCAGTCGCAAAACCAGGAAACGATCAACAGCAACCTGACTGCCGAAATCAGGGCCTTGTCGACGACTCGTCAGTCTCGAGGGCTACCTCAAGGTAACGCGCTTCGCGTCACCCCGCTCGCCCTTAACTTCTCCCAGGCTACATCGCCTTTGGCTCATGGCACTCGCGAAGATCATACGCCAACACCTCTCAGAGACGGAACCGTCCTCGTCGCAGGTGCTCCCGGCGGCATAGATGCAATTGCAGACAATTCAGAAGGACGTGAATTCGGAGCAGCTCGGCCCAGTCAACCGACTAGTCGTATCCAGAGTCGGGACGAGGGCGAAATCACAGAAAATACGCGATGGGTGGAACAAGCCGAAGCCCCAACTGCTCGTAGAACTGTCGCTTCGCAGTGAACGGAAATGGACGAGCTCAAAACCGTCTTGCAGCAGACCACTCACGATCTCAAGGATATGAGATCACAGGTCCATCGCGCAACCAGCAAGGCGCCCGAGCTCGACCGAGTTCTTGAAGAAGCTCGCACTACTCCCTTTACCGAGCGGATAACAAAGGCGCGTTTATCCAACCCAGGGAAGCTCAAGATTCCTATCTACGAGGGAAAGGGCGACCCCACGGAGCATATCAGAGCATTCTTAATCGCGATGGGGCGACCGAAATTCCGGCTCGACGAAATCGATGTTGGTTGCTGCCTCCTCTTCGTGGAGCATCTCCAAGGGGCAACCCTCTATTGGTTTACGGGAATGAAAAGGAACTCTATCGACAGCTTCGCCCAGCTCTCCGAAGCTTTCCTAAAGCAGTACTCCGTCCTAATCAAACGCAGGTCGTCGGAGGCGGACCTTTATTCTATAACGCAAGCGGCCGGCGAACCCTTGAGAGTCTTCATCGAACGCTTCAAAGCGATGCTTATTCAAGTAAAAGGGATTGACGACCAATCCGCCCTAAGTGCCCTGCGAAAAGCTCTTTGGTATAACTCGGATTTCCGGAAGGAGATGACAATCAACGAGCCCTCTTCCATTCAGGACGCGCTCCATCGCGCGAATGGCATTGCAAGGAGCGAAGAGGAAACGCGGGTTTTGGACCAGAAGTATGGAAAGATCAAAAGTCCTAAACCGCAAGAAGCCCCGCCTACGAAAAAGAAGAGGCAAAATGACTTCGTACGGCACGAAGGAGGTTTTAGAGGTGCTCATAACTACCAGGTGGATTCGCCCGGCTACGGCCGAGGAAGAGGGCGAGTCCGCGGAAACAGCGTTCCTGTCCGCGGAAGCGGCACTCCAGGTCGCAGTAGTGGCAACACTTGGACAAGGAACTTGCAGTATGACGAATCCGCATATTGCGACTTGCATAAGATGGACGGATATTCGACAGCTAATTGCAGAGTGCTCGGAATGCGACTCGCAGCAAAGCTAGCCGCCGGCGAACTCAGAGGAAACATCAGTGTTAATGATTTTCAGCTCTAGCAGTTCGACGACGCAAGAGAAGGAGACAGTCCGTCCGGAGGCAATAACAGGAACAACAAGCGAGACAGCCGGGATGACGACCGGGTCAACCTCGGCAAGCAAAACAATAACGAAGGCCGGGGCGGCTCGAAGCAGAAAATCTGTAACATGATTATGGGCAGCTCGCGCTATTGTTCAAACAGCATCTCGTCGATCAAAGCTTATCAGAGGTGAGCCGAATTAGGAGCAAACAAACCCAGTCCATCCAAGTTTCCAAATGAAGTCATCCGATTCGAAGAAAATGAGATTGATGACATTGACAAACCGTACGACGACCCACTCGTCATCCGACCCTCCGTCGTAGGTTGGGACACGGGTCGTGTTTTAATCGATACAGGTAGCACAGTCGACATTATTTTCATAGACGCTCTTAAGCGTATGGAAATCGATCTCGCCCAAGTCGAATCCTATCCTAAACCTTTGACCGGATTTAATGGCGAAACGACAATGACTCTTGGAACGATCAAACTCCCTGTGTGCGCGGAAGGAATAACGAAAATAGTGGAGTTCGCGGTATCGGACAACCCGGCAATTTACAACGTGATAATGGGAACCCCTTGGCTCAATTCAATGCGTGCAGTCGCCTCGACATACCATATCTGCCTTAAGTTTCCTACGAAAAGCGGGGTCAGAACGATCAGAGGGAGTCAGGCAGCGTCGCGATCTTGCTTCATGGCCGCGCATAAACTACGAAGTCACTCGACAGTGCCGATTCCGAGCGAGCCGCGAAAAAAGATTAAGACAGACAGGGAGCCCGTTAAAGAAATCTCAGACCTGTTATAGCAACTACAGATCGCGAAATCCATAGATGAGGAAGGGGCGGGTCCAGCATGCGAACCCGTCTTGTCGGTCTGCATAAGCGACGAGTCGCCAGAAAAATGTGTCGATAAAGCCGTGAGGCTCGACCTCGTCGAATTTCTCAAGAAAAATGTTGGTACATTCGCATGGTCCGCAGAAGACATGCCCGGGATCGATATCGGCATCATCAGTCACGAGTTAAACGTGGACTCGACCTACAAACCTATAAAGCAAAAGCGAAGGCGACTAGGTCCTGATAAGGCTCAAGCGGTAAATGACGAAGTAGACAAACTCTTGCAGGCCGGCTCAATTTCTGAGGTCAGATATCCGGAATGGCTTGCGAACCCAGTCGTCGTGAAGAAGAAAAGTGGCAAGTGGCGAGTCTGTGTAGACTTCACGGATTTGAATAAGGCATGCCCAAATGACAGTTTCCCTCTTCCCCACATCGACCGCCTCGTCGAGGCGACATCGGGGAACAAGTTGTTGTCATTTATGGACGCCTTCTCCGGCTATAATCAGATCTTCATGCACCCCGGCGATTGCGACAAAACATCTTTCATCACAGACCGCAGAATCTATTGCTACAAAGTCATGCCCTTTGGACTTAAGAACGCTGGGGCTACTTATCAACGATTGGTGAATAAAATGTTCGCGGGCTTACTCGGCAAAACGATGGAGGTTTACATTGACGACATGCTCGTCAAATCACTCGAGGAAAAGGACCACATCGGCCACCTCGCAGAGTGCTTTACGCTATTAAACAAGTATAACATGAAGCTAAATCCTGCTAAGTGTCGCTTCGGTGTAACGTCCGGCAAGTTCCTCGGCTACATGGTTACTCGTCGCGGGATCGAGGCAAATCCAAAGCAAATAGACGCACTCGTCTAGATGCCTTCGCCTAAAACGAAAAGAGAGGTCCAACGACTAAACGGCAGAGTCGCGGCCTTGAACCTATTCATCTCGCGCTCTACTGATAAGTGCTTACCTTTTTATGAAACGCTCAAGGATAAGAAGGGGGCAGCTCGACAAGCTTTCGAGTGGACTGAAAAATGTGAAGAAGCCTTCCAGAAGTTGAAGCAGTATCTCGCGACTCCACCAGTTCTGACAAAGCCGATAGCTGGCGAACCGCTCTATCTATACATCGCGGTCTCGACCTCGGCAGTTAGTGGGGTTCTGATTCGTTAAGACGGCACCGAGCAAAAGCCCGTTTTCTATATTAGTAAGTCACTAACCGATGCAGAAACAAGATATCATTTGACGGAGAAACTTGCACTCGCAGTTATTACGTCGGCTCGAAAGCTTCGACCGTATTTTCAATCACATTCGATCGTGGTTCTAAGTACTTTTCCACTACGAGCTGTTCTCCACAGTCCGACTCAGTCCGGGCGACTCGCCAAATGGGCGATTGAACTAAGCGAGTTTGATATCGAGTATCGCAGTAGGACGACGATCAAGGCACAAGTATTGGCCGACTTTTTAATCGAACTACCGGAGTCGGCAACCTCGTACGAAATCGAAGACACACTCGCGGACAGTTCTGCATCCCAAATCTGGCAACTGCACGTCGACGGCTCGTCATCTAAACACGGATCGGGAGTTGGCATTCGACTATCGTCAGATGGAAAATCTCTAGAGCAATCGTTCCGCCTTGGTTTCAAAGCATCGAACAACGAGGCAGAATACGAGGCCCTACTCGCAGGTCTTCGATTGGCTAAACCGTTGAAAATAACAAGGATAGAAGCTTTTTGCGACTCTCAGCTCGTCGTGAATCAGTTCAACGGCGAATACGCGATAAAGGACGAGCGCATAGAAGCATACCTCGCTCTCGTCAAAACTTTAACAGCTGAATTCGATCTGTTCACCTTGACAAGAATTCCAAGGTCGGAAAACTCCCAAGCGGATGCCCTCGCATCACTCGGCTCGACCGCGAAGCCAGGTAAAGATCTTCAAAGAATTGTCAAGGTCGAATTCATTGAAGAACCGAGTATCGCAATCGCAAAAGCAGTCAACGTCCTAACAATATCTCAGGCAGCGAAGCGAAAAGCAGG
Organism: Draba incana; assembly: GCA_963576765.1. Classification (NCBI taxonomy): domain Eukaryota; kingdom Viridiplantae; phylum Streptophyta; class Magnoliopsida; order Brassicales; family Brassicaceae; genus Draba; species Draba incana. Next base: position 469,656 of record OY755208.1, read on the forward strand.
TCTAAGCAATGACTCGCCTGCTCGCTCCGCTGCAGACCCGATGGACCTCAACCATACCAAAGATAACGTCGAACCGGATCCGACGGATCCCAATCAGTCAGACACAGTCGGCACAGACGAAACGACGGATGTGATGACAACAGATAAAAAGCTCGACCCGAATAACAGAGCTTTTGACCGTGGCCTTCTCCCCGAACAACTTGAGGAATCCCCAGAGGATGCTTACCCATGTAGCGAGGAGCCTCCACCTGAGCATGAAGTCATCGACATTCCCATTGACGACGAGACCACAGTCTATGGATGCGACACTAAGTGGATGGCCAACATTCGCGTTTATCTCGCAGACGGCGAGATGCCAACCGACAAATGGGCGGCTTGCAAGTTAAAGTCACAGTCGTCTCGTTACGTTTTACTTGATGGAAATACTTTCAAATGGCGATTGTCCGGGCCATTACTCGCTTGTGTCGAGGGGCAAGAGGCTCGCGAGATAATGCACGAGGTTCACGGCGGATCCTGCGGTAACCACTCGGGAGGTCGCTCACTCGCCTTCCGAATCATAAGGCACGGTTATTTTTGGCCAACCATGATAAAAGACTGCGAACTGTTCGCAGCAAAGTGCGATAAGTGTCAACGACATGGTCCGTTCATCCATCAACCGACGGAGTTCTTAAGCTCGGTCACCTCGCCCTACCCGTTTATGCGATGGGGAATGGATATAGTCGGACCGCTTCATCCGTCTCGGTAGAAATGATACCTCTTAGTCCTAACGGATTATTTTTCCAAGTAGATCGAGGCGGAAGCATTCAGATCGATCAAGGATAAGCAGGTCAAAAACTTCGTCTAGAAGAATATCATCTGTCGGCACGGCGTACCCTATGAGATAGTGACAGATAACGGTTCGCAATTCATATCAAAACGATTCGAACTTTTCTGCGATAAGTGGAAAATCAGAGTCAGCAAGTCAACGCCTCGTTGCCCGTAAGGTAACGGCCTGGCGGAGTCGTCAAACAAAACACTTATTCAAGGACTAAAGACTCGACTCGACGCTAAGAAGGGCCGTTGGGCAGACGAACTCGAAGGCGTTTTATGGTCCTATCGAACAACGCCGCGACGCGCTACGGGCGAGACACCTTTCGTCCTCCTCTACGGAATAGAATGTGTGATTCCTCCTGAAGTCTATTTTCCAGGAGTTCGCCGACGATTGCTTCCAGAGCAGGAAGGTCTCAATCATCTCCTTATGCTCGACGAACTCGACCTTATCAACGAAAGGCACGACCAAGCACTTATAAAGAGGACCGAATATCAAATTGCGGCATCCAAATATTACAACTCCAAAGTGCGAGTTCGGCGTTTTTACGAAGGATACCTCGTCCTTCGCGCAGTATTTCAGAATACTGCCGAGACCAATGCCGGCAAGCTCGGCGCTCACTGGGAAGGACCTTATCAGATCACGAAAGTAGTTCGCCCAGGCGTCTACGAAATCGCCAACATGAAAGGCGAGACGATCCCGCGTTCCTGGAATGCGCGACATCCGAAGAAATATCACTGCTAAAAATACTACGTCATTAGACTTAAACTACGACGCGACTTGATCCCTTCATTGGGTACGTAGGCAACTCATTTTCGGACGAGTTCAGTTGCCCCCTTATTCAAAAAAGGGGGGAGTGGGTACGTATATTCATACTCCCACTCGCAGTATATAACGACTTAAGGTTTTAACCAAGTCTTGTTACAATTCGTTCAACTCGCTAAACGACTCCGGTCTAAACGCGACAATCGAGTCGCAATAAGCTAAGGTTTTAACCAAGTCTTATTATGACTCGTTCAGCCCGCTAAACGACTTGAATGTCTAAACGAGGCAACTCGCTAAACGACTCCGGTCTAAACGCGACAATCGAGTCGCAATAAGCTAAGGTTTTAACCAAGTCTTATTACGACTCATTCAGCTCGCTAAACGACTTGAATGTCTAAACGCGGCAACTCGCTAAACGACTCCGGTCTAAACACGACAATCGAGTCGCAATAAGCTAAGGTTTTAACCAAGTCTTATTACGACTCGTTCGGCCCGCTAAACGACTTGAATGTCTTAACGCGGCAACTCGCTAAACGACTTAACTGTCTAAACGCGAGATCAATATAAATTTTACGTTATTATGGCCATAATGGCGACCTGATTAAAACTTCATCATCATTATGAAGTATACTTATACATCCTCAACGGATAAAGCGCGCTATATAAATTTAGAGTTCATTACTGGGATAGACATATTCAGTGCGAGTATGTCCGTTAGCCGGGGTGTCCATCTCGTGAGTCCATCTCGGGATAGACACATTCAATAGGATGTGTCCGTTAGCCAGGATGTTTGACTCGCAAACCCAGTTTTTACTTAACAAACTGGTCTAACTTGGCAAATATAAATCAGGTACACTGTATACTGAATTTGCTTTAAGTAACAAACAAAAACAGGCCTAGCTGACGAGCTATAACAGGCCTCGCGTCTTAAAACCGCATCGCGTCTGAAAACCGCATCGCCCCTAAGCGTCTTAAAACCGCATCATTTATATGCGCCTTAGACAAGCTCTTACAGGCCTCGTCGATAAACAACTAATCGAAAAAACAGTTAAGAAATTGCTTAAAGGCATTCATATAAATCTGCTCGACAAACTCGGCATAAATGTATTGTCACAAGTTGGATAAAGCCATTCAGGCACAAAACAAAAATCGAGTCTTAAAATCCTTAAGCAAAAACAAAAACAAATCCTACTGTTACAAAGTTCGGATTAGGCGACAGTCTCGCCATCTTCGGCCTCTTTGTCCTCAGCAACCAGCTCGCCCTCTTCGACCACTTGTTCTTCGGCTGGAGTAACGATAGCAGCCGAACTCGCAGCCTCGCCGTCCTTGGTTTCTTGTTCCAAAGGAGCCTATTCGCAAAGAGGTTCAGTTGGTGCAACTGGGTTCGGATCAACGGTCTCATCGGCTTGGTCCGACTCGCTCTCGTTTAACTCCTCACTCGCGCTTCGCAAGCGCATACCAAGAGAGCCATCGTTCGACCAAGAAGCTGCATTTATACCAACAGACTTAGCAACAACCTCGACTTGCGGAGACGCAATTATATCCGCTACGGTAATGGGGACAACATAGTTCTTACCTAAGGTCTTCCTCAATTCGAGTAATATCGCGTCGAAGATCTCGTCGGCTTTTCCAAGTGACGCCTTGTTTTCAGCTAAAAGGGCACGCTCGGCCTTGGGATCGAAGGCCTCCTCTGCTTCAGTATTCTCCATGTCGTCAAGGAGCTGGAGATTAGCCTCCGCTTTCTGCAAGATAAACCATTTTCTTAAGCGGCTTCTTCATCATCTGATGAAATAGCTCGTAAGCCCGGTTAAGCTGGCCTTGAACTTCTGCGGCCGCAAATCGCCTCGCAGAAGAGACAGCTTCTTCAAGATCCTGCTCACGACTCGCCTTCAGAGCTCTTTCACCAGCTCGGTGTTTTTCTCCTCGACCTTCTCCTTCTCTTTACCGACTCTGTGAAGGTGCACGCCCATGTCGTCAGAGCTCTTCTTATACATATCTCGCCCAGCAGCGAGATTTCACATTTGGGCCGCGACTTGTTCCTTCTCGACCCCTTCTCTCTGCCTGGCCTTGCCTATAAAGAGCTCCTTAGACCTCGAGTCTTGATCATACGACATGATCAGCCTGTTGAAATGGGCGATGGCCTGCGGAGGAGTTGACAGTATGAGAAATAAAGCGAAATGAAAAAGAAAGAATAAAGTGTGAAATTACCTTAGCCTGACGAGACGCGAACTCCTTATAGAGCTCGCTCTTTATCAGCCTTTCCGGGATCGGCATACGATCACCCGGATATGTAACCTTAGCCATCATGGCAGCTGCGGCTAAGGGATCAGTGTAGAGCCCATCGGAACTTCCAGGAATAGACTGTCCTGGGGACAGAGTCGGCAACTCGCGACGAGATTTCTTTTTCTCGCCAACTTTGTCTTTGCCTTTCTCAGAGGCAGAGCGTTTTCTTTTCCGGTGCAATTGGTCCTCAGGCTCGGCGGGCTCGTCAGAAATGGTAGGTGGCTGTGAAGTAATAACAGCCAACGCACCACTCGCGGCTACAGCAGCCGCTTCGTCGCCCTCACCAACAGGAGTATTCTCTTTGTCGACGCTCCGCTCGGACGTCTCGACAATGGAAGCAGTGGCCTTCGGGTCGGCCTTTCTCTTAGCCTTCTCGACTTTTTTCTTGGCGAGATCGCGGAAAGTGAGCTTGGGAGCTAGAATCGTCGGACTCGCTCTGTTCGATCTCTTCTTCTTCGTCGTATGAAATGAACTCGCGAGCTAGAATAACCCTTCGAAGATTGAAGTGACGATTCCAAAGGCACTTCCGAGCCTTCAACTTATTGACCAAATCGTCGATGTTGGCAACAGGAGTGAATAGCAGTCTGCTAGCTGTAAAAACAAATTGGCAGAAAAGTTAGTATAAAACATAAGGGGACAGTTTGCGCGATAAACATTCGAGAAAATCTACCAAGTGTCCCCCACTTCGCCACCACTAAGCGTTCATCCTCGGCCGACGCGGCCGATATCGGCACGAAGAAAAAATATTTTCTCCAGCTATGTGTTGGGAATGTCCTGAAATCACACTTGTATCCACTCTAGTGATAGTTGTACTGTCGAGATTAGACATTCATATAATACTAGGTGGTCATGACGTTTTGCTAGAAACCTCTGATGATCTATGAGTTATGAACTCATTGCTAGTATTATATGATCCTACAGGGTCACACACCTAAGCAAGCTGGATGAGCTTTATGTGGGAATGATCATTAAGAGTAATGATCTAGGTAATGTGTATAAGATACACATTATATACGAGTTTAGAGGGTGTGTCGATCGACACAAAGAGTTGTGTCGATCGACACGAAGGCAGAACCGAAATAGTGATTTCGGTTTAATGACACAATTGATTCTGGTTCGGTTCAGAATTAATAGGGTTTTCTCAAAGGCCTATATATAGGATAATAGGCACGACCTTGAGACCTAATCTTGTTAGTCGCAGCCACCTCTTTAGAACTCGGTGATTCCCCAGGAGATCCCATTACCGGTACTAGCATCCCGGCGGATTCCAGTTTGTGTGCGTGTGGACTAACGGTAGAGGCGCAACACTTGGGGCGCTATAGATCTCGAATCCCTGATTCAATTCCGCTGCATAAACTCCAGGTATATTCGAGATCCGTTCTTGTAAGATTCATAGTTTACAAACCCTAGATCCTAGGTCAATCGGAATTCTGTTAGGTTGATTAATAGAGATTAATCCGGTAAATCCTGTGTGAATTCCTACAGTGGTATCAGAGCCTTAGGGTTTAACTAATCTGAATCTAAAGCATATAATCGAATTAGTTGAATTGATTAGAGGATGCTTGATAGATCAAAATCTGCTTCAAAAACGTTTTGCAAAATTGAAATAATAGAGTTTTCGGCCAGTGTCGATCGACACTATGGTAGTGTCGATCGACACGGGCTAAACTCGTAATTTAAAATTTTTCCAGAGAGGTTGGTGTCGATCGACACCGTTGTGCTGTGTCGATCGACACGCTCTTTCAATTGCCGTCAGTTTGATATATTAATCGATATCAAGTTGGTGTCGATCGACACAAAAGTTGCGTCGATCGACACGACCAGGCGATTGGTTAACCAGTTCAATTGGATTGAATCGGTTATCGTGCTCGGTTAACAGATCGATTAAACCGAATGTCGGTTTAATGCGGTTTGGTTGGCATCGATCGACACTAATGTAGTATCGATCGACACCGACCGGTAATCGACCCGGTTCAATTAGATTGACCGGTTATCGATCCGGTTCAATTGGATTGACCGGTTATCGAGACTTGGATCTGGTTTGATCAATGTTGATCGATGCTAATGTAGTGTCGATCGACACTGATCGGTTATTGTATTGGTTCTGTCGGTTATCGAAATCGGTTCAATTGGATTGATCGGTTTTCGAAGAACTGTGACAGACAGGTAAGTGTCGATCGACACTAAGGTAGTGTCGATCGATTCCCTATCTTGTCAACTGTCAAGGCTCATTTCATTGGGTGACAGGCTTGCAGTGCAAGGTGTCTGCAGTTACATGAGTGAGGCAGTAGGTATTTTAGATAGTGAACCTAAAATCTAATAACCGAACCAGATTTAATGAAATTGGATTCCTAAATGCATATATGATGTGTGTTAAGGATTAAAAGTTCATTTCCTCAACTAAATATCAAGTGTTCTGGATGTCTTCCCGATCTTGTCAGCTGTCAAGACTTGTTTCATTGCGTGATGGGCTTGCAGTGCAAGGTGTCCGCAGTGACATGAGTAAGGCAGTAGGTAATTGTGTTGATGGGCTTGCAGTGCATGACATCAACTATTACATGACTGAAGAGATTGGTTTGCTTGAGTGGGCTATCAGAAGTTCTGGGCCCATAGACATCAGGTGGATAAAACATAAGATGTCTTATCCACAACCAAGAGTCATATTGGATATGATTAGCAAAGTGTTGCTTACCTATATAGCTAAGATTTGAGTGACAGCCAGTGGCTCGCTCGGGTTTTGGTGAAACATGGATCTTGGATCATTATATTCATTTGAGGAATCATTGTTTTGAATATAATGCGAGTTTTCTTAATTGTTAAGATTTCTCATTTTCTGAATATCATAACTGATTTTTCCTTTTCTTATTACAGTTATGTCTAATCAGAACTCTTTCTCGTTGAGATCCGTCCTTGAGAAGGACAAGTTAAATGGATCCAACTTCCTTGATTGGTATCGGAACTTGAGAATTGTTCTCAAGCAAGAGAGAAAGGACTATGTCCTTGAGAAAGCTCTCCCCGAGAAACTAAGGTCCAATGCCTCACATGCAGTATATGATGCTTGGAATAAGCATTATTATGATGTGGTCGATGTGAACCGTCTGATGAGGGATACCATGAACTCTGAATTGCAGGGGCAATATGAGAACGTGGAATCCCCTATCGAGATAGTCACTAGCCTGAAAGCTATGTTTCAGGAGCAGACTCGAACTGAGAGATACCAGTCGGTTAAATCTCTATTTGAGTGCAAGCTGCCAAAGGATGCTCCAGTAAGTCCTCATGTCATGAAGATGATGGGTTATATTGATAACCTGAGGAGACTGGATTGTCCTATTAGCCAAGAGTTGGCTACTGACATCATTCTGCAGTCCCTGCCGACGAGCTATGATGAGTTCATCAAGTACTACATCAAGAATGTCTTGACGAAGACGTTGACTAAACTGCATGATATGCTCAAGACAGCTGAGCTCAATATCAAAAAGGGCAAAAGGTTTGTGAAACCTGGTAAGGACAAGGGTGAGAGAAAGGCCGTCCAGATTGTGAATCAGGATAAGTCTGAGTTTCTCACTAAACCCAAGTCTGGCCCATCTGATGATGATGCTTGCAGCTACTGTGGGGAACCAAGGCATTGGAGGAGAAAATGCAAGAAATACATGGAAGATTCCAAGGAAATAATGGAGATGTATGACACTCCTTATTCAGGTATTTGTGTTATTTCAAGTTCTACCTTGTGGGTATTAGATACCGGTTGTGGTGCTCATATTTGTTTAAATGTGCAGGGCCTGAGCAACAGTAGAACGTTGAAGAAGGGACGAATGGAGAAACTCAACAGGAATGAAGCAAGGGTTGCTGCATTAGCTGTAGGAAGTTTCCATTTGTTGTCGCCTTCAGACTTGGTTTTAGAAACTAAATAATTGCTATTATGTAATTGCTATGAGCAAAAAATGTCATTTCATTTTCTTGTAAGATTTTGAATGATTTTATTTTGATAAAAGACAAATGTTGCTCTTTTGATCTAAATGATATTTTATATGGTAGCATCCCATTAGAGAATGGGTTTTATGTCTTAAACCAATATATATATCTGTCTATGACATAAACACAAATCGGTTCTCCAGCATTATCGTTTGGGCCACAGAGGATTCAGAAGTTCCATAGTAATGGGCTTTTGGGCTCACATGGTTGTGAATCATGTGAGATATGTGAATCCTGCTCATTGGGCAAAACGATTAAGGCCCATTTTATCAAACTAAGAGAATGGGCCAATGACTTATTGGGCTTTATACATACAGATGTGTGCGGCCCGATAGGCAACAATGCTAGAGAAAATTAAGATTCAAGACTTCATTACCTATACTGGTGACTAGAGTGGGCATGGCGATGTCTATCTAATGAGTCACAAGTAGGAATCCCCTTTTGAAAAATTTTCAAGGAATTCCAGAATGAAGTACAGAATCAAATTGACAAAAGTATTAGAACTCTTCGATCAGATCGCGGAGGAGGATACTTCTTCGATCAGATCGCGGAGGAGAATACTTAAGTCAAGAGTTAAGTGATCATCTGAGAGAGTGTGAAATTGTTTCACAGCTCACTCCTCCTGGAAAGCCCCTTTGGAATGGGTTTTCCAAGAGGTGGAATCGGACCTTATTGGATAAGATTCGATCAATGATGAGTCACACAGATCTTCCATAATCCCTTCTGGGATACGCTCTAGAAATGTCTGAGTTTACACTAAATAGGGTTCCAACAAAATCAATTGCAAAGACTCCACATGAGATGTGGATTGGAAATGTTCCAAGTTTGTCTTTACTAAAATTTGGGGTGATGAGGCTTGTGTAAAACGTTTAACAAGCTTGCATCCAAATTCGATAAGTGCTACTTTGAATGGTTATCCTAAGGAAACCAAGGCTTATTACTTCTACAACTGTTCTGATAACAAAATGTTTGTTGCTAAGAACTATGTTTTCTTGCGAGAGATTGTCTTTCCAAGAAAAACAGTGGGAGTAAAGTGTATCTCGAAAATGTTCGAGAATCACAGGAGACTGCTTGACCTGTTAAGGAAGAGTAGTAGCTGGGTCTGCAAAGGGTTGTAGAACGTGCACCTGTGGTGCCTGAAGTTCGTAGATCCGAAAGGATTCGTAACGATCACGAGAGATATGGATTTCTTGTGACCGATTGTCATGACTTGTTGATCATTGACAATGAAGACCCTACGAATTTTGAAGAAGCAGTGTTGGGCCCGGACTCCGAAAAGTGGCTAGGAGCCGCTAGATCCGAGATGGGAATATCCAGATATTCAAAGCTTAGCTGGTGGCTAAAGGTTTCAAGCAAATCATGGTATTGACTATGATGAAACTTGTTCCCATTCGCTATGCTTAAAGCCATTCGGATTATACTAGCAACTGCCATTGATCATGGTGATGAGATTTGGCAGATGGATGTGAAAAACAGTTTTTCCTTAATGGAATTCTGGAAAAGGATGTGTACATGAGACAACCTAAGGTTTCACAGATCCAAATCATGCTGGGAAAGAATGCAAGCTTCATCGATCCATGTATGGAATGAAGCAAGCATGACGGAGTTGGAATCTTCGTTTTGATAAAGATGTCAAAATGTTTGACTTCATCAGGAACGAAGAGGAACTGTCTGTTTACAAGAAGACTAGTGGGAGCGTAGTTGCATTTCTCATTATGTATGTAGATGACATACTTATTCTCGGAAATAACGTTCCGTTGCTTTAGCCTTTTTGAGACTTGGCTTGGAAAGTTATTTTTCAAAGAAAGACATGGGAGAAGCCGTGTGAATTCTTGGAATATAAATCTATAGAGATAGATTGGGTAGGCTAATTGGATCGTGTCAAGATTCTGATGGTGATAAGGTCTTGGACAGATTCAATATGCATGATTCCAAGAAGGGCTTCATACCAATGTCTAATGGCATTAATCTTGGCAAGACGCAGTGTCCCTGGACACTGGCTGAGCAAGAAAGTGTTTGAGTAGGATTTCCAGGCGTATGCAGTGGAACCTATCATAAATGCCATGACCTGCACTCGTCCAGATGTTGCTTGTATTTTGAGCAGGACGAGTAGGTACCAATATGACTCAAGTGAAAGTCACTGGACAGTTACCAAGAATATTCTCTAGTATTTGAGGAATACTGAGGATATGAGCTTGGTGAACTGAGGAAGTAATGGTTTCTGATGAGAGTGGTTAGACAGACAAAGACAATTTCTGGTAGGAACCTGATTATGTCTTGTGTCCATACTGCGGTGCGGTTTGTTGGAAAGAGTTCCAAGCAAAGCACCACAGCCTGCGGTTTGTTGGAAAGGGTTCTAAGCAGATCACCGCAGCCTCTCCCATGACCTAAGCATGAGTTTCACTCTCCTGCTGTAGGTATTGGATATATTAAGATGTGATCTTAATTCTAGTGGGAGTTATAAAGGATTTAGTTATGTTATGATATTCATGTTGACATACTTTGGTTATGTCATAATGAAATTGTTTCATGTATTATTTGATTATTGGATAATTGAATAATAGTCCCAAAGTAATTTATGGCATTTTATAGGTCATCAAGTTGAGGACTTGATCATGAAACCCTATAAGTGATAAATGACATAGATTATATTTGTCCCTGGTCGAGGTTGTTAAAGTGGGACACTGACAACCGCGTGAGACTGGCATGTGAGGTGACTGATGACTAAGTTTCATGGAGTCATTAATAAGAGTATTAAAGTCAATCACATAGATATATGTTGGAGAACATATGATCGGGCATGACCCGCTAATGGGAACTCTACAGGATAGTTATATAAGTGTCATAAGAGTTTCCCATTACGACTATAGAGTATAGTCCTTAGACCTGAGTTCATCATGATTTCTTACATATGAATTGGTCCGCTTTGACTTTGTCAAACGTTATCCGTAACAGGTGACTATAAAGGCATTGATTGGGCGTATCATGAAGTGTGTGAAGGAACAGGGATGGAACAAGATGGGATTTGTCCCTCCTATATAACAGGAGATAAATATCTCAGGGCCTATCGAAGATTTGATACTGAGAAATGCGTGGCCGCGCTCAAACGAGGTGATTGTCAGTCGTTTGTTTTTGTTCAGTATAAATCGGAGTTCGATGAACGTGATAATGGCTGTAATAAGGATGACACGGTTCTTGCCTTATGCCATGTCGAGATATAGAGACGAAGGGATTATGGGAATAGTTGATTCCAGTACAAGTGGGAGATTGTTGGGAATGTCCTGAAATCACACTTGTATCCACTCTAGTGATAGTTGTACTGTCGAGATTAGACATTCATATAATACTAGGTGGTCATGACGTTTTGCTAGAAACCTCTGATGATCTATGAGTTATGAACTCATTGCTAGTATTATATGATCCTACAGGGTCACACACCTAAGCAAGCTGGATGAGCTTTATGTGGGAATGATCATTAAGAGTAATGATCTAGGTAATGTGTATAAGATACACATTATATACGAGTTTAGAGGGTGTGTCGATCGACACAAAGAGTTGTGTCGATCGACACAAAGGCAGAACCGAAATAGTGATTTCGGTTTAATGACACAATTGATTCTGGTTCGGTTCAGAATTAATAGGGTTTTCTCAAAGGCCTATATATAGGATAATAGGCACGACCTTGAGACCTAATCTTGTTAGTCGCAGCCACCTCTTTAGAACTCGGTGATTCCCCAGGAGATCCGATTACCGGTACTAGCATCCCGGCGGATTCCAGTTTGTGTGCGTGTGGACTAACGGTAGAGGCGCAACACTTGGGGCGCTATAGATCTCGAATCCCTGATTCAATTCCGCTGCATAAACTCCAGGTATATTCGAGATCCGTTCTTGTAAGATTCATAGTTTACAAACCCTAGATCCTAGGTCAATCGGAATTCTGTTAGGTTGATTAATAGAGATTAATCCGGTAAATCCTGTGTGAATTCCTACACTATGATCTTTGTTCGGGAAGTTGTCCAGTATTTTATAAAGAGAACGACTTGCCAGATTGTAGTACTTCATGCCACCCGGGTTGGATTGCTTGTGCCATTAAAGAAGGTTGTGTAGATGGCGAACTCCGATGGGCTCGCGACATTCGGCTGCTCGCGTCGTAATTCCCACCAATTGGCAAATTCTTCTTGAGTTGATCTGCGCGAGCGCGATTTTGTGAACCCGCGCGAACCGGAGAATCAGCGCAGGGATGGGGAACGTGAGGTAACAATCCTTAACCAACACGCATAGGCGGTAAACGTGCCGGCAAGGGGATCGTCTTCTCGCTGCTCGATAGAAGGCGCGATCATTTCGACCGAGTCGGGAATTCGGCACTCTGAGCGATAGTCTTCCAGAAATTCCTCATCGTACCATGAGGAACCTGGAAGCGGGCGTTGCTTTCGCCTCGATTTCTTTTTCTTCTGGACCACTTCGGCGAATCCGCATCCAACCCAGGCTTCCAGTCTCTCTTTTTCTGCGAGAGAGTTATATGACCAGTTACCTTCCTCAATCTTCACTTGGAGAGGCAGCTCGGCATGACTAAGGGACTCGTCGCAGAGTTGTGGGATTTCCACAACTAGTCTTCGCTCGTCAGTAGTGGAGGCCTCGCAAATTTGCGATGGTTGCGAAGTCCCAACTCCCTCTTCAAAGCCAGTTCGTTTGGCTCGCATAAACGAAGCAGACTCCCCCGTCTCGCGACTTTGTCTTAAGACGGGAGTGGGATAAGAAAACAGCTCGGCAAGAGGGGAATGGCCTCCAGTTCGATCTTCTCGACTAATAGGGCTCGCCTCCTCGCGGCCCGAAGGACTCGCTTCCTCTTGTCCACGGAGTCGACCACAGCTCCAGCTCGCATCTACAATCGACTCGCTATCGGGAGAGTACTCCCAGATTGGCTTTCCCTTCTCAGGGAGCTCGGCAGATTTTGCGGATACGAAAGAGCTCGTTGAAGACATCGTATGTTCGGATCAAAACTTAGAAGTTTTTCAGATTCTCTGAAGAACACTGCGGCGGCAATGATGAACACGGCGGCGGCGATGTAATGGGACGGCAAAATTCCTATCTATTACTCGAAAGAAAAACGATAGAAAAGGGAGAGAGAGCGAACCTGTTTTTTCGGAGGAATGAGAATAATGAGAAGTATCAAGGGAGCGTTGCCTCTTATAAAGATATTTTTGGCGGTTCGACTTTCGAGGTGGGCCTCATTTCTAAATGAGCCCAAAAATCTGGGCTCAGGAGATCAATTTTAAGGAATTTTAACCAAAGTTCATAATTCCTCGGTTTTCATCTGGCTCGAGACGCGACTCCGTGAGCTCCTCCTTGATTTATTTCGCGACTTCACTTACGAATAAATCTGCGACTTCAGAATTTCGCTTTCTCGAAACTTCGAATCCCGGCTTTTACCGTGACCCCATAGTATTTGTGAAGTAAGTCAAAATCACGTCCTTATAACTTGGTGAACTTGGCTTTTCCATGAAAATTAACTCGCGACTCCATCTCAATGGATCAGCTCGCGACTTTCTCTCCGTGGAAATCAACTCGCGAGTCCATCTCAATGGATCAGCTCGCGACTTTCTCTCCATGAAAATCAACTCGCGAGTCCATCTCAATGGATCAGCTCGCGACTTTTTCTCCGTGGAAATCAACTCGCGACTCCATCTTAATTGATCAGCTCGCGACTTTCTCTCCGTGAAAATCAACTCGCGACTCCATCTCAATGGATCAGCTCGCGACTTTCTCTCCATGGAAATGAACTCGCGACTCCATCTCAATGGATCAGCTCGCGACTTTCTCTCCGTGGAAATCAACTCGCGACTTTCTCTCCATGGAAATCAACTCGTGACTCCATCTCAATGGATCAGCTCGCGACTTTCTCTCCATGGAAATCAACTCGCGACTCCATCTCAATGGATCAGCTCGCGACTTTCTCCCCATGAAAATCAACTCGCGACTCCATCTCAATGGATCAGCTCGCGACTTTCTCTCCATAGAAATGAACTCGCGACTCCATCTCAATGGATCAGCTCACGACTTTCTCTCCATGGAAATCAACTCGCGACTCCATCTCAATGGATCAGCTCGCGACTTTCTCCCCATGAAAATCAACTCGCGACTCCATCTCAATGGATCAGCTCGCGACTTTCTCTCCATGGAAATCAACTCGCGACTCCATCTCAATGGATTAGCTCGCGAGTTTCTCCCCATGAAAATCAACTCGCGAGTCCATCTCAATGGATCAGCTCGCGACTTTCTCCCTCGTGTCGCCTCGCGCATAGCGAGCGACTCGCAGATTTTTTATATATCCCTCTCGTCGCCTCGCGCAAAGCGAGCGACTCGCGGATTTGTGACATTCTTAAACGTCGCACTCGATCATCTCGCGAAGATCAGTATGTGACTTCGCTTCGCCATCTTCGCCACCAAGCGTTCGAAGTCATCTCGCATATTCGTGTATCTACTCGCCTCGCAGCAGCAATGGTTTTCGTTACAGAGGATTCAATGGATACACCAGCGAAACCAAGTTTAGAATTCGGCGACAAAGACGACCTAAGCAAGTGTGTGACTCGCGCTCTTTATCCCTTAGTCTGGTTTTTTCCCATCGGGTTTTCCAGACGAGGTTTTTACTGAGGCTTGTTCGCATACTTGTATCGTCATCTCGTCGCCCCGTGTTTCAAGCTCGATCAGCTCGCGACTTCGCAAGATCGAAATCGACTCGCCTGAAACGTCTCACTCGATCAGCTCGCGACTTCGCAAGATCGTCATCTCATCGCACTCGATCAGCTCGCGACTTCCTTTCACCAGCGACTCGCGGGTTTTGGATCAGCTCATCCCGTCACTTCGCGACTTCAAGAATCGACTCGCTGGATTCGATGCAATCAGGTCATCTGGGCTCGACATCATCATCAACACGTAAACCGTCTAAGCGGAAATCGGTTCTTCACTCGGACACCCTTACTTCAACACTTTTATTTATAAAACTGTTGAAATGGGGGGCTAACTGTAGGGGTCGGATCCCCCCTCGAAAAATCGATAAGCCTAAACGACGTCGTATTCGCCGAAACGGCCTAATAGTCAAATCCAGAAGATAGCGGCCCGTTAACGGCCCATTACTGTTCATCCGAACCGACCTACTTTCTCTATAAATAAACATGTACCCCCTCACTTGTGAGGGATCCGAAATTTCTTATAAAAACACTGTTTACAGCTCTGATCTTGAGAAAGAAGAACAAACTAAGAAACCTAATTCGTAATCTAATTCTAAATCTGTCTAAGTGTTTGAAACCCTAAAAAAGCTCAATTTCGAAAAAATTTCACAATTTCTATTGTGTGTAAATTCCAGTACGCACAGTATTTTGGTGCGTTCTTACCGGGGCCAACCGGATTAGTTGATAGGATATATATAAAAAAATATACTCGAAATTGTAATCCTTATCTTATTGGACCACTTTTTGTCTTATGATAAGGACAACTTGAAGGAGAGAACTGCAAAAGATTTAAGTGGGCCTTAAATGATATAATACTACAAACATAGTAAATAATAACGATCTCATAATCGCTGCATCGTACGGTTGGATAAGACTCATCATTTTACATCTTACCATACACTCGCTCACACTCGATCACTCTCAGTAGCTGGGTTTTAAGTGATTAGGTTTAGCACTCCGACTCTTCACCGCCGCTTTTTGGCCACTCCAATCATTTCCACACATTTTCATTTCTCTCTTCTTCACCAACTTTCAAGTTCCTATCATCTCTTTCGATTCCGATCGTTTTTTCTTCAGATCTACACAATTCCATGGCTTCGTTAAATCACTAGTAGTGTTATTTGTGTGTTGACATTTTTTTGAACCCTTTTGATCAATACGATTGTGAGAAATGGCAACTTTGAACCCTTTTGATCTGTTGGGCGATGATGCTGAAGATCCAAGCCAGCTCGCCGTCTCCATCGCTCCACCGGAGAAAACTGAGAAGTCCAAGAAAGCTGGATCGATTCAGAACTTACCTGCTAAGTCCGGTGGAAAACTTCCATCGAAACCACTTCCTCCTACTCAAGCTGGTTCGTAATATCTTCTTATCTCTTCGATTTCCGTTTAGATTAGACTGATTGATCATGTATTCATGGAATTTGATTTAGTTTTGAATCTTATTGATGATTCATGGAATTTTAGTTTGGAGATTAGGATTTGATTTTGTTTTGGTGTTTGATTAATTAGTGAGAGAGGCAAGGAGTGATGCGCCACGCGTTGGTGGAAACCGTGGCGGGTTTAGCCGTGGTCGTGGTAATCCTGGTGGTTACAACCGTGATGTTGGTGGCGGTGATGGTGGTCCCGGAGGTTACAATGGATATACAGGAGGATACAACAAACCTTCTGAAGGAGGAGGAGATGCTGTAAGGCGTGGTGGTGCTAACCGCGGCTCTATCCGTGGTAATGAGTATGGTGGAGGTCGTCGTGGTGGATTTGGCGGTGAAGGTGGTGGTGACGGTGAACGTTCTCGTAGGCCGTTTGATCGTCGTAGTGCAACTGGAAGAGGGTTAGTCTACACGATTCCATATTTCATGTTACTTATATCACCATTGAAATGACTGTATTGTTCTGATAAGCTCTTTTGTTTAGGAGTGATTTCAAACGCCATGGGTCTGGTCCTGGAAATTGGGGAACTCCAGGAGAAGAAGTCATTGACCAAGTCATTACTGGGTATGTTTGTTTCTATTGATTGTATTTACTGAATATTGTGATTGGGAACGTCTTACTGAAAGAAGCTTCTTTGGATCTTAAAGTGAGACTAAAGAAGGAGCTGGTGTTGAGACTGAGAAGGATGTTACCGAGAAGCCAGCTGGTGATGATGTAGCTGCTGATGCCAACAAGGAGAACACCGCTGAAGTTGACGAGGACAAAGAGGCTGAGGAGAAGGTAATCCGAGAAATTAAGAAACATATTTACTTTTCACAGTTTAGTTCATGATATAATAGGAGATGAACGTAGACTGTTATCGGCTTGGTTATTCTTGTTAATTGCTTATTGCTGGTTTGTGTTTTGATAGCAAATGACTCTTGATGAGTATGAGAAGATACTTGAAGAGAAGAAAAAGGCTCTTCAATCACAGACAACCTCCGAAAGGAAAGTTGATACTAAAGTGTTTGAGTCAATGCAACAACTCTCGAACAAGAAGAAGTCAAACGATGAAATCTTCATCAAGTTGGTATGTTATACCCTATTCCTATTTTATTATTGATCTCCATTATTGGTTCAAAATTAGCTTTAACTGAACCATGGTTTGATTTATTTGCCAGGGTTCTGATAAGGACAAACGTCAAGACAAAGAAGAGAAGACTAAGAAGGTTTAGATCATAGTGTCTGAATCAAACAGTTCATTGTATAAGTCGATAAGTTTGCGTATTGATGTGTGTTACCGGATTTGTAGGTTGTGAGCATTAACGAGTTTCTGAAGCCAGCTGAGGGAGAGAACTACTACCGAGGAGGAGGTCGTGGAGGCCGTGGTGGACGTGGTGGTCGTGGTGGCCGCGGAGGTAACTCTACTGGTGGCGGATCTGGTGGTTACCGCAATGAACCTTCCCCTGCCATTTCAGATATTGCTCAGTTCCCAACTCTTGGGGGCAAGTAAGATCCATCCACGAAAAAACACCAAAATCTCGTGCGGTCTCCTCCAGTCTTCCTTCATCAAGACCGAAGGGTTTCGTTCGAGAGTTTACGATTTACCGGTCTTCTGTTGTCGGGTGTAAATTTTTAGATGTCATCAGATTTTTAGAGTTTATGCTACTTTGTTTTGCCTGACCGGGTTTTCTACGTTTGGAAACAATACAACTTCTTTTGGTTTTACCATTTAGTCTTTGTTGTTTTTGTTATTTATGAAAACTTGTTTCAGACACACCAATCTAATGTTATGATCGGTTTTGAGTCATCTCTCTGTTTTACAACTCTTGTTTGTATTTCAACATTGTATTATATGAAATAAAAGAGTTAAACAATGTACCTTTGTTGATAAATGTACCAAATGTTATAAATCATAGTGGATTGTCATAACTAGTTCTGGTCCGTTTACGGCCCATTAACACTTAGTCTTTAGGCCGGTTTAATGAATCCTAGTTGAATTAGGATTTTTCTTTTATGTATTTTCCTTTTCCCATTAGGAAAAGGAATTTTCCTTTTCTCTCTTGTAATAATCCTATATAAAGGATCTTATGATTAATGAATAAACACAATCTTCCCCATTCGTTCTCTTGATTCACAACACGTTATCAGCACGAGTTGCTCCCTAAACCCTAAAAACACAAAAAACGCGATTACTGTTCATCGTTACTATTCATCGTACTGTTCATCGCGTACTGTTCATCGCGCACTATTCATCGCGCACTGTTCATCGACGATTACTGTTCATCCGGCGTTACTGTTCAAATCATAGTTCATACAGCCTTTAAGGTTACGGCGAACTAGAAGAAAGTTCATACAGCCTATCAACGGTTACGGCGAACTAGAAGACTCACGGAGGTTAAGGTAAACAATAAGAAACCCTAATCTAAAGAACCTAGATTCATGATAATCTTAGAAACCCTAATCTAAATCATGCTTGTTATTGTTATTGCTTGCTTGATTGTGTTTATTGATTCATGATTCGTAATCACTTGAAACCCTAACTTGAAACCCTAACCTAATTCAATTAAAATCCAAACCGATTGCATGATCTGTACCCGTGTCGATCAACACTAGTTTTATGTCGATCGACACGTAAACTTCTGCCTGAATTTGTTGTTTGAATTAAACTGTGTCGATCGACACAAATCACCCGTCGATCGACAGTAAACACTCTGTCCAAATTTGGTTGCATATTTATTTGAACTCGTTTGTTTGTTTGCTTGTTTGGATTGATTCGTTGATTGATAAACATGAAACTGAAACTGATTGCATCATATAGACATAACATGCTTGATTAAAATCCGGTCATATCATCATACGGTTTAGAATTTGAATACTAGGCTTGCATCATGAGCATATAAAACATTATGTTAGGTTGTTAAACATAAAAATCTGGTTTCATAAGCATCATGCATCCGTACCCGTTTATATAAGCACCCATGACCTATTTTGCATCATATGCATAAACTTTAAAATCTTATAGTTCTTAGAGAATAGGATGAATGTTTTCAGATGTCGAAAATCAACAATTTGGATTATGCTGCCCTCAATCTCTCTGGAGACAATTACTTACAGTGGGCGTTGGATACTAAGATAAATCTAAAGTCTAAAGGACTTGGCGAATGTATCATTGAGGATAATAATGAGAATGAAAGGAATCGATACAGAACGATATCGATCATTCGTCATCATCTTGTTGAGGGTCTCAAGGATCAATACCTAACCATTGAGAACCCTTTGGACCTTTGGAAAGAATTAAAGATAAGATATGACCACCATAGAACGGTGTTGTTACCAAAGGCCAATTATGATTGGAGGAATCTCAGGTTCCAGGACTTCAAGTCCGTGGAAGAATATAACTCGGCTATGTTCAGAATAGTTTCTCAATTGAGACTATGTGGTGAGAAGGTAACTGAGAAAGACATGTTGGAAAAGACCTTCTCCACCTTTCACACTAATAACGTGTTGCTTCAACAGCAATACCGTGAAAGAGGTTTTGAGACATACTCAAAGCTTATAGCATGTCTATTACTAGCCGAGGAGAATAATACACTGCTAATGAGAAACAGTGAGATGAGACCTCCTGGATCAGCCCCACTTCCTGAAGCGAATGTGGCCACAGATGAAAAGAAAGAAATTAACCACGTCCAAAGTGATTATAGACATCGTGGTCGTGGACGTGGGGGTAGATGGCAAGGACGTGGCCGTGGCCATTTTAATCCATACGGCCGAGGTCAGGGCCGAGGTCACGGATTCCATAACGATCATTCTAACCGCGGGCGAGGACGAGGACGCGGATACCGAACTGACTATGATCGTAATAACCGTGGTATTACTTCTCAACCACGAGAATCAAACCCAAAATCAGTTTGCCATCGATGTGGAATGAGTAATCATTGGGCTAAGACATGTAGGACTCCCAAGCATCTGGTTGAACTCTATCAAGAGAGCCTTAAAGGGAAGAATCCAGAAACTCATATGATCCAGCATGATAATGAAGGAGATTTCGATCATGAGCAAGATGACTTGATGAATTTTTGAAACCTCAGATATACTTAAGTGATTGATTTTGATTTTCTGTTTTGGTGTTTTGTGTTTTGCTTGTTTGACGTTTTACACTTTATACTTTGGTTTTGTGTTATTGCTTTCTATTAAACTTTATGGAATGAAAGAGTGTTATTTAAAAAGTATCTATTGTTATCTCTTTTGAAGTATGAACGATATGGATGTGTTCATTGTGGATAGTGGATCAAGCCACTCGATATTAAGAGATAAGAGATACTTCATTGATCTTACACTTAAAAAGGCAAATGTAACCACAATTGCGGGTATAGCAAATTTAATTGAAGGCCACGGTCAAGCCCATATTTTATTACCTAAGGGCACGCATCTAGAAATTTCTAATGCGTTATATTCACCTAGTTCAAAGAGAAGTCTATTGAGCTTTAAAGACATTCGAATGAATGGTCTTCATGTTGAAACTAAGGACGAGAATAACAAAGAATTCCTTCAAATCTTTGAAACCGTCCATGGCTATAAGAAAGTCCTAGAGACTATACCTGCCATTTCTGTGGGCCTTTATTGTGCTAAGATCGGAATGATAGAAGCAAATGCTATGGTAAACAAAGAGTTTACTGAGAATTTCACTTTTTGACATAACCGGCTTGGCCATCCCGGTGCTAACATGATGCGAAAGATATTAGCAAGTACTAATGGGCACACCTTGAAAGAAAGGAGAGTTATCCCAAAGAATCTCACGTGTGAAGCATGTTCACTAGGGAAACTCATTACTAGGCCATCACCAATCAAAGTAACTAAGGAAACGATAAATTTTCTGGAAAGAATTCAAGGAGACATATGCGGACCAATACACCCACCTTGTGGGACGTTTAGATATTTTATGGTCCTTATTGATGCATCCACGAGATGGTCACATGTCTGCCTATTATCAACTAGAAATGTGGCATTTGCAAGATTGCTTGCCCAGCTCATACGTTTAAGAGCACACTTTCCAGATTTTCCTTTAAAGACTATACGTCTTGACAATGCTGGTAAATTTACGTCCCAAGCGTTTAACGATTATTGTATGTCCATGGGGGTAAGTGTTGAATATTCTGTGGCACATGTACATACACAAAACGGTTTGGCTGAATCGTTTATTAAACGCATACAGTTGATTGCTAGACCGTTGCTAATGAGATCAAAACTCCCGGTCTCAGCTTGGGGACATGCAGTTTTACATGCAGCAGAGCTAATTCGTATCAGGCCATCTAGTGAACATAAATATTCCCCATCACAGTTAATAACGGGTCAAGAGCCAGACATATCCCATCTTAAAACATTCGGATGTTCCGTTTATGTGCCTATTGCACCACCACAGAGAACAAAGATGGGACCTCAAAAGAGGATGGGGATATATGTTGGATATGATTCTCCTACTATCATTAAGTACCTTGAGCCAACCACGGGTGATTTGTTTAAGGCCAGGTACGCAGATTGTCATTTTGACGAATCTGTCTATCCAACATTAGGAGGAGATAACAGACTGGTAAAGGAAATTATATGGAATCAAACGTCCTTAAAATGGCAAGATCCTCGGACTCAAGAATGTGAATTAGAAGTCCAAAAGATTATACATTTACAAAAGCTAGCTAATCAATTGCCAGATTCCTTTGCTGACCCGAAAAGAGTAACTAAGTCTTACATACCAGCTGTTAATGCACCGATTAGAATTGATGTTCAAGAGGGACACAATCAAGTTGCTACAGAATCTAAACCACACTCAAAACGTGGCCGGCCAATAGGTTCCAAAGATAAGAATCCTCGGAAAAGAAAGAAAGGTGCTGAAATCGTGGTTGAGGAATCTGATGGAACCCCAGACATAACTGAACCGATAGTTCCAAGCAATGAGACTCGGGACGCCGAGTTTCATGGTTCTGACGTTCCTGAAAATAATGAGATCTCAATGAATTATGTTATGTCTGGAATACAATGGAATAGAAAGTGTGTGGAAATCGATGATATATTTGCTTTTAAGGTAGCACTTGAACTTATGGAGGATCTAGAACCCACGTCGATATATGAGTGCACTCAGAGTGAAAATTGGACTAAATGGAAAGAAGCTATAAACGTGGAGTTGAATTCTTTAAGGAAAAGGGATGTCTTTGGTCCAATAATTCGGACACCCTATGAGATTAAACCAGTTGGACATAAATGGGTCTTTGTGAGGAAAAGAAATGAACATGGTGAAATCGTGAGATATAAAGCACGGCTTGTTGCACAAGAATTCTCACAGAGACCAGGAATAGATTATGAGGAGACATACTCCCCTGTGGTGGATGCTACAACTTTTAGATTTTTGATAAGTCTGGCTATAAGAGAAAAGTTGGATATGCGGTTAATGGACGTTGTAACTGCATACTTATATGGTCCACTGGATAATGAGATTTATATGAAATTACCAGAGGGTATTGAGCTCAAAGATAAGAAAGGTTCTCGAGAACAACACTGCATAAGGCTGAACAAATCCCTTTATGGACTGAAGCAAAGTGGGCGTATGTGGTACAATAGATTGAGTGAGTACTTAGTCAAAGAAGGCTATAAGAATGATCCCATCAGTCCATGTATTTTTATAAAAAAGTTTGCAAACAAAGGGTTTGTTATCATAGCAGTTTACGTGGATGATTTGAACATCCTTGGAACCCCTGGTGAAATCGTCCAAACAGTTGAATGCCTCAAGAAAGAATTTGAGATGAAAGACCTAGGCAAAACTAAGTTCTGTTTGGGATTGCAACTTGAGTACATAAATGATGGAATCCTTGTGCATCAAATGGCATATACTGAAAAGGTACTCAAGCGTTTTAATATGGATCAATGTCACCTATTGTCCAGCCCAATGGTGGTGAGATCTCTTGATCTAGAAAAGGATCCGTTTGGTCCTAAGAGAGACTCTGAAGAAGTCCTTGGTCCCGAAGTGCCATATCTCAGTGCCATAGGAGCTTTAATGTATCTGGCAAGCCACACTAGGCCAGATATATGTTTTGCCGTGAATTTATTATCAAGATTTAGCTCATGTCCGACCCAAAGGCACTGGGACGGGATAAAACATATTCTTCGTTACCTACAAGGAACGAAAGACTTAGGTCTATTTTATACTAACCAATCTAAGGACGGTTTAGTTGGTTTTGCTGATGCAGGTTATCTTTCAGATCCTCATAATGCACGGTCCCAGACAGGTTATGTGTTTACTCATGGAGGAACTGCAATATCTTGGCGGTCAATGAAGCAGGCCATTGCAGCTACATCTTCTAATCATTCAGAGATATTGGCAATTCATGAGGCTAGTCGTGAGTGTGTTTGGTTAAGGCTGATGACCCAGCACATAAGAGTAGATTGTGGAATGGCCGAAGGTAAGCAGGAATCGACGGTCTTGTTCGAGGACAATGCAGCGTGTATAGCTCAACTTAAGGATGGATACATCAAAGGTGATAGGACGAAGCACATTCTGCCAAAATTCTTCTTCACATCCGATCTACAGAAAGATGGAGAAATTCAAGTGCAGCAAGTACGATCAAGTGAGAATTCAGCAGACCTATTCACCAAGTCACTTCCAACCTCAACGTTCAAGAAACTTACTTATCAGATTGGAATGCGTCGTTTGAAAGACTTGCAGTGAGGTTCAGAACAGGGGGAGTAATACGTGTTGTACTCTTTTTCCTTCACCACGGTTTTGTCCCAAAATGGGTTTTACTTGGTAAGGTTTTAATGAGGCAACATCCAAAGCGTATTACAAGCCCATTAGAGTTATGACATCCAAGGGGGAGTGTTATAAATCATAGTGGATTGTCATAACTAGTTCTGGTCCGTTTACGGCCCATTAACACTTAGTCTTTAGGCCGGTTTAATGAATCCTAGTTGAATTAGGATTTTCCTTTTATGTATTTTCCTTTTCCCATTAGGAAAATGAATTTTCCTTTTCTCTCTTGTAATAATCCTATATAAAGGATCTTATGATTAATGAATAAACACAATCTTCCCCATTCGTTCTCTTGATTCACAACACCAAAAAGGTTTTTGTTACAATTGAACATGTATATTCGTATGTTTCTATCATAAACAATGAAGAAATGCTTTCTCGCTACAAAATTCGTGCTCCATACAAACTCTGTAAATTTCGATTCTTTTCGAGTTATGTTGGAAACCCAGAAGCCATTTCTACGTCTTGTTCATCGTCAAAGCCATCTCTGGTTTGTTCCAATAACTTGACGGTAATTAAACATTCTGATCAAGAAGAGATTTTTTCGTTAAACAAGATTATTGCGAGATGTGTACGTTTAGGGGATTTAGACGGAGCTCTTAGAGTGTTTCATGGGATGAGAGTGAAGAACACAGTGACATGGAATTCACTGTTCGTTGGATTTACAAAAGATCCCAGCAAAATGAGAGAAGCACACCAGCTGTTCGACGAAATCCCTGAACCAGATACTTTCTCTTACAATATTATGCTGTCTTGCTACATTCGCAACGGAAACTTCGACAAGGCCAGGAGCTTGTTCGAACGGACTCCAGTCAAAGACGCTGCATCGTGGAACACGATGATCACGGGGTATTCACGGAGAAACGAAATGGAAAAAGCGAGGGAATTGTTCGACGAAATGAAGGAGAAGAACGAGGTTTCTTGGAATGCAATGATCTCGGGTTACGTGGAATGCAGTGATTTGGAAATGGCGTTACGTTTCTTTAAATCGGCTCCAGTTAGAGGCGTAGTGGCTTGGACTGCAATGATCACTGGGTACATGAAAGCTAAGAAGGTAGAATTAGCTGAAACAATGATCAAAGACACGACAGTGAATAAAAATATCGTAACTTGGAATGCTATGATCTCTGGTTATGTTGAAAATTCTCGGTCAGAAGATGGATTAAAGCTTTTCAAAGCAATGCTTATAGATGGAATTAGGCCTAACGCGTCTGGACTAAGCAGCGTACTGCTTGGTTGCAGCGAATTATCGGCTTTACGGTTAGGAAGGCAAATCCATCAGTTAGTGTGTAAATCTTCTTCGTTGTGTAATGACGTAACCGCATTGACTTCATTGATTAGTATGTACTGCAAATGTGGAGATCTTGGTGATGCTTGGAAACTCTTTATAGCGATGAATAAGAAAGACGTTGTAGCGTGGAATGCGATGATTTCGGGGTACGCGCAGCACGGTAAAGCGGAAAAGGCTTTGTGCTTGTTTAATGAGATGAGAGATAACAAGATTAAACCGGATTGGATCACGTTTGTTGCGGTTTTACTGGCATGTAACCATTCTGGACTAGTGGATATTGGAATGGAGTATTTCGATTCGATGGTTAGAGATTACGGGGTAGAACCGCGGCCCGATCATTACACTTGTATGGTTGATCTCTTGGGTCGAGCTGGGAAGCTGGAGGAGGCGTTGGAACTGATAAAATCAATGCCGTTTAGACCACACGCTGCGGTGTATGGAACGCTCTTAGGGGCATGTAGGGTGCACAAGAATGTTGAATTGGCTGAATTCGCGTCTAATAAACTTCTCGAGCTCGATCCAAGAAATGCAGCTGGGTATGTCCAGCTCGCGAATATGTATGCATCGAGAAACCTTTGGGACGACGTTGCAAGAGTTCGCAGGAGAATGAAGCAGAGCAATGTTGTGAAGGTACCTGGTTACAGTTGGATCGAGATACGAAACAAGATTCATCATTTTCGATCAAGCGATCGGATTCATCCAGAACTAGACTCAATACACAAGAAACTGAAAGAGTTAGAGAAGAAGATGAAACTAGCTGGATACAAACCGGAACTCGAGTTTGCGTTACACGACGTAGAAGACGAACATAAAGAGAAGCTATTGTTATGGCATAGTGAGAAATTAGCAGTTGCTTTCGGATGCTTAAAACTCCCTCAAGGTTCAAGGATACAAGTGTTCAAGAACTTGAGAATCTGTGGTGATTGTCATAAAGCAATCAAATTTATCTCAGAGATAGAGAAACGAGAGATCATAGTGAGAGATACTACAAGGTTTCATCATTTCAAAGATGGGTCTTGTTCTTGTGGTGATTACTGGTGAAAAAGACTCTACATTGGTCAACGAACGACTGTATATATATATATATATATATATATATATATATATATGTATTTATATGCGTTATTGTCTGAAAAGACAAGAGCTTTGACTTTGAAAAGAGAGATGCGTAGATCGGCGAGTAGCTCCGATCAGTTTCCGGCGAATTCTCCGGTTCGGTCTCAGAGTGTTACAGCTATGGAAGATGATGTGGAGGTGTTTTTGCCGAGATTTGATCCGAATTCTTACGCAGGGAAGAGAGAGAAATGGAGAATCAGATTTGCAGAGAATGTGATCCATTGCATTCCTTTGATTCTTCTTCTTTGCGTCTTAATCCTCTGGCTCTTCTCTCATGTTCAGGTAACTTGTGAGAAAAAAAACCATTGTGGTTTTCTTGGTTGGTTAAATTGCATTTTTTTGATGGTTTTTAGATTTTCATACATAGATGCAGAAATTAATTCATTTTCGCAAGACCCATTTGTGTATATGAGGAATTGAGGATTGAGATGTATGTTTGAAGAATATTGTGTTTAATTTGTGGTTTGAATTTGTTCATTGTAGATATAGTTGCAATAATACTAAACCGGTGAATGGATTTGGAAAATGGTAAGCAGCGAGAAGGAGTTAGACTTGCAGAAGCAAAAAAATTGAAGCTTCAAGGAGACATGTTTTGTTTCCATTTGTGATTCTTTGTTGTGTTGCCGAGACAATTCTCTCGCAATTTTTTTTCTTTTACAACTATTTTGTAAAAAAGTTATTGATGATTTGTTAACAATGAAACGGTTTTATTTGCATCAGGTTCATATATCCAATTTTGTACTCGCAACTAGAGAACAAACAAACTATAAATATATTTGTTTACAATTGTTGGAATTAAACTCAAGATCAAATGTAAAATCACTAATTTTTGTTGTTGTTGAGTTGTTGTCATTTGTCTTGCAGTTAAATTGGTCAAATCACTAAATTCACGAATCTCCCTTGAATAAAACGTAACAATTTCAATATTTAATGGAAAATGAGTACTTGACCAAAAAATAAAAAATAAAAAAATGGAAAATAGGTACTGGAACAAAAAATAAAAAAAAAATGGAAAATGGGTGATGTTAGTAAGTAGGGAAATTAGGCCTACTAACCCAAAAAAAATATTATAATTCAAATCCTAACTATTTAACCTCAATCTAATAGCTCAAATTTGGCCACGTAAATTAGTTTTAGCTAGTTTACTAAATTTTTTTTTTTTTTTGGTTAGTTTGCAAATTAGCCATAATAAGTATCAATAATTTGGGATCAAAATAAATTAAGAAGAAAATTAGGAGAGAGTTAAGAGAATAATAACAGTGGTTAAAACCCAAATTGTATTTGACATGTTCTTCTTCCTCGCTCAATGAATTCTCCCCAAGCTAGCTTCTTCGATTTTCTTCTTACACCAATCGTTGCTTTCGCATCTTTCAGGTTTGTCCCAATCTCAAACCATATCGGAATCAAGTAAAAACGATTGATAAACCCAAATTTTTTCAGTTGAGATTTAGCCGTAAAGTTTATCAGATCGGGAATCGAAAAATTACATTTTTGTGTATGAAACGGAACCTAGTTCTAGATTCGTAGCGTCTACTTGATCTCAATGTAATTGGTTTGATTTCTTCATTCACATTTTGGTCCAAATGATCTCAGAAATTGATCAATTTATTCCGTACTCTATTAGGGTTTATATTAACTTGTTGAACTCTCAAAACTCCTCGCTTGAAACTTGAAAAGCTAAAGTTTTAACATTTTTGGTCAACTATGTATCATCTCTCGATTTATTTGAGTTTTCTGTTTTGGAAGATTAGCTTAAAGTGTTAATCTTTTTCAAGGTCTTGAGAAAACTGTAATTTTCTAGATAAGTATGATTCTTTTATAGTGTCGGTTTTGCGAGATACACGTACGTAGTCTTGTATGGATTCTCTGAGTTGCTAAAAGTTTTGTGCTTTCATTTTTACACAGGCCTTATACAAGATACAATCTCTAGAAGCATAATGTTGACTCGGTTTTGGTAGAGTTTCTGGCTTAAGCTGGGTTCCTATGCGTCTTTCAAAATCATGATTGAGGTAAAGCGATCCGGTTCTTCTACGCGGATCACCACAACACTCCTCGATTCCTTCTTGATTTTCTTTAAAACCAAACACATCTTATTCCCAATCTTTGCCTTTATAGCGATCCCTCTCGCGGCCTTACACCTCTCCTTAACTCTCACTTCCTTTCGCCTTAAAAACCATGTTTTTCGTTTAGAAGCCTTAGCAACCGTCGTGCATACACGGTTTGAAGCTAGACAAATCTGGCAAGAGTCTAGAGAAGACGCTGTCTCTCTTTTACTTCTCAAATCTCGATATTTCGTCCCATCATTCATCCTCTCTTGTATCGCTTCCATAACCGTAATCACATCAACTTCGTTATCACACCATGGCCTAAACCCGTCTCTGAAGTCATCGTTTGCTTCAGTGAAGTCTTCGTGGACGCGGGTAATAGCCACTTCCATCGCCGTGTATGGCATGCTGCTCCTCTACTCACCAATTCCCATGTTTTTATCAGCTCTCTTTGGTTCGACGCCGACATTTCGATACCTAATCACGGTTCTCAGTCTCGGCATTGAGGTATACATAATGGCTATAGCAGGGCTTGGCCTTGTAGTCTCTGTATTGGAAGAACGATACGGTTTTGATGCGATTAAGGAAGGAACGGGTTTGATGAAAGAGAGGAGGATAACAGGATTGGCGTTGGCGGGTGTATTTGTGTTTCTATCGAGTTTCATTGGTCATGGGATGGAGAAATTGGCAAAGGAGCTAGATTTGGACTCGAGCTCAGGGTTGTGGTGGAGGTCGGTGGTTGTGAGCGGTGGCTGGGACGGGTGGAAGTTGGTTTGTATGTATGGAGCTGAGGTGGTGCTGAGTTATGTTGTGATCACCGTGTTTTACTGCGAGTGTAGGAAACGCCATGGAATCAGCGATGCAAATGTTGCAGATGAACAAGGTCTTCCCATTTAAAATTAGTTCCAACACTTTGTCTTTTCATAATTATCTAGTGAATTTTTGTTGTATACATTTTTGTTCTTTGTTACATTCTAAAATCCAAAAGAACGATTTGAACAGGTAACTTTTTTCACACTCTAATATGAAGCAGAGCAAAGTTACCTGTTCAAAAAATTCATCGAAAGCGTATCTCGTCTTTATGCTCAGTTTAACTATAATGAATATAATGATACAATGTTTATTGATCTGATACTTTTGTCTTATTTTTAGTGTCTTCTGTGATTTACAAGCATAAAAATTTTACACTATCCCACTAAAAGAAACCTGAAAATATTGATGAAGAAGAATTTTATTCTAGAAGTTCTGCGGACGCGAACTGTCCATGGTCTCCGCAAGTTATGTCCGTTGTCCATGCGGGCAAACCCATACTAGTCCACGGTACATGTGGGTTGACCAAAGTGTAGGCAACAAAACACTTTGTCCACTCCTAGAAACCCATCTGGTCGCGGACATGTCCAATTGACAATAATACTTGTGGTAGTGTGATGGTAGAATAAGTCCTTGTGCTTCTTGGTCCAAATTGAAGCAATTATAGAATTTAAGATGAGCCTGGACAGATTCACAATTCTGTCCATCTAAATCCGTAATAGGAAAAGAAGATTCCTCCGGCACTGGCAACTGATCAGCCGCATCGCTGGATGTCCTAACATTTCCACTTTCTGAAAAGTCTACCTCCTCAAGTCGTTTCAATTTAAAAATGTTCTGTGAGATTTTTTTTAACCTCTTGCATCCTCTCATCGATAATCTATCGAGTCCAGTAATATTCTCAATCCAAGAAGGAACTTCTTCAACTGCAGTGTCATCTAGATATAGCCTTGAGATGGCCGTTGAAATCTGAGGAAAGTTCCACAACCTTGAGCATCCATTGAAATTGACGTCCTTAAGAGATATCAAGTTGACGTTTGGAAGAACCTCCAGCCTCGTGCATCCACTCATATCCAGTTGATACAGTTGATTGAGATTTTGAATTGAACAAGTAAGCATCACCAAACTTTTGCAATTCTTGAGATTCAATCTTCTGAGATTAGTAGCCGTTGAAAGATCTGGAATTTCTTCCAGGTTTTCACATTCTGATAAGTCCATATGCTTGAGATTTCCAAGTGACTAAAACAGAGAAAAAACATTGTAATGATTCAATCATCAGGCAGGGATTTTGACTACCCTAGTTATGAACAAACAACGAGTTTTAGAAGAAGGTCACCTGGACTCCTTCCCATAGTTTCTCAAGCTTGCTGTATCTCATATCGAGGTCAACGAGACATTCTGGGTCAAAGTTACAAGGCATACATCTCAATGGACAATAAGTCCAAAAGAGCATAGTGAGCCGTGTGAGATTCTCAATCCAAAAACTTACTTCTTCTTCTATTGCAGTTCCTCCATCTAGACGGAGCCTTGTAATGTTTGTTGACATCCGAGGAAAACTTGTTAACCTCGAGCATTCTCTGAGATCAAGGTAGTCGAGAGATTCCAAGTCGACATTAGATGGAAGAACTTCTAGCTTTTTGCAATTGCCCATCCATAATTCTCTCAGTTTCTTGAGATTCCGAATTGAGGAAGGAAGTGTCACCAAAGATGTTTTTTGAAGATGCAATTCCTCGAGATTTACGGCATTAGAAAGATCTGGAATTTCTTTCAAATTTTTGGACCCCAACAGATTCATCTTCTTGAGACTATGGAGTTGCTGAAAACAAAACAGGAGAAAATATAAACAAACGTTACATACGATTCGAACAAAAGAAATCACGAATAAAAAAAAGTTTTGGTGCTACAATGGACAAAACATTAGTAACACCACTGAAGATTAAGAAATGAAACATTAAAGTATACCTGAGATCCTTCCCAGAGCTTTTCAAGCTCACTATCCTCCATTATGAGTTCAACCAAATACTCCCCTCTGAAGTTATAAGGCAAACTCTTTGATGGATAGTTCTCCCAATATAGCAATCTGAGTTTACGGGGCAAATAAACAAGACCTCGAGGTAAATACACTCTCCCTTCACCAGTCGCCCTCCGCGTCATATTCTTGTAAATTTTTAGAAACTGGAGATTACGCATCCCTTCAAATGAATTTTCATCTATGAACAACGGCTTGTTGATTTCTAGTGTATCAAGATAGATCCCTAGCACAGTTTCTGTACCCTGGAAAAAACAAATCCCAAGAACAATCACAACAATTTATCAAATACCAATTGACATGCTTAAATTAATATAGATCCATTATGCAAGACACTTACGGTATGGTCGGTAACTACATCAGAAATATCTTCAGCATCCACCAAAAAGCGACGTTTTCCAGGATTGTACATGGCCTCTGCACGAACAATTTCTCTACCCATCTTCTCTAGCAAACTGTGCATCTCCACAGTTTTCAGTGATGGTATTATACTTACGAGGGACTTATCAGCCAGGCTTCTAAGGTCGATATTAACACTATTTCCAAGAAATTTTTTGATGTTATCGACTTTCTCCCCGTTAAATAAGCAAGCGATATAGAGGAATACTTGCTGATTTTTGCTATCTAACTCATCGTAGCTGACTCTTAATGCTTTCTCAATTTTCCCATCCAGTCCATTTCGGAGCCTAGGAAGCATCTCCATCCACTCCTCCTCGTCCATTCCTTTTAAAGAAGAACCCAAGACGTTGAGAGCCAAAGGAAGATTACCGGCAAGGCTTGCGACTTCAACTGCAAGCTCTATGAAACCATGAGGTGGAGATTTCTGCCCAAAAGCAGATTGACAGAACATTTGAAGAGCCAGTTCTCTAGATGGGAACTCCACCTCATAAATAAGGTCAATCTTGTGAGACTTGAGAAGTTGCCTATCTTTTGTAATGACAATAATTCTGCTCCCAAATCCAAACCAGCCAGTTTTTCCCACCACAGTCTTTAGTAACTCTAGATCATCCACATCATCAAGAACGATAAGAACTTTCTTGTGCTTTAGCCTTTGTTCCACCATACCTAAATGGAAAATCCTTATGTCCTTTTGACATAGCAGTTCTCCTAGGAACTGTTCTTCCCAACACAACTTCATGCCATAATCGTCCCGACTAGTTCTTTTATAAGTTCCGTAAGCCCGATGCTCGAATTGTGTAGAGAGTCGACTGAACAAAGCTCTAGCTATGGTACTCTTACCAATCCCCGAAGGACCCACAATCCCGACCATTCTCACTCCCCCTGATTCCAAACACAAGAGTGAATCCATAATTGCCTCTAAATGAGCTTCAATCCCCACGAAGTCACGAAAATCATCGGATGGTGTAAAAAGCTTATTGGACACATCATTGGAGATTTGTTCTATCATCTTTGCTTCATCACTCCTAAAACCAATAGTTAAAAGTAAACAACCTTAGAAATCTAAACAAAGAAATTCCAATCCCAATTCGGAAACATACCAGTTCCGAGAATCTTCTCCAGCTATACTTGCAACCTCTGCTAGAGCATTCTTCCATCTTTTGATATCATCTTCTGTTTTGTTCTCGCATGTGGTTTCAAAGGCATTTCCGAATTCTCCAGTCTGTTTTCTAACATGAGAAGGATCAACGTCGTAGAAAACTGGAATCACCATTTGATCCAATTCCTTGTAGCACTTGTGGATCTCAGCCAATTCATTCAAACACCAAGTGGAAGAAGCATACTTCTTAGAGAAGACGACGATCGAAATCCTCGAGTCTCTAATCGCCGACAAAAGCTCAGGCCCGATCGGACGGCTTCTCTCGATCCCATGGTCTATGAATATATTGATTAATTTACTTCGAAGCTTCTCGAGAAAGTGGCTCAGGAATGATTTGCGGACATCTTCCCCACTGAAGCTGGGGAAAACATGGTATCTCCAACTGCGAGAAGAAGAAGAAGAAGAAGAAGCCATGGGAGACTATAGAGAAAGTAAACAAAAATCTTATGAGAAAATATTCAAGTGGAAAGACTCACGGTTTTAATGTATAATGCCACAAGAGAAATTTCTCCGTCGTTTCTTTGAAACTGTACGAAAACTTCAAATTCTACAGCCATTGACTCTGTCTCTCAAAAGAAAAGTAGATGCCGACAATTTGCCGACCAAAAAAAAAAAAAAAAATGTTGACAGAAATATAGCAAAATGGGCCTACGTATATATGCTCGAGTAATGGAGAAGGTCATGTTTGTTCTTCGAATGCTTCCTTCACTTTCAAATTAACTTGGCACCAGTTAATTCCTGCAATGTGTTGTGTTGTGTTGTGTGGTGTTGGAGTGAAAATTTAAATACAAAATGTTTTAGTTATGTACTTGTACATTTGTAGTATTAGTTTGGCGTTTGCCCTAATGCCTCAGCAACCACTACTGGCTGGCTTAAGGAGCCTTTGTTTTCTAAGGGTATCATGAATTGGAGAGAAGAAGTCGTGCTTGAGAGCTTCGTCTGTACTGATTCGTAGCCTCGGGTTAATGGTCAAACACTTATCAACGAGGTCAAGAAGCGACTGTGGAACCGCATCTACAAAGTCTCTGCGTTTTGTGTTGAGTTCGAACCATTTTCTCAACTCCATTCCCTTTAAATACCTTGGCTCGTACAGTTCCTGTAAGAACAAGACAGTTTTTATATATGTCATCGTCTCTGCCGATTATCTATATCAGATCATGTAATGTACATTTTAAGATATATCATGTTTTGGGAGTACAGTCCAGGCAATAGAACGTAAACTGCTAAAAATGAGAACCGTCTTATTTGATAATTGAATCCAAATACTGGCATAAAGAAGAACCTAGATGGGTAATAAGATGAGACTGTTACCTCAGGAAAAGATGATTCACGATTGTGTAGCTTGGCGACTTCCCATAATTCTTCACTACCTCGTAATTGCGCAATGTCCTTAATGTTCCTGAATATCACGAGGGCGTTGTAAGAAGGCAAGAAAGAAAAAAGAATGGAATCGAGTGACGTTATATTCAATTAAGTACAACTCTTAACTGTTCAGGGTCACCAGTGAAAGGTGTTCTTCCCATCATTAAGTATAACAAAGTAACTCCAGCAGACCAAACATCTATCTTAGGTCCTTGGTGCAACGATTTTAAACAAACCTGCAAAAGCCAATTCAGCCAAGAACAGGCCCCAGATAATTAATTTTCCCATCTCAAATGTTACTATGTCATGTATGGATTTAAGTAGTAACTTGGAAGCCTAAACCCACT
Organism: Draba incana; assembly: GCA_963576765.1. Classification (NCBI taxonomy): domain Eukaryota; kingdom Viridiplantae; phylum Streptophyta; class Magnoliopsida; order Brassicales; family Brassicaceae; genus Draba; species Draba incana. The sequence goes on from OY755208.1 coordinate 503,972, forward strand.
AGCGTTCTTTATCAGATGTGCAAAGCTTTAAGTTGATGTACCTCTGGAGCTCGGAAGCCTTTGGTTCCTGAGCAAGGACCATCTTTCTTCTGATTTACGTCCCCTAGTAAAGTTATAAAAAAAAATTCTTAGGTGGGTTAAATTAAACTCTGAAACAAAAACAAGAGTCAGTGTTTACACCAGAAATGCACCTGCTTCAAGCCGACCATTAGAGTGGAGTGGCATTGGGGTCATATAAAGAAGCTCCTTCTCTGATTTCCCTGGAAGAGCAGCAACTCGTTTTCTCATAGACGTAGGAGCTTTGGATGATACTTCGTGGTTTTTAACTGGACCAGACATTGTCTCCTGCAGAAAGTTTAAAAGTTCTTTCCTACCATGGCAAGGCAAAGGCTCTCTCCTCTTTTCACCTGAAGGGTTGTTCCTTGTGCTGGTCACATCTTTGGTTGAAGTTAAACCAGACCCTTCTGCCCCTTGACTATTGAATCGATCCCATCTGTTCATGTCAGTCCGGCCTCTTATCTTTCCCGCTGTTTTCTTCAGACTATTGGGCGCTAAAGTTGTCTGAGAAGATTTGTTGGTCACTCGATTTGTCACGTCAAGTGGCTTAACCAATGTATGATGCTTCTTGCTGGTGGTTGGAAGATCTGTAGCTGCTTTCGACTTGCCTACAGAACATACAAGAAGTACCTTTAGTTTTCTATTCTTTACTTAAGTACAGCCCAAATCCATGAGAGGAGAAGTTAACCAGTTCTCCTGTACTTCTGGTGCAAATCCTACATGAGCCATACAGGAAAAAATGAGATTCATATCAATGGGTGTCAACATAACAAAGAAATATGAATCCAAACGTTTGTGTTAGCTCAAATTGATAACAGCAGGGTGATAAAGAAATGCTAACCATGGCGAGGTTAAAATCAATGAGGTAGCCTTTCTTGGTGTTCCTAGAGAAAAGGAAGTTGCCTGGCTTAACATCCCTGTGAACAACACCCTTCAAATTTGCAAAAGAAACACAACAGAACTGGTTAAAGACTTGTGTGATAGAAATATGAATGTGCAAAAATTTCAGCCCTAAATCAGCACCTGCTTATGAAGAGTAGACAGAGCTTTAAACAAGCAATAGCCATACAACTGTAACTGATACACGTCTATTTCTCTCTTCAATAAATCAGGTCTGTCATGCTCAAGATGCTCAAGGATGATGCAATCGGAATCTCCATTCTTGAGACAGCCTTCATACTTAATTATAAAGTTTTTCCCCCTAAGTGAACCAACATTTAAGAGATTTCAGATCTTTAGGTTTAAAAATGTGAGAGTCGTTGCCGGATCATACTAAGTTACTTACCCAAAACGCTCCAGCATTCTAAGTTCATTATTAACATAGTATTTTTGAGCACCAGCATGGGGACCTGTATGGAAAACACATGAGGCAAGTTTTCCAACTAAAAACATTGTGATGCAGTGACAAAATCTAGCAACATATCATTTTGTTACCATACATTTAATGGCAAACTCTGTTCCATCAGTTTTCCTTTTTGCTTTATAAACAATCCCGTAGCCACCTGCAGTTGGATATCACGATTAACAAATAATTAGCCGATAACCAGTTAAGTTGTTTCAACAGAACGGATTGATGAAATAGTCAGAAAAGAATTACCTGAACCTTCTTCCTCTATGATGGTGTAAGAATCAAATTCTGGAAATGTCTTCTCTTTTGCCTGATCCTAAACATAAATATAGAAAATTTTAATATAGTGCATCAATGCTAAAATTCAGTGCAAATTCTTATCAGCAACATGTGAAGCTGTATATTTATTAAAGGTTGAATTGTACCTTTTGTTCTTTAGGTAGCACAGAGTTTAAATTCTGCTTTGACTTCTGGGTAGCTTTACTTTTTCTAGTTTGTTTTTTCACAGGTGAAATTCTGTTCGCTTTGCTGTTTCCCGAGGATTTGTACAGATCCTGAGTTTTCTCCACCAAATATTTATCTTGATTCACGGTAGCAGAGGGCAGCAACGGCAGCTCACAGACATGGGTGCTGAAGACATCCACAGGGTGGTCCTCTTGCTTTAATGGGTTAGAACTCATGAGCAGTTCCTCAGTGTCCTCCACAACGTACACTGATCTTAACTCATTTTCTGATGGCAATGAATAAGCAGCAGGATCAGACTGCACACAGGTAGTTTGTATTTCCTCTATATGGAACAGATCCTTCCCATTCATATCCTCATCGTCAGCAATTTGAAAATCTCCAATATCAAGTTGCTCACAATATCCAACCTCTCGAGGAGATGGCAAATCTTGCTTGCTTTCCCCCAAGCAATGCACAGGTTCGACTTCCGCTGAACCATTGGAGAAAATCTCGCAACCAAACAGCCGAGTCCGAGAAACAGATGGAGGATTATGGTCAAATACCCCTACTTCTCGACCATCTTTACTTAAAACAAAACGCGAAGCTTGGGATTCAAAAGCTTTAATAGCTTCAAGCATAGACCCATTGGCAATAGTTGCAATGTCATTAGCTCTATTTTCGATCACAGAACAATTCAACTAGAAACAACAACAAAAAACACAAAATCAATTCCTCGTTGTTATAAACAAACCTATACCGTGAAAATCTCCATTTTTGTTAAGAGATTGCTTACATCGATTTCATCCTTTCTGCTTCGTTTTGGCAATGGCATAAGCTGTAGCTGCTCTTGTTCCTCAGTTTCTGAAATGTTCCTTTATGTTAGTGTGACTTTCAAACAAAAATATCAGATGCCAAAACAACGACTAAAAGGCAAACGTACCTCTCATAATCCTGAGCCCATTTGGATTTGCCTTGGGAGATATCAAATCCACAAAATGCGAAATCTGTTCAAACAAAGCATTTTCCGGCAAACCCAAACTACAAGCGAAACTAGCTGGAGCGGAGAGAAACTCGAACGAGAGAGTCACGAAGAAGCCATTCCCGGTCAGAGAAATAGGCGAATTAGGGATCGAGCAAAGAAATCTGACTAGCTCAGGAGAAGCTAGGAAGTGTGTGCATCGCGAAGAAAGATCTGTCACTGATTCTGGATGACCAACTGAGAGTAAGAGACGAGATAATTCCAAAGCTTGCCGGCGATAGAAACGGTCGTCGTCGTCGTCTGAATCGGTGAGAGCAAGAGATAGAATCTCTCCGGCGGATTTCGAACTCCATAGTTGACGCCGTACTGAGTTTTCCGGCATTGCAAATCTGGGAGAGAGAGAGAGAGAGTGAGAAACTAGGGATTGCGAATTTGAGATTTGGGGAAAATGAGGAAGAGGCGGGAAAATGGCACGTGCGTGCGTGTGACATTTGTTTTGAGTTTTTTGTAGAATAAATGTTCCCGCTCATTTTGCTGCCAGCTGGATTACGACCAACATTAGACTATAGGCCCATTACTAAATGAGCCCATAGAACCACGTTTTATATGCCGTTGTAAAGCCTAAGGGCATCTTCAATGAAGACATTTTAGCATGTCTAAAAATTATAAAATTATTAAAACACACACTCTCTCTTCCTTTTACTCAACTTTATACTTCTCTTTCATCTTTTTACTCAACTTTTATTAATTTTATATTTAAACACTCTCTTTTCCTTTTCCTAACACTCTCAAAAATATCCTATATTAGACATTGTTGGGGTCTGTTTTCACCCGCTCAGCATTAACGTCCAAAGACAAGACGACTAAGGAAGTGGCCCTCCGGACTCTCAACAAAGAAGGCATAACGACACCTTAGTCTTCCTGCGAAGCGAAGTATGTGGCATCAGAACGAGCCAAGGTGAAGCCGGAATGAATTAGGACCAGACAGTGCCGACCACGGCTTCACCCTCGTAGGCCGACCACATGCTCTCCATGCTGTGAGAGAGCACAGGCTCTCCACCATGGGCTGACCACAGCCTCGCTACCAGGAGCACAGGTTCTCCATGCTGTGAGCGAGTACAGGCTCTCCACCATGGGCTGACCACGCTACCAGGAGCACAGGCTCTCTATGCTGTGAGCGAGCACAAGCTCTCCACCATGGGCCGACCACAGGCTCTCCATGCTGTGAGAGAGCACAGGCTCTCCACCATGGGCCGATCACAGCCTCGCTACCAGGAGCACAGACTCTCCATGCTGTGAGCGAGCACATGCTCTCCACCATGGGCCGACCACAGGCTCTCCATGCTGTGAGAGAGCACAGGCTCTCCACCATGGGCTGACCACAGCCTCGCTACCAGGAGCACATGCTCTCCATGCTGTGAGCGAGCACAGGCTCTCCACTATGGGCCGACCACAGGCTCGTCGACCACAGACTTGCCGACCACGTGCTCTCCACATCCTCGTCGACCACAGACTTGCCGACCACGTGCTCTCCACGTCCTTGCCGACCACAGCCTCGGCCGGAGGACAAGAGCGACTTTGTTCCTCGGATGACCACACCCTCTTCTCGGTTGTTGCTTACATTCTTGGTCCAATACAGTGGAACGTGACATGGTCCACTTGTGTAAGTGGAGCGTGACGTGATCCACTTGTGTAAGTGGAGCGTGACGTGATCCACTTGTACGAGTGGAGCTTCACTAGCGTCGGCAAAGTGGCGTGGCGTCAGCAAGCTAGCCTAGGGTTGACAAGGTGGAATAGGGTTGGCAAGATAGACTAGGGTTGGCTGTCGCTGAAAGCGACGTTGGCTGAAAGCGACGTTGGTGCAGCCATGACTTTCCTCTATATATACCAGTCTAAAAACTCTTGTAAAAAATAGATCAGAACTTTGTACACAAAAATCATTCAAAGCAATAACAAAAAACTTTCTCATCTCTTGTGATCTTAGCTAAACATAAAAATCTCTAAATCCTCTTCACGAACCCTTACAAATTTAATTGTGCTAGTTTAGGCTCCCACAATTTGGCGCCGACTAAGGGGACCTAGAGAATTTCTGACACAAGAAAGCTAGGTTTCGCAACACCATCAAGATGTCAGGCAACAATAGCGCGAACAGCGAAGGATCCTCGTCCACGCGCTCTCCACCTTGGTGCGAAGCACCGCTAATGATCCAGCAGAAATCACGGAGATCAAGCAGATGCGTGAGACGCTGGAGAAGAGAGCACGAGATCAAGAGAAGCACCACGAGGCTACGATGAGCGAGCTGCGAGCGCTCAAGAGAAAGACACGCAAGAGGTCCCGTGTCCATCCTGCACGTCTCAGCTTCACCACACGCCTCGAACTAATCGAAGGAATCGGAACGAGGAGCTGCCACCTCAGACCGATCGCACAGGCCCAGGAGACTTGCCTCCACCACCGCCTCATCGGAAATCTGATGAAGCTCTCGAGCGTGTGGTGGAAGAATCGGACAAAGACCAACCTCCTCCTCAGAGACGTGCCCGAACAGACACTGATGGCGACAACAGAAAATCAAGCAGTAACGAGGAGCCCTCGTCTATGTTTTAATCAACGCCGTGACCTCAGAGCAAGCAATTCGAGCTCAGTCTGGTAGCGGATTCGCATCTTTACCTCGCAGTGACACAACAAATCGACCTCGCAAGCACACAGCTCTACTAACAAGAACCAAGCCAAAAAAGAGCTTGTCCACCTCGTCGTGACAGAGCTCGTCCTACCTCGATGCGACACCATTCAACTTCGCCGACCTCGTAAGCTCCTTTCTAACCAAATCAATGGAGCAGGCTCTTCTTCTCCAAAATCAGCCTCTACTTTGCAATCGGACCAAATCAATAAGTTAGGGTTATCTTGTCACACCTCGTAAGTTCTTGGGAGCTTAGAGTCACCTCGCAGTAGGGCGGCTCGTTTCTTCTCCACCTCGTCTTGATTTGCCGTATACGGGACCTCGCTGAAGCTCCTCTAGGGGAATCAACGAGTTCACCTTGGAGAAGCTTGCAGGATCTCAATTCCACCTCGCAAGACCAAGACCACGAGCTTAACTTCGCACCGGATCAAGTCTCACGATTTAACAACCACTTTGCAAGTTCGGGACGACGTAATACGGACCTCGCAAGCTCAAAATTATGAGCTCTACTCGTTCAACTCCTCGTCCCACTCTATCGCTTTGCTGTTCGAATCTCGGTTCGTCCACCTCCTCTGAGTCAAAGTTGCAAGCTCTTTTCGCCTCAAATCCACCTGGATGTCAATGCTTCAAGCTCCGCAGCTCGCAATCAGACTTACGAAATAGTCTGCGCTTCAAATCAACAAGACGAGCTCGCGGCAATAACACATCAACGACGTCAACTCCTCACACTTCGCTGATTTTAAGACACTATGACGAGCAAAGCTCAACAAGACAAATCAATTGTCGCAATTCACGAATCAACCTCGCCGACTCCGCTGTAGCACAACCATCTTGACTTCTTCACCTCATGGGCTCATCGACACTCAAGTCCACTTTGCAGACTCATTGATACGCCTATCTCACCTCATGGATTCAAAAAGCATCTGCAGCGACTACGGCATCAGCACGGCAAATAATCAGAGCAAGCAAAGCTCTCACCTAGAGCGGCAATGCCACGGTTGACATCACCACCGTGTTCGTCGTGTTGCACTTTTCCTACAAAGCCAAGTCTGTTGTCTCATCCATAGACAAAATTCACCTATATACAAGTCAACAATGAAGGCTAATCAAGCAAGCAAACAAAACAACCACCCAGACTGCGCCTCCACCCCCCCTTTTCGAAGCTCTTGCAACGAACTACGAGGTGACTTGATCCCTGCAAATGGTACGTAGGCAGCCTATCCTCGGATAGGTTTAGTTGCCCCCTCCGTCACACCGGGGGGAGTCTGCGCTCTATAAGCCTTGTCCTCGGACGAGCTCCACTGATCTCCTCCGCCTCAGGGTGGGGAAGTAAGTATTTTACTCCAGTCTTGTTTTCGGTCGAGCTCCACTGATCTCCTCTGCCTTAGGGGGGGAATGAATGTTTCTAAGCCTTGTCTCCGGATAAGCTCAATCTCTCTAGACGATTTCAGTTCCCTCCTTCGTTTCAAAGGGGGGGGGTACCCGTACTCAACTCCTTGACTGCATTATCACCAAAAACCACAAACACTCGCCACAGCACTCATCATGAGAACAGCTTGTTCTTTATGAACTGATCAAAGCTTCAATCGAGTAGAGTCGTTCCGTATTTATTGCTGCTGGCCACAGCAATAATGCGGAAATACAAACACAATGACATCCACAACGGATACAACGCGCTATATAAGTACCAGTGTTCAGTTTTTGTCTCCGGACGAACCCAACTGATCACTCAGAAACCCAATAAACGTCGTTGGTAATGCAGCTACTAGTGACCTCGGTTCGGAATGCGTTCTGAACGTGTCACTCTGAAACCCAGGAAGCACTCTGGTAATGATCTCCGCTCGGCATGTACCCTGAGCGTGTCATTCGGAAACCCAGGAAACACTCTGGTAATGACCTCCGTTCGGCATGGACCTGTAGGAATTCGCTCAGGTTTTTACCAGATTAATCTCTATTAATCAACCTAATCGCAATTCGCAATCCTAGGATCTAGGGTTTGTAAACTTTGAATCTGAAAAGAACGGATCTCGAATATACCTGGAGTTTGCAGCGGAATTGAAGCAGGAAATCGAGATCTAGAGCACTTCAAATGTAGTGCCTCTACCGATAGTCCACACGCACACAACTAGGAATCCGTAGGGATGCTAGTTCCTGGAACCGGATCTTTTAGGGATTCTCTGTTTTAAAGGCGGCTATCAGAAAAGGGTTTTCACTAAAACTCTCTCTCCAGGTCGTGACCTATATCTCCTATATATAGGTCCTGGAGAAAAACCTAATTGATCTTGAACCGATTCAGAATCAATTAAGTCATTAAACCGAAATCTTATTTCGGTCAGAACCCCGTGTCGATTGACACTACTATAGTGTCGATCGACACTGCCTTTAAAACATGTTTATAATGTGTATCAAATACACATCATCTAGATCATTACATTAATGATCATTCCCTTATAAAGTGAATCCTATTTGCTTAGGTGTGTGACCCTGTAGGATCATATAATACTAGTAATGAGTTCATAACTCATAGATCATAAGCGGCTTCTAGAAAAACGTAATAACCACCTAGTATCATATGAATGTCTAATCTCGACATCACAACTATCACTAGAGTGAATACAAGTGTGATTTCAGGACATTCCCAACAATCTCCCACTTGTACTGGAGTCAACTATTCCATTAATCCCTTTGTCGCTATATCTCGATATGGCATAAGGCAAGAACCGGGTCATCCTTATTCAACCAAAATCATGTTCATCGAACTCCGATTTATACTGACAAAACAAAGACTGATATTCAGCTCGTTCGAGTGCGGCCACACATTCCTCAGTATCAAATCTTTGATGGGCCCTAAGATATTTATCTCCTGTTTTACAGGAGGGACAAATCCCACCTTGTTTCATCCCTGTTCCTTCACACACTTCATGATTCGCCCAATCAATGCCTTTATAGTCACCTTTTACGGATAACGTTTGACAAAGTCGAAGCGGACCAATTCATATGTAAGAAATCATGATGAACTCAAGTCTAAGGACTATACTCTATAGTCGTTATGAGAACCTCTCATGACACTTAATTTTTCTGTAGAGTTCTCATTAGCGGGTCATATCCGATCATATGTTCTCTAACATATATCTATGTGATTGACTTTAATACTCTTATTAATGACTCCATGAAACTTAGTCATCAGTCACCTCACATGCTAGTCTCGCGCGGTTGCTGGTGTCCCAAGATATATCGTGGTTTTTACCGGTTTTCAACCACGATATAAGTCCATGTTTTAGAGTCTTTTAGTGTTTTTGGTGTTGTTTTAGAGTCTTTACAGGTACAAGGACGTTTGGAACTTAAAAGATGTTTACTGGGAGTTTTGGAGCATTCACGGAATGAAGGGGCAAAAATGCAAGTTTGGATTGAAGAATTCAGAGAAGCGTCGAGCGACGGGACTTAGTGTGTCGCTCGACACAAAGATTTTTGAAGACAAGAATTTTCGACAGAGAGTAACGTGTCGATCGACACACATTCTATGTCGATCGACACGATGTTCGTAAAAGCCCAGATTTTCAGCAGAAAAGTCCGTTCGAAGCCCGAAGCTTCCAGATGTTTACTTTTAAGTTTTAGGCCGACTTTGTACTGTATAAATACGTGTTTCAAGTCATTGTTTAGCGGGACGCATTATTTTATTTAACTCTTTGATTTATCTTTTAATAAAAACATGTTTTCATTATTCGATATGTCTGAGTAGTACCTTTGTTAGGTTTAGGGTTTTTGAAAGTGTTTGATGATTTGCTGATCTGATCTGTTTATTATTATTAGGATAAAATCATTAGAAGTTTTTCATCTTAACTTGTTCTTATTGCTGATTTTAGCCTCGCGAACTGAAATCTGATCTAGGGTTTATTAATAGAAACGATAGTTTGATTGATAATCCTGAACTTGTTTTTGATGAGCAAAATACCTATTCGCAAAGAGATTTGGCTTAGGATTTTGTGAACAATTGTGCCTGAATTTATTGCTTGTTTGAATCAATCTGATTTCGCAACGACAGTTAGTTTTCTAGGATTTAGACATAGAAACTATTCGCAGCGAGAGCTGGTTTGTTTACTTTCGTGTGCATGTTCATGAACTGTTCTTAATATTCCTGATAACTGATTTATCTGCAATTCTGATTCACTGGAAAATTCCCTATGCCTAGCTTTTATTTCTATTGCTTTTACAACCGTTTTTATTACTGCTAGATTTACTGCTTTTACATTCATCTCACCTAGCTTAATCTGAAAATTGAAATCTATTGTGTTTTTCTGTGACTTCCTGAGGATCGATAACCCTAAGTGCTGCAACTGCTCTCTTAATTTGAGAGAATTTAGGTCTAGGGAAAATTTGACCGTATCATCCCACATCAACAACCTCGACCAAGGACAAATATAATCTATGTCATTTATCTCTCATAGGGTTTCATGATCAAGTCCTCAACTTGATGACCTATAGAATAACAAAAAATTATTTTGGGACTATCATTTAAATACATTTAAATAATACTGAAATCAAATTTTATTAAAATCATCAAAGTATGATTACAAGAACATCAAAGCATAACTTAAAACAAGACAACTCCCACTAAAATCAAGATCACATCTTGATTTCCTTCAGTCCTATAGCAGCAGTATGACTCTCATGCTTAGGTCGCGGGAGGGGCTTGGTCAGAGGATCAGCGACATTCTCATCCGTGGGAACTCTGCTGATCTCTACGTCTCCTCTATCAATTATATCACGTATCAAGTGATATTTCCTCTCTATGTGTTTGGCCTTCTGGTGTGACCTTGGTTCTTTTGCCTGAGCAATTGCTCCATTGTTATCACAGAACAATGCCATAGGCTTTAAGATACTAGGAACCACACCAAGTTCAGAGACGAACTTCTTGATCCAAACAGCTTCCTTTGCTGCTTCCGAAGCGGCAATGTATTCAGCCTCAGTTGTGGAATCAGCTACGGTGCTCTGCTTGGAACCTTTCCAACTGACTGCACCGCCATTCAGACAAAAGACATAACCAGACTGAGACCGGAAATCGTCTCTGTCCGTCTGAAAACTTGCATCCCTGAATCCACTTATGACTAGCTCATCATTTCCTCCATACACCAAGAACTTTTCCTTAGTATTTCTCAAATACTTGAGGATACTCTTGACTGCTTTCCAGTGACACTCACCTGGATCAGATTGGTATCTACTCGTCATGCTTAAGGCACAAGCAATATCTAGACGAGTACAGAGCATGGCATACATAATAGATCCTACTGCTGAAGCATAAGGAATTCCATTCATTCGCTCTTGCTCAGCTTGTATCGAAGGACACTGCTTCTTGCTAAGAGTTATACCATTTATCATAGGCGTGAAACCTCTCTTGGAATTCTGCATATTGAATCTGTGCAATACCTTATCTATATAAGTATCTTGACACAATCCAATAAGCCTCTTCAATCTATCTCTATAGATTCTTATTCCAAGAATGTACGCGGCTTCACCCATGTCTTTTATGGAAAAACAACTTCCAAGCCAAGTCTTGACAGACTGAAGCAATGGAACGTCATTTCCGAGAAGAAATATGTCGTCTACATACAGTACGAGAAATGCAACTCCGCTCCCACTGGTCTTCTTGTATACACATGGTTCTTCTTCGTTCTTGACAAAGTCAAACTCTTTGACCGCTTCATCAAAACGAAGATTCCAACTCCTTGATGCTTGCTTTAATCCATAAATGGATCGATGAAGCTTGCATACTTTCCCAGCAGTTTTAGGATCTGTGAAACCTTCAGGTTATGTCATATACACATCCTCTTCCAGAATTCCATTAAGGAAAGCTGTTTTCACATCCATCTGCCAAATCTCATAATCATAATAAGCGGCAGTTGCTAGGAGTATCCGAATAGACTTAAGCATAGCGACTGGGGAATAGGTCTCATCATAGTCAATACCATGAATTTGCTTGAAACCTTTATCCACTAATCTAGCTTTGAATATCTGGATATTCCCATCCATGTCAATCTTCTTCTTGAAGATCCATTTACACTCAATGGGTCTTACACCATCGGGTAAATCTACCAAGGACCATACTTGGTTTTCTGACATGGATCCCATTTCGGATCTAGCGGCTCTAAGCTACTTTTCGGAGTTAGGGCCCAACATTGCTTTTTCGAAATTCGCAGGTTCGTCACTGTCAATGATCAACAGGTCATGACAATCGTTCACGAGAAGACCGTAGTATCTCTCGGGTTCGTGATGAATCCTTCCGGATCTGCGAACTTCAGGCATCACAGGTGATGGTTCCACAACTCCTTGTGGTTCCACCTGCTGCTCTTCCTCAAGTGGTTGAGCAGACTCCTGTGATTCTCAAACTTCTTCGAGTAGTACTTTACTCCCACTATTCTTCTTATGAAGAAACTCTCTCTCAAGGAAAGTACAATCCCGAGCACAAACACTTTGTTCTCAGAACGGTTGTAGAAGTAGTACGCCTTGGTTTCCTTAGGATAACCAACGAAAAAGCACTTATCAGATTTGGGTGCGGGCTTATCGAATATTAAACGTTTTACATAAGCTTCACATCCCCAAATTTTCAGAAAAGACAAACTTGGAACATTTCCAGTCCACATCTCATGTGGTGTCTTCGCAACTGATTTTGATGGGACTCTGTTTAGTGTAAACGCAAACGTTTCTAGAGCGTATCCACAAAAGGATAACGGAAGGTCTGTGTGACTCATCATTGATCGAACCATATCCAATAGGGTCTGATTCCTCCTCTCGGACACTCCATTCCATTGGGGTGTTCCAGGAGGAGTGAGCTGTGAAACAATTCCACACTCTCTCAGATGATCACTGAACTCTTGACTTAAGTATTCTCCTCCACGATCTGATCGAAGAGCTTTAATACTTTTGCCAAGTTGGTTCTCTACTTCATTCCGGAACTCCTTGAATTTCTCAAAGGATTCCGACTTGTGTCTCATTAGATAGACATAGCCATACCTACTGAAATCATCAGTAAAGGTAATGAAGTATTGTTAATTTCCCCTAGCACTTGTGCTAATCGGGCCGCAGACATCTGTATGTATGAGGCCCAATAAGTCACTGGCCCGTTCATTTGGTTTATTGAAAGGAGCCTTCGCCATTTTTCCCAACAAACAGGATTCACACTTCTCACATGATTCATAATCAAGTGAGCCCAAAAGCCCATCACTATGGAGCTTCTGTATGCGTTTCTCTTTTATGTGACCTAAACGGCAGTGCCAGAGAAAGGTTGGGTTTTCGTCATTAGACTTAAACCGCTTAGTATTTATGTTATAAACGGGCATTGATTGGTTTAAAATGTAAAGCCCATTCTCTAATGGGCCGCTACCATAAAACATACCATCACGATTAAAAGAACAACATTTATTCTTTATAGAAAAATCAAATCCTTCTAAATCCAAACAGGAAACTGAAATGATGTTTCTGCTTATCGCAGGTACAAAGTAGCAATTGTTTAATTCTAAAACCAAGCCCGAAGGCAAAGACAAATGATAAGTGCCTACGGCCAACGCAGCAACCTTTGCTCCATTCCCGACTCGCAGCTCCACTTGTCCTTTCTTCAGCGTCCTACTATTACTTAGTGCCTGCACATTAGTACAAATATGAGCACCACAGCCGGTATCTAATACCCATGAGGTAGAACCTGTAGAAGTAACATTTACTTCAATAACATAAATACCTGGAGAAGTCGTCTTGTACGTCTTCTTCTTGTTCTTCAGACCATCCAGGAATTTCTTGCAGTTTCTCTTCCAATGCCCAGACTCATTGCAGAAATGGCACTTATCAGCATCAGAAGGGCCAGCTCTGGGCTTAGGAGGAGGCGCAGGTTTGTCCTAGTTCATAACCTGGACAGCCTTGCCCTTTCCCTTGCCCTTGCCGGGTTTCTTAAACCTTTTGCCCCCTTGTACCATAAGCACATTAGGGGCACCCTTCTTGATGTTTGGCTCAGCTGTCTTGAGCATGCCATGTAACTCAGTCAACGTCTTCGTCAAGCTGTTCATATTATAGTTCATAATGAACATATCATAGCTTGGCGGCAGTGACTGCAGTATGATGTCAGTAGCCAACTCTTGGCTAATGGGACAGTCCAGTTTCCCCAAGTTATCAATATAACCCATCATCTTTATGACGTGGGGACTCACTGGAGCATCACTTGGTAGCTTGCACTCAACTAGAGATTTAACCGTCTGGTATCTCTCAGTTCGAGCCTGCTCCTGAAACATAGCTTTCAGGCTAGTGATTATCTTGATGGGCGACGCCACATTCTCATATTGCTTCTGCAAATCTGAGTTCATGGTAGCCAGCATCAGACAAGTCACATCGACCACATCATTCGAATGCTTATCCCAAGCATTCTTCTCTGTCTAAGGGGCATTGGCACGGTACTTCTCGGGGAGAACCTTATCAAGGACATAGTCCCTTTTCTCCTGCCTGAGAACGATTCTCAGGTTCCGATACTATTCCAGAAAATTAGATCCATTTAGCTTGTCCTTCTCAAGGACGGATCTCTGGGAGAAAGTGTTGTTTGAGCTTGACATTGCTGAAACAAAAGAGGTAGAGGGTAAGTTACGATGTTCAATAAAAGAGTAAACTTAACAATTAAGAAAACTCGCATTATATTCAAACTATGTTTCCTCAAAAGAATATAATGATCCAAGATCCATGTTTCACTAAAACCCGAGCGAGCCACTGGCTGTTACTCAAATCTTAGCTATACAGGTAAGCAACACTTTGCTAATCATATCCAATATAACTCTTGGTTGTGGATAAAACATCTTATGTTCTAACCACCTGATGTCTCTGGGCCCAGAACTTCTGATAGCCCATTCAAGTAAACCAATCTCTTATGTCATGTAATAGTTGATGTCATGCACTGCAAGTCCATCAACTCAATTACCTACTGCCTCACTCATGTAACTGCAGATACCTTGCACTGCAAGCCTATCACGCAATGAAATGAGCCTTGACAGCTGACAAGATCGGGAAGACATCCAGAACACTTGATATTTAGTCGAGGAACTGAACATTTAATCCTCAATACATATCATATACGCATTCAGGAACTCAATCTCATTGAATCTGGTTCGGTTATTTGATTTCAGGTTCACTAACCATTAATCTGCATAGGCTGTCGATCGACACTACCTTAGTGTCGATCGACACTTACCTCTCTGTCTCAGTTCATCGAAAACCGATCAATCCAATTGAACCGGTTTCGATAACCGACAGAGAATTTCAATAACCGGTCAGTGTCGATCGACACAACATTTGTGTCGATCGACATTGACCAAACCAAATTCATTTTCTCGATAACCGGTCAATCCAATTGAACCAGATCGATAACCGGTCAATCTAATTGAACCGGGTCGATAACCGGTCGGTGTCGATCGACACAACATTTGTGTCCATCGACGCCAACCAAACTGCAACAAACCGAAATTTGTCGGTTTTATCGATCTGATAACCGAGCTTGATAACCGATTCAATCCAATTGAACCGGTTCATCAATCGCAAGGCAGAGGTGCTCGTGTCGATCGACACAACCATTGTGTCGATCGACACGACTAGGTTTCTTAGCCGAATTAAACAATTAAGCGACAAAACAATTTTGCAAAATTTCAATTGATCAATTCCGAATACTGTTCATACAGATTTCAATGTTAAACCCTAAGGCTCTGATACCACTGTAGGAATTCGTTAAGGTTTTTACCAGATTAATCTCTATTAATCAACCTAATCGCAATTCGCAATCCTAGGATCTAGGGTTTGTAAACTTTGAATCTGAAAAGAACGGATCTCGAATATACCTGGAGTTTGCAGCGGAATTGAAGCAGGAAATCGAGATCTCGAGCACTTCAAATGTAGTGCCTCTACCGATAGTCCACACGCACACAACTAGGAATCTGCAGGGATGCTAGTTCCTGGAACCGGATCTTTCAGGGATTCTCTGTTTTAAAGGCGGCTATCAGAAAAGGGTTTTCACTAAAACTCTCTCTCCAGGTCGTGACCTATATCTCCTATATATAAGTCCTGGAGAAAAACCTAATTGATCCTGAACCGATTCAGAATCAATTAAGTCATTAAACCGAAATCTTATTTCGGTCAGAACCCCGTGTCGATCGACACTACTATAGTGTCGATCGACACTGCCTTTAAAACATGTTTATAATGTGTATCAAATACACATCATCTAGATCATTACATTAATGATCATTCCCTTATAAAGTGAATCCTATTTGCTTAGGTGTGTGACCCTGTAGGATCATATAATACTAGTAATGAGTTTATAACTCATAGATCATAAGCGGCTTCTAGCAAAACGTAATAACCACCTAGTATCATATGAATGTCTAATTTCGACATCACAACTATCACTGGAGTGAATACAAGTGTGATTTCAGGACATTCCCAACAGGACCCTGAACATGTCATTCAGAAACCCAGGATGCACTCTGGTCGAACTCAAGGTGACCTTGTTCTCGGACAGACGTGTCTAGAGAACAACACCATTCTGCAAAGCCCAACAGCAACGTTGGCAGATAAAGAGCGTAAGCGCATTTGCGTTCCCTCTACTGAACAAAGCCTCATTCATAAGCAAACAAAGCCTCATTCATGAGCACACAAAGCTCCATTCGCAAAGCCCAACAGCAATGTTGGCAAATACATGACAAAAATGCATTACAACCTAAAGCGCTCCTAAGTATAGGAAGACATCTAAAAGCGAGTACATAACTCCAAAACCAGCAAGGTTCATCATAAGATACAAAAGCTACAGAGTCATTCTGCATTCGCCACAATGCAAGGACCCAAAGTGCTAGTAAGGATACAAGTCATCCAATACTACAACCGCAAATCATAAAATCCGACAAAGGTTTTGGAAGCAAAAAATCATAAAACTAAGCCATTAGCAAGCACCGATGGTCACTCCGCATCCTAACCAGCAATACCATCATTCTCAGAGATCTCTAAGGCTTGCCTCACGCCAGAGACAAGCTCATCAGACACGTCACGAGCATCATAGATCGGGATCTCCCTCTCAACCAAGAGCCTCTCCGCGGCACCAAAAATTGGTTCGTCTGGCTCGCGAAGACGCTCGATGAACTCTAGGTTCGCATTGATCTCAACAAGGTCCAGCATGTTGTCCTTCGCTGCTCCTCCAAATCCCACCAAGCAACCTGGCAACCTGTCTGACCGGGACAGCAGAGCTACAAGTCGCCTCATCCTTGGCCTCAGCAACGGCCTCCTTAATCTTAGCGTCACTGAGACCCTCAGCATCCAACAGCTTACTCCTAAGCAAAGCAATCCCCTCCTTGTCCTTCGCATGCCTCAAAGACGCCCTCGACAGCTTGCCGCTCAACTCTTTCTCCTTTTTCTTCACAGAAACAACGTTATCCTCAAGAGCTTGGTTCCTCTCAGCAAGCTCGATGTTGGCCTTCTCGGCCTCGCTGAGCTCCTTGTCGCGAGAGCGAGAGTCCTCTTCGAAGTAAAAGGCCAATTGTTCCAGCTGAGTGGAGGGCTGCACGTAGAGGAAAACAAAGGGAAAGGTATTAGATCAAAAGTAGCTAAGTACCAAGTGATTACGCGCTCGCTCCCACTCGGGTCCGCGACTACGCGCTCGCTCATACTCGGGTCCGCGACCACGCGCGCGCTCACACTCGAAGCCGCGACCACGCGCTCCCTCACACCCAGGTCCGCGACTATGCGCTCGCTCCCCCTCGGGTCCGCGACCACGCGCTTGCTCATACTCGGATCCGCAACCACGCGCTCGCTCATACTAGAAGCCGCGACCACGCGCTCGCTCACACCCGGGTCCGCGACCACGCGCTCGCTCACACTCGAAGCCGCGACCACACGCTCGCTCCTACTCAAGTCCGTGACCACGCGTTCGCTTACAGTCGAGACCGTGACCACGAGATCGTTTCCGCTATAAGCCGTGACCACGAGGTCGGTCTGATTTGAGGGCACGATACCTAAGCTCTCCTGTGCGGCCGCGAGGCCCGAAGTCTACTAGGCAAGGCAGCTTCTCGGTGCTAACCTCCGCATTACACTCCCTACTCAGCACGTATATGCTAATGATATGCCTTAACCCCCTGGGGTTGATCTGAGTAAGTGAAACACCATTCGCCTCTAAGAAACGAAGGAGACAACCAGGCACCGGAAACCACAGCAAGCAGTGAAGTTCTCGTACAAGGTGAAGTACCCCGCATCTCCACCAAAAAGCACTTCATAGTGCAGAAGTTCTTGTACCACTCGCTTGGCACCCGAGGTCGCAGAAAACGCAGCAGCTTCAGCAAATAAAGCGAGAAGTCTTGAAATCTTCAAAACACTTGCGGAGTCTTAAAACCTCCTGCATAAAGTCACTCTTATTAAAGATGAGGCCATCAATAGAAATTCAACTAAGACTGAGGCAAAACAAAGAGAAGCCGAGGTGGGAATTCTAAAGACACGGAGCAAGCCCAAGGAGGAACTTCGGCAAAACCCAAAGAAGATGGACCAAAGCCATGGCAAGGGATCCATGAAGAATCAAGTTCCTTGTTCAAATCCCCTCATCATTATGCTTGGCACTCTTTTCCCTTAGTAGTGGTTTTGTCCCAAAGGGTTTTCCCTTCTAAGGTTTTAATGAGGCCATCATCTTGTATCTTCCAAGTTCACACTTAACGTTGTTGTGTATAAGCTTGAGGGGGAGTATTGAACAAGATGAGTACTTAAGCGTACTGCAGAAAAGACACCTTGTCTTTAAACGTTAACGCTGATACTTAACACATCTTTTAACTCGACACTATTATCTCTAAACACTACCGAGCTGGGGGGCTAACTGTTGGGGTCGGTTTTCACCCGCTCAGCATTAACGTCCAAAGACAAGACGACTAAGGAAGTGGCCCTCCGGACTCTCAACAAAGAAGGCATAACGACACCTTAGTATTCTTGCGAAGCGAAGTATGTGGCAGCATAACGAGCCAAGGTGAAGCCGGAATGGATTAGGACCAGACAGTGCCGACCACGGCTTCACCCTCGTAGGCCGACCACAGGCTCTCCACCATGGGCTGACCACAGCCTCGCTACCAGGAGCACTGGCTCTCCATGCTGTGAGCGAGCACAGGCTCTCCACCATGGGCTGACCACAGCTTCGCTACCAGGAGCACAGGCTCTCTATGCTGTGAGCGAGCACAAGCTCTTCACCATGGGCCGACCACAGGCTCTCCATGCTGTGAGAGAGCACAGGCTCTCCACCATGGGCTGACCACAGCCTCGCTACCAGGAGCACAGGCTCTCCATGCTTTGAGCGAGCACAGGCTCTCCATCATGGGCCGACCACAGGCTCTCCATGTTGTGAGAGAGCACAGGCTCTCCACCATGGGCTGACCACAGCCTCGCTACCAGGAGCACAAGCTCTCCATGCTGTGAGCGAGCACAGGCTCTCCACCATGGGTCGACCACAGGCTCGTCGACCACATACTTGCCGACCACGTGCTCTCCACATCCTTGTCGACCACAGACTTGCCGACCACGTGCTCTCCACGTCCTTGCCGACCACAACCTCGGCCGGAGGACAAGAGCGGCTTCATTCCTCGGATGACCACACCCTCTTCTCGGTTGTTGCTTACATTCTCGGTCCAATACAGTGGAACGTGACATGGTCCACTTGTGTAAGTGGAGCGTGACGTGATCCACTTGTGTAAGTGGAGCGTGACGTGATCCACTTGTACGAGTGGAGCTTCACTAGCGTCGGCAAAGTGGTGTGGCGTCAGCAAGCTAGCCTAGGGTCGACAAGGTGGAATAGGGTTGGCAAGATAGACTAGGGTTGGCTGTCGCTGAAAGCGACGTTGGTGCAGCCATGACTTTCCTCTCTATATATACCAGTCTAAAAACTCTTGTAAAAAATAGATAAGAACTTTGTACACAAAAATCATTCAAAGCAATAACAAAAAAACTTTCTCATCTCTTGTGATCTTAGCTAAACATAGAAATCTCTAAATCCTCTTCACGAACCCTTACAAATTTAATTGTGCTAGTTTAGGCTCCCACAGACCTTTTCTCTCTTCTTTTTCCTAAACACACTCACTATCTACTCTGTTTACTTAAATTTTATTAATTTTATATTTCAATATACCCCATAAAAACACTCTCTTTCTTCATTTTACAACCATTTTAATAATTTTATATTATAAGAACACCCCAAAATGTCTACAATACAGATGCCCTAAACGTTATTACTTTTTAACGGAGTATTGGAATGAAAACAATATATAGATTTGTTTTTAGAAATATCATTCGTATTTGTATGATACCACTGTTTTCAAAAGTAAATGAACATAAAATAGTGATATTTTTGAAAGAAAATGACTAGAAATTGAAATATTTTGTTATAAAAGGAGTGGCAAAAATTATGGTAAAGAAATAAATCAAGATAAGAGAAAAAATTATTGATTCCATAAAACGAAGCACTCGAGAAAGATAAAAACGAGAGAGGTTTATTAGGGCATGTGCATTGGAGACACCTTGGGGTCTAAAGTGTGTGTTTTATAATATAAAATTATTAAAATGGTTGTAAAAGGAAGAAAGATAGTGTTTTTGTGGGGTATATTGAAATATAAAATTAATAAAATTTGAGTAAAGAGAGTAGATAGTGAGTGTGTTTAGGAAAAAGAAGAGAGAATGTCTAAACTTGGATATTTTTTAGAGTGTTTTGAAAGGAAGAGAGAGTGTTTAAATATAAAATTAATAAAAGTTGAGTAAAAGGATGAAAGAGAAGGTATAAAGTTGAGTAAAAGGAAGAGAGAGTATGTGTTTTAATAATTTTATATGGCCTTAAGACACGATGGTGTCTCCAATGCACATGACCTTATTGTTTTGTCGAAGTTTTGTTGATACATGTATTCATTTGTATAGAGATTACATATATAAAAGTGAATGTGCATGCATAGCAAATTGTGAATGCTTTTAGATACACACAAAATAAAACATATACGAAAATATTAGTACTTTGCAAAGTGGGAATGCAAATATATTGTGCACATTTTGATGACTTTTACAACAATTTTCAATACTTTGAAAAACTAAGTTGATTTTTCACCTAATTCTCAAGAAGAATGCGTTTGACAAAGGGATCAAACCGGTTGGAATTCCAATAAACCGCATATATACTATCAATTTCAACAAAACAATTAACAAACCGAATTTTTAGGTCATAATCAAATCATTTTTACGTGAATATATATATATGTGTGTGTGTAGAAGTAGAACATGTGTGCTTGTGATGGTATGATATAAAGATGGACAAATAGTAAATGAGTGCCAAAAGAGTACCCGTGAGAGACAAAGCAAAAAAGAGTATGGGGTAACCAAAAATGTCGGTTAGTGGGTGCGGACATAATATTAGCCGCGGCTGTGTGACCAAACTACAACACAAATGGTCCCTTTTTGATTTGTTACGTAGCATTATGGTCTTTTACCTTTTTCTATCGAATATTGTTCACTTAATATCATATAATATCTTGATTTGGTTATTATTATCTGATAAATTACAAAGAAAAAGTTTGAACATCGTTCTAGGCTTCCAGCACATCAATGGCTTACACAATTAATGACCTTTCTGATAATTTTGACATGGTCCCTTAAACCAACCCGTGAATCGAATGGTTCCACTCTAAAAGAATAAAAAGAAGACATTTTTAATTTATTATAATCATATCCCCATTTTCATGTCTATTGATTATTCTATCTGTACCTACAAAGAGATTTCACATTGGAATTTTCCTCTTTATTTTTTGCAATATGTGGACGCAAATAAATCAGCATCCCATACCTATCCATCGACTGATACGTTTCACACATTATATCCAACGGTCCAAAAATATAACAAAAATAATCTCTAATATATATCCCAAAAGAACCTTCACTTTTCTCTCCCACTCTTCTTTAAATCATACAACTCACACATATACCTCTCCCTCTCTTTCTCTTTCTGTCTATCTATCACTTTGCAATAAACCACTGTTCAACACGCATACATAACCATGGCCACTTCACAATCCTTCCTTTTGCTCACATTGTCTATGGTTTTAGTTCATTTCTCTTTAGCTCAGTCTCCTATGATGGCTCCTTCTGGCTCGATGTCCATGCCGCCAATGCCTAGCTCGGTTCCTCCGCCAATGTCGACCGGCGGCTCTCCTCCACCGATGCCAATGGCTCCACCACCTATGCCTATGATGACTCCACCACCTATGCCAATGGCTCCACCACCAATGCCTATGGCTTCACCACCAATGATGCCAATGACTCCATCAATGAGCCCAATGGGCGAACCCACTATGCCTATGGGGACAAGCCCAAGCCCATCAACCGACATGGCTTCGCCACCGATGCCACCATCTATGGAATCTTCTCCTTCTCCGGGACCCATGACGATGGCCTCACCGGATTCCGGAGCTTTCAATGTTAAAAACGACGTCGTTGCATTTTCGTGCATCGTCGGAGTTGTTGCAGCCCATTTTCTCCTTGTTTGAGATGATTCATTATTGAATTAGTCAGCAAGAGTTTCGTTTTCGTGTAATTTACTTTCATTTTTTTCTTCCAATTATTAGTTTTCATCACTTTGTCATTTGATTTGAGTTTGTGTTTGATATGTTCGATTCAGACATTTGTTTACTATTTGCTCAATTTAATGGTTGACTCTAGTTGAAGAGGAGACTATATAATCTCCATGCATGTGTATGTAGAACAAATTGTTGCAGAACAATTCTCAAAAATACTATATGTTTTGTTTTATTTTCCAAATTCATACAAACATTTAAAAAATGTCATTCAAAGTACTACAAACTTTAGATATGATAAAAGTATTTATTGTTCTTCCAAGAATACAAGTGCAAAGTATTAACTAGGTAATTTGATAAAAGTATTGTTCTTCCAAGAATACAAGTGTCGTGTCACCCTACAAAGAAAAATGCTAAATTTGCAAGCTGTGACATTGGTAAGAAAAGAATCGCATCTTTGTAGGGAATAAGAGATCGTGATCGTGGAATTTTCTGAAAACATAATTTACATTTCACGGTTGAAATCAAACCACACAAATTAAATTCTCATTGACTATATATAAAATGAGAAATTCCAATATAGAAATTAAATTGTGGAATGTAATAGGTGAAGATAAAGACTATACAAGTCTATTACCACCACATTTGTTTGCATTTATAAGTACACATTATATAAATTTCATTATTTTGTTTGTAGAAAGTGAGAAAATTCTAAAATGTTGAATTTAAGAATTGTTGAATGCCATTTAGTGAAGAGTGTAGGGAATAGAGTTATAGAGTTATGCCCGACCCAAAGATACAGCTAAAAAGAAAATGACGTTCACATGTCTGTCTTTCTCAATTGTTCTGGCTACCATTTTCCAATATATGAAAAAATCTTTATCTTTTTCTATTAATCTCGATCATTTGTTTTTGTTTACCTTTTTAACGCAAATAAATATCTTTGTTAATAGTCATTAACAAATAACAATGTCAGCGCAGAGATGTATATTTATCCCTTTACCGGTACAAGTTAGAATGACAAAAACATATTTACCTGTCTTTTGTCAACACTATATTTAACTTTGCTACATATATAAGTGTATAGAGTTAATTAAGTAAATGGAGATCATTTATTCATTTGATAAATTAGATATCGACAGAGAAAAATATCATTGAAACTATCATGATACATGAATACACGTATAGAAAACTTTAGTTGATAAGTTAAATGTCTAACTCTTAGTGTAAAAATAACGTGTTATGGAGGAAAATCATTTGTTACATAACAATAAAAAAAAAAACATCTAAAATAACAAAAATAAAATTGGGCCTATAAGATATGGGCCTTATATTCTTTTTAATTTCCACATGCAAAATCTTTTCTCAGCCCAATAAATATTATTTTCTCAAGTCTCCCCAATAAGTCTTTTCTCAAGTCTCCCCCAGTCAACCCCAAGTCCCCTCAAGGGGTCGTCTTCTTCTTCTTGTCGGAGATGAAAATAATGTGCTCTCTTCAGTGAAAGGTGGAAACAACCTTGAATTTTCCTCCAAGTATCTGCAAAAAGAAACGCCAAATTTCTCAATCATTTTTCTAGAAATATCTGATGCAACATTTGCTTTTTAATTTCCATAAGAATGATAGTGAGTGTTTTCTCTTGAGAATTCGTGTGTATCTTTTTTCCCCATGGCTTCTACTTCTTCTTCTTCTTCTCGCTCCTTGAAATACGATGTTTTCCCGAGCTTTAGCGGTGAAGATGTTCGCAAATCGTTCCTTAGTCATCTTCTCAAAGAGCTCAATCGCAGATCAATCATTACTTTCATAGACCATGGAATCGAAAGAAGCAGCGAGATCGCGCCTGCGCTTTTATCGGCGATTAGAGAATCAAGGATCTCGATCGTGGTCTTCTCTAAGACGTATGCTTCTTCCACATGGTGCTTGAATGAATTGGCGGCGATTCACGAGTGTAAGGGATTTGGTTTGATGGTGATTCCGGTTTTCTACGATGTTGATCCTTCTGATGTGAGAAAACAGACCGGAGATTTTGGAAAGGCCTTTGATGCGACCTGCAATGGCAAAACGGAAGATGAGAAACAAAGGTGGATCCAAGCTCTCAGAGAAGTAGCAAACATCCCTGGAGAGGATTCTCGGAATTGGTATGTTCTTTATCTCAGAATTGGGGTTTCATTTGAATAGATTTCGAGATTGTACTTTTAGTAATGGGGAATTTGGATATTGGATTTTAGGAGTGACGATTCAAAGATGATTGAACAAATCTCCAATGATGTCTCCAATAAGCTTTTTACACCATCCGACGATTTTCGTGACTTTGTGGGGATTGGAGCTCATGTAGAGGCAATTATGGATTCAAAGTTGTGTTTGGAATCTGAAGAAGTGAGAATGGTTGGGATTGTGGGGCCTTCAGGGATTGGTAAGAGTACCATAGCTAGAGCTTTATTCAGTCGACTCTCTACCCAATTCCACCATCGGGCTTTCGTCACTTCTAAGAGAGCTATGCAGGACAAAAAGATGACCGTCCAGGATAACTATAATTCTAGGTCAAAAAGACATAGAGATAGAAAGTTTAGGTATGGTGGAACAAAGGCTAAAAGAATGGAAAGTTCTTATTGTTCTTGACGATGTGGATGAAATAGAGCTGCTAAAGACTTTGGCGGGACGAACGGGATAGTTTGGATTTGGAAGCAGAATCATTGTAGTCATTCAAAGTTGTGTTTGGAATCTGAGGATGTAAGAATGGTAGGGATTGTGGGGCCTTCAGGGATTGGTAAGAGTACCATAGCTAGAGCTTTGTTCAGTCGACTCTCTACCCAATTCGACCATCGGGCTTTCGTTACTTCTAAGAGAGCATCCATGCAGGACAAAGAGGACGGCTATAGCATGAAGCTGGGTTGGGCAAAGCAACTTCTAGCAGAAATTCTTGGTCAAAAGAACATAGAGATAGAAAGTTTAGGTATGGTGGAACAAAGGCTAAAGCACTCGAAAGTTCTTATTGTTATTGACGACGTGGATAAAATAGAGCTACTAGAGACTTTGGCCGAACGAACCGGATGGTTTGGATTAGGAAGCAGAATTGTTGTGGTCACTCAAGATAGGGCGCTTCTCCAGTCACATGAGATTGACCTTATTTATGAGGTGGATTACCCATCTAAAGAACTGGCTCTTCAAATGTTTTGTCAATCTGCTTTTGGGGAAACCTCTCCACCTGATGGTTTTCTGGAGCTAGCTGCTGAAGTTACAAACCTTTCCGGTAATCTTCCTTTGTGTCTCAACGTTTTGGGTTCTTCTTTAAGAAAGAAGGGCAAAGAGTATTGGGCGGAGATGTTGCCTAGGCTCCGCAAAGGTTTAAACGGGAAAATTCAGAAAACTTTAAGAGTCAGTTATGATGGATTAGATGAACAAGACGATCAAGATCTATTCCTCTACATTTCGTGTTTATTCAATGGTGAGAGTTTCAATTACATCAAAAACTTGTTGGAGAAGAGTTTTCACACTAGTGTTAACACTAGCCTTGGAACGCTAGCTGATAAGTCCCTCCTACGTATAATTACACCACACGAAACTGTGCATATGCACATTTTGCTAGAGAAGTTGGGTAGAGAAATTGTTCGTGCAGAGTCAATTAACAATCCTGGAAAACGTCGATTTTTAGTGGATGCGAAGGATATATCTGATGTATTTAACGATAATATTGTAAGTGCTTATATATGATTTCACTCCTCACCTTATTTGAATTCAGTCGTCTTTGGTGTTTGATAAATTGTCCGAATTTTCTTTCGTGGGGATTTTTCTTTCAGGGTACAGAAAATGTCCTGGGAATACATTTCAACACATCAGAAATTTACAACCTGTTATCTATTGATGAAAAATCGTTCGAAGGAATGCGTAACCTCCAGTTCATAAAGTTTTACAATGAGGGGTGGAGATATACGTTCGGTGAAGTCAGATTGTATTTACCTCGAGGCCTCCTTTATTTACCCCGTAAACTCAGATTGCTATATTGGGATGAATATCCAGCAAAATGTTTACCTTCCAGCTTTAGTGCAGAATATCTGGTTGAACTTATAATGAGGAATAGTAGGCTTGAGAAGTTGTGGGAA
Source organism: Draba incana (assembly GCA_963576765.1). Taxonomy (NCBI): domain Eukaryota; kingdom Viridiplantae; phylum Streptophyta; class Magnoliopsida; order Brassicales; family Brassicaceae; genus Draba; species Draba incana. The sequence goes on from OY755208.1 coordinate 530,155, forward strand.
GGAGCTCAGGTACCAACTTGTAGCTTTATTTTTTTCATTATTTTATACGGTGTTGCTTAGAATCTGTCTAGTATGTTTTGAACGTGTGTGTTATCTTTTCCCCTACTTTGTTTTCAGCCATGTAGAAGCCTCAAGGTGATAGATTTATCTAGATCCCAAGATTTGAAAGAAATTCCAGATCTCTCTAATGCCACAAATCTCGAGAGATTGAATCTTTTCTATTGCACATCTTTGGTGACACTTCCTTCCTCAATTCGGAATCTCAAGAAACTGATAGATTTAATAATGTTTGGATGCTCAAATCTCGAGGTTCTTCCAACTGACGTCAACTTGGAATCTCTTGATTACCTCGATTTGAGTGGATGCTCCAGGTTGAGAACTTTTCCTCGGATTTCAAGAAACATTTCAAGGCTTAAGCTAGATGGATCTGCAATGGAAGAAGAAGATTGTTTATGGATTGAGAATCTCTCGGGGCTCACTGAACTTAATTGGGAAAATTGTCCTCTGAGATGTATGCTTTCTAACTTTCACCCTGAACATCTTGTCGAACTCGTTATGAGAGATACCAAGCTTGAGAAACTATGGGAAGGAGTCCGGGTAAGATTTTTCGTAAATTTTCAATTTCTTTATTTATTACGAAGGAAGAAACCATCTTCATTGTTTTTCGAATTGGCTTGCGTCCCAAGATTTTTAATCTGTATGCTATAATCTGAAGTGTCATAATGGCTTGAAATCCATAGGCTGCAACCGTTACCTATGAGTGGATCCATATAGAATTTTGTTTTCATTTTATGACTCATTTTGTTGATTATTTTTCCAGGGTTGGGTGGGAGTAGTGTGAGTTTCGTGGACTAGTCGTAATTATGTTTTTGGTTGATCCAGACCGCCAAAGTTATATATATATGACTAGGGTTTAGTCATTAACAAATGAGTTTTGTGCGTAGACATAATTAGGTTCAGCGGCCAACCTAGACTGGTCAAGTATTAGAGTCTACGATTCTACACTAACAACGGTTTGCTTATTTTCTTGTGTTTCAGTCGCTTGAAAGTGTCTGAGTCCGTGAATTTTTCAGGATCCAAAAATCTGAAAGCAATTCCACATCTCTCAACGAGTCTCAAATATTTGCGCCTTGATAATTGCAAAAGTTTGGAAATCCTTCCTTCTTCGTTTCAGAATCTTGACAAGCTGGAGTTGTGGAGCATGAGTGGCTGTGAAAGCCTGAAAGAAATTCCAGATCTTTCAAATGCCACCAGTCTCTTGGAATTGAATTTGTCAGGATGTGTAAGCCTGAAAGAAATTCCAGGTCTTTCAAAGGCCATCAATCTGAAGAAGTTGAATTTGTCAGGATGTGTAAGCCTGAAAGAAATTCCAGATCTTTCAAATGCCACCAGTCTCGTGGAATTGGATTTGTCAGGATGTGTAAGCCTGAAAGAAATTCCAGATCTACCTAAGGCCACTAAACTTGAGAAGTTGAAACTCAACAATTGCAGAAATTTGAAGAAGCTTCCTGATTCAATCGAAATCTAGAACAACTTACACAATTGAACATGAGGGGATGCACAAGTCTCGAGGTTCTTCCAACCATCTTCAACTTGGAACATCTTGTGTCTGCAGATTTTACAGACTGTGAAGGAGTCACGTCAGTTAGTGCTGCAAGTCTGGTGAAAACGGTAGCAGAATTACGTGAGAGAATGCATCTCTCCTGCTTCGATTCAGATACTGAGTTCCTATTCCAATATTGCTTCAATTTGGATCAAGATGCGCAGAAATTCATCCTACAGTTGAATTTCAGATATGCAATCTTACCTGGTAAAAAAGTGCCTACGTACTTCACGCATCGAACTCGTGGAAGTTGCCTAACTGTCCCTTTACCTCAAAGCTCTCTTTCTCAAAACCATTTGGGATTTACGGCTTGCTTCATTCCTAACCCTGCTACTGACTTCCAATATTATTGTTATGAAAAGATCATTGTCCACTGGAAATTCAGAAGTGAAGAGGATACACATGAAGTTAAGTTTGACATCTGGCCAGCTAAGTTGGATCATCTGGTCGTTTTTCACTTTAATATCTGCTTTAAAGAAGATCCTCCATCTCAATTGGACTGCAACAATGTGGAGCTTGAGTTCGTATTATATAGTACTGGTCCCATTGAGCCATGTAAGATAAAAGGATGCGGTGTTCGAGTCTTGGATGTCTCTCAATCTGTGGATGCTAATGATATTAGCTCTGAAACTGAGTACACCGACCAATCTGGAGAAAGTGATGTAGAGACAGAGAGAAGCAAGAAGCGAATGCGGGTAAGCTTTGGCATAAATCCAACAGAATACCATAACTGCTATCTCTTGATTCTCTTTTTCAGGATCAACATAAAAATGAAAACATTATCTATTCTAATAGATTTATTTATTGTTATGCAGACGAACCAAGGATCGATGACTCTGAATTTGGAGCTTGCCTTAGGGCTGGGTGAAGCTCATCCTCACGCTTCTTCTAGAAGCAAGGTGTACTCACCATTAACTTCTTCAAGGAATTTTCATGGTAATGGTGATGGACCATCACTGAATCTTTCCCTTTCTCCTTTTGATCTGCGTCTCGAGGAAGAAGCTGTGTATTTTGATCCCATGATAACGGAACAGCAACACACAGGGACACCCAGTGAGGAGGATACTTCGTCTTCTCCACAGCTTATACACTTTTTCAGGTGACCCCCAACATCTTAAATATCTATTTTATTCAAACTGAGATACTACAGAGTACACATGATTGAATAAATAAATTTTACTCTAGCCATCTTTATTTTTTCCCCTGCAGATGATGGAAATAACATCTCCAAATCAGTGACGAGTGATCAGTTGAGAAGTTCTCCTCAACTCTTAAGGCTAGTACACTGCGATTGAAGTAGTTCCTTCTTGTACTGTACATTTTCTCAATTGCCCTTGCCATTTTCCTATGTGTCTATCACTACGATATTTTGCAACGTTTAATTACAATTTGTATCGGAATATATAAGGATGTTCATAAACTCAGCAGAGTACTTTTTTTTAATCGTCTAGATTTATGAATTACTACAAATTATTAGAACTATTATATAAACGATTACACACGGACAATTTTACCGTATTCCGAACTTTTCTCTTTGCACCACGGTGAAAATCTCCCGTAAATATTGTCTCCGTTAATTTACGCTATATGTGTGGAAATATTAATAACCCTTTAGTCAACCAAGTGTCAGTAGTTGATCAGTTAATTCTTGAAAAAATATATTTTGGGCCGTGACTATGGCTCATGATTGCTCTTCTTCTTCATTTTAAGAGATAAAAATCTTTATTGTTCTGAGTGTGAAATGGAAAATCACTGTTCAGAAATTTCCTGCAACTGGCCTTTCGCTATACAACATCACTGTTCAGAATTGTTTCCCATGGGGTTTTTCGAACACCAGAATACGTTAATTTGTATAGTCTCTTTTCCTTCCCATAAGAATCTCAACATCTATTCTCTATTTTCATGGCTTCTTCTTCGCGCACCTGGATATGAATGTGATGGTGAGCTATGGGCCTTGTATGCTCTTTTCATTTCCCGATGAAAAATCAGTATCAGCCCAATAAGAGAGTAAAGTTTTAAGTTGCTTTTGACTTTTTGAGTGTGAAATGGGAAAAATCGCTTGGAAATCTCCTCTTGCTCTACTTCTCTGCTACAAACACTGTTTCCTCCAACACCGAATTAGGTTAATTTGTGTAGTCTCTCTTCTTCTCCTTCCCATAAGAATATTAACATTTTTTTTCCATTTCCTTTTCCATGGCTTCTTCTTCTTCTCCTCCTCCTCCTCGCACTTGGAAATACGATGTTTTCCCGAGCTTTAGCGGTGAAGATGTCCGCAAATCGTTCCTCAGCCACTTTCTCGAGAAACTTCAAGGCAAATCAATCATCACGTTCATCGACAATCGCATCGAGAGAAGCCGAACAATCGAGCTTGAGCTTTTACTGGCGATAAGGCAATCGAGGATCTCCATCGTCGTTTTCTCTAAGAAATATGCTTCTTCTACCTGGTGTCTGAACGAATTAGCTGAGATCCACGATTCCCATGAGGAATCGGATCAAACGGTGATTCCGATTTTCTACGAGGTTGATCCTTCTCATGTTAGAAAACAGATTGGAGAATTCGGAAATGCCTTTGAAACCACATGCGAAGGCAAATCAGAAGATCGTATAGAAAGATGGAAGAAAGCTCTTTCAACAGTAGCAGGTTTAGCTGGATACGATTCTCAAAACTGGTATGTTCTTCCTTCTTTAATTTCATTGCGTTTTATGATCTGAATATGTTGAACTATCCCAGAACTAGGTTTCGTTGCATAGACTCCAACATTTGACTATTCCTTGATTTCAGGAGTGGCGAAGCAGAAGCGATTGAACTAATTTCCAAGGATGTGTTGGATAAACTTAGTCTTACATCATCCGATGATTTTCGTGAATTTGTGGGGATTGATGCTCATATAGAGGCAATTAAGGATTCAAAGTTGTGTTTGGAATCCGGGGGAGTGAGAATGGTAGGGATTTTGGGTCCTTCAGGGATTGGTAAGAGTACCATAGCTAGAGCTCTATACAGTCGAATATCTAGCAAATTCGACCATCGGGCATTCATTAGTTATAAGAGAGCCGCGCAGGAAAAAAAGGTAGCCGACTTTGGCATGAAGCTGAGTTGGGCAAAGCATTTTCTATCAGAGATTCTATGTCAAAAGGACATAAAGATAGAAAGTTTAGGTGTGGTGGAACAAAGGCTAAAGCATAGGAAAGTTCTTATTGTGCTTGATGATGTGGACGAAATAGAGCTGCTAGAGACTTTGGTGGGACGAACTGGATGGTTTGGTTCTGGAAGCAGAATCATTGTGGTCACTCAAGATAGGGCACTTCTTGAGTCACATGAGATTGACCTTATTCATGAGGTGGAGTTCCCATCTGAACATCTGGCTCTTCAAATGTTTTGTCAATCTGGTTTTGGGAAAACCTCTCCACCTGATGGTTTTATGGAGTTAGCTGCTGAAGTTGCAAACCTTTCCGGTAATCTTCCTTTGGGTCTCAACGTTTTGGGTTCTTCTTTGAGAGGGAAGGACAAAGAGCACTGGGTGGAGATGATGCCTATGCTCCGAAATGGTTTGAATGGCAAAATTGAGAAAACATTAAGAGTCTCTTATGAAGGATTAGATGAAAAAGATTATCAAGATATATTCGTCTACATTGCGTGCTTATTCAATGGTGAGAGTGTCAATTACATCAAAAACTTGTTGGAGAAGAGTTTTCGCAGTGTTAACACTAGCCTTACAACGCTAGCTGATAAGTCCCTCCTACGTATAATTACACCACACAAAACTGTGCAAATGCACATTTTGCTAGAGAAGCTGGGTAGAGAAATTGTTCGTGCAGAGTCAATCGACAATCCTGGAAAACGTCGATTTTTGGTGGATGCAGAGGAAATCTCTGATGTATTTAACGATAATAGTGTAAGTTTTTATATACTTTCATTCCTCGCTTTGTTTGAATTTAGTAGTCTTTGGTGTTTGATAAATTGTCTGGATTTTTGTTAAAACAATGATTTTTCTTTCGTGGGGATTTTTCTTTCAGGGTACAGAAAATGTCCTAGGAATACATTTCGACACATCAGAAATTTACGACCCATTATCTATTGATGAAAAATCGTTCGAAGGAATGCATAACCTCCAGTTCATAAAGTTTTACAAAGAGTGGTGGGATGAAGTCAGATTGTATTTACCTCGAGGCCTCCTTTATTTACCCCGTAAACTCAGATTGCTACATTGGGATGAATATCCAGCAAAATGTTTACCTTCTAGCTTTAGTGCAGAATATCTGGTTGAACTTAAAATGGTGGATAGTAAGCTTGAGAAGTTGTGGGAAGGAGCTCAGGTACCAACTTGTAGCTTTATTTTTTTCGTTATTTTAGAATCTGTTTAGTATGTTTTGAACATGTGTATTATCTTTTCCCCTACTTTGTTTTCAGCCATGTAGAAGCCTCAAGTTGATAAATTTATCTGGATCCCGAGATTTAAAAGAAATTCCTGATCTCTCTAATGCCACAAATCTCGAGATATTGAATCTTTTCAATTGCACATCTTTAGTGACACTTCCTTCCTCAATTCGGAATCTCAAGAAACTGATAGATTTATGTATGTCTGTGTGCTCAAATCTCGAGGTTCTTCCGACTGACGTCAACTTGGAATCTCTTGATTACCTCAATTTGAGCAATTGCTCCAGGTTGAAAAGTTTTCCTCGGATTTCAAGAAACATTTCAAGGCTTTATCTAGATGGAACTGCAATGGAAGAAGATGATTGTTTATGGATTGGGAATCTCTTGGGGCTCACTTTACTTGATTGGGTAAATTGTCCTCTGAGATGTATGCCTTCTAACTTTAACCCAGAACATCTTGTCATACTCGCTATGAAAGATACCAAGCTTGAGAAACTATTGACAGGAGTCCGGGTAAGGTTTTTCGTAAATTTTCAATTTCTTTATTTATTACCAAGGTGGAAACCATCTTCGTTGTTTTTCGAATTGGCTTGCGTCCCAAGATCTTTTAATCTGTATGCTATAATCTGAGGTATCATATTGGCTTGAAATCCATAGGCTGTAACCGTTACCTATGAGTGGATCCAAATTGCCCAGAATTTTGTTTTCATGACTAGGGACCATTTTTATGACTCATTTTGTTGATTATATTTCAAAGGTTGGGTGGGAGTAGTGTGACTTTCGTGGACTAGTCGTAATTATGTTTTTGGTTGATCCAGACCGCCAAAGTTATAGATATGAGTAGGGTTAAGCAACACTGCGATCGAAGAAGTTCCCTCCTGGATTGGGAATCTCATTCACCTCACTCACCTGTGTATGAGAGGTTGTAAGAAGTTAAAAATCATCTCCGCCAACATTTGGAACTTGGAAAATCTTTATTCTGTTGATTTTACAGATTGTGGAGTAGTCACGTCAGTCAGTGATGCAAATGTCTTCTGCCCCGATTCAGGTGCCAAGTTCTTATTCTCTAATTGCTTCAGTTTGCATCGAGTAGCGCATGAACTCATCCTACAAGCATACTCCCGTTTTTTGGTCTTACCTGCTCAAGAAATACCTACATATTTCACTCATCAAACTTCTAAAAGTTACTTAAGTGTCTCTTTGGACCGTTTACCTCAAAGCTCTCTTCCTCCAATCTATTTGCGAATTAAGGCTTGCATCATTCTTGGACCTGCTACTGACTTCCAATATACTTATCCAAAGATCATTGTTCACTGGAGATTCAGAAATGAAATGGGTGCACATAAATTTGAGCTTGACGTGGACTCCTCTAAGTTGGATCAACTGGTCGTGTTTCACTTTCATATCCGGCTTAAAAAAGATTCTCCACCTCAATTGGACTGCAACATAGTGGAGTTTAAGGTCGAACTCCATAAGAGTGCTCGTTGTCTTTGCACTAAAGGCCGCAACCTAAACACTTGTCCCGATTTGCCTCACAAAGGATTCGGTATACGAGTCTTGAATGTCTCTTCAACTCTGGATGCTAATGATATAAACTATGAAACTGAGTACAACCACCACCAGCTTAGAGAAAGTGATGCAGAGAGTGGGAGAAGCAAGAAGCGAATGCGGGTAAGATTGTCATAAATTCAACTAAAAACTCTATATAAATGCTACCTCTTGAGATTCTCTTTTCCAGGATCAGCGTGAAGATGGAAAAACTATTTTTGATGGAAATTAAAGTTATTTATTAACGTGATTTATATGGGTTTTCTGCTAAAAAACCCTTCAAGTGATTACTGTTTCCCTATTAACCATCGAAGTAAAAAAAATGCAGGTCAATCCTTCAACTTCTGGTCAACCAACTATATAACCCTTGACGTTATATCGGTGACAGAATTAAAAACGCACCGTTTTACTTATGGAAAATGCTGCTTAATTAATTTAAACAATTTTAGAATTAAAAAAAAAAAAAATAGACACAATTATTCTTCGTCTTCTTCCTCTCTTTGTTCCTCTCGACAATCGAACTCTTCTCAACCACCATTGATAACAATAAACTTCTCCAAAACAAAATCTCCCACGTAAAACCCATTCTTCTCTTCTTTCTAATCTTATTCTAGTCTGACAAATAATAAGTCTCTCTCTGTTTTCTACTATCTTAAATCCCAGATCCGCAAACTCCATCTCTGAATTCTATCGCATCTCACAATGATAGAGTACATCGTTTATGTCTCTTGCTTTGCTCTCTCTAATCCTTAACAAATATTTTCATAAATTTGTGTAAACTTTTTAAATCCAGAAATCTTAATCTTTAAGTTTTCCCCAAATTGATCCGAGTATAACTAAAAAACTGCGTGTTGGTTTTTTTTTTCTTTTGGTCAAACGAAACTGCATCTTGTTTTTGGGTTGGAAGTGGAAAGTGGTTGTTGTTCGGAGTGACGGCGATTCCGGTATGATCGGAGAATTCCATAAGAGGAAAAAGAAGAAAGATATTTATTTTCTTATATTTTGTTTATTTAATTAAAATAGAAAAATGTGTGTTGTTTTTGAGTTGTAAGTGAAAACTTCTTGTTGTTTTAAGTCATACAAAACGCTCTGTTTTATAATCCGTCAGTTTTGTTAACGTCGTTAGTTTTTGCCACGTCATCGATACAGGCAAGGGTTATATAGCGGGTTGACCAGAAGTTGAGGGATTGACCTGTATTTTTTTTACTTCGAGGGTTACTAGGGAAACAGTAATCATTTGGAGAGTTTTTTAGCAGAAAATCCTATATATAATTCTCGTTCGCTATGAGAATGGTATGAATGCTATTTTATAAAATGTGTTATAAAAAGTGAGATTTGTATTTCTATATAATATTTATGTATGTCGATATATGTATATAAGAAGACGAGAGAATGAAAGAGGAATAGAAAGCTTAATTGTTATTATTTTCTTCTCTAACTTACATTTCGTATACAAACTCTCATTTATAGCCAAGTAAATAACATGGTGAGTAAGACAACATCCCTTGTAGTCTTGTAGATACAAATTAAGACTAGTGTTCACGAGGTGGCAAGTGGATAATCACTATCTTTAAGATAATGCTATTAGTCTTGTGACCAAAAATTAATAATAATGCTATTAGTAGTCTAGTCTAAAGACTTATCTAAACAGCAAAGTTAGTCGAAGCATATATGATGTATGCATTTGTCTTTTGTTCATGAAGTTTGAGCGGTTTGCGGTGTATTTGTAATTTGTATCACTGTTTTACACACAATAAACTCTAGGTGAAAAATTGGCTCGTTTTGTAAAGCCCAGTAGTTGCTCACTTGCAGTAGAAGATGCGATACGAAAAGATGCAGATCAATTTTTCGAGATTTTACTGAGCAGTGCCGGATTTCTATTATTACTGATATTTGTATGAGGAGCGATTTCGGCTCATGGTAGGCCTGGCAATGTATTAGTTATTGAGGAAGTTAAAGAAGAACAACCCCATAATTTAAGGAATGCTTTAAGGAGGAAGACAAGGAGGACTTTAGGGAGGAAGACATGGAGGACTTTAAGGAGGAAGACAAGGATTAATATTCTAACATACTTTGGAGCCTCTCAATCTCCTTTGTGCATACAAACTCTATAAATATGGTGTTTCATTCATTGTAAAATTCATCTTGAATTAATAAGATTAATCAAGTTCATACACTTACTCTCTCTTGTTCTTCATTCTCTTTCTATCCAAAATACTCTTAATCTTACTCTCTTATTCCGCAAATTCCAACATGGTATCAGAGCAATGATCCTTGATTGTTAGTTCAAACTCTTTTGTTATTCATTCAAAATCTCTCGGAAATTAAAATTTCCTCTTTCTCGGTTCTTTAAAATTCAAATTCTAAAGATTCCTCTAATTTCTCAAGGGAAGAAGAAGTATGGATTCATCTAAACCTCTTGTTATCTCGGTAATTCTCAAAGGAGAGAATTATCTCTTGTGGTCAAGAACCACCAAAACCGCCTTAAGTGGCCGTGGCTTATGGAGCCACATCGATTTAAGCCTTGTTCCAAAGGAGACCGAAGCCAAACTTACCGACTCTACCGAAGAAAAGAAGGAAGAGGTAAAGGAGGCTAAGCGAGTCAAGAAAGCCTTATGGTACCAAGAAGATCAAGCCGTTCTAGCGATTCTTCACAACGGTCTTGAAGCATCTATACTTGAAGCATACTCATATTGCGAAACTGCAAATGAGTTATGGGAAACGCTCAAGAAAGTTTACGGGAACGTTAATAACCTTACTCGGGTCTTCGAAGTCAAGAAGGCTCTCAACACCTTAAGCCAAGATGACTTAGGGTTTACCAAACATCTCGGGAAATATCAATCCCTCTTTGCCGAACTAGAAGGGCTCCGACCTTTCACCATGGATCCGGAGACTCTCATTATTCGAAGAGAACAAGACAAGATCTTTGGGCTTCTCTTCTCACTCAATCCGGTCTACAATGACCTCATCAAGCATATCCTTCGGTCCGACAAGCTTCCAAGCTTTGACGATGTTTGTTCCCAAGTTCAAAGGGAACTAGGCTCTAGTGGATTATTTAACGGAAAAGGAGAGCTTCCTATGGCTCACAAAGGAGCGTATGACCGATTTGAAGATCGGCGAAACAGCAACCGTGTCAAACACCCTCACCTATGGTGTGAGTATTGCAAGATGCACGGTCACACGAAAGCAAAATGTTGGACACTCTATCCGCATCTAAGGCCGAAAGTGCTACCCGAACGTAGGGAGCCAAGGGCCAACTACGGATGCAACAATGAAGACACCGGTCCTTCAAACAAGAAGGAAGAAACAAACCATGGAGGTTGTATGTCTAAATCCGACTTGGAAGCTATCATCAAGTCCCTCAAAGATTCCGGTATCAATTTTCTATCCCATAAGTCTAGAGACTCTTTAATTGTGGATTTGGGTGCTTCACACCATATGATTAGCAATGAGAACATTCTAGGGAATATAGAAATGGCTAGTGGAAATGTAGAAATTGCTAATGGTGATAGAATCCCAATCAAAGGAATCGGTAATCTAAGACTATTTGATAAGAATTCTAAGGCATTTTATATGCCAAAATTTACGAGTAATCTTTTGTCGGTTAAGAGAGCGACAAAAGACTTGAATTGTTATGTTATATTCGGCCCTAATGGAGTTTATTTTCAGGATATTGATTCGGGAAAAATCTTTAGGGAAGGAGGAACCGAAGATGACTTATATGTCATTAAAATTTTTACTTCAAGCTCGGATAAATTGTTTTCGTTTAATTTTCGTTTTGAAATTTCAAATAATGCATTGTGGCATGCTAGACTTGGTCATCCTCATTCTAGAGCTCTTGAACTTATGTTACCAAATGTTGTTTTTGATCATTTAAATTGTGAGTCTTGCATTTTGGGAAAACATTGCAAAACGGTGTTTTCTAAATCTACAACTATCTATGAAAATTGTTTTGACTTAGTTCATTCGGATGTGTGGACATCTCCATGCTTATCTAGAGATAACAACAAGTATTTCGTGATTTTCATAGATGAAAAATCAAAATATACTTGGGTTACTCTCCTTCCATCAAAGGATCGTGTATTTGAAGCATTTACTAACTTTGAAAATCATGTGATTACTCATTACAATGCCAAGATAAAAGTGTTTAGGTCGGATAACGGTGGTGAATACATGAGTCACAAGTTCAAGGAACATCTAACCAAACAAGGAATAATTCATCAAACATCGTGCTCGTATACACCACAACAAAACGGTGTCTCCGAGAGGAAGAATAGACATCTTATGGAAGTGGCCCGATCGATGATGTTCCACACAAATGTTCCAAAGAAGTTTTGGGGAGATGCCGTGATGATGGCGTGCTACCTAATCAATAGAACATCAACCAAAGTTCTTGGAGATTACTCACCATTTGAGGTACTTACTAAATCTAGACCGTCTTTAGAACATCTAAGGGTTTTCGGTTGTGTTTGTTTTGTTCTAGTGCCCGGAGAATTACGTAGGAAGCTGGATCCGAAGAGCACCAAGAGCATATTCCTAGGCTATTCAACAAACCAAAAAGGATACAAATGCTATGATCCGATAAACGAAAGGATACTAGTTTCCCGTGATGTGAAGTTTATAGAAGATCAAGGTTACTACGAAAAGAAGGATTGGGAAGACTTGAAGGACCTAGCAACTCCCTTGGACCGGAGTGCATCTCTAAGATTCCTACTTAATCATTTAGGAGAACCAGCCTCAACAAGGAAAGAGACGACCTCAAATGAAGACCTAGATGAAAATCTAAGTGAAGAAGGAACTCTTCACACTAACGATCTAAACGAAGGACCACAAGTAGAAACGAGCGATCAAGAGGAAATTCTAGAACCGGAGATACAAGAAGAAGTCGATACTCAAGGGGTTGATCAAACCGAGACCCCAGAGATACAAGAAGAAGCTGATACTCAAGAGGTTGATCAAACTGAGACCGCTCAACCACTTAGAAGAAGTGAGAGGACTCGGAGTAATCCATCATGGAGAGACAAGAGGATGCTCTACAACTATGAGGCCGTAGCTCACCCAATCCAAGCCGTATGTTCTCTCGCCCTTTTGCCTCTGGAATTTCAAGCATTCCTTGGGAAGATTTATGAATATACTATTCCCTCAACCTATGAGGAGGCCATGGAGAAAGAAGAATGGACCAATGCGGTTGATGAAGAGGTTGGAGCCATGGTCAAGAACCATACGTGGGACAAATCTGATCTCCCAGAAGATAAGAGGGCCGTGAGTTCTAAGTGGGTGTTTACCATCAAGCACTTGAGTAGTGGAGAAATTGAACGGTTCAAGGCAAGATTGGTCGCAAGGGGATTCACTCAAACCTATGGTGATGACTACACGGATACATTTGCACCGGTGGCCAAACTACATACGGTGAGAGTTATTCTATCCTTGGCCGTGAATTTGGAATGGTATCTTTGGCAAATGGATGTGAAGAACGCCTTTCTTCAAGGCGACCTAGAAGAAGAAGTTTACATGACTCCACCACCCGGTCTTGAGAGTTTAGTTAAGCCGGGAAAGGTCTTGAGATTGAGAAAAGCGATATATGGTCTTAAGCAGTCACCAAGGGCTTGGTACAAGAAACTAAGCTCCACCCTAATGGATAAGGGGTTCAAGAAGTCGGAGTTAGATCATACTCTTTTTACAATGCAAGGGCCGAAGGGAATTGTGGTCGTCGTTGTATATGTAGACGATTTGATCATCTCCGGAAGTGACAAAGATGGAATTCAAGACACCAAGGACTATCTCAAGACGGAATTTGAGATTAAGGACCTTGGCGAGCTCAAGTACTTCCTTGGGATTGAGGTTTGTCGGTTCTCAAACGGCTTACACATATCTCAAAGGAAGTACACATTGGATCTACTCAAAGAGACGGGCAAGTTAGGAGCCAAACCAGCCAAAACTCCTCTCGATGAAGGCTACAAGGTCGTTCGAAAGGGGGAGATAGAAGATAAACCATATAAAGATCCATCAAAATATCGGAGATTGGTAGGTAAGATGATCTATTTGACTCTTACTAGACCGGACCTTTGTTTCGCAGTGAACCAAGTGAGTCAACACATGAAAGACCCGAAGTTCCATCATTGGAACATGGTGGAACGGATACTTCGATATCTAAAAGGAGGTCCGGGTCTAGGCATTTGGATGGGCAAGAACGGGAACACGGAGCTAGTTGGTTATTGTGATGCAGATTGGGCCGGTGATAGAAATGATCGGCGGTCTACAACCGGTTATTGTACATTCCTTGGAGGGAACTTAGTGACATGGAAGACAAAGAAACAAAAGTCGGTATCGTGCTCAAGTGTCGAGGCCGAATACCGAGCCATGAAAAAGCTCACCAATGAGCTTACTTGGCTCAAAGGGATTCTTCTACATCTAGGGATTGAGCAAGACCATCCGATCACAATGCATTGTGACAACCAAGCGGCGATCCACATTGCAACAAACTCGGTGTTTCACGAAAGAACCAAACACATCGAGATTGATTGTCACAAGGTCCGAGAGAAGATCGTGCAAGGAATGACACTTCCATGTTATACTAAGAGTGAAGACCAATTGGCGGATATTCTTACCAAGGCCGCAAGTCTCAAAGTTTGCAACCACATCTTTAGCAAACTTGGACTTGTGGACTTGACCAAGCCATGATCAAGTTCCCTTCCCATGACCGTTAACACTCTTTTTGCCTTAGTAGGTTTTTATCCCATGAGGTTTTTCTTACTAAGGTTTTTAATGAGGTGACGTGTTATGGGTTTCCAAGCTTAGCCTAAATCCCTTATGCTAAGCTTGAGGGGGAGTATTAGTTATTGAGGAAGTCAAAGAAGAACAACCCCATAATTTAAGGAATGCTTTAAGGAGGAAGACAAGGAGGACTTTAGGGAGGAAGACATGGAGGACTTTAAGGAGGAAGACAAGGATTAATATTCTAACATACTTTGGAGCCTCTCCATCTCCTTTGTGCATACAAACTCTATAAATATGGTGTTTCATTCATTGTAAAATTCATCTTGAATTAATAAGATTAATCAAGTTCATACACTTACTCTCTCTTGTTCTTCATTCTCTTTCTATCCAAAATACTCTTAATCTTACTCTCTTATTCCGCAAATTCCAACACAATGAAGACAGTAGATGATGGTTTTCCAACGAAGAAGCAGTGGACTGTGGAATTTTTGAACTCTTGCATTCGCCAATTTAATTGTTCCATGTGTGTGAGCAATTTAAACTAAGAATATAGTAATATAATTAGCGACGTTAATAAACGAATTTCCCTCCAAAATACTTTCTAGTTTTACACCGGTTGAGTTTTTGATTCGGTTTTTGTTAATGAAAAACATTACTGAATAATTGAATATAATTTCATTCAGATATACTTTTGTTTAGATAGAAATATAAGTATAGTTTTCAATAGTTAGCAACTTAACAGACGTCAAGTGATTATACCAAATTTAACTAAAACTTAGTCAAGAACACAAGTTTATATTTTTCAAAAAAAAAAACACAAAAGTATAATTTATTCTAAATGATTTGTCTTCTGTACGCTTACGAATCACAACGTCGTCTACATTTTTAGAGAGACGCACAATTTGGAAACATATCTTGAATATTTTTAACGTTGAATAGATATATCATGATATGGTTTTTGTTGGTTACCAGTAGATTCAATATCACATGACAAAGATTTAATGGGTTTGATATCACTGGAACATTATTTAAGACTACCAAAGCTCAATATAGTCTCCCAAAACTATGGTTTCATGGTATTTAGATAAATAAAACTAGAAGTTGCTAACATTAAACATAAAAACTAAAAGCTTGTTTAAAATCAACACTTTTAACCCTTGTCATTTTCTATCCAATGTCCGCACTTTCTTGAAGCCTCCTTGTTTTTGCAGAAGATCTAGCATATGTTATAATCCACCAATTTGAAGACAAATTAGTTCATGGAATATAAAGTTAATTATAACAAAATATTTTAACATTAACTACAAAAAAGGCTTTAGATTTCATACCTAATCCTGATGTGGATAAAATGCCAAACAAGTCATAGGTGCATCGATTACAATTCTTCCATATCCATTAACACCCCACTTATTTTTCTCCCATGAATTTTGCGCAAAGAAAAAGTCTAGTCCATCTTGGGTTCGCCCACGGGCCAAAATCATAAGAGCATGCCTTTCTTTATGACCATGGGGATCGAGTGGCACAACTCTAATCCTATAGAACCCCTAAGACAAGTAACAAAAATAGGATGAAAAAGATTTAATACTTTGGGTAAAGAGTTATTGAAAGAAAAGTTAATGACTTGATTTAGTACCTCACGAACTTGGTGGAACTCGGCATCTATGTCAATAACGATTCCCACCGGAGAAAACCGTAGCTTATCCGCAATGAAATTCATGTCCGCTGCCTCATTACTATCAATTTTCCAAGTAATGAGCTTTAACATACTTGAACTTGCCTAGAACAAGATTAAATATAGAGTCATCATTAAAAAAACTAAACAAAACAAAAATCAACATAAGAAATGTGATATGTGATTTACGTTACTAGTGGTGGGTACTTTCTTAACTCCCTTCAATTCTATCATCTTGAGGCATCTCTTGAAAGTTGTGATTTCCTTATCTTTGTCTTTTTGTTTTATTTTGCTCACCAAATCATCAGGGCCGTCTATTTACATGTGCAAGTGGTACGGTCGAACAGGACCCATAATTTAAAAGGGCCCAAAAATATTTTTTCTATATGTATGTTATTATAAATATTTAAATTTATTAACTATTGAAGATTCAAAAAAAATTGTTTCCATTTAAACAATCAAATAAGAAAGAACTAAATTAAGACTTACTTTTAATATATATAATTAGTATAAGAAAGCGATGTATGAATTGATCAAATGTTAATATTAAAGAATACTGGCGTTAGAGTATAAATTAGGTGTGAGATTTTTACTTGATTACATTTTTATATTTTTATTAGTTAAATTTGTATATTAAGATAATCTAACAAATTATTCGCCATTTCTCTGAAAAGGATTTTTTGCAAACACGTTCATTACGAAGCCATAAAGAAAATTGATCTGAGTTTTATAATATGCCGTCTTTAATCATTCAAGACAACATCTTAAGGAACTTTCATGTTTTTATTTATTTATTTACTTAGTGATATATTTTTATCATATTTTTAAATTATATTATTCTTTAAGTTACAAACACAAATTAAAGAAGACTTGACGTGATTTTTCTTGTATGATTGATAAGACAAATGACTTTGTTTAAATATAAGTTATTAGTTGAAATTATATGAATGAAACAATTTTGAGTAATAAACTTTAATTTATTATAAAAATAAGAAAAAGAGTATTTATAATTAGAAACTATTTATTACGAGATGTTATTGTTTAAATTTTGTGTGTGTGGTAGTTAACGTCTAAAAACTAATATTATCAAAGGTCTACTTTTGATTTTTGAACAGGGCATGCACAAAGTTTGAGACGGTCCTACAAATCATCGATGGAAATTTGTAAAAAGAGGGAACTATCACCAACGTAAATATTGTGTGCTGCTTCGATCAAACGTGCTAACATTATGGCCCAACATATTGCTGGAAAAAGAAAGAGAATAACCAAAAACCCAGAAAAAAGGAATCAAATTTAATAAATAGACCATGAACAACTACTTATCACATCAGGAAACTATAAAACCATGATTTTGATATCATTTTAATGAAATGTTTTACCTTCTTTTTGCTCAATAATAGGTCCTAATAAGTCTTCAATCAAGGTAGAGTCATTAAATATCTCATAGATGCCCGGAAATAGCACCTGGAAAAATAAAGGAAAGAACAAAAAAAGTTCAAAATAAACATCTAAAAAAATTGGTTCTTAACCAACAAAAAAATCAAAAGAGGTTAACACATACTCTAAACAGATCTTGAGCTTGTTGTGGTGGTTGTTGTCGTTGTGGTTGATTTTCTCCTTGACCTCTACGTAACGGATTTGGTCATTTTTGCAAACTAGTCCAAAATTGCAAAAATGTCAACAACTGCTAAAACACTGCGTTTTGATTTCACTTTGATGGGCCAATATTGAGCCTCACTTCAAAGCCCAATTAGAGATTTAAGACCCAATTTATTTTTCTTAGGGTTTTTCCCATTTGTCGGCGTTTTGTTGTCCTGTGAAAAGTGTTAAACCGATCAATCTCTCCGTCGCATTTCTGATTTCCAGGTACGCTCAATCTTCTAGCCTCTTCGATTCCGATAGAATTTGATCTCTTTGGTAGGATTGATTATTCTAGTGTTTGTCGTGTTCTATTATCTGCTTCAGAGATATCTGAATTTTCGGAATTAGATCTATTTTCTGCTTCAGAGATTTCGAAATTGAGCCATTGTCCCGTATTATTTAGGCAAACATTTGAGCATTTTCGGATAACATTTAAAGGAAAAAGCAAAACTTTATTCATCATTTCCCTCTGTTTTGATGAAAATATGTAAATGCGTTTTTAAGTTTTGAGCATTTTCAAATTATAGCTTCGAAACCATAGAAAAATCAAAACTTTGGACGTTTTGTTTTCCCTCCAATAAGGGTTTTTTTTTGTGAAAATTTGTAAATATATCTTGGTGAGGTGATTCTTATAATTGCTTGTGTGTGTTTTTCAAGTGTGAGTAAAGATGGGTGGCCTAAATCCATATGATCATAATCCCTAAATCCACAATGTAGCATTATCTACTAATTTTCATCGAGATTAATAAAACGAGCCCAGTATACAAGCCAAATTAAGCGATTTACATTGTCTAAACTTGGAAGAACAAACTTGAAACTAAAAATGAGCAAAATTCAAATTTGTTGCTTTTTGGTAAAGAAACGTTGCGTTTTTCTTAATGGGCTAATATTGAGCTCACTTTAAAAGCCCAATTAGAGACTTAAGACCCAATTTCTCGAATAGGGTTTTTCACTTTGTCGGCATTTTGTTATTTCTATCAAGTGTTAAACCACCGATCAATCTCTCCTTCGCCGGATTCCGTCGCATTTCTGTTTTCCAGGTACGCTTAATCTCCTAACCTCTTCGATTCCGACATCATTTCGATCTCTTTGGTAGGATTTTTTTAAAGTGTTTGCCGTTCGATTTGTATTTCAAGCTGCGATTTTTGTGCCGGAAAATTGTCGGAATTAGATCTTTTGTCCGCTTAATTTTCTAAGTATCTGCTTCACTGATCTGAAAAAGATCTACTGTCTCATATGGAAAATAGATTCATTTCTATAGTTTTTGAGCATTTTCAGATTTTAGGGAAAAAAAAACAGAGGGTCGTTTTCCTCTTGTTTCATCAATTTAAAGGGCTTTGGTGTAAATATGTATAACTTGGTGATGCGATTCTTATACTTGCTTGTGTGTGTTTTGAAGATGGGTGACAAGAGGAAGAAGACGTTCATGTTCATTCGTCTAGTTTCAGCAGCTGGAACTGGATTCTTCTATGTCAAGAGGAAGAGTGCTAAAGGACTTCTTGAGAAACTCGAGTTCCGCAAGTACGATCCTCGAGTTAATCGCCATGTCCTCTTCACCGAGCAGAAAATGAAGTGAAGAAAAGGTTTTCTTTTACCTGTTATTGCTTTCAAACTTATTCCAAAATGCAAGTTACTTTCATCAATGCAATAACTTGGAATTATAAAACCTGATTTGCAGTTTGATTGTATTCTTAATCGATTTGGATACACTTGATTCAGTTTGAAGTACGATCCTCGCCATTTCCCCTTTACCGAGTTAATCGATCGAAAATGTATTGTAAGCGCATATCGAGTCACTCGTGTATTCTATTGCTTCAATGTTCATGTAATCAGTCGCTCATTGTGATTGAAGAGAAAGATACTTTAAACTGATCACAAGCCCGATCGTGAGGCGATAGAATAAGTTTGTTACTCGACGAGCTAACCCTTAGGAGCTTTCACTGTCTACATATTTCATTCACTTTTTTGGCTGCCTAAAAGAACAAACAAAAGCCTAACAAATGGAGATCTTTGTCTCGTTCTACAAACTTAAAGAACCCTAATACTTAACCATCTCAATTGTTTGGCCTAGTAAAGGAAGTGTAAATTTTGCTCTACTTAGATATTTAGGCCTATAAATCCATAAGCGGCCTTGATTCAAATCGACCAACCATATTAATATGATGCGTGACTTCGAGACAAGGCATCTCAATCTTGGTAGTCAAATCAACTTGAATTCCATTTAAGAAGATTCAATGAACCTCTTGGTTGGTAGTTATATAATGATGGTTTTAAACATATGATAATTTGACCAGTTTCTACTTTCTTTCTTTATGTTTGGTAATTGATAGTCCAGTTTCTACTTTCTTTCTTTATGTTTGGTAATTGATAGTGATAGAAGTAGGACATGATGTTCCCTCTTACGGTTTCGACCATAACAAATAATAATTCAAAAAAAGTTAATGAATTGTAGAACTTACTTGCTCATCTAACGCATTAATTTGAGTGTAAAACGACTAAATTATTAATCATCATAACCAAAGACTCGATTGGATTAAACTACAACTATTTGTCTCCTTTAGTGACAATTGTTGAATATTAGAGGTTAAATGTCATGTGGTATTATCTTAACCGGTTCAAAATCCCGATTATTCTTTAAAAGAAAAAAAAGGGAGATGTGCATTCCATTAAGCTACCTCTAAACTTATACTTTTAGTTACCATACGTGTATATATATGCAATATATTGAAATAGCTGCGAATCGTTGGAACAAGCGCTTAAAGAAACGGCTATTAAATTTTGCAGAAAAAAAAATTGTAAATCATGTTTTAATCAAATACCATGATATATAAGATTGTCGTTAATTTCCAAAATCTTGTTCTATTTGAGTAGTTCGATAGGTAGTTGCAAAACTTTATATATCCGATTAAGCAAAAATTGTAAGTTTCTTTTAGAGATTTGAAAGGGTGTGTACATATGCTTCATTGTTCTTAAACCACAAGCCTACTGCCTACATGTCCTTTTCCAATGTGACTGGGCAAAAAAAGTATGGGACTTAGCACCAATTTCTCAACTAGAACTGGCTCAAATTTCTTCTACTATGGAACTATTAATCGAGACGCAAAAAGCACCGTCTTTACCTCCTTGTGGTCTCTCCTCTGCTTCACTTTCTTCATGGTTGTGTTGGAACATTTGACATCAATTAGAACACTTGAAGAACCATCTAACTCTCTCTGCGGCCAAGCTGTAGCGGACACAGGATTTCCGGCTCCGGCTTGGGAGAGCTTGTTGTTACATCGGGAGCGTGCAGGCTCCGACTTGGAAGCTTTCGTCAAGTCTGGCTGGAGTTCCAGCTCTGGCGTTTTGTAGAAATGAGGTGATCCTTCTTATCCAGGTCTTTAACTTTTTTTTGTATTGATCAAGCAAGTGTTTAGACATACGAAAAAAACAATCTCACTGTTCTTGAGTGTAAGTTGAACCAACAATACCTTTATAAATCAAATCTCAGACTTGTGATGCCAATCTCTTAGGGACATGAATACTATGGAAGTTTGGTTCCTCTGGGACAGTCACATACCTCTTTTCCGCTGCAGCAACAACAAAAACAGAAGGATTGTTGGTGTTTGCAGCTCTCTTCTTTCCTCCATGGTTTCAAATATTAGAATCTCTCTCTAGACTAGCACACTGCGACTGAAGTAGTTCCGTCTTGTATTGTACATTTTCTCAATCGCCCTTACCATTTTCCAGCGTGTATATCACTCTGATATTTTGCGACGTTTAACTATGCATTTAATAAATTAGGACAGTTGGTTATAAATTTCATTCCTCATGTATACTAGTAGTAATTTAGGCTGTGACACATTTGTGTAAAACTTTCAGCTGGAGCCTGGACTATCTTCGTGTGGATTTGCTTCACATTCTTATTGTATTATAGCCTATAGGCCATGGTCTCCCATGATTGTTCTTTCCCTTACGTTTCCTAAGGGCTGAGTGGAAACAACTTCGATATTTCCTGCCCATTAAAAGTCTTCAGAGTAAATCAAAGCAAAAGTTTCTTCTCTCTTTCTTTGTTACTTCAATGTAGAGTTTAAGGTGGAGAGTTGTTTCTCTATATGAATAATGAAAGGGAAAATCGCATTAAAAACCTTTAAGATGAAACATTTTGAGGCCCGAACATGACATTATCCACAGTATAAACCAACAACTTGGCATTTTAGTTCGCACCGTCAAATATTTTAACGGATAAGTAACTTTTTCTTCATTTTAGGTATATGATAATTTGAATAACCTTTTCTTCATTTTCTAATTAAATAGCTATATAATCTTAATTTACAAACTCAGTATAGTTTTTGTTGTGCAAATATAAACTCAGTATAGTTTATCCAACTAATTCTCCATTGATTTTGGGTCAAAATGTCTTGGCGAGTTCTGTGAGAGTGATTGTGGGCCGTGAGTATGGCCCATGATTGCTCTTCTTCTTCGATTGAACAGATAAAAATCTTATGGTTCTGAGTTCTCCGAGTGTGTGAAATGGAAAATCACGTCGAAATTTCCTGCAACTCTCCTTTTGCTATACAACATCACTGTCCCATGGAGTTTTTCCAACACCAGAATACGTTGATTTGTGTAGTCTCTTCTCCTTCCCATCGAATTTTACCATCTTCTCCATGGCTTCTTCTACTCGCACTTGGAAATACGATGTTTTCCCTAGCTTTAGCGGTGCAGATGTCCGTAAATCGTTCCTCAGCCACTTTCTCGAGAAGCTTCAAGGCAAATCAATCATCACGTTCATAGATAATCGCATCGAGAGAAGCCGAACGATCGAGCTTGAGCTTTTACTGGCGATAAGACAATCGAGGATCTCCATCGTCGTCTTCTCTAAGAAATATGCTTCTTCCACTTGGTGTTTGAATGAATTGGCCGAGATCCACGATTGCCATGAGCAATCGGATCAAATTGTGATTCCGATTTTCTACGAGGTAGAAAACAGACTGGAGAATTCGGAAATGCCTTTAAAACCACATGCGAAGGCAAACCGGAAGATCGTATAGAAAGATGGAAGAAAGCTCTTGCAAAGGTAGCAGGTATAGCTGGATATGATTCTCAGAACTGGTATGTTCCTTATTTCTTTGATTTCATTGCGTTTTTGGTGTTTTAGGAGTGTGTTTCTCTTGGTTGACATTTGACTATTCCTTGATTAATTTCAGGAGTGGGGAAGCAGAGGCGATTGAACAAATCTCCAAGGATGTGTTGAATAAGCTTCTATTTACACCATCTGATGATTTTCGTGATTTTGTGGGGATTGATGCTCATATAGAGGAAATTATGGATTCAAAGTTGTGTCTGGAATCCGGGGGAGTGAGAATGGTAGGGATTTTGGGGCCTTCAGGGATTGGTAAGACTACCATAGCTAGAGCTCTATACAGTCGAATATCTAGCCAGTTCGACCATCAGGCTTTCGTATCTTATAAGAGAACCACCCAGAACAAAACCATAGCCGACTTTGGCATGAAGCTGAGTTGGGCAAAGCACTTTCTATCAGAGATTCTATGTCAAAAAGACATAAAGATAGAAAGTTTAGGTGTGGTGGAACAAAGGCTAAAGCACAGGAAAGTTCTTATTGTGCTTGATGATGTGGACGAAATAGAGCTGCTAGAGACTTTGGTAGGACAAATCGGATGGTTTGGATTTGGAAGCAGAATCATTGTGGTCACTCAAGATAGGCAGATTCTCGAGTCACATGAGATTGAACTTATTCATGAGGTGGAGTTCCCATCTGAAGATTTGGCTCTTCAAATGTTTTGTCAATCTGGTTTTGGGAGAACCTCTCCACCTGATGGTTTTATGGAGCTAGCTGCTGAAGTTGCAAAAATTTCCGGTAATCTTCCTTTGAGTCTCAACGTTTTGGGTTCTTCTTTGAGAGGGAAGGACAAAGAGCACTGGGTGGAGATGATGCCTAGGCTCAGACATGGTTTAAACGGGAAAATTCAGAAAACATTAAGAGTTATTTACGATGGTTTAGATGAAAAAGATGATCAAGATATATTCCTCTACGTTGCGTGCTTATTCAATGGTGAGAGAGTCAAATACATCAATAATTTGCTTGGAGGTGGTGTTACCATTGGGCTTCAAGTGCTGGCTGATAAGTCCCTCATACGTCTAACACCTCCTTGCAACACTGTACATATGCACACTTTGCTGGGAAAGTTAGGCAGGGAAATTGTTCGTGCGGAGTCTATAACCAATCCTGGAAAACGTCGCTTCTTGGTGGATGCTAAGGATATATCTGATGTATTTGAGGATTATACTGTAAGTTTTAATATATACTTTTCGTGCCCCACTATATTTGAAGTTAATTATGTCAATTGGTGTTTGATAAAATATTGTGATTGCTAAGCTAATGATTTTTCGTTTGTTGTGATTCTCTTACAGGGAACCGATAGCGTTCTAGCTATATATTGTAACACATCAGATATCGAAGAGCCATTCTTTGTGAATGAAAAATCGTTCAAACAAATGCGTAACCTCCAATTTATAAAAGTTTACAATGAGAAAATACTGAATCACCATTCATGCGAAGTATGTTGGGCTCGTATGACTCGTGAAGTCAGACTTAATTTACCTCAAGGCCTCATTTATTTACCCCGTAAACTTAAATTGCTACATTGGGATGAATATCCTGCGAAATATATACCTTCTAGCTTTAGTGCAGAATATCTGGTTGAACTCAGAATGAGGAATAGTAGGCTTGAGAAGCTGTGGGAAGGAACTCAGGTACCAACTTACAAAATTTATCTCTTAGAATCTGTTTAGAATGTTTTGAACGTGCGTATTATTTTTTCCCGTACTTTGTTTTCAGCCACTTCGAAGCCTCAAGGTGATGAATATAGCTGGATCCCGAGATTTGAAAGAAATTCCAGATCTCTCTAATGCAACAAATCTCGAGATATTGAAACTTTGCAATTGCACATCTTTGGTGACACTTCCTTCCTCAATTCGGAATCTCAAGAAACTGATACGTTTACGTATGTCTGGATGCTCAAAGCTCGAGGTTCTTCCAACTGATGTCAACTTGGAATCTCTTGTGCCTCGATTTGAGGGATTGCTCCAGGTTGAAAAGTTTCCCTCGGATTTCAAGAAACATTTCAAAGCTTTATCTAGATGGAACTGCAATGGAAGAAGATGACTGTTTATGGATTGGGAATCTCTTGGGGCTCACTTTACTTGATTGGGTAAATTGTCCTCTGAGATGTATGCCTTCTAACTTTAACACAGAACATCTCACTGAACTCATAATGAGAAAGAGCAAGCTTGAGAAACTATGGGAAGGATACCAGGTAATGATTTCTTGAATTACGGTTTATGCTTAACACATATTAGTAGATTTAATTGTTTATTTCATCCACAAATGTTTTCTATCATCTTCTGCCATGCATTCGATTAAATATCATTTTCTGCCATATTAAATAAATTAGAAAATTATGATTTCAACTCAGGAATTCGGTTTGAAGATTTTCTATTTATGAACTAATTGTTGCTTTAGCCTCTTTTTTCTTCTCGCCCTCTTACCTAATAATCTTACCTAATAAGACTTCAATAACAATGGATTTTCTTTTCATGTTGCAGTCGCTTAGAATTCTCATGGTGATGAATTTCACAAATAGTAAAAACCTGAAAGAAATTCCAGATCTTTCAAAGGCCACCAATCTCGTGATGATGGATTTGTCAGGATGTGAAAGCCTGAAAGAAATTCCAGATCTTCCAAAGGCCACAGTCATTTGGAGTTTGGAACTCAGTAACTGCACAAGTTTGTTGACCCTTCCTTCTTCAATTCAACACCTCGATAGAGTGAGTAGGTTGGATATGATCGGATGCACAAGTGTCGAGGTTCTTCCAACCAACATCAACTTGGTATCTCTCACTTCTCTCAGCCTCTGGGGATGCTCACGGTTGATAAGTTTTCCTCAGCTTTCAACGAGCATTAAGGAGCTCAATCTAAGCGAAACTGCGATTGAAGAAGTTCCTTCCTGGATTGAGAATATCGCTGGGCTCACTCGCCTTGAGATGAGAGGTTGTCAGAAGTTGAGAACAATCTCGGCAACAATTTGGAACGTGAAATATCTTAATCATGTTGATTTTACAGACTGTGGGGGCATCACTTCAGTCAGTGATACAAGTCTGGTGAAAACGGTAGCAGAATTACATGCAGAGAGTGTTGGAAATCACCCCATGGTGTATCCCTCCTGGTTCTTTTCAAATACTGAGTTCCTCTTCTGTAATTGTTTCAATTTGGATCAAGGTGCGCAGGAATTTATCTTACAAGCAGACTCCCGTTTTGTGGTCTTACCTGGTAAAGAAGTGCCTACGTATTTTACGCATCGAACTCATGGAAGTTCTTTAACTGTCCCTTTACCTCAAAGCTCTCTTTCTCAAAACCATTTGAGATTTACAGCTTGCGTTGATTTTGGGGCTGAAATTGATGTCCACTGGAAATTCAGGGGCGACACAGGTGTGTGTACTATTGACTGTGGCAAATACATTTGTAAGATGGATCAGCTGGTCGTATTTCACTTTGGTTTCTGGCCCCCAGAAGAAGTTCATTGTCCTCCATCTCAACTGGACTGCAACAATGTGGAGTTTATGTTCAAATTCAGGAACACTGGCTTTTTATACTGCACAGAAGACCTACAAACTATTCCCATTTTTCATGGTAAGATAAAAAGATGCGGTGTACGAGCCTTGAATGCCTCTCCATCTTTGGTTGCTAATGATAGAAGCTCTGAAACTGAGTATACTGATCAATCTTCTAGAGAAAGTGATGAAGAGGCTGAGAGATGCAAGAAGCGAATGCGGGTAAGCTTTTGCATAAATCGAATTGGATACTATAACTGCTATCTCTCAATTATCTTATCCTGGATGGATCAACATGAAAGTAATTATTATATGAGTTTCACCTGTTGATTTATTATGATGCAGATGACAGTTGAAACATCAGAAGAAAATTCCAACTCTCTCTGCGGCCAAACTGCAGGGAACTCGGAATCGATAGCTCTGAATTTGGAGCTTTCCTTAGGACTGATTGAACCGTCTGCTCAGGTAGCTTCTAGAAGCAAGGTGCCCTCTCCATCAATATCTTCAAGGAACTTCCATGGTGATGAAGCATCACTGAATCTTTCTCTTTCTCCTTTTGATCCGTGTCTCGAGGGAGAATCTTTGTATTTTGATCCCATGATAACGGAACAACAAGACACATGGACATCCAGCGAGGATCCTTCATTCTCTCCACAGCTTACCAACTATTTCAGGTAAATGCAACATCTTTGACGATTCCAAAGGTTTTGGAACAAAGAAGGACGAACAATTTGGCTCACACTAAAAGCCCATTCTCTCATTAGACAAGCACATAGCTACAGAGTTTCAACACAATTAGAAATAGAGTGAACACTTAGGCTTTGTGTGTTTGGGTAGCGAAAGGCATAAGCTTTGTGTGTTCTGAGTAGAGAGAGATATGGTTGTACATGGAGAAGAAGAGTTTATATTGTAGCTTATGGAAGTGATGAGAGATGGATTGGAAGAAGTGTATTCACCCTCAGTAGATAGAAACATAAGCTTCTTACTAATTTACTTTCAAGAAAGTGAAGATAATCGGACAAAGACTAAGTGTTATCATAAATAAACCTCAGATTCACTTTTCTTTGAGAGTTTTGTTTAAACCTTCATCCATTTTCTGGCTCTCAAACGGAATGCTAATGGGGACTAAGTGTTAGTGGATGCTCACGGTTGACAAGTTTCCCTCAGCTTTCAACAAGCATTAAAAGCTCCATCTAGAAAACATTGCCATCGAAGAAGTTCCCTCCTGGATTGAGAATATCGCTGGGCTCACTGAACTATCAATGAGGGGATTCACAAATCTCGAGGATCTTCCAACCAACATTAACTTGGTATCTCTCACTACTCTCGATCTCAGTGGATGCTCACGGTTGAGAACTTTTCCTCAGCTTTCTACAAGCATTGAAAATCTCTATCTGAGCGACACTGCGACTGAAGAAGTTCCTTCTTGGATTGAGAGTATGGCTGAGCTCACTCACCTGGAGATGACACGTTGTGAGAAGTTATCCTCAATCACCTGGAGATTGGAGATTGAGAGTATCTGCTTGGGATGTCGTCTTAAGGGTGTTGATTTTACAGACTGTGGGGGAGTCACGTCAGTTAGTGATGCAAGTCTGGTGAAAACGGTAGCAGAATTATATGAGGAAATCTTCTGCTCTGATTCAGATATTGACTATTTCTGTTCATATATTGGCTATTTCTATTCAGATAGTGAGTCCCTATTCCACAATTGCTTCAATTTGGATCAAGACACGCAGAAATTCATCCTACAGTCGAGTTTCAGATATGCAATCTTACCTGGTAAAAAGGTGCCGACGTACTTCACGGATCGAACTCATGGAAGTTGCCTAACTGTCTCTTTACCTCAAAGCTCTCTTTCTCAAAACCATTTGGGATTTACGGCTTGCATGATTATTGACATCAATGAGTGTCCAAAGAACATCATTGTCCACTCGAAATTCAGGGGTGTAACGCGTATGCGTAATACTTACCCTAAGATATCCTCTTCTTCGATGGATCATCATCATCTCCTCGTGTTTCACTTTGGTTTCTACTCTGGAGAAGAAGTCAATGATCCTCCATCTCAGTTGGACTGCAACAGTGTGAAGTTTGAGTTCGAACTCCATAAAGACCTACAAAACTGTCCCATTTCTCCCTCTAAGGTAATAGAATGCGGTGTACGAGTCTTGAATGTCTCTTCATCTCTGAATGGTAATGATAGAAGCTCTGAAACTGAGTACACCCATTAATCTGGAGAAAGTGATGTAGACACTGAGAGAAGCAAGAAGCGAATGCGGGTGTGCTTTGACAGAAAATTATAATGAATGTTATCACTTGACTCTCTTTTTCAGGATCAACATGAGATTGAAAACATTATTTGTTCTCATAGTTTTTCACCTATTCAATTGTTATGATGCAGATGACAGTTGTAACATCTCAAGAACCTTCCAGCTCTCTCTGCGACCATAGTGCAGTGAGCTTGGGATCGATGGCTCCAAATTTGGAGCTTTCCTTAGGGCTGGTTGGATCTTCTCCTCGTGTTTCTTCTAGAAGCAAGGTGCCCTCGCCATTAACTTCTTCATGGAATTTCCATGGTGATGGACCACCGCTGAATCTTTCCCTTTCTTCTTTTGATCAATGTCTCGAGGAAGAATGTGATCCCATGATAACGGAACAACTAGACAGAGAGATTGAAGATACTTCGTCTTTTCCCCAGCTTACCAACTATATCAGGTGACTGCAACATCTTACAAATCTATTTTATCCAAACCTTATTGATCAAATAAAATTTTCAATGAGTACTCTACGTGAGAAAGTACAGACGATTGCGTGTAGGAATTTCACTCTAGCCAGCTTATTTTTTCTCATGCAGATGATGGAAATAACATCTCGTGAAGCTTCCAACTTATTCCGCAGCCAAACCATTACTCCAACTCTATGCCAAGAATTGTATGATGAAATATTAATCGAAAGTACTATGGACTGTCGTGTGAAGATATCTCAGACTAGTGGTGCCACTCTCTTTCTACAGCTGTTGGGGATGCGAAGCTATGGAAGTTTGTTCCCCGTGGACTAGTTACTGGTCGAAGCAACAACATGAGCATTAGGTTTGTTTCCTCCATGGTTTCAACTTTATTACTTGTTTATTCACTTGATTTAGTTTTTTTTGCCTTTTTTTTTTCAAATAGAGAGTTTTCTGTCGTCACATATTTCAATTACTCTTTTTTTATAAGATTTGAATATCCTTTTTCTTAGGCGATTTTGTGCAAGGAATCATATTTCAAATTCTCGAAATGAATATGAATGTGTTGGTGAGCTATGGGCCTTGTATGCTCTTTTCATTTCCCGATGGAAAATCAGTATCAGCCCAATAAGTTTTGTTTCTTACTGTCTCTCTCACACTTATTACCTACCACATGGGGTTTCTCACTTGAGAGTGGAAAGTTGCTTTTGACTTTTGAGTGTGAAATGGGAAATTTCCTGCAAGTTTCCTCTTGCTCTACTTCTCTGCTACAAACCCTGTTTCCCATGAGATTATCCAACACTAAATTAGGTTAATTTGTGTAGTCTCTTCTTCTCCTTCCCATAAGAATCTTTACATCTTTTGTCTAGTTTCTTTTCCATGGCTTCTTCTTCGTCTTCTCCTTCTCGCACTTGGAATTACGAAGTTTTCCCTAGCTTCAGCGGTAAAGATGTCCGTAAATCGTTCCTCAGCCACCTTCTCGAGAAGCTTCAACGCAAATTGATCATTACATTCATAGACAACGGCATCGAGAGAAGCCACCTGATCGCGGATAAGCTTCTATCGGCGATTAGAGAATCGACGATTTCCATCGTGGTCTTCTCGAAGAATTATGTCTCTTCCACTTGGTGTTTGAATGAATTGGCGGAGATCCACAAGTGTTTCGAGCAGATGAATCAAATGGTGATTCCGGTTTTCTATGAAGTTGATCCTTCCCATGTTAGAAAACTAACCGGAGAATTCGGAGAGGCCTTTGATTTGACCTGTAAAGGCAAAACAGAAGATGACAAAGAAAGATGGAAGAAAGCTCTTGTAGAAGTAGCAGGCATGGCTGGATATGATTCTCAGAACTGGTATGTTTTTCTTTCTTTGATTTTGATTTTGATTACAGTAGGAGTGTGAAACAACTATGGAAGGAAGCTCTTGTTGACATTTGACCATTCCTTTATTGATTTCAGGAATGACGAAGCAGAGGCGATTGAACAAATCTCCAAGGATTTGGTTGATAAACTTCTTCGTACACCATGTGATGATTTTCGTGACTTTGTGGGGATTCAAGCTCATATAAAGGCAATTGTGGATTCATTGTTGTGTTTGGAATCCGGGGGAGTGAGAATTGTTGGGATTGTGGGACCTTCAGGAATCGGTAAGAGTAGCATAGCTAGAGCTCTATACAATCAACTCTCTAGCCAATTCGAACATCGGGCTTTTGAAACTTATAAAAGAACCATCAAGGACGACTATAGCATGCAGCTGGAATGGGCACAACAATTTCTATCAAAAATTCTTGGTCAAAACGACATAAAGATAGAAAGTTTAGGTATGGTGGAACATAGACTAAAACACTGGAAAGTTCTTACTGTTCTTGACGATGTGGATGATAGAGCGGTACTAGAGGCTTTGGTGGGACAAACCGAATGGTTTGGTTCTGGAAGCAGGGTTATTGTGGTCACTCAAGATTGGGCACTTCTCAAGTCACATAAGATTGACCTTATTTATGAGGTGGCTTACCCATCTGAACATCTGGCTCTTCAAATGTTTTGTAAATCTGCTTTTGTGCAAACCTCTCCACCTGATGGTTTTCTGGAGCTAGCTGTTGAAGTTACAAACCTTTCTGGTAATCTTCCTTTGGGTCTCAACGTTTTGGGTTCTTCTTTAAGAGGGAAGGACAAGGAGGAGTGGGTGAAAATGATGCCTAGGCTCCGAAATGGTTTGGACGGGAAAATTGAGAAAACCTTAAGACTCTGTTACAATGGATTGGATGAAAAAGATGATCAAGATATATTTGTCTTCATTGCGTGCTTATTCAATGGTCAGAGTGTCAATTACATCATAAATTTGCTAGCTGACAGTGTTTACTCTAGTGTCAGCTCTAGCCTTACAACGCTAGCTGATAAGTCACTCGTTCGTATAATCGGGCCAGACCATACT
Organism: Draba incana; assembly: GCA_963576765.1. Taxonomy (NCBI): domain Eukaryota; kingdom Viridiplantae; phylum Streptophyta; class Magnoliopsida; order Brassicales; family Brassicaceae; genus Draba; species Draba incana. The sequence continues at coordinate 561,473 of OY755208.1, forward strand.
GTACAAATGCACATTTTGCTGCAGAAGTTGGGTAGAGAAATTGTTCGCGAAGAGTCGATTCATAATCCTGGAGAACGTCGATTTGTGGTGGATGCGAAGGATATATCTGATGTATTTAACGATAATATTGTAAGTTTTTATATATGCTTTCATTCCTCACTTTGTTTGAATTTATTAGTCTATAGTGTTTGATAAATTGTCCGGATTTTCTTTCGTGGGGATTTTTCTTTCAGGGTACAGAAAATGTCCTAGGAATACATATCGACACATCAGAAATTTACAAGCCATTATCTATTGATGAAAAATCGTTCGAAGGAATGCGTAACCTCCAGTTCATAAAGTTTTACAAAGAGTGGTGGAGATATACGTTCGGTGAAGTCAGATTGAATTTACCTCGAGGCCTCCTTTATTTACCCCGTAAACTCAGATGTCTACATTGGGATGAATATCCAGCAAAATGTTTACCTTCTAGCTTTAGTGCAGAATATCTGGCTGAACTTATAATGGAGAATAGTAAGCTTGAGAAGTTGTGGGAAGGAGCTCAGGTACCAACTTGTAGCTTTATACTGTGTTGCTTAGAACCTGTTTAGTATGTTTTGAACATGTGTATCATCTTTTCCCTACTTTTTTTTCAGCCATGTAGAAGCCTCAAGATGATAAATTTATTTGGATCCGAAGATTTGAAAGAAATTCCTGATCTCTCTAATGCCACAAATCTCGAGATATTGAATCTTTGCTTTTGCACATCTTTGGTGACACTTCCTTCCTCAATTCGGAATCTCAAGAAACTTACAGAATTGGAGATGGGGGAATGCACAAGTCTCGAGGATCTTCCAACCAACATCAACTTGGTATCTCTCACTTCTCTCAGCCTCTGGGGATGCTCACGGTTGAGAACTTTTCCTCAGCTTTCCACGTGCATCGAAGAGCTCGATTTAAGCAACACTGCGATCGAAGAAGTTCCCTCCTGGATTGAGAATATCGTTGGGTTAACATACTTGTTGATGACAGGTTGTAAGAAGTTACGAAAAGTCTCGGCAACAATTTGGAACTTGGAACATCTTGAGTCTGCAGATTTTACAGACTGTGGAGGAATCACGTCAGTCAGTGATGCAAGTCTGGTGAAAACGGTAGCAGAATTACATGAGGAAATGTATCTCTCCTGCTCCGATTCAGATACTGACTTCCTATTCCAAAATTGCTTCAATTTGGATCAAGACGCCCAGAAATTCATCCTACAGTCGAATTTCAGATATGCTATCTTACCTGGTAAAGGAGTGCCTATATATTTCACGCATCAAGCTCGTGGAAGTTCCTTAAATTTTCGTTTACCTCAAAGCTCTCTTTCTCAAAACGATTTCAAATTTACAGCTTGCTTCATTCCTAACCCTGCTACTGACTTCAAATATTCTGCTGAAATTCAGAAGTGAAGAGGGTACACATAAAGTTAAGTTTCGCATGGACTCAGCTAAGGTGGATCATCTGCTCGTGTTTCACTTTAATATCTGCTTTGAAGAAGATCCTCCATCTCAATTGGACTGCAACAATGTGGAACTTGAGTTCGAACTCCATAGTTTTGTTGGTTGTCGTTGCTACAGCATATTGGGCACTAAAGACCGCAACCTAAAAACTTGTCCCATTGAGCGATGTAAGATAAAAGAATGCGGTGTTCGAGTCTTGGATGTCTCTCAATCTCTGGTTGATAATGATATTAGCTCTGAAACTGAGTACACCGATCAATCTGGAGAACGTGATGTAGAGACTGAGAGAAGCAAGAAGCGAATGCGGGTAAGCTTTGGCATAAATCCAACAGAATACCATAACTGCTATCTCTTGATTCTCTTTTTCAGGATTAACATAAAAATGAATACATTATCTATTCTAATAGATTTATTTCTGTGATGCAGATGACAGTGGTACCATCTCAAGAAAATACCAAAGGATTTGGTATACGAGTCTTGAATGTCTCTTCAACTCTGGATGCTAATGATATAAACTATGAAACTGAGTACAACCACCACCAGCTTAGAGAAAGTGATGCAGAGAGTGGGAGAAGCAAGAAACGAATGCGGGTAAGCTTTTGCCATAAATTCAACTAAAAACTCTATATAAATGCTACCTCTTGAGATTCTCTTTTCCAGGATCAGCGTGAAGATGGAAAAACTATTTTTGATGGAAATTAAAGTTATTTATTAACGTGATTTATTTTTATGATGCAGATGACATCAATTACAACACTTGAAGAACCATCTAACTCTCTCTGCGGCCAAGCTGTAGCGGACACAGGATTTCCGGCTCCGGCTTGGGAGAGCTTGTTACATCGGGAGAGTGCAGGCTCCGACTTGGAAGCTTTCGTCAAGTCTGGCTGGAGTTCCAGCTCTGGCGTCTTGTAGAAGCGAGGTGATCCTTATTATCCAGGTCTTTAACTTTTTTTTTGTATTGATCAAGCAAGTGTTTATACATATGAAAAAAAAATCCCACTGTTCTCGAGTGTAAGTTGAACCAACAATACCTTTATAAATCAAATCTCAGACTTGTGATGCCAATCTCTTAGGGACATGAATACTATGGAAGTTTGGTTCCTCTGGGACAGTCACAGGTCTCTTTTCCGCTGCAGCAATAACAAAAACAGAAGGTTTGTTGGTGTTTGCAGCTCTCTTCTTTCCTCCATGGTTTCAAAATATTAGAATCTAATATTAGTTTTCCTTCTGTTTCAGTCACTTTGGAAATCTCTTGGAGATGGATTTGTGATGTGAAAACTTGAAAGAGTTTCCACATGTTTTAAAGTCCCACAAAATTGGTACGTTGGGATCTTAACTAGTGCAAAAGATTGGTGATGGTTTCCTTCAAAATTTTAAAAATTCTCAAAAAAGTTTAAAAATTTTAAAGTTGGCCTAAGGCTGTGACACATTTGTGTAAAACTTTCAGCTGGACAATATCTTCATGTGGATTTAAATCACGTAAAATGATTTGCTTCACATTCTTACTGTATTATAGCCTATATGCCATGGTCCCCCACGATTGTTCTTTCCCTTACGTTTCCTAAGGGCTGTGTGGAAACAACCTCAATATTTTCTGCCCATTAAAAGTCTTTAGAGTTAATTAATTGACTCGTAAGCATGCATCATCGGAAAAATTAATTAAAAGTACTTTGAGATTCTTAAGAAGATACTGTAGACAAGCCTATAAAATCTATAAATCTGCAAATCTTTTAGTCTAAACAATGTAAGATTTGGGCATTTAATGGAAATAAAGAATGTAAGATTAGTTTACTTAAAATGACAAATAATGTTAGTTATATCATTCACTTTTTAAGGGAAGAACTAAAATCAGCAAATAGTGCATTAAGACCATATAAAGTATTTTGAGTTTCTTAAGTTGTTGACATGGCTAACATTTGCTTTAAGAATATACTAGGTGACTTCCCCGCACCATGTGCGGGTTATAATGTATTTAAAAACATACATATTAAATTACATAGATTTATATAAATGTGTGTGTTGTTTTATGATTCGATAGTTGAAGTTATGATTTTAAATTCAGTTTTTGTTAGGTAATACATATTTTCTATTTATGTAGTTTATATTCAAATAGTAATATGAGTCATAAGTAGGTTAATGGGTTATATTTGCATCGTTTATAAAAAAGATACAAAACACATATTTGTACCAGTTGAAAATGCAAAATACTGACATATAAATAAGAATATATTTTTTTTTGTTTAGGAAAAAAAAAATATAAGAATACATTTTTTCATACAAAACACACACCACATTGCTCCATTTGGTTTTTTTTTGGTTTGATTATGACTTGATATATTTGTGGTTCAAGTTTATTTTGGTTTAATCAAATAATTTACGTAAACTAATATATAAGTTAGATAACTACCAAAGGTAACCAATGTTTAAAATATTAACTTTTAATTTAACCTGCAAAACCCCAAACTAGTTGTCTATAAAATTCTGGTAGGTCCACTCTTATATTTCAATTTTTGAGATTTAGATTGGTAGAACTTCTCGAGTTCTATCATCTTCCTATCTATTAAGCACTATCAATTTTTCCAAAATATTAAATTATTTATGTTTAGGTTAACTATATTATATTAGGATTTAATTTTTTGGGTTTAAGGTTTGTGAGAAATCAAAACATTTTTTAAAACTGAAAATTTTGAGATATAAGTTTTTTAAACGGATTTATAAGTGGCATGTTGGTAAGAAAATAATTCAATAGTGGCAAATTTGAAAAATGTCATATCAAAAGTGGCATTTTTATTTAAAGGTAGACCAATAAAATTAAAGCACCTAATCTTCTATCACTTAAATAACTTTGCATTTAATAGTAAGAGGATATAGCAATTACTGTTGCCTATAAAATCTACAATCTGCAAATCTTACATAATACTTCGGCCCTGTCTACTATACTTAATTTCAAAAAGATCATTTGATTCAAAATAATGAATCATATTTTTGTTTTTCTTTTCCTTATTATTGCCTTGTATTTTGGGAGGTCTAATGAATCTCTTTGTAACAAAAACACAGTAGCTCTCCAAAACCACCTTTTATAAAGTCGTAGTATTCTTAAAGTTCATTGCAAATCCGGAACCGGCGATTTAGGTGACCATTTTCTGAAATTTGAAAGTCCAACATATAATTTTAGTTTTCATGATAATATCATCGGCACTACAAGGTTTATCTGTAACCTATGGAAGGGAGTTAAACTGGAGTACCACCAATATATTCGGGCATACGTGGAAGATCAAGTTGTTGACATGGCTAACATTTGCTTAAAAATAGTGGCATTGAATAATTTAAACTACTTTGAGAAATTGTTGTGATTGCTGAGATAATAATTGAGAATATTGCTGGGCTCACTAACATGTGGATGCAAGGTTGTCGGAAGTTAAGGAAAATCTCAGCAACAATTTGGAACTTGAAACATCTTCAGTGTGTTGATTTTACAGAGTGTGGAGCCAGAGGCATCACGTCACTCAGTGATGCAAGTCTGGTGAAAACGGTAGCAGAAATACATGCAGAGAGTATTGCAGATGACCACATGGATTCAAATACTGAGTTCCTGTTCCGTAATTGTTTCAGTTTGGATCGAGATGCGCAGGAATTCATCCTACAGTCAGATTTCAAATATGCAGTCTTACCTGGTAAACAAGTGCCTACGTACTTCACGCATCGAACTTGTGGAACTTCCTTAACTGTCCCTTAACCTCAGAGCTCTCTTTCTCAAAGATCATCATTGTCCACTGGAAATTCAGGGGGGTAACGGGTATGTGTAATATTGACCCTGTCTCAGACTTTTGTGAGATGGATCATATGGTCGTGTTTCGCTTTGGTTTCTGCCTTCAAGAAGAAGTCAATGATCCTCCATCTCCATTGGACTGCGACAATGTGGAGTTTGAGTTTGAACTCCATATCACTTATCTTTGTAATTGCTACGACATACTAGGGGCTAAAGAACCAGACACTTGTCCCAGTTTGCCATGTAAGATAAAAGGATGCGGTGTACGAGTCTTGAATGTCCCTCCGTCTCTGGATGCTAATGATAGTAGCTCTGAATTAGAGTACACAGGTCAATCTGGAGAAAATGATGTAGAGACTGAGAGAAGCAAGAAGCGCATGCGGGTAAGCTTTGGCATCAATACAACAGAGAGTTATATATAATAGATGCTATCTCTCGACTCTCTTTTTCGGAAATAACCTAAAAATGTAATTTATCATAAGAGATTCGCTTTTTGATTTATTGTGATGCAGATGACAGTTATAACATCTCAAGAACATTGCAACCCACCCGGCGGGTAAACTCCAACTCCAAATTTGGACCTTTCATCGGTTATGGATGTAGATATGAAGGAAGAAGTTTGGTGTGTTGATCCCATGATAACGGAACAACAAGATACAGAGACACCCATTGTGGATCCTTCATTCTCTTCACAACTTCTAAACTTTTTCAGGTGACTTGATAAATCTTACTTATCGATTTTACTCTATTCAAAAATCAACTAGGATCTTCAGTGACTATCTATAATGATAATAATTGTAGATGATTTCGTAGATTCACGCTAACCAGTTTTTCCTGCAGTTTGTGGAAATAACATTTCTGTGAAGTCAAACCGGTTACTGCTCCAACTCAGTTCCCTTGAGCACGAGTTATTCCACTCCATCCAATACATCAGATGGGTTTGTGTTTATTTTGTGTGTGTTCATACACAGATGATTGAACAAATTGTATAGATTTGGAAATTGCTTTAAGGGATTTTAGGAGTGAGGCGCAAAGATGATTGAACAAAGTGTTAAGGGTTTGAAATTTGAGTTAGTGCTATGAACTTAAGCTTTGATACAGAGAATTTAACGAGTACATCCGAATAGTTGTTAAGCTGTTGACATGGATAACATTTGCTTAAAAATAGTGCATTAAACAATTTAAAGTACTTTGAGATTCTTAAGTTGTTGACTGACATGGCTAACGTTTGCTTTAAATAGATACTGTAGACAAGCCTATAAAATCTAGAAATCTGCAAATCTTATTTTACACAAGTATACAAGCATTTTGGCCTTCTCGATTATACTTGTTTAAACAAAGTAAGATTTAGGCATTTAATGGGAATAAAGAATGTAAGATTTTTCTACTTAAATTGACAAAAAATGTTAGTTAATAATGCATTCACTTTTTTTTTTTCTTTAAAAAAGGAAGAATAAAATAGTGCATTAAAAGTTAAAACCATAAAAAGTACTTTGAATTTCTTATGTTGTTGACATGGCTAACATTTGCTTTAAGAGGATACGTAGCAATTACTGATGACAAACCTATAAAATCTAGAAATCTGCAAATCTTATTGTATATATGTATACGAGTATACATTACATAATACTTCGGCCCTCTCTAGTATTACTTGGTTTTAAAAAGATCATTTGATTCAGACAATGAATATATTTTTGTTTTCGTTTTTCTTATTATTACTGCCTTATATTTTGGGAGGTCTAATGAATCTCTTTGTAACAAAAACACAGTAAGTTTCCAAAACAATCTTTTTTCAAGTCGTAGTATTCTTAAAATTCATTGCAAATCCGGAACCGGCGATTTAGGTGACCATTTTTTGAAATTTGAAAGTCCAACATATAATTTTAGTTTTCATGATAATATCATCGGTACTACGAGGTTTATCTGTAACCTTTGGAAAGGAGCTAAAATGGAGTATCACCAATCGATTCGAGCATGTGTGGAAGATCAATTTATCATTAGATGTGGAACGTTATACTCATGGGATATAAGAGATGATGGTATTTATTTATCAAAAGATGATAAGCCAAAGGAGCTCATTTACCAATGGATTAAAGGTTAACGTGCTTATGATAATAGTTTTGTTGTGTTTTACTTTTGATTTATGAATCAAATCTATAAAGTTATTATAAATAAAGGAAGCTTCTTCTTGGCTCAGTTTCTGAATTAATTAACATCATTATTTGATCATTTAATTTGCTTGGTTTAATTGAAGCTTATGCCTTTTTACCATCTTGAAAAATATATGAAGAACAGAAAACATTGAGATCTCCACTTAATAAACTTAAAATTCAAAATGATCTTTCACATAGAATGTTTGATAGTTTTTAGACTATTTTTTTTAAAAAAATGGTGCGACAAAAACAGAGAAAACAATCATATGTGACTTCAAACACGTATTTGAACCACGTTTCCATGTAATCATCACGCGCCAATTGTGATTATCATAATGGGCCGTAAGATATGGGTCCTGGCCCATTTCCACCTTCTACTCGCTCTTGTAGATACCATGTTTTCCGAGCTTCAGTGGTGAAGATGTTCGCAAATCATTTCTCAGTCATCTTCTCAAGGCGCTTGATCGGAAATCAATCAATACATTGAGAGATCATGGGATCGAGAGAAGCCGCTCGATTGCTCCGGAGCTTTTATCGGCGATAAGAGAATCGAGGATCTCAATCGTCGTGTTCTGGAAGAAGTAAGCTTCTTCCATTTGGTGTTTGAATGGAAATTCATTTATATTCTTGTATAACTTTGAATTTTGTAGAAGGTGAGAAAATTCAAAAAAAAGTAGTGAATAAATGATAGGGAATAGAGAGAAATGTCCTACACAAATTGACAGCTAAAAGGAAAGTGACGTTCACTTGACTTTTCTTTTCTCAAGTCTCCCCAATGTGTCGTCTTCTTCTTCAATTTTATGGAAGTTGCAGATAAGGAAAATAATGTATTCTCTTCAGTGTATGGTGGAAACCACCTCGAGTTTTCCTGCAACTCTCCGCCAAATTTCTCTTATTTTTCTATAAATATTTCAATATTTCATATTTTTCAGAGTTGCTTTAATTTCCATAAGAATATTAGTGAATGCTACAACACTTATTCCCATGGCTTCTTCTTCTTCTCCTCGCACCTGGAAATACGATGTGTTCCCGAGCTTTAGCGGTGAAGATGTCCGTAAATCGTTCCTCAGCCACCTTCTGGAGAAGCTTCAACGCAAATTGATCATTGCATTTGTGGAGTTAAGACCTTGATGTGCAAGCTTATTCAAACCAAACAAGGATAAGTTTTAACTAGAGTTAATTTATTAACTTGAGTTAAGTTTTGACTTTTGAGACCACAAATTATGGGTTTGGTTTGACAAAAAGAAAAGGTTGTCTCTTTGTCTACACCTTATTGGTTGAAGCAAAAGGTGGAGTCTTTTAGAGGGTTTGGTGGCTGCACAATTATAAAGGAAGAGAGAAGCTTTGAGTTGAAGTGTGTGGAGAGCAGAGACACATACACGGCAGAAGATGAAGATGAGAGAAAGAGAGAAACATGTAAAATTTGTTCTTGTATTCTCTAAGTTATAGGAATAGATTGGGTGAGCTTTAAGTGCTAGTGAAGGGCATTAGAGTGTTTCACTAATCATTCCTATTGTAATCTCTATCTTCATTCTAGTGGATTCCGAGCAAAGTCTCGGGGAGATGTAGCGACCCGGTTATGGGCGTGAACTCCTTAAATGTGTGTGTGCTCCCCCATCTCCTTCTCTATTTTCTCAATCTCTCTTGGCTCTGTTTCCAGCAGACTTAATTAGATTGATCGAGCTACGGCTAGATTGATCAATTTAATCGAGTCTGAATCTGTTTTTGCAAGTATCGGTCTTGTGTCATCAAACGACTTCTAAGCTTGGGTTGTTGGGGTTTATGCTCGGGAAAGGACTCATCCTTTGAGCCTCTAAATCCTAACAAATTGGTATCAGAGCAAGGTTACGTGCTCGGTGGTTCTCTCAAGCCAAGAATCACGGTGGTTTCAAGAAGAGAAGTGGAACGTTTGATGGCCATGGAGGTTATGCTTCATGGAAGAAGAATTTCGTGGCTTATGTGGTCATTCTAAGCCATGAATGAAGCTTGATGATGACTGAGATTTTCAGTAAAGGAAGTCTTAGATCAAGAAGAAGAGCAAGAGAAAGAAGATTCATATCTAAGAGAGGAAAGGTCTAGAGAAAGAAGGAGAGTGAAGAAAAGGGTAAAAGGGTTGGAGCTTTGGAAGGTTAGAGGTGACCTTAAGCATCCACATTCCTTTTCTTTGAAGAGCTTGATCGTGTAGAGACATGGAACGTCTCGGTAACACAACAAATCAGTAGCTCTTGGTAAATGGTGTAGAAGAGAGGAAGTAGCCATAAAGCTCTTTCTTAGTAAAACATCATTGTGTTTCTCCGGTTGTGGAGAAGGTTGTGGAGACAAGATCGTCTCTACTGGAAGCAAAGCTACCTCTTGAGTATAGCACGTGAGTGGAAGGAGTCATAAGACTCATCATGACGAACATTGAAGCATCTCAAAGAAGAAGAACCAAGATAGTTGCAAGGTGTTATAAAACAGCGACAAAGACGGTTTTTCCGGTAAGTTGTTACTTCTGCTCATTAGAAGATTTGGTTAGATCTTAGGTGGAGTAACAAGAGGTTCTTGAGATGCTTAGGATGTTAAAAAAAAAAAAAACGTGCTTAGTTCATGGTATTAAGTTTGGAACACAAGTAATGGAGATGTAAACTAGGTGTATCTTAAGAAGAGATTCTTAGTTTAAGCTAGAATCAAGGGAAGTGGTTTCATGGATTTGTGGAATCAAGTTGCTGTAAGATACAAGGATTTCTAGTTACTCTCAAGTTAAAGTGTTGCAAGAACAAGAAGAGGAAAATCAGAGATAGAAGCAAGAAGCATATGAACAAAGATGGTGTTCTTCATCTATGCTAAGGAAACCGGTTAGAGGTTGATGTAAGGTGAAGTTTTTCACAAGTAGAAGCTGGATTCTGGTCATGACAAGGATGAGTACAAGTTATGTGACTCAAAGTCCCATTCTAGAATCGAAACATCAACTACAAGACTCAAGTTATGGGAGATTCCGCTTCAGTCACAAGGTACGTTTGTGATGCTTTGTATTGAAGTTTCAAGGTTGCTCAAGTTCTGCATATCTACTGGAATTGAAAGCTTGTTGGATCACAAGTATTGTGCACTGATTTTACAAAAGTTTGGCCAAGATTTATTGATGGTTTTCATGTTATCTTCTGGTCGAATCAGTTTGGTAAAGGCAGTTGCGTATGGTGGTCTAAGCTTGTTGTTTCCAGCCCGGTAACTCATAAGATTCATGGGAGTAGGGGACGCCTTAGAACCTTGAATCTTATGGGCGTTTTATGGCTGTTTGAGTATCAGTATGGGTGCTCTTGGATCAGTTAAAAGAGGTTGCAGAAAGGTTATGGAGCAAGACACGTTTTTCTGCTTACTCAAGACAGAAACGTGCAAGGAAATTTCAGTGGCTTTTGGTTGAGTTTTGGAAAGGGTTTCTATTGCGGTTTTGTCTCTGTGTGTTTGCTGTCAGTTCTTGGTATATATGGGAGTCTAGAGTTGACTGGTCATTAGAGAACATGAAGCTACAAGGTTGCTATTTTCAGAGGGAATGCAACGAAGATTGTGCTCTTGTTACTGTATGTCAGTGTTTACCCTAGTGGCTTTCGGTTGAGTTTTGGAAAGGGTTTCTATTGCGGTTTTGTCTCTGTGTGTTTGCTGTCAGTTCTTGGTATATATGGGAGTCTAGAGTTGACTGGTCATTAGAGAACATGAAGCTACAAGGTTGCTATTTTCAGAGAGAACATGTGGCTTCTGGTGAAGAGAAATGGGCAGAAGCCTGTCATCCCGGGTGAGTAATTAAATCTCACTGACCTACTTTTCTTTTGTTGGATTGTGTTAGTAAAACAACTGATCTATTTGATGTGTCTTATGCAGTGGTGTGAACTCTGTTTCATATGCTGCAAAGAGGGCCTGCATCTACAGTGGTGGTGCAAATAGAAAGTTTTGTGTAATTGATCCCTCTAGGAAAGAGCCGACCAAACATTTCCAAGTTTCAAAAAACGCTGCGTCAGCTTTATCTGTTTCAGGTTTATCTATTTCATCAGGTGCGTCTTTGGACATGTTGAAGTAATGCATGTAAATTTTGATAATGGGCCTTCAAGTGACTAGATCAACCTCAGGCCTGTTTGTTCTTCTTCCTGCCGTATTGATAGAGTAGAGGTGGTCTAGGGACGTAGTTAACAGTCTCCCTAATGTGTCGTCTTCTTCTTCAATTTTATGGAAGTTGCAGATAAGGAAAATAATGTATTCTCTTCAGTGTATGGTGGAAACCACCTCGAGTTTTCCTGCAACTCTCCGCCAAATTTCTCTTATTTTTCTATAAATATTTCAATATTTCATATTTTTCAGAGTTGCTTTAATTTCCATAAGAATATTAGTGAATGCTACAACACTTATTCCCATGGCTTCTTCTTCTTCTCCTCGCACCTGGAAATACGATGTGTTCCCGAGCTTTAGCGGTGAAGATGTCCGTAAATCGTTCCTCAGCCACCTTCTGGAGAAGCTTCAACGCAAATTAATCATTACATTCATAGACAACGGCATCGGGAGAAGCCGTCTGATCGCACCTGAGCTTTTATCAGCGATTAGAAAATCGAGGATTTCGATCGTGGTGTTCTCTAAGAAATACGCTTCTTCCACTTGGTGCTTGAATGAATTGGCAGAGATCCACAAGTGCTTCAAGGAGATGAATCAAATGGTGATTCCGGTTTTCTACGAGCTTGATCCTTCCGATGTTCGAAAACAGACCGGAGAGTTTGGCAAGTCCTTTGAAGAGACCTGCAAGGGCAAAACAGAAGATGTGAAACAAAGGTGGATAAGAGCTCTTGCAGAGGTTGCAAGTATAGCCGGATATGATTCTCGGAACTGGTATGTTCTTCTTTTCTTGTATTTCTTTCAGATCTGAGATTTCTAAGGGTGTTCACTTTTAACTATTGGATTTTAGGAGTGATGAGCCAAAGATGATTGAACAAATCTCCAGTGATGTGTCCAACAAACTGTTTACATCATCCGATGATTTTCGTGACTTTGTGGGGATTGAAGCTCATATAGATGCAATTATGGATTCAAAGTTGTGTTTGGAATCTGAGGAAGTGACAATGGTAGGGATTTTGGGGCCTTCAGGGATTGGTAAAAGTACCATAGCTAGAGCCCTTTTCAATCGACTCTCTACCCAATTCCACCATCGGGCTTTCGTTACTTCTAAGAGAGCAGCCATGCAGGACAAAAAAGACGACTATAGCATGAAGCTGGGTTGGGCAAAACAACTTCTATCAGAACTTCTAGGTCAAAAGGACATAGAGATAGAGAGTTTAGGTATGGTGGAACAAAGGCTAAAAGAATGGAAAGTTCTTATAGTTCTTGACGATGTGGATGATCTAAAGCTACTTAAGACTTTGGTGGGACGAACCGGATGGTTTGGGTTTGGAAGCATAATCATTGTGGTCACTCAAGATAAGGCACTTCTCGAGAAACATAAGATTAAACTTATCTATGAGGTGGAGTTCCCATCTGAAGATTTGGCTCTTCAGATGTTTTGTCAATCTGCTTTTGGGCAAACCTCTCCACCTGATGGTTTTATGGAGCTAGCTGCTGAAGTTGCAAAGCTTTCCGGTAATCTTCCTTTGGGTCTTAACGTCTTGGGTTCTTCTTTAAGTGAGAAGAACAAAAAGTATTGGGAGGAGATGATGCCTAGGCTTCGAAAGGGTTTGAACGGGGAAATTGAGAAAACTTTAAGAATCTGTTATGATGGGTTAAGTGAAAAAGATGATCAAGATATGTTTCTCTACATTGCGTGTTTATTCAACGGCGAAACTGTCAATTCTATCAAAGATTTACTGTCTGTCAGTGTTTACCCTAGTGCCAGCATTAGCCTTACAACGCTAGCTGAGAAGTCACTCGTACGTATAATCGGATCACCCCCCCGTACTGTACAGATGCACATTTTGCTGCAGAAGTTGGGTAGAGAAATTGTTCGTGAAGAGTCGATTCTCAACCCTGGAGAACGTCGATTTTTGGTGGATGCAAAGGATATATATGATGTATTTGAAGATGATACGGTAATCATTTTATGTATCCTTTTCACGTCAGACTTTATTTATCTTTTGTGATGATCAATTGTTGTGATTGGTGAGATAATAATTTTATTTGGTTGTGATTTTTCTACAGGGCACAAATAAAGTTCTAGGCAAATATTGTAACAAATCAGAAATAGACCAGCCATTATTTATGGATGAAAATTGTTTTAAACGCATGCATAATCTCCAGTTTCTGAAATTTTACAAAGGTCAAGGGGCGCAAAAGACTGGTGAAGTCAGCTTGAATTTACCTCAAGGAGGCCTTGTTTTTTTGCCCCGCAAACTTAGATTGCTACATTGGGACGAATGTCCGTTGAAGTGTATGCCTTCTAACTTTAAGGCGGAGTATCTGGTTAAACTCAGTATGAAAGACAGTAAGCTTGATAAGCTGTGGGAAGGAACTCAGGTAATACTTATAAATATGATTTGTTCTAGAACAAAAACTGTTTCTTCCTTTTGATGAGTGAATATGCTGAAAATATAAAGTTGGAAGAGGTCAAAAATGGCTGACTTAAAAAAGATAACTGAACAGTGTATTTATTATCTCATGTTTTTGCTTTCAGCAACTTCGAAGTCTCAAGAAGATGGATATAGCTGGATCAACAAATTTAAAAGAAATTCCAGATATTTCGTATGCCATAAACCTTGAAAAAATGGATCTTTTGAAATGTACATCGTTGGTGACACTTCCTTCCTCAATTTGGAAGCTCAAGAAACTGAAAAATTTACGTATGGCTGGATGCTCAAATCTCGAGGTTCTGCCCGCTGATGTCAACTTGGAATCTCTCGATTTCCTCGATCTCAGAGGATGCTCACGGTTCAGAAGCTTTCCTAAGATTTCAAAGAACATTTCAACGCTCTTTCTAGATGGAACTGCTATAGAAGAAGAAGATTCTTCGTGGATAGAGAATATCTCTAGGGTCATTGATATATATTGGAACTTTTGTCCATTGAGATGTTTGCCTTCTAACTTTCGTCCTAAATCCCTCATACTTCTCATATTGAGAAATAGCAAGCTTGAAAAGCTTTGGGAAGGAGTCCAGGTATATAATATCTCGAAAATTATTTTGTTATTTTTTCTTTGTCTTAAATTTTAGCATTTGATGATATGCGTTGCATACCACTGAAATTGAATGTCATGCAGCAATGTTTTGACTACCGGACCGGACAAAACATCATTATTGGATGGCTACTCGGACCAGTCGAACTGAGTTTTCGAAATAGTATATTTTTAATTAAATACTTTATTTTGGTAATAAATTTGAGTTTTTATTCGATTTTAGTTACATATCTAAGTTTTTTTTTTCGATTTTGGTTACACATCTGATTAATGAAACAACTGATAAATTTCTTAACCAAATTTTGTTATTGACCCAAAAAAACTAAATTTTGTTTACTTTTCCAAAATTGTTCTATGGAGTGTTAATTTAATCTTTCCTTGTTTCAGTCACTCGGAAATCTCTATGCGATGGACTTGTCAGGATCTGAAAACCTGAAAGAATTTCCAAATCTTTCAAAGTCTACCAATCTTGTGATGTTGTGTCTCAGTGATTGCAAAAGTTTGGCAGCGGTTCCTTGTTCGATTCGAAGTCTCAATAAGCTGCAGGTATTTTGGATGATAGGATGCACAGGGCCCGAGTCACTCCCAACGAACCTGAACTTGAAATCTCTCCGTTATCTCAATCTAAGTGGTTGCTCACAGTTGAAAAGTTTCCCTCAGATTTCAAGGAACATAAAGAAACTCTCTCTCAACTACACATCGATTGAAGAAGTTCCTTCCTGGATTAAGTATTTCTCTGAGCTCACTCTACTCACGATGAGAGGTTGCAAGAGGATTAAAAGCATCTCTCCAAACATCTTCGAATTGGAAACGCTTAAGTTGGTAGACTTTTCCAACTGTGAAGGGGTCACAGAATTAGGCGATGCAGAGTCTCTCAAGGATATCTCTCACTCGTACCATCGAATGGTTTGTCGTCTCAAATTCTATAACTGCTTAAGTTTAGATCAAAACGCTGAGAAACTCACCATTCAATCAGATTTCAAGTACGCGGTCTTACCAGGTGGACAAGTGCCTCAGTACTTCACGCATCAAGCTTGTGGAAGTTCCCTAACTATTCCTCTACCTAAGGGCTCTCTTTGGGAACAAGTTTTGAGATTTAAGGTTTGCATCGTGCTTGAGCCTCTTACTGTCACGGAGTTTCATCATATCCCTTGCGTTGAGATATGCTGGTATTTCGGAGGCAAAACCGGTGTGCGACGTCTTCACTTTGATCATGTGTCGATTAAGATGGATCATCTGCTTTTGTTCCACATTGGGTTCCCTACAGAAGAAATAACTGAATTCCCTCCTGAATTGAAATTTGAGTTTGACTACCGTATCTATGGTTGTTCTCACAAGCTACATGATCGTACTTGCGACACAGAAGCTTGTCCCTATTCGGTCCATAGGATAAAAGGATGTGGCATGCAGAGGCACGACTCTGAAACCGTTGAAGTTTACAGAGACTCGTCATCTTCTTCAGGTAACTCTAAACTCTAATTCAGGATCAGCTTGGGATTACCCATTTTCTTATTTTGTTTCGTGCAGAGGATGAAGCAGAAATCATAGAAACCATACTTGATTTTGAGTATGAGGAGTACGACAACAACAGCTTGTCTTCTTCAAGTAACTGGAACATCTTACATCTCTACTATTCTTTTAATTTGGGATCAACTTGGGATTAGACCATGTTATACTGATAATGACTTGCTGATTTCATAGTTATTTCACACTCACCAACTTTTTTATTCCCGCAGATGAGGAAGAAGATTTGAGAGGCCATTTAACTGACGATGAAGAGTCCAACTTCTCATGTTTTTTTGGTAACTGGAACATCTTACAACTCTAGTTTTCTTCTAATCAGGGGGATCAAATTGGGATTAACCCAATCGTTATAGTGATAACGTCTCTATGATTTATTTCATAGTTTTTCACACTAGCCAGTTGTTTCTCCTGCAGATGAAGAAGAAGATACGAAAAACCACGAAGAAGAAGATACGGAAAATCATGAAGAAGAAGCTTCAGACAATCTTCCAGTTCATTCTACAATAACTCCAGAATATATTACCCAGTGGATCTATGATTCTACGTACTATTGCTGAGAATTGGCTCAGGCACGAGTTATCCAAGAAATCATCCTCTTTTCGATTTCACAGCTTACCAGTTTTGTGTTGATCAATTTCAAAAACTCAGTAAAATAACGTGTTTATTTACACACTAAAACAAAGAACCAAAGATATATATCATCAGACTTGTGATACCAGTCTCTTTGTACAGCTCTTAGGAACGTGAATGTTGTGGAAGTTTGGCCCCTTTGGGACAGTTGCAGGCCTTTTCTCCCCTGAAGCAACAACACAGACAGAAGATTTGTAGTTGCTTGCAACTTCCTTAGATTCTCCATTCATCGGTGATATTTCCTCCACCGTCTCAATTTTTTACTTGCCATTTTCTTCCTTGTTACCCTGAGGAAAGAAACAAATTAGTTAGAAAGGTAATTGTTGCCTCTTACAAGTTATAGGCTGTACTTTATTTTCTGATAAGCAGTTTCTTACCTCTTACAATTCACCATATTTTCAGAGGTGTCTTGTCTAACGAGTGTTTTGGATGTTCCTCGTGAAACATTACTTCCTGTGTTCTTCTCCACCTGCATTTGAGATTATAATGTCACAAAGAGCGAAACTTACACGATGAACAAACATATACAGTACTTCCTTTCGTTTTAATGTATCAGGAATAACTTACTCGAGCTGGCTGATGTTTTGGATCCAAGTTTTCACCATTAAACCCAGGAATGCTTGCAGTTTCTTCTTTGGCAAGATCACACTTTGGTTTCTTCTGTGTGATTACTTCCTTAAAAATTTGTCTTTCCTGATACATGTAAGTATTCTTCTATGAAAAACAAGAGTTGCATATCACAGAATAAACATCTTTGATGGGTTGTAATATTGCACATCGTACATCGGTTCTTAGTCGGAAAGGCTTTGGGTTCACGAGCTTAGGTTTTGTGTACTTGACTCGGGTACTAGCTGAAACAGTCTTTCCATTGAAACATTTATCTGCTATTGTCATTTCCTGGTTCATAAAGATACATAATAAATAGACAGAAGAGGATACTAGAGCCCAATTCAAAAGTATTGGAAAGAAACGTAGCTACCTTTTGAGTGGATTTGAAATTTTTCTTTCTTGCCGAAAATTTTCTTTTTCATTGCAGGATCGGTGTTATGCTCGACTTTCCTGCAAGATTGAAACAAGACAAAGTGTATCTGTGAGGTATTTGCTAAACAACATTTTCCTCACCTGTTACTATCCAAGGTTATATAGCATTCATCGCTTTCTTTATCGATATCCGCTGCAAGTAGCATTTTCTTTGTCGTCGCACTCCAATGGTAATGCATTTTCCTTGTCTTCAATCTCCATAGTCTCATCTAGCTTTGCTTTATCCACTCCACTTTCGTTTACTACCGCAGGATCTTCCCTTTCAATATCCACTGCATTAGTAATCTCTGCAATTTGAATTTTCTTTGCAGCAAGATCTTCTTTTTCCTTGAACTTCTGTTTCAAAGTACCATGACCATAGGTAATGCATTTTCCTTGTCTTCAATTTCCATAGTCCCATATTGCTTTGACTTATCCAATTCACTCTTATTTGTTGCAGCATGATCTTCTCTAGCTAATTTAAGGGAATCCTAGAAATGAGTTCATTAAAATTCTAATTTTGCTATTTTCTAAATCGATTACTATATAACCCCATAATTTCCAGAAATTACAGTACATAGGATCCAGAAAATCTCAATAGTCAAACAAAGGCTCCTCGAGTTGCAGTAGCCATCAATAATTGGGTGATTGGTTTAGCGGTAGCTATAAAATAATTGATGTATAATTTGGTATGTAGCAAAAAAATAATTGTAAGATTTTAGCTGTAACTATTTTAAAATTAAAGTATGATTGGTAAGTGTTAGATTTATGATGTACAATCATTTTTAATCATAGAAAATTTGAAAAGAAAAAAAAATGATATATAAATAATGATATGGAAAAAATATTTAACTATAAAATTACATATCAAAATTTATATGGAAAAATAATATATATAAAAATTTATTCTAGATAAGTATTCCACGTATAATATGATTTCTATATAAATTATTAGTGCAGTATGCATACACATTTATAATAGAGATAATTTCCAAATCTGCCATTATTTCACCAAAACTTTCAAAATCTGCCATTCATTTAAATTGTTTTTGAAATCTGCCATACACAGTAAGGACGTCCATGCAAAAAGACATATTTACCATTAATGAATTTAGATATTTACAAAAATGTCATTTACTATTCATCTTCTTCTTCACTTTTTCTTCTATTTTTTGTAACCATTCTCTCTCTCTCTCTCTCTCTCTCTCTCTCTCTCTCTCTCTCTCTCTCTCTCTCTCTCAGACGATGGACGTCTACTGTGGTAGGTTGTGTATTTCTTGTCCTCTGTCTTGTATTTCTTGTCATCCGTTTTGTATTTCTCTCTCTTTCTCACTGGTGGATTCTCTCTCTCTCTCTCTCTCTCTCTCTCTGAAACGATGGACGTCTGTTTTGTATTTCATGTCCTCTGTCTTGTAATTCTTGTCCTCGTCTTGTAATTTTTGTCCTCTGTTTTGTGGACTCTCCTACTCGTCTTGTATTCTTTTGTCATCGTCTTGAATTTCTAACTAATGGACTCTCTCTCCTCTCCTCTCTCTCTCTCTCTCTCTCTCTCTCTCTCTCTCTCTCTCTCTCTCTCTCTCTCTCTCTTTCTCTCCGAAACGATGGACGTCTGTTTTGTATTTCATGTCCTCTGTCTTGTAATTATTGTCTTTGTCTTGTAATTTTTGTTCTCCGTTTTGTCTTCTATCTTATATTGTTCGTTTCTATCTTAAATTTTTGGTCTTCGTTTTGTGTTTGATAGTCCTCGATCTTGTATTTCTCTTTTTTTCTCACTGGTGAACTCTCTCTCCTCTCTCTCTCTCGATGGACGTCTCCGAGATGATGGACGTCTACTATGTCCTCTGATGGTCTTGTATTTTTTGCCCTTGGCAATCAATTTCTCTCTCTCCTCTCTCTCTCTCTCTCTCTTTCTTTCTCTCTCCGAGACGATGGACGTCTACGGTCTTGTATTTTTTGTCCTTTGCAATCAATTTCTTGTCCTCCGATGATCACTGTCTCATTCATCGTCTTCCGTTATGTTCATCACCGTCTTAACATCGTCGACCACCAAGATACGTCTATTTCAAAAAGAGGGAAAATGAGAAAAGAGAGAGAGAGAGAGAGAGAGAGAGAGAGAGAGAGAGAGAGAGAGAGAGAGGAGAGTCCATAATGTCGAGAGAGAGATGTCTTGTAGAGAGACATTTTGTAGAGAGAGAATAGAGAGAGAGAGATTTTCCAGAGAAAGATAGAGAGGAGAGAGAGAAAGGAAAGAGAGACAAAGATATTTTGGCTCAAGAAAGAAATAAAGAGAAGGCCGAAGAAATGAGGAAAGAAGAAAAATGATAAAAGTGTAAAAAAATTTTCACTAAAAAACAAAAGATTGACAGATTGGAAAAGATTAAAACAACAATGGCATATTGAAAAAGAATTGTGAAAATAATGGCACATTTAATAATTTTTACTTTATAATATATCAATACCGATATAAATAAAATGACACAAATCAATTACATTCACATGTGTGATACATTTTGTAATGTACATAATATAATGAAATATGAGGAACGAGGAAATGAGAAACATAGAAAATAGCGCTGGAAAAAGTAACAGGCCGAAATCGTTTTACAACCACTATTATCTTTCTACACAACGAAAATATGGGACAATGAGCTTAACTACCACTTCAGGAGAAAAGAATTGCACTACTACCACTTCTCTGCAAAATTACAATTTTACCCTTAATGAATTGGTTACAGGGTAAAATGAGGTTAAATAGAATTACCACGGTAAGTATAACGAGAAAAACACGGTAGCCTAGTGGTTGGGAGCTCCACGCGCGCTCCCGCGTGCGTCGCGCGACTAGGGTTCGAATCCTTCCCCGCCCAGTACAACTGGGACAACTGGGTACTAGTGCCATTGGGGTACAACTGGGTACAACTAGGGGGACAACTGGGTACAACTAGGGTTAGTTGTACCGGTGAGGTTTCTTAGAAAAAATATTAGTTTTTATTTAAAAAAAAATTCAGGGGTATTTTCGTCCATTCGTTAAAATGTAGTGGTAACTTGATCAACTAGTGGTAAGGTTGATTACAATTTCTCCAAAAGTGGTATTAGTGTCATTTATCCGAAAAATGGGAATTTTTTTTAGACTATAATTTTAAAATCAATTTAAAGCGTGATTGATAACTTTTAATGCTTTAACTTAAATTCAAGGCTTAACCATATTTTACAGTCCCAACCAATATTTTCAAAGAAATAATAAATCCCCATGAATAAATTTAGGTGGAAGCCACCTCGAAGTCTTCTATGAGGTCTTTGAGTAAATGATATTTAATTGCTTCATTGTCCAAATTTCTTTCTGATCATATGATTT
Organism: Draba incana; assembly: GCA_963576765.1. NCBI lineage: Eukaryota > Viridiplantae > Streptophyta > Magnoliopsida > Brassicales > Brassicaceae > Draba > Draba incana. Next base: position 582,515 of record OY755208.1, read on the forward strand.
TTTTTTTGGTCTCTTCTCTCTATCGTCTCCCATGGCTTCTTCTTCTTCTTCTCGCACCTTGAAATACGATGTTTTCCCGAGCTTTAGCGGTGAAGATGTTCGCAGATCATTCCTTAGTCATCTTCTTAAGGAGCTCAATCGCAGATCAATCATTACTTTCATAGACAATGGAATCGAAAGAAGCAGCGAGATCGCGCCTGCGCTTTTATCGGCGATTAGAGAATCGAGGATCTCGATCGTCGTCTTCTCTAAGACGTATGCTTCTTCCACATGGTGCTTGAATGAATTGGCGGCGATTCACGAGTGTAAGGGATTTGGTCTGATGGTGATTCCGGTTTTCTACGATGTTGATCCTTCTGATGTGAGAAAACAGACCGGAGATTTTGGAAAGGCCTTTGATGCGACCTGCAATGGCAAAACGGAAGATGAGAAACAAAGGTGGATCCAAGCTCTCAGAGAAGTAGCAAACATCGCTGGAGAGGATTCTCGGAGTTGGTATGTTCTTTATCTCAGAATTGGGGTTTCATTTGAATAGATTTCGAGATTGTGCTTTTAGTAATTTGAATTTAATTATTGGATTTTAGGAGTGACGAAGCAAAGATGATTGAACAAATCTCCAATGATGTGTCCAATAAGCTTTTTACACCATCCGATGATTTTGGTGACTTCGTGGGGATTGAAGCTCATTTAGAGGCAATTATGGATTCAATGTTGTGTTTGGAATCAGGGGGAGTGAGAATGGTTGGGATTGTGGGTCCTTCGGGGATTGGTAAGAGTACCATAGCTAGAGCTCTATACAGTCAACTCTCTACCCAATTCCACCATCGGGCGTTCGTATCTTATAAGAGAACCATCCAGGACGACTATAGCATGAAGCTGGCTTGGGCAAAGCACTTTCTGTCAGAGATTCTATGTCAAAAGGACATAAAGATAGAAAGTTTAGGTGCGGTGGAACAAAGGCTGAAGCACAGGAAAGTTCTTATTGTGCTTGATGATGTGGACGAAATAGAGCTGCTAGAGACTTTGGTGGGACAAATCGGATGGTTTGGATTTGGAAGCAGAATCATTGTGGTCACTCAAGATAAGGCGCTTCTCAAGTCACATGAGATTGAACTTATTCATGAGGTGGAGTTCCCTTCGAGAGAAGTGGCTCTTCGGATGTTTTGTCGGTCTGCTTTTAGGCGAAACTCTCCACCTGATGGTTTCAAAGAGCTTGCAGTTGAAGTTGCACAACTTGCTGGTAATCTTCCTTTGGGTCTTGACGTTTTGGGTGGTTCTTTAAGAAAGAAGGACAAAGAGGAGTGGGAGGAGAGGATGCCTGAGCTCCGAAAGGGTTTGAACAGGAAAATTGAGAAAACATTAAGAGTCAGTTACGATGGGTTAGATGACAAAGATCAAGAAATATTCCTTTACATTGCGTGTTTACTCAATGGCCATAAAGTCAAATACATCAGAGACGTTCTCGGAGATCGCGCTAACATTGGGCTGAGAATGTTGAATGATAAGTCCCTCATACGTATAACATCATCAGGCGAAACTGTAGAAATGCACAATTTGCTACAAATGTTGGGTAGGGAGATTGTTCGTTCAGAGTCCATTTACAATCCTGGAAAACGTCGGTTCTTGGTGGATGCTGAGGATATTTGTGATGTATTAAGCGATAAGACCGTAAGTGCTTATATATGATTTCAATCCTCACCTTATTTGAATTCAGTCGTCTTTGGTGTTTGATAAATTGTCCGAATTTTCTTTCGTGGGGATTTTTCTTTCAGGGTACAGAAAATGTCCTAGGAATACATTTCGACACATCAAAAATTTACAACCCGTTATCTATTGATGAAAAAGCATTCGAAGGAATGCGTAACCTCCAGTTCGTAAAGTTTTACAAAGAGTGGTGGAGATATGTATTTACCTCGATGCCTCCTTTATTTAGATTGTATTTACCTCGAGGCCTCCTTTCTTTACCCCGTAAACTCAGATTGCTACATTGGGATGAATATCCAGCAAAATGTTTACCTTCTAGCTTTAGTGCAGAATATTTGGTTGAACTTAAAATGGTGGATAGTAAGCTTGAGAAGTTGTGGGAAGGAGCTCAGGTACCAACTTGTACCTTTATTTTTTTCGTTATCTTATACGGTGTTGCTTAGAATCTGTTTAGTATGTATTGAACGTGTGTATTATCTTTTCCCCTACTTTGTTCTCAGCCATGTAGAAGCCTCAAGGTGATAAATTTATCTAGATCCCGAGATTTGAAAGAATTTCCTGATCTTTCTAATGCCACAAGTCTCGATAGTTTGATACTTACGGGTTGCACATCTTTGGTGGCACTACCTTCTTCAATTCGGAATCTCAATAAACTGAGATATTTATGTATGGAGAGATGTACAAAGCTCGAGGTTCTTCCAACTGACGTCAACTTAGAATCTCTTGATTCCCTCGATTTGAGTGGATGCTCAAGGTTGAAAAGTTTTCCTCGAATTTCAAGAAACATTTCAAGGCTTTATCTAGATGGAACTGCAATGGAAGAAGATGATTGTTTATGGATTGGGAATCTCTTGGGGCTCACTTTACTTGATTGGGTAAATTGTCCTCTGAGATGTATGCCTTCTAACTTTAACCCAGAACATCTTGTCGAACTCAATATGAGAGGTAGCAAGCTTGAGAAACTATTGACAAGAGTCCGGGTAAGGTTTTTCGTAAATTTTCAATTTCTTTATTTATTACCAAGGAGGAAACCATCTTCATTGTTTTTCGAATTGGCTTGCGTCCCAAGATCTTTTAATCTGTATGCTATAATCTTAGGTATCATAATGGCTTGATATCCATAGGCTGTAACCGTTACCTATGAGTGGATCCAAATTGCCCATAATTTTGTTTTCATGACTAGGAACCTTAACGTTCGAATTTTTATGACTCATTTTGTTAATTATTTTTCGAGGGTTGGGTGGGAGTAGTGTGAGTTTCGTGGACTAGTCGTAATTATGTTTTTGATTGATCCAGACCGCCAAAGTTATATATATGACTAGGTTTTAGCTCTTTTGGTCATTAACAAATGAGTTTTATGCGTTGGGTAGCCATAATTATGTTCAACGGCCAACCTAGACTGGTCAAATATTAGAGTCTACGATTCTACACTAACAACGGTTTGTTTATTTTCTTATGTTTCAGTCGCTTGAAAGTGTCAAGTCCGTGGATTTTTCAGGATCCAAAAATCTGAAAGAAATTCCACATCTCTCAACGAGTCTCAAATATTTAATCCTTGACGATTGCAAAAGTTTGGAGACCCTTCCTTCTTCGTTTCAGAATCTTGATAAGCTGGAGAGGTGGAGCATGAATGGCTGTGAAAGGTTGAAAGAAATTCCAGATCTTTCAATGGGCATCAATCTCGAGCGGTTGGATTTGTCAGGATGCAAAAGCCTGAAAGAAATTCCAGATCTTTCAAAGGCCACCAGTCTCATGGAATTAAATTTGTCAGGATGTGTCAGCCTGAAAGAAATTCCAGATCTTTCAAAGGCCATCAATCTCGAGCGGTTGAATTTGTCGAGATGTGAAAGCCTGATAGAAATTCCAGATCTTTCAATGGCCATCAATCTCGTAAAGTTGGATTTGTCAGGATGCAAAAGCCTAAAAGAAATTCTAGATCTTTCAAAGGCCATCAATCTCGAGGGGTTGAATTTGTCGGGATGTGAAAGCCTAAAAGAAATTCCAGATTTTTCAAATGCCATCAATCTCAAGTGGTTGGACTTGTCAGGATGCAAAAGCCTGAAAGAAATTCCAGATCTTTCAAGGGCCATCAATCTCGAGTACTTGTATTTGTTAGGATGCAAAAGCCTGAAAGAAATTCCAGATCTTTCAAGGGCCATCAATCTCGAGTGGTTGAATTTGTCGGGATGTGAAAGCCTGATAGAAATTCCAGATCTGTCAAAGGCCATCAATCTCAAGGGGTTGAATTTGTTGGGATGTGAAAGCCTAAAAGAAATTCCAGATCTTTCAAAGGCTATCAATCTCGAGGGGTTGAATTTTCCAGGATGTGAAAGGCTGAAAGAAATTCCAGATCTTTCAAAGGCCATCAATCTCGAGCGGTTGAATTTGTCAGGATGTAAAAGCCTGAAAGAAATTCCAGATCTTTCAAAGGCCATCAATCTCAAGTGGTTGAATTTGTCGGGATGTGAAAGCCTGAAAGAAATTCCAGATCTTTCAAAGGCCATCAATCTCGAGCGGTTGAATTTGTCAGTATGTGAAAGCCTGAAAGAAATTCCAGATCTTTCAATGGCCACCAGTCTCATGGAATTGGATTTGTCAGGATGCAAAAGCCTGAAAGAAATTCCAGATCTTTCAAAGGCCACCAGTCTCAAGGGGTTGAATTTGTCGGGATGTGAAAGCCTGAAAGAAATTCCAGATCTTTCAAAGGCCATCAATCTCAAGGGGTTGAATTTGTTGGGATGTGAAAGCCTGAAAGAAATTCCAGATCTTTCAAAGGCCATCAATCTCGAGGGGTTGAATTTGTCGGGATGTGAAAGCCTGAAAGAAATTCCAGATCTTTCAAATGCCATCAATCTCAAGTGGTTGGATTTGTCAGGATACAAAAGCTTGAAAGAAATTCCAGATCTTTCAAGGGCCATCAATCTCGAGTACTTGTATTTGTTAGGATGCAAAAGCCTGAAAGAAATTCCAGATCTTTCAAGGGCCATCAATCTCGAGCGGTTGAATTTGTCAGGATGTGAAAGCCTGAAAGAAATTCCAGATCTTTCAATGGCCACCAGTCTCGAGCGGTTGGATTTGTCAGGATGCAAAAGCCTGAAAGAAATTCCAGATCTTTCAAAGGCCACCAGTCTCAAGTGGTTGAATTTTCCAAGATGTGAAAGGCTGAAAGAAATTCCAGATCTTTCAAAGGCCATCAATCTCGAGCGGTTGAATTTGTCAGGATGTAAAAACCTGAAAGAAATTCCAGATCTTTCAAAGGCCATCAATCTCAAGTGGTTGAATTTGTCGGGATGTGAAAGCCTGAAAGAAATTCCAGATCTTTCAAAGGCCATCAATCTCGAGCGGTTGAATTTGTCAGGATGTGAAAGCCTGAAAGAAATTCCAGATCTTTCAATGGCCACCAGTCTCATGGAATTGGATTTGTCAGGATGCAAAAGCCTGAAAGAAATTCCAGATCTTTCAAAGGCCACCAGTCTCAAGTGGTTGAATTTGTCGGGATGTGAAAGCCTGAAAGAAATTCCAGATCTTTCAAAGGCCATCAATCTCAAGGGGTTGAATTTGTTGGGATGTGAAAGCCTGAAAGAAATTCCAGATCTTTCAAAGGCCATCAATCTCGAGCTGTTGAATTTTCCAGGATGTGAAAGGCTGAAAGAAATTCCAGATCTTTCAAAGGCCATCAATCTCGAGGGGTTGAATTTGTCAGGATGTAAAAGCCTGAAAGAAATTCCAGATCTTTCAAAAGCCATCAATCTCAAGGGGTTGAATTTGTCAAGATGTGAAAGCCTGAAAGAAATTCCAGATCTTTCAAAGGCCATCAATCTCGAGTGGTTGAATTTGTCAGGATGTGAAAGCCTGAAAGAAATTCCAGATCTTTCAATGGCCACCAGTCTCGAGCGGTTGGATTTGTCAGGATGCAAAAGCCTGAAAGAAATTCCAGATCTTTCAAAGGCCACCAGTCTCAAGTGGTTGAATTTGTCGGGATGTGAAAGCCTGAAAGAAATTCCAGATCTTTCAAAGGCCATCAATCTCGAGCGGTTGAATTAGTCAGGATGTGAAAGGCTGAAAGAAATTCCAGATCTTTCAATGGCCATCAATCTCCTGGAGTTGGATTTGTCAGGATGCAAAAGCCTGAAAGAAATTCCAGATCTTTCAAAGACCACCAGTCTCCTGGAATTGGATTTGTCAGGATGCTCACGGTTGACAAGTTTTCCTCAGCTTTCAACGAGCATTAAATTACTTCATTTACTTCATTAAATTACCTTCAATGTGGAGTTTGAGTTTGAACTCCATATCACTTATCTTTGTAATTGCTACGACATACTAGGGGCTAAAGAACCAGACACTTGTCCCAGTTTGCCATGTAAGATAAAAGGATGCGGTGTACGAGTCTTGAATGTCCCTCCGTCTCTGGATGCTAATGATAGTAGCTCTGAATTAGAGTACACAGGTCAATCTGGAGAAAATGATGTAGAGACTGAGAGAAGCAAGAAGCGCATGCGGGTAAGCTTTGGCATCAATACAACAGAGAGTTATATATAATAGATGCTATCTCTCGACTCTCTTTTTCGGAAATAACCTAAAAATGTAATTTATCATAAGAGATTCGCTTTTTGATTTATTGTGATGCAGATGACAGTTATAACATCTCAAGAACATTGCAACCCACCCGGCGGGTAAACTCCAACTCCAAATTTGGACCTTTCATCGGTTATGGATGTAGATATGAAGGAAGAAGTTTGGTGTGTTGATCCCATGATAACGGAACAACAAGATACAGAGACACCCATTGTGGATCCTTCATTCTCTTCACAACTTCTAAACTTTTTCAGGTGACTTGATAAATCTTACTTATCGATTTTACTCTATTCAAAAATCAACTAGGATCTTCAGTGACTATCTATAATGATAATAATTGTAGATGATTTCGTAGATTCACGCTAACCAGTTTTTCCTGCAGTTTGTGGAAATAACATTTCTGTGAAGTCAAACCGGTTACTGCTCCAACTCAGTTCCCTTGAGCACGAGTTATTCCACTCCATCCAATACATCAGATGGGTTTGTGTTTATTTTGTGTGTGTTCATACACAGATGATTGAACAAATTGTATAGATTTGGAAATTGCTTTAAGGGATTTTAGGAGTGAGGCGCAAAGATGATTGAACAAAGTGTTAAGGGTTTGAAATTTGAGTTAGTGCTATGAACTTAAGCTTTGATACAGAGAATTTAACGAGTACATCCGAATAGTTGTTAAGCTGTTGACATGGATAACATTTGCTTAAAAATAGTGCATTAAACAATTTAAAGTACTTTGAGATTCTTAAGTTGTTGACTGACATGGCTAACGTTTGCTTTAAATAGATACTGTAGACAAGCCTATAAAATCTAGAAATCTGCAAATCTTATTTTACACAAGTATACAAGCATTTTGGCCTTCTCGATTATACTTGTTTAAACAAAGTAAGATTTAGGCATTTAATGGGAATAAAGAATGTAAGATTTTTCTACTTAAATTGACAAAAAATGTTAGTTAATAATGCATTCACTTTTTTTTTTTCTTTAAAAAAGGAAGAATAAAATAGTGCATTAAAAGTTAAAACCATAAAAAGTACTTTGAATTTCTTATGTTGTTGACATGGCTAACATTTGCTTTAAGAGGATACGTAGCAATTACTGATGACAAACCTATAAAATCTAGAAATCTGCAAATCTTATTGTATATATGTATACGAGTATACATTACATAATACTTCGGCCCTCTCTAGTATTACTTGGTTTTAAAAAGATCATTTGATTCAGACAATGAATATATTTTTGTTTTCGTTTTTCTTATTATTACTGCCTTATATTTTGGGAGGTCTAATGAATCTCTTTGTAACAAAAACACAGTAAGTTTCCAAAACAATCTTTTTTCAAGTCGTAGTATTCTTAAAATTCATTGCAAATCCGGAACCGGCGATTTAGGTGACCATTTTTTGAAATTTGAAAGTCCAACATATAATTTTAGTTTTCATGATAATATCATCGGTACTACGAGGTTTATCTGTAACCTTTGGAAAGGAGCTAAAATGGAGTATCACCAATCGATTCGAGCATGTGTGGAAGATCAATTTATCATTAGATGTGGAACGTTATACTCATGGGATATAAGAGATGATGGTATTTATTTATCAAAAGATGATAAGCCAAAGGAGCTCATTTACCAATGGATTAAAGGTTAACGTGCTTATGATAATAGTTTTGTTGTGTTTTACTTTTGATTTATGAATCAAATCTATAAAGTTATTATAAATAAAGGAAGCTTCTTCTTGGCTCAGTTTCTGAATTAATTAACATCATTATTTGATCATTTAATTTGCTTGGTTTAATTGAAGCTTATGCCTTTTTACCATCTTGAAAAATATATGAAGAACAGAAAACATTGAGATCTCCACTTAATAAACTTAAAATTCAAAATGATCTTTCACATAGAATGTTTGATAGTTTTTAGACTATTTTTTTTAAAAAAATGGTGCGACAAAAACAGAGAAAACAATCATATGTGACTTCAAACACGTATTTGAACCACGTTTCCATGTAATCATCACGCGCCAATTGTGATTATCATAATGGGCCGTAAGATATGGGTCCTGGCCCATTTCCACCTTCTACTCGCTCTTGTAGATACCATGTTTTCCGAGCTTCAGTGGTGAAGATGTTCGCAAATCATTTCTCAGTCATCTTCTCAAGGCGCTTGATCGGAAATCAATCAATACATTGAGAGATCATGGGATCGAGAGAAGCCGCTCGATTGCTCCGGAGCTTTTATCGGCGATAAGAGAATCGAGGATCTCAATCGTCGTGTTCTGGAAGAAGTAAGCTTCTTCCATTTGGTGTTTGAATGGAAATTCATTTATATTCTTGTATAACTTTGAATTTTGTAGAAGGTGAGAAAATTCAAAAAAAAGTAGTGAATAAATGATAGGGAATAGAGAGAAATGTCCTACACAAATTGACAGCTAAAAGGAAAGTGACGTTCACTTGACTTTTCTTTTCTCAAGTCTCCCCAATGTGTCGTCTTCTTCTTCAATTTTATGGAAGTTGCAGATAAGGAAAATAATGTATTCTCTTCAGTGTATGGTGGAAACCACCTCGAGTTTTCCTGCAACTCTCCGCCAAATTTCTCTTATTTTTCTATAAATATTTCAATATTTCATATTTTTCAGAGTTGCTTTAATTTCCATAAGAATATTAGTGAATGCTACAACACTTATTCCCATGGCTTCTTCTTCTTCTCCTCGCACCTGGAAATACGATGTGTTCCCGAGCTTTAGCGGTGAAGATGTCCGTAAATCGTTCCTCAGCCACCTTCTGGAGAAGCTTCAACGCAAATTGATCATTGCATTTGTGGAGTTAAGACCTTGATGTGCAAGCTTATTCAAACCAAACAAGGATAAGTTTTAACTAGAGTTAATTTATTAACTTGAGTTAAGTTTTGACTTTTGAGACCACAAATTATGGGTTTGGTTTGACAAAAAGAAAAGGTTGTCTCTTTGTCTACACCTTATTGGTTGAAGCAAAAGGTGGAGTCTTTTAGAGGGTTTGGTGGCTGCACAATTATAAAGGAAGAGAGAAGCTTTGAGTTGAAGTGTGTGGAGAGCAGAGACACATACACGGCAGAAGATGAAGATGAGAGAAAGAGAGAAACATGTAAAATTTGTTCTTGTATTCTCTAAGTTATAGGAATAGATTGGGTGAGCTTTAAGTGCTAGTGAAGGGCATTAGAGTGTTTCACTAATCATTCCTATTGTAATCTCTATCTTCATTCTAGTGGATTCCGAGCAAAGTCTCGGGGAGATGTAGCGACCCGGTTATGGGCGTGAACTCCTTAAATGTGTGTGTGCTCCCCCATCTCCTTCTCTATTTTCTCAATCTCTCTTGGCTCTGTTTCCAGCAGACTTAATTAGATTGATCGAGCTACGGCTAGATTGATCAATTTAATCGAGTCTGAATCTGTTTTTGCAAGTATCGGTCTTGTGTCATCAAACGACTTCTAAGCTTGGGTTGTTGGGGTTTATGCTCGGGAAAGGACTCATCCTTTGAGCCTCTAAATCCTAACAAATTGGTATCAGAGCAAGGTTACGTGCTCGGTGGTTCTCTCAAGCCAAGAATCACGGTGGTTTCAAGAAGAGAAGTGGAACGTTTGATGGCCATGGAGGTTATGCTTCATGGAAGAAGAATTTCGTGGCTTATGTGGTCATTCTAAGCCATGAATGAAGCTTGATGATGACTGAGATTTTCAGTAAAGGAAGTCTTAGATCAAGAAGAAGAGCAAGAGAAAGAAGATTCATATCTAAGAGAGGAAAGGTCTAGAGAAAGAAGGAGAGTGAAGAAAAGGGTAAAAGGGTTGGAGCTTTGGAAGGTTAGAGGTGACCTTAAGCATCCACATTCCTTTTCTTTGAAGAGCTTGGTCGTGTAGAGACATGGAACGTCTCGGTAACACAACAAATCAGTAGCTCTTGGTAAATGGTGTAGAAGAGAGGAAGTAGCCATAAAGCTCTTTCTTAGTAAAACATCATTGTGTTTCTCCGGTTGTGGAGAAGGTTGTGGAGACAAGATCGTCTCTACTGGAAGCAAAGCTACCTCTTGAGTATAGCACGTGAGTGGAAGGAGTCATAAGACTCATCATGACGAACATTGAAGCATCTCAAAGAAGAAGAACCAAGATAGTTGCAAGGTGTTATAAAACAGCGACAAAGACGGTTTTTCCGGTAAGTTGTTACTTCTGCTCATTAGAAGATTTGGTTAGATCTTAGGTGGAGTAACAAGAGGTTCTTGAGATGCTTAGGATGTTAAAAAAAAAAAAAACGTGCTTAGTTCATGGTATTAAGTTTGGAACACAAGTAATGGAGATGTAAACTAGGTGTATCTTAAGAAGAGATTCTTAGTTTAAGCTAGAATCAAGGGAAGTGGTTTCATGGATTTGTGGAATCAAGTTGCTGTAAGATACAAGGATTTCTAGTTACTCTCAAGTTAAAGTGTTGCAAGAACAAGAAGAGGAAAATCAGAGATAGAAGCAAGAAGCATATGAACAAAGATGGTGTTCTTCATCTATGCTAAGGAAACCGGTTAGAGGTTGATGTAAGGTGAAGTTTTTCACAAGTAGAAGCTGGATTCTGGTCATGACAAGGATGAGTACAAGTTATGTGACTCAAAGTCCCATTCTAGAATCGAAACATCAACTACAAGACTCAAGTTATGGGAGATTCCGCTTCAGTCACAAGGTACGTTTGTGATGCTTTGTATTGAAGTTTCAAGGTTGCTCAAGTTCTGCATATCTACTGGAATTGAAAGCTTGTTGGATCACAAGTATTGTGCACTGATTTTACAAAAGTTTGGCCAAGATTTATTGATGGTTTTCATGTTATCTTCTGGTCGAATCAGTTTGGTAAAGGCAGTTGTGTATGGTGGTCTAAGCTTGTTGTTTCCAGCCCGGTAACTCATAAGATTCATGGGAGTAGGGGACGCCTTAGAACCTTGAATCTTATGGGCGTTTTATGGCTGTTTGAGTATCAGTATGGGTGCTCTTGGATCAGTTAAAAGAGGTTGCAGAAAGGTTATGGAGCAAGACACGTTTTTCTGCTTACTCAAGACAGAAACGTGCAAGGAAATTTCAGTGGCTTTTGGTTGAGTTTTGGAAAGGGTTTCTATTGCGGTTTTGTCTCTGTGTGTTTGCTGTCAGTTCTTGGTATATATGGGAGTCTAGAGTTGACTGGTCATTAGAGAACATGAAGCTACAAGGTTGCTATTTTCAGAGGGAATGCAACGAAGATTGTGCTCTTGTTGCTGTCTGGAAAAGTTCTGTGGAAACAGAAGGTAAACACTCAATTCATTGCTATATTTTCAGAGGGAATGCAATGAATGTGGTGCTCTAGTGAGCTTGAGTGTATTATGAAAAGACTCCGGGTTCTTGTTTCAAGAAGTGTAAGCTCTTGAAAAGATAGTAGTAGCAAAGATTCATGGTTTATGCAGATTTGTGTTTGGTTTAACACATGGTTATTCTGTTGGAATGAATCTTGAAGAACAAGGGAGTGTACAAGCTTTGGTGATCTCCGGGTTTAAGCTATGGTTTCAGTTGGTATCTTGGTGTGTTGCAACTATTTCTTAGTAAAAGAAAGTGATTGTGGACAAGAGTTTAACGGTAAAGGAGCTGCATATTTTGTAAGGGAAGTTGTCTCAGTGTTACTTTGCAATGGAGTGTGCCATGATGGTGTGTCGATAGTCTTCCTATCTAAAGGAGTTAGGCGGCGTGTTCTGTTTGCTCAGAACGTTTCTGTTCAAACAGCGGTGCACATATGGGTATACGTTTTATGTTGCTAAAGGAGAGATCATGGTCTTTGATTTCGAGTCTGAGATGGAGATTGTTAAAGGTCAATCCAAGTTCTTCTAAGTCAAGATGTGGGGAAGGTTCCAAGTTAAATGAAGTGAAGATTGGTGAAACATAGAAAGGTTCTTGGTAGTTCTTTGGGCACAAACGGATCAGTGGAGTGGCTGCAAGAAGAAAGGAGAATGTGTCTCACGTTTTGACACACTTTCTTAAGGAAGAAGCCACAGTGACTTATGCTGATACAAGCAGAGTTAATTAGATTGATCGAGCTATGGTGAGATTGATCAATTTAATTGAGTCTGAAATTGAATGGATTTACAGTGAAGAATGGTTTTAACTCATGATGGTGAAGTTGAGCTTATAGAGACAACGTTTATTCGAACGGTTATAGTTCGAGGTGGAGCATTGCTGCGAGAGGAAGTGGAATAGATATTCATAAGGGTATTTGTTTAATTCCGGGTGGAGCTATGTTCATGGAGGCTGTCTCGGGTATTTAGCTCAAAGGAAAATAGTTAAAAGGTTACGTAAGTCATTGTTGAATCAGATTCATGAGAGTTTTGTGTGCGAAGAAGAATGAAGACCAAGAACAGGAGGTTACCAACAGGAAGACAACTTAAAGAGTTGATTTGAAGCTAGTTGTTGGTGAGGATTTCTAGAGTAGAGCTGCAAGTCTCTGAATTTTTCCGAGAAAAGACACAAAGCGGTGATTTGAGATGAGGTTATTGAAGTGACTTAGTGGATCCTATAAAGGAGAAACGGAAGGAGACAAGTGCAAGTGATGCGAGGTTTTGTCTCAAGGCTCCTCACTTCAAGAAGGTATAGGTGTTGTGTATCTAGCTTGATAATCAACACATCTCAAAGCTAGTGTTAGAAGCTGGAGAAGAGAAGTCCTAGAAACGACGAAAATGCATACGAATCGAGTTGCATTAGGAAGTGATCAACTAAGGAAGTTTAAGTTGTTTTGTTTGCATCATAAGGAGATATATAAGTGTCTTCTTAGGGAAACACTTGCGGGTTAGTCAAGTGGATTATCTTCAAGTATCATGCGATGGTAAGGAAGAAGAAGGCTCAGAGTTAATTAGATAGATCAAGCTATGGTTAGATTGATCAATCTAATCGGGTCTGAAAATTAAATGATGCAAGAACCAAATTCGTTTTGGTGGAGGCTGCATACAAGAAGAAGTATTGCAGGGTGTTCTTTACAGCTTGAAGGAGACATCAAAGGTTTATAAATGATGTGTAAGTTGCTGTAAGGACGTGTCTCAAGGATGTCACAAGGATTTGGTGATAAGATACATGTTAAAGGTTGCTAGTAGTGGGTTATCAAGCTGCTAGTGTGTTCTGTTTTTAGCAAGAAGATTGAGCATGGAATATGTTCTAGGATTGCTGGTTTAAACAGATTAAGGAGGTGAATCTCAAATGGTGTAAGCTGTTGGTGAGATTGATTAAAGGCTGAATCAAAGTGCTTCGGTTAGAGGCTAATACGATTCTGATTTTCTGCATATGATTCAAGTGAATTCAAGGATTTTGGACTCAATGCGCATGAGGAAATCCTAGAAGCTAGCAAGGGAATCAAGGTTTGCAGAGGTATATTGTTGTTTCTCAATCGCTGCAACGGTTCTATGGCATGAACGGTTCTATGGCATGAATTGGCAGAGATCCACAAGTGCTTCAAGGAGATGAATCAAATGGTGATTCCGGTTTTCTACGAGCTTGATCCTTCCGATGTTAGAAAACAGACCGGACAGTTTGGCAAGTCCTTTGAAGAGACCTGCAAGGGCAAAACAGAAGATGTGAAACTAAGCTGGATAAGAGCTCTTGCAGAGGTTGCAAGTATAGCCGGATATGATTCTCGGAACTAGTATGTTCTTCTTTTCTTGTATTTCTTTCAGATCTGAGATTTCTAAGGGTGTTCACTTTTAACTATTGGATTTTAGGAGTGATGAGCCAAAGATGATTGAACAAATCTCCAGTGATGTGTCCAACAAACTGTTTACATCATCTGATGATTTTCGTGACTTTGTGGGGATTGAAGCTCATATAGATGCAATTATGGATTCAAAGTTGTGTTTGGAATCTGAGGAAGTGACAATGGTAGGGATTTTGGGGCCTTCAGGGATTGGTAAGAGTACCATAGCTAGAGCCCTTTTCAATCGACTCTCTACCCAATTCCACCATTGGGCTTTCGTTACTTCTAAGAGAGCAGCCATGCAGGACAAAAAAGACGACTATAGCATGAAGCTGGCTTGGGCAAAACAACTTCTATCAGAACTTCTAGGTCAAAAGGACATAGAGATAGAGAGTTTAGGTATGGTGGAACAAAGGCTAAAAGAATGGAAAGTTCTTATAGTTCTTGACGATGTGGATGATCTAAAGCTACTTAAGACTTTGGCGGGACGAACCGGATGGTTTGGATTTGGAAGCAGAATCATTGTGGTCACTCAAGATAAGGCACTTCTCGAGAAACATAAGATTAAACTTATCTATGAGGTGGAGTTCCCATCTGAAGATTTGGCTCTTCAGATGTTTTGTCAATCTGCTTTTGGGCAAACCTCTCCACCTGATGGTTTTATGGAGCTAGCTGCTGAAGTTGCAAAGCTTTCCGGTAATCTTCCTTTGGGTCTTAACGTCTTGGGTTCTTCTTTAAGTGAGAAGAACAAAAAGTATTGGGAGGAGATGATGCCTAGGCTTCGAAAGGGTTTGAACGGGGAAATTGAGAAAATTTTAAGAATCTGTTATGATGGGTTAAGTGAAAAAGATGATCAAGATATGTTTCTCTACATAGCGTGTTTATTCAACGGCGAAACTGTCAATTCTATCAAAGATTTACTGTCTGTCAGTGTTTACCCTAGTGCCAGCATTAGCCTTACAACGCTAGCTGAGAAGTCACTCGTACGTATAATCGGATCTCCCCCCCCCCCCCCCCCCCCCCGTACTGTACAGATGCACATTTTGCTGCAGAAGTTGGGTAGAGAAATTGTTCGTGAAGAGTCGATTCTCAACCCTGGAGAACGTCGATTTTTGGTGGATGCAAAGGATATATATGATGTATTTGAAGATGATACGGTAATCATTTTATGTATCCTTTTCACGTCAGACTTTATTTATCTTTTGTGATGATCAATTGTTGTGATTAGTGAGATAATAATTTTATTTGGTTGTGATTTTTCTACAGGGCACAAATAAAGTTCTAGGCATATATTGTAACACATCAGAAATAGACAAGCCATTATCTATGGATGAAAATTGTTTTAAACGCATGCATAATCTCCAGTTTCTGAAATTTTACAAAGATCAAGGGGCGCAAAAGACTGGTGAATTCAGATTGAATTTATCTCAAGGAGGCCTTGTTTTTTTGCCCCGCAAACTTAGATTGCTACATTGGGATGAATGTCCGTTGAAGTGTGTGCCTTCTAACTTTAAGGCTGAGTATCTGGTTAAATTACGTATGAGAAACAATAAGCTTGAAAAGTTGTGGGAAGGAACTCAGGTAATACTTATAAAAATGATTTATTTTAGAGCAAAAGCTCATTTTGATGAATGAATATGGAGAAAATATAAAGTTGGAAGAGGTCAAATGATTTACTTTTAAAAAAAAAAATTGAACAGTGTATAATCTTGTTTTTGTTTTCAGCAACTTCGAAGTCTCAAGAAGCTGGATATAGCTGGATCAGCAAATTTAAAAGAAATTCCAGATCTTTCTTATGCCATAAATCTCAAGATAATGAATCTTTTGAAATGTACATCGTTGGTGACACTTCCTTCCTCAGTTCGGAATCTGAAGAAACTGTTAAATTTATGTATGGGTGGATGCTCAAAGCTCGAAAAGCTTTGGGAAGGAGTCCAGGTATATAAAAAATTTAAAATTCCCAAAATTGCTCTATGCAGACTGCAGTGTTAATTTTGTCTTTCCTTGATTCAGTCACTTGGAAATCTCTTGGAGCTGAATTTGTCAGGATCTGAAAACCTGAAAGAATTTCCAAATCTTTCAAAGGCTACCAAACTTAGGTTGTTGTCGCTCAATGATTGCAAAAGTTTGGTGACGGTTCCTTGTTCAATTCGAAGTCTCAATAAGCTGTCGGTGTTGAGCATGAGAGGATGCACAGGGCTCGAGTCTCTTCCAACCAACCTGAACTTGAACTCTCTCAGTATTCTCAATCTCAGTGGTTGCTCACAGTTGAAAAGCTTCCCTCAGATTTCAAGGAACATTGACACTCTCGTTCTCAACGACACAGCGATTGAAGAAGTTCCTTCTTGGATTATCTCTTTCTCTAAGCTCATTACTCTCAAGATGAGAGGTTGCAAGAGGTTAAAAAACATCTCTGCAAACATCTTCGAATTGCAATGGCTTGACTGGGTAGACTTTTTCGACTGTGAAGGAGTCACAGAATTTGGTGATGCGGAGTCTCTCAAGGATATCTCTCTCTCCTTCTACCATCCAACGGGTCGTTATCTCAATTTCTATAACTGCTTAAGTTTAGATCAAAACGCTCAGAAACTCATCATTCAATCAGATTTCAAGTACGTGGTCTTACCAGGTGGACAAGTGCCTCAGTATTTCACGCATCGAGCTTGTGGAAGTTCCCTAACTATTTATTTACCTAAGAGCTCTCTTTTGGAACAAGTTTTGAGATTTAAGGTTTGCATCGTGGTTGAACCTCTTACTGTCACGGAGTTTCATTTACCTTGCGTTGAGATATGCTGGTATTTCGGAGGCAAAACCGGTGTGCGTCATCTTCACTTTTATCATGTGTCGATTAAGATGGATCATCTGCTTGTGTTCCACTTTGAGTTCCCTACCGGAGAAATAACTGAATTCCCTCTTGAATTGAAATTTGAGTTTAACTACCGCATCTATGGTTGTTCTCACAAGCTACATGATGGTACTTGCGACACAGAAGCTTGTCCCTATTCGGTCCAAAGGATAAAAGGATGTGGCATGTGGAGGCACGTCACTGTTTTTGAGGATGATAGTGGTGATGAACGGGTCCAAAGGATAAAAGGATGTGGCTTCGAAAGGGTTTGAACGGGGAAATTGAGAAAACTTTAAGAATCTGTTATGATGGGTTAAGTGAAAAAATACAGCTAAAAAGAAAATGACGTTCACATGTCTGTCTTTCTCAATTGTCTGGCTACCATTTTCCAATATATGAAAAAATCTTTTATCCTGTCGATCATTTGTTTTTGTTTACTTTTTTAACGCAAATAAATCTCTTTATTAATAGTCATTAACAATGTCAGCACATAGATGTATATTTATCCCTTTAAACGGTTACAAGTTAGAATGACGAAAATATATATATTTTTTTTTTGTCAACATTTCTTCCATTTCCATTTCAAAAGCTTACAAATGCCATTTTACAACGAATGACGAAAATATATATACCTGTCTTTTGTCAACAATATAATTACCTTTGCTACATATATAAGTTTATAGAATTAATTAAGTAAAACAAACCATCTAAAATACTACAAAACCATGTGAATTTTATTCTCGAACTGGGCCTATAAGATATGGGCCTTATATGCTCTTTTAATTTCCACATGCAAAATCTTTTCTCAGCCCAATAAATATTATTTTCTCAAAATCTCCCCAATAAGTCTTTTCTCAAGTCTCCCCCAGTCAACCCCAAGTCCCCTCAAGGGGTCGTCTTCTTCTTCTTGTCGGAGATGAAGATAATGTGTTCTCTTCAGTGTAAGGTGGAAACAACCTTGAATTTTCCTCCAAGTTTTTGCGAAACTAAACTCCAAATTTCTCAACCATTTTTCTATAAATATCTAATGTAACATTTGCTCTTTAATTTCCATAAGAATGCTAGCGAGTGTTTTCTCTTGAGAATTCGTGTGTATCTTTTTTTCCCATGGCTTCGTCTTCTTCTTCTTCTATTAATATATGTGCTGTTAGTTTGTTATAGTTAGTTACAATAGGATTAAGTCTCCTTTAGCTTAATTCTGTAATCTATATATACTCTGATGTAAAGTTCATTTCAGATTAATGAGAATTTACTTTCATAATCAGAAAGTTAATATGGTATCAGACAAAATTATCTCTTTTTCTCATTCATCATCAAAATTTTCTCGGAAAAATTCCTAACAACCTTAACAACCCAGATTTCTTCATCTTTCCATCTTCGATTCTTCCATTTTCTTCTCCATTCATCACGAATTCACCTCGGATTCGTCTTCATCATCTTCGATTGTTCCTTACATCAATCGATTTCATCCATTTTCTTCTTCGATTTCATTTTCTTTTCTTTTCCTGAGAAAATTGAGCTTATATGAGTCTTCCGCAGCGAACGATTTTCTTCGCATCTTTGATTCACATCGTCTTCATCATCGCGATATCTCTGTTTACTTTCTTCAGCGATTTTCTCGTCTTTCTTAGCTCGATTCTTTGCTGAGCTGCTATGGCGGATACTGTACCTCCTTCATCGACACTTGATTCGACTCCGGTGGATCAGTATAACAATCCGTATTTTCTTCACAGCTCCGATCATGCCGGATTGATTCTAGTCTCCGATCGCTTAACTACTGGAGCTGATTTTCATTCTTGGCGCAGATCTATGCGTATGGCTCTCAATGTCCGTAATAAACTTGGATTTGTGGATGGTACTATTCTTAAACCTTCTCTCACTCATCGCGATTATGGTTCTTGGTCACGTTGCAATGATATGGTAGCAACTTGGTTGATGAACTCAGTCTCTAAGAAAATCGGTCAAAGCTTATTGTTCATTTCTACTGCTGAGGGAATTTGGCAGAATCTGATTACTAGATTTCAGCAAGGTGATGCACCTCGTGTGTATGAGATTGAACAGAGACTTAGTAATATTCAACAAGGGAGTATGGATATTAGTACCTACTATACTGAGTTAGTAACTCTTTGGGAAGAGTATAGGAACTATGTTGAGTTACCTGTGTGTACATGTGGAAGGTGTGAGTGTAATGTAGCTAGTCTTTGGGAGAAGTTAAAACAAAGAAGCCAAGTTATGAAGTTTTTGATGGGCTTAAATGAATCCTTTGATGCTACTCGTAGGCAGATTTTAATGATCAAGCCTATTCCGTCTATTGAGGATGTTTTCAACATGGTATCTCAGGATGAGAGACAGAGGAATATTAAGCCATCTGTTCAGAGTGGTAATGTGGTTTTTCAGGCTATGGCTTCTCCTGTGGAACAATCTGCTGGTTCTTATGATGCAGTGGCTAGTGCTGTTCAGAACAATACTTTTCGTCCAAGATCCAATAGGCCTCTGTGTACTTATTGTGGTCAAATGGGACATGTTATCCAGAAATGTTTCAAGAAACATGGCTATCCTCCTGGATACATTCCTGGCTACAAAAGCAATTCATCTGGCAATAAGACTGCTCTTTCAAGATCTTCTCAGTCTCATGCTGTTGCAAATGTTGTGACAGGCTCTTCTTTTCACCCTGCATCTGCCCCTAGCCTTGATGTTGGTGTTGGTCAGATGAATACTGAACAGTTACAATCTCTTCTCCAGCAGCTCCAGGCTCATGTCAAAGTTTCAGAGTCTTCTGCTTCTTCTCCACCTTGTCCCACTATAACTGATCATGGTATTATGGCTGTCCAATCTTCTGCGGGTAACATCTCATTTCCTTCATCTTTTCCTTCTACTTCCCTTCGTTTTGAACATAATAAATGTTGGGGTCGGTATTCACCCAATCAGCATTAACGCTCCAAGTCTAAGCATTCGAAGAAATGACCCCGGTAATCTTGATGGAGAAAGCGTTAAAGAACCTAAGTCTTACTGCGAAGAGAAGCGAAACAAGATCATGGAGTGAGGCGAGGCAGGAGTAAACCGACCACAGGGTCGGCATAGTGGACCGACCGCAGGGTCGGCACTATGGAGTGACCGCAGGGTTGGCATAGTGGACCGACCGCAGGGTCGGCACTATGGAGCGACCGCAGGGTCGGCATAGTGGACCGACCGCAGGGTCGGCACTATGGAACGACCGCAGGTTCGGCCTCTATGGCCCGACCACAGGGTCGGCTCGGTCGCCTATCCTGTCTTCAGCCCAATGCGTTCTCTGATCCATCAACATGAATGAAGCTTGAAGCCCACTCCAACATGACCGACTCAAACAATATGATTCCGCGAGGACTTAGGGAGTAGAACCGCCTTAGACATAGACTATAAATAGGCCTTTGTAAACACCCCAAAGGGGATCCGCAATTTCATACACAAAATCTTGTACCAAAGCTTTGACACAGCAATAAAGAAAACTCTTTTCAATCTCTCGTGATCCCTAGCTAGCATAGAATTCTCTATCTCCTAAAAACCCTTACAAATCTAATTGTGTTGGTTTCGACCCCCACAATTTGGCGCCGACTAAGGGGAACAGAGAGTTTCTGACACAAGAAAGCTAGGTTTCGCAACACCATCACCATGTCAGGAAACAACACCGTCAGTAGCGAAGGATCCTCGTCTCACATGAACGATGAGGGAAGAGAGATCTCCGTGGAGAACACCGCGCCTCATGCCACTAACAATCCCGCGGATCTCACGCAGATCAAGCAGATGCTCGACACACTCATGAAGAAGGCACAGGATCAGGAGAGGTATCAGGAAGATACGGCAAACAAGCTGCAAGCGCTCCAGAGAAGGAAGCGCAAGAGGTCACGTGTCCGACCAACGCGCCTCAGCTTCGCTATGCCTCGAGCCAATCGAAGGGACCGGCACGAGGAGCTGCCGCCTCGGACCGATCATACAGATCTGGAGGACTTGCCTCCACCACCGCCTCGTCAAGAGTTCGATGCGACTCCTGAGCGCGTTGCGGAAGGAGCGGATGAGGATCAGCCCCCTCGGAGGCGTGCTCGAATCGACACGGATGTTGACCATGCCACGGCCGCAGCAGAAGGAGACGCGATGATAGCAGAACTCTACAGAAGGGAGCGAGAGCGCAGGGCTCCGCAGGGCTCCCGTGACGAAGAGGTCGCCGCCCTGAAGGCCCAGTTGGATCATGTCGTCTCAGATTTGAGGACGACTAAGCTGCCGATGTATCGGAGCACTGGGAAGGCTCCCGGGGTCGCTTACGTGTTAGAGAAGGCACGAAACACCCCCTTTGCAGAAAACATCTCAGGGACTAGGATTTCCGACCCGGGAAGGATTAAGCTTCGACTTACGAAGGGACCTCTGATCCCGCTGACCACCTAATGGAGTTCGAGGTGGCCCTAGGAAGGGCAAATTTCAGAGATTCCGAGAAGGACATCGGATACTGCAAGCTGTTCGTGGAAAGCTTGAAAGGGCCCGCTCTCCAGTGGTTTTACAAGCTGGAGAAGAATTCTATCCACAACTTGCAGCAGCTCTCTGAGATGTTCGTCCAACACTACAACATCTTCGCTGAACGGAAGATATACGATGCGGACCTGTGGACCAACAAGCAAGCAG
Organism: Draba incana; assembly: GCA_963576765.1. NCBI lineage: Eukaryota > Viridiplantae > Streptophyta > Magnoliopsida > Brassicales > Brassicaceae > Draba > Draba incana. The sequence continues at coordinate 603,986 of OY755208.1, forward strand.
AAGGTGAGAGCTTGCGGTCTTTCATGACAAGGTTCAAGAACACTCTGTCGAAAGTGGACGGAATCAGTAACACATCTGCTTTGGAAGCGTTGAGGGGTGCAGTGAGATGTCCGTCTCCGTTTTGGCAGGAGCTCACCATCAATCCGCCAACGACGATTCAAGACGCCCTTCACCGTGCAGCTGATTTTGCCCGAAGTGAAGAAGAGCTCCGCGCCAAAAGAGGCGGTAAAGCAAAGCAGATAAGCGAACCTTCTCAGGTTCCGACCCCAGCTGCTTCTAAGAGAGGCAATCCCGCCTTCGTTCAGTTTGAAGGGGGAGCAGGCGGAGCTCACAATTACCAAATCGATTCACCTGGCTACGGCAGAGGTCGAGGCCGTGGTCGGGGACGCGGCAGAGGAAGTCTCACTTGGGTAAGAGACCCAAAGGAGTATGATGAGAAGTTGTATTGTGACTTTCACAAAGCAACTGGTCACTCCACTGCAAGGTGCCGAGAATTGGGACGACAGCTAGCTGCTAGGCTGGCCGAAGGCACCCTCAAGGGTAACATCAGTCTGTCGGACTTCAAGCCGGAAGAGAAGTTTCAAGATGCTACTGAGGTCCAGACTGAGAACCCCAGACGACAGCGTCGTGGAGACAATCCCGAAAACGGAAACACCCATGGTACTATCTCCGTGATCCTGGGAGGATCGCAATACTATGCCGATAGCGAAGCTGCGATCGAGGCCTATCAGCGGCGCGCTGAGGTTTGTGCCAACATCTCGACATCTCCAAAGGCAAGGCGTGCTAGTGATCCTGTCACTTTCGACGAAATGGATGCTGAAGGTATCGATCATCCGCACAACGACCTGTTAGTAATCAACCTGACCGTCTACAACTTCAATGTTGCTCGAGTTCTCATCGACACCGGAAGCTCGGTGGATGTTATCTTCAGGGAAACACTCGAGAAGATGAAGATCGACCAGTCCCTCATCACAGGACAGCCAAAGCCTGTAACGGGCTTCTCAGGTGAAACAACCTGGACACGGGGAACGATCCGCCTGCCAGTCCAAGCTGGAGGTGTTAAGAAGATGGTCAACTTCGCGGTGTCCGATCATCCCGCCATCTACAATCTGATTATGGGAACACCATGGCTCAGTCAGATGCGAGCCGTACCATCGACATACCACCTTTGCTTGAAATTTCCAACCAGCGAAGGCGTTCACACGATCTTTGGCAGTCAGAAAGATTCACGCGTGTGCTTCTTAGCAGAGCACAAGTTGCGTAACCGCGAAGAGAACAAAGGATTGAGTCCAGAGGTTCACGAACAAAAGAAAGACGACTCGGCCTCGCAAGGGCCGCGTAAGAAAGCAAAGGCCGGGTCCGATCAAGTGAAGGACCTAACCACCCTCTTGTAGCAATTACAGATTGCAGAAGGTCGTGAAGAAGAAGAGCGACCTACTTGCGAGCCTGTGATCTCTGTGTGCATTGATGAGCAGCACCCAGAGAGGTGCGTTGAGATCGGAGCTGCCCTTGACGAAGAGCTCAAAACAGAGTTGGTGGCTTTTCTCCGGAAGAACATCAACACCTTTGCTTGGGCCGCTGAAGACATGCCCGGAATAGACATCAGCGTCGCAAGCCACGAGCTCAACGTAGAACCAACGTTTAAACCAGTCAAGCAGAAGAGAAGGAAGTTGGGTCCTGAGCGGGCAAAGGCTGTGAATGACGAAGTCAAAAGGCTTCTGCGAGTAGGATCAATAACCGAGGTCAAGTACCCCGACTGGCTTGCCAACCCAGTTGTGGTAAAGAAGAAAAATGGGAAGTGGCGCGTCTGTGTTGATTTCACAGACCTTAACAAGGCGTGCCCGAAGGATAGTTTCCCATTACCTCACATCGATCGCTTAGTGGAAGCAACGGCGGGCAACAAACTGCTTAGCTTCATGGACGCCTTTTCAGGCTATAATCAAATTCTGATGCACCCTGAGGATCGTGAGAAGACGGCATTCATCACAGACCGAGGTATCTACTGCTATAAAGTAATGCCCTTCGGCCTAAAGAATGCTGGTGCAACATACCAGAGATTGGTGAACAGGATGTTCCAAGACCAGTTGGGAAAGACTATGGAGGTTTATATCGATGATATGCTCGTCAAATCACTCGAAGAAGAAGATCACATCTCCCACCTAGAAGAATGCTTCAATGAGCTGAACCTCCACAACATGAAGCTCAACCCAACGAAGTGTCGATTTGCTGTAACCTCTGGTGAGTTCCTTAGGTACCTGGTCACTCGCCGGGGAATTGAAGCCATTCCGAAACAAATCGATGCCTTGATCCAGATGGCTTCACCAAGGAATAAGCGTGAAGTACAGAGGTTGACTGGGAGAGTGGCTGCACTTAATCGGTTCATTTCCCGATCCACCGATAAGTGTCTGCCTTTCTACAATACTCTACGAGGGAACAAGCAGTTTGAATGGTCAGAGAAGTGTGAAGACGCCTTCAAGCAACTGAAGGAGTATCTGGCAACGCCTCCCATCCTTGCTAAGCCAGTAACTGGAGAGCCTCTCTTCCTCTACATCGCTGTCTCAGAAACAGCAGTCAGTGCTGTCCTTGTGCGTGAGGAAAGAGGCGAGCAGAGGCCTATCTTCTATGTGAGCAAGACACTCACAGATGCTGAAACAAGATACCCTCAATTGGAGAAGCTAGCGTTAGCCGTCCTCATGGCCTCAAGGAAACTAAGGCCTTACTTCCAATCACACTCAATCATCATACTTAGCACCTTTCCGCTGCGTTCGGTCTTGCACAGCCCAAGTCAGTCCGGTAGGCTGGCCAAGTAGGTTGTAGAGCTCAGTGAGTACGATATCGAGTATAGAGGGCGGACATGCAATAAATTGCAAGTACTGGCGGACTTCCTTATAGAACTTCCAGAAGACAGAGAACCCAAGGAAGTGCCACCGGGGGTATGGCAGCTATACGTGGACGGCTCGTCCTCAAAGAACGGTTCCGGAGTTGGGATACGACTGCTGTCACCAACTGGAGAGGTCCTTGAGCAGTCATTTCGACTCGGGTTTAGAGCTTCTAACAACGAAGCTGAGTATGAAGCCCTCGTCGCCGGTATGAGGCTCGCCCAAGGACTAAAAATCAAACACATTCACGTGTTTTCGGATTCACAACTCGTAACCAGTCAGTTCGGCGGCGAGTACGTCGCAAAAGACGATCGAATGGAAGCTTATCTGAGGATAGTAAAGGACTTAGCTGCTTCATTTCAAGAGTTCACCCTTTCAAGGATTCCTAGGGGTGAGAATATGGATGCTGACGCATTGGCAAATCTGGCCTCCGCTACCACTGCGCCAGAGGATCCAGCCTTAAAGCGAGTTATCCCAGTCGAATTCATCGAATTCCCTAGCATCAAGGAGGATGTGACACTCGCCATTATGACACGTTCCCAAGCAGCGAAGCGAGCAGACGCACTGGTTGAGGCTACCGACGAAGATATAGAAATGGCAGAAGAACCAGAAGTCCGAGACACTGATACGCATGACACCATTAGCCCTGTCAACAGCAGTCCTGTTGCCAGTGGTTCCGCCACCAACAGCCCTCTTCATACCGGAGCAATCCCAATGGATGCTGATACCGAAGAATCAGAATATGGCTGTGACAAGCTATGGATAAGCGAGATACGAGAATACATCGCCGATGGCAAATTGCCCAGCAGCAAGTGGGCCGCCCGCAAACTACGAAAGCAAGCCGCGCGTTATGTTCTCCTCGATGGCAACCTCTTTAGATGGGGATTCTCCGGTCCAATGCTCATATGTGTAGAGGGAGAGAAAGCAAGACAGATAATGGAAGAAGTTCATAGTGGCTCCTGTGGCAATCATTCAGGAGGTAAGGCACTTGCGATCAAGATCAAGAGACATGGTCACTTCTATCCCACTATAGTAGGCGACTGCACTAAGTTCTCGGCCAAATGTGAAAAGTGCCAGCGACACGCTCCAAAAATCCATCAACCGACTGCAATGCTCTCCTCTGTCACCTCACCCTATTCGTTCATGAGATGGGCCATGGACATCGTTGGACCATTGCACCCATCACGGCAGAAGCGATTCCTACTCGTCCTAACGGATTATTTCTCGAAGTGGGTGGAAGCTGAAGCCTATGCTAACATCAAAGATATCCAAGTGGAAAGCTTTGTGTGGAGGAACATCATATGCCGTCACGGAGTACCATATGAGATAGTTACTGACAACGGTTCGCAATTCATATCCAACCGATTCGAGACGTTCTGCGCAAAATAGAGCATCCGGCTTAGTAAGTCTACGCCTCGCTACCCTCAAGGCAACGGGCAAGCATAAGCTATCAACAAGACAATCCTTGATGGCCTTAAGAAGCGTTTAGAGGCAAAGAAGGGTCGCTAGGCCGACGAGTTAGAAGGGGTTTTGTGGTCCCACCGCACCACTCCCCGCAGAGCAACAGGCAAAACTCCTTTCGCCCTTGTCTATGGCACCGAGTGTGTCATCCCATCCGAAGTCTGTTCGCCTGGTGTACGCCGTCAGTTGCTACCTCTCAACGAGCCTATCAACAGAACCATGCTCCTTGACGCGTTGGATATCCTCGATGAACGACGTTACCAAGCGCTCATTCGGATCGCCAACTATCAGAACGCCGCTTCCAAGTATTACAATTCCAAAGTCAAAGAAAGGCGTTTCTACCCAGGTGACTTGGTCCTGCGAGAGGTATTCCAGAACACAGCGGAACCTAACGCTGGCAAGCTCGGAGCCAACTGGGAGGGCCCATACAGAATTACCACAGTCGTTCGTCCTGGTGTCTACGAGCTCGCTACCATGACCGGGACTCCCATCCTCCATTCCTGGAATGCAAGGCATTTGAAGAAGTACTATCATTAGTCTTCTCTCCTTTACTTGAACTACGAGGCGACTTGATCCCTGCAAAGGGTACGTAGGCAACCTGTCTTCGGATAGGTTCAGTTGCCCCCCTCCATCAAAAGAGGGGGATTATACGCTTCATCAGTCTCATTGCCGGATAAGCTCTCTGATCTCTTCCGCCTTTAGGGGGGGGGGAGTGAGTGTTTCACTTAGCCTTCAGACAAAGTCAGCACCCTCCTTCGTCTCAAAGGGGGGGAGTGGGGTACCCATACTCCGCTCTTCCGAAACAACCTCAATGGCGTGAGAACAACTTCATCAGTCACGAGCCTTTCGGGGCTTCAATCAGAGTCGTTCCGCTTTCATTGCTGCTGGCCACAGCAATGAGTGCGGAGATGCGAATACACTGACATCCACAACGGATTCAAGCGCGCTATATAAATACCAGTGTTCAGTACTGGGGCGGATGTACCCACCTGACCACTCAGAAACCCAGCAAACGTCGCTGGTAGTGCAGTTGCTAGTGACCTCCGTTCAGAATTCGTTTTGAACATGTCACTCTGAAACCCAGGACAAGCGCTGGTCAAAATCAAGGTGAACTTGCTCTCGGACAGACGTGTCTAGAAGAGCAGCACCATTTTACAAAGCCCAACAGCAACGTTGGCAGATAAAGAGCGTGAGCGCATTTGCGTTTTCACAGTCTCAACAAAAGCCTCATCCATGAGCACCCAAACCTTTGATCAATCACGGGGTCTTATGGCCTCCGGTTCACCAAGCCCAGCATTGGTGTTGGCAAACACATGACAGAAACGCTTAAATAGCTTAAAGAATTCCTAAGTGTAGGAACAACATCAACAATATCTAAAGTAGAGCTTGAATCCGTAAACATCAAGGTTTAACATCAGCAAAAATTACACAGTCATTTTGCATTCTCCACAATGCAAGGCTCCAAAATAATAGCAAGGATACAAACCATCCAATGCTACAACCGAAAATCATCAAGTCCAACAAGAGTGTTCAGAAACAAAAGGTTACAAATAAACTAAGTCATAATTAAAGAGCAACGGTCGCTCATCAGTCACTCATCTCCATTGGCCACATCAGCATCCCCTGGGATCTCCAAAGCTTGCCTCATGCTAGAGATAAGCTCATCAAACACGTCCCGGGCATCGTAGATCGGAATCTTCCTCTCAACCAAAAGATCCGCAGCAGCATCCAAAGTCGCTCCATCAGACCCACGGAGACGCTCAATAAGCTCCAGACTCGCATCGATCTCAGCAAGATCTAACATGTTGTCCTTCGCTGTCCCCTCAAGCCTAGCAAGCGACCTGGCAACCTGTCGGGTCCGGCTAGCAAAGCTGTGAGCCGCCTCATCCTTGGCCCTAGAAACGGCCTCCTCGATCTGGGCGTCCCTGAGACTCTCGGTCTCCAGCAGCTTGCTCCTAAGCAAAGTGATCTCCTCCTTGCTCTTCGCGTGCCTCGAAGACGCCTTTGACAGCTTCCCGCTCAACTCGTCCGACCTCTTCTTCACAGAAGCAACGTCATCCTCAAGGGCTTGGACCCTCTCAGCAAGCTCAGCGTTAACCCTCCTGGTCTCGCTAAGCTCACGGTCCCGAGAGCGAGAGTCCTCCTCAAAGCAGAAAGCCATGCCATCCAACTGAGTGGAAAGCTGCGTGCAAAGAAAGAAAGCAAAAAGAATGCTAAAAGCAAAGTCAAGTAACAATACCAAAGATAGCGAAAGAAAAAAAAAAGGAAGAACGAACCTCAGCCGCTGTGGCTCTCACCAGCGCAAGAGCCCTCTCGCCAGAGCCAGGAGTCAAGGAGCGTGCTGTTGCAGCACCATCACTGATCGGGTCGCTAACGAACGCCGAAGAGGAGCCCGCCTTCTGTCGCTTCGGAGGTGCTCCATCAGGAGTGCCTCCCGCCGATCTAAGGGCCCTCTTCCGCTGTTGCTCACGCCGCCTAGCAATCTCATCAGAAGTGAGATCAGAAACACGAGAACGCTGAGCTGACGCAGCAGGAGTCTTGGGCGTCGTGGATGACGGAGCACCCGTCTGTGAGCCTGCCCTCGCTGAGACCGCGAGGTTCGTCGACGCCGCCTTCGCCAATTCAGCTCGCTGAAAAGCGGAGACTCTGGCAGTACCTCGTCCAAGGACCTTCCCTGGGAAGATCCGAATGGAGAGCGCTCTCCGGATCCTCTGACGGGTGAAAGACTTCACCCAATCACCATCTCCAGAGGCCAGGGTGCTGTGGATAGCTGCCGCCTCACTCCGGCTCACTGTCTGGGATGCTGGTTTCACTGCGAAAACAAAGCTACACATTAGTACACAAGACATGAACACGGTACAAAAGAGAATTTTTCTAAGTATAGAGTTACCTCGTCTCTCCCAACTCGTCCGGAGGATGGGAATGCAATCCGCCTCAACACTATTCTCTGAAATCTTGACAAAGAAGAATCGGTCCTCGAAGTAGTCGTCCTTGCTCGGGAAGCCATTGATGAGCGTACGACCCGGAACCGGAGAGATGCAATACCTCAGCTCCTCTGCACGGCCACGAGGCCTGAAGTCCAGCAGAGAAGACAGCTGCTCGATGCTAATCTCCGCGTTGCACTCCCTACTCAGCACGTAAACACCGATGACATGCCTCAACCCTCTGGGGTTGATCTGAGCAAGGGAGACACCGTTCGCCTCTAGGAAGCGAAGAAGAAAGCCGGGCACCGGGAACCATAACAAGCAGTGTTCGATGAAGTTCTCGTACAAAGTGAAGTACCCCGGAGGCGGAGCATCAGCTCGCTGAGTGTGATCGGGGGCGACTAACCGGATCTCATCTGAAATCCCGCACTTCTCTCTAAGAAGCTGCAGTGACTCCTCGTCGGAAAAAGTGGATCCCGGAGGATCGGGACGCGCCTTCTTCTTCTTGACCGCCGCGGGTCGGTCAACCTCTGCGGAGATATCCTCATCACCATCCTCAGCATCATAAGGGGTTGACTTGAAAGAAGAAGAAGAGCCCGACGACAGAGCGGCGTCGGCTGCACCGTCTGGAATCCCTGGGTCCTCGTCATTGAGGGGAAAGGAGAGTCTGACCCCACCGTTACGGGCCATCAAGTCCTCGTCACCACTAGGCCTCCTCTCCTCCTCAATATCAGCTAAGCCATCAAAGATATCCTCGTCACTCTCATCGGATCCGCCGAGACGACGCCGTGGAACGGTTGTTTTGTTACGGAGACGAACTCCAATTCCGGTATTCTCGAGCGATGCCGAGGATGGCATCACAACGTCGCGATCGATTTGGCTCGGAAGGGTGACCGTGCGATCGGGTTCGCTCGGCGTTGCGACCGCAGCATCGGTCCGATTTGCTGGAGCGATCGCGTGGTCGATCCGTGGCGTCGCGACTGCGAATTCGGTCTCCTTTGAGGATGCGACCGCGAGCTCGGTCTCGCTCGAGGGCACGACCGCGAGCTCGGTCTCTCGCGAGGATGCGGTCGCGCGTTCGGTCCTGCTTGGAGGTACGAGCTCGGCCTCGGCACCACCCGAGACCGCGGCCATGAGGTCGGTCTCGATCATGACCTTGGGGTCGGTTCGGGTTGCCGACGCGGCAATATCCTCGGATCGGTTCGGCGGCACCACCGGTTCACCGCGGTCGATCGGACCAAGTTTCGTCTTATCCATAACACAAATCTACCTACACAAGTCAACAAGCTAAATTAAAGGTCAAGGATTTTCCTTCCTCATCAAGAGCACATTTCAAGAGCAATACTTATCCCTAAGACAAGCTTCAAAGAAGGATCTCAAAAATTCTATTCCATCAACAATTGATTCTTAGAAATCACTAGCAACTAAAGATTCAAGGATTCTCTAAAGCAATCAACAACCCAACATAGCAAAGTTTGATTCCTTGTCTAGATCTATGAGCTTGGATTTTCAAAGAAGTTATGGGGAGTTAGAGGATAGCTTGAAAGGGGAGTAAGAAAACTCACCAAGAGAGACGAGATCGGCGGCAAGGGTGAAGTCCGTTGGCTCGGTCGGCGAGTATGCGGTGAGTCGGCCACTATTCCGGCGAGCTCACGGTCGGCGGTGGAGAGAAGGAGAAGAAGAAAAAAAAAATTTTGAGGAAAGAAAGGGGAAAGGAAGAAGAAGAAGAAAAAAAAAAAAAAAAAAATCAAATCAAATCAAAAATCAAAACCTTATCCTCACTCTCTCACCAAGCGGGTCCCGACTCTATTCAAAATAACGCAACACTCTTCCCTCCGGAAATCACTTGGCTATTACTCGGAAATGTCGTTGACATTAGTAATCGCATCACGGAGTCTTGAAATCTCCATATATATATAAAAAAAAAAACGAAGTCTTAAAATCTTCGAGTAAAAAAAAAAAAAAAAAATCTTTTTGCAGAAAACGCAACAGCTTCGGCGAAGGAAGCATGAAGTCTTAAAATCTTCAAAACGTTTACGGGGTCTTAAAAACCTCTTGCACAAAGTCACTCTCTACTACTGTAAGATAGATAAGCGCCTTGACTTCAAACGTTAACGCTGGTATCTAACACATCTTTTAACTCGCCACCATCATTTCTGATATTACCGAGCTGGGGGGCTAACTGTTGGGGTCGGTATTCACCCAATCAGCATTAACGCTCCAAGTCTAAGCATTCGAAGAAATGACCCCGGTAATCTTGATGGAGAAAGCGTTAAAGAACCTAAGTCTTACTGCGAAGAGAAGCGAAGCAAGATCATGGAGTGAGGCGAGGCAGGAGTAAACCGACCACAGGGTCGGCATAGTGGACCGACCGCAGGGTCGGCACTATGGAGCGACCGCAGGGTCGGCATAGTGGACCGACCGTAGGGTCGGCACTATGGAGTGACCGCAGGGTCGGCATAGTGGACCGACCGCAGGGTCGGCATAGTGGACCGACCGCAGGGTCGGCACTATGGAACGACCGCAGGTTCGGCCTCTATGGCCCGACCACAGGGTCGGCTCGGTCGCCTATCCTGTCTTCAGCCCAATGCGTTCTCTGATCCATCAACATGAATGAAGCTTGAAGCCCACTCCAACATGACCGACTCAAAAAATATGATTCCGCGAGGACTTAGGGAGTAGAACCGCCTTAGACATAGACTATAAATAGGCCTTTGTAAACACCCCAAAGGGGATCCGCAATTTCATACACAAAATCTTGTACCAAAGCTTTGACACAGCAATAAAGAAAACTCTTTTCAATCTCTCGTGATCCCTAGCTAGCATAGAATTCTCTATCTCCTAAAAACCCTTACAAATCTAATTGTGTTGGTTTCGACCCCCACAATAAACTCACTTTCCAACATCAATGCCTTTCCTCTTTATCCAAAACCATTCCTCATGGTAGTTGGATAATTGATAGTGGAGCAACTAGTCATGTTTGTTCTGACTTATCTTGGTTTTCTGAAACTTTTTCAGTCTCTGGTGTTACAGTCTCTTTACCTAATGCTGCTAGAGTGGATATCACACACTGTGGCACTGTGCATTTATCATCATCTCTTATATTGCATAATGTCTTACATGTGCCATCTTTCAAATTTAATCTCATCTCTGTGAGTACATTACTTAAAGATAGTAATTGCTCAACTCATTTTTTCCCTGATTTCTGTTATATACAGGAGTCTATTCAGGCCTTGATGATTGGTAGAGGCTATCTTCTTCACAATTTGTATATCCTGCATCTAGACACATCTTCAGATGCATCATCTCATTTCTCTGGATCCTTGCAAGTTAGTGGAGATCTTTGGCATCGTCGCCTTGGACATCCCTCCTTTGACAAGTTAAAAACTCTATCTGATAGTCTTTCATTGTCTAAGTCTGATCTAGGAGAATCATCTTGTTCAGTTTGTCCTGTAGCTAAACAAAAAAGGTTGCCTTTTGAGTCAAATAATAATAGAGTGACTGTTCCTTTTGAACTGGTTCACATAGATGTTTGGGGTCCCTTTTCTATTGAGTCTGTTGAAGGTTACAAGTATTTTCTTACTCTTGTAGATGACTATACACGTGTAACATGGGTTTACCTATTAAGAAATAAAAGTGATGTTTCTACACATTTTCCAGCCTTTTTAAAGCATGTTCATACTCAATATGGTTTTGTAGTTAAAGGAATTCGTAGTGACAATGCACCTGAGCTAGCCTTTACTGATTTACTTACAAAACATGGCATAATTCATCAGTTTTCTTGTGCATACACTCCTCAACAGAACTCAGTTGTAGAACGCAAACACCAGCATCTCCTTAATGTTGCTAGATCACTGTTATTTCAATCTAATGTGCCCATTTGTTACTGGAGTGATTGTGTTCTCACTGCTGTTTTTCTTGTTAATCGCATTCCTAGTCCTTTACTAGGTAATATTTCACCCTATGAACTGCTTACTAAAAGGAAACCTTCTTATTCTTTTCTGCGTAGCTTTGGTTGTCTTTGCTATGTTTCCACTTTGCTTAAGGATAGACATAAATTTAGTCCTAGGGCTGATAGATGTGTTTTCCTTGGTTATGCATCTGGTTTCAAAGGTTACAAGGTGTTGAATTTGGATACTAATGTTGTGTCTATTTCCCGAAATGTCATTTTTCATGAGAATGATTTTCCATACCTGTCTACTTCCTCATCTTTTGTGCATAATGACATTTTCACTGATGCTATTTTGCCATTACCTGTTGCACATGATTCTACTGCATTTGCCCCCACTGTTGTTCCATCTCATACATCATTTCCATCATCACCTGCACATCATCCATCTCCTGATCATGCTTCTCCATCTGGTGCCACATATCTTTCACCCTCTAGTAGCACTCATATTTCTCAAGAGACTGTACCAGAGGAGACTGTCTTGGATCCAGTGCAACCTGTTAGGCCAAAACGATCATCTAAAGCTCCAGGTTACTTATCTGACTATCATTGTTCTTTTGCTTTACCTTCTTCTTCTTTATCCATTTCTAAACCACATACTACTCCCTATCCTATTTCTTCTACTCTCTCTTACACAGAGTTGAGTATTCCTTATCAAAATTACATTTTCTCTATTACCATTGAGACAGAACCAAAGAATTTTAGGCAAGCCATAATCTCAGTTAAGTGGACTAAGGCTATGGATGTGGAGCTTGAGGCGATGGAACTTAACAGAACTTGGAGCATTGTCTCTCTTCCTCCTGGCAAAAATGTTGTTGGGTGTAAGTGGGTTTATAATCTCAAATATCATGCTGATGGTTCCTTAGAACGATATAAAGCTCGTTTAGTTGCTCAGGGGTTCACTCAACAAGAGGGTGTGGATTATTTTGACACTTTTTCTCCTGTGGCTAAGCTTGCTAGTGTCAAACTACTTCTTGCTTTAGCTGCTAAGAATGGTTGGAGTCTCACACAGATGGATATCACTAATGCTTTCTTGCATAGTGATCTTGAAGAAGAAATCTATATGAGCCTTCCTTTAGGATATACTCCTGCTCCTGGAGTTGTTTTACCATCCAATCCAGTGTGTCGATTACACAAATCCATCTATGGATTGAAGCAGGCGTCTAGACAATGGTATAAATGCCTCTCTAAAGCTCTGCTTGATGATGGTTTTCTCCAGTCTTCAGCTGATAATACCCTGTTTGTCAAGGTTCAAGGTACATCATTCATTGCTCTCTTAGTCTATGTTGATGATATACTCATAGCTAGTAATAATGATGGTGCTGTGAAGTCAGTTCAGGCTACTTTGGCTAAGCATTTTAAGACTAAAGAACTAGGCCCTGCTAAGTTTTTCTTAGGTCTTGAAATTGCTAGAAATTCAGAAGGCATCTCAGTTTGTCAAAGAAAGTATTGCCTGGATTTGTTGTCTGATGCAGGACTCTCCGATTGTAAACCCAAGTCTGTTCCTATGGATCCTAAACTCCCTCTGAGTAAAGATACAGGAACTCTTTTAGCTGATGCTACTCCTTTTAGGGAACTCATAGGTCGTCTCTTGTACATGTGTATCACTCGTCCTGATATTACATTTGCAGTCAATCGTCTGAGTCAGTTCCTCTCTTGTCATACGGATCTTCATCTTCAGGCTGCTCATCACATCTTGAAATATCTCAAGAATAGTCCTGGACAGGGTTTGTTTTACTCAACTCAGACTGATGTTTGCTTGAATGGCTTTGCTGATGCTGATTGGGGTACTTGTCCTGATACAAGGAGATCAGTCAGTGGTATGTGTGTTTTTCTTGGCACTTCTCTTATCACTTGGAAGTCCAAGAAGCAGGAGAGAGTGAGTGGTAGTAGTGCTGAGGCAGAATACCGCAGTATGGCTTTAACAACCAAGGAGCTCTTGTGGTTGAATATGATGCTGAATGATTTGCAAATCAAGGTGGACTCTCAGGCTAAGGTGTTCTGCGATAATAAAGCTGCAATGCATATTGCAAATAATCCGGTTTTCCATGAGAGAACAAAGCATGCGGAGCTTGATTGTCACACTACTAGAGATCAGGTTAAACTTGGTTTTCTGAAGGTGTTACATGTTTCTTCTATCAATCAACTGGCAGATATATTGACCAAGCCCTTGCATCCTGGCCCCTTTTATTCTCTCTTAGGCAGATTATCAATGTCAAACCTCTTTCTTCCTAAAGAGAATTCGGTTTGAAGGGGGTGTATTAATATATGTGCTGTTAGTTTGTTATAGTTAGTTACAATAGGATTAAGTCTCCTTTAGCTTAATTCTGTAATCTATATATACTCTGATGTAAAGTTCATTTCAGATTAATGAGAATTTACTTTCATAATCAGAAAGTTAATATCTTCTTCTCGCACCTTGAAATACGATGTTTTCCCGAGCTTTAGCGGTGAAGATGTTCGCAGATCATTCCTTAGTCATCTTCTTAAGGAGCTCAATCGCAGATCAATCATTACTTTCATAGACCATGGAATCGAAAGAAGCAGCGAGATCGCGGCTGCGCTTTTATCGGCGATTAGAGAATCGAGGATCTCGATCGTCGTCTTCTCTAAGACGTATGCTTCTTCCACATGGTGCTTGAATGAATTGGCGGCGATTCACGAGTGTAAGGGATTTGGTCTGATGGTGATTCCGGTTTTCTACGATGTTGATCCTTCTGATGTGAGAAAACAGACCGGAGATTTTGGAAAGGCCTTTGATGCGACCTGCAATGGCAAAACGGAAGATGAGAAACAAAGGTGGATCCAAGCTCTCAGAGAAGTAGCAGACATCGCTGGAGAGGATTCTCGGAATTGGTATGTTCTTTATCTCAGAATTGGGGTTTCATTTGAATAGATTTATATAGAATTTTAAGCTCGTTGGTTATTGGATTTTTAGGAGTGATGAAGCGAAGATGATAGAACAAATCTCCAATGATGTGTCCAACAAGCTTTTTACACCATCCGATGATTTTCGTGACTTTGTGGGGATTGGAGCTCATGTAGAGGCAATTATGGATTCAATGCTGTGTTTGGAATCCGGGGGTGTGAGAATGGTAGGGATTTTGGGGCCTTCAGGGATTGGTAAAAGTACCATTGCTAGAGCTCTATACAGTCGAATATCTAGCCAATTCGACCATCGGGCTTTTGTATCTTTTAAGAGAACCACCCAGGACAAAACGATAGCCGACTTTGACATGAAGCTGAGTTGGGCAAAACATTTTCTGTCAGAGATTCTATGTCAAAAGGACATAAAGATAGAAAGTCTAGGTGCGGTGGAACAAAGGCTAAAGCACAGGAAAGTTCTTATTGTGCTTGATGATGTGGACAAAATAGAGCTGCTAGAGACTTTGGTGGGACAAATCGGATGGTTTGGATTTGGAAGCAGAATCATTGTGGTCACTCAAGATAGGCAGATTCTCAAGTCACATGAGATTGAACTTATTCATGAGGTGGAGTTCCCTTCGAGAGAAGTGGCTCTTCGGATGTTTTGTCGGTCTGCTTTTAGGCGAAACTCTCCACCTGATGGTTTCAAAGAGCTTGCAGTTGAAGTTGCAGAACTTGCTGGTAATCTTCCTTTGGGTCTCGACGTTTTGGGTGCTTCTTTAAGAAAGAAGGACAAGGAGCATTGGGTGGACATGATGCATTTGCTCCGAAATGGTTTGAACGGGGAAATTGAGAGAACATTAAGAGTCTCTTATGACGGATTAGATGAAAAAGATTATCAAGATTTATTCGTCTACATTGCGTGCTTATTCAATGGTGAGAGTGTCAATTACATCAAAAACTTGTTGGAGACGAGTTTTCGCAGTGTTAACACTAGCCTTAGAACGCTAGCTGATAAGTCCCTCCTACGTATAATTACACCACTCGAAACTGTGCAAATGCACATTTTGCTAGAGAAGTTGGGTAGAGAAATTGTTCGTGCAGAGTCAATCAACAATCCTGGAAAACGTCGATTTTTGGTGGATGAGAAGGATATAACTGATGTATTTAACGATAATATTGTAAGTTTTTATATATGCTTTCATTCCTCGCTTTGTTTGAATTTAGTAGTCTTTGGTGTTTGATAAATTGTCTTGATTTTTGTTAAGACAATGATTTTTCTTTTGTGGGGATTTTTCTTTCAGGGTACAGAAAATGTCCTAGGAATACATATCGACACATCTGAAATTTACAACCCGTTATCTATTGATGAAAAAGCATTCGAAGGAATGCGTAACCTCCAGTTCGTAAAGTTTTACAAAGAGTGGTGGAGATATGAGTTCGGTGATGTCAGATTGTATTTACCTCGAGGCCTCCTTTATTTACCCCGTAAACTCAGATTGCTACATTGGGATGAATATCCAGCAAAATGTTTACCTTCTAGCTTTAGTGCAGAATATTTGGTTGAACTTAAAATGGTGGATAGTAAGCTTGAGAAGTTGTGGGAAGGAGCTCAGGTACCAACTTGTACCTTTATTTTTTTCGTTATTTTATACGGTGTTGCTTAGAATCTGTTTAGTATGTATTGAACGTGTGTATTATCTTTTCCCCTACTTTGTTCTCAGCCATGTAGAAGCCTCAAGGTGATAAATTTATCTAGATCCCGAGATTTGAAAGAATTTCCTGATCTTTCTAATGCCACAAGTCTCGATAGTTTGATACTTACGGATTGCACATCTTTGGTGACACTTCCTTCCTCAATCCGGAATCTCAAGAAACTGAGAAGATTAAGTATGTCTGGATGCTCAAATCTCGAGGTTCTTCCAACTGACGTCAACTTGGAATCTCTTGATTCCCTCGATTTGAGTGGATGCTCAATGTTGAAAAGTTTTCCTCGGATTTCAAGAAACATTTCAAGGCTTCATCTAGATGGAACTGCAATGGAAGAAGATGATTGTTTATGGATTGGGAATCTCTTGGGGCTCACTTTACTTGATTGGGAAAATTGTCCTCTGAGATGTATGCCTTCTAACTTTAACCTTGTCAAACTCAATATGAGAGGTATCAAGCGTGAGAAACTATTGACAGGAGTCCGGGTAATGTTTTTCGTAAATTTTCAATTTCTTTATTTATTACCAAGGAGGAAACCATCTTCATTGTTTTTCGAATTGGCTTGCGTCCCAAGATCTTTTAATCTGTATGCTATAATCTGAGGTATCATAATGGCTTGAAATCCATAGGCTGTAACCGTTACCTATGAGTGGATCCAAATTTCACGTTCGAATTTTTATGACTCATTTTGTTAATTATTTTTCGAGGGTTGGGTGGGAGTAGTGTGAGTTTCGTGGACTAGTCGTAATTATGTTTTTGATTGATCCAGACCGCCAAAGTTATATATATGACTAGGGTTTAGTTCTTTTGGTCATTAACAAATGAGTTTTATGCGTTGGGTAGCCATAATTATGTTCAACGGCCAACCTAGACTGGTCAAATATTAGAGTCTACGATTCTACACTAACAACGGTTTGTTTATTTTCTTATGTTTCAGTCGCTTGAAAGTGTCAAGTCCGTGGATTTTTCAGGATCCAAAAATCTGAAAGAAATTCCACATCTCTTAACGAGTCTCAAATATTTAATCCTTGACGATTGCAAAAGTTTGGAGACCCTTCCTTCTTCGTTTCAGAATCTTGATAAGCTGAAGAGGTGGAGCATGAGTGGCTGTGAAAGCCTGAAAGAAATTCCAGATCTTTCAAAGGCCATCAATCTCGAGCGGTTGAATTTGTCACGATGTGTAAGCCTGAAAGAAATTCCAGATCTTTCAATGGCCATCAATCTCGTGGCGTTGGATTTGTCAGGATGCAAAAGCCCGAAAGAAATTCCACATCTCTCAACGAGTCTCAAATATTTGCACCTTAACGATTGCAAAAGTTTGGAGATCCTTCCTTCTTCGTTTCAGAATCTTGATAAGCTGGAGTGGTGGATCATGAGTGGCTGTGAAAGCCTGAAAGAAATTCCAGATCTTTCAAAGGCCATCAATCTCGAGCGGTTGAATTTGTCAGGATGTAAAAGCCTGAAAGAAATTCCAGATCTTTCAAAGGCCACCAGTCTCATGGAATTGGATTTGTCAAGATGTGTAAGCCTGAAAGAAATTCCAGATCTTTCAAAGGCCATCAATCTCAAGGACTTGAATTTGTCAGGATGCGAAAGCCTGAAAGAAATTCTAGATCTTTCAAAGGCCATCAATCTCAAGGGGTTGAATTTGTCGGGATGTGAAAGCCTGAAAGAAATTCCAGATCTTTCAAAGGCCATCAATCTCGAGCGATTGTATTTGTCAGGATGTGAAAGCCTGAAAGAAATTCCAGATCTTTCAATGGCCATCAATCTCGTGGACTTGGATTTGTCAGGATGCAAAAGCCTGAAAGAAATTCCAGATTTTTCAATGGCCACCAATCTCATGGAATTGGATTTGTCAGGATGTGTAAGCCTGAAAGAAATTCCAGATCTTTCAAAGGCCATCAATCTCGAGCGGTTGAATTTGTCAGGATGTATAAGCCTGAAAGAAATTCCAGATCTTTCAATGGCCATCAATCTCGTGGCGTTGGATTTGTCAGGATGCAAAAGCCTGAAAGAAATTCCACATCTCTCAACGAGTCTCAAATATTTGCACCTTAACGGTTGCAAAAGTTTGGAGATCCTTCCTTCTTCGTTTCAGAATCTTGATAAGCTGGAGTGGTGGATCATGAGTGGCTGTGAAAGCCTGAAAGAAATTCCAGATCTTTCAAAGGCCATCAATCTCGAGCGGTTGAATTTATCAGGATGTAAAAGCCTGAAAGAAATTCCAGATTTTTCAAAGGCCACCAGTCTCATGGAATTGGATTTGTCAGGATGTGTAAGCCTGAAAGAAATTCCAGATCTTTCAAAGGCCATCAATCTCAAGGACTTGAATTTGTCAGGATGCGAAAGCCTGAAAGAAATTCCAGATCTTTCAAAGGCCATCAATCTCAAGTGGTTGAATTTGTCGGGATGTGAAAGCCTGAAAGAAATTCCAGATCTTTCAAAGGCCATCAATCTCGAGCGATTGTATTTGTCAGGATGTGAAAGCCTGAAAGAAATTCCAGATCTTTCAATGGCCATCAATCTCGTGGACTTGGATTTGTCAGGATGCAAAAGCCTGAAAGAAATTCCAGATCTTTCAATGGCCACCAGTCTCATGGAATTGGATTTGTCAGGATGTGTAAGCCTGAAAGAAATTCCAGATCTTTCAAAGGCCATCGAGCGGTTGATTTTGTCAGGATGTGAGAGGCTGAAAGAAATTCCAGATCTTTCAAAGGCCATCAATCTCGAGTGGTTGAATTTGTCGGGATGTGAAAGCCTGAAAGAAATTCCAGATCTTTCAAATGTCACCAATCTCGATGAATTGGATTTGTTAGGATGCAAAAGCCTGAAAGAAATTCCAGATCTTTCAAAGGCCATCAATCTCGAGAAGTTGAATTTGTCGGGATGTGAAATCCTGAAAGAAATTCCAGATCTTTCAATGGCCATCAATTTCAAGTGGTTGAATTTGTCGGGATGTGAAAGCCTGACAGAAATTCCAGATCTTTCAAATGCCATCAATCTCGTGCTCTTGAATTTGTCGGGATGTGAAAGCCTGAAAGAAATTCCAGATCTTTCAAAGGCCATCAATCTCCAGTGGTTGAATTTGTCGGGATGTGAAAGCCTGGAAGAAATTCCAGATCTACCTATGGCCACTAAACTTAAGGAGTTGAAACTCATCAATTGCAAAAATTTGAAGAAGCTTCCTGATTCAGTTCGAAATCTGGAACAACTTACAAAATTGGACATGAGCGGATGCACAAGTCTCGAGGTTCTTCCAACTAACATCAACTTGGTATATCTCACTACTCTCGATCTCAGTGGATGCTCACGGTTGAAAAGTTTTCCTCAGCTTTCCACGAGCATCGAAAGGCTCTATTTAAGCAACACTGCGATCGAAGAAGTTCCCTCCTGGATTGAGAATATCGTTGGGCTCACACACTTGGGGATGACAGGTTGTAAGAGGTTAAAAATCATCTCCGCCAACATTTGGAACTTGGAAAATCTTTATTCTGTTGATTTTACAGATTGTGGAGGAGTCACGTCAGTCAGTGATGCAAGTGTCTTCTGCCCCGATTCAGGTGCCAAGTTCTTATTCTCTAATTGCTTCAGTTTGCATCGAGTAGCGCATGAACTCATCCTACAAGCATACTCCCGTTTTTCGGTCTTACCTGCTCAAGAAGTACCTACATATTTCACTCATCAAACTTCTAAAAGTTACTTAAGTGTCTCTTTGGACCGTTTACCTCAAAGCTCTCTTCCTCCAAACTATTTGCTAATTAAGGCTTGCATCATTCTTGGACCTGCTACTGACTTCCAATATGCTTATCCAAAGATCATTGTTCGCTGGAGATTCAGAAATGAAATGGGTGCTCATAAATTTGAGCTTGACGTGCACTCCACTAAGTTGGATCACCTGGTCGTGTTTTACTTTCATATCTGCCTTAAAAAAGATTCTCCACCTCAACTGGACTGCAACAGAGTGGAGTTTAAGGTCGAACTCCATAGGAGTGATCGTTGTCTTTGCTACCACATAGATGGGTATGGCTGCAACCTAAACACTTGTCCCGATTTGCCTCACAAAGGATTCGGTATACGAGTCTTGAATGTCTCTTCAACTCTGGATGCTAATGATAGAAACTATGAAACTGAGTACAACCACCACCAGCTTAGAGAAAGTGATGCAGAGAGTGGGAGAAGCAAGAAGCGAATGCGGGTAAGCTTTTGTCATAAATTCAACTAAAAACTCCATATAAATGCTACCTCTTGAGATTCTCTTTTCCAGGATCAGCGTGAGGATGGAAAAACTATTTTTGATGGAAATTAAAGTTATTTATTAACGTGATTTATTTTTATGATGCAGATGACATCAATTACAACACTTGAAGAACCATCTAACTCTCTCTGCGGCCAAGCTGTAGCGGACACAGGATTTCCGGCTCCGGCTTGGGAGAGCTTGTTACATCGGGAGCGTGCAGGCTCCGACTTGGAAGCTTTCGTCAAGTCTGGCTGGAGTTCCAGCTCTGGCGTCTTGTAGAAAGATGGAAGAAAGCTCTTGGAAAGGTAGCAGGTTTTGCTGGATATGATTCTCAGAACTGGTATGTTCCTTCTTTCTTTGATTTCATTGCGTTTTTGGTGTTTTAGGAGTGTGTTTCTCTTTGTTGACATTTGACTATTCCTTGATTAATTTCAGGAGTGGGGAAGCAGAGGCTATTGAACAAATCTCCAAGGATGTGTTGAATAAGCTTCTATTTACACCATCTGATGTTTTTCGTGATTTTGTGGGGATTGATGCTCATATAGAGGTAATTATGGATTCAAAGTTGTGTCTGGAATCCGGGGGAGTGAGAATGGTAGGGATTTTGGGGCCTTCAGGGATTGGTAAGACTACCATAGCTAGAGCTCTATACAGTCGAATATCTAGCCAGTTCGACCATCAGGCTTTCGTATCTTATAAGAGAACCACCCAGAACAAAACCCCGACTTTGGCATGAAGCTGAGTTGGGCAAAGCACTTTCTATCAGAGATTCTATGTCAAAAAGACATAAAGATAGAAAGTTTAGGTGTGGTGGAACAAAGGCTAAAGCACAGGAAAGTTCTTATTGTGCTGGATGATGTGGACGAAATAGAGCTGCTAGAGACTTTGGTGGGAGAAATTAGATGGTTTGGATGTGGAAGCATAATTATTGTGGTCACTCAAGATAAGGCGCTTCTCGAGTCACATGGGATTGACCTTATTTATGAAGTGAAGTTCCCATCTGAAGATTTGGCTCTTCAAATGTTTTGTCAATCTGCTTTTGGGAAAACTTCTCCAACTAATGGTTTTATGGAGCTAGCTACTGAAGTTTCAAATCTTTCCGGTAATCTTCCTTTGGGTCTCAACGTTTTGGGTTCTTCTTTAAGAAGGAAGGAGAAAGAGCACTGGGTGGAGATGATGCCTAGGCTCCGAAATGGTTTGAACGGGAAAATTGAGAAAACATTAAGAGTCTGTTACGATGAGTTAGATGAAAAAGATGATCAAGATATATTCCTCCATATTGCGTGTTTATTCAATCGTGAGAGTGTCAGTAGCATCAAAGACTTGCTGGAGAAGAGTTTTTACACTAGTGTTAAGACTAGACTTAGAACGCTAGCTGATAAGTCCCTCGTACGTATAACCGCACCACTCGAAACTGTGGAAATGCACATTTTGCTACAGAAGTTGGGTAGAGAGATTGTTCGTGCGGAGTCAATTTACAATCCTGGAAAACGTCGATTCTTGGTGGATGCGAAGGATATCTCTGATGTATTTAACGATAATACTGTAAGCTTTTCATTTCTCACTTTATTTGAATTTAATAATCGAGTCTTTGGTGTTTGCTAAATTGTAGGAATTTTGGTTAAGACAATGTTTTCTTTTGTGTGGATTTTTTTTCAGCGCACCGGAAATGTCCTAGGAATATGTTTACACACACCAGACATCAACGAGCCATTTTTTATAGATGAAAAATCGTTTGAAGGAATGTGTAACCTCCAGTTTATAAAATTTTACAAAGAAAGGTGGGCACATAGTACCGGTGAAGTCAGATTGTATTTACCTCAAGGCCTCATTTACTTGCCCCGTAAACTCAGATTGCTACATTGGGATGAATATCCAGCGAAATATATACCTTCTAGCTTTAATGAATATCTGGTTGAATTCAGAATGGAGGATAATAAGCTTGAGAAGCTGTGGGATGGAGCTCTGGTACAAACTTAATACTTTTACTTCTTAAAACCTGTTTTGAATGTTTTAAACATGCATATTGTCTTTTCCCTTGCTTGTTTCAGCCGCTTCGATGCCTCAAGAAAATGAATATAGCTGGATCTGAAGATTTAAAGGAAATTCCAGATCTTTCTAATGCAACAAATCTCGAGGTAATCGATTTTTCGGGATGCACGTCTTTGGTGACACTTCCTTGCTCAATTCGGAATCTCAAGAAACTGTGGGAGTTATGGATGTTTGGGTGCTCAAATCTCGAGGTTCTTCCAACTGACATTAACTTGGAATCTCTTGATAGCCTCAGTTTGCGTGAATGCTCAAGGTTGCAAACTTTTCCTCTACTTTCAAAAAACATATCATGCCTTCTTCTAGATGGAACTGCAATGGAAGAAGAAGATTGTTTCTGGATTGAGAATCTCTCAAGGCTCACTGTACTTGATTGGGAAAATTGTCCTCTGAGATGTATGCCTTCTAACTTCAACCCAGAACATCTCACTGAACTCATAATGAATAAGAGCAAGCTTGAGAAACTATGGGAAGGTGTCCAGGTAATTTAAATATACATTTTTTTTGTTTAGTTAACTGTAAGATTTATTGGTTTTTGTTTTGTATATATACAAAATATTATACCTAATTACATTTTAGGCTACAATAACAATGGTTTGTTCTTTTCATGTTTCAGTCGCTTAGAAATCTCACGAGTATGGCTTTGTCTGGATGCAAAAACCTGAAAGAAATTCCAGATCTTTCTAATGCCACCAATCTCGAGGAGTTGGATTTGTCAGGATGCAAAAGCCTGAAAGAAATTCCAGATCTTTCAAAGGCTATCAATCTCGAACTTTTGAATTTGTCAGGATGCTCACGGTTGACAAGTTTTCCTCAGATTTCAACGAGCATTAAATTGCTTCATCTAGACGACACTGCGATTGAAGAAGTTCCTTCTTGGATTGAGAATATTGCTGGGCTCACTAACCTGTGGATGCAAGGTTGTCGGAAGTTAAGAAAAATCTCAGCAACAATTTGGAACTTGAAACATCTTCAGTGTGTTGATTTTACAGAGTGTGGAGGCATCACGTCACTCAGTGATGCAAGTCTGGTGAAAACGGTAGCAGAATTACATGCAGAGAGTTTTGCAGATGACCACATGGATTCAAATACTGAATTCCTGTTCCGTAATTGTTTCAGTTTGGATCGAGATGCGCAGGAATTCATCCTACAGTCAGATTTCAAATATGCTGTCTTACTTGGTAAACAAGTGCCTACGTACTTCACGCATCAAACTTGTGGAACTTCCTTAACTGTCCCTTTACCTCAGAGCTCTCTTTATCAAAAAAATTTAGGATTTACGGCTTGCATCGTACCTGAACCTGTGACTGCCACCCTTTCGCCAAAGATCATCATTGTCAAGTGGAAATTCAGGGGGGTAACGGGTACGTGTAATATTGACCCTGTCTCAGACTTCTGTGAGATGGATCATATGGTCGTGTTTCGCTTTGGTTTCTGCCGCCCTCAAGAAGAAGTCAATGATCCTCCATCTCCATTGGACTGCGACAGTGTGGAGTTTGAGTTTGAACTCCATAGCACTTATCTTTGTAATTGCTACGACATACTGGGGACTAAAGAACCAGACACTTGTCCCAGTTTGCCATGTAAGATAAAAGGATGCGGTGTATGAGTCTTGAATGTCCCTCCATCTCTGGATGCTAACGATAGTAGCTCTGAAATAGAGTACACAGGTCAATCTGGAGAAAGTGATGTAGAGACTGAGAGAAGCAAGAAGCGCATGCGGGTAAGCTTTGGCATCAATACAACAGAGAGTTATATATAATAGATGCTATCTCTCGACTCTCTTTTTTCGGAAATAACCTAAAAATGTAATTATGATGCAGATGACAGTTATAACATCTCAAGAACAATGCAACCCACCCGGCGGGCAAACTCCAACTCCAAATTTGGACCTTTCATCGGTTATGGATGTAGATATGAAGGAAGAAGTTTTGTGTGTTGATCCCATGATAACGGAACAACAAGATACAGAGACACCCATTGTGGATCCTTCATTCTCTTCACAACTTCTAAACTTTTTCAGGTGACTTGATAAATCTTACTTATCGATTTTACTCTATTCAAAAATCAACTAGGATCTTCACTGACTATCTATAATGATAATAATTGTAGATGATTTCGTAGATTCACGCTAACCAGTTTTTTCCTGCAGTTTGTGGAAATAACACTTCTGTTAAGTCAAACCGGTTACTGCTCCAACTCAGTGCCCTTGAGCACGAGTTATTCTACTTCATCCAATACATCAGATGGGTTTGTGTTTACCAGCTGAACTTTGTGTGTACACAGATGATTGAACAAATTGTATAGATTTGGAAATTGCTTTAAGTTAAAACCATAAAAAGTACTTTGAATTTCTTATGTTGTTGACATGGCTAACATTTGCTTTAAGAGGATACGTAGCAATTACTGATGACAAACCTATAAAATCTAGAAATCTGCGAATCTTATTGTATATATGTATACGAGTATACATTACATAATACTTCGGCCCTCTCTAGTATTACTTGGTTTTAAAAAGATCATTTGATTCAGACAATGAATAATATTTTTGTTTTTGTTTTTCTTATTATTACTGCCTTATATTTTGGGAGGTCTAATGAATCTCTTTGTAACAAAAACACAGTAAGTTTCCAAAACAATCTTTTTTCAAGTCGTAGTATTCTTAAAGTTCATTGCAAATCCGGAACCGGCAATTTAGGTGACCATTTTCTGAAATTTGAAAGTCCAACATATAATTTTAGTTTTCATGATAATATCATCGGTACTACGAGGTTTATCTGTAATCTATGGAAGGGATCTAAAATGGAATACCACCAATCTATCCGAGCATATGTGGAAGATCAGTTTATTATTAGATGTGGAACGTTATATTCATGGGATATTAGAGATGATGGAATTTATTTATCAAAAGATGATAAGCCAAAGGAGCTCATATACCAATGGATTAAAGATTAACAAACATGCTTATGATAATAGTTTTGATGTGTTTAAATTTTGATTTATGAATCAAATCTATAAAATTATAAATAAAGGAAGTTTATTATTAAACTCTTTCTTAAGAAGCTGACATTTTGGAAACCTGATTACCTAAGTCATAACCATCTTGCGCCTATTGTGACTACCATGATGGGCCGTGAGATATGGGTCATAGCCTATTAATAAATATAGGCCATTTTAAAATTTTGATTTTGGATCCATTTTCAGGCTTTTTACTCTTTCGAGTGCTTTACCAAATGAAATTTTGTCACTTCTTCTCTAGTGACTTCTCCCATGGCTTCTTCTTCTTCGTCTTCTCCTTCAACTCGCACTTGGAGTCGAGCTCCAGTGGCGAAGATGTTCGCAAATCATTTCTCAGTCATCTTCTCAAAGCGCTTGATCGGGAATTAATCAACTCATTCAGACCACGGAATCGAGAGAAGCCATCCGATTGGGCCTGAGCTTTTATCGGCGATTAGAGAACCGAGTATCCCAATCGTCGTCTTCTCTAATAAGGATGCTTCTTCTACATGGTGTTTGAATGAATTGGCGAAATTTCACAAGAAATTGGATCAAATTAGGTGATTCAATCGAGTGATTTTGGTGATTTCGTCGGGATTGAGTCTCATTTAGACTCAATGTTGTGCTTGGAATCTGAAGAAACTAGAATGGTAGGGATTATGGGACCTTCAAGAATTGGTAGAATTGTGAATCTCTCCAGAGTATGTCTCCCATCTTCCTCAATCCAGAGGGTAAAAGGATGTGGTATACAACTCTTGAATGTCTCTTCATCTACAGAGAATCGAAGAAGCAAGAGCAAATGCCGGTAAGGCTTGGATATAAATTGAACTGAAAACTTTTAGAACCTATAAATTTTCAGGATCTACTTGATAATAGACGAAAATATTAACCCATGTCACTCTCCTTGTGCAGCTCTTAGGTACGTGAAGATTTGTGATGCTTGCAACTTCATTAGATGCTCTTACATGTCTACAGAAAGTGATGCAGAGACTGACAGAGGCAAGAAGCGAATGAAGGTAAGCTTTGTGCATAAGTGTAATTGAACTTGAAACTTTGAATGAAGCATCTCTTACATGTTTCTAGTATTAATTGAGACGTCTTGTCGAAGTAGACTTTTCAAACTGTGGAGAAAGTGATGGAAAGTGGGAAATGCTCTGAGAGTAAACAATATGGAGAAAGTGACAACTATGATGGCTTCTTCACTGTCGTCTCACAGCTTATCAACTTTTTTCAGGTAACTCGACGACATCTCACAACTCTTTTATATTCTTCTGTAACTTTGAATTTTGTAGAACGTGAGAAAATTCAAAAAAAAAATTGATTTAAGAATGGTTAAGAGCCATGTATAGATCTGACCCAAGAGGACAGCTAAAAGGAAAGTAACATTCACGTGGCTGTCTTTCTCAATTGCCCCATAGTTGATCTTTCCCTTTCTTTGCCCATGGAAATTATTGATCTTATGGGCTGAGTAGAAACAACCTCAAAATTTCATGCCCAATAAAAGTCTTTGGTGTAACTTATAGAGATTTTTCAAAGCTAGAGAGGCAATTATTGTCGAATTGGATATGAGCTGTGTGGCCAATGGGATATGTATTTCCCCATGAAAAGTCTTTTCTCAAGTCTCTACAATATGTCCTTTCTTAAGTCTCCCCAATGCGTCGTCTTCTTCTTCTTGCAGATAAGGACGATCAAGTGTAAGGTGACTTCTTAAGTCTCCACATTGGTATTCTCGAATTTTCCTCCAAGTATCCGCCAAATTTCTCATTCCTTTTTATATAGATATCTGATACAAACACCGTTCAGAGTTTCTTAAATTTCCATAAGAGTGTTAGTGAGTGCTACAACACCTTTTCTAATGGCTTCTTCTTCTTCTTCTTCTTCTTCTCGCACCTTGAAATACGATGTTTTCCCGAGCTTTAGCGGTGAAGATGTTCGCAAATTGTTCCTTAGTCATCTCCTTAAGGAGCTCAATCGCAGATCAATCATTACTTTCATAGACCATGGCATCGAAAGAAGCAGCGAGATCGCGCCTGCGCTTTTATCGGCGATTAGGGAATCGAGGATCTCGATCGTCGTCTTCTCTAAGACGTATGCTTCTTCCACTTGGTGCTTGAATGAATTGGCGGCGATTCACAAGTGTTATAAGGGATTTGGTATGATGGTGATTCCGGTTTTCTACGATGTTGATCCTTCTCATGTGAGAAAACAGACCGGAGAGTTTGGCGAAACATTTGAAAAGACCTGCGAGGGAAAATCAGAGGATGAGAAACAAAGGTGGATCCAAGCTCTCAGAGAAGTAGCAAACATCGCTGGAGAGGATTCTCGGAGTTGGTATGTTCTTTATCTCAGAATTGGGGTTTCATTTGAATAGATTTCGAGATTGTGCTTTTAGTAATTTGAATTTAATTATTGGATTTTAGGAGTGACGAAGCAAAGATGATTGAACAAATCTCCAATGATGTGTCCAATAAGCTTTTTACACCATCCGATGATTTTGGTGACTTCGTGGGGATTGAAGCTCATTTAGAGGCAATTATGAATTCAAAGTTGTGTTTGGAATCTGGGGGAGTGAGAATGGTTGGGATTGTAGGGCCTTCAGGGATTGGTAAGACTACCATAGCTAGAGCTCTATACAGTCAACTCTCTACCCAATTCCCCATCGGGCGTTCGTATCTTATAAGAGAACCATCCAGGACGACTATAGCATGAAGCTGGCTTGGGAAAAACAATTTCTATCAGAAATTCTAGGCCAAGAGGACATAAAGATAGAAAGTTTAGGTATGGTGGAACAAAGGCTAAAGCACTCGAAAGTTCTTATTGTTCTCGACGACGTAGACGAAATAATGCTGCTTGAGACTTTGGTAGGACAAACCGGATGGTTTGGATTTGGAAGCAGAATCATTGTCGTCACTCAAGATAAGGCGCTTCTCAAGTCACATGAGATTGACCTTATTCATGAGGTGGAGTTCCCATCTGAAGATTTGGCTCTTCAGATGTTTTGTTGGTCTGCTTTTAAGCGAAACTTTCCACCTGATGGGTTCATAGGGTTGAAGTTGCAAAACTTGCCGGTAATCTTCCTTTGGGTCTCAATGTGTTGGGTTCTTCTTTAAGAGGGAAGAACAAAGAGGAGTGGGAGGAGAGGATGCCTGAGCTCCGAAAGGGTTTGAACAGGAAAATTGAGAAAACATTAAGAGTCAGTTACGATGGGTTAGATGACAAAGATCAAGAAATATTCCTTTACATTGCGTGTTTACTCAATGGCCATAAAGTCAAATACATCAGAGACGTTCTCGGAGATTGCGCTAACATTGGGCTGAGAATGTTGAATGATAAGTCCCTCATACGTATAACATCATCAGGCGAAACTGTAGAAATGCACAATTTGCTACAAATGTTGGGTAGGGAGATTGTTCGTTCAGAGTCCATTTACAATCCTGGAAAACGTCGGTTCTTGGTGGATGCTGAGGATATTTGTGATGTATTAAGCGATAAGACCGTAAGTTTTTACTGATCTTTTTTCATTACCTAGTCTTTACTAATTTAAGCAAGTCATTACAAATTGTTAAGATAAAGATTTTGTATTGTGGGGATTTTATTTCAGGGCACAGAAGCTGTCCTAGGCATATGTTTTAACACATCAGAAATCAACGGCCCGTTGTTTCTAGATGAAAATTCATTCCAAGGGATGTATAATCTCCGATTTCTAAAAATTCACAAGGATTGGTTGCAGAAGAGTGGTGAAGACAGATTGTATTTACCTGAAGGCCTCGTTTATTTGCCCCGCAAACTCAGAATACTATATTGGGATGAATGTCCGTTGAAGTGTCTTCCTTCAAACTTTAAGGCGGAGTATCTGGTTAAATTCAATATGACAAACAGTAAGCTTGAGAAGCTATGGCAAGGAACTCAGGTAATACTTATAAAGATGGTTTATTTTAGAACAAAAACTTGTTCTTTTTTCTTCATTTTGATGAATGGATATGGAGAAAACATAGAGTTGGAAGAAGTCAAAAGTGATTTGTTTTTGAAAAAGAAATTGAACACGTGTATTGTCTTTTCTCATGTTTTGTTTTCAGCCACTTCGAAGTCTCAAGGAAATGAAAGTAGCTGGATCAACAAATTTAAAAGAAATTCCAGATGTTTCTAATGCCATAAATCTTGAGAATATGGATCTTTTCAAATGTTCGTCTTTGGTGACACTTCCTTCCTCAATTCGGTATCTCAAGAAACTGACAGCTTTAAGTATGTCTGGATGCTCAAATCTCGAGGTTCTTCCAGCTGATGTCAACTTGGAATCTCTCCATCGCCTTGGTCTGTATGCATGCCCACGGTTGAGAAGTTTTCCTAAGATTTCAAAGAACATTTCAGTGCTCACGCTAGATGGAACTGCTATAGAAGAAGAAGATTCTTCGTGGATAGAGAATATCTCTAGATTCACTCTTCTATATTGGAAATTCTGTCCATTGAGGTGTTTGCCTTCTAACTTTCGTCCTGAATCCCTCGTTAATCTCAAAATGAGAAATAGCAAGCTTGAAAAGCTTTGGGAAGGAGTTCAGGTATTATTTCGAATTTTTTTTGTTAGTATATCGTTAATTTTAGCATTTGATGATATGGCTTGCACCCCACTGAAATTTAACGTCCTTATATAAGCAATGTTTTAAAAACCGGACCGTACACCGACTTGTCATTGTCATTGGTTGAACGAGTTTTCGAATATTTTATATTTATTAACTCAATAAAATATATGTTTGAGATATGAAAAATAGATAATAATTAAACACAAAATATACTAATATAATAATAGAAAAGGATTATACCTTCTTCCTTTCAAACAAAACTTCACTTTCAGGATGTGTCTATAACATTTTTGTTTTCTTTCTTGTTTCAGCCACTTGGAAATCTCTCGGAAATTGATTTGTCAGGATCTGAAAACCTGAAAGAATTTCCAAATCTTTCAGAGGCCACCAAGCTCATGAAGTTGCGTCTCAATTATTGCAAAAGTTTGGTGACGGTTCCTTATTCAATTCGAAGTCTCAATGGGCTAAGGAAGTTGAGCATGAGAGGATGCACAGGGCTCGAGTCTCTTCCAACCAACCTGAACTTGAAATCTCTCTATAATCTCAATCTCAGTGGTTGCTCACAGTTGAAAAATTTCCCTCAGATTTCAAGGAACATTGGCGAACTCTTTCTCAACTACACAGCGATTGAAGAAGTTCCTTCTTGGATTAACTATTTCTCTAAGCTCACTACACTCGAGATGAGAGGTTGCAAGAGGTTGAAAATCATATCTCCAAACATTTTTGAATTGGAAAGGCTTCATTTGGTACACTTTTCCGACTGTGAAGGAGTCACAGGATTTGCTGATGCAACGGATATCTCTCATTCCTTCCACCATCCAAGGGTTTGTCTCAATTTCGTTAACTGCATCAATTTGGATCAAAACGCCCAGAAAATCATCATACAATCAGATTTCAACTACGCGGTCTTACCTGGTGGACAAGTGCCTAAGTATTTCACGTATCGAGCTTCTGGGAATTCCCTAACTATTCCTTTACCTAAGAGCTCTCTTTTGGGATTTAAGGTTTGCATCGTACTTGAACCTCTTACTGTCACGGAGTTTGATTTACCATGCGTATGCATTGGGGTATGCTGGTATTTCGGAGGCAAAACCGGTGTGCATCAATTTGACTTTGATCACGTGCCGATGAAGAATCTTAAGATGGATCATTTGCTCGCGTTCCACTTTGGGTTCCCTACTGAAGAAGTAAGTGAATGTTCATCTGAACTGGACTTGGACTTAGACGATGTGAAATTTGAGTTTTACTACCGTATCTATGGTTGTTCTCACGACCAAGATGAACGTACTTGCCACTCAGAAGCTTGCCCCTATTCGGTCCAAAGGATAAAAGGTTGTGGCATACAACTCTAGGATGGCTCTCCTTCTCGGAACGATAGTAGTGGTGAAACCTTTGAAGTTTACAGAGACCCATCATCTTCTTCAGGTAACTCCAAACATCTTACAACTCTAATTCAGGATCAATTTGGGATTAGCCATTTTCTTCTTTTGTTTCCTGCAGAGCGTGAAGCAGAAATCACAGAAAATGTATGTATGGACGACTACAAAAGCTTGCCTCCTTCAGGTAACTCTACTCTTCTTCTAGATGGAATCAGCTTGGGATTAGACCATGGTTATACTGATTTTGACTTGATGATTTCACATGTAGTTGAATTCGATCGACTGACCATCTATTATGATTTTATGATTTTATGGTTTTTTATTCCTGCAGGGGAAAACAGAGTACTGGACGACGATTCAAACTCCTCTTCCTTTTTGGGTAACTGAAAAATCTTACAACTCTAGTTTTCTTATAATCAGGGGATTAACTTGGGATTAACCCATGGTTATATAGATATAATGACTCGATTTATTTCATAATTTTTCTCACTAGCTAGTTGTTTCTTATGTAGGGGAAGACGAAGATTCGGACAATCTTCCAACTTATTCTACTTCAACTCCAGGAGATGATTATGCTGTTCGTTTGAGTATATGGATGAAGTATGTAGAATATGTATTTGAACATGCCTCTAAAAATTGAATCGGGATACAATTATATTCGTTTGGTGGTTTTTGTATTTGTATCCAGACGCATTTGATGTAAAATGACCAAAAACTTTATATTTTGTGTTAATTCTATTATTTATTATTAAATTATACTTATAAGTATAACTAAGTAATCAGGTTTATTGGGTGTTTTTGTGTTTGTATCTAGACACATTTTATGTAAAATGATAAAAAAAACCTTTTATTTTGTGTTAATACTACTATTAGTGATTTGAATTATACTTATAAAAGCGTAATCCTCTCTCTTCTTGTTCTCTCCCTTCTCTCTAGAAAAAGGAAGAACTAAAGTGATCGTCGATTTGGCCGGTGGTCGGCTCCGGCCACCCCGGAGTTTAGTACATATTTTGTTTTTTTTAAGTTTTAGTTTATTTTCGCTATGTCGGATCTATTTCGGTTTATCCGATTTCGTTTTTCCGTTCATCGGATTTGTCTTCCGGCGAGACCGGATTGATATCAGGAAAAAATATTTTTGTGATTTTGGCAGAAAAAAATAGCTTTGCGGTTTTGGTGGAAAATGTAATTTTCTGTTTTTAACGGAAAATATAATTTTGCGGTTTTGGCCGGAAAACGTGATTTTGCGGTTTGGCGGTGAAAAAATAATAATTATACTGTTTAGTGGGAAAATGCAGTTTTGTGGTGTTGGGCCGAAAAATAATTTTGCAGTTTTGGCGGGAAAAAAATAACTTTGCGGTTTTTATGGAAAATGTAATTTTCTGTTTTTAGCGGAAAATATAATTTTGCTGTTGCTGTTTTGTCAAAAAAACGCGATTTTGTGGTTTGGGTGAATTTTTTTTACTATTTAGTGGGAAAACGCGATTTTGCGGTGTTTGGCGGGAAAAAATATTTTGCGAGTATGAGAGGAAAATAATAAATTTGTTATGTTTATAAATGAGGGTATTTTTGACTTTCGTGAAACTCATCCAAACTTTATTTTCAAACCCAGGAATGCTTGCAGTTTCTTCTTTGGCAAGATCACACTTTGGTTTCTTCTCTGTGATTGCTTCCTTAAAAATTTGTCTTTCCTGATACATGTAAGTATTCTTCTATGAAAAACAAGAGTTGCATATTACAGAATAAACATCTTTGATGGGTTGTAATATTGTACATCGTACATCGGTTCTTAGTCGGAAAGGCTTTGGATTCGTGAGCTTAGGTTTTGTGTACTTGACTAGGGTACAAGCTGAAATAGTCTTTCCATTTAAACATCTATCTGCTATTGTCATTTCCTGGTTCATAAAGATACATAATAAATAGACAGAAGAGGATACATTTTCCTTGTCTTCAATTTCCATAGTCCCATATTGCTTTGACCTATCCAATTCACTCTAATTTGTTGCAGCATGATCTTCTCTAGCTAATTTAAGGGAATCTTCTCTAATTTGCTATTTTTAAAATCGATTACTATATAACCCTAGAATTTCCAGAAATTACAGCACATAGGATTCAGAAAATCTCAATAGTCAAACAAAGGCTCCTCGAGTTGCAGTAGCCATCAATACTTGGTAAGCTTTCTTAATTCTGTACGCATCTCATTTTTATATAAGAATAAGATAAGATAATATATACGCATAAAGATTTTTAGGTGGAAGCCACTAAAGAGAAAGAGATTTAAGAATTTTCCTTATCCTTTCAAAGATGAACGTACACATATTTATACAACATCGCTATCCAATAATCTAGGAGGATCTCTAACTATACTCTACTTAGTTACAAGAGAAAGTAGTTCCTATTTTACAGAGAATCGTAACAGAGAAAGAGAATATGTCAAACATATCTCTGTATTATTGAACCAAGCATAACTTGCTCCGGTTTCCATTGAACCGTATCAAACCAAACTCCAATACCCCCTCTCAAGTTGGAGCATACAAATTTTGTATGCCTAACTTGGAACGAAAGGCAAGAAATCCATCACGACCAATCGGTTTCGTGAATATATCAGCCAACTGCGATTTCGTGTAAACATGTCGCAGAACAATATTCTTCTTAACCACTTCATCCCGTACAAAGTGACAATCGTTTTCCACATGTTTCGTCCTCTCGTGGAAAACTGGATTTGTCGCAATGTGTATCGCAGATTTGCTATCACACGCAATGATCATAGAAGAAGCATGTAATACACCAAGAGTATTCAACACACGTTTTATCCACATTAACTCTTGATTAAGATCAGCCATTGCTCGGTATTCCGCTTCAGCGGATGATCGACTTACCGTATCTTGCTTCTTCGTTTTCCAAGAGATTGGTGATTCACCAAGTTGTACAAAATATCCAGTAACCGAACGACGCGTCAAAGGACAACTCGACCAATCGGAATCACACCATCCTGTAACTTGAAAATCTCCATTAGACCGAAGTAAAATTCCTTGACCGGGATCAGCTTTGAGATACCGAACAACACGCAAAGCTGCTTCCCAATGATCCTCTTTAGGTTGATGCATAAATTGAGCTAGAACATGAACTGCGAAAGCCAAATCAGGACGCGTTACCGCCAAGTAAATCAATCTGCCAACAAGACGTCTATACGGTTTTGGCTCCGTCAGAGCAGGAGAGGTAGATAAAGCCAAGTTGTGATTCTGTTCTAAGGGAAACGCAGCCGGTTTTGCACCCAATAACCCAGCTTCTGTGATTATATCTAAGGCGTACTTTCGTTGACAAAGATAAACTCCTGTATCATTCCTCGCTACTTCGATACCCAAGAAGTACTTTAATGCTCCCAAATCTTTCATTCGAAAACAAGACGCCAAATAATCTTTAAATGCTTGTGTTTCTTTAACACTACTTCCTGTAATTATTAGATCATCCACGTATACTAAGATATGTATACGAAATCCATCTCGCTCTAATGTAAACAAGGAATAATCATCCAATGCCTGCTTAAATCCGTATTCCTTAAGAGCTGTTGAAAGCTTTGCAAACCAACAACGCGGGGCTTGTTTCAAGCCATAAAGGGATTTTCGTAGTCGACATACCTTAGTCTTGTCTTTAGATTGAAAACCAGGAGGCATACGCATATACACTTCTTCATGTAAATCTCCATGAAGAAATGCATTTTGGACGTCCATTTGATGGATTGGCCAACCATTCTTAACTGCAACATCAATGAACAATCGTATTGTTCCCATCTTCGCAACGGGGGCAAAAGTCTCTCCGTAATCTTCGCCTTCAATTTGGTTATTTCCTAAGGCTACCAATCGTGCCTTATATCTCTCTATCGTACCATCAGAATTAAACTTGACCGTATAGACCCATTGACTCCCAATTGCTTTCTTCCCAGGAGGCAATTCTTCGATTGTCCATGTTTCATTCTCTTCTAGAGCTTCAATTTCAACTCCCATGGCATTCTTATACCTTTTATCTTTCGTAGCTTCTTTGAAAGATTTTGGGATGTCTGTTGTGAGAATTGAAGTAACATACGCTATGTGTGTTGCTGAAAAACGACGACAATCATCCTGATTTGAAAGTGGATAAACCACTCCATGTTCCAAATCAACCTGAGATTTACTAATTGCCGAATTTACAACAAAGTTTCGAAGAGTTACCGGCGTTTGTCTCTTCCGGTGACCACGACCCAACACCGGTTCAGGATTATCACCATCAGAAACTATTCTTGTTATTTGTTCGCTCATCGTTGTGATTATGTTGTCTGGATCCATTGATGATGTATCTGCCACTTCAATTGCAGGAGGAAGTTCTCGTTGTGGTATTTGGGCCGTTGGTTGGGCCTGATTTGTTTCACTTGTTGGACTAACTTCAACACTTCTATTTTGTGGCATAGAAAGCCTAACACGTTGGCCCAAATTTTCTTCTTGTAGAAATAAACCATCTCCCATTGGAGCCCATAATGCTTGATCATCATTTTCATCAATCACCAAACTTGATTTCTCTGCACTAAAAGGAAATTTTGATTCTGAGAACACAACGTCCCTTGAAACAAAAAACTCCTTCGTTTCAATATCATATAATCTCCATCCTTTCTTGCCATGTGGATAACCCACAAATACACTCCGTCTAGTTCGCTCTGCAAATTTATCACCACCACGCTTTTGATTGTGTGCAAAACACAAGCTTCCAAACACACGTAAATTGTCATAAGATGGTGTCTTCTTATACAACATTTCATACGGCGTTGCATTTTGCAGTACCGAGCTTGGCGTTCGATTGATCAAATAACAAGCTGTCAATACACACTCTCCCCAAAACTCTATTGGCAAATTAGCTTGAAACCGCAAAGCCCTTGCAACATTTAGTATGTGTCGATGCTTCCTCT
Source organism: Draba incana (assembly GCA_963576765.1). Classification (NCBI taxonomy): domain Eukaryota; kingdom Viridiplantae; phylum Streptophyta; class Magnoliopsida; order Brassicales; family Brassicaceae; genus Draba; species Draba incana. The sequence goes on from OY755208.1 coordinate 639,949, forward strand.
CGACTCTTCCATTTTGTTGTGGAGTAGCGACACAAGACGTTTCATGCATGATTCCCTTCTTTTGAAAGAAATCGGTTAAGCACATGAACTCCGAGCCATTATCACTCCGAACCGTTCGTACTTTTGTATCGAATTGTCTTTCTGTCAGCGAGAAGAAATTTTGTAATTGAACAGGAGCCTCTGTTTTGTCGTTCAATAGATACAACCAAACTGCCCTCGAGTAATCATCAACGACCGTCAAAAAATATCTAGCTCCCGAATGTGAAGGAGTTCGATAAGGACCCCAAAGATCAACATGTATCAAATCGAAAATCTTAGACGTTTTATTCAAACTCATCGGAAAACAATCTCTTGTTTGCTTTGCGCGGAGACATATTTCACACGCTTTATTCAAAGTTGCAGAAGAAATAGAAACAGAGACACACGGAAGCAATCCCACCACTTTTGCAGACGGATGACCCATACGATTGTGCCACAGCTCAAACGACTCTTCCTCTTTCGTCGTTACTCTCGCTGCAATCTCCGTACTGCGAAAGTGAAACGTTCCTCCAACACGCTTACCCGCTCCAATCACCATCCTCGAAATGCGGTCCTGAACAACAAGGAACTGATCAGCCATCTGAACCACACATCGATTTTCATCCATCAATTGTCCCAAAGAAATCAAATCTGACGTGAATTCCTCAACATAAAATACTGATTTCATCACCAATCCATTACAAGACAAACTGAACCTTCTTTTAGAGAAACTCGTTCTCTTCCATCAGCCATAATAATTAGAACTGGAGCAATATCTCTAACATTGGTTAAAACATCGAATCTACCAGTTAAATGATGAGATGCCCCAGTATCCATTATCCAAGAGGGAAAAGAAATCTTACCAGAAAGTTTTTCGGTCTCCTTTTCCTTTCCAGCATTAAGAATGTTCTTAATCATTTTCCATTGTTGTTCGCTTAATCCACTCACACCATCACGATCAAGATCAGTGACTACATAATTGGCTTGTTCATGAGTCGGAGCTTCCAGATTCGGAACGTAAACCCGATTAGCATATGCATGCTGTCCACGTCCTCTTCCTCCATTCGAACTAGATGCTCCCCTTATGTTTGGACCTCCTCCACGACCTTTTCCTTGCACAGTTCGTCCTCTAGGTCTGTCACCCCACCACTCAGGATATCCAATCACCGCATAACAGGTGTCCGAAGCATGACCACTTCTATTACAATGCTTACACAGAACCATGCTCTCGGAACGAAATTGTGGTCGTGCTTGGACCGCAAAAGCCGTCACCTCTGGTCTCTCCTCTCCATTCGCACGGAGGTCTTCCTCTTGTCTCACAATATTATAAACTTCTTCAAGCGGTTGAACAGGAACACGTGCGACAAGAGTTGATCTTACGGCACGAAACTGATCATCAAGACCAAAGAGAAATTGATGTACCTTATCTTCCTCACGGTCAGCTTCTTGTGCCGTTCCCAAATCACAAGTACATTGACCACACTTACAGGTTCTCAAAGGTCGATGACTTGCCAAACTATCCCAGATTCGGTTTAGTTTGCCATAATAGGATTCAATTGCGAGACCCCTTTGTTTACAACAAGCAAGTTCAGCCTTGAGTTGCTGCAATTTGGATCCGTTCATCACCGAAAACCTTTTCTTCAGATTCTCCCACAAGTCTTGAGCGACATCTCTATGCGAGATGTTGGAGCGTAGCATCGGATCAATTGTCATCTTTATCCAAGACACAAGAAGTGCTTGAATTGTCCACCAATCTTCAAGGTCAGGAGAATCCGCTGCTGGTTTTGGAATTGATCCATTAAGAAATCCGAATTTCTTTCGGGATGTCAATGTCGTCTTCATGCCGCAAGCCCACTCATCGTAATTTGTACCCTTCAAGAGTGGATGTGAAATAACAGCTCCAGGATTATCCGCCGAGGTCAGGTCGTAGGGCGAAATTGTTCTTCTCACTTCAGTCATGTTCATCGTTGTGTTCTGGTTCGGGTTCGTCTGGTTTGGGTTCGTCGGGTTCGTCTGGTTCGGGTTCGTCGGGTTCATTCTCAAAGTTTCAGAGATTTTTCGAAAAGAAAATAGTCAGGCTCTGATACCATAAAGAGAAAGAGATTTAAGAATTTTCCTTATCCTTTCAAAGATGAACGTACACATATTTATACAACATCGCTATCCAATAATCTAGGAGGATCTCTAACTATACTCTACTTAGTTACAAGAGAAAGTAGTTCCTATTTTACAGAGAATCGTAACAGAGAAAGAGAATATGTCAAACATATCTCTGTATTATTGAACCAAGCATAACTTGCTCCGGTTTCCATTGAACCGTATCAAACCAAACTCCAATAGCCACGTACCTCGGAGTCTTCTCTGAGGTCTTTGAGTAAATGATAGTTAATTGCTTTCCAAATTTCTTTCTGATCATTTGATTTTAAGGTTTAGGTGGAAGCCACCTCGAAGTCTTCTCTGAGGTCTTTGAGTAAATGATATTTAATTGCTTCATTGTCCAAATTTCTTTCTGATCATATGAATTTTTTTTGGTCTCTTCTCTCTATCGTCTCCCATGGCTTCTTCTTCATCTTCTTCTCCCACTTGGAAATATGATGTGTTCCCGAGCTTTAGCGGTGAAGATGTCCGTAAATCATTCCTCAGCCACTTACTCGAGAAGCTTCAACGCAAATTAATCAAAACATTCATAGACAGCGGCATCGACAGAAGCCGTCTGATCGCACCTGAACTTTTATTAGCAATTAGAGAATCGAGGATCTCGATTGTGGTCTTCTCTAAGAAGTATGCTTCTTCCACTTGGTGCTTGAATGAATTGGTAGAGATCCACATGTGCTTCAAGGAGATGAATCAAATGGTGATTCCGGTTTTCTACGAGCTTGATCCTTCTGATGTTAGAAAACAGACAGGAGAGTTTGGTAAGTCCTTCGAAGAGACCTGCAAGGGCAAAACAGAAGATGTGAAACAACGGTGGATAAGAGCTCTTGCAGAGGTTGCAAGTATAGCCGGATATGATTCTCGGAACTGGTATGTTCTTCTTTTCTTATATTTGTTTCAGATTTGAGATTTCTAAGGGTGTTCACTTTTCACTATTGGATTTTAGGAGTGACGAACCAAAGATGATTGAACAAATATCCAGTGATGTGTCCAAAAAACTTTTTACACCATCAGACGATTTTCGTGACTTTGTGGGGATTGAAGCTCATGTAGAGGCAATTATGGATTCAAAGTTGTGTTTGGAATCTGAGGAAGTGAGAATCGTAGGGATTGTGGGGCCTTCAGGGATTGGTAAGAGTATCATAGCTAGAGCTTTATACAGTCGACTCTCTACCCAATTCCACCATCGGGCTTTCGTTACTTCTAAGAAAGCTATGCAGGACAAAAAGTTAACCGTCCAGGATAACTATAGCATGAAGCTGGGTTGGGCAAAACAACTTCTATCAGAAATTCTAGGTCAAAAGGACATAGAGATAGAAAGTTTAGGTATGGTGGAACAAAGGCTAAAGCACTGGAAAGTTCTTATCGTTCTTGACGATGTGGACGAAATAAAACTGCTAGATACTTTGGTGGGACGAACCGGATGGTTTGGGTTTGGAAGCAGAATCATTGTGGTCACTCAAGATAAAGCGCTTCTCGAGAAACATGAGATTGACCTTATCTATGAGGTGGAGTTCCCATTTGAAGATTTGGCTCTTCAAATGTTCTGTCAATCTGCTTTTGGGCAAACCTCTCCACCTGATGGTTTTATGGAGCTTGCTGCTGAAGTTGCAAAGCTTGCCGGTAATCTTCCTTTGGGTCTCAACGTTTTGGGTTTGTCTTTAAGAGAGAGGAACAAAAAGTATTGGGTAGAGATGATGCCTAGGCTCCGAAAGGGTTTGAATTGGGAAATTGAGAAAATTTTAAGAATCAGTTATGATGGGTTAAGTGAAAAAGATGATCAAGATATGTTTCTCTACATTGCGTGTTTATTCAATGGTGAAACTGTCAATTATATCAAAAATTTGCTGCCTATCAGTGTTTACCCTAGTGCCAGCATTAGCCTTACAACGCTAGCTGAGAAGTCACTCGTACGTATAATCGGATCACACCGTACTGTACATATGCACATTTTGCTGCAGAAGTTGGGTAGAGAAATTGTTCGTGAAGAGTCGATTCTCAATCCCGGAGAACGTCGATTTTTGGTGGATGCAAAGGATATATATGATGTATTTGAAGATGATACTGTAAGTTTTTTTATATGCTTTTCACGGTAGACTAGTTGTTTGATAAATTGTTATATTTGTTGAGATAATGATTTTCTTTTGTTGGGATTTTCCTACAGGGAACAAATAACGTTCTAGGCATATATTGTAACACATCAGAAATAGACGACCCATTATCTATCGATGAAAAATCGTTCCAACGAATGCCTAATCTCCAATTTCTGAAATTTTACAAAGATCAAGGGGCACAAAATACCGGTGAAGTCAGATTGAATTTACCTCGGGGCCTCATTTATTTGCCCCGCAAACTTAGACTGCTACATTGGGATGAATGTCCTTTGAAGTGTATGCCTTCTAACTTTAAGGCGGAGTATCTGGTTAAATTCAGTATGAAAGACAGTAAGCTGGAGAAGCTGTGGGAAGGAACTCCGGTAATACTTATAAATATGATTTGTTTTAGAACAAAAACTTTTTCTTCATTTTGATGAGTGAATATGCAGAAAATATGAAGTTGGAAGAGGTCAAATATGGCTGACTTAAAAGAGATATTGACCAGTGTATTCTCATGTTTTTGTTTTCAGCAACTTCGAAGTCTCAAAAAGATGAATATAGCTGGATCAGCAAATTTAAAAGAAATTCCAGATTTTTCTTATGCCATAAATCTCGAGAAAATGGATCTTTTGAAATGTACATCGTTGGTGACACTTCCTTCCTCAGTTCGAAATCTCAAGAAATTGGTATATTTAAGGATGTCTGGATGCTCAAAGCTCGAGTTTCTTCCAGCTGATGTAAACTTGGAATCTCTTATTTCCCTTAATCTCAGAGAATGCTCACGGTTGAGAAGCTTTCCTAAGATTTCAAAGAACATTTTAAAGCTCCTTCTTGATGGAAATGCTATAGAAGAAGAAGAATTTTCGTGGATAGACAATATCTCTGGGTTCACTGATCTATATTTGAACTTTTGTCCATTGAGATGTTTGCCTTCTAACTTTCGTCCTGAATCCCTCATAAGTCTCTTAATGAGAAATAGCAAGCTTGAAAAGCTTTGGGAAGGAGTCCAGGTATATAATATCTCGAAAATTCTTTGTTATTTCATGTTAACATCATTTACGTTTGAGTTTTACTATGTTATATTAGGATTTAGGTTTTAGGATTTAAAGTTTGTTAGTGATCAAAATTTTTGTTAAGATTGAGGATTTTGATATGTAAATTTTTTAAAAGGTTTTATAAATTGCATGTTTGTAAAAAAATAAATTGAGTTTTTGGTATATATCACATATACCAAATATGCTTTGAAACCGGGGTGTCACAGTTTACGTACCCCAAATAAAAGTTTTTTTTTTTAAAAAAAAAAATTTCCCCAAATAAAAGTTTCTTAACTAAATTTTGTTATTGACCAAAACAAACTAAATTTTGTTTACTTTTCCAAAAATTGTTCTATGCAGTGTTAATTTTGTCTTTCCTTGTTTCAGTCACTGGGAGATCTCTTGGTGATGGATCTGTCAGGATCTGAAAACCTGAAAGAATTTCCAAATCTTTCAAAGGCTACCAAACTTGTGACATTGTATCTCAGTGATTGCAAAAGTTTGGTGACTGTTCCTTGTTCAATTCGAAGTCTCAATAAGCTGCAGGTGTTGAGCCTAAGAGGATGCACAAGGCTTGAGTCTCTTCCAACCAACCTGAACTTGAAATCTCTCCATTATCTCAATCTCAGTGGCTGCTCACAGTTGAAAAGCTTCCCTCAGATTTCAAGGAACATTGACACTCTCGTTCTCAACGACACAGCGATTGAAGAAGTTCCTTCTAGGATAAAGTGTTTCTCTAACCTCACTAATCTCGAGATGAGAGGTTGCAAGAAGTTAAAAAACATCTCTCCAAACATCTTCGAATTGGAAAGGCTTAAGAAGGTAGACTTTTCCGACTGTGAAGGAGTCACAGAATTAGGCGATGCAGAGTCTCTCAAGGAAATCTTCTACCATCGAAGGGTTCGTCGTCTCAATTTCTATAACTGCTTAAGTTTAGATCAAAACGCTCAGAAACTCATCATTCAATCAGATTTCAAGTACGCGGTCTTACCAGGTGGAGAAGTACCTCAGTATTTCACGCATCGAGCTTGTGGAAGTTCCCTAACGATTCCTTTACCTGAGAGCTCTCTTTTGGAACAACTTTTGAGATTTAAGGTTTGCATCGTGCTTGAACCTCTTACTGTCACGGAGTTTCATTTACCTTGCGTTGGGATATGCTGGTATTTCAGAGGCAAAACCGGTGTGCATCGTCTTCACTTTGATCGTGTGTCGATTAAGAATCTTAAGATGGATCATCTGCTTCTGTTCCACTTTGAATTCCCTACAGAAGAAGTAATTGAATGTCCATCTGAACTGGACTTGGACTTAGACGATGTGAAATTTGAGTTTAACTACCGTATCTATGGTTGTTCTCACAAGCTACATGCACGTACTTGCGACACAGAAGCTTGTCCCTCTTCGGTCCAAAGGATAAAAGGATGTGGCATGCAGAGGCACGTCTCTCCTTCTCGGGACGATAGTGGTGATGAAACCGTTGAAGTTTACAGAAACTCGTTATCTTCTTTTGGTAACATCTTACAACTCTAATTCAGGATCAGCTTGCGATTACCCATTGTCTTCTTTTGTTTCCCGCAGAGGATGAAGCAGAAATCATAGATACTTTTGAAACCATTTTGGATTCATATTTGGAGGAGTACGACAACAAAAGCTTGGATTCAGGTAACATCTTACAACTCTACTCTTCATTTAATTTAGGATCAACTTGGGAATAGACCATGTTATACTGATAATGACTTGATGATTTCATAGTTATTTCACACTCTGCCAACTTTTTTATTCCTGCAGATGAGGAAGAAGATTCGGAAACTGACGATGAAGAGTTGAACTTCTCATCTTTTTTTGGTAACTGAAACATCTTACAACTCTAGCTTTCCTTAGGGCTGGTTGGATCTTCTCCTCATGTTTCTTCTAGAAGCAAGGTGCCCTCACCATCAACTTCTTCATGGAATTTCAATGGTGATGGACCACCGCCAAATCTTTCCCTTTCTCCTTTCGATCAATGTCTCGAGGAAGAATGTGATCCCATGATAACGGAACAACTAGACACAGAGATTGAGGATACTTCGTCTTTTCCACAGCTTACCAACTATTTCAGGTGACTGCAACATCTTACAAATCTATTTTATCCAAACCTTATTGATCAAATAAAATCTTCAATGAGTACTCTACGTGAGAAAGTACAGACGATTGCATTTATAAACTTCACTCTAGCCATCTTTTTCCCCATGCAGATGATGGAAATAACTTCTCGTGAAGCTTCCAACTTATTCTGCAACCAAATCGTTACAGCTCCAACTCTATGCCAAGAATTGTATTATGAAATATTAATCGAAATTGCTATGGACTGTCTCGTGTGAAGATATCTCAGACTGGTGGTGCCACTCTCTTTGTAAAGCTGTTGGAACTTTATTCACTTGATTTATTTATTTTTGCCGTTTTTTCAAATAGAGAGTTTTCTATCGTCACATACTTCAATTACTCTTTTTTATAATAAGATTTGAATATTCTGTGCAAGGAATCATATTTCAAATTCTCGAAATGAATATGAATGTGATGGTGAGCTATGGGCCTTGTATACTCTTTTCATTTCCCGATGGAAAATCAGTATCAGCCCAATAAGTTTTGTTTCTTCCAGGCGCTCTCTCTCACACTTATTAGTACTAGGGGTGGGCATTTTAACCGAACCGACCCGACCCAACCGAACTCGAACCGACCCGACCCGAAACAAAGTCTACACACAAACCGTTTGGATGAGTTTTCCCTCAACCCAAATGGTTCGGTTCGGTTCAATTGAACCGAACCGAACCGAAAACTCAATATGTTTATTTCACTTATTAGTTAATTATGTTTAATAGTAATATAGAAACAATACGTATGATTTATGTTGATTTTTTTTAGTATAATTTATGTATGATTTATGTATTAAAAGCTAACCTACAATACGTATTTCAGTTAATATACAATATGTATGACTTATGCTTTTTTTTTTTAGATACAATACAATACTTATGATTTATGTTTAAATAAAACCGAACCAAACTTAACCCAAACCGAACCGAATCAAAACCGAACCGAACTAAGTTTGGTTGGCTTTGGTTAGAGTTTTACTAAAACCAAATAAACCAAACCGAACCGAACCCAACCCGAACCCGAAATTAAACCGAAACGCCCACTCCTACTTATTACCTATCACATGGGGTTTCTCACTTGAGAGTGTAAAGTATTAAGTTGCTTTTGACTTTTTGAGTGTGAAGTGGGAAAATCACTTGGAAATTTCCTGCAAGTTTCCTCTTGCTCTACTTCTCTGCTACAAACACTGTTTCCCATGAGATTTTTCCAACACCAAATTAGGTTAATTTGTCTAGTCTCTTCTTCTCCTTCCCATAAGAATCTTTACATCTTTTCTCCATTTTCTTTTACATGGCTTCTTCTTCTTGTTCTCCTCGCACTTGGAATTACGAAGTTTTCCCTAGTTTCAGTGGTGCAGATGTCCGCAAAACATTCCTCAGTCACCTTCTCAAGGAGCTTAAACGCATATCAATTAAGACATTCATAGACAACGGCATCGAGAGAAGCCACCTGATCGCGGATAAGCTTCTATCGGCGATTAGAGAATCGAGGATTTCGATCGTGGTCTTCTCTAAGAATTATGTCTCTTCCACTTGGTGTTTGAATGAATTGGCGGAGATCCACAAGTGCTTCGAGCAGATGAATCAAATGGTGATTCCGGTTTTCTATCAGCTTGATCCTTCTCATGTTAGAAAACAAACCGGAGAATTCGGAGAGGCCTTTGATGTGACCTGTAAAGGCCAAACAGAAGACGACAAAGAAAGATGGAAGAAAGCTCTCGTAGAAGTAGCAGGTATGGCTGGATATGATTCTCAGAACTGGTATGTTTTTCTTTCTTTGATTTTGATTGCGTTTTTGGTGTTGTAGGAGTGTGAAACAACTATGGAAGAAAGCTCTTGTTGACATTTGACCATTCCTTGATTGATTTCAGGAATGATGAAGCAGAGGCGATTGAACAAATCTCCAAGGATTTGGTGGATAAACTTCTTCGTACACCATGTGATGATTTTCGTGACTTCGTGGGGATTCAAGCTCATATAAAGGCAATTGTGGATTCATTGTTGTGCTTGGAATCCGGGGGAGTGAGAATTGTTGGGATTGTGGGACCTTCAGGAATCGGTAAGAGTAGTATAGCTAGAGCTCTATACAATCAACTCTCTAGCCAATTCGAACATCGGGCTTTTGAAACTTATAAAAGAAGCACCCAGGACGAATATAGCATGAAGCTGGATTGGGCACAACAATTTCTATCAAAAGTTCTTGGTCAAAATGACATAAAGATAGAAAGTTTAGGTATGGTGGAACAAAGACTTAAACACTGGAAAGTTCTTACTGTTCTTGACGATGTGGATGATAGAGCGGTACTAGAGGCTTTGGTGGGACAAACCGAATGGTTTGGTTCTGGAAGCAGGGTTATTGTGGTCACTCAAGATTGGGCACTTCTCAAGTCACATAAGATTGACCTTATTTATGAGGTGGATTACCCATCTGAAGGACTGGCTCTTCAAATGTTTTGTCAATCTGCTTTTGGGCAAACCTCTCCACCTGATGGTTTCAGAGAGCTCGCAGTTGAAGTTGCAAAGCTTGCTGGTAATCTTCCTTTGGGTCTCAAGCTTTTGGGTTCTTCTTTAAGAGTGGCGGACAATGAGAAGGACAAAAAGAAGTGGGTGGAGTCGATGCCTAGTCTCCGAAATGAGTTGAACGGGAATGTTAAGGAAACATTTAAAGTTTGTTACGATAGGCTAGCTGATCAAGATATTTTCATCTTCATTGCGTGTTTATTCAATGGTGAGAGCGTCGAACACATCAGAAATTTGCTTAGAGATGATGTTTACATTGGGCTTCGTGTGCTGGTTGATAAGTCCCTTATACGTGTAACACCAACTTGTGGAACTGTACAAATGCACATTTTGCTGCAGGAGTTTGGTCGAGAGATTGTTCGTGCAGAGTCAATTTACGATCCTGGAAAACGTCGGTTCTTGGTGGCTTTTAAAGATGTATACGATCTAGTTACGGGTAATTCTGTAAGTTTTTATATGTGCTTTTCACTCCTCATTTATTTGAATTTTGTCAAATCTTTTGGTGTTTGATTTATTGTTGAGATTTTTGATGAGACAGTGATCTTTCGTGGGGAATTATTTTTCAGGGCACAAAAACTGTCCTTGGAATACATTTAGACACATCAGAAATAGAAGAGCCATTGCTCCTAAATGAAAAATCTTTCGTGGGAATGCGTAATCTCCAGTTTATAAAGTTTAACAAAAAGCGGTGGGCACGTATGTCAGGTGAAGTCAGATTCGAGTTACTTCAAGACCACATCGATTTACCCTGTAAACTCAGATTGCTACATTGGGATGAATATCCAGCTACATATATACCTTCTAGCTTGGGTCAATTTCTGGTTGAACTCAGAATGGAGGATAGTATGCTTGAGAAGATGTGGCAAGGAACTCAGGTACCAACTTAGAAATTTTATTTCTTAGATTCTGTTTAGAATGTTTTGAACATGTATATTATCTATTCCTCTCTTTGGTTTTCAGGCACTTCCAAGTCTCAAGAAGATGAATATAGCAAGATCCATACATTTAAAAGAAATTCCAGATCTTTCTGGTGCATCAAATCTCGAGATATTGGATTTTTCTGGATGCAAATCTTTGGTGACACTTCCTTGCTCTATTGGGAGTCTCAAGAAACTGATACATTTAGATATGGCTGAATGCTCAAATCTCGAGGTTCTTCCTGCTGACGTCGAATTAGGACTTCTTGATTACCTCAATTTGAGAGAATGCTCACGGTTGAGAAGTTTTCCTCGGATTTCAAGAAACATTACAAGGCTTTATCTAAATGGAACTGCAATGGAAGAAGAAGACTGTTTCTGGATCGAGAATCTCTCGGGGCTCACTATACTTGTTTGGAAATGGTGTCCTCTGAGATGTATGCCTTCTAACTTTCACTGGGAACATCTCACTGAACTCGAAATGAGTTGTAGCAAGCTTGAGAAACTATGGGAAGGAGTCCAGGTAATGTTTCCTTAAATTACGGGTTATGCTTAACACATGAGCAGATTTCATTGTTTATTTCGTGCCATGCATTCGATTAAATATCATTTTCTAAGTATAAAATAAATTAGAAAATTAAATAATCATGGTTATTTTATGGTTCACTTCTTGTCTCTATACTTCAGATTAGTTCGGGATCTATTTTTTTGGTTGGGATTCTATTTAGGCGTTGTATGTATCCGCAGTTTTTGGAAAATGATAAGAAAATGGTCTAAAGATTGGAGAGGTAGATTTACTTAGCTATAGTAGGATTCATCTTCTGTCCAAAGACTTTGTGAAGATTTGATGCTCTGCAAGTTGGGATCTTTAACCTAGTTTCAAGTTTAAATTTCGGTTTTTCGGTTGTCCCTCTTTCAAATTTGGCTCTTGTGGTATATTTTAGTTTTTGTATATTTGTATCTTTGCAATTGCAAGTTTCCCTTGTATTAAGGCTTTTGGAACACTTGTGTTCTGTCGGTTTTGCCTTGAGTCGTCATATCTCCGTCCGCTCTGTATTTTGTTGAAGTTTAATCAAAAAATTCCAGCAAAAAAAAAAAAACTAAAAAACTAAAAAACTAGTTTTGGATATTAAATGCTCAGTAATTTTTTTTTTCTAAAAGAAATAATATCAAGGAAAAACATGTGCTGACACGCAAGTCTCCAATGTTTATTGTTTAGTCTCTTGCATTAGTTTTGATGAATGACATGTCATTATGCTAGCCGATGAAGTAGACAAAAACTTTTGTTTGTTATATGATCCAAACAAGATTGTTTCGAAAGTGTAAGAATCTACAATTACAATGGTTTCTCTTTTCATGTTTCAGTGGCTTGGAAGTCTCATAGAGAGGATGGATTTGAAGTATAATGTAAACCTGAGAGAACTTCCAGATTTTTCAAATGCCACCAGTCTCATGGAATTGGATTTGTCAGGATGTGTAAGCCTGAAAGAAATTCCAGATTTGTTTAAGGCCATCAATCTCGAGAAACTGTGTTTGTTCGGATGCGAAAACCTGAGAGAACTTCCAGATTTTTCAAATGCCACCAGTCTCATGGAATTGGATTTGTCAGGATGTGTAAGCCTGAAAGAAATTCCAGATTTGTCCAAGGCCATCAATCTCGAGGACTTGTGTTTGTTCGGATGCGAAAACCTGAAAGAAATTCCAGACCTTTCAATGGCCACTAATCTTCAGATGTTGCGCCTCGAAAATTGCACAAGTTTGGTCAAATTTCCTTCTTCAATTCAACATCTCGATGAACTGTGGAAGTTGAACATGAGGGGATGCACAAGTCTGGAGATTCTCCCAACCAACATCAACTTGGTATGTTCCTCTAATCTCGATCTCAGTGGATGCGCACGGTTGAGAACTTTTCCTCAGCTTTCAACGAGCATTTACGAGCTCAATCTAAGCGAAACTGCGATTGAAGAAGTTCCTTCATGGATTGAGAATATCACTGGGCTGACTCGCATGTATATGAGTGGTTGTCAGAAGTTGAGAACAATCTCGGCAACAATTTGGAACTTGAAATATCTTAAGCTTGTTGATTTTACAAATTGTGGAGGCATCACATCAATCAGTGACACATGTATGGTGAAAACGGTAGCAGAGTTACACGCAGAGAGTATTGAAAACCACCCCATGGATATGTATCCCTCCTGGTCCGTTTCAAATACTAAGTTCATGTTCTGTGATTGTTTCAATTTGGATCGAGACGCGCAGAAATTCATCTTCAAATCAGATTCCAGTTTTGCGGTCTTACCTGGTAAAGGAGTGCCTACATATTTCACGCATCGAACTTGTGAAAGTTCCCTAATTGTCCCATTGCCTCAAAGCTCCCTTTCTCAAAACAAATTGGGATTTACGGCTTGCATCCTACCTGGACCTGTGACTTGCTGCTTCCTTCCGCGAATGATCATCAGTGTCCACTGGAAATTCTGGTGCGTCACAGGTGTGTGTAGTATTGAACTTCCCTCATTCTTTTGTAAGGATCAACTGGTCATATTTCACTTTGATTTCTGCCCTCAAGTAGAAGTTCAGTGTCCTCCATCTCAACTGGCCTGCAACAATGTGGAGTTTGAGTTCGAACTCCGTAACACTGCCTCTTTTCCCCGACTTGCTAAAAACCTGCAAAATTCTCCCATTAATCATCGTAAGATAAAAGGATGTGGTGTACGAGTCTTGAATGTCTCACCATCTCAAGATGATAATGATAAAAGCTCTGAAACTGAGCACACTGATCTATGTGGAGAAAATGATGAAGAGAGTGGAAGAAGCAAGAAGCGAATCCGGGTAAGCTTTGGCATAAATCCAACAGAAATCTAAAAAGCTATCTCTCCATTCTCTTTTGCAGTATCATCATGAAAATGGAAACATTATGTTTCACCTGTTGATTTAATGCAGATGACAGTTGTAACATCTCAAGAACCTTCCAATGCTCTCTGCGGCCAAACAGCAGTGAACTCGGGATCAATGGCTCTGAATTTGGAGCTTTCCTTAGGGCTGTTTGGAGCTTCTCCTCATGTTTCATCTAGAAGCAAGGTGCCCTCGCCATCAGTATCTTCAAGGAACTTCCATGGTGATGAAGCATCACTGAATCTTTCTCTTTCTCCTTTTGATCCGTGTCTCGAGGGAGAATCTTTGTATTTTGATCCCATGATAACGGAACAACAACACACAGGGACACCCAGTGAGAAGTCTTTTCCACAACTTATAAACTTTTTTAGGTGACCGCAACATCTTAAATATCTATTTTATTCAAACTTATTAATCAAATAGAATCTTCATTTAGTACAGACGATTGCATAAATAAATATAAGTCTAGCCTTTTTTTTTTGTTTTTCCTGCAGTTGATGGAAATAACATCTCCAACTCAGTGCCAAGAATCATCTTATGTTCCAACCGGCTGCGTACCTTTTTTTGCATACCTATTCACTCACTCTTTTTATGCAATGCGTGGACGACAGATACAAAAACGTCAACTTCAGAGGAGGTATATTCTCTCTCTCTCCCTCTCTCTGTTTTTGTTTTCTTAGGATTTAAATTTCTTAAGAGAACACCATTGATGGAAACAATATCTCATCGTTTTAAAAAATCTAAGCGAGCCTCAATGTTTAACTATACATTTAATTTTGGCTTTAGTCAATAAATGAGTGCTTTCTAGGTTAATGGGTCATGGTTAGCAGAATATATGATGGGGAATTGGTGATGTTTTTACGGTCCAAAGTTTATTTTTGTGGGTTTTGATTTGTTAAAACCAATGGAAAAGTCAGGACTTAAGTGCCACAAATTGTCTTACCAAAAAGTTTTATACGAGAGTTTCAATCTTCAGCTGTAAAAGCTTTTTACTTCTTTAGCCAAATCTCAGGAGCTTCTTCGAATCTGATTCCCAGTGATCCCTTGCGTTATTGTCACTAAACTGTTTTTTATTTTTGTTGTTATAGATTATATGCAGGTGGAGTACGTTGAATCATACGATATTGGTGGTGAAATAGATTGCGATGAAGATAGAGTTTATGTAGCTAGAAATGGATTAGAAGGTGACGAGGGTTATGAAAAAGACTAGGGTTTAGCCGTTTAGGTCACAATGGGAATTTAAATTGTTTTGACTTTTGATGCTAATGTGCTGAATTTCTTCTGCCCTTTGAGAGTTTCACAGAGAATTTCACATGGAAAATTAGAGAGCTTTGCATAGATTTTTTAAGATTATCTCTAATGTTAGTTCCCATAAGATTTTTCCAACACCAGAATTTGTGTAGTCTCTTTTTCTCCCTCCCATAAGAATTTGTGTAGCCTTTTCTCTGTCCTTTTTCCATGGATTCTTCTTCTTCTTGTCGGATTGATGATGTCGGTGAGATAGTGAAGTTCTTTTTTAGTTTTAATGCAAGTTTTGACGATTTTAAAGGTTGTCTTTCTAAGTATTTCTCTCTCTGCAGTTTTGTTTTGCTTAAGTATGATTGCTTCTATATATTTACACCTACCATGGTAACTTGGCTAGTGAGCAAGTTAGAGAAGGATAAAAGCCTTCACAACTAAGTAGCAGCCAATGCAGAAGAACAACAATAAGCAGGTAATGTCGTGTCTTGAATTACAGGAACAAGTCATTTTTTCTATCAATTTGCATTCCGCAAACAGAAAACAGTTGATTCCCATTTGTATCTCCTTATGTACTATAGGTCCAAGTAGTTACTAAACTACCGCTTAACTGAATTGAAACTTTGTATAGTTCAACTGCTATACAATATCTTCTTAGAGCTATTAGAGCTTATGATTTTTACATGACAACTTTCATGGCTAAACCTCTCGCGGCTTAGTGCGTATGTTTACCCAGTGGGTTAATGCATTCATTTTTATAGAAAAAAGCAAGAATTAAAATCAGCAAAATAGTGTACTAAATAGTTTAAAGTACTTTGAAATTCTTAAGTTGTTGACATGGCTAACATTTGCTTTAAGAAGATCTTGTAGAAAAGTCTATAAGATATACAAATATATATATGAAAATCTTATTGTACACAGTACGTAAGCATTTCGGCCTTCTCGAGTATACTTTAGTTTAAAGTTTAAATAATGTAAGATTAGGCATTTAATGGAAATAAATAATGTAAGATTTCTGTACTTAAATTGATAAAAAGTGTTACTTAATACATTCACTTGTTTTTTGAAGGGAAGAATTAAAATCTGCTAAATAGTGCATTAAAACCAATTAAAGTACTTTGAGTTTCTTAAGCTGTTGACAATTTGCTTTAAGAGGATACAGAGCAATTACTGTTGACATGCCTATAAAAATCTAAAAATCTGCAAATCACATTGTAGACAAGTATACATAATACTTCGGCCTTGTCTAGTATGCTTACTTTTAAAAAAAAATCATTTGATTCAAAACAATGAATAATATTTATGTTTTTGCTTATCTTATTATTATTGTCTTGTATTTTTGGAGGTCTAATGAAGCTCTTTGTAACAATAACACAGTAGCTTTCCATAACCACCATTTATAAAGCCGTAGTATTCTTAAAGTTCATTGCAAATCCGGAACCGGCGATTTGGGTGACCATTTTCTGAAATTTGAAAGTCCAACATACAATTTTAGTTTTCATGATAATATCATCGGTGCTACGAGGTTTATATGTAACCTATGGAAGGGAGCTAAAATGGAGTACCACCATTCTATTCGAGCATATGTGGAAGATCAATATGTTATTAGATGTGGAACGTTACATTCATGGGATATAAGAGATGACGGTATTTATTTATCAAAAGATGATAAGCCAAATGAGCTCATATACCAATGGATTACGGGTTAAAATGCTTATGATAATAGTTATCTTGTGTTTTAATTTTGATTTATGAATCAAATCTATAAAATTATTATAAATAAAGGAAGGTCCTTCTTGGCTCCGGTTACGTCACAAAATAAACGTATAGACGAAACCTCAATCTTGCCTTGGAACATTGGGGTCTTATCTTTGCTTCTCTATATGTAGAGGTCAATGCATAGCCACTAGCTCTCTTTATCTCTCATTGAAATAAATTTTTTTTTTTCGCTAAAACATTGAAATAATTAACATCACTATTTGATCATTGGGTTGGTTTATTCGAAGCTTCTGCCTTTTGAACATCTTGAAAATATAATGTCCAAGAACATAAAGATTCAAGTTCTCCACTTAATAAACTTAAATTGGAAATGATCTTTACAAAAATTGTTTGATTGTTTTTGAGACTAATTTTTTAAAAAATGGAGCGATAAAAACAGAGAAAACAATCATATGTGAGTTCAATCACAAGTTTGGAAGTCTGTTTTGCAGAATGTCACGTATCTGAACCATACTGCATAGAAACCATGGCTTGATTATGCACTTGTCGTCAGGGGCGGAGCTGAGCACAGCCATTTGAACCATTTGTCTAGGCCCCCATTTTTTAAAGGGCCCCCGTTTGCGGTTATGTTATACGTAGCGTTTACGATATCGTGTCATTCCTCTCTAGATCATGATATATCAACTAAAAAAATGTTGATGAAAACAAAGTATGTGACAAGAAATGGTCAGTAGTTAATAAGAAACAGCCAAAGACAACTTGGTTAACTCAAAAACAGAGTACAACGAACTTAAAAACAGAGTTGAAAGGAAAAAAAAAAAAAAAAAAAACAGAGCTTATGTTATAAAAAGGTCACGACAAAAGAAAAGAAATTGGCCAAAAAGCTCGATTATCAATTGAGCAGGATGTGGTTAAAAAGCTCGATTATCAAAGCTTGATGAGTGATTTTGCGGGGAAAAAATGCAAGAAGAACAATTTTTATGAATAAGTAGTTTTATTATAAGTTTTTTTTTGGGTTTTGCTTTGGAGAATTTGTTTTTCGATGTTATTTTGGATATTTGGATATTTGAAGTCATTTGCATTAAAAAAAAATTATTATGTCTTTACAATGAGGGCCCCCATTTTCTTTTCGCCTATAGCCTCCGTTACGTCAGCTCCGCCCCTGCTTGTCGTTGCCGTTCATGTTCATAATCATCTTGCGCCCATTGTGATTATTATGATGAGCCAGCCGTAAGATATGGGCCTAACGACCCATTAATAAATATAGGCCATATATAATTTTTCGGTACATTTCTAGACTTCTAGGGGAGGTTATCGGTTTATGGATTTTAATGGATTTGGAAATCTAAACGAAATTAAATCCAAACGAAATTCAGTGTTATTGGTTTTATAAGTATAAAATCCATATCAAAATATATAGTGTTATTAGTTTTAATTTATGTGGGCCAACTTGTTTACTACATGATGTAGCCTAGGGCCCATTCCTAATTTGTTGATAAAAAAAAAGTTTGCCGCGAGCGTGGATCGAACACGCGACCTTCATATCTTCAGTCTGACGCTCTCCCAACTGAGCTATCACGGCTTTTTTTTATTAAAAACAAACTAAAAAAATAAATATTTTAAACTTAAATAATGACGCGTAAAAGATTCTCAATTTGGCATTAGTAGAGAATTGTTTTTTTTTTTTTTTCTGCTAAAGTAAGTAGAGAATTGTTGCATCTCACGATCCTCCTCTTACGTTCGAAGATCATTTTCCTTTGTTCTTTGGACGACCATCGGCGACAGTGAAAGTCTATGTCTAACTTGGGGTTTCCCACTCTATTCGAGCATATGTGGAAGACCAATATGTAAATAGATGTGGAATGATATTTATTAAAGTCTCTCTAGTAGAGATGATTGGCTCCCGTTCTTACAACCGAGAAATCTCTTTTCCTTTTGGATTGAGAACCGTTGCCACTGTGTCGCGCGGTTAGTCCTTGGATTGGAAGAGCTCAATATAGATGATCCGCTCTCTGTACTTTATAAAGGCTCGACATTGTTTAATGCAGCCGTTTTCAAGGAAGGTAGTCCACTTGATGTGTTCTCAACCTCCGACGGAGTCATTCCAATGCTTAGGCTCAACGTCGTCGAGATTCTAGGACTTCTCTACGATGTTTATCGCCTATGTATTATGACTTTGACTATCTTATGTTTATTTGCTTTTGGCTTGTACTTTGTAGTTTTGGATACAGTTCCTGTATTGGTTCTTGTATTTGTAAACATTTCCTCCATTCTTGGAGTTTAAGAGTAATATAAGTTGTTGACCAAAAAAAAAAATCTTTGCTTCTCCATATGTAGAGGTCAATGCATAGCCACTAGCTCTCTTTATCTCTCATTCAGTTATGAAATAATAAAAATCACTATTTGCTCTTGGCTTGGTTTATTTGAAGCTTCTGCCTTTTATCCATCATCAAAAATATATGTCCAATAACATAAAGATTCAAGCTCTCTAATTAATAGACTTAAAATTCAAAATGATCTTTACAAAGAATGTTTGATTGTTTTTGAGACTATTTTTTTAAAAAATGGAGCGATAAAAACAGAGAAAACAATCATATATGAGTTCAATCACAAATTTGGAAGTCTGTTTTGCAGAATGTCACGTATCTGAACCATACTGCATAGAAACCATGGCTTGTG
Source organism: Draba incana (assembly GCA_963576765.1). NCBI lineage: Eukaryota > Viridiplantae > Streptophyta > Magnoliopsida > Brassicales > Brassicaceae > Draba > Draba incana. Next base: position 659,346 of record OY755208.1, read on the forward strand.
GCTTGATTATGCACTTGTCGTTTATGTTCATGTTCATAATCATTTTGCTCCCATTGTGATTATCATGATGAGCCGTAAAATATGGGCCTAACATAAATATAGGACCATATATAAATTTTTAGTACATTTCCAGACTTTTACTTTTTTTTTTTTTTTCCAAAATGAAATTTTGTCACTTCTTCTCTAGTGACTTCTCCCATGGCTTCCTCTTCGTCTTTCTCCTTCTACTCGCACTTGGAGTCGATACAATGTTTTACCGAGCTTCAGTGGCGAAGATGTTCGCAAATCATTCTTAGTCATCTTCTTAAAGCACTTGATCGGAAATTAATCAACTCATTCAGAGACCACGAAATCGAGAGAAGCCATCCGATTGGGCCTGAGCCTTTTATCGGCGATTAGAGAATCTAGGATCTAAATCGTCGTCTTCTCTAAGAACTATGCTTCTTCTACTTGGTGTTTGAATGAATTGGCGAAAATTCACAAGAAATTGGATCAAATGGTGATTCCATCGAGTGATTTTGGTGATTTCGTCGGGATTGAGTCTCATTTAGATACATTAGACTCAATGTTGTGCTTGGAATCTGAAGAAACTAGAATGGTAGGGATTATGCACAAAACTCTTGACAGTGCGTGCAAAGAGTTTTGAATTTCTCCATAGTATGTCTCCCATCTTCCTCAATCCAGAGGGTAAAAGCAAATGAAGGTAAGCTTTGTGCATAAGTATAATTGAACTTGAAACTTTGAATGAAGCATCTCTTACATGTTTCTATTAATTTTTATTTTTGTCTCTTGGAGATGGATTTGTGAGGATGTGAAAACTTGAAAGTAGGAATTTTCCTCAGATTTTAACGAGCATTACATGTCTCTCTCTCTAGACTACACTGTGATTGAAGTAGAAACTTGAAACATCTCTCCAAGCATTTAAATATTGAGACGTCTTGTGGAAGTAGACGTCTAGTAAGCAATATGGAGAAAGTGACATATCGTAATGGCTTTTTCACTGGCGCGTCTCTCATTGATTATCAACTCTTTTCAGGTACCTCGAGGAACATCTCACATCTCTTTTTATTTCTTCTAGAACTTTGAATTTTGTAGAACGTGAGAAAATTCAAAAAAAGTTGATTTAAGAATGGTTAAGAGCCATGTATAGATCTGACCCAAGAGGACAGCTAAATGGAAAGTGACGTTCACGTGGCTGTCTTTCTCAATTGCCCCATAGTTGATCTTTCCCTTTCTTTTCCCATGGAAATTATTGATCTTATGGGCTGAGTGAAAACAACCTCAAAATTTCATGCCTAATAAAAGTCTTTTGTGTAATTTATGGAGATTTTTCAAAGCTAGAGAGGCAATTATTGTCGAATTGGATATGAGCTGTGTGGCCAATGGGATATGTATTTCCCCATGAAAAGTCTTTTCTCAAGTCTCCCCAATATGTCTTTTATTAAGTCTCCCCAATGCGTCGTCTTCTTCTTCTTGCAGATAAGGACGATCAAGTGTAAGGTGGAAACCTCTTCGAATTTTCCTGCAAGTCTCCGCCAAAATCATCAACCCCACATTTCTCATTCTTTTTATATAAATCTCTGATACAACACCACAGTTCAGAGTTTCGTAAATTTCCATAAGAATGTTATTGAGTGCTACTACACCTTTTCCCATGGCTTCTTCTTCGTCTTCTTCTTCTCTTCGCACCTGGAAATACGATGTTTTTCCGAGCTTTAGCCGGGAAGATGTCCGCAAATCGTTCCTCAGCCATCTTTTGGAGAAGCTTCAACGCAAATTAATCATTACATTCATAGACAACGGCATCGAGAGAAGCCGTCTGATCGCACCTGAGCTTTTATCAGCGATTAGAGAATCGAGGATTTCGATCGTGGTGTTCTCTAAGAAGTACGCTTCTTCCACTTGGTGCTTGAATGAATTGGCCGAGATCTACAAGTGTGATAAGATTTTCAATGTAAAAGAAACAGAGTAATCTTTATTAATCCAATCAAATCTTTACAAGCGTGGGCTCAAGATGCCAGACAAAATGAATGAATCCCATTAATCCTAGAGATCCTCTCTTTATAACAGAGAGTCTCTTCACAAACTACTACTCAACTAATCCCAACTAACTTCTCAACTACCAACAACTTCCAACCGTTTCTCTTCTCCTCTCTTCAATCTTCTTCTTGTGTAACTCTTCAGAGGTCTATCAATCCTCTGCACATCTTCTCTCATTTTCGGCCAATAAAACTGATTCTGGATCCTCTTCAGTGTTTTCAGCACACCTGAATGTCCACCACTTACAGCATTATGGTATTCCTCCAGGAGCAATGATATATGCCTTGACTTCTTAGGTAACACCAATCTCTCTTTATAGAACAACCTGCCTTCATACACCTTGTACTTTGCATTCAACATCTCTCCTGATTGAATCTTTACTACTAACCTCTGAATCTCATCATTCTCCTCTATCTCTTTGTATATATCCTGTAATTGAATTGCATTAGGAACTGTTAATGCAATCAATAAGTGCTTACAGGTCTGTTCTCCATGTTCAATTCTAGACAACCCATCTGCTGCCCCATTTTCCACACCAGGTCTATAGACTATATCAAAGTCATACCCCAGTAATTTTATCAACCATCGCTGGTATTCCATCGACACTTCCTTCTGCTCCAATAAAAATTTCAAACTTTTCTGATCAGTCTTGACAATAAACTTGGTTCCCAACAGATAATGTTTCCATTTCTGAATCGCCAGAACAATAGCCATTAGTTCCCTTTCATATATTGGCTTTAGCTGCTCCTTCTCAGTCAAGCCATGGCTAAAGTATGCAATAGGGTTGTGTTTTTGCATAAGCACAGCTCCTAATCCAAAACCAGAAGCGTCAGACTCAACTACAAAAGTTTCTTTGAAGTCAGGCAATGCCAACACTGGAGCAGATGTCATGAGTCTCTTCAATGTTTCAAAAGCCACTTGAGCTCTAGGGTTCCATTCAAACGCATCTTTCTTCAACAACTCAGTCAATGGTCTAGCCACAGACCCATACCCTTTGATAAATCTTCTATAATAGCCTGTAAGACCCAAAAATCCTCTGACTCCTTTGACATTAGTTGGTACAGGCCATTTCTCCATTACTGCTGTCTTTCCTGGATCAGTCAAGACTCCTGCTTCAGAGATTATGTGACCCAAATACTCTACTTGTTGTTGACCAAACAAGCACTTCTTCCTGTTTGCAAACAGTTTATGTTTGACAAACAACTCCAAGACTACTCTCAAGTGCTTCACATGAGCTTGAACTGAAGCTCTATAGACCAATATGTCATCAAAAAATACTAAGATGAATTTTCTCAAGAATGGTCGAAATAGCTCATTCATGAGTGCTTGGAAGGTTGCTGGAGCGTTTGTTAATCCAAACGGCATCACCAAGAACTCATACAATCCATCATGTGTTCTAAATGCTGTCTTCTCTACATCTCTTTCCAGCATTCTGATTTGGTGATAACCTGATCGAAGATCCAGTTTGGAGAAGACTTTTGCTCCATGCAATTCATCTAGAAGCTGATCTATAACAGGAATAGGGAATTTATCTGGCACTGTAGCTCTATTCAAAGCTCTATAGTCCACGCAAAATCTCCAAGTTGCATCCTTCTTCTTAACTAGCAAAACTGGACTGGAATATGGACTATGACTTGCTCTGATAATGCCTGCTTCCATCATCTATTTCACCATCTTCTTTATTTCTTCCTTATGACAGTGTGGATAACGGTATGGTCTCACACTAATTGGTCCAGCTCCAGCTATCAGGTTAATAGCATGCTCTCTCCCCCTGATTGGTGGCAAACTTGTAGGTTCTACAAATATTTCTTCAAACTGTTCCAGCACCACTTCAATATCTCTAGGGACCTTATCTTCCACCTTACCCATATGTAGACCCCGTAGTTGAATACCCATTTGACCATTTTCATCTTCTTCTTGCTCAGTCATCAGTGATTTCAGAGACATTTGCTGGTTGTGCAAAGAAGGGTCTCCACATAAAGTCACTTGTTTTCCTTGATAAGAAAATGACAATTCATGTGTTGCCCAATCTACTTGACACTTTCCAAGTGTCCTTAACCACTGGATTCCCAATATCACATCAACATTTTCCAATTCCAGTGTGATAAAGTCTGCTTCAAATTCCACCTCACTGATACTGAAATTTACTCCTTTACAGGACCCCATACTCTTCACTTTAATTCCTGTTCCTAACAGGACCTCCAAGTTGATTTTAGAAACAGGCTTGATTTTAGCTCGTTTAAGCACTTCAGGAGACATAAAGTTGTGAGTAGCCCCACTATCAAGCATCACAACTATTTCTGTTGATCCAATCAGGCCTTTCAACTTGGTTGTCGTAGGGGAACTTATCCCTAAATAAGAATTCAGAGATAGCTCCATCAACTCTTTAGATTCTTCTTCTAACTCCTCTTCTTTAACTGATTCCTCTCCATCAGCTTCAACTTCTATCTCACTTCCATTGACAACTAAAATCACTTTCAACTCCTTTTGCAAACATTTATGTCCCACATAAAACTTCTCATCACACTTGAAGCAAAGACCTAGCCTTTTCTTCTCTTCAAATTCTGCTGGAGATAACCTCAAGCTTGACTTTTGACCTTTAATACCCACTGGATTGGAGCTTTTAGATCCTCCCTTGATCTGATTTGAATACCCCAAGTTTCCAGTTTGTTTTCTCCAATTCTGGTCAGACTGAGTATAGCCAAAGTTTTGTGTTCTGCCTCCTCCCTGTTCCTTCAACAAAGCATCACTCAACACCTTAGACATTATACTCTCCTCCATTTCCAACGCTGTAGCTATCATCTCAATTAGACCTTGGGGTTTTAGCATTCTCACTAGAGCTCTAATTTCAGGTTTCAATCCATTCCTGAAAATAGATTCTAAGCTCTCATCATCAACATTTGTGACCTGTGATGATAAATCTTCAAACTCAGAGACGAATTCTTCAACTGTACCCACTTGTTTCAAAGCAAACAATCTATCAGACAAGGATACATTCTTTACTCCTCCAAATCTTTTCAACAATTTCGTCTTAAATTCCTTCCAATCTTTGAATGGAACTCTTCTCACCTCCCAATTATACCATCTTGACACTTTACCTCCCAAACTCACAGCTACAACACCCAATTTATCGTCTTCTTGATACTGACCCACATTGAAGTAATGTTCAGCTTTCGCAATCCAACTGTAAGCATCTTCACCCTCAAACACTGGTAATTCGATCTTCCTTAACCAGTTCTCTCTGGGTTTGGGAATCGAACTAACCACCTGAGGCTCAACCCTAAAGCTAGGCCGATTGGGTTCCAGAACAGAATCGCGTACCTGATTTTGCAATTCCGGCGATTCTGTATGCACCGGTAAGGTTTCCGGCGCTGATTCTTCTCGCCTCGCCGGACAATTGAGATCCGGTTGCGCCGATTGAAGATTCCGGCCAGATAAGAGTTAAAAGAGTTGGTCAAGCTTTGCATCCATCGCCTTGAAACTTTCCCTTGTTTCTTTATCGGATTTGCTCATTGCTTCGACTACTCCGGTCACTTTTCCGGCGAGATCTTCCACCGTCGTTTCCAGATCGGTGACTCTCTGACTCGTAACTTCACTCACTTTCGGTGGCATCGTTGAAGACAAACTCACCGCACCAATTGATAAGATTTTCAATGTAAAAGAAACAGAGTAATCTTTATTAATCCAATCAAATCTTTACAAGTGTGGGCTCAAGATGCCAGACAAAATGAATGAATCCCATTAATCCTAGAGATCCTCTCTTTATAACAGAGAGTCTCTTCACAAACTACTACTCAACTAATCCCAACTAACTTCTCAACTACCAACAACTTCCAACCGTTTCTCTTCTCCTCTCTTCAATCTTCTTCTTGTGTAACTCTTCAGAGGTCTATCAAAGTGCTTCAAGGAAATGAATCAAATGGTGATTCCGGTTTTCTACGAGCTTGATCCTTCTGACGTTAAAAAACAGACCGGAGAGTTTGGCAAAGCCTTTGAAGAGACATGCAAGGACAAAACGGATGATGATAAACAAAGGTGGATAAGAGCTCTTAAAGAGGTTGCAACTATAGCCGGATATGATTCTCGGAACTGGTATGTTGTTCTTTTCTTATATTTGTTTCAGATTTGGAGATTTCTTTGCATAGATTTCTAAGGGTGTTCACTTTTGTCTATTGGATTTTAGGAGTAACGAACCAAAGATGTGTCCAAAAAACTTTTTACACCATCAGATGATTTTCGTGACTTTGTGGGGATTGAAGCTCATATAGAGGCAATTATGGATTCAAAGTTGTGTTTGGAATCTGAAGAAGTGAGAATGGTTGGGATTGTGGGGCCTTCAGGGATCGGTAAGAGTATCATAGCTAGAGCTTTATACAGTTGACTCTCTACCCATTTCCACCATCGGGCTTTCGTTACTTCTAAGAGAGCTATGCAGGACAAAAAGATAACCGTCCAGGATAACTATAGCATAAAGCTGGGTTGGGCAAAACAACTTCTATCAGAAATTCTTGGTCAAAAAGACATAGAGATAGAAAGTTTAGGTATGGTGGAACAAAGGCTAAAACAATGGAAAGTTCTTATTGTTCTTGACGATGTGGATGAAATAGAGCTGCTAAAGACTTTGGCGGGACGAACCGGATGGTTTGGAGTTGGAAGCAGGATCATTGTGGTCACTCAAGATAGGCATCTTCTCAAGTCACATGAGATTAAATTTATTCATGAGGTTGAGTTCCCATCTGAAGATTTGGCTCTTCAGATGTTTTGTCAATCTGCTTTTGGGCAAACCTTTCCGCCTGATGGTTTTATGGAGCTTGCTGCTGAAGTTGCAAAGCTTGCCGGTAATCTTCCTTTGGGTCTCAACGTTTTAGGTTCTTCTTTACTAAAGAAGGACAAGGAGGAGTGGGTGGAGATGATGCCTAGGCTCCGAAATGGCTTGACCGGGAAAATTGAGAAAACATTAATAGTCTGTTACGATGGATTAGATGAAAAGGATGATCAAGATATATTCCTCTACATTGCGTGTCTATTCAATGGCGAGCGTGTCAATAACATCAAAAATTTGCTACCCGACAAGGTTTACCGTAGTGTCAGAACTAGCCTTACAACGCTAGCTGACAAGTCACTCGTTCGTATAATCGGGCCACATCATACTGTACAAATGCACATTTTGCTGCAGAAGTTGGGCAGAGAAATTGTTCGTGAAGAGTCGATTCTCAATCCCGGAGAACGTCGATTTTTGGTGGATGCTGGAGATATTTGTGATGTATTTGAAGATGATACTGTAAGTTTTTTTTATATGCTTTTCATGGTAGACTAGTTGTTTGATAAATTGTTATGATTGTTGAGATAATGATTTTCTTTTGTTGGGATTTTCCTACAGGGAACAAATAACGTTCTAGGCATATATTTTAACACATCAGAAATAGACGAGCCATTATCTATCGATGAAAAATCGTTCCAACGAATGCCTAATCTCCAATTTCTGAAATTTTACAAAGATCAAGGGGCACAAAATACCGGTGAAGTCAGATTGAATTTACCTCGAGGCCTCATGTATTTGCCTCGCAAACTTAGATTGCTGCATTGGGATGAATGTCCGTTGAAGTGTATGCCTTCTAACTTTAAGGCGGAGTATCTGGTTAAATTCAGTATGAAAGACAGTAAGCTGGAGAAGCTGTGGGAAGGAACTCAAGTAATACTTATAAATATGATTTGTTTTAGAACAAAAAAACTTTTCTTCATTTTGATGAGTGACTATGCAGAAAATATAAAGTTGGAAGATGTCAAAAATGGCCGACTTAAAAAAGATATTGAACAGTGTATTATCTTGTTTTTGTTTTCAGCAACTTCGAAGTCTCAAGAAGATGAATATAGCAGGGTCAACTAATTTAAAAGAAATTCCAGATCTTTCTTATGCCATAAATCTCGAGAAAATGGATCTTTTGAAATGTACATATATCGTTGGTGACACTTCCTTCCTCAATTCAAAATCTCAAGAAATTGGTACATTTAAGGATGTCTGGATGCTCAAAGCTCGAGTTTCTTCCAGTTGATGTAAATTGGGAATCTCTTATTTCCCTTAATCTCAGAGAATGCTCACGGTTGAGAAGCTTTCCTAAGATTTCAAAGAACATTTCAGTGCTCACGCTAGATGGAATTGCTATAGAAGAAGAAGAAGAATCTTCGTGGATAGAGAATATCTCTAGGGTCACTGCTCTACATTGGAACTTTTGTCCATTGAGATGTTTGCCTTCTAACTTTCGTCCTGAATCCCTCAGAGGTCTCTCTATGAGAAATAGCAAGCTTGAAAAGCTTTGGGAAGGAGTCTAGGTATATAATACCTCGAAAATTCTTTGTTATTTCATGTTTACATCATTTACGTTTGAGTTTTACTATGTTATATTATGATTTAGCTTTTGGGGTTTAAAGTTTGCTAGTGATCAAATTTGTTTTTAAGATTGAGGATTTTGATATGTAAATTGGGAAGGAGTCCAGGTATATAATATCTCAAAAATTATTTGTTATTTCATGTTAACATCATTTACGTTTGAGTTTTACTATGTTATATTAGGATTTAGCTTTTAGGGTTTAAAGTTTGTTAGTGATGAATTTTTTTTTTAAGATTGAGGATTTTGATATGTAAATTTTTTAAAAGGTTTTATAAGTAGTATGTTTGTAAAAAAATAATTCAATAGGTGCATGTTTGTAAAAAATAATTTAAGGGTGACATTTTTAAAGAGAAGACAACGTAATTTTTTGTTTTAGATTTCATTATTAGATATGTTACTTAATTACAGTTATCAACTATAAGTTGAGATTTGAAACCATTTCTTTGTTCCATTCTTTATAGAGAATATTGGTGGAAATGACACTTTATTGAAAAATCAATGTGTTTTTAGCACTTACTGAAAAATGGTGTTTTTTTGACACTTCCGAGCACTGTTCATTACTCTTATACCCTCGTACACTCATCTTATTACTATATTGCCATTTCTCTCTGTTCCCCTTCCATTCACACGCAAACCTCACTTTTTTATTTCTTTTATTTTTAATCTTTTTTCTTTCACATTTGTTTTCAATTTTTTTAATATCAATTTTTATAATAAAAATATATTTATTTTACTTTCAAACATATATTTTTATTCTTAATCTTCAAAGTTTCATATTACTATAGTTTTGCATATTTTAATGGTATATCTTCATGTATATATGTGTACATGCAAAGAAAAGAGTGTACAATCAGATTATATATATATATATTAAGTGTACGTTAATTAATAGTATATTGAATGTGTACATTTGTGCAATACTTCATATATATGTGTGTACGTATATGTACATACATAGAGTTCTAAATATATGTACATCTATATTAATAACATATTGAATGTGTATATATATGCGTTGTTTACGTATGTTTGTGTACATACACAATATTTTAAATATATGTACATCTATATTAATAGCATATTGAATGTGTACATGTGTGTAACACGTCATATATATACATTGTGTACGTATGTATGTGTACATACACAATGTTTTAAATATATATACATATTGAATGTGTACATGTGTGTGCAACACATCATACATATGTGCGGATGTACATATATACGTATATGCATACATAGTGTTTAAATATATATATATCTATATAGGTATTGACGAGTGTATACGTACACATATATACTAAAACTAATAAGATTTAGTGTACACGTACACTTATAATATATTATATATTGAGTTATTTAGCTAGTACACGTACATTGTTTACTAGTAAGAAAAATGACAAAGAGATATCAATAACTAGAGGAACACAATCACAAGGGACGGTTAAAATCGATTTTAACCTTCCCGGGGAGAACAAGTCCACTTCCGGCTCCGCTTCTTCAATCACCGCTTCCGGTTCCGCTTCTTCAATCATCGTCTTCGGTTCCGCTTCTTCAATCACCAGCACCGAGGGGAACGAGTCCACCTCCGATTTCGCTTCTTCAATCACCGCCTCCGACCCTGTTTTTTCAATCATCGCCTCCTTTGTCAGTTTCCGATTCTCCTTTTCCTTTAGTAGATTTGTTGATTTGACGAGGAATCAAGAGCTCAAATTGGTGAAATCAAAAGATCAAATAAATTTTTTTTAAAATGTTTGGGATTATTATATGGCGAGGAATCAAAAGATGGACTGAGAAAATTGAAGAAGAAGAACCCTTTTTAGGGGTAAAATAGGATTTTAAAAAAATGCACAGTACAATTTGATATTTCACCAATTATCAAGTTTTGCATTGATGTACAGCCCAATTACTCTTATATATTTGTACATATAATATAATTGCTAGTATTTATTGTACACAAACATATATGACATGTACATGTATACGTAAAACATATTAGACAGATTATATGTACAAGTATAAATATATTATAAATTTTAAAATTAATAAAATATAATGAAATTGGAAATCAAACTGTAAAGAAAATAAAAATTATAATAAAAAATGAAAATAAAAATAGTTTTACCGAGAATACCACTATATATTAAAAAGTTCCAAAAATACTACTTTTTCAATAGTTCCAAAAGTACCACAAATACAAAAATTGATTTTCAATAGATTTGTAGTTTAGGGTTTTGGTTAATTATTCTCAAATTAGGATATAATTTTAGAGGGTAATTATTCTCAAATTAAGGATTTAGTTTTAAATGTTGAAACCTCTTTTTTTTTTGTGGTATTTTTGGAACATTTGAAAAATAGTGGTATTTTTGGAAATCTCCCTTTTTATTTTGTATATTCCCATATGGTAATTACTATACGTGATATTGAAAACTTTATGTAAGTGTTTTTTTTTTTTTTTTGTCTATTTGCAGTCTTATACTCCCTCCGTTCTTATTTGTTTGATTTTCTAGAGTTTTCACAAATATTTAGAAATAATGGTTAACTATAAATGTCTTACTTTTTGCATAAACAATTTTCCATAAGCCTAAACCAATAGTAATCCAATAAAAACAATAAATATGCCTTGAAGTCTACAATTCACCATTATATTTTCATTAAAAATGCATTGAAAATGTGAAAATCAATCTTTTAGAAATAATTTTCTTTTCTAGAACATCAATAAAAACAAAACGGAGGGAGTATTATTTTGTATTTAATTAAAAAACCAAAAGTTTCAAAACCCCGATCCGGACCAGTTAGACTTAGACCGGTCGGACCATTCATCGACTGATTGTGTTGAATCAGTGTTCGGTCCGATTTTCAAAACATTGGAAAAAAGAGATGAAACTCTCGTGAAAAGGGGAGAAGAAAAGAGAGAAAGAAATACATTTCTTTAAAGATATACATTGTTGCAAGTTTTTTTTGATTTGTCAGATTGGTAACCTAAAGCTGTTGTAAGTTGGAGTGTAAGTTGTATAATATAGTACAAAGCTGTACAAAGTAGTTGTAAGCTAAAGTTGTACAAATAAAAACTTTTTTTGGTAAAGTTTTCGGTACGGCATTTGTGATTAGTATAATCTAAAACGTTACAAATTATACTGTGGTTGTAGTGGTTATGATTGTAAGCCTACCTTTTAAAAACTACTACCTTATTACAAATTGAACTTTGTTTACGTACCCCAAATAAAAATTTCTTAACTACATTTTGTTGTTGACCAAAAAAAACTAAATTTTGTTTACTTATCAAAAATTGTTCTTTGCAGTGTTAATTTTGTCTTTTCTTGTTTCAGTCACTTGGAAATCTCTCGATGATGGATCTGTCAGGATCTGAAAACCTGAAAGAATTTCCAAATCTTTCAAAGGCTACCAAACTTGAGACGTTGTATCTCAGGGATTGCAAAAGTTTGGTGACGGTTCCTTATTCAATTCGAAGTCTCAATAAGCTGGAGCAGTTAAGCATGAGAGGATGCACAGGGCTCGAGTCTCTTCCAACCAACCTGAACTTGAAATCTCTCGAGTATCTCAATCTCAGTGGTTGCTCATGGTTGAAAAGCTTCCCTCAGATTTCAAGGAACATATGCAATCTCGGTCTCAACTACACAGCGATTGAAGAAGTTCCTTCTTGGATAAAGTATTTCTCTGAGCTCTTTCAACTCAAGATGAGAGGTTGCAAGAGGTTAAAGAACATCTCTTCAAACATCTTCGAATTAAAAGTGCTTAAGTGGGTAGACTTTTCCCACTGTGAAGGAGTCACCGAATTTGCTGATGCGGAGTCTCTCAAGGATATCTCTCACTCCTTCTACCATCGAAGGGTTCGTCTTCTCAATTTCTATAACTGCTTAAGTTTAGATCAAAACGCTCAGAAACTCATCATTCAATCAGATTTCAAGTACGCGGTCTTACCAGGTGGACAAGTACCTCAGTATTTCACGCATCGAGCTTGTGGAAGTTCCCTAACGATTCCTTTAGCTAAGAGCTCTCTTTTGGAAGAAGTTTTGGGATTTAAGGTTTGCATCGTGCTTGAACCTCTTACTGTCACGGAGTTTCATTTACCTTGCGTTGGGATATGCTGGTATTTCAGAGGCAAAACCGGTGTGCGTCGTCTTCACTTTGATCCTGTGTCGATTAAGAATCTTAAGATGGATCATCTGCTTATGTTCCACGTTGGGTTCCCTGCAGAAGAAATAACTGAATTCCCACCTGAATTGAAATTTGAGTTTAACTACCGTATCTATGGTTGTTCTCACAAGCTACATGAACGTACTTGCGACACAGAAGCTTGTCCCTATTCGGTCCAAAGGATAAAAGGATGTGGCATGCAGAGGCACGTCTCTCCTTCTCGGGACGATAGTGGTGATGAAACCGTTGAAGTTTACAGAGACTCGTCATCTTCTTCAGGTAACTCTAAACATCTTTGTTAGGTGTGGTTCTAAATCCTCTACCATTACCACATGAGGAAGAAGAAGACTCTGCCTCAGACAGAGGCTTAAGCAAGGAGAAGGTGGGAAGTTCTAGAAGGTATGACGTGTCCTACCTGGTTTAGCAATCATATGGATATGGACAAGCAATCAACACGTCACCACAAGTCTGTTAGAAGACAGCTCAGAGGAGGAAAAGCAAAAGGAGTGAAACGGCTCTATAAGTATTTGTTTCTTTCTGTATTTGGATCTTATCAAGAGATTTGGTCAAAAACGGGTTGGAGAGGAAAGACTCCATTAATTTCTTTCGTCTTGTAATATCTTTGGTTTATGAATAAAGCTTGTGTTTCATAAAATCAAGGTTTTACATTATAAGTTTCTATCAAGTGGTATCAGAGCCATTTTCCGATCACAAACGGGAAATGGCGACGTCACCAAACAACAACCAAGCGCAGGGTATGGCAGGGAACTTACCGACGGTGGAGGCCAGTGATGAGGTCTCAAGAGGGGTTACGAAGAGTGACTCGTCTCTTCCGCTGGTGATGACGAAGATAATAGCAATCCTGGAGAGGATGGAAAGACGACAAGTCGCAGAGATCGTAGAAAGACAAAAAGCTCAAATGGAGAAGAAAAGCTTGCAACTTTCGGGTCAGGTCGGCTTAACCTGGGGAGAATCGGCCTTAGTTCACATGTCAGGGAAGAAACCGATGGGGGAGAAGGAAAGTCCACAACTTTCAACCCACATCGGGTCTACTTTAAGGGCCTCTGGTACCTGGGAATACAGAAAAGAACAGTCTTTTAATAGCAACAAAAAATGGAAAGAGCTCAGCCTTGTGAAGATTAAGCAGCAACAGGAAGAGGTGAGTAAATTGATCGAACGGAAACAGAGAATGAATGATGAGGCTAAAGCTAAAGCTCGGCAAGAGAAGGAAGCACTGACCTCCGGTACGATATCGAGTCTTATTGGAGAGTCACGGGTTCAATGGGTTCATAGCAAAGGGCCTGGAGGAGGAATCAACTTTGACCCACCGGCTGTGAAAGAAGCAATCAGAGTGAAGAGGTCTGGAGAGACGCTCGAGATCGACAAGTTCCAGCAACAGTCTTGGAAGCCACCGGAAGAGCGAAATGAGTCGATGTTGCTAAAGCTAGAGATCCTAAACTCCACCGGTGAAAACGCAGAAGGTTGGGGATTGAGAGTGGAGCATTATTTTGAGCGAGGAAAAGGGTTTGAATCGGGAAAGTTACAGACATTGAAGATCTTTGGCCGACATTTCACCACTTTAACCACTAACGCACCAGAGATAACAAAATGGGTTTGGGAGAAGGCTTTTATGATTGGATTAAAAGTTAAGATACGGTCAGGTATGAAAAAGAATGAGCTGAAAAACCTCACAAGAAGGATGATTGTGGCTAAAGTGGTGGAGGAATGGTATAAGGCACCGGAGAAATCACCGGAGAGTTTCATTGATGAAGGAATCAGTAGTACCTCGTTTAGGTCAGCAAAGAGATTTGGCCCATCACACTCAATCTGGTAAGAATAGAGGAACTGGGCTTTATAAGAGCAGGCCCAACTTACCGTCTCTTTCCAACAAAACGCAGCCGTCTCTTCTAAGCTCCGATCATCGGACTCGTGACCCTAATGCTCCCAACCGCTTGAAGCCACCGTTCCGAAAGCTAATTCCGGCGGACATCGTGAAATGGAAGACTGATAGGCCCAATCTCGGGTGCGATGAACCATGGCATGATAGTCACCTATGGTCAAAGAAGGAGATTTCACTATGGGTTGTACAGAAGGACGGGGGACTCTCTCTTAATTCACTGGCAAGGATTATGAAACTCAAGGGAGCTATTCAAGATGAAGATTGGGTGGTAATGATCGATAGAGAGGAATTCAGGGATTTGACGACGCAACGTGATTCCCTGTCTCTAGAAATCAAAGTTGTTCATACTGAAGAATCGATATCAGAGATGGATTCCGAAGAAGATTCGATACAGGGTAATATAGAACACCAAGAAGCATCTGAATCAAGTTTGGCTAATGATGTTGTTCATCAAAGGAATTCGATTCTGGATAGAGAATCAATGGTAGACGAAGAAAATGACTCAAATCGGGATATTGTTTTGGTTCACCAGCAGAAATCAAGCCCACTCATTCAGGTACCAATCTCAAATTTGGAACCAAGCCTTCGAATTGACACTGATGTTCGTGAAAAATTACAATGTGGTTTTGGATTTGATGCCTTCTTTGATCATCAAGAAGAGAGTTTCCACGTTTTTGGTGGGGAAAGAGGTGTGATGTATCATCTATTGTCAGATGCCAATGTCATAACCAAGTGTTTGGTATAATGTCTCTGAGAGGAAGCAGATGGAAGCGACAGAGATACTTGCAACAGTTCACTCTCGGTAAAATGGAGTTCCAAGTGAAGCATAAATGGCGATATAAGCTAATACAACCAGTTCTCAGGATGGCATTCACTTTGATTTGGTTGGTGATCATCATCGGTAATGCAAATGATGGGGATTACGGGAACATGGGCTGGTTTTCTCCATTGAATCATGTCTCTTTGACCTGGGGATTACAAGGACAAAGAGAAAATAAGAAACAACTTCAACTGTCTAACCCTGCAGGAATCAGAATTGGTATAACGAGGAGGAATCTCAATGAGCTGGATATCATCTGTGTAGTACACTGGTTACTTCGACACATATGGGCTACAAATTCATTGAAGAGGTGTTGGTTACAGAGGGATTCACATCAACCTGACTACATGATTATTAGGACTATCAAAGAGCGTCAGACACTCAAGTTCGCTTTGAAGCAGAAGCTGGGTTTGGTTATGATCAAGACTACTAGTAGGGGAGGTACTGGGCAAGGAACTGGAGTATGTAAAGGTATTGAGCTCATGATGCAGGGCATTACGGTGACGACCAGAGTATTACCATTGGAACCGGGAAGCGCTGATGTCACCTCAGACATTCAATGGCTTAAAACTCTTGGTGGGATGAAGGTAGTTGGCAAGATGGTGGACAGAGACCAAGAGCTCTGGGAAGTCAGAGAAGAATCTCAGTTGGAGGAGACAAGACACCATGAGTTCTCTGTGGTGCAAGGAATACGGTTGAGACAAGAGGCCTGCTACATTGTCTTTGGTATACAGAAGCTTAAAGCACTCAGTGAAGTCAAGGTCAATTGGAATTTGCAGAGGATGACGGTTCGAGCTGGTGGAGAGGAGGTGTTGCTAAAAGATAATCTTAGTCTCTGTTGTGCCTCAATCTCTTTGACATTATTGTGGGAAGCAGTAGGACAGCAAGAACAGAGGATGATCGTGGGATACCAAAAGAAGTGGTGTTGGTGCAAACGAAAGCTTGGCGTCAGTGCTATCCTTGTGGTGTTTCTTGCTGTCTGCAGAGTCGGAAACAAGCTTGCTATGACGGTTCTCAGGAACGGAAGAACGTCCTCAACATCATCGCTTTCTCTATCGACAATCGGTGCATTAGTAGCATTTTTTTTGTCGTCACACTCCAGTGGTAATGCATTTTGGTTTTTGTCTGTTCTGACGTGGTAACACATGGAGAAATCCCCTTTTACTTTCGTATAGTAATTTATTTTTCAATTTAAATATATATAGTGTTAAATGAATAAAATTTAAGACGGATACTTCATCATATGTTGGAAAATGTGTTGTCATCTGATTCAGCAAGATAATACATTTTTATAAAAATATTATCAACATTTTGTGAGTTATATGTCAATTTATTCTAAACTATAGTAGTATAGCAAAATTGCAAGTCCGTGCATGCGCGAGTTAAAACCCTAGTATCTAAAACATTTTACTGTTCTTTTTGTTAACGAAAGGAAAACGAATCTATTATATATATGGTTTCAGTTAGTTTTTACTAATCTTTAAGAGTAAAAGAAACTTTTTTTTTTTTTTTTTTAACTTGAGTAAAAGAAACATTTGTTACAAGAATTTAGTAATCTTACATTTTTAGATTATGCTAAAGTAGTGAAGGTTCTGGATTTATGTGGCATGAACATATGTTTTAGGGACGTTTATGCAATCACTGGCAACAAAAACTTTTCCGGCTAAAAAGATCGTTTTGAGCTGAAATGGATTAAATGATTTGAGATGCTGGCTATGGCCTCTTTACTCGAACATACGTAGGCCCATTTTGCTATTCTTCTGTCGGCATCTACTATTTGTTTATTGATTTTTGATTAATTAACGTATAGTCAAATCATGGACAAAAAAATTCCCGGTATAGGAACAAGATTGTGGCGTCAGCATTTACGTTTCTTTTGTTTTGTTGACATCATGGACAAATTTTTTATCTACAGAGAAACTTTGAAGTTTTCTTACACTCTACCACTGCGAAGTCTTCCAGGAAACGAAGGAGAAATTTCTCTTCTCGCATTATATATTGAAACCATTTGACTATTTTCTCACAGATGGAAATGATTTTTTTTTTAGTTTATTTTTTAACTTTGTTTCTTCTCTCTATCTCCCATGGCTTCTTGTTCTTCTTCTTCTCGCAGTTTGAGATACGATGTTTTTCCCAGCTTCAGCGGTGAAGATGTTCGCAAATCGTTCCTTAGTCATCTTATCAAGGAGCTCAATCGCAAATCAATCAACTCATTCATAGACCATGGGATCGAGAGAAGCCGTCTGATCGCACCTGAGCTTTTGTCGGCGATTAGAGACTCGAGGATCTCGATAGTCGTCTTCTCTAAGAATTACGCTTCATCCACATGGTGTTTGAATGAATTGGTGGAGATCCACAAGTGCTATGAGGAATTGGGTCAGATGGTGATTCCGATTTTCTACGACGTTGATCCTTCCCATGTTAGAAAGCAGACCGGAGAATTTGGAAAATCCTTTGATGAGACCTGCGAGGGCAAAACAGAGGATGAAAAACGAATTTGGAAGCTAGCTCTTGCAGAGGTTGCAAGTATCGCCGGAGAAGATTCTCGGAACTGGTATGTTCTTTTCTTAAATTTTTTGTTTCGAGTTATGTTATCTCAAAATTGGGGCTTCTCTACATAAATTTCGAGATTGTGCTTTTAGTAATAGGAATTTGACTGTTGGATTTTAGGAGTGACGAAGCAAAGATGATTGAACAAATCTCCAATGATGTGTCCAATAAACTTTTTACACCATCCGATGATTTTGGTGACTTCGTTGGGATTCAAGCTCATATAGAGACATTGAATTCGCTGTTGTGTTTGGAATCTGAGGAAGCCAGAATGCTAGGGGTTGTGGGGCCTTCAGGGATTGGTAAGAGTACCATAGCTAGAGCTCTTTACAGTAGACTCTCTACCCAATTCAACCATCGAGCAGTCGTAACTTATAAGAGAACCATCCAGGACAAAAAGAAAGCCGACTTTGGCATGAAGTTAAGTTGGGCAAAACAATTTCTATCAGAAATTCTAGGTCAGAAGGACATAAAGATAGAAAGTTTAGGTATGGTGGAACAAAGGCTAATGGACAAGAAGGTTCTCATTGTTCTTGATGATGTAGATGACATAGAGCTACTAGAGACTTTGGTGGGAAAAGTTAAATGGTTTGGATCTGGAAGCAGAATTGTTGTGGTCACTCAAGATAGATCACTGTTGAAGACACATGGTATTGACCTTATTTATGAGGTTCAGTTACCATCTACAGAACTGGCTCTTCAGATGTTTTGTCAATCTGCTTTTGGAAAAAACTCTCCACCTGATGGTTTTATGGAGCTATCTGTTGAAGTTGCAAAACTTGCGGGTAATCTTCCTTTGGGTCTCAACGGTTTGGGTTCTTCTTTAAGTGGGAAGCTCAAGGAGGAGTGGGTGGACATGATGCCTATGCTCCGAAATGGTTTGGACGGTAAAATTGAGAAAACACTAAGAGTCTGTTACGATGGGTTAGATGAAAAAGATGATCAAGATATATTCCTCTACATTGCGTGCATATTCAATGGTGAGAGTGTAAATTACATCAAAAACTTAGTGGAGAAGAGTTATTACACTAGTGTTGACACTAGACTTAGAACACTAGCTGATAAGTCCCTCGTATGTATAACCGCCCCACATGAAATTGTGGAAATGCACATTTTGCTACAGAAGTTGGGTAGAGAGATTGTTCGTGCAGAGTCAATTATCAATCCTGGAAAACGTCGATTCTTGAGGGATGCAGGGGATATCTATGATGTATTTACAAGTAATACTGTAAGTTCCTATCTATGATTTTGATTCCTCACTTTATTTGGATTTAATCAAGTCTTTTGGTGTTTGATAAATGGTTGTGGTTTTTGTTAAGACAATGATTTTCTTTCGTGTGGAATTTTTTCAGGGCACAAAAAATGTCCTAGGAATACATTTACACACAGCAGAAACCAATAAGCCTTTGTTTATTGATAAAAATTCATTTGAAGGAATGCCCAATCTCCAATTTATTAAATTTTACAAATGGCCATGGGAGCACAGTAAAGTCAGAATAAATTTACGTGGAGGCATCCTTTATTTGCCTCCTAGACTCAGATTGCTACATTGGGATGGATATCCAGCGAAATATTTACCTTGTAACTTTAGTGCAGAATATCTAGTTGAACTCAGAATGGAGGACAGTAAGCTTGAGAAGTTGTGGGCTGGAACTCAGGTACATACTTTTAACTGTTTTCTTTATTTATTTATTTCCTAGTTTAATGCAGTTTGTTTAGAATGTTTTGAACGTGTGTATTATCTTTTCCCCTACTTTGTTTTCAGGAACTCCCAAGCCTCAAGGCAATGAATGTATCTGGATCCAGAGATTTGAAAGAAATTCCAGATCTTTCTAATGCCACAAATCTCGATAGTTTGAATCTTCGCTATTGCACATCTTTGGTGACACTTCCTTCCTCAATTCGGAAACTCAAAAAACTAAGGGAGTTATGGATGTGCGGATGCAAAAAGCTTGAATCTCTTCCCACTAATGTCAACTTGAAATCTCTCGAGTACCTTGGTTTAAGTAAATGCTCAAGGTTGAGATGTTTTCCTAAGATTTCAAAAAACATTTCATGCCTTTATCTAAATGGAAAGGCAATGGAAGAAGAAGATTGTTTCTGGATTGAGAATATGTGGGGCCTCACTGTACTTGATTGGAAAAATTGTCCTCTGAAATTTATGCCTTCTAACTTTTACCCAGGATATCTCACTGAACTCGTAATGAGAAAGAGCAAGCTTGAGAAATTATGGGAAGGAGTCAAGGTAATTTAAAGTTTTAAATAAACTATAGGTTTTAGAACAATCTTTTATTTTTCAGGAACGTTCACTCATAGCTGCTTTTTTGGATATACAAATAATGAATCTGTTTAAATTATATTAAGATATAGTTCGATTTTCGAATCACTTATTTCGGTTCGTATCCGGATTATGATTTGATTTTAAATGATTACTAGATTTTGACCAAGTGCAAGATTGTAAAAACCGATATTTAATAAGTCGCAATATCAACTAGTTTTGATTAAATAACATGTCATGATGCTAGCTAATGAACTGGAGTTACTTGACAAAGTTTTTTGTTTGTTATAGGATTACAAAATAAGAATCTAAGGCTGCAATAACGTTGGTTTTTTCTCTTCATGTTTCAGTTGCTTAGAGATCTCAAGACGATGGATTTGAGAAATAGTAAAAACCTGAAAGAAATTCCAGATCTTTCAAATGCTATCAGTCTCAAGTATATAATCTTGTCAGGATGTGAAAGCCTGGAGGAAATTCCAGATCTTTCAAAGGCTATCAATCTCAAACATATAGATTTGTCAAGATGTGGAAACTTGGAAGAAATTCCAGATTTTTCAATTCGAAATCTTGATAAACTGAGGACGTTGTTGTTGAGAAAATGCACAAGTCTGGAGGTTCTTCCAAGCAACATCAAATTGGTATCTCTCACTTCTCTCGATCTTGACAGATGCTCACGGTTGACAAGTTTTCCTCAGCTTTCAATGAGCATTAAAGAGCTCAATCTAGATGACACTGCGATTGAAGAAGTTCCTTCCTGGATTGAGAATATCGTTGGGCTCACTAAACTATCGATGAACGAATGCACAAGTTTGAAGGTTCTTCCACCCAACATCAACTTGGTATCTCTCACTACTCTCGATCTCAGGGGATGCTCACTTTTGAGAACTTTTCCTCAGCTTTCAAAGAGCATTAAAGAGCTCTATCTAGGCTACACTGCGATTGAAGAAGTTCCACCCTGGATCGAGAATATCGCTGGGCTCACTAGGCTGGGGATGAACGAATGCACAAGTTTGAAGGTTCTTCCACCCAACATCAACTTGGTATCTCTCACTACTCTCGATCTCAGTGGATGCTCACTGTTGAGAACTTTTCCTCAGCTTTCAAAGAGCATTAAAGAGCTCTATCTAGGCTACACTGCGATTGAAGAAGTTCCTTCTTGGATTGAAAATATCACTGGGCTCAATAACCTATCGATGAGCGGATGCACAAGTCTGGAGGCTCTTCCAACCAACATCAACTTGGTATACCTCACTTCTCTCGATCTCAGTGGATGCTCACGGTTGACAAGCTTTCCTCAGCTTTCAACGAGCATTAAAGAGCTCAATCTAAGCGAGACTGCGATTGAAGAAGTTCCTTCCTGGATTGAGAATATCGTTGGGCTGACTCTACTGCAGATGACAGGTTGTAAGAAGTTAAAAAAAATCTCAGCAAAGATTTGGAACTTGAAACATCTTAAGCGTGTTGATTTTACAGAGTGTGGAGGCATCACATCAGTCAGTGATGCAAGTCTGGTGAAAACTTTAGCAAGATTACATGCAGAGAAAATCGAAAATCACCCGATGCGTTTGTATCCCTCTAGGTCCTGTTCAAATACAGGGTTCCTATTCCGTAACTGTTTCAATTTGGATCAAGAAGCGCAGAAATTCATCCTACAAGTAGATTCCCGTTTTGCGGTCTTACCTGGTAAAGAAGTGCCTACGTACTTCATGCATCGAACTCGTGGAAGTTCCTTAGTTGTCCCTTCACCTCGAAGCTCTCTTTCTAAAAACTATATGGGATTTACAGCTTGCATGATTATTGACCCTGCGACTGACGTCAAGGATTATAGGCCAAAGTTCATCATTGTCCACTGGAAATTCAGGGGCTTAATGGGTATGTGTAATATTGACCCTGACACATACATTAGTGAGATGGATCATCTGGTGGTGTTTCACTTTGATTTCTGTCCTAGAGAAGAAGTCCATGGTCCTCCATCTCAATTGGACTGCAACAGTGTGGAGTTTGAGTTCGAGATCCACAGCTATCGTGATTGTCATTGCTACAGCGTATTCGGCACTAAAGACCGCAACCTACAAACCTGCCCCATTAATTCCTATAAAGTAAGAGAATGTGGTGTACACGTCTTGAATGTCTTTCCATCTATGGATGCTAATGATAGAAGCTCTGAAACTGAGTACACTGATCTATCTGGAGGAAATTATGAAGAGAGTGGAAGAAGCAAGAAGCGAATTCCGGTAAGCTTTTGGCATAAATCCAACAGAAAACTATAATTGCCAGTTTCTTGATTCTTTTTCCAGGATGAACATGAAAATGAAAACATTATTTATTATAATAGATTCACTTTTTGATAAATATTATGATGCAGATGACAGTTGTAACATCTCAAGAACATTCCAACCTAGGCGGCCAAACTCTAGCTCTGAATTTGGACCTTTCATCGGGTCTGGATGGAGCTTCAAGCAACTTCCATGGAGACGAAACATCGAGGTACCATTCACTTTCTCCTTCTTCTACATGTCTTAAGGGAGAAGTTTCAGTGTCTTCACGGCTTCTAAACTTTTTCAGATGCCTTGCAAATCTTACATATCTATGCTAGTCTAATTCAAATAAATCAACTAGGATCTTCAATGACTTTTTTTTTTTTGGTCAACATTTTATTAATGAAATCAAATCCCCAATACAGAGAAATCCACAGCCGTTAAGGCTGTTTTAGCTAATGAATCTGCTGCATACGCATTATCATTACGTGGGACATAAGTAAAAGAAATCAAATTGAAATCTATGGCAATCGATCGGATATCAAAGAGAACTCCGAATAGCTCATTGTGCTCATCTCCTTCATTCAATATCTGCACCAGATTTTGGCAATCAGATAGTATGTGTAGTTCATCAAAGCCCCTACTTCTTGCTTCCTCCGTTGCTCTTTGGATTGCATAGGCTTCCGCCGCATGTGCAGAGGGGACGTCATGTTTTATATCAGATGTGTAAGTGTAGTTGTCACAGGTTTTAGAACTTAAGATCAAGATACTGTTGTATGACAAGATGCTGTGAAGGAGCTGATCAAAGAAGTGGTACATGAGATATCTAAGTGGCACAGGAGATCTCTGAGTCACATAATGAAGAGCGTATTGAGGATAAATCACGAGTCTTGATGTCGTGTTGTGAAAGGAGAAAGTATTCAGGTTGGCTCTGGTTTTAGACTCAAGGTCCTGATGAACGCTGCATCTGAAGTATGAAGACGATGATGCAAGAAGTGACACAGGAGATGTCTGTGTCATGGGATTGTCTGGTGACACAAGAAAAGGCAACAGAGGTATTCAAGAAGATGTGAAGTCACGAGTCATGAAGTGATGATGTGAAAGGATTGGTGTCTTATTGAGAAGATCCAATAGAAAAGAATCCATGTGGGATTCTATTAAAAGAAGTGGCATGAAAAGCCATATGGACTCGGATGATAAGCTTCATGGTCTGTGTCTCACAGGCCTATGTATGCTTAGATGAACAGTGTTGCAGAAAAGCCATGTGGGCTTGCATTAAGAAAGGATCATATGGGCTATGTAATGTCCAGTGGGCTTTGCTGTGTCAAAGGCCCAAGTGTTGAGGAAGCAACAAGCCATGTGGGCTTCTATTCAATGAAGAGTCATGTGGGCTTTATGAAGTCAGATGGGCTTTGGTTGGCCCAAGTGCTGAGGAAGCACTTTGTAACGAGACAGGTGTCTGTTGGAGAGCTAGCAGTTTACTATGTCAAACAGATTAGGGTTTTGGGGTAAAGCTGCTAGTATAAAAAGGAGGATGTGTTCACAAGAAAAAGGTTGACACATCTAGAGTTTTTTTAGATATTCACACAATTGTGTGTGTGTGTGATGTTGTCCCGCCATCCAGAGATCGTGATCTTGTGGCGTATTGACACAGAGCTACATTGTTGCAACAAGCTTAGAGTAGTAGTGTATGTTCGTGAGTGACACGGAGGTTGTGTCCATGGTTGTTCCACCAGTGAAGACGGAAAAGTTCGGAGACTGGTGGTTCCTGTTGCAGAGCTACACTTGTCCTTGCAAGGAGGGGGCAGAGGGGTAGTGTCTGTAGAGCACACAGGTTGTGTGCGGCATTGTAAATCTAGAAATGAGTGGTAGTAGCCATGTAGCAATTGTAGGTTGCAAACTTTTCTAGTCAATGAAATATGGATGAGGTCCCGGGGATGTAGGAAACGAACCTCGTTAAAATGTCTTTTTCTCTTCTTCTTCATGCTTGCATATATCTCTCTATGCTTTTGTGTTACACAGTCGTTTAGGTCTAGCCATACCATAGGGACTTTCAAGATGAATTACCAAGATGAGGATCCGCAGCCGAGCGGAAAGACCAGCCCAAGCCTCCGTTCAAAGTGGCTTTATTCCATGCTGCATCAACAAAGCATAAGGTGCCCGAGCGGTGCTCTGTTTTCCAATGGACCCTCTGGTCTGCAGGTTTTGTCTTCAGGTTTACTTACTGTGCTCCTTGCCACGATCTTACACAGAGAGGGGATCCCATAGAAAGGTCTCATATCTATCAGAGCAAGCTCCAATACTTGCTGAGCAAAACTGTATTATAGTAGAACATGACTAACACTTTCTTGCTGACGACGTCTCCTGCATTTAGAGTCCACCATCACTCCTCTGTTATTAAGTAATTCTCCAACTGGAATGGCTCCTACAAGTGCTTTCCAAAGGAAGGTACGGATCTTGGGCATAGTTTTCAGTCTCCAAATACAGCTTTGCCATTTGAACTCATGGTCGATGGATGGGGATGTAGCTAAAACAAGTAATCGAGTCTCAATGGCTTTTAGAGGCCAGTGGTAATTTCCGTATAATATGTTCATAAGCAGGGAGGTGTCTTCTAATGGAGTCCCATTTCCATTGGTGAGTAATAGGACACATCAAATCCGACACTCAGGTTCTGGTTAGATCTAGTTGGGGGCCCAATCGGCCTTAGAGGGGAGCTTGTAGAAAGCCAAGGATCACTCCAGACTTTGACATCCTCTCCATCACCAATTAGCCATCCCAAACCTTCTTTTAGCACTTCTCGTCATGCTAAAATTCCCCTCCAACCATGAGATGCATTGGCTACAACCGGGACCTCCATAAAGGAGGAAGTGTGGCAATACTTGCGCAAAAGCACCCTTGCTACTAGAGCCGATGGTATTTTTAACATTTTCCAACTATGCTTCGCTAGTTAGGCATCATTAAATGCTTCTAAGTCCCTAACACCAAGTACACCTACATCCTTAAGAAGAGTAAGCTTCTCCCAAGAAATCCAACTCATCTTGCGTTGGTGATATAACGTGAATTTGGACGTTCCTAACCACGAACTTAACGCGTTTTCAGAGTCTTTTGAGTTGTTTTGAATTGATATTTAGGTCCATACTTCAAGAGTTTAAACCACATGCGTACGGGAAGGAACTTTGAGCAATTGAGCGGAAAATGGAGATTTCAGAGGTCCGGCCCGACCGGTCCACCTCCTGGACCGACCGGTCCCACATTCACACGCACATGACGACTGTTCTCGCACGAAGAAGGCCCGATCCCGAGACGGGACCGACCGGTCTACATCAAGGACCGGCCGGTCCATATGGAAGACTTGAAGACGGACCGTTCCAGCTCACACGACCGATCGATCCGATCCAAGACTTGAAGACTCGGTGGCCCCTGGAAACGGGACCGACCGGTCCACATCAAGGACCGGCCGGTCCAGACACTTGCACACTCGAAGATTTTTGGTTCTGGAAACGGGACCGACCGGTCCCGACTTCGGACCGACCGGTCCCAGTCCCAGATTTTTAGGAAAATTTCCAGATTCCGTTTTATCCTATATAAACCCATAGGGTTTCGTTTTTTTAGACACCATCTCTTTTATCACGTTTTTACTCAGACTTTTAGAGCTATTCAGCAATTGTATTGGGAGAAGATCTCATCTACCTTTGGAGAAGATTTCTAAACCCAATTTGATTTCTATTCTATCGATTATGTTATTTTCATCAATTGCTTTTGATATGCTTTCTTCCATGTCTGAGTAGTTCTCTAGTTAGGTTTTAGGGTTTTCGATGGATATTTAGGTCCATACTTCAAGATTTCTATTCTATCGATTATGCGTACGGGAAGGAACTTTGAGCAATTGAGCGGAAAATGGAGATTTCAGAGGTCCGGCCCGACCGGTCCACCTCCTGGACCGACCGGTCCCACATTCACACGCACATGACGACTGTTCTCGCACGAAGAAGGCCCGATCCCGAGACAGGACCGACCGGTCTACATCAAGGACCGGCCGGTCCAAATGGAAGACTTGAAGACGGACCGTTCCAGCTCACACGGCCGATCGATCCGATCCAAGACTTGAAGACTCGGTGGCCCCTGGAAACGGGACCGACCGGTCCACATCAAGGACCGGCCGGTCCAGACACTTGCACACTCGAAGATTTTTGGTTCTGGAAACGGGACCGACCGGTCCCGACTTCGGACCGACCGGTCCCAGTCCCAGATTTTTAGGAAAATTTCCAGATTCCGTTTTATCCTATATAAACCCATAGGGTTTCGTTTTTTTAGACACCATCTCTTTTATCACGTTTTTACTCAGACTTTTAGAGCTATTCAGCAATTGTATTGGGAGAAGATCTCATCTACCTTTGGAGAAGATTTCTAAACCCAATTTGATTTCTATTCTATCGATTATGTTATTTTCATCAATTGCTTTTGATATGCTTTCTTCCATGTCTGAGTAGTTCTCTAGTTAGGTTTTAGGGTTTTCGATGGATATTTAGGTCCATACTTCAAGAGTTTAAACCACATGCGTACGGGAAGGAACTTTGAGCAATTGAGCGGAAAATGGAGATTTCAGAGGTCCGGCCCGACCGGTCCACCTCCTGGACCGACCGGTCCCACATTCACACGCACATGACGACTGTTCTCGCACGAAGAAGGCCCGATCCCGAGACGGGACCGACCGGTCTACATCAAGGACCGGCCGGTCCATATGGAAGACTTGAAGACGGACCGTTCCAGCTCACACGACCGATCGATCCGATCCAAGACTTGAAGACTCGGTGGCCCCTGGAAACGGGACCGACCGGTCCACATCAAGGACCGGCCGGTCCAGACACTTGCACACTCGAAGATTTTTGGTTCTGGAAACGGGACCGACCGGTCCCGACTTCGGACCGACCGGTCCCAGTCCCAGATTTTTAGGAAAATTTCCAGATTCCGTTTTATCCTATATAAACCCATAGGGTTTCGTTTTTTTAGACACCATCTCTTTTATCACGTTTTTACTCAGACTTTTAGAGCTATTCAGCAATTGTATTGGGAGAAGATCTCATCTACCTTTGGAGAAGATTTCTAAACCCAATTTGATTTCTATTCTATCGATTATGTTATTTTCATCAATTGCTTTTGATATGCTTTCTTCCATGTCTGAGTAGTTCTCTAGTTAGGTTTTAGGGTTTTCGATGGATATTTAGGTCCATACTTCAAGATTTCTATTCTATCGATTATGCGTACGGGAAGGAACTTTGAGCAATTGAGCGGAAAATGGAGATTTCAGAGGTCCGGCCCGACCGGTCCACCTCCTGGACCGACCGGTCCCACATTCACACGCACATGACGACTGTTCTCGCACGAAGAAGGCCCGATCCCGAGACGGGACCGACCGGTCTACATCAAGGACCGGCCGGTCCAAATGGAAGACTTGAAGACGGACCGTTCCAGCTCACACGACCGATCGATCCGATCCAAGACTTGAAGACTCGGTGGCCCCTGGAAACGGGACCGACCGGTCCACATCAAGGACCGGCCGGTCCAGACACTTGCACACTCGAAGATTTTTGGTTCTGGAAACGGGACCGACCGGTCCCGACTTCGGACCGACCGGTCCCAGTCCCAGATTTTTAGGAAAATTTCCAGATTCCGTTTTATCCTATATAAACCCATAGGGTTTCGTTTTTTTAGACACCATCTCTTTTATCACGTTTTTACTCAGACTTTTAGAGCTATTCAGCAATTGTATTGGGAGAAGATCTCATCTACCTTTGGAGAAGATTTCTAAACCCAATTTGATTTCTATTCTATCGATTATGTTATTTTCATCAATTGCTTTTGATATGCTTTCTTCCATGTCTGAGTAGTTCTCTAGTTAGGTTTTAGGGTTTTCGATGGATATTTAGGTCCATACTTCAAGATTTCTATTCTATCGATTATGCGTACGGGAAGGAACTTTGAGCAATTGAGCGGAAAATGGAGATTTCAGAGGTCCGGCCCGACCGGTCCACCTCCTGGACCGACCGGTCCCACATTCACACGCACATGACGACTGTTCTCGCACGAAGAAGGCCCGATCCCGAGACGGGACCGACCGGTCTACATCAAGGACCGGCCGGTCCAAATGGAAGACTTGAAGACAGACCGTTCCAGCTCACACGACCGATCGATCCGATCCAAGACTTGAAGACTCGGTGGCCCCTGGAAACGGGACCGACCGGTCCACATCAAGGACCGGCCGGTCCAGACACTTGCACACTCGAAGATTTTTTGTTCTGGAAACGGGACCGACCGGTCCCGACCGGTCCCAGTCCCAGATTTTTAGGAAAATTTCCAGATTCCGTTTTATCCTATATAAACCCATAGGGTTTCGTTTTTTTAGACACCATCTCTTTTATCACGTTTTTACTCAGACTTTTAGAGCTATTCAGCAATTGTATTGGGAGAAGATCTCATCTACCTTTGGAGAAGATTTCTAAACCCAATTTGATTTCTATTCTATCGATTATGTTATTTTCATCAATTGCTTTTGATATGCTTTCTTCCATGTCTGAGTAGTTCTCTAGTTAGGTTTTAGGGTTTTCGATGGATATTTAGGTCCATACTTCAAGATTTCTATTCTATCGATTATGCGTACGGGAAGGAACTTTGAGCAATTGAGCGGAAAATGGAGATTTCAGAGGTCCGGCCCGACCGGTCCACCTCCTGGACCGACCGGTCCCACATTCACACGCACATGACGACTGTTCTCGCACGAAGAAGGCCTGATCCCGAGACGGGACCGACCGGTCTACATCAAGGACCGGCCGGTCCATATGGAAGACTTGAAGACGGACCGTTCCAGCTCACACGACCGATCGATCCGATCCAAGACTTGAAGACTCGGTGGCCCCTGGAAACGGGACCGACCGGTCCACATCAAGGACCGGCCGGTCCAGACACTTGCACACTCGAAGATTTTTGGTTCTGGAAACGGGACCGACCGGTCCCGACTTCGGACCGACCGGTCCCAGTCCCAGATTTTTAGGAAAATTTCCAGATTCCGTTTTATCCTATATAAACCCATAGGGTTTCGTTTTTTTAGACACCATCTCTTTTATCACGTTTTTACTCAGACTTTTAGAGCTATTCAGCAATTGTATTGGGAGAAGATCTCATCTACCTTTGGAGAAGATTTCTAAACCCAATTTGATTTCTATTCTATCGATTATGTTATTTTCATCAATTGCTTTTGATATGCTTTCTTCCATGTCTGAGTAGTTCTCTAGTTAGGTTTTAGGGTTTTCGATGGATATTTAGGTCCATACTTCAAGATTTCTATTCTATCGATTATGCGTACGGGAAGGAACTTTGAGCAATTGAGCGGAAAATGGAGATTTCAGAGGTCCGGCCCGACCGGTCCACCTCCTGGACCGACCGGTCCCACATTCACACGCACATGACGACTGTTCTCGCACGAAGAAGGCCCGATCCCGAGACGGGACCGACCGGTCTACATCAAGGACCGGCCGGTCCAAATGGAAGACTTGAAGACGGACCGTTCCAGCTCACACGACCGATCGATCCGATCCAAGACTTGAAGACTCGGTGGCCCCTGGAAACGGGACCGACCGGTCCACATCAAGGACCGGCCGGTCCAGACACTTGCACACTCGAAGATTTTTGGTTCTGGAAACGGGACCGACCGGTCCCGACTTCGGACCGACCGGTCCCAGTCCCAGATTTTTAGGAAAATTTCCAGATTCCGTTTTATCCTATATAAACCCATAGGGTTTCGTTTTTTTAGACACCATCTCTTTTATCACGTTTTTACTCAGACTTTTAGAGCTATTCAGCAATTGTATTGGGAGAAGATCTCATCTACCTTTGGAGAAGATTTCTAAACCCAATTTGATTTCTATTCTATCGATTATGTTATTTTCATCAATTGCTTTTGATATGCTTTCTTCCATGTCTGAGTAGTTCTCTAGTTAGGTTTTAGGGTTTTCGATGGATATTTAGGTCCATACTTCAAGATTTCTATTCTATCGATTATGCGTACGGGAAGGAACTTTGAGCAATTGAGCGGAAAATGGAGATTTCAGAGGTCCGGCCCGACCGGTCCACCTCCTGGACCGACCGGTCCCACATTCACACGCACATGACGACTGTTCTCGCACGAAGAAGGCCCGATCCCGAGACGGGACCGACCGGTCTACATCAAGGACCGGCCGGTCCAAATGGAAGACTTGAAGACAGACCGTTCCAGCTCACACGACCGATCGATCCGATCCAAGACTTGAAGACTCGGTGGCCCCTGGAAACGGGACCGACCGGTCCACATCAAGGACCGGCCGGTCCAGACACTTGCACACTCGAAGATTTTTTGTTCTGGAAACGGGACCGACCGGTCCCGACCGGTCCCAGTCCCAGATTTTTAGGAAAATTTCCAGATTCCGTTTTATCCTATATAAACCCATAGGGTTTCGTTTTTTTAGACACCATCTCTTTTATCACGTTTTTACTCAGACTTTTAGAGCTATTCAGCAATTGTATTGGGAGAAGATCTCATCTACCTTTGGAGAAGATTTCTAAACCCAATTTGATTTCTATTCTATCGATTATGTTATTTTCATCAATTGCTTTTGATATGCTTTCTTCCATGTCTAAGTAGTTCTCTAGTTAGGTTTTAGGGTTTTCGATGGATATTTAGGTCCATACTTCAAGATTTCTATTCTATCGATTATGCGTACGGGAAGGAACTTTGAGCAATTGAGCGGAAAATGGAGATTTCAGAGGTCCGGCCCGACCGGTCCACCTCCTGGACCGACCGGTCCCACATTCACACGCACATGACGACTGCTCTCGCACGAAGAAGGCCCGATCCCGAGACGGGACCGACCGGTCTACATCAAGGACCGGCCGGTCCAAATGGAAGACTTGAAGACGGACCGTTCCAGCTCACACGACCGATCGATCCGATCCAAGACTTGAAGACTCGGTGGCCCCTGGAAACGGGACCGACCGGTCCACATCAAGGACCGGCCGGTCCAGACACTTGCACACTCGAAGATTTTTGGTTCTGGAAACGGGACCGACCGGTCCCGACCGGTCCCAGTCCCAGATTTTTAGGAAAATTTCCAGATTCCGTTTTATCCTATATAAACCCATAGGGTTTCGTTTTTTTAGACACCATCTCTTTTATCACGTTTTTACTCAGACTTTTAGAGCTATTCAGCAATTGTATTGGGAGAAGATCTCATCTACCTTTGGAGAAGATTTCTAAACCCAATTTGATTTCTATTCTATCGATTATGTTATTTTCATCAATTGCTTTTGATATGCTTTCTTCCATGTCTGAGTAGTTCTCTAGTTAGGTTTTAGGGTTTTCGATGGATATTTAGGTCCATACTTCAAGATTTCTATTCTATCGATTATGCGTACGGGAAGGAACTTTGAGCAATTGAGCGGAAAATGGAGATTTCAGAGGTCCGGCCCGACCGGTCCACCTCCTGGACCGACCGGTCCCACATTCACACGCACATGACGACTGTTCTCGCACGAAGAAGGCCCGATCCCGAGACGGGACCGACCGGTCTACATCAAGGACCGGCCGGTCCAAATGGAAGACTTGAAGACGGACCGTTCCAGCTCACACGACCGATCGATCCGATCCAAGACTTGAAGACTCGGTGGCCCCTGGAAACGGGACCGACCGGTCCACATCAAGGACCGGCCGGTCCAGACACTTGCACACTCGAAGATTTTTGGTTCTGGAAACGGGACCGACCGGTCCCGACCGGTCCCAGTCCCAGATTTTTAGGAAAATTTCCAGATTCTGTTTTATCCTATATAAACCCATAGGGTTTCGTTTTTTTAGACACCATCTCTTTTATCACGTTTTTACTCAGACTTTTAGAGCTATTCAGCAATTGTATTGGGAGAAGATCTCATCTACCTTTGGAGAAGATTTCTAAACCCAATTTGATTTCTATTCTATCGATTATGTTATTTTCATCAATTGCTTTTGATATGCTTTCTTCCATGTCTGAGTAGTTCTCTAGTTAGGTTTTAGGGTTTTCGATGGATATTTAGGTCCATACTTCAAGATTTCTATTCTATCGATTATGCGTACGGGAAGGAACTTTGAGCAATTGAGCGGAAAATGGAGATTTCAGAGGTCCGGCCCGACCGGTCCACCTCCTGGACCGACCGGTCCCACATTCACACGCACATGACGACTGTTCTCGCACGAAGAAGGCCCGATCCCGAGACGGGACCGACCGGTCTACATCAAGGACCGGCCGGTCCAAATGGAAGACTTGAAGACGGACCGTTCCAGCTCACACGACCGATCGATCCGATCCAAGACTTGAAGACTCGGTGGCCCCTGGAAACGGGACCGACCGGTCCACATCAAGGACCGGCCGGTCCAGACACTTGCACACTCGAAGATTTTTGGTTCTGGAAACGGGACCGACCGGTCCCGACTTCGGACCGACCGGTCCCAGTCCCAGATTTTTAGGAAAATTTCCAGATTCCGTTTTATCCTATATAAACCCATAGGGTTTCGTTTTTTTAGACACCATCTCTTTTATCACGTTTTTACTCAGACTTTTAGAGCTATTCAGCAATTGTATTGGGAGAAGATCTCATCTACCTTTGGAGAAGATTTCTAAACCCAATTTGATTTCTATTCTATCGATTATGTTATTTTCATCAATTGCTTTTGATATGCTTTCTTCCATGTCTGAGTAGTTCTCTAGTTAGGTTTTAGGGTTTTCGATGGATTTCACAGATTAAACTAGACACAAATAGGTTGCTTATCAATTACCAACTTCATCACTGTTAGGCATAATGCTAGGATTGAACTGGCCACTTAATCTCTAGATCTTAGGTTGATACACATTCCGAAAGCTTGTGTATCTCTGGAACTACTGTTGATGAGTAATGCGTTATAACAATTCGGAAGGTTAGTTATAGAGTATTATGAACTGATCAAACCTGAACTATAATGCTTGTCTAGGATAGCCGTGACCAAACGGAAGTTTAGGCACTCGGATCTCTAGGGAAAGTAATTGTTATCACGGAAGTGGAGCAATTTATATCAGTTTTGAGTTTGAGATGCATGCATATTAGAATCTGAATAGTTGTATGGTTTATAAATGTGATTTCCTGAGAATTCCCTATTGCCTAGCGCTTTTATTAATCTGAATTTACATCGTTTTAATTTGCAATCTTGTCTTTTAAATTGATAACATCACCCATCTTTGTTTCCTGCTTAGCTTAGTTCAATAGTCTATATTTCGTTGGGTAAGCCATTGGTCTCTGTGGATTCGATCCCTGAATATACTACTGCGTGCCTGTGCACTGTGGGGGTCGAAACCAACACAACTAGAATTTGTAAGAGTTCTAGGGAAGCTTGTGAGATTTCTATGGTAAGCTAGGGCCAAGAAAGATGTAAAGAGATTGTTTATTGCTCAGAAAAGCTTTTAGTACAAGTTTGCGTATTGAAATTGCGGATCCCCTTAGGGTTGGTACAAAAGAAGTATATATAGCTATGCTAAGCCGATGAGTCGGTTCCCCCTCCTAAGTCTCTTCGGACTCCCCTCTTGCTAAGGTCGGTTCTGAGACGACGGGCTTTCCCTCTTGGACCGGGCTTCAGGCCTTCTTCATACTGATGGAAGGGAGGTCGTGTTAGGCCGAGGACGAGAGATTGCGGCGAGCCTATCTTCGGCCCATGGTACCGAAGCCATGGTCGGCCTACAGTGCCGAAGCCATGATCGATCCATGGCACCGAAGCCACGGTCGGCTTGTGGTACCGAAGCCATGGTCGGTCCGTGGTGCCGAAGCCATGGTCGGCACGCCTGACCCCGATCCACTCATGCGTTGCTTCGGTTCACTTCGCCACTATAGGATCCGCTTTGCAGAAGGACCTAGGCGCCGTTACGTCTTCCTTGCCGAGAGTCCGAAGAGCAACTTCCTTAGTTAATTGCCTTTGGACGTTAATGTCGAGCGGGGTGTAAACCGACCCCAACAGTTAGCCCCCCAGCTCGGTAATATTGGAGACAATAGTGCCGAGCTAGAGATGTTCTAGGTAATAGGCGTTAACGTTTGAAGTCAAGGTGTTTACCTATCTTGCCTTGTAGTAGTAGTAGAGAGTGACTTTATGCAAGAGGTTTTAAGACCCTGTAAACGTTATGGAGATTTTAAGACTTCATGCTTCCTTAGCTGAAGCTACTGCGTTTTCCGCAAAAAGATTTTTTTTTTTTTTTTTTTTTTTTTTTTACTCGAAGATTTTAAGACTCCGTTTTTTCCTATGGAGATTTTAAGACTCCGTGTTGCGATTGCTAATGTCAATGACGTTTCCGGGTAATAGCGAGTCGATTTCCGGAGGGAAGAGTGTTTCGAACGGAGACGGGACCCGTTTGAAAAGAGGAAAATATCTCCTTAAAGAGATAAGGCGTTGACTCGGTCAACCCTACTCTTTTTTTTTTTTTACCTTCTTCCTTTCTCCTCCGCCGACCATCACGAAGCTCCGACCGCCAATTCGCACACTTCCCGATCGTGAGCTCCCCCTTCTCCTTGGTGAGTTTTCTTACTCCTCTCTCTAGCCATCTTCTAAATCCCCATGGCTCCCCTTGAAATTCCAAGTTCATAGATCTAAGCTTTTTGATAGAGAACCAAACTTTGCAATGTTGGTTTGATGATTGCTTAGGAGAATCATTGAGCCTTTGGTTGCAATTGATTCCTAGTCTTTGATTGTCTTGGATTTGTATAGATTTTTTTTGAGAATCCCTCTTGGAAGCTTGTTTGAGAATGGAGCTTGTTCTTGATGAAAAATGCTCAAACTCATTTTTTGATCTTGTTTGTGGGTGATTGTAGGTTGGATTGTGTTATGGATAGGACAAAAATCGGTTTGATGGATCACGACAAAACGGTGATGCCACCGAATCAAACCGATGGTGGTATCGCGTCACCGAGCCGGACCGATGGTGATATCGCGGTATCGAGTCGGACCGACCCTATGGTCGTGGAAACCGAACGGACCGACCGTGCGGTCGCGTCGCTACGCAAGACCGAACTCGCGATCGGGCCTCCCATGCCGACCGAGGATGCGGTCGCATCTCCTCACCGGAGCGAAGACGTGGTCGCACTTCCTCACCAAGCCGACCCCGTGGTCGCACTATCGGGTTGCGCCGAGCCCGTGGTCGCGCTATCAAACCGAACCGACCATGCGGTCGACTCATCCACCCGGACCGACCCCGCGGTTGCTACGTCGGGTGGTGCCGATCGCTCGGTCGCGCCTTCGGGCGGATCCGACCCCGTGACCACTTTGCCGAGCCAAACCGACCGCTTGGTCGTGATGCCATCCTCGGCACCGCTTGGGAATACCGGAACCGGAGTTCGCCTCCGTAGCAAATCCACCGTTCCGCGGCGTCGTTTCGGCGAATCCGATGAGAGTGACGATGACATCTTTGATGGTTTAGCGCGTATTGAGGAGGAGAGGAGGCTTAGTGGTGATGAGGATTTGATGGCCCCTAACGGTGGGATCAGACTTTCTTTTCCCCTCAATGACGAGGACCCAGGGCTCCCAGATGGTGCAGCCGACGTCGCTCTATCGTCGGACTCTTCTTCGCTCAGGTCGATTGCTTCCGATGCTGAGGATGGTGATGATGATACCTCCGCAGAGGTTGAACGACCCGCGGCGGCCAAGAAGAAGAAGGCGCGTCCGGACCCTCTGGGATCCACTTTTTCTGATGATGAGTTGCTGCAGCTTCTTAGAGAGAAGTGCGGGATTTCAGATGAGATCCGGTTCGTTGCCCCCGATCACACTCAGCGAGCTGATGTTCCGCCTCCGGGGTACTTCACTTTGTACGAGAACTTCATCGAACACTGCTTGTTATGGTTCCCGGTGCCCGGCTTTCTTCTTCGCTTCCTAGAGGCGAACGGTGTCTCCCTTGCTCAGATCAACCCCAGAGGGTTGAGGCATGTCATCGGTGTTTACGTGCTGAGTAGGGAGTGCAACGCGGAGATTAGCATCGAGCAGCTGTCCTCTCTGCTGGACTTCAGGCCTCGTGGTCGCGCAGAGGAGCTGAGGTATTGCATCTCTCCGGTTCCGGGTCGTACGCTCATCAATGGCTTCCCGAGCAAGGACGATTACTTCGAGGACCGATTCTTCTTTGTCAAGATTTCAGAGCATAGTGTTGAGGCGGATTGCATTCCCTTCCTCAGGACGAGCTGGGAGAGACGAGGTAACTCTACACTTAGAAAAATTCTCTTTTGTAACGTGTTCATGTCTTGTGTACTAATGTGTAGCTTTGCTTTCGCAGTGAAACCGGCATCCCAGATAGTGAGCCGGAGTGAGGCACCAGCTATCCACAGCGCCCTGGCCTCTGGAGATGGTGATTGGGTGAAGTCTTTCACCCGTCAGAGGATCCGGAGAGCGCTCTCCATTCGGATCTTCCCAGGGAAGGTCCTTGGACGAGGTACTGCCAGGGTCTCCGCTTTTCAGCGAGCTGAATTGGCGAAGGCGGCGTCGACGAACCTCGCGGTCTCGGCGAGGGCAGGCTCGCAGACGGATGCTCCGTCATCCACGACGCCCAAGACTCCTGCTGCGTCAGCTCAGCGTTCTCGTGTTTCTGACCTCACTTCTGATGAGATTGCTAGGCGGCGTGAGCAACAGCGGAAGAGGGCCCTTAGATCGGAGGGTAAGGCGGGAGGCACTCCTGATGGAGCACCTCCGAAGCGAAAGAAGGTGGGCCCCTCTTCGGCGTTTATTAGCGACCCGACCAGTGACGGTGCTGCAGCAGCTCGCTCTTTGACTCCTGGTTCTGGTGAGAGGGCTCTTAAGCTGGCGAGAGCCACAGTGGCTGAGGTTTGCTCTCTTTATCTTCCTCTCTTTGTCCTTGTTATTGTTTCTCCACTTATTCCAGCATTATGTTTGATTTCCTTTGTATGCGCAGCTCTCCACCCAGCTGGATGGCATGGCTTTCTGCTTTGAGGAGGACTCTCGTTCTCGTGACCGTGAGGTTAGCGAAGCCAGGAGGGCCAATGCTGAGCTCGCTGAGAAGGTCCTAGCCCTCGAGGACGATGTCGCTTCCGCAAAGCAGAGGTCGGATGAGTTGAGCGGGAAGTTGTCCAAGGCGTCCTCGCGGCATGCGAAGAACAAGGAGGAGATCACCTCGCTTAAGAGCAAGCTGTTGGAAACCGAGAGTCTTAGGGACGCCCAGATCGAGGAGGCCGTATCTAGGGCCAAAGAGGAGGCAGACCGTAGCTTCGCTAGCCGGACCAGACAGGTTGCCAGGTCGCTCGCTAGGCTTGAGGGGACAGCGAAGGATAACATGCTGGATCTTGCTGAGATCGATGCGAGCTTGGAGCTTATTGAGCGTCTTCGTGGGTCTGATGGAGCGTCTTTGGACGCTGCAGCAGAGCTTTTGGTCGAGAGGAAGATCCCGATCTACGACGCTCGTGATGTGTTTGATGAACTTGTTTCTAGCGTGAGGCAAGCTTTGGAGATCTCAGAGGATGCTGATGTTGCCAATGGAGAGGTGTGACCGATGAGCGTCCGTTGCTCTTTTATTATGACTTAGTCTATTTCTAATCTTTTGTTTTTAATAACTCTTGTTGGACTTGATGATTTTCGGTTGTAGCATTGGATGGTTTGTATCCTTGCTATTATTTTGGAGCCTTGCATTGTGGAGAATGCAAGATGACTTTGCAGCTTTTGCTGATGTTAAACCTTGATGGTTACAGATTCAGGTTTTGCTTTAGATATTGTTGATGTTGTGCCTACACTTAGGAATTCTTTAAGCTGTTTAAGCGTTTCTGTCATGTGTTTGCCAACACCAGCGTTGGGCTAGGTGAACCGAGGGCCATAAGACCCCGTGACTGATCAGAGGTCTGAAGGCTTCTCATTGTGCTTGCTCACGTATGAGGCTCTTGTTGAGACTATGAAGACGCTAATGCGCTCATGCTCTTTATTACCAACGTTGCTGTTGGGTTTTGCAAAATGGTGCTGCTCTTCTAGACACGTCTGTCCGAGAGCAAGTTCACCTTGACTTCGACCAGCGCTTGTCCTGGGTTTCAGAGTGACACGCTCAGGGTATAGGCCGAACGGAGGTCACTAGCAGCTGCATTACCAACGATGTTTGCTGGGTTTCTGAGTGGTCAGGTGGGTACATCCGCCCCGTACTGAACACTGGTACTTATATAGCGCGCTTGAATCCGTTGTGGATGTCAGTGTGTTCGCATCTCCGCATTCATTACTGTGGCCAGCAGCAATGAAAGCGGAAAGACTCTGATTTAAGCCATGAGGCTCGTGACTGATAAAGTTGTTCTTATGCCACTGAGGCTGTTGTGGAAGAGCGGAGTACGGGTACCCCACTCCCCCCCTTCGAGACGAAGGAGGCTGCTGACTTTGTCTGAAAGCAGAGTAAAACACTCACCCCCCCCCCCCCCCCCCCCCCTTAGGCGGAGGAGATCATAGAGTTCCTCTAACGAGACGGATGAAGCGTAAAATCCCCCTCTGTTGATGGAGGGGGGCAACTGAACCTATCCGAAGACAGGCTGCCTACGTACCCTTTGCAGGGATCAAGTCGCCTCGTAGTTCAAGTAAAGGAGA
Source organism: Draba incana (assembly GCA_963576765.1). Classification (NCBI taxonomy): domain Eukaryota; kingdom Viridiplantae; phylum Streptophyta; class Magnoliopsida; order Brassicales; family Brassicaceae; genus Draba; species Draba incana. The sequence continues at coordinate 698,366 of OY755208.1, forward strand.
GAAGACTAATGATAGTACTTCTTCAAATGCCTTGCGTTCCAGGAATGGAGGATTGGAGTCCCGGTCATGGTGGCGAGCTCATAGACACCAGGACGAACAACTGTTGTAACTCTGTATGGGCCTTCCCAGTTGGCTCCGAGCTTGCCAGCGTTGGGTTCCGCTGTGTTCTGGAATACCTCTCGAAGGACTAAGTCACCTGGGTAGAAACTCCTTTCGTTGACCTTGGAATTGTAGTACTTGGAAGCGGCGTTCTAATAGTTGGCGATCCGAATAAGCGCTTGGTCACGTCGTTCATCGAGGAAATCCAACGCGTCAAGGAGCATTGTGCGGTTGATAGGCTCGTGGAGAGGTAGCAACTGACGGCGTACACCAGGCGAACAGACCTCGGACGGGATGACACACTCGGTGCCATAGACAAGGGCGAAAGGGGTTTCGCCTGTTGCTCTGCGGGGAGTGGTGCGGTGGGACCACAATACCCCTTCAAGTTCGTCGGCCCAGCGACCCTTCTTCGCCTCTAAACACTTCTTAAGGCCATCAAGGATTGTCTTGTTGATAGCTTCCGCTTGCCCATTGCCTTGAGGGTAGCGAGGCGTAGACTTACTAAGCCGGATGTTCCATTTTGAGCAGAACGACTCGAACCGGTTGGATATGAACTGCGAACCATTGTCAGTTACTATCTCGTATGGTACTCCGTGACGGCATATGATGTTCCTCCATACAAAGCTCTCCACTTGAACATCTTTGATGTTAGCATAAGCTTCAGCTTCCACCCACTTCGAGAAGTAATCTGTTAGGACGAGTAAGAACCTCTTCTGCCGTGACGGATGCAATGGTCCAACGATATCCATGGCCCATCTCATGAACGGATAAGGTGAGGTGACGGAGGAGAGCATTGCAGTCGGTTGATGGATTTTCGGAGCGTGCCGCTGGCACTTTTCACATTTGGCTGAGAACTTAGTGCAGTCACCTACTATAGTAGGCCAGAAGTGACCATGTCTCTTGATCTTTATAGCAAGTGCTTTCCCTCCTGAATGATTGCCACAAGAACCACTATGAACCTCTTCCATTATCTGTCTTGCTTTCTCTCCTTCTACACAAGTAAGCATTGGACCAGAGAATCCCCATCTGAAGAGGTTTCCGTCAAGGAGAACATAACGCGCGGCTTGCTTTCGTAGTTTGCGAGCAGCCCACTTGCTGCTGGGCAATTTGCCATCGGCGATATATTCTCGTATCTCACTTATCCATAGCTTGTCACAGCCATACTCAGATTCTTCAGTGTCAGCGTCCATTGGGATTGCTTCAGTATGATGTGGGCTGTTAGCGTCACGCATGTCAGCGTTTCGGATTTCTGGTTCTTCTGCCATTTCTATATCTTCGTCAGTAGCCCCCACAAGGGTGTCTGCTTGCTTCGCTGCTTGGGAACGTGTCAGGATGGCGAGTGCTGCATCCTTCGTGATGCTAGGGAATTTGATGAACTCAACTGGGACAACTCGCTTTAAAGCTGGATCCTCTGGCGCAGTGGTAGCGGAGGCCAAATTTGCCAATGCGTCAGCATCCATATTCTCACCTCTAGGAATCCTTGTGAGGATAAACTCTTGAAATAAAGCAGCCAAGTCCCTTACTATCTTCAGATAAGCTTCCATTCGGTCGTCTTTTGCGACATACTCGCCGCTGAACTGACTGGTTACGAGTTGTGAATCCGAAAACACGTGAATGTGTTTGATTTGTAGCCCTAAGGCGAGCCTCAGACCGGCGACAAGAGCTTCATACTCTGCCTCGTTGTTAGAAGCTTTAAAACAAAGTCGGAATGATTGCTCAAGGACCTCTCCAGTCGGTGACAGGAGTCGTATCCCAACTCCGGAACCGTTCTTTGAGGACGAACCGTCTACGTATAGCTGCCAAATCCCTGGCGGCACCTCCTTGGAATTGCTATCCTCTGGAAGTTCTATGAGGAAGTCCGCCAGTACTTGAGATTTATTGCACGTCCGCCCTCTATATTCGATGTCGTACTCGCTGAGCTCTACAGCCCACTTGGCCAGCCTACCGGACTGACTTGGGCTGTGTAAGACCGATCGTAGCGGGAAGGTGCTAAGTATAACGATTGAGTGCGATTGGAAGTAAGGCCTTAGTTTCCTTGAGGCCATGAGGATGGCTAATGCCAGCTTCTCCAATTGAGGGTATCTCGTTTCAGCATCTGTGAGTGTCTTGCTCACATAGAAGATAGGCTTCTGCTCGCCTCTTTCCTCACGCACAAGGACGGCACTAACTGCTGTTTCTGAGACAGCGATGTAGAGAAAGAGAGGTTCACCAGTTACTGGCTTAGCAAGGATGGGGGGCGTCGCCAGATACTCCTTCAGTTGCTTGAAGGCGTCTTCACACTTCTCTGACCATTCAAACTGCTTATTGCCTCGTAAAGTGTTGTAGAAAGGCAGACACTTATCGGTGGATCGGGAAATGAACCGATTGAGTGCAGCCACTCTCCCAGTCAGCCTCTGTACTTCGCGTTTATTCTTTGGTGAAGCCATCTGGATCAAGGCATCGATTTGTTTCGGATTGGCTTCAATACCCCGGCGAGTGACCAGGTATCCAAGGAACTCACCAGAGGTTACAGCAAACCGACACTTCGCTGGGTTGAGCTTCATGTTGTGGAGGTTCAGCTGATTGAAGCATTCCTCTAGGTGGGAAATGTGATCTTCTTCCTCGAGTGACTTAACGAGCATGTCGTCAATATAAACCTCCATGGTCTTTCCCAACTGGTCTTGGAACATTTTGTTCACTAGTCTCTGATACGTTGCACCAGCATTCTTAAGGCCGAAGGGCATTACTTTATAGCAGTAGATACCTCTGTCAGTGATGAAGGCCGTCTTCTCACGATCCTCAGGGTGCATTAGGATTTGATTATAGCCTGAAAAGGCGTCCATGAAGCTAAGCAGTTTGTTACCCGCCGTTGCTTCTACTAAGCGATCTATGTGAGGTAAAGGGAAACTGTCCTTCGGGCACGCTTTGTTAAGGTCTGTGAAATCAACACAGACGCGCCACTTCCCATTTTTCTTCTTTACCACAACTGGGTTGGCGAGCCAGTCGGGGTACTTGACCTCGGTTATTGATCCTACTCGCAGAAGCCTTTCGACTTCATCATTCACAGCCTTTGCTCGCTCAGGACCCAACTTCCTTCTTTTCTGCTTGACCGGTTTAAATGTTGGATCTACGTTGAGCTCGTGGCTCGTGACGCTGATGTCTATCCCGGGCATGTCTTCAGCGGCCCAGGCAAAGGTGTTGATGTTCTCCCGGAGAAAAACCACCAACTTTGTTTTGAGCTCCTCATCAAGAGCAGCTCCGATCTCAACGCATCTCTCCGGGTGCTGTTCATCAATGCACACAGAGATCACAGGCTCGCAGGTGGGTCGCTCTTCTTCTTCACGACCCTCTGCAATCTGTAATTGCTATAAGAGGGTGGTTAGGTCCTTCACTTGATCGGACCCGGCCTTCGCTTTCTTCCGTGGCCCTTGTGAGTCCGAGTCGTCTTTCTTTTGGTCGTGAGCCTCTGGATTTGATCCCTTGCTCTCTTCACGGTTGCGCAACTTGTGCTCTGCTAAGAAGCACGTGCGTGAATCCCTTTGACTACCAAAGATCGTGTGAACGCCTTGGCTGGTTGGGAATTTCAAGCAAAGGTGGTATGTCGACGGCACTGCTCGCATCTGACTGAGCCATGGTGTCCCCATAATCAGATTGTAGATGGCAGGATGATCGGACACTGCGAAGTTGACCATCTTCTTAACGCCTCCAGCTTGGACAGGCAGGCGAATCGTTCCCCGTGTCCAGGTTGTTTCACCTGAGAAGCCCGTTACAGGCTTTGGCTGTCCTGTGATGAGGGACTGGTCGATCTTCATCTTCTCGAGTGTTTCCCGGAAGATAACATCCACTGAGCTTCCGGTGTCAATGAGGACTCGAGCGACATTGAAGTCGTAGACAGTCAGGTTGATTACCAACAAGTCGTTGTGCGGATGATCGATGCCTTCAGCATCCACTTCGTCAAAAGTGACGGGATCACTAGCACGCCTTGTTGTTGGAGATGTCGAGATGTTGGCGCAAACCTCAGCGCGCCGTTGATAGGCCTTGATCGCAGCTTCGTTATCGGCACAGTATTGCGATCCTCCCAGGATCACAGAGATAGTACCATGGGTGCTTCCGTTTTCGGGGTTATCTCCACGACGCTGTCGCCTGGGGTTCTCAGTCTGAAGCTCAGTAGCATCTTGAAACTTCTCCTCTGGCTTGAAGTCCGACAGACAGATGTTACCCTTGAGGGTGCCTTCGGCCAGCCTAGCAGCTAGCTGTCGACCCAACTCTCGGCACCTCGCGGTGGAGTGCCCAGTTGCTTTGTGAAAATCACAATACAACTTCTCATCATACTCCTTCGGGTCTCTTATCCAAGTGAGATTTCCTCTGCCACGTCCCCGACCACGGCCTCGACCTCTGCCGTAGCCGGGTGAATCGATCTGGTAATTGTGAGCTCCGCCTGCTCCCCCTTCAAACTGAACGAAGGCGGGATTACCTCTTTTAGAAGCAGCTGGGGTCAGAACTTGGGAAGGTTCGCCTATCTGCTTCGCTTTACCACCCCTCTTGGCGCGAAGCTCTTCTTCGCTTCGGGCAAAATCAGCTGCACGGTGAAGGGCGTCCTGAATCGTCGTTGGAGGGTTTATGGTGAGCTCTTGCCAAAACGGGGATGGACATCTCACTGCACCCCTCAACGCTTCCAGTGCGGATGTGCTACTGATTCCATCCACCTTAGACAAGGTGTTCTTGAACCTTGTCATAAAAGACCGCAAGCTTTCACCTTCTGCTTGCTTGTTGGTCCACAGGTCCGCATCGTAGATCTTCCGTTCAGCGAAGATGTTATAGTGTTGGACGAACATCTCGGAGAGCTGCTGGAAGGTGTGGATAGAATTCTTCTCCAGCTTGTAAAACCACTGGAGGGCAGGTCCCTTCAAGCTTTCCACGAATAGCTTGCAGTATCCGATGTCCTTCTCGGAATCTCTGAAATTCGCCCTTCCTAGGGCCACCTCAAACTCCATCAGATGATCAGCGGGATCGGAGGTCCCTTCGTAAGTCGGAAGCCTAATCCTTCCCGGGTCAGAAATCCTAGCCCCTGAGATGTTATCTGCGAAGGGGGTGTTCCGTGCCTTCTCCAACACGTAAGCGACCCCGGGAGCCTTCCCAGTGCTCCGATACATCTGCAGCTTAGTCGTCCTTAAATCTGAGACGACATGATCCAACTGGGCCTTCAGGGCGGCGACCTCTTCATCACGGGAACCTCTAGGAGCTCTGCGCTCTCGCTCCCTCCTGCGAAGCTCTGCTATGATTGCATCGCCTTCTGCGGCAGCCGCATCGTGGTCAACTTCGGGGTTGACTCGGGTTCGCCTGCGAGGGGGTTGATCGTCGTCTGACCCCTCCATCACTCGCTCAGGAGTCGGATCGAAATCCCGACGAGGTGGTGGTGGAGGCAGATCCTCCGGATCCGAGCGATCGGTCCGAGGTGGCAGCTCCTCGTGTTGACCCCTCCGAGTAGCTCGCGGTGTATTGAATCTGAGGCGCGTCGGACGGACACGGGACCTTCTGCGCTTCCTCTTCTTGAGCGATTGCAGCTCGCTGGCCGTATCGTCAGTCTTCTTCACCAGAGTCTCAAGCATCTGCTTGATATGTGTGAGGTCAATTGCGGCGTTAGGAGCGGGAGGCACCGTGTTCTCCGTGGAGTTGCTTCTGTCTTCGTCGTGCTGGCGAGACGAAGATCCTTCGTTGCTCATGGTGTTGCTTGACATCGTGATCGTGTGTTGAAAACCCTAACTCTTGAGTGTCAGAAATCTGCAGTGGTTCCCCCTAGTCGGCGCCAAATTGTGGGGGTCGAAACCAACACAATTAGAATTTGTAAGAGTTCGTGAGGGAATTCGGAGATTTCTATGATAAGCTAGGATTGCAAAGGATTTGAGAAAAAGATGTTGTTTATTGCTCTGAAAAGTTGAGTACAAGTTTTCGTATTGAAATTGCGGATCCCCTTAGGGTTGGTACAAAAGAAGTATATATAGCTATGCTAAGCCGATGAGTCGGTTCCCCCTCCTAAGTCTCTTCGGACTCCCCTCTTGCTAAGGTCGGTTCTGAGACGACGGGCTTTCCCTCTTGGACCGGGCTTCAGGCCTTCTTCATACTGATGGAAGGGAGGTCGTGTTAGGCCGAGGACGAGAGATTGCGGCGAGCCTATCTTCGGCCCATGGTACCGAAGCCATGGTCGGCCTACAGTGCCGAAGCCATGATCGATCCATGGCACCGAAGCCACGGTCGGCTTGTGGTACCGAAGCCATGGTCGGTCCGTGGTGCCGAAGCCATGGTCGGCACGCCTGACCCCGATCCACTCATGCGTTGCTTCGGTTCACTTCGCCACTATAGGATCCGCTTTGCAGAAGGACCTAGGCGCCGTTACGTCTTCCTTGCCGAGAGTTCGAAGAGCAACTTCCTTAGTTAATTGCCTTTGGACGTTAATGTCGAGCGGGGTGTAAACCGACCCCAACATGCACTTGCAGTGTTTTATTTTGGGTTAAAACCTGAGATATCAAGTTTTTGGCGCCGTTGCCGGGGACCAATTGTGTTTGCCATCGAATTTGATTTGCGAATTTTGTCTAAGTACTTTCTAATTTCGTTTTTCTTTTTGTTTTTTGTCTTTGCTTGTGATTCTAGGTGTATGCAGAGGAGAAGTAATCGCACTGAACCTCTGATATCATTCACTAACCAAGAATTAGCCAAGCTAGAAAGGTCTAACAGAGCTCAAAGAAACCTCTTGCCAGCTATGGACGAAGGGAATCAAGCTGATAACGCGGCTCTTCAGACTACCTTGTTCGACCAGATAGAGCAGATCCGTGCTGCAACTGCAGCGAGCGCGCAGCAGGCGCAAAACCAGATGCAGCAAATGCAGCAGCAGTTTGCTAGGATGATGGCACAGCAGATGCCACCAGCAGAACAGAATCCTCCACCGCATAGAGGAATTGGAGAAGGGGACAATGTCCACACCTACTACCAGAACAGATCAGCCATTCGTATCCCTGAGATTGAGAGGAATGACTTCGAGATTAAGGCTCAGCTGATTAATCTGGTAGAGAGACACGTGTTCCATGGGTTGGCTTCTGAGAATCCCATGGATCACATAGAGAACTTTGAAGAAGTCTGCGAGACGACTAAGGCTAATGGGGTACCAGCTGACTACCTCAAGTGCAAGCTGTTCAAGCACTCTCTCGCTAACAAAGCTCTGAGATGGCTCAAGTCACTTCCTCCACATTCTCTGAACGGCTGGGATGAAGCTAGAGCCGCCTTCTTGGACTACTTCTACACTAAGTCCAAGACAACCCAGCTTAGAGGCAGAATCAGCACCTTTGCGCAGAAAGGTGGAGAATCATTTGCTGAGGCCTGGTATAGGTTCAAGGAGTACCGCAGGGAGTGCCCACACCATGGGTTTACTGAGGAGCAGATGCTCAGGACGTTCTATGATGGAGTCACCTGGGAATACAGGAACAGTCTTAATTCTTCCAACAATGGTGATTTCATAACCCAGAGCATAGAAGGTGCCCACCGGTTGATAGATAACATGGCGCATAGTTCCAACAATCAATGTGCTGAGTATGATCGATCAAAGAAGATCTACAGCGTTGACACATCATCTGCAGTAGAGATAGCAGAGCTGACAGCTGCTAAGATCAGGGACTTAATGCGAGGAAGCCAACAGGGCATCAGTATGGTCGGGAATGCTCCAGACGCAATCTGCTACTCAGAGGATGCTGAATTGGTTTCAGAGGATACTCAAGAGGTCAATTATGTAGGTGGTCAAGGAATTGGGCAAAACAGAGGCTTCGACAACAACTACCGAAACCATCCTAATCTATCCAACAGGAGCACCAATGTTGCTAATCCTCAGGATCAAGTCTATCCTCAGCAAGCTGCAGTTCCAGCTCAGAAACCGTTTGCCAGTTCATCAAGAACAGCTCCGCCAGCTCAGGGATTTACATGGTACAATGCTGGTTATCAGAGGCAGTATGGACAGAGTTCAGGCTCCGGGTACCAAAATCAGAATCAATTCCAGCCTGGACAACAAGCTCCTCCACCTCCAGCCTCCAATCCCAACGATGAGCTCAAAGCTATGATGCAGCTTATGCTAGCTAATCAGCAGCAGAGTTCCAGTGCCATTTCAGACATCAATGGGCGACTAGAAGCTGTGACCACTCATTTGAAGATGTTGGACACTCAAGTGGCACAACAAGCAGAAGCTGTTAAGCGACAGCAAGGGACTCTTCCGGCTAAAGGAGAGCAGAATCCAAAAAGGGAGTGTTATGCCATTTCTGTAAAGGAAAACGATTCTCTAGCAGATGTGAGACCGACCAGTCCCACCATTAGACAGGTCGGTTCGGTGAACAGTCCTCCGATTCTAATCTATGTCCCCAAGGCACCTTACCCTGTTTGTCCTAGGAAATCTCAAGAGGATTTGGAAGAAGCAGAATGCAGAGAAATGGTTAACGATCTGACAGTCAAGATCCCTCTGGTAACTGAGGAGTGCAATGCTGTGTTACAGAACAGGACAGTGAAAAAGCTTGGAGATCCTGGTCGCTTTGAACTTTCAGTCCAGATCGACTCTACAGTTTTTCCTCGCTCACTCTGCGACTCAGGCTCTAGTGTCAACATCATGCCTTACTCCATTGCAAAACGATTGGGTTTTAAAGATTTCAGGCTTCTTAAATTTTCTTTAAAATTTGCTGATTGTTTTGTTAAACCTCCTATAGGTGTTCTTGAGGACGTACAGCTGCTAATTGGTGATGTCTTTGTCCCTGCAGATTTTGCGGTGCTTGACATAGCTGAAGAACCAGGAGATCCTCTCATCCTGGGAAGACCATTCCTTTGCACAACTGGTGCAAAGATCGATCTAAAGCATGGACGCATTGATCTCCAACTGGGAGACACTGAGATGACATTCGCAATGGACAAGCTGCTGGAGAAGCATGTAACCGATGACCCACCTTTCTCGATTAAGGAACCAGATGATGTCGTTGATGAAGTCACAGAGGACCCAACTCCTCCTACTGGTCTACAATGGATACTGAGGTACAAGGAACGTACCAGAGCAGACCATGATAACCGAATCATCACAAAGGGTGCTGTGATCCCTCTTGATGATCCACCTGACGCCTAAAGGGCACACACGTCGAGCTAACGACGTTAAACAAAGCGCTTGGTGGGAGGCAACCCACCGGTAAGTATACATACATGCTTTCATCTTTCATTTTTTTTTCAATTTTACCTTTGTTTTTGCTTTTCTCTTTGGTTTTCCTTAGGAATTTTCGTCCCAACACTTTGGATTTGGATTCTCGACCTGAGACCGGTCGGTCTCTTTGTGAGACCGGTCGGTCCGGAGCGTTCAATAGCTCAAGAAACGTCCCTGGAAGAGGGACCGGTCGGTCTCTTTGTGAGACCGGTCGGTCCGGAGTTTAGAACGTTCGGTCTCTCAACCGGCCAAGTCCCATAAGGTCCCTGGAGTTGAGACCGGTCGGTCTCTTTGTGAGACAGGTCGGTCCCGTGCATCACCCCCACCCTCTGGACACCAGACCGACCGGTCTAGTACTGGGACCGGTCGGTCCCTAGCCCCCATCATCGTCCCGCGCCTGACCGGACCGGTCGGTCCCGTCCCGTGCATCGCGCCAAACACACACTCCTTCTGGACTATCACCCGACGTGAGCCGTAGCGGTCTCCGATGACGCCGTAGATTCTGATGAGTCTCCAGAGTTCTGATGACGAAGTTAGCTTTTCTTACTTTCTTTTTCATTTTCATTTTATTTTCTTTCTCTTTAATAGTCTTTCCTTTGGATTTATTTTCACACCGGGTCGGTGTGAAGTAAGTCTGGGGAAGTACTAGTAGTACTAATTATGTTTTATTTTCTTATTTTCAGTTTGATTTAAACCTTTGTGATATGTATGCAATTCTAGGACCACATGATGTTTGCTAACCTTTTTAAGATTAACAGTGACTAACCAAAGCAATGGGAAGATTAAAAATGCCCTAGGCGGATCAGTGTTACCAGAAGGCTCCCGTCTCCTTGAAAGCTAACGCTGAAACTCTTATACTAATCTGTTTTTCTTAACTCAGGGAATTCGAAATCGCATCAGAAGCATCAACCACGTTAGGAGTCCTATCCTTTTTCAAACACTATCCCCTCTTCAGGACTCCTAATGGCCATGCTCACTTTTAGTCTGGTACCACACCCTTACCTTAACCTTTCTTTCAAACCTCATCCATTCTATTGAAGACATTGACTTGCACTCAAGCGCAAAAACTCCGGAGACGTAGTCCGGCCAGCCTATCATTCTAAAGACTTTCTAGTACAACTTTAAAAACTTTCTGCTTAGGATTTTTAACTCTGTATTTCCATATCTAATTTTTTTTCGTTTTTTTTTATCACTTGTGCTTAGGAAAAAGGCTAGAACTAATCCCCAACTTGATTCATAAAAAAAAAAAATTATTATTAAAAAGAAAAAAAAAAAGAAGTTGAAAGGGATTAGAATAAAGCCTCAGATTTTACATGCATATTTATAAGCACATATCTATTTCTTATTCTTAGCATTAGTTCTTTAGATAAGTAGAAAGTTTTCATCTAAATAAAGAAAAAGGTTTTAAGTTTGAAAAGCTGCGCATCATCTTTGGATTTAGTTCTCTTGGGATTTTGTGCCATGACTTGCATTCGGCCGCGACTGAGGTTAGCCTAAACACTTTCACGCCACCACTAAATAGCCCAAATCCTTAACCCTTATGCGACGAACATTTTCCCTTTGGTAAGATTTCTGGACCCTGGTGTAGAGTCGCTGAGACATAGGAACTTGAGTATGGTAGCATTGCTATGTATTTGGCAAATTACATGAAGTACCATCTTGGTTTTTGATCTGTTTATGAGTTTTCAGGGTTGTTAGCATTACATTTGTGGGGTCCTAAAGGATTGCATTCAGCTCACGAAGGTTAGTTTGGTTTTTATAGCTCCCTTGAATCTATCTCTAGTTTGTCTTCACTTGAGGACAAGCAAAAATTTAGGTCTGGGGGAGTTGATATAACGTGAATTTCGACGTTCCTAACCACGAACTTAACGCGTTTTCAGAGTCTTTTGAGTTGTTTTGAATTGATATTTAGGTCCATACTTCAAGAGTTTGAACCACATGCGTACGGGAAGGAACTTTGAGCAATTGAGCGGAAAATGAAGATTTCAGAGGTCCGGACCGACCGGTCCACCTCCTGGACCGACCGGTCCCACATTCACACGCACATGCCGACCGTTCCCGCACGAATAAGGCCCGATCCCGAGACGGGACCGACCGGTCTACATCAAGGACCAGCTGGTCCAAATGGAAGACTTGAAGACGGACCGTTCCAGCTCACACGACCGATCGATCCGATCCAAGACTTGAAGACTCGGTGGCCCCTGGAAACGGGACCGACCGGTCCACATCAAGGACCGGCCGGTCCAGACACTTGCACACTCAAAGATTTTTGGTTCTGGAAACAGGACCGACCGGTCCCAGTCCCAGATTTTTAGGAAAATTTCCATATTCCGTTTTATCCTATATAAACCCATAGGGTTTCGTTTTTTTAGACACCATCTCTTTTATCACGTTTTTACTCAGACTTTTAGAGCTATTCAGCAATTGTATTGGGAGAAGATCTCATCTACCTTTGGAGAAGATTTTTAAACCCTATTTGATTTCTATTCTATCGATTATGTTATTTTCATCAATTGCTTTTGATATGTTTTCTTCCATGTCTGAGTAGTTCTCTAGTTAGGTTTTAGGGTTTTCGATGGATTTCACAGATTAAACTAGACACAAATAGGTTGCTTATCAATTACCATCTTCATCACTGTTAGGCATAATGCTAGGATTGAACTGGCCACTTAATCTCTAGATCTTAGGTTGATACACATTCCGAAAGCTTGTGTATCTCTGGAACTACTGTTGATGAGTAATGTGTTATAACAATTCGGAAGGTTAGTTATAGAGTATTATGAACTGATCAAACCTGAACTATAATGCTTGTCTAGGATAGTCGTGACCAAACAGAAGTTTAGGCACTCGGATCTCTAGGGAAAGTAATTGTTATCACGGAAGTGAAGCAATTTATATCAGTGTTTTGAGTTTGAGATGCATGCATATTAGAATCTGAATAGTTGTCTGGTTTATAAATGTGATTTCCTGAGAATTCCCTATTGCCTAGCGCTTTTATTAATCTGAATTTACATCGTTTTAATTTGCAATCTTGTCTTTTAAATTGATAACATCACCCATCTTTGTTTCCTGCTTAGCTTAGTTCAATAGTCTATATTTCGTTGTGTAAGCCATTGGTCTCTGTGGATTCGATCCCTGAATATACTACTGCGTGCCTGTGCACTTGCAGTGTTTTATTTCGGGTTAAAACCTGAGATATCAGTTGGTCAGCTTTGTCGTCCCACCAAAATCAGGTAAGGAGAAACTGAATCTTTTTGCATAGTGAAAGAGGAAGTTTGAAGCATGACATGGCGTAAGAAGGCATAGTGGAGAGGACCGATTTTAGCATAACTTGTTTACCTGCTGAGGAGAGAAATCTCGTAGACCAACTATGAGTCTTTTGTCTAATTCTGTCTACGATAGACGCGAGGATGTTTCTCTTTCGTCGCCCGAAATGCTCGGATAAACCCAAGTATTTACCGGTTCTACCTTCTTGCCTAATTTTAAGCATGCGCTTTACCTTCCTTCTTCTCAAGTTTGGAGTCTTGGAAGCAAAGGTAATGGAAGACTTAGCGAGGTTTATAAACTGACCCGAAGCTCGCTCATATTTCTGGAGAATGTCTCTCAATGACTATAATGGTAATGATAGACGATTTCATAGATCCGCACGCTAACATTCTCCCTGAAGATTTTGGAAATAGCATTTCGTGAATGTTACGGTTTTAGAACTGATTTAGGTCCTTTGATCTCAGACTTTAGAGATGAACGAAACTTAAACATGAAGAATTTGATTACCAAGTTCCCCAAAGATACCTTGATACGGGTCAAATTTCTCTTTGTCCTACTCTCTCAAATTAAGAGATCGATTGTAGTACTTAGGGTGTCAATCCACAGGGAATCAGTTGCACAATAGATTTAGACTTTCGGACTATGCTAAGCAATAAATTTGTAAATAAAACAGTTGCAGGAAACAATAAATCAGGTGATGGTAAAGCTTTAAATCAATAAAAGAGAAATGCTAAGCTTTAGGGAATTCGCAGGAAGAAATCCAAGTTGTAGAATAAGATTACTATTGGGATTGATGAAGTGCAAATTCTAGAACTCAAAACACTGTTGTAAAGTAAATCAACTATCGTTGCAAATACTATCTATGTTTAAACCCTAGACAACCAACTGTCGTTGCGAAATCAGATTGATCTAAACAAGCAATTATAATCAGGTTCGATTTGTTCACAAAGATCCAAAGCCAACTGTCGTTGCGAATCAGATCTTTGCTCACCTATGATTTAGTTTCAGGAAATTCAATAATGATGTCTCATCTATTAAACAACCTAGGATATCTAATTCAGCGCTAAATCAGAGTTAATGCAATCAAGGTGAAGAATAATAAATATGAATGCAAAATCCCATAAGTAATCAAACTCTAAAACTCTTCATTAAACCATTGAAAAATCCCTAAAACCTAACTAGGGAATTACTCAGACATAGACATGAATAATAAATCCCTAGTATAAAAATCTCTAAGTAAAATAAAGCATAGCCTAAACAATGGCTGAAAATAAGTATTTATAGAATACAAAAACGTCATGGGCCCAATTGCAAACATCTGGGCTTTTTGGCGCGAAAAGGAAATCTTCTAAAACTTGGAATCTGGGCTGGTCCGATGGTCTTGTCGATCGACACGATAAGTGTGTCGCTCGACACTTGATAAATGTTCGTGTCGATCGACAGATGAAACCATGTCGATCGACAGGATCTGCATTTCTTCAATCCGAACTCGCCACTTTGACTGCTCATTCCGTTAAGCTCCAAAATGCTCCAGTAAACACCAATTGAGTCCAATTCGTCCTTGTACCTAATATAAAACATAAAAGACTCCAAAACACCAAAAGACTCTATAAAACGGACATATATCATGGTATAAAACTGGGTAAAAACCATGATATATCAACTCCCCCAGACTTAGCCTTTTGCTTGTCCCTAAGCAAAACAGTGTAATCACTCCTTTAGGAACCACATACCTTTGCAAAGCTAATCCGGTGATACTTCGATGTGTCCCTAAAAGCTTAGCAGTCCTCCAGATTGAATCCAAACCCCTTAGAGAATCTCAGACTTTCAGTCGCAAACCCCTTTAGTTTATTAAGTGCGGTCTCATCGAGGGAATATCGATCGCTGGACCTTCTAGATTCTTTCGCTTCCTTTAAAACTTTCCTGCGTTTCACCCTCTCTCTTCCCTCTGAAACTGTATCCAATTAAGGATATCATAGAGATGCAATGCCTTTGATGATTTTTTCATGGCGGGTACCTCAGCAGAGGGTCCTTTACCATTTGTTGTTTTTCTGCGTTTTATTCTGGCACTTTTGAATTCGGGCTTGCACTTTTCTGCTTGAACTACACTTTTCTGTAGACTTTTTTACTTCCTTGGCATCTCTATGATTCCCTAGATCAGCGCTCATTACTGGTGTTCTTGTGGAGACAGGGTTATGAGGCTTTTTCTTTTTTCGATCTAGGACAGTTGTACTCGTCATTCGGGAAGAAGTTTCAAGAGCGGTCCGTCCTCGCTTTCAAGTGTTTGGAAGCTGAATCAAGTCTTGCGATTACCAATGCCCATGACAAGAGATTTAGAGTTCATTAGGTCGGGGTCTTTGACATCCTTTCTGGCGTTCTCCAGAAATCTAAACTCGCTCCGTTAAACCGATCCACTTCCAGTTACCCACCTCAGCAAAACCAGCCAACATGCATTAGAAATGGTCCTTGAGTGCTGTTCAAAGCAAGTCTAAAGGAGGTTTTGACTCAAAAATTTAAAAAAATGACTCAAAAACACCAAAATAGAAAACATAGTTAGCAACTACCTCCCCCAGACTTAAACAACACTGTCCCCAGTGTTATTAAGCCTAAGAACGGTGAAACAAGATAATCAGGAAATGAAACGAAATGAGAATTCGTACATGGGGTCATGTCGAGTGACACGACCGTAATGTTGATCGACACTGTTGATTTGGTCTCGTCGAGCGACTTGGTTACTGCCGTCGATCGACACGTATTGTTCCTTGGTGTCGAGCGATGCTCCATATGGTGTCGCTCGACACCACAGTCTGTCACTCATTCTCACTTACTTTCAAACGTGTATGTTCCTGAAAATCAAAACAAAAACGAAAACCAAAACATAAAATTGAAAAAGAAAATAAAAACAAAGCAAAAGGAATAGTTAGTAGACTCATAAGTGGGTTGCCTCCCACTAAGCGCTTGTTTTAAGTCTTTAGCTTGACGTTGTTAGTATTCAGGCGTCAGGTGGATCTCCAAGGAGATTGGTATCTCCTCTATCCGGTAGAACACTCGCAGCTCCGCTCTTCTTAGGACTCCTCTTTCCAGCTCCCCCAGACTTATCAGAAACTATCCCAGGGAAAAGTTTCTTTGTATTCTCCAGCATTTGTCGAAGGACTTCCTCTCCATTCTCCTCCAAGTCTGAAGGGATAATGATCCTGAACTTGGAAAATGCTTTGGAAGCTTTCTTCTGTCTCCTATGTCCTTCGTTCTCCTCTTTGCACTCCTTATAAATTCCTGCAAAGTCATCAGAAGAAAAACCAAGCATACTACGAGAAACTCGTTGCTTGCATGAGCGCGTAACAGCTTTTTCAACTATGAAATCCTGATGAAGAGTCTTGGAATCAAGAACAGGAAGTGCGTACCTTTGTTCAATGGGAGGCTTGGGGGTTGGGAGACTTGCAGGATCTAGCTTTTCTCCCTTAATGACTGTCCAGCAAGAGAAGTTATCCATTAAGATCGATGGGTAGAAGACTTCCTTGTTGATTTTTGTGAAGGAGATTCTCTGATTTGGGAAGTCCAGGACAGCTCCAACAGTGTTAAGGAAGGACGCACCGAGAACCATTGGCTTAGTGGTCTCGATGATGTGGAAATCAGTTGGTACAAGGCAATCTCCGATTCGAATCTTCAGATTAGGAATGAAGCCTGCAGAAGCTACTGAAGTAGTATCAATGAGGCCGACTAGAGCATTTGAAGACTTGATATTCGAGATCCCCAGCTTCTTCACAACATCATGTGAGATGACGTTCACATTAGCTCCAGTGTCTAAGAGAGTGCCTTCCAATTTCATGCCATTAATCGAACAAGGAACGATAAACTGCCATGGACTATCCCGCTTGATCAATTCCCTCAGGACCGGTTTTTCAACTACTCCAGGCTCCTTCTTACTGCTCTGAATGCTAGCTGACTCGCAAGGCTTCACAGAGGCTCTGGGGAATGGAAGAGGAGGCTTGTAAATGCGTTCGACGGTGCAAACAGAGGCTTTTGCGGAATCTGGTCGAATCTGGGACTGGTGTCGAGCGACGCTGGAAGCGTGTCGCTTGACACTCAAAGTTTCCTCGCGTCGATCGACACGATAGTCTACATCGATCGACATGCTCTGTTCCATAGTGACGATCGACACCAAAGGTGTGTCGATCGACAGAGATACCCCTGTTCCGAAAATCTGAGCTTCTTCTTCTTCCGTAAAGTGATCGATTCGCCTCGGAGCTCGTTTCTTCTCTGTTCCAGACCTTAAACTGAGCATATTGGAGTGAAGCTTCGTCACTGTTGCACTGGTTTGTTGTACCTGAGTATCCAGCTTCTTCATATGGATGTTCAAGGACTCGATCTTTCCGTTCAAGTCCGTGTAGATGGAATCCAGCTTTCCATTCAAGTTGACAGTCAACGTCTGCTGTCCTTCCAGCATTCGCTCCATCATAGACTCCATTTTACTCTCTCCAGAAGGCGGTGGAGGCTTCTGATACGATGAAGAACCGTAGTCTCTCTGGTAGTTGCTCTGGAAGGGCTTCTGATAAGCTGAAGGACCGGACCCTTGACCATTGAACCGCTGATATCCTGAGCTATTGACATAGTTTACGTCCTCTCCTGCTGTCTGAACATCTTGCGCAAAGTGGACCGCTTTCTTCCCAGCTAAAAGATCATGCATTGAGTCCAACTTTTTCGTAACCTCTGCGAGCTGATTACCATTGACGTGCTGTCCGGATTTGCTCCTTTCGAAGTCTAGGTTCTTCGCACTGTTGCTGTTAGCCAAGTTCTCTATCAACCTTAGAGCAGCCTCTGGAGAATTAGTGTTGAAATCTCCTTGGCTTGCAGCATCCAAACTCACAGCATACTGCATTGCAATCCCTCTGCAGAATATGCTCAATAACTGAACCTCATTGAAGCCATGATGGGGACAGTCCCTCTGGTAGCCCTTAAATCTATTCCAGGCAGCCTTGAATGCTTCTTGATCACCTTGTTTGAAGGTCGTAATCTTGTACCTGAGATCCTCGGATTTCGCATCATCGAAGAAATTGCTTAAGAAAGCATTCCTCGTATCTTCCCAATTCGTAAGTGAACCCGGAGGAAGTGTCCTTAGCCAACGCTTGGCTTCTCCATGTAGAGAGTATGGGAACAATTTGCAGAACAGGTAGTCCTCAGAGACTCCATGAGCTTTGATGCTAGATGCCAAATCCTCGAATTTCTCGATGTGATCCATCGGATGTTCGTGTGGTAAACCGCAGAAAGGATCTTGAGCAACTAGGGAGAAGTACGCTGGCTTTAACTCGAAGTCGTTCCGTTGGAAGGCTGGAGGTCGAATCGCGGCTCGATTCGCGTAAAACTGCTCAGGACGGTTGAAATCTGCGAGTGTGCGATTCTGGACAGGGTGTCGAGCGACACCAGCTCGGTGTCGATCGACACCTTGAATTCCGTCGTGTCGAGCGATGCCTTCTCTGTGTCGCTCGACGCGACCCTGTTCTTCGCGAACTTGCCTGATTTCTTCGTCGCGTCTCTGCTCCAGCTCGTTAATCGGCTCAGCGACCACGTTTCCCTCAGCGTCGAGCCTCTGTCCAAGCTCGTTATAGGGATTCCCTTCTCTATCGAAAAATCCGCCATCTCTCTGGAACACAACCGTATTCGCAGCCATCTCTGGTTACGCCTGAAACTCAAAACAAAACGAAAAACAAAAGAAAAAGTTAGTAAAATAAAAACAAAAAGAAAAAGCACTTAGACAAAATCCTAATAATGAAAATCTAATGGCGTTGATTCCCCGGCAACGGCGCCAAAATTTGATACGGGTCAAATTTTCCTTTGTCCTACTCTCTCAAATTAAGAGATCGATTGTAGTACTTAGGGTGTCAATCCACAGGGAATCAGTTGCACAATAGATTTAGACTTTCGGACTATGCTAAGCAATAAAATTGTAAATAAAACAGTTGCAGGAAACAATAAATCAGGTGATGGTAAAGCTTTAAATCAATAAAAGAGAAATGCTAAGCTTTAGGGAATTCGCAGGAAGAAATCCAAGTTGTAGAATAAGATTACTATTGGGATTGATGAAGTGCAAATTCTAGAACTCGAAACACTGTTGTAAAGTAAATCAACTATCGTTGCAAATACTATCTATGTTTAAACCCTAGACAACCAACTGTCGTTGCGAAATCAGATTGATCTAAACAAGCAATTATAATCAGGTTCGATTTGTTCACAAAGATCCAAAGCCAACTGTCGTTGCGAATCAGATCTTTGCTCACCTATGATTTAGTTTCAGGAAATTCAATAATGATGTCTCATCTATTAAACAACCTAGGATATCTAATTCAGCGCTAAATCAGAGTTAATGCAATCAAGGTGAAGAATAATAAATATGAATGCAAAATCCCATAAGTAATCAAACTCTAAAACTCTTCATTAAACCATTGAAAAATCCCTAAAACCTAACTAGGGAATTACTCAGACATAGACATGAATAATAAATCCCTAGTATAAAAATCTCTAAGTAAAATAAAGCATAGCCTAAACAATGGCTGAAAATAAGTATTTATAGAATACAAAAACGTCATGGGCCCAATTGCAAACATCTGGGCTTTTTGACGCGAAAAGGAAATCTTCTAAAACTTGGAATCTGGGCTGGTCCGATGGTCTTGTCGATCGACACGATAAGTGTGTCGCTCGACACTTGATAAATGTTCGTGTCGATCGACAGATGAAACCATGTCGATCGACAGGATCTGCATTTCTTCAATCCGAACTCGCCACTTTGACTGCTCATTCCGTTAAGCTCCAAAATGCTCCAGTAAACACCAATTGAGTCCAAATCGTCCTTGTACCTAATATAAAACATAAAAGACTCCAAAACACCAAAAGACTCTATAAAACGGACATATATCATGGTATAAAACTGGGTAAAAACCATGATATATCATACCTCTAGGATGGGAATCTTCTCCTACAATTTTACTATCACGGATCTTCAAAGTCTTTTACAACTCAAAATTTTTTTCTTTGTTACAGATTTGGGAATAACAAAGAAGAAGAACAAAGAAGGAGATTACAAACTTCCGGAAAACACACACGAAGAAGAGGAAGACTCGAACTTTTCTCTGGCTATCTCTTTGTAGTTTCTCTCTTGCTCTCTCTACTGCTCTCTGCCTTTTTATTATCTTCTGTATTTTCGGGTGATCTTCAAGCTTAGCAGACGTCTTCCTCACATTCAAGACACGAACATGCTTGTATGTTTCCTTTCTGTTTCTTTGGTTCCTTTCTCTGTTTGATTTTCTTCTTTGTAAAAAGATTTGTGAAAGAAGAAAGGGTTTGGGCCAGAGACAATTTGACTGAGGCCATAGATTTATACTGTATAATAATTCAAATAAAAATCTAAACTGATGAATTAAGTTTTAGATTGCGGTGTTAGGAGTGATGGAGCAAAGATGATTTAACCAATTGTAAGGGTTTTTAATCCAAGTTAGTGCTTTAGGTATGAAATTAAACTTTGATACAGAGAATTTAAAGAGTTACATGGCAATTATGTCCATCCGAATAATATTATTTTGCCTAAAAATGGCATGTTTGAAGGAGAGAGTTTTTTTTTTTTTTTTTTTTGAACAAACATTTATAGCGTAGGACAGTTTATCCTGAAATTTTTAGCCATGAAAGTTGATTATTGATTTTTCAGAAACTTGTATATTGCAGAAATTTCTATCTTTATGATCTAGTTCTGAAGAAAAGAACCTACACAAATTCATTTATTTAAGTCTTATGAATTATTTTTCGTTTATTGGTATTCCGTGTTTTGATTTTGTTTTCTATATTATCATCTCTCAATTCATAAGCTTCCAATGATCTTCCATGGAAACATGGCCGTCTCAATTTTTTGTAAGGCACTAGGCAAAAGAAATTTTTTAGATCCTTTTCAAGAGAAATTAAAAAAAAAAAAAATTGGACCCTTTTTCTTAAAGAATTTAAAAAATATTTTACGTCAGGCATGTGCGATAGAACCACTTGCCACCCCTCTTAAACGGCCAAACTCAAAAGTATAGCTTCTTCAATTACTTGTATGAAAAAATGTGGTAGATTCAGTAATATTGTAATATGACAAATATAAAACTAAAACAAGGAAAAACTCAAATTAATTCTTAACCAAATTAGTAAAGTTGGGGTTAAAGTGAGTCTTCCCTAGTCTTTTAGCCACTGTCTTACGACAAAAACAAAATTCATTCAAAACATGATTATGATGATATTCACAAACTATTTTCAATCAATTTTCTGATTAGTGCTGTGACATGGCTAACATTTGCTTTAAGAAGATAATGTAGACAAAATCATTTAATGGAAATAAAGAATGTAAGATTTTTTACTTAAAATGACAGAAATGTTTAGTTACTTGCTTCATTCTCAAATACTAGTTATCTTGGGTAATATTCTCATAGAGAAAATATATTTTGGAAGGAAATGTCATGGTGAGAGTTTTGTGACGGGGATTGTGGGCCGTGGCTGTGGCCCATTGATATGCTCAAATTTCCCTAGAGCTACTCTTTCAAATTAAGAGATCGATTGTAGTATTTAGGGTGTCAATCCACAGGGAATCAGTTGCACAATAGATTTCAATGTTCAGACTATGCTAAGCAGGAAAGTTATAAATAAATTGCACGAAATTGAAAACAGGATGATTGCAGGAACTTTAAATCAATAAGAGAAAAACGCTAAGCTTTAGGGAATTCGCAGGAAGAAATCCAAGTTGCAGAATAAGATTACTATTGGGATTGATGAAGTGCAAATTCTAGAACTCGAAACACTGTTGTAAAGTAAATCAACTGTCGTTGCAAATACTATCTATGTTTAAACCCTAGATAACCAACTGTCGTTGCGAAATCAGATCAATCTAAACAAGCATTTAAATTCAGGTTCGATTTGTTCACAAAGATCCAAAGCCAACTGTCGTTGCGAATAAGATCTTTGCTCACCTATGATTCAGTTTCAGGAAATTCAATAATGATGTCTCATCTATTAAACAACCTAGGATATCTAATTCAGGCCTAAATCAGAATTCAAAGCAATCAAGGTGAAGAATAATAAATATGAATGCAAAATCCCATAAGTAATCAAACTCTAAAACTCTTCATTAGACCATTGAAAAATCCCTAAAACCTAACTAGGGAATTACTCAGACATAGACATGAATAATAAATCCCTAGTATAAAAATCTCTAAGTAAAATACAGCATAGCCTAAACAATGGCTGAAAATAAGTATTTATAGAATACAAAAACGTCATGGGCCCAATTGCAAACATCTGGGCTTTTTGGCGCGAAAAGGAAATCTTCTAAAACTTGGAATCTGGGCTGGTCCGATGGTCGTGTCGATCGACACGATAAGTGTGTCGCTCGACACTTGATAAATGTTCGTGTCGATCGACAGATGAAACCATGTTGATCGACAGACTCTGCATTTCTTCAATCCGAACTCGCCACTTTGACTGCTCATTCCGTTAAACTCCAAAATGCTCCAGTAAACACCAATTGAGTCCAATTCGTCTTTGTACCTAAGATAAAACATAAAAGACTCCAAAACACCAAAAGACTCTATAAAACGGACATATATCATGGTATAAAACTGGGTAAAAACCATGATATATCAACTCCCCCAGACTTAGCCTTTTGCTTGTCCCTAAGCAAAACAGTGTAATCACTCCTTTAGGAACCACATACCTTTGCAAAGCTAATCCGGTGATACTTCGATGTGTCCCTAAAAGCTTAGCAGTCCTCCAGATTGAATCCAAACCCCTTAGAGAATCTCAGACTTTCAGTCGCAAACCCCTTTAGTTTATTAAGTGCGGTCTCATCGAGGGAATATCGATCGCTGGACCTTCTAGATTCTTTCGCTTCCTTTAACACTTTCCTGCGTTTCACCCTCTCTCTTCCCTCTGAAACTGTATCCAATTAAGGATATCATAGAGATGCAATGCCCCTTTTTTTTTATAGATGATGGCGGGTACCTCAGCAGAGGGTCCTTTACCATTTGTTGTTTCTCTGCGTTTTATTCTGGCACTTTTGAATTCGGGCTTGCACTTTTCTGCTTGAACTACACTTTTCTGTAGACTTTTTTACTTCCTTGGCATCTCTATGATTCACTAGATCAGCGCTCACTAATGGTGTTCTTGTGGAGACAGGGTCATGAGGCTTTTTTTCTTTTTGATCTAGGACAGTTGTATTCGTCATTCGGGAAGAAGTTTCAAGAGCGGTCCGTCCTCGCTTCAAGTGTTTGGAAGCTGAATCAAGTCTTGCGATTACCAATGCCCTTGACAAGAAATTAGAGTTCATTAGGTCGGGGTCTTTGACATCCTTTCTGGCGTTCTCCAGAAATCTGAACTCGCTCCGTTAAACCGATCCACTTCCAGTTACCCACCTCAGCAAAACCAGCCAACTTGCATTAGAAATGGTCCTTGAGTGCTGTTCAAAGCAAGTCTAAAGGAGGTTTTGACTCAAAAATTTTTAAAATTAAACGAAAAACTCAAAAGAAAACACAAGTGTTAGCAACTACCTCCCCCAGACTTAAACAGCACTGTCCCCAGTGTTATTAAGCCTAAGATTGGCGAAACAAGATA
This sequence comes from Draba incana, assembly GCA_963576765.1. NCBI lineage: Eukaryota > Viridiplantae > Streptophyta > Magnoliopsida > Brassicales > Brassicaceae > Draba > Draba incana. Next base: position 721,545 of record OY755208.1, read on the forward strand.
AACAGGAATTGAAACGAATGAAAAATCAAGTAAGAATTCGTACCTGGGGGTCGTGTCGAGCGACACGACCTCTGTGTCGATCGACACTCATGATTCTGGTCAAATCGATTGACAACATTTTTCCTCCTGTCGAGCGACACACATATGCTCATCGCTCGACACAAAGTGCTGAAGAGCATTCTCACTCGTTTTCGAACGTCCATTTTCCTGAAAATCAAAGCAAAAACAACACCAAAACGTAAAATTGAAAAAGAAAACAATAATCTAAGTAAATAGTTAGTAGACTCACAAGTGGGTTGCCTCCCACTAAGCGCTTGTTTTAAGTCTTTAGCTTGACGTTGTTAGTATTCAGGCGTCAGGTGGATCTGCAAGGAGATTGGTATCTCCTCTATTCGGTAGAACACTCGCAGCTCCACTCTTCTTAGGACTCCTCTTTCCATCTCCCCCAGACTTATCAGAAACTATCTCAGGGAAAAGTTTCTTTGTATTCTCCAGCATTTGTCGAAGGACTTCCTCTCCATTCTCCTCCAAGTCTGGAGGGATAATGATCCTGAACTTGGAAAATGCTTTGGAAGCTTTCTTCTGTCTCCTATGTCCTTCGTTCTCCTCTTTGCACTCCTTAGAAATTCCTGCAAAGTCATCAGAAGAAAAACCAAGCATACTACGAGAAACTCGTTGCTTGCATGAGCGCGTAACAGCTTTTTCAACTATGAAATCCTGATGAAGAGTCTTGGAATCAAGAACAGGAAGTGCGTACCTTTGTTCAATGGGAGGCTTGGGGGTTGGGAGACTTGCAGGATCTAGCTTTTCTCCCTTAATGACTGTCCAGCAAGAGAAGTTATCCATTAAGATCGATGGGTAGAAGACTTCCTTGTTGATTTCTGTGAAGGAGATTCTCTGATTTGGGAAGTCCAGGACAGCTCCAACAGTGTTAAGGAAGGACGCACCGAGAACCATTGGCTTAGTGGTCTCGATGATGTGGAAATCAGTTGGTACAAGGCAATCTCCGATTCGAATCTTCAGATTAGGAATGAAGCCTGCAGAAGCTACTGAAGTAGTATCAATGAGGCCGACTAGAGCATTTGAAGACTTGATATTCGAGATCCCCAGCTTCTTCACAACATCATGTGAGATGACGTTCACATTAGCTCCAGTGTCTAAGAGAGTGCCTTCCAATTTCATGCCATTAATCGAACAAGGAACGATAAACTGCCATGGACTATCCCGCTTGATCAATTCCCTCAGGACCGGTTTTTCAACTACTCCAGGCTCCTTCTTACTGCTCTGAATGCTAGCTGACTCGCAAGGCTTCACAGAGGCTCTGGGGAATGGAAGAGGAGGCTTGTAAATGCGTTCGACGGTGCAAACAGAGGCTTTCGCGAAATCTGGTCGAATCTGAGACTGGTGTCGAGCGACTCTGGCAGCGTGTCGCTCGACACTCGAAGTTTCCTCGCGTCGATCGACACGATAGTCTACATCGATCGACATGCTCTGTTCCATCGTGTCGATCGACACCAAAGGTGTGTCGATCGACAGAGATACCCCTGTTCCGAAAATCTGAGCTTTTTCTTCTTCCGTAAAGTGATCGATTCGCCTCGGAGCTCGTTTCTTCTCTGTTCCAGACCTTAAACTGAGCATATTGGAGTGAAGCTTCGTCACTGTTGCACTGGTTTGTTGTACCTGAGTATCCAGCTTCTTCATATGGATGTTCAAGGACTCGATCTTTCCGTTCAAGTCCGTGTAGATGGAATCCAGCTTTCCATTCAAGTTGACAGTCAACGTCTGCTGTCCTTCCATCATTCGCTCCATCATAGACTCCATTTTACTCTCTCCAGAAGGCGGTGGAGGTTTCTGATAGGACGAGGATCCGTAGTCTCTCTGATAGTTGCTCTGGCAGGGCTTCTGATAAGCTGAAGAACCATATCCTTGACCATTGAACCGCTGATATCCAGAGCTATTCACGTAGTTCACGTCCTCTCCTGCTGTCTGAACATCCTGCGCAAAGTGAACCGCTTTCTTTCCAGCTAAAAGATCATGCATTGAATCCAACTTCTTTGTAACCTCTGCGAGCTGATTACCATTGACGTGCTGTGCGGATTTGCTCCTTTCGAAGTCTAGGTTCTTCGTACTATTGCTGTTAGCCAAGTTCTCTATCAACCTTAGAGCAGCCTCTGGAGAATTAGTGTTGAAATCCCCTTGGCTTGCAGCATCCAAACTCACAGCATACTGCATTGCAATCCCTCTTTGGAATATGCTCAATAACTGAACCTCATTGAAACCATGATGGGGGCAGTCCCTCTGGTAGCCCTTGAATCTATTCCAGGCAGCCTTGAATGCTTCTTGATCTCCTTGCTTAAAGGTAGTGATCTTGTATCGCAGGTCCTCAGACTTCGCATCATCGAAGAAATTGCTTAAGAAAGCATTCCTCGTGTCTTCCCATGTGGTAAGTGAACCTGGAGGGAGTGTCCTTAGCCAGCGTTTAGCTTCCCCATGTAGAGAGTACGGGAAAAGCTTGCAGAACAAGTAGTCTTCTGAGACTCCGTTGGCCTTGATGCTAGATGCAAGATCTTCAAATCTCTGAATACGAACGAGAAGTAGGCCGGCTTGAGCTCGAAGTCATTGCGCTGGAACGCTGGAGGTCGAATCGCGGCTCGATTCGCGTAAAACTGCTCTGGTCTGTTAAAATCAGCCAGCGTCCGATTCTGGTCAGGGCGTCGAGCGATGCCAGGATGGTGTCGCTCGACACCTTGAATTCCTTCGTGTCGAGCGATCTCTAGACCGTGTCGATCGACACGTTGGTTCTGATCCTGTCGAGCGATGAGCTCCCTCTGTCGCTCGACACGACGTAATTCCACGCGTCGAGCGATCTCCTCTTCTTGTCGCTCGACACGATCTTGTTCTTCGCGAGCGAGTCTGATTTCTTCGTCGCGTCTCTGCTCCAGCTCGTCGATCGGCTCAGCGACCACGTTCCCCTCAGCATCAATCCTCTGACCGTGTTCATTGTACTGGTTTCCTTCCCTGTCAAAGAAACCATCATCCCTCTGAAATATCATCGTATGCGCAACCATCGTTCTTACGCCTGAAAAACAAAACAAAAAGAAAAACAAAAAGAAAAAGTTAGTAAAGCAAAAACAAAAATAAAAAGTACTTAGACAAAATCCTAATGATAAAAATCTAATGGCGATGATTCCCCGGCAACGGCGCCAAAATTTGATATGCTCAAATTTCCCTAGAGCTACTCTCTCAAATTAAGAGATCGATTGTAGTACTTAGGGTGTCAATCCACAGGGAATCAGTTGCACAATAGATTTCAATGTTCAGACTATGCTAAGCAGAAAAGTTATAAATAAATTGCAGGAAATTGAAAACAGGATGATTGCAGGAACTTTAAATCAATAAGAGAAAAACGCTAAGCTTTAGGGAATTCGCAGGAAGAAATCCAAGTTGCAGAATAAGATTACTATTGGGATTGATGAAGTGCAAATTCTAGAACTCGAAACACTGTTGTAAAGTAAATCAACTGTCGTTGCAAATACTATCTATGTTTAAACCCTAGATAACCAACTGTCGTTGCGAAATCAGATTAATCTAAACAAGCATTTAAATTCAGGTTCGATTTGTTCACAAAGATCCAAAGCCAACTGTCGTTGCGAATCAGATCTTTGCTCACCTATGATTCAGTTTCAGGAAAATCAATAATGATGTCTCATCTATTAAACAACCTAGGATATCTAATTCAGGCCTAAATCAGAATTCAAAGCAATCAAGGTGAAGAATAATAAATATGAATGCAAAATCCCATAAGTAATCAAACTCTAAAACTCTTCATTAGACCATTGAAAAATCCCTAAAACCTAACTAGGGAATTACTCAGACATAGACATGAATAATAAATCCCTAGTATAAAAATCTCTAAGTAAAATACAGCATAGCCTAAACAATGGCTAAAAATAAGTATTTATAGAATACAAAAACGTCATGGGCCCAATTGCAAACATCTGGGCTTTTTGGCGCGAAAAGGAAATCTTCTAAAACTTGGAATCTGGGCTGGTCCGATGGTCGTGTCGATCGACACGATAAGTGTGTCGCTCGACACTTGATAAATGTTCGTGTCGATCGACAGATGAAACCATGTCGATCGACAGGCTCTGCATTTCTTCAATCTGAACTCGCCACTTTAACTGCTCATTCCGTTAAGCTCCAAAATGCTCCAGTAAACACCAATTGAGTCCAATTCGTCCATAAAAGACTCCAAAACACCAAAAGACTCTATAAAACGGACATATATCATGGTATAAAACTGGGTAAAAACCATGATATATCACCCATGATTGCTCTTCTCTCCAATTTAACGGATAAAAATCTTTACGGTTCTGCGACTACAGAGTTTACCCGAGTGTGAATGGAAAATCACTTGGAAATTTCTTTTTGGTATACAACAACACTGTTCCGATTTGTTTCCAATGAGATTTTTCCAACACCAGAATACGTTGATTTGTGTAGTTTCTTCTTCTCTATTTCCATGGCTGCTTCTTCTTCTTCTTCTTCTTCTACTCGCACTTGGAAATACGATGTTTTCCCGAGCTTTAGCGGTGAAGATGTCCGTAAATCGTTCCTCAGCCACTTTCTCGAGAAGCTTCAAGGCAAATCAATCATCACGTTCATCGACAATCGCATCGAGAGAAGCCGAACGATCGAGCTTGAGCTTTTACTGGCGATTAGACAATCGAGGATCTCCATCGTCGTTTTCTCTAAGAAATATGCTTCTTCTACATGGTGTTTGAACGAATTAGCTGAGATCCACGATTGCCATGAGGAATCGGATCAAATGGTGATTCCGATTTTCTACGAGGTTGATCCTTCTCATGTTAGAAAACAGACTGGAGAATTTGGAAAGGCCTTTGAAACCACATGCGAAGGCAAATCAGAAGATCGTATAGAAAGATGGAAGAAAGCTTTTTCAACAGTAGCAGGTTTAGCTGGATATGATTCTCAGAACTGGTATGTTCTTCTTTCTTTGATTTCATTGCGTTTTTATGATCTGAATATGTTGAACTATCCCAGAACTAGGTTTCGTTGCATAGACTCCAACATTTGACTATTCCTTGATTGGTAAGACTACCATAGCTAGAGAGAAGCAAGAAGCGAATGCGGGTATGCTTTGACAGAAAATTATAATGAATGTTATCACTTGACTCTCTTTTTCAGGATCAACATGAGATTGAAAACATTATTTGTTCTCATAAGTTTTTCACCTGTTCAATTGTTATGATGCAGATGACAGTTGTAACATCTCAAGAACCTTCCAGCTCTCTCTGCGACCATAGTGCAGTGAGCTTGGGATCGATGGCTCCGAATTTGGAGCTTTCCTTAAGGCTGGTTGGATCTTCTCCTCATGTTTCTTCTAGAAGCAAGGTTCCCTCGCCATCAACTTCTTTAAGGAACTTCCATGGTGATGGACCATCGCTGAATTTTTCCCTTTCTCCTTTTGATCAATGTCTCGAAGAAGAATGTGATCCCATGATAACGGAACAACTAGACACAGAGATTGAAGATACTTCGTCTTTTCCACAGCTTACCAACTATTTCAGGTGACTGCAACATCTTACAAATCTATTTTATCCAAACCTTATTGATCAAATAAAATCTTCAATGAGTACTCTACGTGAGAAAGAACAGACGATTGCATTTATAAACTTCACTCTAGCCATCTTTTTCCCCATGCAGATGATGGAAGTAACATCTCGTGAAGCTTCCAACTTATTCCGCAGCCAAACCATTACAGGTCCAACTCTATGCCAAGAATTGTATAATGAATATTAATCGAAATTACTATGGACTGTCGTGCGAAGATATCTCAGACTGGTGGTGCCACTCTCTTTGTACAGCTATTGAGGATGCGAATGCTATGGAAGTTTGTTCCCTGTGGAGTAGTTGCAGGTCGATGCAACAACAACACGAGCATAAGGTTTGTTTCCTCCATGGTGTCAACTCTATTACTTGTTGTTTATTCACTTCAATTACTCTTTTTTATAAGATTTGAATATTCTTTTTTTTTAGGCGAATTTGTGCAAGGAATTATATTTCAAATTCTCGAAATGAATATGAATGTGTTGGTGAGCTATGGGCCTTGTATGTTCTTTTCATTTCCCGAAGGAAAATCATTTATCAGCCCAATAAGTTTTGTTTCTTCCAGCCTCTCTCTCCCTCTGTCTCTCACACGGAGTATTAGTTATTACCTACCACATGGGGTTTCTCACTTGAGAGTGGAAAGTTGCTTTTGACTTTTGAGTGGGAAATGGGAAAAATCACTTGGAAATTTCCTGCAAGTTTCCTCTTGCTCTACTTGTCTGCTACAAACACTGTTTCCAATGAGATTTGTCCAACACCAAATTAGGTTAATTTGTGTAGTCTCTTCTTCTCCTTCCCATAAGAATCTCAACATCTTTTCTCTAGTTTCTTTTCAATGGCTTCTTCTTCGTCTTCTTCTTCTCGCACCTTGAAATACGATGTTTTCCCGAGCTTTAGCGGTGAAGATGTTCGCAGATCATTCCTTAGTCATCTTCTTAAGGAGCTCAATCGCAGATCAATCAGTACTTTCATAGACCATGGAATCGAAAGAAGCAGCGAGATCGCGCCTGCGCTTTTATCGGCGATTAGAGAATCGAGGATCTCGATCGTCGTCTTCTCTAAGACGTATGCTTCTTCCACATGGTGCTTGAATGAATTGGCGGCGATTCACGAGTGTAAGGGATTTGGTCTGATGGTGATTCCGGTTTTCTACGATGTTGATCCTTCTCATGTGAGAAAACAGACCGGAGATTTTGGAAAGGCCTTTGATGCGACCTGCAATGGCAAAACGGAAGATGAGAAACAAAGGTGGATCCAAGCTCTCAGAAAAGTAGCAGACATCGCTGGAGAGGATTCTCGGAATTGGTATGTTCTTTATCTCAGAATTGGGGTTTCATTTGAATAGATTTCGAGATTGTGCTTTTGGTAATGGGGAATTTGGTTATTGGATTTTTAGGAGTGATGAAGCGAAGATGATAGAACAAATCTCCAATGATGTGTCCAATAAGCTTTTTACACCATCCGATGATTTTCGTGACTTTGTGGGGATTGGAGCTCATGTAGAGGCAATTATGGATTCAATGCTGTGTTTGGAATCCGGGGGTGTGAGAATGGTAGGGATTTTGGGGCCTTCAGGGATTGGTAAAAGTACCATTGCTAGAGCTCTATACAGTCGAATATCTAGCCAATTCCACCATCGGGCTTTTGTATCTTTTAAGAGAACCACCCAGAACAAAACGATAGCCGACTTTGACATGAAGCTGAGTTGGGCAAAACATTTTCTATCAGAGATTCTATGTCAAAAGGACATAAAGATAGAAAGTCTAGGTGCGGTGGAACAAAGGCTAAAGCACAGGAAAGTTCTTATTGTGCTTGATGATGTGGACGAAATAGAGCTGCTAGAGACTTTGGTAGGACAAATCGGATGGTTTGGATTTGGAAGCAGAATCATTGTGGTCACTCAAGATAGGCAGATTCTCGAGTCACATGAGATTGAACTTATTTATGAGGTGGAGTTCCCATCTGAAGATTTGGCTCTTCAAATGTTTTGTCGGTCTGCTTTTAGGCGAAACTCTCCACCTGATGGTTTCATAGAGCTTGCCGTTGAAGTTGCAGAACTTGCTGGTAATCTTCCTTTGGGTCTCGACGTTTTGGGTTCTTCTTTAAGAAATAAGGACAAGGAGGAGTGGGGGGAGATGATGCCTATGCTCCGAAATGGTTTGAACGGGAAAATTGAGAAAACATTAAGAGCCTGTTATGAAGGATTAGATGAAAAAGATTATCAAGATGTATTCGTCTACATTGCGTGCTTATTCAATGGTGAGAGTGTCAATTACATCAAAAACTTGTTGGAGACGAGCGTTCGCACTAGTGTTAACACTAGCCTTAGAACGCTAGCTGATAAGTCCCTCCTACGTATAATTACACCACACGAAACTGTGGAAATGCACATTTTGCTGCAAAAGTTGGGTAGAGAAATTGTTCGTGCAGAGTCAATTAACAATCCTGGAAAACGTCGATTTTTGGTGGATGCGAAGGATATATCTGATGTATTTAACGATAATACTGTAAGTTCTCATATATGATTTCACTCCTCACCTTATTTGAATTCAGTCGTCTTTGGTGTTTGATAAATTGTCTGAATTTTCTTTCGTGGGGATTTTTCTTTCAGGGTACAGAAAATGTCCTAGGATTACATATCGACACATCAGAAATTTACAAGCCATTGTCTATTGATGAAAAATCGTTCGAAGGAATGCGTAACCTCCAGTTCATAAAGTTTTACAATGAGGGGTGGAGTACCGGTGAAGTCAGATTGTATTTACCTCGAGGCTTCCTTTATTTACCCCGTAAACTCAGATTGCTACATTGGGATGAATATCCAGCAAAATGTTTACCTTCTAGCTTTAGTGCAGAATATCTGGTTGAACTTATAATGGAGGATAGTAAGCTTGAGAAGTTGTGGGAAGGAGCTCAGGTACCAACTTGTACCTTTATTTTTTTCGTTATTTTATACGGTGTTGCTTAGAATCTGTTTAGTATGTTTTGAACGTGTGTGCTATCTTTTCCCCTACTTTGTTCTCAGCCATGTAGAAGCCTCAAGGTGATAAATTTATCTAGATCCCCAGATTTGAAAGAATTTCCTGATCTTTCTAATGCCACAAGTCTCGATAGTTTGATACTTACGGATTGCACATCTTTGGTGGCACTACCTTCTTCAATTCGGAATCTCAATAAACTGAGAGATTTATGTATGGAGAGATGTACAAAGCTCGAGGTTCTTCCAACTGACGTCAACTTAGAATCTCTTGATTCCCTCGATTTGAGAGGATGCTCAAGGTTGAAAAGTTTTCCTCGGATTTCAAGAAACATTTCAAGGCTTTATCTAGATGGAACTGCAATGGAAGAAGATGATTGTTTATGGATTGGGAATCTCTTGGGGCTCACTTTACTTGAATGGGTAAATTGTCCTTTGAGATGTATGCCTTCTAACTTTAATCCAGAACATCTTGTCAAAATCAATATGAGAGGTATCAAGCTTGAGAAAATATTGACAGGAGTCCGGGTAAGGTTTTTCGTAAATTTTCAATTTCTTTATTTATTACCAAGGAGGAAACCATCTTCGTTGTTTTTCGAATTGGCTTGCGTTCCAAGATCTTTTAATCTGTATGCTATAATCTGAGGTATCATAATGGCTTGAAATCCATAGGCTGTAACCGTTACCTATGAGTGGATCCAAATTGCCCATAATTTTGTTTTCATGACTAGGAACCTTAACGTTCGAATTTTTATGACTCATTTTGTTAATTATTTTTCGAGGGTTGGGTGGGAGTAGTGTGAGTTTCGTGGACTAGTCGTAATTATGTTTTTGATTGATCCAGACCGCCAAAGTTATATATATGACTAGGGTTTAGCTCTTTTGGTCATTAACAAATGAGTTTTATGCGTTGGGTAGCCATAATTATGTTCAACGGCCAACCTAGACTGGTCAAATATTAGAGTCTACGATTCTACACTAACAACGGTTTGTTTATTTTCTTATGTTTCAGTCGCTTGAAAGTGTCAAGTCCGTGGATTTTTCAGGATCCAAAAATCTGAAAGAAATTCCATATCTCTCAATGAGTCTCAAATATTTAATCCTTGACGGTTGCAAAAGTTTGGAGACCCTTCCTTCTTCGTTTCAGAATCTTGATAAGCTGGAGAGGTGGAGCATGAGTGGCTGTGAAAGCCTGAAAGAAATTCCAGATCTTTCAAAGACCATCAATCTCGAGCGGTTGAATTTGTCAAGATGTAAAAGCCTGAAAGAAATTCCAGATCTTTCAAAGGCCACCGGTCTCATGGAATTGGATTTGTCAGGATGTGTAAACCTGAAAGAAATTCCAGATCTTTCAAAGGCCATCAATCTCGAGCGGTTGAATTTGTCGGGATGTGAAAGCCTGAAAGAAATTCCAGATCTTTCAAAGGCCATCAATCTCGAGCGGTTGAATTTGTCACGATGTGTAAGCCTGAAAGAAATTCCAGATCTTTCAAAGGCCATCAATCTCGAGCAGTTGAATTTGTCAGGATGTGAAAGGCTGAAAGAAATTCCAGATCTTCCAATGGCCATCAATCTCGTGCTCTTGAATTTGTCGGGATGTGAAAGCCTGAAAGAAATTCCAGATCTTTCAAATGTCACCAATCTCGAGGACTTGGATTTGTTAGGATGCAAAAGCCTGAAAGAAATTCCAGATTTTTCAAAGGCCATCAATTTCAAGTGGTTGAATTTGTCGGGAAGTGAAAGCTTGAAAGAAATTCCAGATCTTTCAAATGCCATCAATCTCGTGTTGTTGCGTTTGTCAGGATGTGAAAGGCTGAAAGAAATTCCAGATCTTTCAATGGCCATCAATCTCGTGGAGTTGGATCTGTCAGGATGCAAAAGCCTGAAAGAAATTCCAGATCTTTCAAAGGCCACCAGTCTCGAGCGGTTGAATTTGTCGAGATGTGAAAGCCTGACAGAAATTCCAGATCTTTCAAAGGCCATCAATCTCGAGTGGTTGAATTTGTCGGGATGTGAAAGCCTGACAGAAATTCCAGATCTTTCAAAGGCCATCAATCTCGTGCTCTTGAATTTGTCGGGATGTGAAAGCCTGAAAGAAATTCCAGATCTTTCAAATGTCACCAATCTCAAGGGCTTGGATTTGTTAGGATGCAAAAGCCTGAAAGAAATTCCAGATCTTTCAAAGGCCATCAATTTCAAGTGGTTGAATTTGTCGGGAAGTGAAAGCTTGAAAGAAATTCCAGATCTTTCAAATGCCATCAATCTCGCGCTGTTGCGTTTGTCAGGATGTGAAAGGCTGAAAGAAATTCCAGATCTTTCAATGGCCATCAATCTCGTGGAGTTGGATCTGTCAGGATGCAAAAGCCTGAAAGAAATTCCAAATCTTTCAAAGGCCACCAGTCTCGTGCGGTTGAATTTGTCGAGATGTGAAAGCCTGACAGAAATTCCAGATCTTTCAAATGCCATTTATCTCGAGCGGTTGAATTTGTCAGGATGTAAAAGCCTGCAAGAAATTCCAGATCTTTCAAATGCCACCAGTCTCATGGAATTGGATTTGTCAAGATGTGTACGCCTGAAAGAAATTCCAGATCTTTCAATGGCCATCAATCTCGTGGAGTTGGATTTGTCAGGATGCAAAAGCCTGAAAGAAATTCCAGATCTTTCAAAGGCCACCAGTCTCGAGCGGTTGAATTTGTCAAGATGTGAAAGCCTGACAGAAATTCCAGATCTTTCAAAGGCCATCAATCTCGAGCGGTTGAATTTGTCAGGATGTAAAAGCCTGCAAGAAATTCCAGATCTTTCAAATGCCACCAGTCTCATGGAATTGGATTTGTCAAGATGTGTACGCCTGAAAGAAATTCCAGATCTTTCGATGGCCATCAATCTCGTGGAGTTGGATTTGTCAGGATGCAAAAGCCTGAAAGAAATTCCAGATCTTTCAAAGGCCACCAGTCTCATGGAATTGAATTTGTCAGGATGCTCACGGTTGACAAGTTTTCCTCAGCTTTCAACGAGCATTAAATTACTTCATTTACACGACACTGCCATTGAAGAAGTTCCTTCTTGGATTGACAATATTGCTGGGCTCACTAACCTGTGGATGACAGGTTGTCGGAAGTTAAGAAAAATCTCAGCAACAATTTGGAACTTGAAACATCTCCAGTGTGTTGATTTTACAGAGTGTGTAGGCATCACGTCACTCAGTGATGCAAGTCTCGTGAAAACGGTAGCAAAATTACATGAGGAAATGTATCTCTCCTGCTCCGATTCAGATATTGACAATTTCCATTCAGATACTAAGTTCCTATTCCAAAATTGCTTCAATTTGGATCAAGACGCGCAGAAATTCATCATACAGTCGAATTTCAGGTATGCAATCTTACCTGGTAAAAAAGTGCCTACGTACTTCATGCATCGAACTCGTGGAAGCTGCCTAACTGTCCCTTTACCTCAAAGCTCTCTTTCTCAAAACCATTTGAAATTAACGGCTTGCTTCAAAGCTCTCTTCCAATATTCTTATGAAAAGATCATTGTCCACTGGAAATTCAGAAGTGGGGAGGATACACATGAAGTTAAGTTTGACATGGTGTCAGCTAAGTTGGATCATCTGGTCGTGTTTCACTTTAATATCTGCTTTGAAGAAGATCCTCCATCTCAATTGGACTGCAACAATGTGGAGCTTGAGTTTGAACTCCATAGGACTAGTTGTTGTCATTGCTACAGCATATTTGGCACTAAAGACCGCAACCTAAAAACTTGTCCCATTGAGCCATGGAAGATAAAAGGATGCGGTGTTCGAGTCTTGGATGTCTCTCAATCTCTGGATGATAATGATATTAGCTCTGAAACTGAGTACACCGATCAATATGGAGAACGTGATGTAGAGACTGAGAGAAGCAAGAAGCGAATGCGGGTAAGCTTTGGCATAAATCCAACAGAATACCATAACTGCTATCTCTTGATTCTCTTTTTCAGGATCAACATGAAAATGAAAACATTATCTATTCTAATAGATTTATTTATTGTTATGCAGATGACAGTGGTACCATCTCAAGAAAATTCCAACTCTCTCTGTGGCCAAACTGCAATGAACCAAGGATCGATGGCTCTGAATTTGGAGCTTGCCTTAGGGCTGGGTGAAGCTCATCCTCACGTTTCTTCTAGAACTTCTTCAAGGAATTTTCATGGTAATGGTGATGGACCATCACTGAATCTTTCCCTTTCTCCTTTTGATCCGCGTCTCGAGGAAGAAGCTGTGTATTTTGATCCCATGATAACGGAACAGCAACACACAGGGACACCCAGTGAGGAGGATACTTCATCTTCTCCACATCTTATACACTTTTTCAGGTGACCCCAACATCTTAAATATCTATTTTATTCAAACTTAGATGCTACAGAGTACACATGATTGAATAAATAAATTTTACTCTAGCCATCTTTATTTATCCCTTGCAGATGATGGAAATAACATCTCCAACTCAGTGACGAGTGATCAGTTGAGAAGTTCTCCTCAACTCTAAGTTGACGGGTAAAAAATCTTATGGTTCTGAGTTCTCTGAGTGTGAAATGGAAAATCACCTCGAAATTTCCTGTAACTCTCCTTTTGCTATACAACATCACTGTCCAGAATCGTTTCCCATGGAATTTTTCCAACACCAGAATACGTTGATTTGTGTAGTCTCTTCTCCTTCCCATCGAATTTTAATATCTTTTCCATGGCTTCTTCTTCTTCTTCTTCTTCTACTCGCACCTGGAAATACGATGTTTTCCCTAGCTTTAGCGGTGAAGACGTCCGTAAATCATTCCTCAGAGATGTATGCCTTCTAAATTTCACCCGGAACATCTCACTGAACTCAGAATGAGTGGTAGCAATCTTGAGAAACTATGGGAAGGTGTCCAGGTAAATATTATTTTTTTTGGTTTAGTTAACTGTAAGATTTATTGATTTTTGTTTTGTAAACGACGTATACAAAATATTATACCTAATTACATTTTAGGTCAATCGCCAAACTATAGTTAACTAATTAGAAGAGGTCCATATCTTCAAGTCAATCTCGTATCTAATAGACATTGAAAAAACGATAATTAATCATATAGTTTTGATCAAATGTCATGTCATGGTGTTAAATAGGATGAACTAGACAATCTTTTTGTTTGTTTCAAAATATAAGAATCTTTTTTTTCTGTCCCTTTACCTCAGAGCTCTCTTTCTCAAAAGAAAATTTAGGACTTACGGCTTGCATCGTACCTGAACTTGTGACTGCCTCCCTTTCGCCAAAGATCATCATTGTCCACTGGAAATTCAGGGGGGGTAACGGGTATGTGTAATATTGACCCTGTCTCAGACTTTTGTGAGATGGATCATATGGTCGTGTTTCGCTTTGGTTTCTGCCCTCAAGAAGAAGTCAATGATCCTCCATAGCACTTATCTTTGTAATTGCTACGACATACTAGGGACTAAAGAACCAGACACTTGTCCCAGTTTGCCATGTAAGATAAAAGGATGCGGTGTACGAGTCTTGAATGTCCCTCTGTCTATGGTTGCTAGTAGCTCTGAAATAGAGTACACAGGTCAATCTGGAGAAAGTGATGTAGAGACTGAGAGAAGCAAGAAGCGCATGCGGGTAAGCTTTGGCATCAATACAACAGAGAGTTATATATAATAGATGCTATCTCTCGACTCTCTTTTTTTTCGGAAATAACCTAAAAATGTAATTTATCATAAGAGATTCGCTTTTTGATTTATTGTGATGCAGATGACAGTTATAACATCTCAAGAACATTGCAACCCACCCGGCGGGCAAACTCCAACTCCAAATTTGGACCTTTCATCGGTTATGGATGTAGATATAAAGGAAGAAGTTTTGTGTGTTGATCCCATGATAACGGAACAACAAGATACAGAGACACCCATTGTGGATCCTTCATTCTCTTCACAACTTCTAAACTTTTTCAGGTGACTTGATAAATCTTACTTATCGATTTTACTCTATTCAAAAATCATCTAGGATCTTCAATGACTATCTATAATGATAATAATTGTAGATGATTTCGTAGATTCACGCTAACCAGTTTTTTCCTACAGTTTGTGGAAATAACACTTCTGTTAAGTCAAACCGGTTACTGCTCCAACTCAGTACCCTTGAGCACGAGTTATTCTACTTCATCCAATACATCAGATGGGTTTGTGTTTACCAGCTGAACTTTGTGTGTATTCATACACAGATGATTGAACAAATTGTATAGATTTGGAAATTGCTTTAAGGGATTTCAGTATTGGATTTTAGGAGTGAGGCGCAAAGATGATTGAACAAAGTGTAAGGGTTTGAAATTTGAGTTAGTGCTATGAACTTAAGCTTTGATACAGAGAAATTAACGAGTCCATCCGAATAGTTGTTAAGCTGTTGACATGGCTAACATTTGCTTAAAAATAGTGGCATTAAATAATTTAAATTACTTTGAGATTCTTAAGTTGTTGACTGACATGGCTAACATTTTCTTTAATTAGATACTGTAGACAAGCCTATAAAATCTGCAAATCTTATTCTACACAGGTATACATAAGCATTTTGGCCTTCTCTCGATTATATACTTGTTTAAACAAAGTAAGATCTAGGCATTTAGTGGAAATAAAGAATGTAAGATCTTTCTACTTAAAATGATAAAAAATGTGATTTAATAATGCATTCACTTTTTTTTTTCTTTTAAAAAGGAAGAATTAAAATCATCAAAATAATGCATTATAAAAAGTACTTTGAATTTCTTATGTTGTTGACATGGCTAACATTAGTGGTGGGCGTTCGGTTCTTCGGTTCGGTTTTGGTTCGGTTTTTCGATTTTAGCAAAAATGAGTCCATATATAAACTGAATGAATTATGGATCGGTTCGGTTTGGTTTCACTTCGGTTTCGGTTCGGTTTTGGTTTTCATTTAAGGTCCATAATAGAACCGAATAGCTTCGGTTTCGGTTCGATTTCGGTTTTTAACTAAATAACCGAATCAAAACCTATAAAAATCAATTGCACAATAAAATTAAACACAAAAATATCATATTCAAAGTGTTTTTAGTATAAAAGTTATAAATAAACACTAAGTGAGACACCAAAACACAAAGTTCTAAAAGAAACACAAAGTATTTGACTACTAATCCATAAAACACAAAGACTCACAGCATACAAAAACTCATAGTTCGGTTTCATTCGGTTTTTCAGTTTAAACCGAAACTGAACCGAAACCTATGGACTATATTTTGCTTAGTCCAATAGGTATAACCCAAATATCCACACCGAACCGATACCTATGTTTTCGGTTCGGTTCGGTTCGGTTTGGTTCGGTTCGGTTTTTTGGTTTTGGGTATTTTTGCCCATCCCTAGCTAACATCCTTTATATATTATTTGGGAGGTGATTTGTGAGAAAATTATGACATGGCTCAAAATCAATTGTGACATGACTCAAAAAAAAATGTGACATGGCAAATTTGAATCATCATCACAAAATCTTTCTATAACTAAGTTATATTCTTTCCATAAAAAAAAAAAATCATTATTTATATTATTTTCGTTGTTCACTAATTAAATGTCTGAAAATTAATTTTTGTCACAATAAAATTTTTGAAAAGTTTTATATAAATATATTATCACTAAAATTTATAATAAAACTTACTAAAAATTTTAAAGAGATACTATTAATTTTTGTGACAAAAACTACCAAAAAAATAACAACTTTTTTTTTAAAACTCGATTTATATTCTAAAATCTCTAAAAAATAATTTTTAATAATTATAAACAAATACATATCAAAATCAAATATCGTTCATTAGATTATTCATTCATTTCATTGGTCATTCATGCTCTAAAATTAATGCTATTCAAGAAAACGTCATTATTGCATAATATTTGGCTATGAAAGAATTCAAGAGGATTGGAGATTTGTTTGTTCACAGAAGTAAAACCAAAAGAAAAAGATGATGAAAATGTTCAAAATTTTTGGTGATGAAAAAAAAGTAAGAATATATATCAAATAATAGGCTTCTTCGAACTTTAAGACATATAAATATTGATTTATTTAAAATTTTAATGTATAATGAGGCATGATTCAGATATAATAGGTTTAGAAAAAATAGTAAATACGTAAGATATTTAAGAAAAAATTCAATGAATATATTTTATAAAGTAAACTTATAAATTTGGTTTTGAATTTTTATCTCCGCGTATAACGCGTGAAGTCACCTAGTAGGATACATGGCAATTACTGTTGACAAACCTATAAAATCTAGAAATCTGCAAATCTTATTGTATACGAGTATGCATTACATAATACTTCGGCCCTCTCTAGTATTACTTAGTTTTAAAACGATCGTTTGATTCAGAACAATGAATAATATTTTTGTTTTTGTTTTTCTTATTATTACTGCCTTATATTTTGGGAGGTCTAATGAATCTCTTTGTAACAAAAACACAGTAGCTTTCCAAAACCACCTTTTATCAAGTCGTAGTATTCTTAAAGTTCATTGCAAATCCGTAACCGGCGATTTAGGTGACCATTTTCTGAAATTTGAAAGTCCAACATACAATTTTAGCTTTCATGATAATATCATCGGTAGTACGAGGTTTATCTGTAACATGTGGAAGGGAGCTAAAATGGAGTATCACCAATCTATTTGAGCATATGCGGAAGATCAATTTATTATTAGATGTGGAACGATATACTCATGGGATATAAGAGATGATGGTATTTATTTATCAAAAGATGATAAGCCAAAGGAGCTCATTTACCAATGGATTAAAGGTTAACATGCTTGTGATAATAGTATTGTTGTGTTTTACTTTTGATTTATGAATCAAATCTATAAAGTTATTATAAATAAAGGAAGGTCCTTCTTGGCTCCGGTTACCAGAGCCGGATCTGAGCAAAAACATTTGAAACATTTGAATGGACCCCACTTTGTAGGGGCCCCACTTATTTAAAAAAAATCAAATTTATATATTAATTTACATAAAAATAAATTATTTGATGTAAAAAATGAAAGTTTGGTGAGATAGCAAACAATTTTTTGTTTATAGAATTTAGTAGTTTATAAGATTATATGATTAAAATATAAAAATGTTAAAAATAGATTTTCTATAAATTTATTTCAAAGAAGAAAACATGATTGTATTGTTGATAAGAAAAATTATTTTTGTTTAAAAATGATGTAAATTAAATATTGGCTATTTAAGTTTGTATAGGGCCCCAACAATCTCAAATCCGGCTCTGCCGGTTACGTCACAAAATAAACGTGTAAAACAAACCTCAATCTTGGAAAATTAGGGTTTTTATCTTTGCCTCTCCATGCTCACCTCTTATGCAGAGGCCAATACCTCTTTTTAGCTCTCATTCAGTTTCTGAATTAATTAACATCACTATTTGATCATTTGCTTTGTTTAATTGAAGCTTATGCCTTTTGACCATCTTGAAAAATATATGTCCAAGAACATTCAAGCTCTCCACTTAATAAACTTAAAATTCAAAATAGAATGTTTGATAGTTTTTAGACTAATTTTTTTTTTAAAATGGAGCGACAAAAACAGAGAAAACAATCATATCATATGATTATGATTCATATGTGACTTGAAGCACGTATTTGAACCATTGTGATTATCATAATGGGCCGTAAGATATGGGTAATGGCCCATTTCTAGACTTAAAAACTTTTTCGACAAATGAATTTTTCTCTATCGCTCTGATTTCTCTCCCATGGCTTCTTCTTCGTATTCACCTTCTACTCGCACTTGGTTTTCCCGAGCTTCAGTGGTGGAGATGTGTCCGATTGCGCCTGAGCTTTTACTGGCGATTCGAGACTCGAGGATCTCGATCGTCGTGTTCTCGAAGAAGTAAGCTTCTTCCATTTGGTGTTTTAATGAATTGGTGGAAATTCACAGGAATGGGATCAAATGGTGATTCCGATTTTCTACGAGGTTGATCCTTCTCATGTTAGAAAACAAAGCGGAGAATTCGTTGGGATTGATGCTCATTTAGAAGCTAGAATGGTAGAGATTTTAGGACCTTGGAGAATTGGTAAGATTACCATAGCAAGAGCTCTGTTCAGTCAACTCTCTAGCCGATTCCACCATCGTGCTCTGAGAGTGAATACTAGTAACCAATATGGAGAAAGTCACAAACCATCATGGCTCTTTCACTGGCGTGTCTCATGGCTTTTCAATTTTTTTCAGGTAACTCGACGAACATCTCACCTCTTTTTATATTCTTGAATAACACGATGAACAAACATATACAGTACTTCCTTTCGTTTTAATGTATCATAAATAACTTTCTCGAGGTTGCTGACGTTTTGGATCCAAGGTTTCACCATTGAATCCAAGAGTGGTTGCAGTATCTTCTTTGGCAAGATCACACTTTGGTTTCTTCTCTGGGATTGCTTCCTTGAGAATTTGTCTTTCTTGAAACATGTAAGTATTCTTCTATGAGAAACAAGAGTTGCATATTACAGAATAAACATCTTTGATGGGTTGTAATATTGCACATCGTACATCAGCTCTTAGTCGGAAAGGCTTTGGATTTGTGAGCTTAGGTTTTGTGTACTTGACTCGGGTACTAGCTGAAACAGTCTTTCCATTGAAACACTTATCTGCTATTGTCATTCCCTGGTTCATAAAGATACATAATAAATACACAGAAGAGGATACTAGAGTCCAATTCGAAAGTAATGGAAAGAAACTTAGGAGTGGATTTGAAATTTTCTTTCTTGCCGAAAATTTTCTTTTTCATTGCAGGATCGGTGTTATGCTCGACTTTCCTGCAAGATTGAAACAAAACAAAGTATATCTGTGAGGTATTTGCTAAAATGGAATCCAAAGTAAAGCAAGTAAGCAACATTTTCCTCATCTGTTACTATCCAAGGCTATAGCATTCTCCTTATCATCGCTTTCTTTATCGATATCCGCTGCATTAGTAGCATTTTCTTTGTCGTCGCACACCAATGGTAATGCATTTTCCTTGTCTTCAATCTCCATAGTCTCATCTAGCTTTGCTTTACCCACTCCACTTTCGTTTACTACCGCAGGATCTTCCCTTTCGATATCCACTGCATTAGTAATCACTGCAATTTGAATTTCCTTTGCAGCAAGATCTTCTTTTCCTTCAACTTCTGTTTCAAAGTACCATGACCATAGGTAATGCATTTTCCTTGTCTTCAATCTCCATAGTCCCATATTGCTTTGACTTATCCAATTCACTCTTATTTGTTGCAGCATGATCTTCTCTAGCTAATTTAAGGAATCCCATAAATGAGTTTATTAAAATCGTAATTTTGCTATTTTTAAAAATCAGTTACTATAAAACCCCAGAATTTCCAGAAATTACAGTACATAGGATCCAGAAAATCTCAATAGTCAAACAAAGGCTCCTCGAGTTGCAGTAGCCATCAATAGTTGGTAAGCTTTCTTAATTCTGTACTCATCTCATTTTTATATAAGAATAAGATAAGATAAATTATACACATAAAGAAATAAATCTTAAGGTTTAGGTGGAAGCCACCTCGAAGTCTCACACTTATTACTTACCACATGGGGTTTCTCACTTGAGAGTGGGATGGGAAAAATCACTTGGAAATTTCCTGCAAGTTTCCTCTTGCTCTACTTCTCTGCTACAAACACTGTTTCCCATGAGATTTATCCAACACCAAATTGTGTAGTCTCTTCTTCTCCTTCCCATAAGAATCTCAACATCTTTTCTCTAGTTTCTTTTCAATGGCTTCTTCTTCGTCTTCTTTTTCTCGCACCTTGAAATACGATGTTTTCCCGATCTTTAGCGGTGAAGATGTTCGCAAATCATTCCTTTGTCATCTTCTTAAGGAGTTCAATCGCAGATTAATCATTACTTTCATAGACCATGGAATCGAAAGAAGCAGCGAAATCGCGCCTGCGCTTTTATCGGCGATTAGAGAATCGAGGATCTCGATCGTAGTCTTCTCTAAGACGTATGCTTCTTCCACATGGTGCTTGAATGAATTGGCGGCGATTCACGAGTGTAAGGGATTTGGTCTGATGGTGATTCCGGTTTTCTACGATGTTGATCCTTCTGATGTGAGAAAACAGACCGGAGATTTTGGAAAGGCCTTTGATGCGACCTGCAATGGCAAAACGGAAGATGAGAAACAAAGGTGGATCCAAGCTCTCAGAGAAGTAGCAAACATCGCTGGAGAGGATTCTCGGAATTGGTATGTTCTTTATCTCAGAATTGGGGTTTCATTTGAATAGATTTCGAGATTTTGCTTTTGGTAATGGGGAATTTGGTTATTAGATTTTTAGGAGTGATGAAGCGAAGATGATAGAACAAATCTCCAATGATGTGTCCAACAAGCTTTTTACACCATCCGATGATTTTCGTGACTTCGTGGGGATTGATGCTCATATTGAGGCAATTATGGATTCATTGTTGTGTTTGGAATCCGGGGGAGTGAGAATGGTAGGGATTTTGGGGAGTGAGTAAGACTACCATAGCTAGAGCTTTGTTCAATCGAATATCTAGCCAATTCGACCATTGGTCTTTCGTTAGTTATAAGAGAGCCGTGCAGGAAAAAAAGATAGCAGACTTTGGCAAGAAGCTTGGTTGGGCAAAACACTTTCTATCAGAGATTTTAGGTCAAAAGAACATAAAGATAGAAAGTTTAGGTGCGGTGCAACAAAGGCTGAAGCACAGGAAAGTTGTTATTGTGCTTGATGATGTGGATGAAATAGAGCTACTAGAGACTTTGGTGGGACAAACCGGATGGTTTGGATTTGGAAGCAGAATCATTGTGGTCACTCAAGATAAGGCAATTCTCATCTCGCATGAGATTGAACTTATTTATGAAGTTGAGTTACCATCTGAAGATTTGGCTCTTCAGATGTTTTGTCAATCTGCTTTTGGGAAAACCTCTCCACCTGATGGTTTTATGGAGCTTGCTGTTGAAGTTGCAAAGCTTGCCGGTAATCTTCCTTTGGGTCTCAACGTTTTGGGTTCTTCTTTAAGAGGGAAGCTAGAGGAGCATTGGGTGGACATGATGCCTAGGCTCCGAAATGGTTTGAATGGGAAAATTGAGAAAACACTAAGACTGTGTTATGATGGATTGGATGAAAAAGATGATCAAGATATATTCCTGTACATTGCGTGTTTATTCAATGGTGAGAGTGTCAATTACATCAAAAACTTGTTGGAGGAGAGTTTTCATACTAGTGTTAACACTAGCCTTAGAACTCTAGCTCATAAGTCCCTCCTACGTATAATTACACCACACGAAACTGTGAAAATGCACATTTTGCTAGAGAAGTTGGGTAGAGAAATTGTTCGTGCAGAGTCAATTAACAATCCCGGAAAACGTCGATTTTTGGTGGATGCGAAGGATATATCTGATGTATTTAACGATAATATTGTAAGTTTTTATATATGCTTTCATTCCTCATTTTGTTTGAATTTAGTAGTCTTTGGTGTTTGATAAATTGTCCGGATTTTCTTTCGTGGGGATTTTTCTTTCAGGGTACAGAAAATGTCCTAGGAATACATTTCGACACATCAGAAATTTACAACCCATTATCTATTGATGAAAAATCGTTCGAAGGAATGCGTAACCTCCAGTTCATAAAGTTTTACAAAGAGCAGCAGTGGAGATATACGTTCAAAAAACTCAGATTGTATTTACCTCGAGGCCTCCTTTATTTACCCCATAAACTCAGATTGTATTTACCTCGAGGCCTCCTTTATTTACCCCGTAAACTCAGATTGCTACATTGGGATGAATATCCAGCAAAATGTTTACCTTCTAGCTTTAGTGCAGAATATCTTGAAGTTGAACTTAAAATGGTGGATAGTAAGCTTGAGAAGTTGTGGGAAGGAGCTCAGGTACCAACTTGTAGCTTTATTTTTTTCGTTATTTTATATGGTGTTGCTTAGAATCTGTTTAGTATGTTTTGAACGTGTGTATTATCTTTTCCCCTACTTTATTTTCAGCCATGTAGAAGCCTCAAGGTGATAAATTTATCTGGATCCGAAGATTTGAAAGAAATTCCTGATCTCTCTAATGCCACAAATCTCGAGATATTGAATCTTTGCAATTGCACATCTTTGGTGACACTTCCTTCTTCAATTCGGAATCTCAAGAAACTGATAGATTTAAGTATGTTTGAATGCTCTAATCTCGAGGTTCTTCCAACTGACGTCAACTTGGAATCTCTTGATTACCTCGATTTGAGGTTTTGCTCCAGGTTGAAAAGTTTTCCTTGGATTTCAAGAAACATTTTAAGGCTTGAGCTAGATGGAACTGCAATGGAAGAAGAAGATTGTTTCTGGATTGAGAATCTCTCGGGGCTTATTGAACTTGATTGGACAAGTTGTCCTCTGAGATGTATGCCTTCTAACTTTCACCCTGAACATCTCATCAAACTCCAAATGAGAGATTCCAAGCTTGAGAAACTATGGGAAGGAGTCCGGGTAAGGTTTTTCATAAATTTTCAATTTCTTTATTTTATTACCAAGGAGGAAACCATCTTCATTGTTTTTTGAATTGGCTTGCGTCCCAAGATTTTTTTAATCTGTATGCTATAATCTGAGGTATCATAATGGCTTGAAATCCATAGCTGTATATTTTAACCAAGATTTTTTCATGACTAGGGACAATTTTTATGACTCCTTTTGTTGATTATATTTCGAAGGTTGGGTGGGAGTAGTGTGAGTATCGTGGACTAGTCGTAATTATGTTTTTGGTGGATCCAGACCGCCAAAGTTATATATATGACTAGGGTTTAGTCATTAACAAATGAGTTTTGTGTGTAGCCATAATTATGTTCAGCGGCCAACCTAGACTGGTCAAATATTAGAGTCTACGATTCTACACTAACAACGGTTTGCTTATTTTCTTGCCTTTCAGTCACTTGAAAGTGTCGAGTTCGTGGATTTTTCAGGATCCAATAATCTGAGAGAAATTCCACATCACTCAACGAGTCTCGAATATTTAATCCTTGACAATTGCAAAAGTTTGGAGGCTTCTTCGTTTCAGAATCTTGATAAGCTGAAGGGGTGGTGGAGCATGAGGGGCTGTGAAAGCTTGAAAGAAATTCCAGATCTTTCAAAGGCCATCGATCTCATGGGGTTGAATTTGTCAGCATGTGTAAGCCTGAAAGAAATTCCAGATCTTTCAAATGCCACCAGTCTCATGGAATTGAATTTGTCAGGATGTGTAAGCCTGAAAGAAATTCCAAATCTTTCAAATGCCACCAGTCTCATGAAATTGGATTTGTCAAGATGTGTAAGCCTGAAAGAAATTCCAGATCTACCTAAGGCCACTAAACTTACGGAGTTGAAACTCAACAATTGCAAAAATTTGAAGAAGCTTCCTGATTCAATTCAAAATCTAGAACAACTTACAGAATTGGACATGAGCGGATGCACAAGTCTCGAGGTTCTTCCAACTAACATCAACTTGGTATCTCTCACTACTCTCTATCTCAGTGGATGCTCACGGTTGACAAGTTTTCCTCAGCTTTCCACGAGCATCGAAAAGCTCCATTTAAGCTACACTGCGATCGAAGAAGTTCCCTCCTGGATTGAGAATATCGTTGGGCTCACACACTTGTGGATGACAGGTTGTAAGAAGTTACGAAAAGTCTCGGCAACAATTTGGAACTTGGAACATCTTGAGTCTGTAGATTTTACAGACTGTGGAGGAGTCACGTCAGTCAGTGATGCAAGTCTGATGAAAAAGGTAGCAGATACTAAGTTCCTATTCCAAAATTGCTTCAATTTGGATCAAGACGCGCAGAAATTCATCCTACAGTCGAATTTCAGATATGCTATCTTACCTGGTAAAGGAGTGCCTATATATTTCACGCATCAAGCTCGTGGAAGTTCCTTAAATTTTCGTTTACCTCAAAGCTCTCTTTCTCAAAACGATTTCAAATTTACAGCTTGCTACATTCCTAACCCTACTACTGACTTCCGATATTCTTATAAAAAGATCATTGTCCACTGGAAATTCAGAAGTGAAGAGGATACACATAAAGTTAAGTATGACATGGAGTCAGTTAAGTTGGATCATCTGGTCGTGTTTCACTTTAATATCTGCTTTGAAGAAGATCCTCCATCTCAATTGGACTGCAACAATGTGGAACTTGAGTTCGAATTCCATAGTTTTGTTGGTTGTCGTTGCTACAGCATATTGGGCACTAAAGACCGCAACCTAAAAACTTGTCCCATTGAGCCATGTAAGATAAAAGAATGCGGTGTTCGAGTCATGGATGTCTCTCAATCTCTGGTTGATAATGATATTAGCTCTGAAACTGAGTACACCGATCAATCTGGAGAACGTGATGTAGAGACTGAGAGAAGCAAGAAGCGAATGCGGGTAAGCTTTGGCATAAATCCAACAGAATACCATAACTGCTATCTCTTGATTCTCTTTTTCAGGATTAACATAAAAATGAATACATTATCTATTCTAATAGATTTATTTTCTGTGATGCAGATGACAGTGGTACCATCTCAAGAAAATACCAAAGGATTTGGTATACGAGTCTTGAATGTCTCTTCAACTCTGGATGCTAATGATAGAAACTATGAAACTGAGTACAACCACCACCAGCTTAGAGAAAGTGATGCAGAGAGTGGGAGAAGCAAGAAACGAATGCGGGTAAGCTTTTGCCATAAATTCAACTAAAAACTCTATATAAATGCTACCTCTTGAGATTCTCTTTTCCAGGATCAGCGTGAAGATGGAAAAACTATTTTTGATGGAAATTAAAGTTATTTATTAACGTGATTTATTTTTATGATGCAGATGACATCAATTAGAACACTTGAAGAACCATCTAACTCTCTCTGCGGCCAAGCTGTAGCGGACACAGGATTTCCGGCTCCGGCTTGGGAGAGCTTGTTACATCTGGAGAGTGCAGGCTCTGACTTGGAAGCTTTCGTCAAGTCTGGCTGGAGTTCCAGCTTTGGCGTCTTGTAGAAGCGAGGTGATCCTTATTATCCAGGTCTTTAACTTTTTTTGTATTGATCAAGCAAGTGTTTAGACATACGAAAAAAAACAATCTCACTGTTCTTGAGTGTAAGTTGAACCAACAATACCTTTATAAATCAAATCTCAGACTTGTGATGCCAATCTCTTAGGGACATGAATACTATGGAAGTTTGGTTCCTCTGGGACAGTCACAGGTTTTTTTCCGCTGCAGCAATAACAAAAACAGAAGGATTGTTGGTTTCAAATATTAGAATCTCTCTCTAGACTAGCACACTGCGACTGAAGTAGTTCCGTCTTGTATTGTACATTTTCTCAATCGCCCTTACCATTTTCCAACGTGTATATCACTCTGATATTTTGCGACGTTTAACTATGCATTTAATTAAATTAGGACAGTTGGTTATAAATTTCATTCCTCATGTATACTAGTAGTAATTTAGGCTGTGACATATTTGTGTAAAACTTTCAGCTGGACAATATCTTCGTGTGGATATGCTATAGGCCTTGGTCCCCCATGATTGTTCTTTCCCTTACGTTTCCTAAGGGATGAGTGGAAACAACCTCAATATTTCCTGCCCATCAAATATTTTAACTGAATAGTAAACTCTGTTAACGGATAAGTAACTTTTTCTTCATTTTAGGTACATGATAATTTGAATAACTTTTTCTTCATTTTCTAACAAAAATAGCTATATAATCTTAATTTATAAACTCAGTATAGTTTTTGTTGTTGTGCAAATATAAACTCAGTATAGTTTATCCAACTAATTCTCCATTGAGAAAATTGATTTTGGGTCAAAATGTCTTGGCGAGTTCTGTAAAAGTGATTGTGGGCCGTGAGTATGGCCCATTATTGCTCTTCTTCTTCGATTGAACAGATAAAAATCTTATGGTTCTGAGTTCTCTGAGTGTGTGAAATGGAAAATAACCTCGAAATTTCCTGCAACTCTCCTTTCGCTATACAACAGCACTGTCCCATGGAATTTTTCCAACACCAGAATACGTTGATTTGTGTAGTCTCTTCTCCTTCCCATCGAATTTCACCATCTTTTCCATGGCTTCTTCTTCGTCTTCTTCTACTCGCATCTGGAAATACGATGTTTTCCCTAGCTTCAGAGGAGAAGATGTCCGCAAAACGTTCCTCAGTCACTTTCTCGAGAAGCTCCGTAGAAAATCAATCAATACATTCATAGACAACGGCATCGAGAGAAGCCGCTTGATCGAGCTTGGGCTTTTACTGGCGATAAGACAATCGAGGATCTTGATCGTTATCTTCTCTAAGAAATATGTTACTTCCACTTGGTGTTTGAATGAATTAGCGGAGATCCACGATTGCCTTGAGGAATCAAATCAAATGGTGATTCCGATTTTCTATGAAGTAGATCCTTCTCATGTGAGAAAACAGACTGGAGAATTTGGTGAGGCATTTGATGCGACCTGCAAGGGCAAAACAGAAGATGATATAAAGAGATGGAAGAATGCTCTTTCAACAGTAGCAGGTTTTGCTGGATACGATTCTCAGAACTGGTATGTTCCTGCTTTCTTTGATTTCATTGCGTTTTTGGTGTTTTAGGAATGTGTTCCTCTTTGTTGACATTTGACTATTCCTTGATTAATTTCAGGAGTGGGGAAGCAGAGGCTATTGAACTAATCTCCAAAGATGTGCTGAATAAGCTTCTATTTACACCATCCGATAATTTTCGTGACTTTGTAGGGATTAATGCTCATCTAGAGGCAATTATGGATTCAAAGTTGTGTCTGGAATCCGGGGGAGTGAGAATGGTAGGGATTTTGGGGCCTTCAGGGATTGGTAAAAGTACCATTGCTAGAGCTCTATACAGTCGAATATCTAGCAAATTCGACCATCGGGCTTTCGTTAGTTATAAGAGAGCCGTGCAGGAAAAAAAGATAGCCGATTTTGGCATGAAGCTGAGTTGGGCAAAGCACTTTCTATCAGAGATTCTAGGTCAAAAGGACATAAAGATAGAAAGTTTAGGTGCGGTGGAACAAAGGCTAAAGCACAGGAAAGTTCTTATTGTGCTTGATGATGTGGACGAAGTAGAGCTGCTAGAGACTTTGGTGGGAGAAACAGGATGGTTTGGATCTGGAAGCAGAATCATTGTGGTCACTCAAGATAAGGCAATTCTCAAGTCACATGAGATTGACCTTATTCATGAGGTGGAGTTCCCATCTGAACATCTGGCTCTTCAAATGTTTTGTCAATCTGCTTTTAGGCAAAATTCTCCACCTGTTGGTTTTTTGGAGCTAGCTGCTGAAGTTGCAAACCTTGCTGGTAATCTTCCTTTAGGTCTCAACGTCTTGGGTTCTTCTTTAAGAGGGAAGGAAAGGGAGGAGTGGGTGGAGATGATGCCTAGGCTCCGAAATGGTTTGAACGGGAAAATTGAGAAAACACTAAGAGTTTGTTACGATGGATTAGATGAAAAGGATGATCAAGATATATTCCTTTACATTGCGTGTCTATTCAATGGCAAGAGTGTCAATTACATCAAAAATTTGCTGCCCGACACTGTTTACACCAGCCTTAGTAGGCTAGCTGATAAGTCACTCATACGTATAACTGCACCACAAAGTACTGTACAAATTGTGCGAGCTGGAATTTTCACACAACAGAATTTGTGAAGATTCAGATAAAGTAAAGCTTCTTTAGGTTTTCCAAACATTTAGAAAGATTTTTAAAATTAGGGTTCTTGAGATTGTTCTTATTAACCAAGATCAGAGCTGTAAACAGTGTTTCTATCAGAAAAAACCGGTCCCCTCCAAGTGAAGGGGTACATGTCTATATATAGGTAAAATTGGGCGGTATGAACAGTTCCAGTCGAGGTGACTTGAACAGTTCCGGTCGCTCTAAGCCGGGCCGGCCTAGAAGGATTGAACAGCGCTGGAATGAACAGTGATGGGCCTTTGACGGGCCTGCGTTTTCTGGGTTCGACCGCTGAACCGGTTTAACACGTGTTAAGCCGTTTGGTTTATCGATTCTTCTAGGGGAGATTTGACCTCTACAGTTAGCCCTCCAGTTCAGCAGTTTAGTTAAAAAGTGCTGAAGTAAGGGTGTCTGAAAAATCGATTCCCGCTTAGGCCGTTTAGCGTGTTAGCGGTGATACTGTCGAACCCAAATACTCAATACTGCGAGTCGGTTGCTGTTATAGGCGAGTCAATTTCTAGTTTCGCGAATCTGCGAATTGGTTTTACTTGTGATCCGCGAATCGTGCGAGAGTGCGAGGTGTCAAGGTAGATTTGTTCCGATATCTGCGAGCTGACTGAAAGCCTTCAAAATCGCGAGTTGACTTGATTGAATGAATCTGCTCGAAGATGCGAGGTGACGAGATGAAGATGTACAGATGTGCGAACAAGCCTCGGTAAAACCCTTGTCTAGAAAACCCAGTGGGAAAAAACAGAAAAGGGGAAAAGAGCGCGAGTCGCACATTTACTCAAGTCATCGTTGTCGCCGAATTCCTAAGTTTTATGGAGATAAAGTCGTGAGTTGATGAAGTCGCGAGTTGATGAAGTCGCGAGTTGATTTCTGTGGAGAGAAAGTCGCGAGCTGATCCATTGAGATGGAGTCGCGAGTTGATTTTCACGGAGAGAAAGTCGCGACTGATCCATTGAGATGAAGTCGCGAGTTGATTTTCACGGAGAGAAAGTCGCGACTGATCCATTGAGGTGGAGTCGCGAGTTGATTTCTGTGGAGAGAAAGTCGCGAGCTGATCCATTGAGATGGAGTCGCGAGTTGATTTTCACGGAGAGAAAGTCGCGACTGATCCATTGAGATGAAGTCGCGAGTTGATTTTCACGGAGAGAAAGTCGCGACTGATCCATTGAGGTGGAGTCGCGAGTTGATTTCTGTGGAGAGAAAGTCGCGAGCTGATCCATTGAGATGGAGTCGCGAGTTGATTTTCACGGAGAGAAAGTCGCGACTGATCCATTGAGATGAAGTCGCGAGTTGATTTTCACGGAGAGAAAGTCGCGACTGATCCATTGAGGTGGAGTCGCGAGTTGCGAGATGCTGAAGTCGCAGGTTTATTCGTAAGTGAAGTCGCGAAGTCGCGCGATTCTTTGAAGGTCAAAATCCTGAGAATATCGAAACTATGAAGTCGCGAAACAAATCGAGGAGGAGCCCGCGGAGTCGCATTTAGGGTCAAATAAAAATTGTGGAACCACAGATTTGGATCAATCTCGCGAAACTGATCTTCTGAGCCCAGAATCCTTGGGCCCATTAAGAAATGAGGCCCACCTCGAAAGTCGAACCGTCGAAAATGTCCTTATAAGAGGCAACGCTCCCTTGATACTTCTCATTATTCTCATTCCTCCGAAAAAACAGGTTCGCTCTCTCTCTCCCTTCTCTGTTTTTTCTTTCGAGTAATAGATAGGAATTTTGCCGTCCCATCACTTCGCCGCCGCCGTGTTCTTCATCGCCGCCGCAGTGTTCTTTTGCATCCGCGAAGTCTGCCGAACTCCCCGAGAAGGGAAAATCGGCCTGAGACTATTCTCCCGATAGTAAGTCGATTGTAGATGCGAGTTCGAGTTGTAGTAGGCTCCGTGGTCAAGAGGAAGCGAGTCCTTCAGGCAGCGAGGAGGCGAGCCCCATTAGTCGAGAAGATCGAGCTGGAGGCCATTCTCCTCTTGCCGAACTGTTCTC
This sequence comes from Draba incana, assembly GCA_963576765.1. NCBI lineage: Eukaryota > Viridiplantae > Streptophyta > Magnoliopsida > Brassicales > Brassicaceae > Draba > Draba incana. The sequence goes on from OY755208.1 coordinate 751,805, forward strand.
TTATCCTACTCCCGCCTTAAGACAAAGTCGCGAGACAAGGGAGTCTACTTCATCCATGCGAGCTGGACGAACTGGCTTTGAAGAGGGAGTTGGGACTTCGCATCCTTCGCAAATTGGCGAGGCCTCGACCACTGATGGGCGAAGACTGGTTGTGGAAATCCCACAACTCCGTGACGAGTCCCTTAGTCCTGCTGAGCTGCCTCTCCAAGTAAAGATCGAAGAAGGTAACTGGTCGTACAACTCTTTAGTAGAAAAAGAGAGACTGGAAGCTTGGGCTGCGTGCGGGCTGGCCGAGGTTGTCCAGAAGAAAAAGAAATCGAGGCGAAAGCAACGCCCGCCTCCAGGTTCCTCTTGGTGCGATGAGGACTTCCTGGAAGACTATCGCTCAGAGTGCCGAATTCCCGACTCGGTCGAACTGATCGCGCCTTCTTTCGAGCAGCGAGAAGACGATCCCCCTGCCGGCACGTTTACCGCCTATGCGTGTTGGTTTAAGGAGTGTTTCCTCACGTTCCCCATCCCTGCGCTGATTCTCCGTTTCGCGCGGGTTCTCAAAATCGCGCTCGCGCAAATCAACTCGAGAGGGATTCGCCAATTGGTGGGAATTACGACGCGGGCAGCCGAATGTCGCGAGCCCATCGGAGTTCGCCATCTACACAACCTTCTTGAATGGCGCAAGCAATCCAACCCGGGTGGCATGAAGTATTACAATCTGGCGAGTCGTTCTCTTTATAAAATACTGGACGACTTCCCGAACAAATATCATAGCTGGAGAAAATATTTTTTCTTCGTGCCGATATCGGCCGCGTCGGCCGAGGATGAACACTTAGTGGTGGCGAAGTGGGGGACACTTGGTAGATTTTCTCGAATGTTTACTGCGCGAACTGCCCCCTTGTGTTTTATACTAACTTTTCTGCTAATTTGTTTTTACAGCTAGCAGACTGCTATTCACTCCTGTTGCCAACATCGACGATTTGGTCAATAAGTTGAAGGCTCGGAAGTGCCTTTGGAATCGTCACTTCAATCTTCGAAGGGTTGTTCTAGCTCGCGAGTTCATTTCCTACGACGAAGAAGAAGAAATCGAACAGAGCGAGTCCGACGATCTAGAAATAATGCCTCCCAAGCTCACTTTCTGCGATCTCGCCAAGAGAAAAGCCGAGAAGGCTAAGAGAAAGGCCGACCCGAAGGCCACTGCCTCCATCGTCGAGACGTCCGAGCGGAGCGTCGATAAAGAGAATACTCCTACTGCTGAGGGCGATGAAGCGGCTGCTGTAGCTGCGAGTGGTGCGTTGGCTGTTATTATTTCACAGCCAACTACCATTACTGACGAGCCCGCCGAGCCTGAGGCCCAATTGCATCGGAAGAGAAAACAATCTGCCTCTGAGAAAGGCAAAGGTAAAGTTGGCGAGAAGAAGAAATCTCGTCGCGAGCTGCCGACTCTGTCCCCAGGGCAGACTATTCCTGGAAGTTCCGATGGGCTTTACACTGATCCCTTAGCTGCAGCCGCCATGATGGCTAAGGTTACATATCCGGGTGATCGTATGCCGATCCCGGAAAGGCTGGTAAAGAGCGAGCTCTACAAGGAGTTCGCGTCTCGCCAGGCCAAGGTAATTCCACACTTTATTCTTTCTTTTTCACTTAGCTTTATTTTTCATACTGTCAACTCCTTCGCAGGCCATCGCCCATTTCAACAGGCTGATCATGTCGTACGATCAAGACTCGAGGTCTAAGGAGCTCTTTATAGGCGAGGCCAGGCAGAGAGAAGAGGTCGAGAAGGAAAAAGTCGCGGCCCAAATGAGAAATCTTGCTGCTGAGCGAGATATGTACAAGAAGAGCTCAGACGACCTGGGCGTGCATCTTCACAGAGTCGGTAAGGAGAAGGAGAAGGTCGAGGAGAACAACGCCGAGCTGGTGAAAGAGCTATCTGCTCTGAAGGCGAGTCGCGAGCATGATATTGAAGAGGCTGTTTCTTCTGCGAGGCGATTTGCGGCCGCCGAAGTGTAAGGCCAGCTTAACCGGGCTTACGAGCTGTTTCAACAGATGATGATGGCTTTATCCAACTTGTAACAACATTTTTATGCCGAGTTGGTCGAGCAGATTTATATGAATGCCCTTAAGCAATTTCTTAACTGTATTTTCAATTAGTAGTCTGTCGACGAGGCCTGTTAGAGCTTGTCTAAGGCCATAGAAATGATGCGGTTTTAAGACGCTTAGATTTGATGCGGTTTTAAGACGCTTTATGGCGATGCGGTTTTAAGACGCTTAATGGCGAGGCGATTGATATCGCTGCCGTATGTTTTGCCATTTTAGACTAGTGTTGAGTGTAACTGGGTTTTGCGAGACGAACATCCTGGTTACATTCTACTGAATATATCTTATCCAGGCAAATACATATTTGCTAAGTTCGACCAGTTTGTTAAGGTTAAAACTGGGTTTGCGAGTCAAACATCCTGGCTAACGGACACATTCTTCTGAATGTGTCTATCCCGAGATGGACTCGCGAGATGGACATCCCGGCTAACGGACAATACTCGCACTGAATACGTCTATCCCAGTAATGAACTCTAAACTTATATAGCGCGCTTTATCCGTTGAGGATGTATGAGTATACTTCATAATGATGATGAAGTTTTAATCAGGTCGCCATTATGGCCATAATGACGCCTAATTGTTATTGATCTCGCGTTTAGACAGTTAAGTCGTTTAGCGAGTTGCCACGTTTAGACCGGAGTCGTTTGCGAGTCGAGCGAATAAGACTTGGTTAAAACCTTAGCTTATTGCGAATCGATTATCGCGTTTAGACCGGAGTCGTTTGCGAGTCGAGCGAATAAGACTTGGTTAAAACCTTAGCTTATTGCGAATCGATTATCGCGTTTAGACCAGAGTCGTTTGCGAGTCGAGCGAATAAGGCTTGGTTAAAACTTTAGCTTATTGCGAATCGATTATCGCGTTTAGACCGGAGTCGTTTGCGAGTCGAGCGAATAAGACTTGGTTAAAACCTTAGCTTATTGCGAATCGATTATCGCGTTTAGACCAGAGTCGTTTGCGAGTCGAGCGAATAAGGCTTGGTTAAAACTTTAGCTTATTGCGAATCGATTATCGCGTTTAGACCAGAGTCGTTTGCGAGTCGAGCGAATAAGGCTTGGTTAAAACTTTAGCTTATTGCGAATCGATTATCGCGTTTAGACCGGAGTCGTTTGCGAGTCGAGCGAATAAGACTTGGTTAAAACCTTAGCTTATTGCGAATCGATTATCGCGTTTAGACCGGAGTCGTTTGCGAGTCGAGCGAATAAGGCTTGGTTAAAACCTTAGCTTATTGCGAATCGATTATCGCGTTTAGACCGGAGTCGTTTGCGAGTTGAGCGAATAAGGCTTGGTTAAAACCTTAGCTTATTGCGAATCGATTATCGCGTTTAGACCGGAGTCGTTTGCGAATCGCGCGAATAAGACTTGGTTAAAACCTTAGCTTATTGCGAATCGATTATCGCGTTTAGACCGGAGTCGTTTGCGAGTCGAGCGAATAAGACTTGGTTAAAATCTTAGCTTATTGCGAATCGATTATCGCGTTTAGACCGGAGTCGTTTGCGAGTTGAGCGAATAAGACTTGATTAAAACCTTAGCTTATTGCGAATCGATTATCGCGTTTAGACCGGAGTCGTTACATACGGCGAGTGGGAGTATGAATATACGTACCCACTCCCCCCCCTTTTTATTTTTTGAATAAGGGGGCAACTGAACTCGTCCGAAAACTAGCTGCCTACGTACCCAAAGAAGGGATCAAGTCGCGTCGTAGTTCAAGTCGAATGACTTAGTATTTTTAGCAGTGATATTTCTTCAGATGTCGCGCATTCCAGAAACGCGGGATCATCTCGCCTTTCATGTTGGCGATTTCGTAGACGCCCGGGCGAACTACTTTTGTGATTTGATAAGGTCCTTCCCAATGAGCGCCAAGCTTGCCGGCATTGGGCTCGGCAGTGTTTTGAAATACTGCGCGAAGGATGAGGTCTCCTTCGTAAAAACGCCGAACTCATACCTTGGAGTTGTAATACTTGGATGCTCCAATTTGATATTCGGTCATTTTTATAAGTGCTTGGTCGCGCCTTTCGTTGATAAGGTCGAGTTCGTCGAGCATGAGGAGATGATTGAGACCTTCCTGTTCTGGAAGCATTCGTCGGCGAACTCCTAGAAAATAGACTTCAGGAGGAATCACACATTCTGTTCCGTAGACGAGGACGAAAGGCATCTCGCCCGTAGCTCGTCGCGGTGTTGTTCGACAAGACCATAAAATGCCTTCAAGTTCATCTGCCCAACGACCCTTCTTAGCGTCGAGTCGAGTCTTTAGGCCATGGATAAGTGTTTTGTTTGACGATTCTGCCTAGCCGTTGCCTTGCGGGCAGCGAGGCGTTGACTTGCTGATTCTGATTTTCCACTTATCGCAGAAAAGTTCGAACCGTTTAGATATGAATTGCGAACCGTTATCTGTCACTATCTCATAGCGTACGCCGTGACGACAGATGATATTCTTCCAGACGAAGTTTTCGACCTGCTTATCCTTGATTGATCCGAATGTTTTCGCCTCGATCCACTTGGAAAAATAATCCGTTAGGACTAAGAGGTATCGTTTCTGCCGAGACGGATGAAGCGGTCCGACTATATCCATTCCCCATCGCATAAACGGGTAGGGCGAGGTGACCGAGCTTAAGAACTCCATCGGTTGATGGATGAACGGACCATGTCGCTGACACTTCTCGCACTTTGCTGCGAACAGCTCGCAGTCTTTTATCATTGATGGCCAAAAATATCCGTGCCTCTTGATTCGGATGGCGAGTGAGCGACCTCCCGAGTGGTTACCGCAGGATCTGCCATGAACCTCGTGCATTATCTCGCAAGCCTCCTGCCCCTCGACACAAGCGAGTAGTGGCCCGGACAGTCGCCATTTGAAGATATTTCCATCAAGTAAAACGTAACGAGACGACTGTGACTTTAATTTGCGAGCCACCCATTTGTCGGTTGGCATCTCGCCGTCTGCGAGATAAACGCGAATGTTGGCCATCCACTTGGTGTCGCATCCATAGACTGTGGTCTTGTCGTCAATGGGAATGTCGATGACTTCATGCCCAGGTGGAGGCTCCTCGCTACATGGGTAAGCATCCTCTGGGGATTCCTCAAGTTGTTCGGGGAGAAAGCCACGGTCAAAAGCTGTGTTATTCGGGTCGAGCTCGTTATCTGTTGCCATCACATCCGTCGTTTTGTCTGTGCCGACTGTACCGGATTGATTGGGATCCATCGGATCCGGTTCGACGTTATCTTTGGTGTGGTCGAGGTCCATCGGGTCTGCGGCGGAGCGAGCGGGCGAGCCATTGCTGAGACCTGCTTTTTGCTTCGCTGCCAGAGATCTTGTTAGGACGTTGACTGCTTTTGCGATTGCGATACTCGGCTCTTCAATGAATTCGACCTTGACAATTCTTTGAAGATCTTTATCTAGCTTCGCGGTCGAGCCGAGTGATGCGAGGGCATCCGCTTGGGAGTTTTCCGACCTTGGAATTCTTGTCAAGGTGAACAGATCGAATTCAGCTGTTAAAGTTTTGACGAGAGCGAGGTATGCTTCTATGCGCTCGTCCTTTGTCGCGTATTCGCCGTTGAACTGATTTACGACGAGCTGAGAGTCGCAAAAAGCTTCTATCCTTGTTATTTTCAACGCTTTAGACAATCGAAGACCTGCAAGAAGGGCCTCATATTCGGCCTCGTTGTTCGATGCCTTGAAACCAAGGCAGAACGATTGCTCTAGAGATTTTCCGTCTGACGATAGTCGAATGCCTACTCCAGATCCGTGTTTAGATGACGAGCCGTCGACGTGCAGCTGCCAGATTTGGGATGCAGAACTGTCCGCAAGTGTGTCTTCGATTTCGGGCGAGGCTTCCGCCTCCGGCAGTTCGATTAAAAAGTCGGCCAATACCTGTGCCTTGATCGTCGTCCTACTGCGATACTCGATATCAAACTCGCCTAGCTCGATCGCCCATTTGGCGAGTCGCCCGGACTGAGTCGGACTGTGGAGAACAGCGCGCAGTGGATAAGTACTTAGTACCACGATCGAATGTGATTGAAAATACGGTCGAAGCTTTCGAGCCGACGTAATAACTGCGAGTGCGAGTTTCTTCGTCAAAGGATATCTTGTTTCTGCATCGGTTAGCGACTTACTAATATAGAAAACAGGCTTTTGCTCGGTGCCGTCTTCGCGAATCAGAACCCCACTAACTGCCGAGGTCGAGACCGCGATGTAAAGATAGAGCGGTTCGCCAGCTATCGGCTTTGTCAGAACAGGTGGAGTCGCGAGATACTGCTTCAACTTCTGGAAGGCTTCTTCACATTTTTCAGTCCACTCGAAATCTTGTCGAGCTGCCCCCTTCTTATCCTTGAGCGTTTCATAAAAAGGTAAACACTTATCAGTAGAGCGCGAGATAAATCGGTTCAAGGCCGCGACTCTGCCGTTTAGTCGCTGGACTTCTCTTCTCGTTTTTGGCGAAGGCATCTGGATGAGTGCGTCGATTTGCTTTGGATTTGCCTCGATCCCGCGACGAGTAACCATGTAGCCGAGGAACTCGCCGGACGTTACACCGAAACAACACTTAGCCGGATTTAGCTTCATGTTATACTTGTTTAATAACGCAAAGCACTCTGCGAGGTGGCCGATGTGGTCCTTTTCCTTGAGTGATTTGACGAGCATGTCGTCAATGTAAACCTCCATCGTTTTGCCGAGTAAGTCCGCAAACATTTTATTTACCAATCGCTGATAAGTAGCCCAAGCATTCTTAAGTCCAAAGGGCATGACTTTGTAGCAATAGATTCCGCGGTCTGTGATGAAAGATGTTTTGTCGCGATCGCCGGGGTGCATGAAGATCTGATTATAGCCAGAGAAGGCGTCCATAAATGACAACAACTTGTTTCCAGATGTCGCCTCGACGAGGCGGTCGATGTGAGGAAGAGGGAAACTGTCTTTAGGGCATGCCTTATTCAAATCCGTGAAGTCTACACAGACTCGCCACTTACCACTTTTCTTCTTCACGACGACTGGGTTCGCAAGCCACTCCGGATATCTGACCTCAGAGATCGAGCCGGCCTGCAAGAGTTTGTCTACTTCGTCATTTACCGCTTGAGCCCTTTCAGGACCTAGTCGCCTTCGCTTTTGCTTTATAGGTTTGTAGGTCGAGTCCACGTTTAACTCGTGACTGATGATGCCGATATCGATCCCGGGCATGTCTCCCGCGGACCATGCGAATGTACCGACGTTTTTCTTGAGGAATTTGATGAGGTCGAGCCTGACGGCTTTGTCAAGTGTCGCGCCTATCTCTACGTATTTCTCTGGGAATTTGTCGTTTATACAAACCGATATGACAGGCTCGCAGGTCGGGCCCGCTCCTCTAGCTTCAGCGGATTCCGCGATCTGTAGCTGCTATAAGAGGTTTGAGATTTCCTTGACGGGCTCCCTGTCTGTCTTAATCTTTTTCCGCGGCTCGCTTGGGATCGGCACTGTCGCCTGAGTTCTTAGTTTGTGCGCAGTCATGAAACAAGATCTTGACACCGACTGACTTCCTCTGATTGTTCTGACTCCGCCCTTTGTTGGAAACTTAAGACAGAGATGATACGTTGAGGCGACGGCGCGCATCGAGTTTAGCCAAGGGGTTCCCATTATCACATTGTAAATTGCCGGGTTGTCCGAGACTGCGAACTCAACTATTTTAGTCACACCTTCCGCACTTACAGGAAGCTTGACCGTACCGAGTGTCATCGTCGTCTCACCATTGAATCCGGTTAATGGCTTAGGATAGGATTCGACTTGTGCGAGGTCAATTTCCATACGCTTCAGAGCGTCTATGAAAATGATGTCGACTGTGCTCCCAGTGTCGATTAAAACGTGACCCGTGTCCCACCCTGCGACGGAGAGTCGGATGACAAGCGGGTCGTCATGAGGTTTGTCTTCGAACTGGATGACGTCGTTCGGGAACTTCGACGGTTCGGGTTTGTTTGCCCCTACCTCCGCTCTTCTCTGATAGGCTTTGATCGACGAGACGGTGTTAGAGCAGTAGCGCGAGCCGCCCATGATCATGTTGCAGATTTTCTGTTTGGAGGCGCTCCGGCCATCATTACCATTTCGTCGGTCGAGGTGGGCCTCGTCGTTTCGTCGGTCTCGCTTATTATTCCTGTTGTCTCCCGACGGGCCGTCCCCTTCTCTTGCATCGTCGAATTGCTCGAGCTGAAAATCGTTAACATTGATGTTTCCTTTGAGCTCGCCGGCGGCCAACTTTGCTGCGAGTCGCATGCCGAGGACTCTGCAGTTAGACGTCGAGTGTCCCTCCATCTTATGCAAGTCGCAATAAGCAGACTCGTCATACTGCGATATTCTCGGCCAAGTGTTGCCGCTAGCGCGACCAGGGGCGCCTCTTCCGCGGCCTCGCCCTCTTCCTCGACCGTAGCCGGGCGAGTCCACCTGGTAGTTATGGGCCCCCTTGAAACCTCCTTCATGTTGTACAAAATTTCCCGGCTTCCTCTTTGTCGCGACTGGGACTTCTTGCGGACTAGGATTCCTGGCATTTCCATGCTCCTGGCTCAGGATTTTGGTTTCATCTTCGCTTCTTGCGAAGCCGTTAGCGCGATGAAGCGCATCTTGAATTGACGAGGGCTCGTTAATTGTCATCTCCTTTCGGAAATCCGAGCTGTACCACAAAGCTTTTCGCAGGGCACTTAGGGCGGATCTGTCGTCAATCCCTTTTACCTGGATAAGCATCGCTTTGAAGAGTTCAATGAAAACTCCCAAGGGCTCGCCGGCCGCTTGCGTTATAGTATAAAGGTCCACCTCCGATGACCTGCGTTTGATTAGGACGGAATACTGCTTTAGGAAGGCCTCGGAGAGTTGGGCGAAGCTGTCGACAGAGTTCCTTTTCATTCCCGTGAACCAATAGAGGGCCGCCCCTTGGAGATGCTCCTCGAAGAGGAGGCAGCAACCAACATCGATTTCATCGAGCCTGAAATTAGCTCGCCCCATTGCGATTGAGAATGCTCTGATATGCTCCGTGGGGGTCGCCCTTTCCCTCATAGATAGGAATCTTGAGCTTCCCTGGGTCAGATAAACGCGCCTTTGTTATTCGCTCGGTAAAAGGAGTGGTGCGAGCTTCTTCAAGAACGCGGTCGAGTTCCGGCGCCTTGCTGGTTGCGCGATGGACCTGTGACCTCATATCCTTGAGATCGCGAGTGTTCTGCTGCAAGACGGCTCTGAGCTCGTCCATTTTCATTCCCTGCGAATCGACAGCTCTACGGGCGGTTAGGGCTTCGGCTTGTTCCATCCATCGCGTATTTTCTGCGATTTCGCCCTCGTCCCGACTCTGGATACGACTAGTCGGTCGACTGGGCCGAGCTGCTCCGAATTCACGTCCTTCTGAATTGTCTGCGATTGCAGGTATGCCGCCGGGAGCACCTGCGACAAAAACGGTTCCGTCTCTGAGAGGTGTTGGCGTATGATCTTCGCGAGTGCCACGAGCCGATGGCGATGCCGCCTGGGAGAAGTTAAGAGCGAGCGGGACGACGCGAAGCGCGTTACCTTGAGGTAGCCCTCGAGACTGACGAGTTGTCGACAAGGCCCTGATTTCAGCAGTCAGGTTGCTGTTGATCGTTTCCTGGTTTTGCGACTGCTTGAGCAACTGTTCGAGCATTGCTTTGAGTTGACCGAAATCTCCTGGTGTGGACGGGTCGGCCGTGTTTGTATTGGCGGTTGCCTGGTTCTCTGTCGGGACAGGTCTGCCTGCTTCCGCCCCCAATGCGGACTGGTTGATCAGCCCAGCCACAATGGGCTCGCTTGGACCTATATCTTCGGCCGCTGGAGACTGCGGGTTCGTTATTGACATGTTGCGAGTAGCGGGTTCGTCTAAGCGTTTGTTTCGTGTATGAAGCTAGTGTTGCGAGTAGCCCCCCTCCTTCTAGCGCCAAATTGTGCGAGCTGGAATTTTCACACAACAGAATTTGTGAAGATTCAGATAAAGTAAAGCTTCTTTAGGTTTTCCAAACACTTAGAAAGATTTTTAGAATTAGGGTTCTTGAGATTGTTCTTATTAACCAAGATCAGAGCTGTAAACAGTGTTTCTATCAGAAAAAACCGGTCCCCTCCAAGTGAAGGGGTACATGTCTATATATAGGTAAAATTGGGCGGTATGAACAGTTCCAGTCGAGGTGACTTGAACAGTTCCGGTCGCTCTAAGCCGGGCCGGCCTAGAAGGATTGAACAGCGCTGGAATGAACAGTGATGGGCCTTTGACGGGCCTGCGTTTTCTGGGTTCGACCGCTGAACCGGTTTAACACGTGTTAAGCCGTTTGGTTTATCGATTCTTCTAGGGGAGATTTGACCCCTACACAAATGCACATTTTGCTACAGAAGTTGGGTAGAGAAACTGTTCATGCGGAGTCAATTATCAATCCTGGAAAACGTCGATTCCTGGTGGATGCAAATGATATCTCTGATGTATTTAACGATAATACTGTAAGTTTTCATTTATTTTCTTCTATACTTCACTTTATTTGAATTTAATTAAGTCTTGGTGTTTGATAAATTGTGAGGATTTTTTGTTAAGACATCATTTTCTTTTGTGGTTTTTTTTTTTCCAGGGCACAGAAACTATCCTAGGAATACATTTGGACACATCAGAAATCAACAAGCCATTGTTTATAGATGACAAAATTTTTAAAGGAATGCGCAACCTCCAATTTATAAAGATTTACAAAGAGCGGTGGGAGCAGAATACTGGTGAAGTCAGATTGTACTTACCTCAACAAGGCCTCATCTATTTGCCCCGTAAACTCAGATTGCTACATTGGGATGAATATCCAGCAAAATGTATACCTTCTAGCTTTAGTGCAGAATATCTGGTTGAACTTATAATGGTGGATAGTAAGCTTGAGAAGCTATGGGAAAGAACTCAGGTGATATACTACTTAGAACTTTCGTATTTTCGTTAGATTAATGAGTTTATTTCAAATGTTTTGAGCGTGTGTATGATCTTTCCCCTACTTTGTTTTCAGCTACTTCGAAGCATCAAGAAGATGAATGTAGCTGGATCCAGATATTTAAAAGAAATTCCAGATCTTTCTAACGCCACAAATCTCGAGACATTGAATCTTTTTGGATGCGCATCTTTGGTGACACTTCCTTCCTCAATTAGGAATCTCAAGAAACTGAAAACCTTATGGTTGTGGGATTGCTCAAATCTTGAGGTTCTTCCAACTGACGTCAACTTGGAATCTCTTGATTACCTCGATTTGAGAAAATGCTCAAGGTTGAGAAGTTTTCCTCGGCTTTCAAGAAACATTTCATGCCTTCATCTAGATGGAACTGCAATGGAAGAAGAAGATTGCTTCTGGATTGAAAATCTCCCGAAGCTAACTTTACTTGATTGGAAAAATTGTCCTATGAGATATTTGCCTTCTAAGTTTAACCTGGAACATCTCATTGTACTCAGAATGAGCAATAGCAAGCTTGAGAAGCTATGGGAAGAAGTCCAGGTTTGTTTTTTATTTCTTTTAGTTAAGGTAAGATTAAGGTTAAGTTTATTAGTAGATCTTTTATTGGATCTCCTGGATTTTCAGAGCTGATTTTTGCTAACTACTTTGTTTCAACCGTGAGATTTCTTCCTACACATTGCTATGTGTTCCATGATAAGTCCAGGCTGTGTCGGACTGTAGGAGATGAGCTCCTTCAAAAGGCAGTTACCCGATCTCTGAAGCCTTTCTTCACCCACCTCTGATCATACTTAGAACTAGATCACTTTCTTCACTGCTCTCCCATTAAGCTTGTAAGAAATGAACTTTGGCCTGAACACACTTTCTTGGATTGTGGGAAGGTCTCCATCCATACATGATTTGCCATTGTTTTATCTAGCTGACATTGCACCAGCTCATCATTTCTTCTCCCAAACTAGGAATACTAATATCCAGAGAGCCTAATTTCTCACATCCCGCATGCATTCAGCATCTGCCTAAATTTCACGTTGAATTTGGCTAGGTATCAAAATGCACGTTCGAAATAGTACATGTTGAAAATAGCTATTTTCCTTGATACTAGCGGATGAACTAGACAAAAATTTGCAAAACAAGATTGTTACATAATATAAGAATGTAAGGCTACCATAACAATGTTTTTTTTCTCCTTTCATGTTTCAGCCGCTTGGAACTCTCGCGATGATGGATTTGTCAGGATGCAAAAACCTGGAAGAAATTCCGGATCTTTCAAAAGCCATTAATCTTGTGGAGTTAAATTTGTCAAGATGTGAAAGGTTGAAAGAACTTCCTGATCTTTCAAAAGCTATCAGTCTCACTTCTCTTAATCTCAGTGGATGCTCATGGTTGAGAAATTTTCCTCAGCTTTCAACGAGCATTGAAAAGCTCTATCTAGACAACACTGCGATTGAAGAAGTTCCTTCCTGGATTGAGAATATCACTGGGCTGACTCGCATGTGGATGACGGGTTGTCAGAAGTTAAGAACAATCTCGGCAACAATTTGGAACTTGAAACATCTTGAGCTTGTTAATTTTACAAAGTGTGGAGGCATCACATCAATCAGTGACGCAAGTATGGTGAAAACGGTAGCAGAATTACACGCAGAGAGTATTGAAAATCACCCCATGGATATGTACCCCTCCTGGTCCTTTTCAAACACAGAGGTCATGTTCTGTGATTGTTTCAATTTGGATCGAGACGCGGAGAAATTCATCTTACAATCAGATTCCCGTAATGCGGTCTTACCTGGTAAAGGAGTGCCTACGTATTTCACGCATCGAACTTGTGAAAGTTCCCTAATTGTCCCATTACCTCAAAGCTCTCTTTCTCAGAACAAATTGGGATTTACGGCTTGCATCCTACCTGGACCTGTGAATTTGCAAGTGATTATCATTGTCCACTGGAAATTCAGGGGCGTCACAGGCGTGTGTAATATTGAACTTGCCTCATACATTGGTGAGGATAAACTGGTCATATTTCACTTTGATTTCTGCCCTCAAGTAGAAGTTCAATGCCCTCCATCTCAACTGGCCTGCAACAATGTGGAGTTTGAGTTCGAACTCCGTAACACTGGAATTTGTAAAGACCTAATAAATTCTCCCAAGATAAAAGGATGTGGTGTACGAGTCTTGAATGTCTCTCCATCTCAAGATGATAATGATAAAAGCTCTGAAACTGAGCACACCGATCTATCTGGAGAAAATGATGAAGAGAGTGGAAGAAGCAAGAAGCGAATCCGGATAAGCTTGGGCATAAATCCAACAGAAGTCTAAAACTGCTATCTATCCATTCTCTTTTCCAGTATCAACATGAAAATGGAAACATTATGTTTCGCCTGTTGATTTTACGCAGATGACAGTTGTAACATCTCAAGAACCTTCCAATGCTCTCTGCGGCCAAACAGCAGTGAACTCGGGATCAATGGCTCTGAATTTGGAGCTTTCCTTAGGGCTGGTTGGAGCTTCTCCTCATGTTTCTTCTAGAAGCAAGGTGCCCTCGTCATCAGTATCTTCAAGGAACTTCCATGGTGATGAACCATCACTGAATCTTTCTCTTTCTCCTTTTGATCCTTGTCTCGAGGGAGAATCTTTGTATTTTGATCCCATGATAACGGAACAACAACACACAGGGACACCCATGGAGAAGTCTTTTCCACAGGTTATAAACTTTTTTAGGTGACCGCAATATCTATTTTATTCAAACTTATTAATCAAATAAAATCTTCATTTAGTACAGATGATTGCATAAATAAATATAAGTCCCTTTCTTTTTGCTTGTCCTGCAGATGATGGAAATAACATCTCCAACTGAGTGGCAAGAATCATCTTATGTTCCAACCGGCTGCGTACCTTACAATCTCTCTTGCCCAGAATTCAAAATCTACAAAAACGTCAACTTCAGAGGAGGTATATTCTCTCTCTCTCTCCCTCTCTCTGTTTTTGTTTTCTTAGGATTTAAATTTCTTAAGAGAACACAATTGATGGAAACAAAATCTCATCGTTTTAAAATAATCTAAGTGAGCCTCAATCTTTAACTATATACATTTAACTATGGCTTTAGTCAATAAATGAGTCCTTTCTAGGTTAATGGGTCGTGATTAGCAGAATATATGATGGAATTGGTGATATTTTTACGGTCCAAAGTTTATTTTTGTGGGTTTTGATTTGTTAAAACCAATGGAAAAGTCAGGACTTAAGTGCCACAAATTGTCTTACCAAAAATTTTTATACGAGAGTTTCAATCTTCAGCTGTAAAAGCTTTTTACTTCTTTAGCCAAATCTCAGGAGCTTCTTCGAATCTGATTCGCAGTGATCCCTTGCGTTATTGTCACTAAACTGATTTTTATTTTTGTTGTTATAGATTATGTAAGTACGAGTGAGGTAACTTAAATGCGGTAAAATAAATAAGACAAGAGAATTTTTGACGAGGTTCGTTTCCTACTCCCCGGGACCAAGTCCAGATTCAAATCCACTAGAACAAGAAAGCAAATACAACTTATTCGCAAACGCGTAAACCAAGTACACTTCTTAATTTACCGCTCTGTTCAATAACATGGATTCTTCAGGATAACCCAACCCTGAGCTAAACTCCTCCTGAGCCTAGACTTGTGTTTTGTGGAAGCTCCACACACCAACAGCAACTGTCGGCAACAGCACGCAGCCAAACGTCTTGTATCAGCAAGACACAACACCAACGAACACTTGATAACTCAAGCAACACGAACTGTACCAGCAACAACAACAACGAACTGGAACAGCACCAAACTCCAACAGCAACAGCACCACGAAGTGCAACAGCAACAAACCACGAACAGCACCACGAAGTGCAACAGTAACAAACCACGAACAGCACCATGAAGTGCAACAGTACAGCAGCAGCACCACGATCACAGACTGCAACACACCAAACTGGTACAGCACCAGCAACAACACACAACCGAAGATGCCTTCTTCTCTCAATCAACTTTTCTGTATTTTTCTCTTCTAAAAGGCACAAGAAAAACCTAGCCACGTTTCTCTCTTTATATACTCAAATCCTAACAAACTTCCCTTTTGTGGATAATGACAATCTTCCTTTTTCTTCTCTTCCATATATTCTTCATATAAATCAATCTTCCTCTCCAAGTAAATATCTTCTCCCCTTGTTTAGCCCAATCCACGTCACTACCAAGGCCCATCAACATTAATCTACGTTTAACTTGGTTAAGCACCTCCTGTATTACTCTCTGAGTCAGACTGGTACAGTACCCCCTGTACTACTCTCTGTGTCAGACTGGTACAGTACAAAAACACCTCTTCAATCTCCCCCTTTTTGACTATGTATGTGAACTCAACACTTCTAACTTCTAACCACCAATATACCAGAATAGAAACATCACCAATCTCCCCCTACTTGAGTCACATCATGGTCAAAACCTAATTCAGAGCTCGTCCACGCTCAAATCGAGGATGAAATCCCATTGTACTACCTCCATAAGGACTATTCTTCCTAACCCAAACATTCTTGAACCTTTGACCTTCATGATTGAACCTTCGAACAAATCCAAAACAATTACGTTGAACATGTCCTTGA
Organism: Draba incana; assembly: GCA_963576765.1. Taxonomy (NCBI): domain Eukaryota; kingdom Viridiplantae; phylum Streptophyta; class Magnoliopsida; order Brassicales; family Brassicaceae; genus Draba; species Draba incana. The sequence goes on from OY755208.1 coordinate 767,412, forward strand.
ACTCCACACCGATAACACGTTGGACCATGAGATCTCACACCATAAGCTTGTACCACTCGCTGATTCTCCCTCAAAAATTTATAACAATTCGGCCTAATATGCCCAGCAACTCCACAATGATGACAAACCGGTCGAAAATCTCGTCGACGTTCATTCTGCAAGTTCAACCCTCTTGATGCAGTACCTGTCACAATTCCAGGCTTCATACCAGTTGCAGACTTTGTACCAGTTGCAGACTCTGTAGAAGTTCTGGTCACTGTCTCTGTACCAGAAGAAGGTGCAGTCTGTCTCATCCCAGCAGATACAAATACAGACTCGGTTTTCGAAGCATTCCCACTAAATCCAAGGCCATGACGCTCCAACGGACTTTTTCCAATACTCAAAAGATGATTCAACTGTTCGGTACCGTTATTAAGCATCCTTAATTGCTTTTGCGTCTCTTCAAGCTGTACTCTAGCTTGCGTTGCTTCTTCTTCTTTCTCTGATGCAACCTTCTGTGCTTCAACAACTTCAGCTTCTAACTTAAGTTTCTCCTGAACCAACACCGAATTCTCTTCAACCAATTTGAGCCAATGCTCATACAACTTCTCATAATTTGCAGCAAACTCTTCATCACTATCACTGTCATCGTTGCCTTTCACTGAACCAGACTTTGATACAGGTTCTGTTCCAGCGTCCGTTACAGCATCTGGTACAGTTTCAGAACTTGAGACCAAAGTTGTAAGTGCCATAAAATTTCTCAAGTCTACTTCCTCCTCACTGTCTGTATCAGTGTCTGAATCACTCTTCATGCTTGTCAACGCTTTCTCCTTGTGCTTCAACAAATTAGCACACTCAGAACGAACATGTCCGAAACCTTTACACTCATAGCATTGAATGTTCTTTGGTGAATTCCTTGCCTCTGCTCTATTCTCTCTGTTATCCTGCTTGTGCTTCAGGTACTTAGAGAATTGTCTTGATAACAAAGCTAAATCTCCAGCACCACCGTTCTGTACTACTACAGCATTAGTAACCTTCTGCTTCTCTTTGTCTTCATATGCCTTGTTCAACTCAAAGGCCTTCATAATCCCAACAAACTCATCAAACGGCATCTCATCAAGATTGTGAGCCTCTTCTACAGCAGAAATCTTTGACTCAAACTTTGATGGCAGTGATCTCTTCAACTTCTTCAACAACTTCTTATCCTTGTACAACTTTCCAAGAGCGAATGACTCATTCGAGATATCACACAACTTAGCACTAAACTCAGCCACTGATTCTGTTTCTTCCATCCTCAAATTCTCAAACTTTGAAGCCAACATGTCAAGTTTGGTTCTCTTCACACTACTAGTTCCCTCAAACATATTCTCCAAAGTCTTCCAAGCCTTTTGAGCTGAAGCACATTGAGAGATCAACTTGAAGTGACTCGAATCAATAGCGTTGTACAACGCAGTCTTGGCCTTTGAGTTACAACTCGCTTGCTTCTTCTCAAGGACAGTCCATTTGTCTCTTGGTTTAAGGCTTTCCACTCCTTTATCATCAGTGATCACAGGATGGCTCCAACCAACTTCAATCGCATTCCAACAATCTTCATCAAGACCACTAATAAACGCTTCCATACGGACCTTCCAGTATCCATAATTAGTAGAATCAAGACGTGGTGGTCTTGTCATAGACGTACCTTCTGCATGAGAATCCATTAAACTCAATTTTCCAGTCTGTACCACTTCCTGTCTCAGCACCTGAACTACTTCCGAATCCTCTGTCTCAGCTCCTGACCTAGTTCCGAATCCTCACTCTAGATCTACCCGAAACAAGCCTAAATCTCTATCGAGCACCGTCTCTGATACCAAATGTAAGTACGAGTGAGGTAACTTAAATGCGGTAAAATAAATAAGACAAGAGAATTTTTGACGAGGTTCGTTTCCTACTCCCCGGGACCAAGTCCAGATTCAAATCCACTAGAACAAGAAAGCAAATACAACTTATTCGCAAACGCGTAAACCAAGTACACTTCTTAATTTACCGCTCTGTTCAATAACATGGATTCTTCAGGATAACCCAACCCTGAGCTAAACTCCTCCTGAGCCTAGACTTGTGTTTTGTGGAAGCTCCACACACCAACAGCAACTGTCGGCAACAGCACGCAGCCAAACGTCTTGTATCAGCAAGACACAACACCAACGAACACTTGATAACTCAAGCAACACGAACTGTACCAGCAACAACAACAACGAACTGGAACAGCACCAAACTCCAACAGCAACAGCACCACGAAGTGCAACAGCAACAAACCACGAACAGCACCACGAAGTGCAACAGTAACAAACCACGAACAGCACCATGAAGTGCAACAGTACAGCAGCAGCACCACGATCACAGACTGCAACACACCAAACTGGTACAGCACCAGCAACAACACACAACCGAAGATGCCTTCTTCTCTCAATCAACTTTTCTGTATTTTTCTCTTCTAAAAGGCACAAGAAAAACCTAGCCACGTTTCTCTCTTTATATACTCAAATCCTAACAAACTTCCCTTTTGTGGATAATGACAATCTTCCTTTTTCTTCTCTTCCATATATTCTTCATATAAATCAATCTTCCTCTCCAAGTAAATATCTTCTCCCCTTGTTTAGCCCAATCCACGTCACTACCAAGGCCCATCAACATTAATCTACGTTTAACTTGGTTAAGCACCTCCTGTATTACTCTCTGAGTCAGACTGGTACAGTACCCCCTGTACTACTCTCTGTGTCAGACTGGTACAGTACAAAAACACCTCTTCAAATTATATGCAGGTGGAGTACGTTGAATCATACGATATTGGTGGTGAAATAGATTGCGATGAAGATAGAGTTTATGTAGCTAGAAATGGATTAGAAGGTGGCGAGGTTTATGAAACAGACTAGGGTTTAGCCGTTTAGGTCACAATGGGCATTTAAATGGTTTTGACTTTTGATGCTAATGTGCTGAATTTCTTCTGCCCTTTGAGAGTTTCACAGAGAATTTCACATGGAAAATTAGAGAGCTTTGCATAGATTTTTCCATAAGATTATCTCTAATGTCTGTTCCCATAAGATTTTTCCAACACCAGAATTTGTGTAGTCTCTTTTTCTCCCTCCCATAAGAATTTGTGTAGCCTTTTCTCTGTCCTTTTTCCATGGATTCTTCTTCTTCTTGTCGGATTGATGATGTCGGTGAGATAGTGAAGTTCTTTTTTAGTTTTAATGCAAGTTTCGACGATTTTAAAGGTTGTCTTTCTAAGTATTTCTCTCTCTGCAGTTTTGTTTTGCTTAAGTATGATTGCTTCTATATATTTACACCTACCATGGTAACTTGGCTAGTGAGCAAGTTAGAGAAGGATAAAAGCCTTCACAACTAAGTAGCAGCCAATGCAGAAGAACAACAATAAGCAGGTAATGTCGTGCTTGAATTACAGGAACAAGTCATTTTTTCTATCAATCTTGCATCCCGCAAACAGAAAACAGTTGATTCCCATTTGTATCTCCTTATGTACTATAGGTCCAAGTAGTTACTAAACTACCGCTTAACTGAATTGAAACTTTGTATAGTTCAACTGCTATACAATATCTTCTTAGAGCTATTAGAGCTTATGATTTTTACATGACAACTTTCATGGCTAAACCTCTCGCGGTTTAGTGCGTATGTTTACCAAGTGGGTTAATGCATTCACTTTTATAGAAAAAAGCAAGAATTAAAATCAGCAAAATAGTGTATTAAATAGTTTAAATTACTTTGAAATTCTTAAGTTGTTGACATGGCTAGCATTTGCTTTAAGAAGATCTTGTAGAAAAGTCTAAGATATATAAATATATATATGCAAATCTTATTGTACACAGTACATAAGCATTTCGGCCTTCTCGAGTATACTTTAGTTTAAAGTTTAAATAATGTAAGATTAGGCATTTAATGGAAATAAATAATGTAAGATTTCTATACTTAAAATGATAAAAAGTGTTACTTAATACATTCACTTGTTTTTTGAAGGGAAGAATTAAAATCTGCTAAATAGTGCATTAAAACCAGTTACAGTACTTTGAGTTTCTTCAGCTGTTGACAATTTGCTTTAAGAGGATACAGAGCAATTACTGTTGACAAGCCTATAAAAATCTAAAAATCTGCAAATCACATTGTATACAAGTATACATAATACTTCGGCCTTGTCTAGTATGCTTACTTTTAAAAAAAAAAATCATTTGATTCAAAACAATGAATAATATTTATGTTTTTGCTTATCTTATTATTATGCCTTGTATTTTTGGAGGTCTAATGAAGCTCTTTGTAACAATAACACAGTAGCTTTCCATAACCACCTTTTATCAAGCCGTAGTATTCTTAAAATTCATTGCAAATCCGGAACCGGCGATTTGGGTGACCATTTTCTGAAATTTGAAAGTCCAACATACAATTTTAGTTTTCATGATAATATCATCGGTACTACGAGGTTTATCTGTAACCTATGGAAGGGAGCTAAAATGGAGTACCACCAATCTATTCGAGCATATGTGGAAGATCAATATGTTATTAGATGTGGAACGTTACATTCATGGGATATAAGAGATGACGGTATTTATTTATCAAAAGATGATAAGACAAATGAGCTCATATACCAATGGATTAAGGGTTAACATGCTTATATGATAATAGTTATCTTGTGTTTTAATTTTGATTTATGAATCCAATCTATAAAATTATTATAAATAAAGGAAGGTCCTTCTTGGCTCCGGTTACGTACTTACGTCACAAAATAAACGTATAGACGAATCTTACCTTGGAACATTGGGGTCTTATCTTTGCTTCTCTATATGTAGAGGTCAATGCATAGCCACTAGCTCTCTTTATCTCTCATTGAAATTATTTATTTTATTTTTTTTGCTAAAACATTGAAATAATTAACATCACTATTTGATCATTGGCTTGGTTTATTTGAAGCTTCTGCCTTTTGAACATCTTGAAAATATAATGTCCAAGAACATAAAGATTCAAGTTCTCCACTTAATAAACTTAAATTGAAAATGATCTATACAAAAAATGTTTGATTGTTTTTGAGACTAATTTTTTATAAAATGGAGCTATAAAAACAGAGAAAACAATCATATGTGAGTTCAATCACAAGTTTGGAAGTCTGTTTTGCAGAATGTCACGTATCCGAACCATATTGCCTAGAAACCATGGTTTGATTATGCACTTGTCGTTGTTGTTCATGTTCATAATCATCGCTCGCCCATTGTGATTATCATGATGAGCCAACCATAAGATATGGGCCTAACGACCCATTAATAAATATAGGCCATATATAATTTTTAGGTACATTCCTAGACTTCTGATTTTAATGGATTTGGAAATTTAAACGAAATCCAGTGTTATTGGTTTTATACGTTTAAAATCCATATTAAAATAATGTAATGTTATTGGTTTTAATTTATGTGGGTCAAACTTGTTTACTACATGATGTAGTCCAGGGCCCGTTCGTAATTTGTTGATAAAAAAAAATTTGCCGCGAGCGTGGATCGAACACGCGACCTTTAGATCTTCAGTCTGACGCTCTCCCAACTGAGCTATCACGGCTTTTTGTTTATTAAAAACAAACTAAAAATATAAATCTTTTAAACTTAAATAATGACGCGTAAAAGATTCTCAATTTGGCATAAGTAGAGAATTATTATTATTTTTTTTTTTCTAAAGTAAGTAGAAAATTGTTGCATCTCACGATCCTCCTCTTACGTTCGAAGATCATTTTCCTTTGTTCTTTGGACGACCATCGGCGACAGTGAAAGTCTAGGTCTAGCTTGGGGTTTCCCACTCTATTCGAGCATATGTGGGAGATCAATATGTTATTAGATGTGAAACGTTATATTCATGGAATATAAGAGATGATGGTATTTATTTATCAAAAGATGATAAGCCAAAGGAGCTCATTTACCAATGGATTAAAGATTAACATGCTTATGATAATAGTTTTGTTGTGTTTTAATTTTGATTTATGAATCAAATCTATAAAATTATAAATAAAGCAATGTCCTTCTTGGCTCCGGTTACGTCACAAAATAAACGTCTAGAACAAACATCAATCTTGCCTTGGAAAATTGGGGTCTTATCTTTGCTTCTCCATATGTAGAGGTCAATGCATAGCCACTAGCTCTCTTTATCTCTCATTCAGTTTTTGAAATAATTAACATCACTATTTGATCATTGGCTTGGTTTATTTGAAGCTTCTGCCTTTTGACCATCTTGAAAATATAATGTCTAAGAACATAAAGATTCAAGCTCTACACTTAATAAACTTAAAAATCAAAATGATCTTTACAAAGAATGTTTAATTGTTTTTGAGACTAATTTTTTTATAAAATAGAGTGATAAAAACAGAGAAAACAATCATATGTGAGTTCAATCACAAGTTTGGAAGTCTGTTTTGCACTTGGTCGTTGCTGTTCATGTCCATAATCATCTTGCGTCCATTGTGATTATCATAATGAGCCGTAAGATATGGGCCTAATGGCCCATTAATAAATAATTTTTTGGTACATTTCCAGACTTGACTTTTTTCCCAAATGAAATTTTGTCACTTCTTCTCTACTGACTTCTCCCATGGCTTCCTCTTCGTCTTTCTCCTTCTACTCGCACTTGGAGTCGATACAATGTTTTACCGAGCTTCAGTGGCGAAGATGTTCGCAAATCATTCTCAGTCATCTTCTCATAGCGCTTGATCGGAAATTAATCAATTCATTCAGAGACCACGGAACCGAGAGAAGCCATCCGATTGGACCTGAACTTTTATCGGCGATTAGAGAATCGAGGATCTAAATCGTCGTCTTCTCTAAGAAAATATGCTTCTTCCATTTGGTTTTTGAATAAATTGGCGAAAATTCACAAGTGTTAACCAGAAATTGGATCAAATGGTGATTCCTTCGAGTGATTTCGTTGGAATTGGGTCTCATTTAGAGACATTAGACTCAATGTTGTGCTTGGAATCTGAAGAAACTAGAGTGGTACGGATTATAGGACCTTGGGGGAATTGGTAGAAACCGCTTTTAATAGTGCGTGCAAAGAGTTGTGAATTTCTCGAGATTATGTCTCCCATCTTCCTCAATCCAATTAAGGTAAGCTTTGTGCATAAGTATAATTGAACTTGAAACTTTGAATGAAGCATCTCTTATATGTTTTTCTAGTATTAATTTTTCTTTTTGTTTCAGTAGATTAGAAGTCTCTTGGAGATGGATTTGTGACGATGTGAAAACTTGAAAGTAGGAATTTTCCTCAGATTTCAACGAGCATTACATATCTCTCTCTCTAGACTACACTGTGATTGAAGTAGAAACTTGAAACATCTCTCCAAGCATTTAAATATTGAGACATCTTGTGGAAGTAGACGTCTAGTAAGCAATATGGAGAAAGTGACATATCGTAATGGCTTTTTCACTGGCGCGTCTCATGGATTATCAACTCTTTTCAGGTACCTCGAGGAACATCTCACATCTCTTTTTATTTCTTCTAGAACTTTGAATTTTGTAGAACGTGAGAAAATTCAGAAAAAGTTGATTTAAGAATGGTTAAGAGCCATGTATAGATCTGACCCAAGAGGACAGCTAAAAGGAAAGTGACGTTCACGTGACTGTCTTTCTCAATTGCCCCATAGTTGCTCTTTCCCTTTCTTTTCCCATGGAAATTATTGATCTTATGGCCTGAGTGAAAACAACCTCAAAATTTCATGCCCTATAAAAGTCTTTTGTGTAATTTATAGAGATTTTTCAAAGCTAGAGAGGCAATTATTCTCGAATTGGATATGAGCTGTGTGGCCAATGGGATATGTATTTCCCCATGAAAAGTCTTTTCTCAAGTCTCCCCAATATGTCTTTTCTTAAGTCCTCCCCAAGGCATTGTCTTCGTCTTCTTGCAGATAAGGACGATCAAGTATAAGGTGGAAACCTCCTCGAATTTTCCTGCAAGTCTCCGTCAAAATCAACGCCAAATGTCTCATTCTTTTTATATAAATTCAGAATTTCTTAAATTTCCATAAGAATGTTACCGAGTGCTACTACACCCTTTCCCATGGCTTCTTCTTCTTCTTCTTCTCGCACTTGGAGGTACGATGTTTTCCCGAGCTTTAGCGGTGAAGATGTTCGCAAATCGTTCCTCAGCCACCTTCTGGAGAAGCTTCAACGCAAATTGATCATTACATTCATAGACAACGGCATCGAGAGAAGCCGCTCGATCGCGCCTGACCTTTTAACAGCGATTAGGGAATCGAGGATCTCGATCATGGTGTTCTCTAAGAAGTACGCTTCTTCCACTTGGTGCTTGAATGAATTGGCACAGATCCACAAGTGCTTTGAGCAGATGAATCAAATGGTGATCCCGGTTTTCTACGAGCTTGATCCTTCCGATGTTAGAAAACAGACTGGAGAGTTTGGCAAGGCCTTTGAAGAGACATGCAAAGACAAACCAGAGGATGAGAAACAAAGGTGGATAAGAGCTCTCACAGAGGTTGCAAGTATAGCCGGATATGATTCTCGGAACTGGTATGTTGTTATTTTCTTATATTTGTTACAAATTTGGAGATTTCTTTGCATAAGTTTCTAAGGGAGTTCACTTTTATCTATTGGATTTTAGGAGTAACGAACCAAAGATGATTGAAGAAATCTCCAGTGATGTGTCCAAAAAACTTTTTACACCATCAGATGATTTTCGTGACTTTGTGGGGATTGAAGCTCATATAGATGCAATTATGGATTCAAAGTTGTGTTTGGAATCTGAAGAAGTGAGAATGGTTGGGATTGTGGGGCCTTCAGGGATTGGTAAGAGTACCATAGCTAGAGCCTTATACTGTCGACTATCTACCCAATTCCACCATCGGGCTTTCGTTACTTCTAAGAGAGCTATGCAGGACAAAAAGATAACCGTCCAGGATAACTATAGTATGAAGCTGGATTGGGCAAAACAACTTCTATCAGAAATTCTAGGTCAAAAAGACATAGAGATAGAAAGTTTAGGTATGGTGGAACAAAGGCTAAAACTATGGAAAGTTCTTATCGTTCTTGACGATGTGGATGAAATAGAGCTGCTAAAGACTTTGGCGGGACGAACCGGATGGTTTGGATTTGGAAGCAGAATCATTGTAGTCACTCAAGATAGGCATCTTCTCAAGTCTCATAAGATTGACCTTATTTATGAGGTTGAGTTCCGATCTGAAGATTTGGCTCTTCAAATGTTTTGTCAATCTACTTTTGGGCAAACCTCTCCTCCTGATGGTTTTACGGAGCTAGCAATTGAAGTTGCAAAGCTTTCCGGTAATCTTCCTTTGGGTCTCAACGTCTTGGGTTTGTCTTTAAGAGGGAAGCTCATGGAGGAGTGGGTGGAGATGATGCCTAGGCTCCGAAATGGTCTGAACGGGAAAATTGGGAAAACATTAAGACTCTGTTACAATGGATTGGATGAAAAGGATGATCAAGATATATTTGTCTACATTGCGTGCTTATTCAATGGTCAGAGTGTCAATTACATCAAAAAATTGCTACCTGACAGTGTTTACCCCAGTGTTGGCACTAGCCTTACAACGCTAGCTGATAAGTCACTCGTACGTATAATCGGACCACACCATACTGTACAAATGCACATTTTGCTGCAGAAGTTGGGCAGAGAAATTGTTCGTGAAGAGTCGATCCCCAATCCCGGAGAACGTCGATTTTTGGTGGATGCAAAAGATATATATAATGTATTTGAAGATGCTACTGTAAGTTTTTTATATATGCTTTTCACGGTAGACTAGTTGTTTGATAAATTGTTATGATTGCTGAGATAATGATTTTCTTTTGTTGTGATTTTTCTACAGGGCACAAATAAAGTTCTAGGCATATATTGTAACACATCAGAAATAGACAAGCCATTATCTATGGATGGAAATCCTTTTAAACGCATGCATAATCTCCAGTTTCTGAAATTTTACAAAGTTCAAGGGGTGCAAAAGACTGGTGAATTCAGATTGAATTTATCTCAAGGAGGCCTTGTTTTTTTGCCCCGCAAACTTAGATTGCTACATTGGGATGAATGTCCGTTGAAGTGTATGCCTTCCAACTTTAAGGCTGAGTATCTGGTTAAATTCAGTATGAAAAACAGTAAGCTTGATAAGCTGTGGGAAGGAACTCAGGTAATACTTATAAATATGATTTGTTTTAGAACAAAAAGCTTTTCTTCATTTTGATGATGAGCGAATATGCAGAAAATATAAAGTTGGAAGAGGTCAAAATTTTTGACTCAAAAATGGCTTACTTAAAAAAGATTTTGAACAGTGTATTCTCTTGTTTTTGTTTTCAGCAACTTCGAAGTCTCAAGAAGATGGATATAGCTGGATCAGCAAATTTAAAAGAAATTCCAGATCTTTCGTATGCCATAAATCTTGAGAAAATGGATCTTTTGAAATGATCATCGTTAGAGACACTTCCTTCCTCAGTTCGAAATCTCAAGAAATTGGTAGGTTTAAGGATGTCTGGATGCTCGAATCTCGAGGTTCTTCCAGCTGATGTCAACTTGGAATCTCTCAAATACCTCGATCTCAGAGGATGCTCACGATTGAGAAGCTTTCCTAAGATTTCAAAGAACATTTCAAACCTCCTTCTAGATGGAAATGCTATAGAAGAAGAAGAATTTTCGTGGATAGAGAATATCTCTGTTCTATATTGGAACTTTTGTCCATTGAGATGTTTGCCTTCTGACTTTCGTCCAGAATCCCTCACAACTCTCTTAATGAGAAATAGCAAGCTTGAAAAGCTTTGGGAAGAAGTCCAGGTATATAATATCTCCAAAATTCTCCAAAATTCTTTGTTATTTGTACACTCTAAAAACTAAACCCTAATATAACATAGTTAACGATATTAAAATTTTAAAATAATGATATTTTTGAAAATTGGCATGTCAAATGTGGCATATCTTGAAATTTTTTTTTTTTTTTTTATTACGAATTTTTCCGAGAATACCACCATATATTAAAAAGCTCCAAAATACTACTTTTTCAATGGTTCCAAAAATACCACAAATACAAAAATTGACTTTCAATAGATTTGTAGTTAAAATTTTTGGGTTTAGGTTAACTATTCCCAAATTATGATATAGTTTTAGGCGTAGGGTTTGGGTTGGGGTTGGGATTTAGGATTTAGTTTTGAATGTGAAACCTCATTTTAATTTTATGATATTTTTGGAACATTTGAAAAATAGTGGTATTTTTGAAAACCGCCCTTTTATTTTGTATATTTCATATGGTAATTACTATACGTGATATTGAAAATTTTATGTAAGTGTTTTTTTTTTTGTCTATTTTCAGTCTTATATTATCTATTTTTCATTTATATATATAAGAGATTTATATTGAATTAAAAACCCAAAAGTTTTAAAATCCCGATCCGACCGGTTAGACCTGTCTGGTTTTCAAAACATTAGAAATAAAGAGAGAGATATGAAACTCTCATGAAAAGGAAAAAAAGAAAGAGAGAAAGAAAAAAAGAAAGGGTTTCATTTATTTATTACTAGAATAAAATCCTCGCGATGCGAGGATTGATTGTTTAATTTATAATAAATATTTATGTTTAAAAAATGTTTGGAGGAAAAGTATAGTATCTTAATTCAAATCTCAACTTAGATAATATAGTGACTAAAATTATAGTTTTCTTTGTAAATTAAAAAAATATGGTCTCATATACGCTTGATATATGTAAATACTGTTTGAATCATTAAACTATTTGATATAATAACTAAATCATTTCTACATGTTTAGAGTACAATTTGAAAAAATACCACTAACTAAATTTTTTTTATTTTTGTTTGTTCTTCTTGATATAATTCTCTTTTTATCTAAGGTCAATTATTTTGTATTCCCATATATATACATATGTTAAACCTCTGCTTATATATAATGATAGAAACTTGGTCATTTATATTCTTAATTACATAGCTTGCTATTTCCTTTTCTCTAAATTGTTTTTATGTTAAATTTTTCTTTATTAATTATTTTCAACTAAATATCTTAAATAAATATTCATATAGAGATTTTGTGTAATTTGTAAAATTACTTTATGGCTGTTTTCAATTTTAATTTCTTCATTTTTAGATTAATAACAATTTTGATAATGAAAAAATTACATATTAAAATAATTGACATGTGTTTATAATCTAATGGACTACTTGACACATGTTGTGATTTCGTGAGTTAGAATTATGGTCACTCTCCTTTATATAATAAGATCCGGTACAAACCAATTGTTAAATAGGTAACTAATTCGTGGCTCGGTAAACATACACATATCTTTAAGGGAAAGTTATGAGTGGTATCACTTTTTTTTACAAATCTTATAAAATCTACCACATTCTCAAAACTCTTATTATATCTACCATATTTTGGATTGTAGTGGATAACAAATTGATACAATTTTCTTCCACACTTTCTTCTTCATCTCTCTTTCTCTTTTTCTCTTAACGGAAAAAATAGAGATGTTGACGGAGACAGTAAATAGTGGTGGAGACGACGGACATAAACAACGCCGGTGACGGTGGACATAAGTGATATCAGAGACTAATCTTGGGATTTCGGTTTAACGGTTCGGTTCGGGTCGGGTCGGGTAATTCGGGTTTCGGGTATTTCGGGTATAGGTGTTTAGGATCCATTAGGGTATTTAAAAATTTCGGTTCGGGTTCGAGTTTTAAAATAGGATCCATTAAGGATCCATTAGGATAATTTTTACTCTAAATACTAAAAAAATATATTATGTTTTAGATTTACCCTAAATTTTTTTGGATTTACTATGTTTTAGTTATTTTTTATACATTTTTTTCCAAAAAATCCCGAAAAATGACTAAAAACCCGGATAAAATAAAAAACACGTTTTTGATGTCGGGTTTTCGGGTTGTGCATCGGGTAACGGGTAAAACCCGACCCGTTACCCGATTTCAATTATATTTCATATCCATTCGGGTATTTGGTTTTTTTTGTTCGGGTTCGGTTCGGGTTTTTTCGGTTCGGGTCGGTTCGGGTCTGTCGGGTTCGGGTTTTAATCCCAGGACTATCAGAGAAGGTGAACAGAGACAGTGGCAGTGAACACGACGGAGACGACGGACATAAACGATATCAAAAACGGTGAAAAGAGACAGTGGCAGCGACCACGACAGAGACGACTGACAGAGATAACGACGGAGACGGTGGACATAAACGATGTCGGAGACGGTGAACATCTCCAATGTAGACGGTGAACATCTTCAATGTAGACGGAGACGTTGAACATAAACAATGGTGGACGAAAATGACGGTGGAGATAGTGGTGGACAAAAGCGACGACGACGGAGATAACATGAAAAAAGCGACGAAAAAGACGACGACCAAGACGCCGGACAAAAATGACGATGAAGACGGTGAACAAAAACAATGGTGGACCAAAATGACGACAGAGATAGCGGTGGACAAAAGCGATAGAGATGGAAAACAAAGATGGCGACGAAGATAGCGGTGGACAAGAGCGATAGAGACGGAAAACAAAGACGACAACGGAGATGGTGGACAAAAATGATGACGAAGACGGTGGGCAAGACGACGGAGACCGTGGACACAGACGATGGCGGTGCTGGTTGGAAGAAAGACGGTAGACATGGTTGTGGACGGAAATAGAATAGATAATTGATAAAACTAATGGGCAATTGTGTCAATTGTCACTTACTAGAGTCAAAAATGTGGTAGCTTTTATAATGAATTTTAGAATATGAGATTTTATAAGAATTTTTGACAAAAGTGGTAGATTTTATAATAATCCATTTCTTTAAAGATATACATTGTTACAAATATTGTCCGATTGGTAACCTAAAACTGTTGTAAGTTGTATAATATAGTACAAAGCTGTTCAAAGTAGTTGTAAGCTAAAGCTGTACAAATAAAAACGTTTTTGGTAAAGTTTTTGGTGTTGCATTTGTGCTTAGTATAATTTAAAACATTACAAATTATACCGTGGTTGTACTGTACAAATCTAGGTTACACGGAAACTCCGTCCGAAGTGCGTTTCCCGTTCCCGTTTCGGAAACCGAAACTCTCGGAAACTCTATGGAAACCCGTTTCTAAGAAATTAGCTCTATAGAAACACGTTTTCTAAATAATTTTAATTTGGAAACGCAACAAAAACACGTTTCCTAATAATATAAATTTGGAAACATGCAAAAACATTCAATTTATTCATCAAAATGTGACAGAAATTTGTTTTTTAGTGTAATAACCAAATAGTTTAGAAATGTACATATATATTTAGTATTTTGTATAGGTTAATAACAACAAATTATGAAACTTGCGCTTGTAGATTGAAAACAACAAAATTATTGTATTTTTTAACTTTTTTTAAGCTATTCAACATTTATGTTATTCAAATTCTTTTTAAATATTGTTTTGATGTTCTTATTTTATTAATTTATATATATATATATATATATGTTCATATGTGTGTGCGTTTCCAAAACGTATCCGTTTCCTAAATTTTTTAGAAAAAACGTTTCCACGTTTCTTAACGTTTCGTTTCTGTGTATCCGTTTCCATTTTCATGCAGCCTAGGTACAAATTATAAAGTGTTACGATTGTAAGCCTACATTTTAAAAACTACCTTATTCAAATTGAACTTTATTTAACATACCCCAATTAAAAATTTATTAACTAAATTTTGTTATTGACAAAAAAAAAAAAAAAAAAAAAACTAAATTTTGTTTACTTTTCAAAAATTGTTCTATGCAGTGTTAATTTTGTCTTTCCTTGTTTCAGTCACTTGGAAATCTCAAGGCGATGGATCTGTCAGGATCTGAAAACCTGAAAGAATTTCCAAATCTTTCAAAGGCTACCAAACTTGATCATTTGTGTCTCAATGATTGCAAAAGTTTGGTGACGGTTCCTTGTTCAATTCGAAGTCTCAATAAGCTACTGAAGTTGAGCATGAAAGGATGCACGGGGCTCGAGAGTCTTCCAACCAACCTGAACTTGGAATCTCTCCGTTATCTCAATCTCAGTGATTGCTCACAGTTGAAAAGCTTCCCTCAGATTTCAAGGAACATTGGCGAACTCTCTCTTAACTACACAGCGATTGAAGAAGTTCCTTCTTGGATAAAGTGTTTCTCTAACCTCACTAATCTCGAGATGAGAGGTTGCAAGAGGTTAAAAAACATCTCTCCAAACATTTGTGAATTAAAATGGCTTAAGTGGGTAGACTTTTCCGACTGTGAAGGAGTCACAGAATTTGGTGATGTGGAGTCTCTCAAGGATATCTCTCACTCCATTGTCCATCGAAGGATTCGTCGTCTCAGTTTCCATAACTGCTTAAGTTTAGATCAAAACGCTCAGAAACTCATTATTCAATCAGAATTCAAGTACGCGGTCTTACCAGGTGGACAAGTGCCTCAGTATTTCACGCATCGAGCTTGTGGAAGTTCCCTAACTATTCCTTTACCTAAGAGCTCTCTTTTGGAAGAAGTTTTGAGATTTAAGGTTTGCATCGTGCTTGAACCTCTTACTGTCACGGAGTTTCATTTACCTTGCGTTGGCATATGCTGGTATTTCAGAGGCAAAACCGGTGTGCGTCGTCTTCACTTTGATCCTGTGTCCATTAAGAATCTTAAGATGGATCATCTGCTTGTGTTCCACGTTGAGTTCCCTACAGAATAAATAACTGAATTCCCTCCTGAATTGAAATTGGAGTTTAACTACCGTATCTATGGTTGTTCTCACAAGCTACATGAACGTACTTGCGACACAGAAGCTTGTCCCTATTCGGTCCAAAGGATAAAAGGATGTGGCATGCAGAGGCAAGTCTCTCCTTCTCGGGACGATAGTGGTGATGAAACCGTTGAAATTTACAGAGACTCTAATTCAGGATCAGCTTATTTAGGCAACTCTAAACATCTTACAACTCTAATTCAGGATCAGCTTGGGATTACCCATTTTCTTCTTTTGTTTCCTGCAGAGTATAAAGCAGATATCATAGATACTTTAGAAATAGAAAACGTATATGATTCATGTTTGGAGGAGTACGACAACAAAAGCTTGGCTTCTTCAGGTAACTGGAACATCTTACAACTCTACTCTTCATTTAATTTGGGATCAACTTGGGATTAGACCATGTTTTTTTTTTTTTGATCAAACTTGGGATTAGACCATGTTATACTGATAATGACTTGATGATTTCATAGTTATTTCACACTCGCCAACTTTTTTATTCCTGCAGATGAGGAAGTAGATTCGGACGGCGCTTTTCTTCCTGCAGATGTGAAAGAAGATTTGGAAACTGACGATGAAGAGTTGAACTTCTCATCTTTTTTTGGTAATTGAAACATCTTACAACTCTAGTTTTCTTCTTCTAAGCAGGGGGATCAGATTGGGATTAACCCAATCGTTATAGTGATAACGACTCTATAATTTATTTCATAGTTTTTCACACTAGCCAGTTGTTTCTCCTGCAGATGAAGAAGAAGATACGGAAAATCATGAAGAAGAAGCTTCGGACAATCTTCCAGTTCATTCTACAATAACTCCAGAATATATTACCCAGTGGATCTATGATTCTACGTACTATTGCTGAGAATTGGCTCAGGCATGAGTTATCCAAGAAATCATCCTCTTTTCGATTTCACAGCTCAACAGTTTTGTGTTGATCAGTCTCAAAAACTCAGTAAAATAACGTGTTTATTATACACACTAAAACAATGAACCAAAGTTACAGGACTCTCGTGTAAGTCAAACCAAAGATATATATCAGAGTTGTGACGCCAGTCTCTTTGTACAGCTCTTAGAAACGTGAATGCTGTGGAAGTTTGGTCCCTTTGGGACTGTTGTAGGTCTTTTCTCCCCTGAAGCAACAACACAAACAGAGGGTTTGTTGATGCTTGCAACTTCCTTAGATCAAAAATGTTAACACCAAAAGTATCACTCCCACAAGATTCAAGTCTGCAAGAGTATCCAAAGCTAATAGAGACGATTTGTAATTCAGGCACTTCGGGGTGTTTCATTCGTTTTCAAGTAATACCAAGGAAAACCAAAATTGTAACCGACTGGGTTAGTTGGTCTACCCGAACCGAAAATATCATTTTGACGTGGGTCGGCTCATTCTGATTCGGTTCGAGTATTAACCACGATTGCTCTTCTCGTTTCCCCTTTCATCAATTTACGGATAAGAAAATCTAATGGTACTTTTGACTTGCGAGTGTGAAATGTAGAACCATCAGATGGAAATTTCCTTCAAGGCTATGGAAATCTGCTCTTAGATCTCTGCTATGTAACACTGTTATTTCCGATAAGAATTTTTAGCAAATTTTCTCTATCCATGGCTTCTTCTTCGTCTTCTCCTTCTCGCACCTGGAAATACGATGTTTTCCCTAGCTTTAGCGGTGAAGATGTCCGTAAATCGTTCCTCAGTCACTTTCTCGAGAAGCTTCAAGGCAAATCAATCATCACCTTCATCGATAATCGCATCGAGAGAAGCCGAACGATCGAGCTTGAGCTTTTACTGGCGATAAGACAATCGAGGATCTCCATAGTCGTCTTCTCTAAGAAATATGCTTCTTCTACCTGGTGTTTAAACGAATTAGCTGAGATCCACGATTGCCATGAGGAATCGGATCAAATGGCGATTCCGATTTTCTACGAGGTAGATCCTTCTCATGTTAGAAAACAAACCGGAGAATTCGGAAAGGCCTTTGATATTACCTGCAAGAGTAAAACAGAAGATGGTATAAAAAGATGGAAGAAAGCTCTTACAACAGTAGCCGGTTTAGCTGGATACGATTCTCAGAACTGGTATGTTCCTTCTTTCTTTGATTTCATTGCGTTTTATGATCTGAATATGTTGAACTATCCCAGACTCCAACATTTGACCATTCCTTGATTAATTTCAGGAGTGGCGAAGCAGAGGCGATTGAACTAATTTCCAAGGATGTGTTGGATAAGCTTAGTCTTACACCATCCGATGATTTTCGTGATTTTGTGGGGATTGATGCTCATATAGAGGCAATTAAGGATTCAAAGTTGTGTTTGGAATCCGGGGGAGTGAGAATGGTTGGGATTTTGGGTCCTTCAGGGATTGGTAAGAGTACCATAGCTAGAGCTCTATACAGTCGAATATCTAGCAAATTCGACCATCGGGCATTCATTAGTTATAAGAGAGCCGCGCAGGAAAAAAAGGTAGCCGACTTTGGCATGAAGCTGAGTTGGGCAAAGCATTTTCTATCAGAGATTCTATGTCAAAAGGACATAAAGATAGAAAGTTTAGGTGTGGTGGAACAAAGGCTAAAGCATAGGAAAGTTCTTATTGTGCTTGATGATGTGGACGAAATAGAGCTGCTAGAGACTTTGGTGGGACAAATCGGATGGTTTGGATTGGGAAGCAGAATCATTGTGGTCACTCAAGATAAGGCAATTCTCAAGTCACATGAGATTGAACTTATTCATGAGGTTGAGTTCCCTTCGAGAGAAGTGGCTCTTCGGATGTTTTGTCGGTCTGCATTTAGGCGAAACTCTCCACCTGATGGTTTCAAAGAGCTTGCAGTTGAATGCAGAACTTGCTGGTAATCTTCCTTTGGGTCTCGACGTTTTGGGTTCTTCTTTAAGAAAGAAGGACAAGGAGGAGTGGGTGGACATGATGCATATGCTCAGAAATGGTTTGAACGGGAAAATTGAGAAAACATTAAGAGTCTGTTATGAAGGATTAGATGAAAAAGATTATCAAGATATATTCGTCTACATTGCGTGCTTATTCAATGGTGAGAGTGTCAATTACATCAAAAACTTGTTGGAGAAGAGTTTTCACACTAGCCTTAGAACGCTAGCTGATAGCTTTATACAGTCGTATATCTAGCCAGTTATAAGGGAGCCGCGCAGGAAAAAAAGGTAGCCGACTTTGGCATGAAGCTGAGTTGGGCAAAGCATTTTCTATCAGAGATTCTATGTCAAAAGGACATAAAGATAGAAAGTTTAGGTGTGGTGGAACAAAGGCTAAAGCATAGGAAAGTTCTTATTGTGCTTGATGATGTGGACGAAATAGAGCTGCTAGAGACTTTGGTGGGAGAAATCAGATGGTTTGGATTTGGAAGCAGAATTATTGTGGTCACTCAAGATAAGGCACTTCTTGAGTCACATGAGATTGACCTTATTCATGAGGTGGAGTTCCCATCTGAACATCTGGCTCTTCAAATGTTTTGTCAATCTGCTTTTGGGAAAACCTCTCCACCTGGTGATTTTATGGAGCTTGCTGTTGAAGTTGCAAAGCTTGCCGGTAATCTTCCTTTGGGTCTCAACGTTTTGGGTTCTTCTTTAAGAGGGAAGCTCACGGAGCATTGGGTGGACATGATGCCTATGCTCCGAAATGGTTTGAACGGGAAAATTGAGAGAACATTAAGAATTAGTTACGATGGGTTAGATGAAAAAGATTATCAAGATGTGTTTGTCTACATTGCGTGCTTATTCAATGGTGAGAGTGTCAATTACATCAAAAACTTGTTGGAGAAGAGTTTTCGCAGTGTTAACACTAGCCTTAGAACGCTAGCTGATAAGTCCCTCCTACGTATAATTACACCACACAAAACTGTGCAAATGCACATTTTGCTAGAGAAGTTGGGTAGAGAAATTGTTCGTGCAGAGTCAATCGACAATCCTGGAAAACGTCGATTTTTGGTGGATGCGAAGGATATATCTGATGTATTTAACGATAATATTGTAAGTTTTTATATATATCTCTGGTGTTTGATAAATTGTCTGGATTTTTGTTAAGACAATGATTTTTCTTTCGTGGGGATTTTTCTTTCAGGGTACAGAAAATGTCCTAGGAATACATTTCGACACATCAGAAATTTACGACCCATTATCTATTGATGAAAAATCGTTCGAAGGAATGCGTAACCTCCAGTTCATAAAGTTTTACAAAGAGCGGTGGAGATATACGTTCGGTGACGTCGGATTGTATCTACCTCGGGGCCTCCTTTATTTACCCCGTAAACTCAGATTGCTACATTGGGATGGATATCCAGCAAAATACATATACCTTCTAGCTTTAGTGCAGAATATCTGGTTGAACTTAAAATGGTGGATAGTAAGCTTGAGAAGTTGTGGGAAGGAGCTCAGGTATCAACTTATAACTTTATTTTTTTCATTATTTTATACGGTGTTGCTTAGAATCTGTCTAGTATGTTTTGAACGTGTGTCTTATCTTTTCCCCTACTTTGTTCTCAGCCATGTAGAAGCCTCAAGGTGATAAATTTATCTGGATCCCTAGATTTGAAAGAAATTCCTGATCTTTCTAATGCCACAAGTCTCGATAGTTTGATACTTACGGATTGCACATCTTTGGTGGCACTACCTTCTTCAATTCGGAATCTCAATAAACTGAGAGATTTATGTATGGAGAGATGTACAAAGCTCGAAGTTCTTCCAACTGACGTCAACCTGGAATCTCTTGATTACCTCGATTTGAGAGGATGCTCAAGGTTGAGAAGATTTCCTCGGATTTCAAGAAACATTTCAAGGCTTGAGCTAGATGGAACTGCAATGGATGAAGAAGATTGTTTATGGATTGAGAATCTCTCGGGGCTTATTGAACTTCACTGGACAAATTGTCCTCTGAGATGTATGCCTTCTAACTTTCACCCTGAACATCTCGTTCAACTCCAAATGAGAGGTAGCAAGCTTGAGAAATTATGGGATGGAGTCAAGGTAATTTAAAGTTTTTTTTAAAACAGTTTTAAGATTACTATTTATGGTTAGATTTAATTGTAATTATTTTACTTTTCATGTTTCAGTCGCTTCCAAATCTCACAGTGATGTATTTGAAAAGTAGTGATAACCTGAAAGAAATTCCAGATCTTTCAAAAGCCACTAGTCTCAGCTGGCTGATTTTGTCAGGATGCAAAAGCCTGAAAGAAATGCCAGATCTTTCGAATGCTATCCGTCTCAGAAACATGAATTTGTCAGGATGCAAAAGCCTGGAAAAAATTACAGGTCTCTCAAAGGCTACCAATCTCGCAGACTTGAATTTGTCAGAATGTGAAAACCTGAAAGAAATTCCAAATCTTTCAAAGGCCACCAATCTTGAGATATTGATACTCGACAATTGCACAAGTTTGGTAAAACTTCCTTCTTCATTTCAACATCACGAAAAATTGAGAACGTTGAACATGAGCGGATGCACTAGTCTCAAGATTCTTCCCACTAACATCAACTTGGTATCTCTCCCTTATCTCAATCTTAGTGGATGCTCACGGTTGACAAGTTATCCTCAGCTTTCTACGAGCATCGAAGAGCTCGATTTAAGCAACACTGCGATCGAAGAAGTTCCCTCTTGGATTGAGAATATCGTTGGGCTCACTAAGCTATCGATGAGCGGATGCACAAATCTCGAGGATCTTCCAACCAACATCAACTTGGTATCGCTCACTACTCTCAATCTCAGTGGATGCTCACGGTTGACAAGTTTTCCTCAGCTTTCAACGAGCATTAAAGAGCTCAGTCTAAACAAAACTGCGATTGAAGAAGTTCCTTCTTGGATTGAGAATATCGCTGGGCTCACAAATTTGTGGATGACAGGTTGTAAGAAGCTACGAAAAGTCTCGGCAACAATTTGGAACTTGGACCATCTTGAGTATGTTGATTTTACAGACTGTGGGGTAGTCACAGTTAGTGATGCAAGTCTGGTGAAAACGGTAGCAGAATTACATGAGGAAATGAATAACTCCTGCTCCGATTCAGATACTGAGTTACAACTATTCCACTATTTCAATTCAGATACTCGGTTCCTATTCCACAATTGCTTCAATTTGGATCAAGACGCGCATAAATTCATTCTACAGTCGAATTTCAGATCTGCAATCTTACCTGGTAAAAAGGTGCCAACGTACTTCACGCATCGAACTCGTGGAAGTTGCCTAACTGTCCCTTTACCTCAAAGCTCTCTGTCTCAAAACCATTGGGGATTTACGGCTTGCATGATTATTGACGTCAATGAGTGTCCAAAGAACATCATTGTCCACTCGAAATTCAGGGGTGTAACGCGTATGTGTAATACTTACCCTAAGATATCCTCTTCTTCGATGGATCATCATCATCTCCTCATGTTTCACTTTTGGGTTAATGCTCCACCATCTCAGTTGGACTGCAACAGTGTGAAGTTTGAGTTCGAACTCCATAAAGACCTACAAAACTGTCCCATTTTTCC
This sequence comes from Draba incana, assembly GCA_963576765.1. Taxonomy (NCBI): domain Eukaryota; kingdom Viridiplantae; phylum Streptophyta; class Magnoliopsida; order Brassicales; family Brassicaceae; genus Draba; species Draba incana. Next base: position 789,614 of record OY755208.1, read on the forward strand.
CTCTAAGGTAATAGAATGCGGTGTACGAGTCTTGGACGTCTCGTCATCTCTGAATGGTAATGATAGAAGCTCTGAAACTGAGTACGCCCATCAGTCTGGAGAAAGTGATGTAGACACTGAGAGAAGCAAGAAGCGAATGCGGGTATGCTTTGACAGAAAATTATAATGAATGTTATCACTTGACTCTCTTTTTCAGGATCAACATGAGATTGAAAACATTATTTGTTCTCATAGTTTCACATGTTCAATTGTTATGATGCAGATGAAAGTTGTAACATCTCAAGAACCTTCTAACTCTCTCTGCGGCCATAGTGCAGTGAGCTTGGGATCGATGGCTCCGAATTTGGAACTTTCCTTAGGGCTGGTTGGATCTTCTCCTCATGTTTCTTCTAGAAGCAAGGTGCCCTCACCATCAACTTCTTCATGGAATTTCCATGGTGATGGACCACCGCTGAATCTTTCCCTTTCTCCTTTTGATCAATGTCTCGAGGAAGAATGTGATCCCATGATAACGGAACAACTAGACACAGAGATTGAAGATACTTTGTCTTTTCCACAGCTTACCAACTATTTCAGGTGACTGCAACATCTTACAAATCTATTCTATCCAAACCTTATTGATCAAATAAAATCTTCAATGAGTACTCTACGTGAGAAAGTACAGACGATTGCATATATAAACTTCACTCTAGCCATCTTTTTTTTTTTTTTCCTGCAGATGATTGAAATAACATCTCGTGAAGCTTCCAACTTATTCTGCAACCAAACCGTTACAGCTCCAACTCTATGCCAAGAATTGTATTATGAAATATTAATCGAAATTACTATTGACTGTCTCGTGTGAAGATAACTCAGACTGGTGGTGCCACTCTCTTTGTAAAGCTATTGAGGATGCGAAGCTGTGGAAGTTTGTTCCCCGTGGACTAGTTACAGGTCGAAGCAACAACACGAGCATAGAGAGTTTCCTCCATGGTTTCAACTCTATTACTTGCTGTTTATTCACTTGATTTATTTATTTTTTTTTTTTTTGGCCGTTTTTTCAAATAGAGAGTTTTCTATCGTCACACTTCAATTACTCTTTTTGTTTTTATAAGATTTGAATATTCTGTGCAAGGAATCATATTTCAAATTCTCGAAAAGAATATGAATGTGTTGGTGGTGAGCTATGGGCCTTCTATGCTCTTTTCATTTCCCGATGGAAAATCAGTATCAGCCCAATAAGTTTTGTTTCTTCCAGTCTCTCTCTCACACTTATTACCTACCCACTTGAGGCATCCTTAACAAGGGATCAGTTAGGGGTGTTCTTACTTCTTAGAGTAAAAAAATTAATAAAATAATGTAAGATCAGGAGTTTAGATCTTTTGTTAAGAAGTTGGTTATTGGGAGAACATGTATAAGATCAAAATATTTAATAATATAATAAAGATCTTCTCTCCCTACGCTGTTCTGGTGTCTCTTCTGGTTGAGTAGGAGGTTGACTCGGTTGTGTACTAAAAGAAGGGGGTTGGGTTTGAGAGGAAGAGACGTTTACATAGGGAGAGTAGCTATCATAAGGGAAATTAAGAAGACTAAAGTAGGATTGAGGCTGACTATTAGGATTATTGTTTGAATTCATAGTAAACAGATTGATACAAAGAAGAAGATGATGAAGAGAGGTGATAGAAAAGATAGGAGTTTCTGGTTCAAAGAAATTTTGAAAGAAGAGAGATGAAAGAAGAGAAATAAAAGGTAGGAGAGAATGAGTATGGGTCTCGGGTTTAAATGGGGATACTTTCTAGTTAATTCTTAGCTAATAACCAATACCAACTTCTATCAAATCAGACACTTATTTCAGAGTTTAGAGTACATTTTTATTGGTGTTTTATTTAATTTTTGTGTTGTTAAAGCATTAACTATCTCAGTAAATTCAATGTTTATTGGTAAGCTTTCATATCAATGTCAGTCTAGTTACAAATTCATGTAACTAAATCGGTGCCTGTTTTTTACTCTAGGAAACAAAAACTAAACACTAGTTAACAAAAACCAATCAATAATGAGAGACAATGATCACAGATATTTGAGAACAACCTTCTACTTTAGAACTAAAAGATCCATGTGTGAAACAAGAAAAAGAAAGACAAAAACTTATGCTTATAATTTCAGTCTGTTTGCAAACCATCATGTGAGCCAACAACCCATTCAAACATCCCAACACACACATCACTGATATTTGAGAAATACACCACTAGTGACTAACCAAATAGACTACAATACTAAACACAACAACCACTAAATTCAGGAAACAAAACAAACTCAAGTACTATTTTATTTCTTATAAAAAAACAAATGACTAACCTTTTACTTTGGATAAAGGGTTGTTTGTTCTCTCAAATCAAGGTTGAACTCTCAGCCTGGTTATCCTCACCTTCAGTCCTCAGAAACAAAGGTAAAGCAGAACGTTAAGGTTCATCAAAGTATGACAGAGAAATCAAATTGAACCAACACATACAAATTTCCGTCTACTAGACATCACTAAACAGAACACAGAGCAACCAAACCATATACTACATCCACTTTGTATCCTATTTTCCTATACTTAAACCCAAACCTAACAACCTACATCGATGAGAACAATAGACAAAGGAGACTAGGAGGCAAAAGATCGGTGAGAAAACATACCTTCTTGTGTTTCTTGGATACGAGATTTGCGACATACGGAGACGATGATACAACAGATCTAAGTACAGGATTTCGCTTTCACCATCAAAGCGCCTGAGATCTAATTCGCCCAAAAGAAGAGAGATTGAACGGTTTGTGACAAATGGAAACTAGAGAACGATTTCTACAAGAATCAAAGATCGATTTCGGGAATTTTTGGCCGGAAATCGGACAGAAGTCGGTGATGGTGAAAGAGAAGTGTCGCCGCGAGAGAGAAGTGTCGAAGAAAACCCTATCCCCGATTTCTCATTTTCAGACAAATGAGAAATGTTTTTTCATTTGCCAAAAATCAGACCCAATGAGATTGGGCCACGTCATGCAAAATCTGGGCCAGGATCAGGTTTTCATCAAGACCCAACTCGGTGATCTAAACCCACTATTCCCATTTTTTTGTATTTTTAAAATGCCAAGATCAAAGCCCTGATCCCTTGTTAAGGATGGCGTGAGAGTGTAAAGTTTTAAATTGCTTTTGACTTTGGAGTGTGAAATGGGAAAATCACTTGGAAATTTCCTGCAACTTTCCTCTTATGCCTTGTTATAGGAAATCAGAAAGGGAGATGGGGACACGTGGAAGTGGTTTCGACGGCTGAGATTTTTAGCCAAAAAAGTGGAGATGCTTAAAAAGAACGCAGACACAGATTTTTGAATCATAATCGAAAATTTGTTGAAATTGTTTCTTCTTCGTTAGTTTCTTTTCTCTGTAAACTCTTGGTTCTAGTTGTGGATTCATTTCTCTCCATCCATCTTGGAGGAATCGGCACTAGGATACACAATTTGTTGTTCGTCTTGAACGGCGGATTGATTATCAAAATATCGTATTTTTTCCGATTGGTTTTCCGATCGTAATTCCTTTATCAAAGGTATCTCTTGAGTCTAAGGTGAAAATTATGCCTTCTCTTGAGTTTTCCTGCAACTCTCCGCCAAAATCAACTCTGCATTTCTCATATTTTCTATAAATATCTGATACAACACTTATTCCCATGGCTTCTTCGTCTTCTACTTCTCGCACCTGGAAATACGATGTTTTCCCTAGCTTTAGCGGTGAAGATGTCCGTAAATCGTTCCTCAGCCACTTTCTCGAGAAGCTTCAAGGCAAATCAATCATCACGTTCATCGACAATCGCATCGAGAGAAGCCGAACGATCGAGCTTGAGCTTTTACTGGCGATAAGACAATCGAGGATCTCCATCATCGTCTTCTCTAAGAACTATGCTTCTTCCACTTGGTGTTTGAATGAATTGGTTGAGATCCACGATTGTCATGAGGAATCGGATCAAATGGTGATTCCGATTTTCTATGAAGTTGATCCTTCTCATGTTAGAAAACAAACCGGAGAATTCGGAAAAGCCTTTGAAACCACATGCCAAGGCAAACCAGAAGACCGTATAGAAAGATGGAAGAAAGCTCTTGCAAAGGTAGCGGGTATAGCTGGATACGATTCTCAAAACTGGTATGTTCTTCTTTCTTTAATTCCATTTTATTGCAGTGATATAGACTCCAATTTTGGTAGTTAGGGTTGTGTTCCTCCTTGTTGACATATGACTATTCCTTGATTTCAGGAGTGGGGAAGCAGAAGCGATTGAACTAATTTCCAAAGATGTGCTGAATAAGCTTCTATTTACACCATCCGATGATTTTCGTGACTTTGTGGGGATTGGAGCTCATGTAGAGGCAATTATGGATTCAATGTTGTGTTTGGAATCCGGGGGAGTGAGAATGGGAGGGATTTTGGGTCCTTCAGGAATTGGTAAAAGTACCATTTCTAGAGCTCTATACAGTAGAATATCTAGCCAATTCGACCATCGAGTGTTCCTATCTTATAAGAGAACCACCCAGGACAGAAAGGTAGCCGATTTTGGCATGAAGCTGAGTTGGGCAAAGCACTTTCTGTCAGAGATTCTATGTCAAAAGGACATAAAGATAGAAAGTTTAGGTGCGGTGGAACAAAGGCTGAAGCACAGGAAAGTGCTTATCGTGCTTGATGATGTGGACGAAATAGAGCTGCTAGAGACTTTGGTGGGGCAAACCGGATGGTTTGGATTTGGAAGCAGAATCATTGTGGTCACTCAAGATAATGCGCTTCTCAAGTCACATGAGATTGATCTTGTTTATGAGGTGGACTTTCCACCTAAAGAACTGGCTCTTAAGATGTTTTGTCAATCTGCTTTTGGAAAAAACTCTCCACCTGATGGTTTTACTTGGCTAGCTGCTGAAGTTGTGAAGCTTGCGGGTAATCTTCCTTTGGGTCTCAACGTTTTGGGTTCTTCTTTAAAAGGGAAGGACAAAGAGCACTGGGAGAAGATGATGCCTAGGCTCCGAAAAGGTTTGAATGGGAAAATTGAGAAAACTTTAAGAGTAAGCTATGATGGGTTAGATGAAAAAGATGATGAAGATATATTTCTTTACGTTGCGTGCTTTTTCAATGGTGAGACTATTAGTTACATCAATAACTTCCTCGAGAAAGTTTTTGGCGCTAGTTTTGACAATAGCCTTACAACGCTAGCTGATAAGTCACTCGTACGTATAATCGGACCACATCGTATCGTACAAATGCACATTTTGCTGCAGAAGTTGGGTAGAGAAATTGTTCGTTCGGAGTCAACTAACAATCCTGGAAAACGTCGATTTTTGTGGGATGTAAAGGATATATCTGATGTATTTGAGAATAATACTGTAAGTCTTTATATGTGCTTTTCATTCCTTACTTTATTTGAATTTAATAATATACTAGAAAGTTATCCGCGTTATACGCGGGATAATAAGATTAGCAAATATATTAATATAGTTTGAACTAAAAACTAAGTACCATTTTTCTTGGAAAATTGTTATACGAAATCTAAAATATACTTTATATTTTAAAATTTTGTCATTGTTTTGAATATAAATGTATTCCACCGTAAAATAATTGATAATAGTGGTTTTCAATTTTTGGTCGATGTATATAATCTCAAATGTATTCATTTAATCTCATAATCTTCAAAAATAACGATTTTAATTTCTTAAGTCAAAATATATAATAAAATGTACTCATTTCATCTCATAATATTCAAGAATACAGTTTATACCTCAGTATAATGTATTTTGTTTTATATAATAAGTATCGTAGGTTTGTACACATTGAGATGTTTGATATAATATATTTTGTTTAATAGTTGGTATGATAATATTGGAAAATACATTTTTTAATTGAAGATTCTAAAGTGAAAACAATGTATTCTTTAATTAGTTTATTTTCAATTAAATGTAAACTAAAATCATGATTTATGATTCCAAAAGTGAAGATTTTCTATACTTTCAAATTAACTTGTTCACATTTAATTATTTAAACAAACTACAAATTAATGTGTTTGATTATAAGAATTGTCTTATGAAGAGTGTTTGGATAAGAGTATAGCAGAACTTAATAATATAATTTTATTTTAAAAACAATTATGAGAAAAATTGAGAGCTTGAAACCTAATCTAATGGTTTAGAATGCTTCTTTTTAATATAATGGTATATTAGTATATAATCTTCTATTTCAAAAGATATCTTTTATTTTTGAAATTAATACACTTTTGGAATATATATTATTTTTTGTTCATAATTAGTTTTATGATTTCAATCTAGAATTTTCGAAATATATATATATTGGCAAATACATGATACCAAAATATTTTGATTTTGACAAGTTTATGATTATTTCAATGTGTTTGGCATTTAGGTTAAAAGTAATCAACATTAGTTAATTAGGAAAGAAATGTGTTTGGTAATTAGTATAGAAGAATTAAATAAATAAATAAAAGAAAATGGTTAAAAGATTGTAGAAGTGACACATATGCAAAGTGCTCCTAAAATACTTCTCAAATAATATATAGGATCCTTTGGATGTTTCATAAATTGTTGGGATTTTTGTTAAGACAATGACTTTCTTTTGTGTCGATTTTCTCCAGGGCACAAAAAATGTCCTAGGAATACGTTTGGGCATATCAGAAATCGAGGAGCCATTGTTTATAAATGAAAAATCGTTTGAAGGAATGCGTAATCTCCAGTTTATTATTTTTTTCAAAGAGTGGTGGCCTCAGAAGACCGGTAAAGTCAGATTCTATTTACCTCATCAAGGCCTCATTTATTTGCCCCGTAAACTCAGATTGCTACATTGGGATGAATATCCAGCAAAATATATACCTTCTAGCTTTAGTGCAAAATATCTGGTTGAACTCAGAATGGAGGATAGTAAGCTTGAGATGCTGTGGGAAGGAACTGATCAGGTACCTCCTTTTCACTTTATACTGTGTCGTTTAGAATCTGTTTAGAATGTTTTGAACGTGTGTATTATCTTTTCAGCCATGTCGAAGCCTCAAGGTGATAAATTTATCTGGATCCCAAGATTTGAAAGAAATTCCAGATCTTTCTAATGCCACAAATCTCGAGATATTGAATCTTTCCAATTGCACATCCTTGGCGACACTACCTTCTTCAATTCGGAATCTCAAGAAACTGAGGGAGTTATGTATGGCTTTTTGCAAAAATCTCGAGGTTCTTCCAACCGACGTCAACTTGGAATCTCTTGATTTCCTCAATTTGAATGAATGCTCAAGGTTGAGAAGTTTTCCTCGGATTTCGAGAAACATTTCAAAGCTTTATCTAGATTGGACTGCAATGGAAGAAGAAGATTATTTCTGGATTGAGAATCTCTTGAGGCTCAATGTACTTGATGGAGAAAATTGTCCTCTGAGATGCATGCCTCCCAACTTTTATCCGGAACATCTCACTGTACTCAAAATGAGAGGTAGCAAGCTTGAGAAACTATGGGAAGGAGTCCAGGTAATGTTTTGTTACAAAGTTTAATTAAGTTTAAGATTACGGGTTATACCATCTATTGGATTAATTATTTTTTATATAAGAAAATTCCAAATCTTTCAAAGGCCACTAGTCTCCGCGGGCTGCACTTGTCAGGATGCAAAAACCTGAAAGAAATTCCAGATCTTTCAAAGGCTACCAATCTCGCGCAGTTGGATTTGTCAGGTTGCAAAACTCTGAAAGCAATTCCAGATCTTCCAAAGGCCACCAAACTGTTAGAGTTGGACCTCGAAAATTGCACAAGTTTGAAGAAGCTTCCTGATTCAGTTCGAAATCTAGAAAAACTGATGACGTTAAACATGAGGGGATGCACAAGTCTGGAGGTTCTTCCAACCAACATCAGCTTGATATCTCTCACTACTCTCGATCTCAGTGGATGCTCACGGTTGAGAACTTTTCCTCAGCTTTCTACAAGCATTGAAGATCTCTATCTGAGCAACACTGCGATAGAAAGAGTTCCTTCTTGGATTGGGAATATCGTTGGGCTCACTAAACTATCGATGAGCGGATGCACAAGTCTCGAGGATCTACCAACCAACATCAACTTGTTATCTCTCACTACTCTCGATCTCAGTGGATGCTCACGGTTGAGAACTTTTCCTCAGCTTTCAACAAGCATTGAAGATCTCTATCTGAGCAACACTGCGATAGAAAGAGTTCCTTCTTGGATTGGGAATATCGTTGGGCTCACTAAACTATCGATGAGCGGATGCACAAGTCTCGAGGATCTACCAACCAACATCAACTTGGTATCTCTCACTACTCTCGATCTCAGTGGATGCTCACGGTTGAGAACTTTTCCTCAGCTTTCTACAAGCATTCAATATCTCAATCTGAGCTACACTGCGATAGAAAGAGTTCTTTCTTGGATTGGGAATATCGTTGGGCTCACTGGACTATGGATGAGCGGATGCACAAGTCTTGAGGATCTTCCAACCAACATCAACTTGGTATCTCTCACTACTCTCGATCTCAGTGGATGCTCACGGTTGAGAACTTTTCCTCAGCTTTCTACAAGCATTCAATATCTCAATCTGAGCGACACTGCGATAGAAAGAGTTCCTTCTTGGATTGGGAATACCGTTGGGCTCACTAAACTATCGATGAGCGGATGCACAAGTCTCGAGGATCTACCAACCAACATCAACTTGGTATCTCTCACTACTCTCGATCTCAGTGGATGCTCACGGTTGAGAACTTTTCCTCAGCTTTCAACAAGCATTGAAGATCTCTATCTAAGCCACACTGCGATCGAAGAAGTTCCCTCCTGGATTGAGAATATCGCTGAGCTCACTCGCTTGTGGATGAGAGGTTGTCAGAGGTTAAGAAAAATCTCGGCAACAATTCGGAACCTAATTCTTCTTCAGTTTGTTGATTTTACGGAGTGTGGAAGCATCACATCAGTCAGTGATGCAAGTCTGGTGAAAACAGTAGCAGAATTACACGAGGAAATGTGTCTCTTCTTGTCCAGTTCAGATACTGAGTTACTATTCCACCATCGCAATTCAGATACTCAGTTCCTATTCCACAATTGCTTCAATTTGGATCAAGACGCACAGAAATTCATCCTACAGTCAGACTTCAGATGTGCAATCTTACCTGGTAAAAAAGTGCCTGCATACGTCACGCATCGAACTCGTGGAAGTTGCCTAACTGTCCCTTTACCTCAAAGCTCTCTTTCTCAAAACCATTTGGGGTTTACGGCTTGCATGATTATTGACGTCAATGAGCGTCCAGAGAACATCATTGTCCACTGGAAATTCAGGGATGTAACGGGTATGTGTTATATTGACCTTAGCATATCCTCTTCTCCGATGGATCATCGTCATCTCCTCGTGTTTCACTTTAGTTTCTGCCCATCATCATCTTCATCTCAATTGGACTGCAAACTTGAGTTAGAACTCCATAGCTCTCGTCCTTGTCCCAATTTTCCCTACAAGGTAATAGAATGGGGTGTACGAGCCTGGAATGCCTCTTCATCTCTGAATGGTAATGATAGAAGCTCTGAAACTGAGTACACCCATCAGTCTGGAGAAAGTGATGTAGACACTGAGAGAAGCAAGAAGCGAATGCGGGTATGCTTTGACAGAAAATTATAATGAATGTTATCACTTGACTCTCTTTTTCAGGATCAACATGAGATTGAAAACATTATTTGTTCTCATAGTGTCACCTGTTGATTTGTTATGATGCAGATGACAGTTCTAAAATCTCAAGAACCTTCCAACTCTCTCTGTGGCCAAAATGCAGTGAGCCATGGATCGATGGCTCTGAATTTGGAGCTTTCCGTGGGGCTGGGTGAAGCTCATCCTCACATGTCTTCTAGAAGCAAGGTGTACTCGCCATTAACTTCTTCAAGGAATTTTCATGGTAATGGTAATGGTGATGGACCATCACTGAATCTTTCCCTTTCTCCTTTTGATCCACGTCTCTAGTACACTGCGATTGAAGTAGTTCCTTCTTGTACTGTACATTTTCTCAATTGCCCTTGCCATTTTCCTATGTGTCAATCACTACGATATTTTGCAACGTTTAATTACAATTTGTATCAGAATATATAAGGATGTTCATAAACTCAGCACAGTAGTTAACTTTTTTTTAATCGTCTAGATTTATGAATTACTACAAATTATTAGAACTATTATATAAACGATTACACACGGACAATTTTACCCTATTCCGAACACTTTTCCTTGCACCACGGTGAAAATCTCCTGTAAATATTGTCTCCGTTAATTTACGCTATATGTGTGGAAATATTAATAACCCTTTAGTCAACCAAGGTGGTTTCCACCACAGTGTCAGTAGTTGATCAGTTAATTCTTGAAAAAATATATTTTGGGCCGTGACTATGGCTCATGATTGCTCTTCTTCTTCATTTTAAGAGATAAAAATCTTTATTGTTCTGAGTGTGAAATGAAAAATCACTGTTCAGAAATTTCCTGCAACTGGCCTTTCACTATACAACATCACTGTTCAGAATATCTGGTTGAACTTATAATGGAGGATAGTAAGCTTGAGAAGTTGTGGGAAGGAGCTCAGGTTCCAACTTGTAGCTTTATTTTTTTCGTTATTTTATACGGTGTTGCTTAGAATCTGTTTAGTATGTTTTGAACGTGTGTATTATCTTTTCCCCTACTTTGTTCTCAGCCATGTAGAAGCCTCAAGGTGATAAATTTATCTGGATCCCTAGATTTGAAAGAATTTCCTGATCTTTCTAATGCCACAAGTCTCGATAGTTTGATACTTACGGATTGCACATCTTTGGTGCGTTGAAAGATGCAGGACAGCAAGCTTGAAAAATTGTGGAGTGGAAATAAATTATAGATTTATATATGACTAGGGTTTAGCTCTTTTAGTCATTAACAAATGAGTTTTGTGCGTTGGGTAGCCATAATTATGTTCAGCGGCCAACCTAGACTGGTCAAATATTAGAGTCTACGATTCTACACTAACAACGGTTTGCTTATTTTCTTGTGTTTCAGTCGCTTTTTCAGGATCCAAAAATCTGAAAGAAATTCCACATCTCTCAACGAGTCTCAAATATTTAAACCTTGACGATTGCAAAAGTTTGGAGATCCTCCCTTCTTCGTTTCAGAATCTTGATAAGCTGGAGGGGTGGAGCATGAGTGGCTGTGAAAGCCTGAAAGAAATTCCAGATCTACCTAAGGCCACTAAACTTGAGGAGTTGAAACTCAACAATTGCAAAAATTTGAAGAAGCTGCCTGATTCAGTTCGAAATCTAGAACAACTTCAAGAATTGGACATGAGCGGATGCACAAGTCTCGAGGATCTTCCAACCAACATCAACTTGGTATCTCTCACTACTCCTCTCGATCTCAGTGGATGCTCACGGTTGAGAACTTTTCCTCAGCTTTCTACAAGAATTCAATATCTCAATCTGAGCGACACTGCCATAGAAAGAGTTCCTTCTTGGATTGGGAATATCGTTGGGCTCACTAAACTATTGATGAACGGATGCACAAGTCTCGAGGATCTACCAACCAACATCAACTTGGTATCTCTCACTACTCTCGATCTCAGTGGATGCTCACCGTTGAGAACTTTTCCTCAGCTTTCAACGAGCATTAAAGAGCTCATTCTAAACAACACTGCGATTGAAGAAGTTCCTTCTTGGATTGAGAATATCGCTGGGCTCACACACTTGTGGATGAGAGGTTGTAAGAAGTTAAGAACAATCTCGGCAACAATTTGGAACATGAAACATCTTAAGCATGTTGATTTTACAAAGTGTGGAGGTATCACATCAATCAGTGACGCAAGTATGGTGAAAACGGTAGCAGAATTACACGCAGAGAGTATTGAAAATCACCCCATGGATATGAATTCCTCCTGGTCTTTTTCAAATACTGAGTTCCTGTTCTTTGATTGTTTCAATTTGGACCGAGACGCGCAGAAATTCATCTTACAATCAGATCCCCGTTGTGCGGTCTTACCTGGTAAAGGAGTGCCTACGTATTTCACGCATCGAACTTGTGAAAGTTCCCTAATTGTCCCATTACCTCAAAGCTCTCTTTCTCAAAACAAATTGGGATTTACGGTTTGCATCCTACCTGTGACTTGCTTCCTTCCGCAGATGATCATCATTGTCCACTGGAAATTCAGGGGCGTCACAGGTGTGTGTAGTATTAAAAGTCCCTCAGACTTTTTTATGGCTCAACTGGTCATATTTCACTTTGATTTCTGCCCTCAAGTAGAAGTTCAATGTCCTCCATCTCAACTGGCCTGCAACAATGTGGAGTTTGAGTTCGAACTCAACACTGGCATTTTTAAACACCTAGGAAATTCTCCCAAGATAAAAGGATGTGGTGTACGAGTCTTGAATGTCTCTCCATCTCAAGATGATAATGATAAAAGCTCTGAAACTGAGCACACTGATCTATGTGGAGAAAATAATGAAGAGAGTGGAAGAAGCAAGAAGCGAATCCGGGTAAGCTTTGGCATAAATCCAACAGAAGTCTAAAACTGCTATCTCTCCATTCTCTTTTCCAGTATCAACATGAAAATGGAAACATTATGTTTCGCCTGTTGATTTTACGCAGATGACAGTTGTAACATCTCAAGAACCTTCCAATGCTCTCTGCGGCCAAACAGCAGTGAACTCGGGATCGATGGCTCTGAATTTGGAGCTTTCCCTTGGGCTGGTTGGAGCTTCTCCTCATGTTTCTTTTAGAAGCAAGGTTCCCTCGCCATCAGTATCTTCAAGGAACTTCCATGGTGATGAAGCATCACTGAATCTTTCTCTTCCTCCTTTTGATCCATGTCTCGAGGGAGAATCTTTGTATTTTGATCCCATGATAACGGAACAACAACATACAGGGACACCCTGTGAGAAGTCTTTCCCACAGCTTATAAACTTTTTTAGGTGACCGCAACATCATAAATATCTATTTTATTCATACTTATTAATCAAAGAAAATCTTCATTTAGTACAGACGATTGCATAAGTAAATATAAGTCTAGCCTTTTTTATTTTGCTTTTCCTGCAGATGATGGAAATGACATCTCCAACTGAGTGGCAAGAATCATCTTATGTTCCAACCGGCTGCGTACCTTTGTTTTTGCGTACCTTACAATCTCTCTTGCTCAGAATTCAAAATCTATTCACTCACTCTTTTGGTGCAATGCGTGGACGACAGATACAAAAACGTCAACTTCAGAGGAGGTATATTCTCTCTCTCTCTCCCTCTCTCTGTTTTTGTTTTCTTAGGATTTAAATTTCTTAAGAGAACACAATTGATGGAAACAAAATCTCATCGTTTTAAAATAATCTAAGTGAGCCTCAATCTTTAACTATACATTTAACTATGGCTTTAGTCAATAAATGAGTGCTTCCTAGGTTAATGGGTCGTGATTAGCAGAATATATGATGGAATTGGTGATATTTTTACGGTCCAAAATTTATTTTTGTGGGTTTTGATTTGTTAAAACCAGTGGAAAAGTCAGGACTTAAGTGCCACAAATTGTCTTACCAAAAAGTTTTATATGAGAGTTTCAATCTTCAGCTGTAAAAGCTTTTTACTTCTTTAGCCAAAATGCCAAATCTCAGGAGCTTCTTCGAATCTGATTCGCAGTGATCCCTTGCGTTATTGTCACTAAACTGATTTTTATTTTTGTTGTTATAGATTATATGCAGGTGGAGTACGTTGAATCATACGATATTGGTGGTGAAATAGATTGCGATGAAGATAGAGTTTATGTAGCTAGAAATGGATTAGAAGGTGACGAGGGTTATGAAAAAGACTAGGGTTTAGCCGTTTAGGTCACAATTGGGAATTTAAATGGTTGACTTTTGATGCTAATGTGCTGAATTTCTTCTACCCTTTGAGAATTTCACATGGAAAATTAGAGAGCTTTGCATAGATTTTTCCATAAGATTATCTCTAATGTCAGTTCCCATAAGATTTTTCCAACACCAGAATTTGTGGTCTCTTTTGTGGATAATGACAATCTTCCTTTTTCTTCTCTTCCATATATTCTTCATATAAATCAATCTTCCTCTCCAAGTAAATATCTTCTCCCCTTGTTTAGCCCAATCCACGTCACTACCAAGGCCCATCAACATTAATCTACGTTTAACTTGGTTAAGCACCTCCTGTATTACTCTCTGAGTCAGACTGGTACAGTACAAAAACACCTCTTCAGATTATATGCAGGTGGAGTACGTTGAATCATACGATATTGGTGGTGAAATAGATTGCGATGAAGATAGAGTTTATGTAGCTAGAAATGGATTAGAAGGTGGCGAGGTTTATGAAACAGACTAGGGTTTAGCCGTTTAGGTCACAATGGGCATTTAAATGGTTTTGACTTTTGATGCTAATGTGCTGAATTTCTTCTGCCCTTTGAGAGTTTCACAGAGAATTTCACATGGAAAATTAGAGAGCTTTGCATAGATTTTTCCATAAGATTATCTCTAATGTCTGTTCCCATAAGATTTTTCCAACACCAGAATTTGTGGTCTCTTTTTCTCCCTCCCATAAGAATTTGTGTAGCCTTTTCTCTGTCCTTTTTCCATGGATTCTTCTTCTTCTTGTCGGATTGATGATGTCGGTGAGATAGTGAAGTTCTTTTTTAGTTTTAATGCAAGTTTCGACGATTTTAAAGGTTGTCTTTCTTAGTATTTCTCTCTCTGCAGTTTTGTTTTGATTAAGTATGATTGCTTCTATATATTTACACCTACCATGGTAACTTGGCTAGTGAGCAAGTTAGAGAAGGATAAAAGCCTTCACAACTAAGTAGCAGCCAATGCAGAAGAACAACAATAAGCAGGTAATGTCGTGTCTTGAATTACAGGAACAAGTCATTTTTTCTATCAATCTTGCATTCCGCAAACAGAAAACAGTTGATTCCCATTTGTATCTCCTTATGTACTATAGGTCCAAGTAGTTACTAAACTACCGCTTAACTGAATTGAAACTTTGTATAGTTCAACTGCTATACAATATCTTCTTAGAGCTATTAGAGCTTATGATTTTTACATGACAACTTTCATGGCTAAACCTCTCGCGGTTTAGTGCGTATGTTTACCTAGTGGGTTAATGCATTCACTTTTATAGAAAAAAGCAAGAATTAAAATCAGCAAAATAGTGTATTAAATAGTTTAAAGTACTTTGAAATTCTTAAGTTGTTGACATGGCTAACATTAGCTTTAAGAAAATCTTGTAGAAAAGTATAAAATATATAAATATATATATATGCAAATCTTATTATACACAGTACATAAGCATTTCGGCCTTCTCGAGTATACTTTAGTTTAAAATTTAAATAATGTAACATTAGGCATTTAATGGAAATAAATAATGTAAGATTTCTATACTTAAAATGATAAAAAGTGTTACTCAATACATTCACTTGTTTTTTGAAGGGAAGAATTAAAATCTGCTAAATAGTGCATTAAAACCATTTAAAGTACTTTGAGTTTCTTAAGCTGTTGACAATTTGCTTTTAGAGGATACAGAGCAATTACTGTTGACAAGCCTATAAAAATCTATAAATCTGAAAATCACATTGTATACAAGTATACATAATACTTCGGCCTTGTCTAGTATGCTTACTTTTTTATTTGATTCAAAACAATGAATAATATTTATGTTTTTGCTTATCTTATTATTATTGCCTTGTATTTTTGGAGGTCTAATGAAGCTCTTTGTAACAATAACACAGTAGCTTTCCATAACCACCTTTTATCAAGCCGTAGTATTCTTAAAGTTCATCATTGCAAATCCGGAACCGGCGATTTGGGTGACCATTTTATGAAATTTGAAAGTCCAACATATAATTTTAGTTTTCATGATAATATCATCGGTACTACGAGGTTTATCTGTAACCTATGGAAGGTAGCTAAAATGGAGTACCACCAATCTATTCGAGCATATGTGGAAGATCAATATGTTATTAGATGTGGAACGTTACATTCATGGGATATAAGAGATGACGGTATTTATTTATCAAAAGATGATAAGCCAAATGAACTCATATACCAATGGATTAAGGGTTGACATGCTTATGATAATAGTTATCTTGTGTTTTAATTTTGATCTATGAATCAAATCTATAAAATTATTATAAATAAAGGAAGGTCCTTCTTGGCTCCGGTTACGTCACAAAATAAACGTATAGACGAAACCTCAATCTTGCCTTGGAACATTGGGGTCTTATCTTAGCTTCTCTATATGTAGAGGTCAATGCATAGCCACTAGCTCTCTTTATCTCTCATTGAAATAAAAAAAAAAATTTTTGCTAAAACATTGAAATAATTAACATCACTATTTGATCATTGGCTTGGTTTATTTGAAGCTTCTGCCTTTTGAACATCTTGAAAATATATAATGTCCAAGAACATAAAGATTCAAGTTCTCCACTCAATAAACTTAAATTGAAAATGATCTTTACAAAAAATGTTTGATTGTTTTTGAGACTATTTTTTTATAAAATGGAGTGATAAAAATAGAGAAAACAATCATATGTGAGTCCAATTACAAGTTTGGAAGTCTGTTTTGCAGAATGTCACGTATCTGAACCATACTGCATAGAAAACATGGCTTGATTATGCACTTGTCGTTGTTGTCAGGGGCGGATCTACAACCAAGAGATGAGGGCACGTGCCCCACACTGATTTTTGAAAAAAAAATCTAATTAGCCATAGTAGTATTAAATTAATTAGTTCAATTTTGGATATAAACTTAAGGGAAATTGCTAAATTATCCTAAACTAAACTTAATTAGCTCATTTTTTCTTGTAGCCATATCTAACAGTAACGGGCCTCTTCTTTTGCATCAATTTCGTTTTCCTTTCTCAATCTTCTTTGAGTTTTTTTTTACCATCAATCTTCTTTGATTATGTTTTAATCATTCCTTATATATTAGTTCCTTTTAATATTTTTTTATTTCTTAAAACATGTTTTTTTTATATACTTTTCAAAATGTAGGATTTGGTTTCACTTTTCAGTATATATGTATATTTTTGAATCAAATTCTTCGAAATAAAAAATATTGAATTATAATCTATATAGTTTAATTTTAAATATCAATTCTATTTTTTATATATCTAAAGCACTCTAATCTAAAGTTAAAATAATTTTAGCTTTTTAGCCTCCTAATTCAATATATATATATATATATATATATACATTACATAATTATTTTTTTTTGTCACTTATCTGCTTTATATATATATATATATATATATATACATTACATAATTAATTAATTTTTTTGTCACTGATCTGCTTTTACATAATTAATTCTGGATCCGCCCCTGGTGTTGTTCATGTTCATAATCATTGCGCGCTCATTGTGATTATCATGATAAGATATGGGCCTAACGACCCATTAATAAATATAGGACATATATAATTTTTAGGTACATTTTTAGACTTCTGATTTTAATGGATTTGGAAATTTAAACGAAATCCAGTGTTATTAGTTTTATAAATTTAAAATCTATATCAAAATAATGTAGTGTTATTGGTTTTAATTTATGTGGGCCAAACTTATTTACTACATGATGTAGTCCAGGGCCCATTCGTAATTTGTTGATAAAAAAAAGTTTGCCGCGAGCGTGGATCGAACACGCGACCTTCAGATCTTCAGTCTGACGCTCTCCCAACTGAGCTATCACGGCTTTTTGTTTATTAAAAACAAACTAAAAATATAAATAGTTTTGAAACTTAAATAATGACGCGTAAAAGATTCTCAATTTGGCATAAGTAGAGAATTGTTTTTTTTTTTTTTTTGCCAAAGTAAGTAGAAAATTGTTGCATCTCACGATCCTCCTCTTACGTTCGAAGATCATTTTCCTTTGTTCTTTGGACGACCATCGGCGACAGTGAAAGTCTAGGTCTAGCTTGGGGTTTCCCACTCTATTCGACCATATGTGGAAGATCAATATGTTATTAGACGTGGAACGTTATATTCATGAGATATAAGAGATGATGGTATTTTTATCAAAAGATGATAAGCCAAAAGAGCTCATTTACCAATGGATTAAAGATTAACATGCTTATGATAATAGTTTTGTTGTGTTTTAATTTTGATTTATGAATCAAATCTATAAAATTATAAATAAAGCAAGGTCCTTCTTGGCTCCGGTTACGTCACAAAATAAACGTCTAGAACAAACCTCAATCTTGCCTTGGAAAATTGGGGTCTTATCTTTGCATCTCCATATGTAGAGGTCAATGCATAGCCACTAGCTCTCTTTACCTCTCATTCAGTTTCTGAAATAATTAACATCACTATTTGATCATTGGCTTGGTTTATTTGAAGCTTCTGCCTTTTGACCATTTTGAAAATATAATGTCCAAGAACATAAAGATTCAAGCTCTCCACTTAATAAACTTAAAAATCAAAATGATCTTTACAAAGAATGTTTAATTGTTTTTGAGACTAATTTTTTATAAAATAGAGTGATAAAAACAGAGAAAACAATCATATGTGAGTTCAATCACAAGTTTGGAAGTCTGTTTTGCACTTGCTGTTCATGTTCATAATCATCTTGCGTCCATTGTGATTATCATGATGAGCCGTAAGATATGGGCCTAACGGCCCATTAATAAATAATTTTTTGGTACATTTCCAGACTTGACTTTTTTCCCAAATGAAATTTTGTCACTTCTTCTCTACTGACTTCTCCCATGGCTTCCTCTTCGTCTTTCTCCTTCTACTCGCAGTTGGAGTCGATACAATGTTTTACCGAGCTTCAGTGGCGAAGATGTTCGCAAATCATTCTCAGTCATCTTCTCATAGCGCTTGATCGGAAATTAATCAATTCATTCAGAGACCACGGAATCGAGAGAAGCCATCCGATTGGACCTGAGCTTTTATCGGCGATTAGAGAATCGAGGATCTAAATCGTCGTGTTCTCTAAGAAATATGCTTCTTCCATTTGGATTTTTAATGAACTGGTGGAGATACACAAGTTTTAACAAGATATTGGATCAAATGGTGATTCCATTGAGTGATTTTGGTGATTCCGTAGGGATTGAGTCTCATTGAGTGACATTAGACTCAATGTTGTGCTTGGAATCTGAAGAAACTAGAGTGGTAGGGATTATAGGACCTTGGGGGAATTGGTAGAAACCGCTCTTAATAGTGCGTACAGAGAGTTGTGAATATCTCCAGAGTACGTCTCTCATCTTCCTCAATCCAGAGGGTAAAAGCAAATGAAGGTAAGCTTTGTGCATAAGTATAATTGAATTTGAAACTTTGAATGAAGCATCTCTTACATGTTTCTAGTATTGATTTTTCTTTTTTTGTTTCAGTAGATTAGAAGTCTCTTGGAGATGGATTTGTGACGATGTGAAAACTTGAAAGTAGGAATTTTCCTCAGATTTCAACGAGCATTACATATCTCTCTCTCTAGACTACACTGTGATTGAAGTAGAAACTTGAAACATCTCTCCAAGCATTTAAAAATTGAGACGTCTTGTGGAGGTATACTTTTTCAAACTGTGGAGAAAGTGATGGAGAGTGGGAAATGATCTGAGAGTGAATACTACTAGTAAACAATATGGAGAAAGTGACAATCCGGTAATTGAATTCGCCTCGTTCTATAAAGTTTTCATTTTTAAGGTCATCTATAGATAAAATGAACATTTTTGTTGTCAATTGGGTATCTTCAGTTTCAGTTAGGGAGCTTTGTTGCAATTCGTTAAGTCATAACTGTTTAATAGCTCAAAAAGCATCAAGCTTTATTAAAAAAAATTATGGATTAATTGGTATTTGAGTTCGAATTGTTTTTATGGTTTATGTGGAAAAAGGTTGATTGGTATCCATGGGGAGAAGAAGCTTTTGAAGAAGCAAGGAAGAGAGACGTGCCTATCTTCTTATCAAGTTGTTTACTTTTTTCCTCTCTTGATTGTTTTAACTGTTGGTGGATTAGATGTTCGTGATTACTTTAGTTTCATGACACTGATTTGGTTCCCTTTTGTCTTTTATGTGGAATCTTGAAGTTGGATACTGTACTGGTGAGACTTCAATAATTTTCTAAATTGTGTGTTTAAGCTTTTTGACTGAATTGAAGGAGTAAGAGAATGAATGAGATATTAAAGGACTCTAGATTTATCACTGTTCTTTTCACATTGGAGTAAGCTTAGTGAAGCATTTGAAGGAAAATGGAGCAAACTTGTAGTTTAAGAACTCGTGTTCTTGTTTGAGATGTCAGGAGTAGAGAAGTAGAGCAAGAATGATCTTATTTGCTGTTTTGGAATGTATGTTTAAGTACCAGTTACATCATTTGTCAGGTGCCATGTGATGGAAGTTGAGTCATTTGAAGATGAAGAAGCGGCCAAACTCTTGAACGATTGGTTCATTAGTATCAAGGTTAGATTATAAAATGATGATTTGAAGCACAATCTTTGAGCTGTTTGCTGTGGGAAACACTTTGCCAACTTGTTGTTTAACATGTTTGTGCAACAGGTGGATTGTGAAGAGCAGCCTGATGTCGATAAGGTAAACTACTTTCTGGATGCATAACATCCACTTGGTGCCTCAAAATTGAAAGTCTCATTCATTTCTCTGAATGCTTGGTTTCAGAGATATCATTTCCATTTTGTTTAATCATGTTGTGGTTCGGAGTTCGTGTTGTGGTGACTCCAATGAGAGATACAGAACCATAGTAGACTTGAATTTGAATTAGTTCCACCTGTAATCACTTTCTTGAAATATGGAAAAAGTACGTTTGTGGGCTTGACTTATGTTTTGTTTTATTGGCACTTTTAGGTTTACATGTCGTTCGTCCAGGCTCTATACGGTGGAGGAGGGTGGCCACTATCGGTCTTCCTGTCACTTGATTTAAAGCCATTGATGGGTGGAACCTACTTTCCTCCAAATGACAATTATGGAAGACCTGGATTTAAGACTCTACTTAAGTAAGAAAACTCCTTCTCTCTCGTTACATGATGCAATTGGTTTTTGTTTTTTTTTCAGTAAAGAATAGAGTGTGCATGTGGTTGATTCGATTTTTCTTTGGGTTTGGTTCAGGAAAGTGAAAGATGTGTGGGACAGTAAGAGGGATACCCTTGTGAAGAGTAGTGTATATGCTATGGAAGAACTATCAAAAGCCTTAACTGCAAATGCTGAAACTGATAAATTGTCAGATGGGCTTTCTCGGGCAGCGTTGAGTTTATGTGCCAAACAAGTATGATTCAGCTCTAGTGTACCCTTAGAAACAAAAGAGTGATTGTAAAGAGCCCTTCTTTATTCTTACAGTGAGTGTTTGTGTTCCAGCTTTCTCGCAGCTATGATACGGAGTATGGTTGCTTCGGATCTTCACTAAAGTTCCCGAGACCTGTCGAGATCCAGCTGATGCTTTATCATTCCAAAAAGTTGAAAGAAGCTGGGAAAACTAGTGAGGCTGATGAAGACCAGAGTATGGTTTTATTCAGCTTGCAAGGAATGGCAAATGGAGGTATGCATGATCACATTGGAGGCGGGTTCCATTGGTACAGCGTTGACGAATGTTGGCACGGTAAGACTTCAAATAGTATAACCTCTAGTATCGAGTGGACGAAAACATTTTTTAATGCCGTTTGCTATTTTTTTGGTGCAGTTCCACATTTTGAGAAAATGCTATATGATCAAGGGCAACTAGCGAACGTCTACCTCGATGGTTTTATCTCGATTATCTGAGAAGAGACATGATTGCACCTGAAGGTGGAATATTCTCGGCTGAAGATGCTGATAGCTTTGAGTTCCAAGGTGTCAAGAGAAAGAAAGTAGCATTCTATATATGGACTAGCAACGAGGTTCTTTTCTCTCTGATATATTCATCACTTCTGTCGCGCTATATTATGTTACTGAATCTTTTTCTTGTTTTGTTTCAAGATTGATGAAGTTCTTGGGGGAGAATGCGGATCTTTTTAAGGAGCACTATTACGTTAAAAAATCAGGTAACTGCGATCTTTCGAGCAAGAGTGATCCGCACAAAGAATTCGCTGGGAAGAACGTACTGATCGAAAGAAGTGAGCTTTCTGCCATGGCATCAAAGTTTAGCCTCTCCATTGAGAAGTACCAGGAGATTTTGGGTGAATGTCGAAGAAAGCTTTTCGACGTTAGATTGAAACGACCTAAGCCACATTTAGATGATAAGGTTAGAAAACTTCTTGGAAAAACCTTTTGTTACCTTTTTGTACTGTTACTTCACCTCTCTTTAATCATTTTTCTTAGATTATCGTGTCGTGGAACGGTCTTGTTATCTCGGCTTTCGCAAGAGCTTCCAAGATTCTCAAAGCTGAGCCTGAAAGCACGAAATACGGTTTCCCTGTGGTGTCAGGTAATGAATCGTCATTCGATGTCTTCTTTGACTGTTGGTTTTTCTTATTCGAGTTATCATTACAAAAAGAATCTCTGCGACGAGCGATCACACAGATTACAACACAGTTACAGGAAAGGACCATCAAAAGCTCCTGCCTTTTTATACGATTACGCTTTCTTGATCTCTGGTTTACTTGATCTCTACGAGAATGGAGGTGGGATTGAATGGCTTAAATGGGCTATTAAACTTCAAGAAATCCATGTAAGTATAATCTTTTTACTTGCTCGATTTGTTAAAAGTTTTTTCGAGTTTTGGCTATAACTTGGAAAACGTTTTAGGACGAGCTATATCTCGACCGAGAAGGAGGAGCTTACTTTAATACACAAGGACAAGATCCATCGGTTCTTCTCCGTGTTAAAGAAGATCATGATGGTGCAGAACTTTCAGGGTAAGTGATTCACATAGATTCTTCTCGTTCTGATGAAATGGAGTTTTGGGAAAAGCATAACAAGAATGTAGCTGAAATGGCGAAGAGAAACAGTAACTCTGAGAAAGTGGTGGCTCTTGTTTGTCAACATTTCACTTGTAGTCCTCCTGTGTTTGACTCTTCTTCTCTCACTCGCTTGCTCTCCAAGTAAAACAAAGATTGTAAAACAGAGACTCCATGTTTAATGGTTTGCTTGTGCTTTAAGGAACAAAGATTCTGTAACAGAGTTTATACATAAACAAGAAAGGAGACGTCTTTAGCTATAAAGGGCTTATAGAGGAAACTAAACCGAACATGGTACGAGATTGTTTTGGTTGAAATTAATCCGGGATTAACCTGTCAAAATCCGATACCTTATCATCTCTGAGTTTACTGCAAAAAGTGTGAATTCGATCGCCGAAAATGACAGCTCACTCTTCGACTCTCTTCTCTTCTTCTTACTTCAATCTCTTATCATCTCATCGTCTTCATCATTCTCCGAGTTTCTTCACTCTCCACTTTCCTCGTCCGGTTAAAAGTTCCGATTTTTATTTATGATGTTCAGTCTCTGTAGAGAAAGAAGTTCCAGAAACCGAAAAGTCTCTCACTTTCCTCAGAGAATCCGATGGTGATGTTTCCCAATCTTCTTCTTCTTCGGTTAGGGCTCGTTTCGAGACAATGATAAGAGCTGCTCAAGATAATGTCTGTGAAGCCATTGAATCAGTCGAAGGAGGTCCAAAATTCAAAGAAGATGTTTGGTCTCGACCTGGTGGAGGCGGCGGAATCAGCCGTGTAATGCAAAACGGTAATGTTTGGGAGGAAGCTGGAGTTAATGTCTCTGTTTTTTATGGTGTTATGCCTCCTGAAGCTTATAAAATCCGGTTCGTCTGAGCAAAATCCCAGTCCGATTCCGTTTTTCGCACCGGTATCAGCTCGGTAAGTTATCACCATTGGAAACCTCTTTGGTTCTTTGGTTGAGCTTTGATCGATTCACACATTCATGTCTAAATTGTAGGTTTTGCACCCTAAAAACCCTTTTGCTCCGACTCTGCATTTCAATTACCGCTTTTTTGAGACTGATGCTCCAAAGGGTAAAGCTTTGAATTCTCTTAGGGAATTGTAAATGTTCAATTTTTTCTCTTAGGGAATTGTAAAGTTTCAATTTTTTGGTTGGATTAAGTGTTTGATTGTCTAATTTTGATGTGTAGATGTTCCCGGAGGCAATGGTGGTTTGGTGGTGGGACTGATTTCACACCTGCTTACATATTCGAAGAGGACGTTAAACACTTCCATTCGGTCATGAAACGTTATCCCTCTGTTCTGAAAGTTAAGAGCTTTGTGATTATGGATGTGTTGATTGAAATGTCTTTCTTTTTGTAGATTCAAAAGCAAGCATGTGATAAATTTTATCCGTCGTTCTATCCTCGGTTCATGAAATGGTGTGATGACTACTTTTACATCAAGGTATGCAGTTAGCTTACCGTCATTCCAAGTTGTTTTCTGAGATCTTAGCATGTTGTGGAATAAAAGACCTTAGGCTTAGAGTCATATGTGTGTAGGGATGGATTTAGAGAGTTTCAAGGTTTGCTTAAGATGATGCAGTGATAAGTTGTCTTAGGCTGAAGTTGAGAAATTAAAGACCTTAGACTTAGTGTCATGTGTGTAGGGATGGTTTGAAAACTAAAAACTTGAATGATTATGATCAAGAAATGCTTCTGTCATTTGCTACTGGTAATGGCCGATTAATCTTATAACACTTTGTTTCTATAAAGTTCTTAGATGGCTTATTTGAATATGTGGGTGATTTTTCCAGAATGTGCAAGCTCGGTGATACCAGCTTATATACCTATAATTGAGAAACGTAAAGACACTCCATTTAACGAGCAACACAAGGCATGGCAACAGTTGCGAAGGGGACGATACGTTGAAATCAAATTGGTAATTAGACGCACTACTAGCTTTTTCGGTCTCTTCAATCATTTTCTGAGTCCTCGTCTCATGTATTTGTTATCGATGGATAAACCAATAGGTTTATGATCGTGGAACAACATTTGGTCTGAAGACAAGGGGGCGAATAGAGAGTATTCTCGTCTCTCTTCCACTATCCGCAAGATGGGAATATGACCATGTAAGAATTGCTTAACATTTCATCATAATCAAGAAACCAAATCTTGATTCATTTGAGCGTTAAGTATTGATGAATTTTCCTCTCTTTGTGTTGCGGATGCAGAAACCGGAAGAAGGAACCGCAGAATGGAAACTATTAGATGCTTGTATCAATCCAAAAGAGTGGACTGAAGTGAATTGTGGTAATTATTCTCATTATGGCTCATTGTTTAATTTTGAGATTAAAGGCTTAAAAGGGTAAGAGTCTATAATGAAAGGGTGTGAATGGTTAACATAAATAGAGGAAAAGAATTGGAAGGAAAAAAAATTCTTCCACATTTGTACCAATCAAAGAGAAATTGGAAGAAAAAGTTTTCTTCTGAAAAGTGTCAAAAAGTAACTTAAACTCAAAAATATTTTCCTCCCCACATACACGGTAGAATCATTTCTACTCAAACAGTTACTTTTCTTTTCTTCTCATTTCTTCTCCTATGTTTACCATTCACACCCAAAGAGTAAAGAAAGAGAGAATGTGTAATTGAACATGCCTCTTATTACTGTGTAATTTTGCGTCATCTCATAATGAGTTACTGACAAAGGAAGCTCACGATGATAGAGTATAGTAGTAGTAGTACAATTCGTGATGATGATGATGATAAAAAGTAATAAAAATTACAACTTTTTACAACTTTTTACTGACACAGTTAAAAAGCCATGAGTCTGATTAACATTAAAACCAAAAAAAGCCATGAGTCTGATAGATTTAAGAGCCGTTGGCTCTAAAAGACTCGAGCTTCGTTGCACGCGCGTGCCACTTGCTCGGTTAATGTTCACAAGGCAGAACCAAGCAACACATTACTGTCTTTTTTAGTTGGTGTGATTGAATAAAATATCCTTACGAGTTTCAACAAATCCTTGATCTTGTCTCAAAAACATTTTTGGATTCAGTACATATCACTGTCTCCATTTGTCTTAATTCAAGAAACGCCCGTGATTCTTCAAAACTCCAAAACGACGTCGTTTTCTTTCTCTCTTTCATAGGAGACAACTTAGTCCCCAAATATACATATATACATACACAATTTTGTTACAAAATTTACCTTACATTACACACAACTTGACAAAGTTTTGAATACCGAAAGCAAGATATTTTATTTCATGTCTTTCAAAAAGTGACGTCACATCTGCCAAAATCTAATCCATGTCTGCAACATAAAAACAAAAAATTGAATTCTCCTAAAAAGTGAGGAGAGAGAGGAAAAGACTGTGCACCCATCAATTTATCATTGCAGAAAGATATTTTATTCAAAATTGATAACGTAAAAGTTACCGGAAAATATGTTGTATAGATAATCAATTAGTCGTTCAGTGATGAACAATTCAAAATATTGAGTTCGTGTATACGACCTCAATGACTCACAAATAAATAGAGGTTTAGATTTGAGATCAAAACAGTAGAAAAAAACTCAAGAACAAAATTAGCGTTTCAAAGAAATATTATTGCTCAATAGAGTTGCGAATTCCCTTTAGAGTAAAAAGAATTACATATATATATATATATATTCTCTCTAAGTCGATCCACTAAACCTTAAAAATATATGAAAAATATCCTTATACTCGAATATTTACTTAATATTCGAGTATATCGTTAGTTTCTTCTCCAAGTTATTCTAGCTAGGCTTGATATCCTCTAGCTGGGCTCCTTATGCTTTTTTATCCAGGGTCAATATCATCTTCCTTTTTCATTTAGTCGGGTCAATTCCATTTTAAGTCAGGTCTGGTTAGAGGGTACTAAATTCGGTACCACCAATAACGATTGGGTATTCAAATGCTGATTTC
This sequence comes from Draba incana, assembly GCA_963576765.1. Classification (NCBI taxonomy): domain Eukaryota; kingdom Viridiplantae; phylum Streptophyta; class Magnoliopsida; order Brassicales; family Brassicaceae; genus Draba; species Draba incana. The sequence continues at coordinate 816,342 of OY755208.1, forward strand.
TCAAGATGAAACCAATCCGTAAGAGAATCCAAATGTTTTTTACAAAGAAAGCACCAAGAGAAAAGTAGCATAAAAAGATGAACGAAAAACTTAATTAATGAGCTAACAGATGCTCGAGTATCTCTATATCTCTCTCTTTTACTTTTAGGTCCTTGTACTTCTATCTTCATATAATTCCGTTCAAAACTTTCTTCCCGCTTTAACCACATAATTTCTGAATTTGCACATTTAACCCATCATCATAATTCCTGTAACAAAAATTTGAAAAAGAGCCAATAATGCAATTGTAAACATCTTAGCTGTAAAATGGTCCTTCACTTCTTCATTATTACACTCATTTTTTTTTCAACTAGTTCCATATATTAAATCACATTTGGTCGGTAGAAATATCGCGAAATCAGGAACTATCTACTAACTCATCGAGATCTACATAAGAAAAAATATGATTACGTGCTCTTGCCGCTTTTGCATGAGCATCGGCACGTTGATTACAAAAATGGGAAATAAAAACTAACTGAAAAAAATAAACTTTTCTCTAAGTTCTGTGAAGTGATCTAGCTCATATTGAAAAGTTGGTCAATCTATGATCGTCAATCATCGTTAATAGGTTTGAGCAATCTGTCTCAAATCGGACCCTAGATACATGTCTCTGAATTAGATAATCAATAGCCCAGAGGAGTCCCTCGAACTCAGCATGTAGGGCTGAGATGCTCTAACTCCTAATGTCCAATCGATAAATACTATATCAAATCAAAGGAAGAAGTTTTGTGTGTTGATCCCATGATAACGGAACAACAAGATACAGAGACACCCATTGTGGATCCTTCATTCTCTTCACAACTCCTAAACTTTTTCAAGTGACTTGATAAATCTTACTTATCGAGTTTATTCAAAAATCAACTAGGATTTTCAATGACTATCTATAATGATAATAATAGTAGATAGTTTCGTAGATTCACGCTAACCAGCTTTTTTCCTGCAGTTTGTGGAAATAATATTTATGTGAAGTCAAACCGGTTTACTGAGTGCCCTTAAGCACGAGTTATTCTACTCCATCCATTACATCAGATGTGTTTGTGTTTAGCAGCTGAACTTTGTGTATGTTCATACACAGATGATTGAACAAATTGTATAGTTTTGGAGATTGCTTTAAGGGATTTCAGTATTGGATTTTAGGAGTGACAGAGCAAAGATGATTGAACAAAGTGTAATGGTTTGAAATTTGAGTTAGTACTATGAACTTAAGCTTTGATACAGAGAATTTAACGAGTCCATCCGAATAGTTGTTAAGCTGGACATGGCTAACATTTGCTTTAATTAGATACTGTAGACAAGCCTATAAAATCTAGAAATCTGCAAATCTTATTTTACACAAGTACACATAAGCATTTTGGCCTTCTCCATTATACTTGTTTAAACAAAGTAAGATTTAGGCATTTAATGGAAATAAAGAGTGTAAGATTTTTCTATCTAAAATGACAAAAAATGTTGGTTAATAATGCATTCACTTTTTTTTTTCTTTAAAAAGGAAGAAGAAAATAGTGCATTAAAACCATGAAAAGTACTTTATATTCCTTTATGTTGTTGACATGGCTAACATTTGCTTTAAGAGGATACATACCAATCACTGTTGACAAACTTATAAAATCTGCAAATCTTATTGTATACGAGTATACATTACATAATACTTCGGCCCTCTCTAGTATTACTTAGTTTCAAAAAGAACATTTGATTCAAAATAATGAATCATATTTTTGTTTTTGTTTTGCCTTATTATTGCCTTGTATTTTGGGAGGTCTAATGAATCTCTTTGCAAAATAACCATCATGGCCTTTCCACTGTCGCGTCTCATGGCTTATCAACAATATGGAGAAAGTGACAAACCATCACATCTCTTTTTATATTCTTGAATAACTTTGAACTTTGTAGAATGTGAGAGAATTCAAAAAAAGTAGTGTAAACTGAATAATGATAGGAATAGAGAGATATGGCCTACCCAAAATGACAGCTAAATGGAAAGTGACGTTCACATGACTTTTCTTTTCTCTCGTGTCCCCAATGTGTCTTCTTGTTGCAGATAAAGGAAAATAATGTGTTCTCTTGAGTGTAAGGTGGAAACCACCTCGAAGTTTCCTGCAACTCTCCGCCAAAATCAACTCCGAATTTCTCACATTTTTCTATAAACATCTGATACAACACTGTTCAGAGTTACTTTAATTTTCTTAAGATTATTCGTGAGTGCTTCCCATGGCTTCTTCTTCTTCTTCTCCTCGTCGCGCCTGGAAATACGATGTTTTTCCGAGCTTTAGCGGTGAAGATGTCCGCCAATCATTCCTCAGCCACCTTCTGGAGAAGCTTCAACGCAAATTAATCATTACATTCATAGACAACGGCATTGAGAGAAGCCGTCCAATCGCACCTGAGCTTTTATCAGCGATTAGAAAATCGAGGATTTCAATCGTCGTGTTCTCCGAGAACTATGCTTCTTCCACATGGTGTTTGAATGAGTTGGCGGAGATCTACAAGTGCTTCAAGGAGATGAATCAAATGGTGATTCCGGTTTTCTACGAGCTTGATCCTTCTGACGTTAGAAAACAGACCGGAGAGTTTGGCAAGTCCTTTGAAGAGACCTGCAAAGGCAAAACAGAAGATGTGAAACTAAGGTGGATAAGAGCTCTTGCAGAGGTTGCAACTATAGCCGGATATGATTCTCGGAACTGGTATGTTGTTCGTTTCTTATATTTGTTTCAGATTTCTTTGCATAGATTTCTAAGGGTGTTCACTTTTATCTATTGGATTTTAGGAGTAACGAACCAAAGATGATTGAAGAAATCTCCAGTGATGTGTGTTGTGATAATCTTGAAGCCCAAGATAATGATCAAAGTATATTTAGGAGACAAGCTAAATATACATATTACAGTTTTAGGAGTTATCTAAATGTAATATTTCCTTAATTGAGAATTAGGGTTGATCGAGCTTAATATATAAGGAGTTGCAGAGTTGTTGCAACACTTATGAGTTTATGAGAGATTGTGGTCTTTAGGTTTTAAGGTATTTTCCTAAAGTTTAATAAAGAGAGTTATACTTTATTATAATCTCAAATCTACATCATCGTTAAGTACTTTATTTGGTATCAGAGCTCCAGTGAATCGATCTTTGAGGAGTCATGACAGAAAGTGGTGCTATTGTTCCAGCAAAGACGAAGGAAGGAGGAGGACCTTCATCAATTATATGTCCGATGTTAACTACAACCAACTATACAGTATGGGCGATGAGGATGAAGGTTGCTCTCAAAGTTCATAAGGTGTGGGACGTAATTGAAACAGAATCGGGTGATGGAGATAAGAGTAATATGGCTATGGCACTGCTGTTTCAATCCATACCAGAATCCCTTGTTCTTCAAGTCGGGGAGCTTGATACGGCGAAGAAAGTGTGGGATGCAATTCGATCTAGATACGTTGGAGCAGAGAGAGTACGGGACGCTAGGCTACAGACTTTAATGTCTGATTTTGAGAGGTTGAAGATGAAAGATTCAGACAAAATTGATGATTTGGCAGGAAAATTGTCCGAAATTTCATCAAAATCCGCAGCTCTAGGAGTCGTTATTGAGGAATCCAAATTGGTGAAGAAATTCTTAAACTGCCTTCCCCGGAAGAAATACATACACATCGTAGCCTCTCTTGAGCAAGTGTTAGATCTTAATACTACCACTTTTGAAGACATCATAGGTCGTCTTAAAGCCTATGAAGAACGAATTGCTGAAGAAGAAGATGCTCAAGAGGATCAAGGAAAATTAATGTATGTGAATATGGAATCTTTAAACCGAGACTTCAGTGGGTATAGAGGACGTGGAGGTCGTTTCCCTTACAGAGGAAGAGGACGTGGGAGATTCAATGGTGTAAGAGATGCCTCCAAGGTCACTTGTTTCCGCTGCGACAAGCTTGGACACTTTGCTTCTCAATGTCCTGATAGATTACTCAAGCTCCAAGAAGCTCAAGAAAATAACGATAATGATACTCAAGATGCGGATGGATTGATGATGCATGAGGTAGTCTACCTTAATGAGGACCGTTGCATACCTAAGAAGTTTGAGACAAACGATGATGGAGAGAACATATGGTATCTTGATAATGGGGCAAGTAACCATATGACCGGTGATAGGAGGTACTATGATAAGCTTGATGATTCGGTGTCTGGAAAAGTGAGATTTGGAGACGACTCGCGCGTCGACATCAAAGGAAAGGGCACCATTGCTTTCATCGACTTGAACGGAGAAGCAAGAGTAATGAAGGATGTTTACTACATTCCAGACTTAAAAAGTAACATTATAAGTCTTGGGCAAGCGACTGAATCCGGGTGTGATATAAGATTACGTGGAGCGTACTTGACTATGAGAGACCAAAAGGGGAAGCTACTTGCCAAAGCACCACGATCCAATAATCGGTTGTACAAGATTCGAATGGGGCTAACGAATAATGCTCATTTGTTGCTCACATCTATAAGTGAATCAAATAGGTGGCACGCAAGATTGGGTCATGTGAGTTATGGAACTATCAAGCTCATGATAGACAAAGAACTTGTCAAAGGAATTCCGAGTGTCTGCATTGAAAAGGAAGTTTGTAGCTCATGTTTACTCGGTAAACAAACTCGACAAGCATTCCCGCAATCTACCATTTATCGAGCATCAAAGAAGCTTGAGCTTGTCCATGGAGATCTCTGCGGTCCTATGACGCCGAGTACAAGTGCTGGAAATAGATACATCTTTGTCCTTATCGATGATTACTCACGCTACATGTGGACAATCTTGCTGAAAGAGAAAAGTGACGCATTCCAGAAGTTCAAAAATTTCAAGAATACGGTGGAGCAAGAATTGGATGCGAGAATTCGAACTTTCAGAACTGATAGAGGAGGAGAATTCGTGTCTCTGGAATTCAACTCGTTTTGTGAAGATGCTGGGATAAATCGTCATCTTACAGCTCCATATACGCCTCAGCAGAATGGTGTGGTGGAACGTCGAAATAGGACCTTGATGGAGATGGCAAGAAGCATACTTAAACATATGCATATGCCGAATTCTTTGTGGGGAGAAGCAACAAGGCATTCTACATATATTTTGAACCGATGCGTGACTCGGGCTCTAGCAAATCAAACTCCATATGAAGTTCTTCGAGGTAAGAAGCCGAACATTGAACATGTACGAATCTTTGGGTGTGTCGCATATGCCAAAATTGTGGAGCCGTTTCTAAAGAAACTAGAGGATAGATCGAGAATACTTGTTCATCTTGGAACAGAGCCGGGGTCTAAAGCGTATCGTCTACTTGATCCGCAAGCAAAGAAAATAGTGGTAAGTCGCGATGTTGTGTTTGATGAATCAAAAGGATGGAATTGGAAACGTAATGAGGATGACCGAGATGCGAATGGAAGTTTTAGAATTGAGTTTCAAGAGTTTGGAAATCATGGTCTTCAAGAAGGAGAAGGGAATGTAGAGAAAGATGGAAGTATTGGTGAAAATGATCATCACGATCTTGAGCTTGAAACAGAGCATGATTGTCCTGAAACAGAGCATCACGGTCCCGAATCTGAGCAGCGAGGTCACGGTTTCAGTACAGAGCAACATGGTCACAGTTTCGAAACAGAGCAGCAAGGTCACGAGCATGAAAATCCGATGGTCTCTGCTTCGGAAACAGAGCACGATGTCGAACCCTTAGGGAGTCTTCAAAGATCGCAGAGACAGAAAATTAAGCCCAAGAGATTCGAGGATTATATACTTCTCGCAGAAGAAGAAGGAGAGATGCTGCTCATGTGTTTGAACAACGAACCAAGAGACTTCTATGAAGCTAGTGAATCGAAAGAATGGACAGAAGCTTGTGAGGAGGAAATCACTTCTATTGAAAAGCTCAACACATGGGATCTTGTTGATTTACCAATTGGAGCAAAAGCAATCGGGTTGAAATGGGTGTTCAGGCTTAAGAGGAACTCAGACGGAAGCGTTAGCAAGCATAAGGCTCGAATTGTTGCAAAAGGCTATGTCCAACAATATGGAGTAGAGTTTGAGGAAGTATTTGCGCCTGTGGCCCGCATTGAGACAATAAGGTTGCTCATTAACATTGCAGCTTCAAAAGGATGGGAAATCCACCATCTAGATGTTAAAACGGCTTTTCTGCATGGAGAATTGAAGGAAACAGTCTATGTTTTGCAACCTGAAGGATTTGAGAAGAAGGGTTGTGAGAACAAAGTATACAAGCTAAACAAAGCACTGTATGGTTTACGGCAGGCACCGAGAGCATGGAATAACAAGCTGAACAACATCTTGATGGAATTGCGATTTGAAAAGTGTTCTAAAGAACCATCGGTTTATCGGAAGGAGGTAAGAGAAGGAATGCTTGTTATTGCAGTTTATGTTGATGACTTGTTTGTGTTAGGAACAAGTCTTGAGGTTATTAACAAGTTCAAGGAAGAGATGGCCTCCAAGTTTGAGATGAGTGACCTTGGAAAACTTACATACTATCTCGGGATTGAAGTGGCTCAGCATGATCAAGGAATTACAGTGAATCAGAGACGATACGCTCTTAAGATCTTAGAAGAAGCGAAGATGGGAGACTGTAATCCGGTAGGAGTACCCATGGAGATGGGACTGAGCTTGGGCAGATTTGAGAATGAAGAAGAGATTGACGCAACAAGCTACAGAAAGATTGTTGGTTGTCTTCGCTATCTACTTCACACACGGCCAGACCTGTCCTATTGTGTTGGCATACTAAGTCGTTATATGCAGAGTCCTAGAGTTTCACATGGAGTTGCGATGAGGCAGGTCTTGAGATATTTGAAAGGAACTATCAATCTTTGGCTAACATTTGAGCGATGTTCAAGTATTCCGAAGCTTTTTGGTTATTGTGACAGCAACCACAATGTTGATCCAGATGATGGAAGGAGTACAACGGGACACATCTTCTACCTTGGTAAGAGTCCAATCACGTGGTGCTCACAAAAGCAAGACACTGTTGCGTTATCTTCTTGTGAAGCAGAGTTTATGGCTGGGACTGAAGCGGCGAAACAAGCGATATGGTTGCAAGAATTGCTTGGTGAAATTACTGGAACAAAGAATGCAAAGGTGGTCATTTACATTGATAACAAGTCGGCGATTGCATTAACGAAGAATCCAGTTTTTCATGGAAGAAGCAAACACATTCATAGGAGGTATCACTTCATCAGAGAGTGTGTGGAAAGTGGTCAGATTGAAGTTGAACATATACCCGGAAGTGAGCAAAGAGCGGATATACTCACAAAGGCTTTGGGAAAGAACAAATTCAAAGAGATGAGAGATCTCATTGGGATTAAAGATTTTGGAGGGAGTGGACTTCAAGCTTAGGAGGGAGATTGTTGTGATAATCTTGAAGCCCAAGATAATGATCAAAGTATATTTAGGAGACAAGCTAAATATACATATTACAGTTTTAGGAGTTATCTAAATGTAATATTTCCTTAATTGAGAATTAGGGTTGATCGAGCTTAATATATAAGGAGTTGCAGAGTTGTTGCAGCACTTATGAGTTTATGAGAGATTGTGGTCTTTAGGTTTTGAGGTATTTTCCTAAAGTTTAATAAAGAGAGTTATACTTTATTATAATCTCAAATCTACATCATCGTTAAGTACTTTAATGTGTCCAAAAAACTTTTTACACCATCAGATGATTTTCGTGACTTTGTGGGGATTGAAGCTCATGTAGAGGCAATTATGGATTCAAAGTTGTGTTTGCAATCTGAGGATGTGAGAATCGTAGGGATTTTGGGGCCTTCAGGGATTGGTAAGACTATCATAGCTAGAGCTCTGTTCAGCCGACTCTCTAGCCATTTCCAGCATCGGGCTTTCGTTACTCCTAAGAGATTCAGTGAAGGTGAAGTTCCCCAATATGATCTTGACCCTGAAGTACCTGATATATTTAGGCACGTCGGTCGTCCAAGTGGGCCAATGAAAGAAATCTGGCTGACAGAGAAAGACTTTCAATGCGCACATTCATATGTTTTGCGAAATTGCCCCTATTTTCAGCCTTTTGAGAGGTAAATCTCAAATTAAGTTTAAACAAAATTGACTATGTCGGTCGGTCTCATATACGTTTTGGTCTTACACAGTATGTTCGATGAGTATCTTGCAACAAAATATCCAGATCTCTCAAACAAAGAACTCGAGGCTAAAAGAGCTGAAGAATATCATTTATGGGTGAAAGATTATGTATGTCAGAATAATATTCTTAACTGTGTGTATATATATTTTATTTTTGTACTTCTATAATTTGATATTGTCTATCTTCATGCTGGTTACCTACTGGAAAACCACACATCCTTTTCCTAATTGGGTTCAAGAGATAGTGCATGGACCATTGAACAAGGCCAAAACTTGGCCTATCTATTTTACAAGAGGATATTTGTTTCATACGCAGAGTCACGGCCGCGGAAAAAAGACTTGCAACTATGGTGTATGTGTTAAAGGAGAGAATTATAGTGATGCATCAGATGAAGCTGATTTCCACGGGATCTTAACGAATATAATAGAAATCGAGTACGAGGGAATGGTTAATCTGCGTCTCACACTCTTTAAGTGTAAGTGGTACGACCCTAAAATCGGTAGAGGCACTCGGAGGAACCATGCTGGCATTGTAGACGTTCTTTCATCGCGATGGTATAATAAATACGAACCATTTATTCTAGGTTCGTATTTCCGCCAAAGTTCCTTCTTTTCGCCTTTTCATATAAATATATATATATATATATATATAAATATTCAAGTCTAAGTTCTGCAACTTGATTTTGCATAGCCTCTCAAGCGGATCAAGTTTGTTATATCCCGTACCCATACAAGAAGAAACCGCCAAAGTTGTGGCTAAATGTTGTTAAAGTCAACCCGAGGGGAAATATTTCAGGAGATTGTGTCGCCAGTGAACCTACTATTTTGCAACAAGTAAATGATGATCCTGTAATGATGACTGCAATTGAAGATCTCGTAGTCGATAATGTGGCACAAGGAGTCAACCCAATCAATCTTGATTATGATGTCAGAGATGCGGAACAAGAAGATGAATTCCAGGAAAATTCTTCGTCTTCTGAGGATGACGATGAATATGATGTCAGAGATGCGGTACAAGAAGATGAATTCCAGAAAAATTCTCCGTGTTCTGAGGATGACGATGATTATGTATGAAGAACCTTAATAAAGTGCGTAAACGACTATGTTAATTACCTAAATCCTTAAATCTCTTGTTATTTATCTACAAACTATGTAATAATTATTGGCTTAACCCGCTAAATATTCCCTCGTTAATGTCTACCTAATCCCCAAAATGACTATACTTAGACATTTTTTTAGGTAGGAAACCAAAAACAACAACCCAAACCCAATTTTTTATCTCACCAAATTTCTATACACACTTATCACATAATTGTCTATAAAAGTTTAAAATGAAACCAAATGTTTATACATACCACATTTAACTTATTTTTATTCAATCCCAAATCCAAAATAACCATAAACGATAATAACTTATACATTACTTCTACTATATCTCATTAAAAAATAAGCAATTCTATACCCTAATACCTAATCCCCAAAAAAATCTATACCCTAATATCTAATCTCCAAAAAAATCTAAACCCTAATACAACAACCCAAACCCAAATTTTTCTTTCCCTCTCACCAAATTTTTATTTCCCTCTCACCAATAAACATCACAAATGTAAATCTATACCCTAAACCCCAAAACTTTACAAACTTAGAGATTTTTGTGGGAAACCAAAACCCAATTAGGTTTTATAATATAATTACTTATATTATATCTCATCAATAATCACAAATGCAAATCTATACCCCAAATGCAAATCTATACCACAAACCCCAAAACTTTACACACTTAGAATTTTGTGGGATACCCCAAAATTTTTGGTGGGAAACCAATTTTTGGGTTAATTTTTAGAGGGAAACCCAATATTTTGGGCCCAAACCCATTAACTTTTCGTGAAAAAATCTTATCTCACGCGTGAGAAACCCTATCCTCGCCTCCTTCACTCTTCTCCTTCACCTTAATCGATTTCTTCTCTCTGAAAATCTGATCTCTTCTCTCTGAAAACCCTTAATCGATTTCACCTTCTCTCTGATCTCTTCTCTCTGATTTCCCTCAGATCTCTGAAAACCCTCAGATCTCTTCTCTCTTCTTCTCTCTGAAATCGATTTAATCGATTTCTTTCGATCTGATTTCTCTGATTTGTTCAATCGATCTCTGATTTCTTTGCTTTCTTTCGATCTTCTCTTCAATCCTTTCAATCGATTTCTTTCGATCTCTTCTCCTTTTTTGAAAACCCTAATTCTCGATCTTCTTTGAAAACCCTAATTCTCGATCTCTGATTTCTCTGATTTCTTTCGATCTTCTCTTCAAATCTTGTCTGAAAACCCTAATTCTCGATGACCGGAAGAGGCCGAGGCCGAGGGCGCGGGAGAGGAAAAGGCCGTGTCGCAGATCCAACGCCGTCGATGCCTTCCACATCTACACCAGTTAGGCCGCCGGAAATTGGCCAGCAGTACACCTTCACTCCAGCGCAAGACGGTTCTCCGCCACGACGCGCTCTCACCCAAACACAGATCCATGTCCGACAGTTTCCACCGCCACAAACTCTTTTCAACAACTCCACGACTCCAGATCAGAGGGCTAGATCTGAAACCCACCAGTCGAGGTCTCAACATCAGAGGTCTTCTCACCATACAGGAGAAACTGCTCGGTTATCTAACCCTGACAGTCCGGAGTCGAACAATCAACATCAGAATCGACAGCCTCCTAGCCCTACAGGTCAACTCTATAAACTTTAGGTTTAGGTTTTGTCTCGATTTGATGAAAAGTTTGGATATTGAAAGATGGGTTAGCTTCACTTTATGTTGTTCTGTGATTTCATGGAGAGATATTAGATTTTTTGAATGGTATCTATGTTAATTACATGAACCATAAGATTATTTCTCTCCTGACTGGTATCTATGTTAATTACATGAACCATAATGCTTGTATTCCTGTCTGGTCAAAAGTCTTGAAAAAGATTTCAAATAGGCTATCATGCCAACCAAGGTGCCCATGAGACGCAAGGTGCGTGTACTGGCCAACCTGGACCCTCAACTAAGGTCCTTGTACTTGGGGAAATCTCAAGATAACAAAGATCAATACATTTTTCTTCTCTGTTTTAAGTTTTAGTGTCTGTTGGTTTAAGTATTTGTACCTTTGAATTTTTTTTCCTTTTCTGGTTTTTGGCAAGAAACTTAGAACTGAATTGTGCGTGGTAAACTTTGCTTTGCTTTCCGTTTAGGTTTAGGCTTTGATTTCTGTTTAGGTTTTAGATTTTACATTTGGTTTCTTAAGTATTTTGGCTTTGATTTATAACCATAATGATTATTTCTCTCCTCACATTATTTCTCTCCACGATTCTAAAAGGTTCTGTTTTTGTTTGTTTGGCTGTTGTAGTCATGGTGTTGTTCGATTTTTATGTTTAATCTGGGTATTAAGACCTAACTGGTCAAAAGTCTTGAAAAGGATTTCAAATAGGCTATCATGCCAACCAAGGTGCCCATGAGACGCAAGGTGCGTGTACTGGCCAACCTGGACCCTCAACTAAGGTCCTTGTACTTGGGGAAATCTCAAGATAACAAAGATCAATACATTTTTCTTCTCTGTTTTAAGTTTTAGTGTCTGTTGGTTTAAGTATTTGTACCTTTGAATTTTTTTTCCTTTTCTGGTTTTTGGCAAGAAACTTAGAACTGAATTGTGCGTGGTAAACTTTGCTTTGCTTTCCGTTTAGGTTTAGGCTTTGATTTCTGTTTAGGTTTTAGATTTTACATTTGGTTTCTTAAGTATTTTGGCTTTGATTTATAACCATAATGATTATTTCTCTCCTCACATTATTTCTCTCCACGATTCTAAAAGGTTCTGTTTTTGTTTGTTTGGCTGTTGTAGTCATGGTGTTGTTCGATTTTTATGTTTAATCTGGGTATTAAGACCTAACTGGTCAAAAGTCTTGAAAAGGATTTCAAATAGGCTATCATGCCAACCAAGGTGCCCATGAGACGCAAGGTGCGTGTACTGGCCAACCTGGACCCTCAACTAAGGTCCTTGTACTTGGGGAAATCTCAAGATAACAAAGACCATTAGGTCTAAACAAAAGATTTATCAAATCTGAGACGAAAGTCCACTGATAAAACAAGTAGAGGAATTCTGCTAACCAATTTGAAAAATTGATGCTGAATCTGATGATACAAATCTTAACATATTTAGATTAAGCATTTACTTTGGTTCATTAGCATTTGTTCTATGAGTTCAACTGATTTGTTCTAATGATTTGTTGTAGTGTTTTCTTGTTTATTATGTTTCCAGCTATGTTTCCAGGACAAACCACTCTGAACCATCGTCCACGGCAAACTACTTCTACTCCTCAACTTCAGATGCGTCCCCCAACGAGACATAACTCCAACACCTCTGAACATCAACACTCCAACGATACGGTAGAAGAGCATGTTGATGGGGTTGATGACAGTGTCCACCACGAATCCACTCTCCCAGAAGACACATTGATCTATCTTCACGCGCTGCTAACCGTGCCTAACCGTCACCAGTGGACTTGTAATCTGTCTCCAGAGAAGCCTCAGCCACCAAATACCACATGGTGAATTCTTTTCACTACGTTTCTTATTGTTTGAACTTTCTGCTTGTTTATGGTTCATCATAACTGTTTGTTTCTCCTTGTTTGAACTTTTTTTGTAGGTTTGGTCGTGATGGATCAGCTCTGGTCCGCAAGATTACAAAAATCTTCACCAACAAGTTTGATAAACCATACTACAGTATCAGTTGTGTGCCTCCAGACCGAGTTGAGCGATGGTTCATCGAGTTTGCAGTAATGTTTTCAGATCTTTCACACTCTTCTATTATTTCTTGCTACTCGTTACTAACAAAATTAACACCTGAGTTCACTTGTTTTGTAGAAAGAGCACACATGGGATCCCTTGATCACAGGGACAGTTCAAGCACATTTCAAGGCGATTGTTGCGAGGTGGTTGAAGGATATGGTGAGCAAAGCTCATGCGGCTGGTGAACGCCCTACTTGGATCGGCGAAACCCTCTGGAAAGAGATGGATGATTACTGGAAGAGTGAAGAAGGTAAGGGGAGGAGTGAGACCGCATCTGCTTCTCGCAATTCTGACCGAAAAGGTCTTGGTCCTCACAGAAGCATCACTGGCCAAAAATCCACTAGCCAAGTCAGACAAGAAATGGTAAGCTACTATCACTAGACTGGTTTTGTTTTGTTTTCACCTGCTCATCGTGATAGTTGTTCTTGTTTCTTTTGTTGCATTTTCAGGAGTTGGAGCTTGGCAGACCAGTTAGTCTCGGAGAAGTTTTCCTCAAAACCCACACCAAACCAGATGGGACCTATGTTGATATGAAGGCGCAGAAGGTTGCAGAAACGTATCAGCAGAACCTCCAAGCAAAGCGTTCCGAGTTCGACTCAGAAATTTCTGATGGTACATCGTGACAACCCGAGCTAACCACAGAGGAATGCAATGACATCTTTCTTCAGGTAAGTAAATGTGATTCTGTTCTTTGAAGTATTTTCTAACTGTTTGTTCTTCGAGTTTGCTAACTGTTGTAATTGTTTTCCGTCTCCTAGGCATCAGATGTGGATCAGAGAGGCTACGTTTATGGCATTGGAAACCTCAATGAGACTGACTTTAGCAAGAAGCGCAAGTACGAAGCAGGTAACTCTTCCTCGTCTTATGTCTCGATGCAACAACAATTGCAGGAAACCCAGCGCAAGCTTGACGAACAAGCAGCTCAGAACAAACGCCTAGAAGCTGAGCTAGCCCGACAAAAGGCCCAGGGTGAGGAGTTGACTCTGATGGACAAGTACTTGCGCCAAACTGACCAGGGTTATCTTGCCTTCCTTGCTTCCCAAACTGCCCCAACTGATCCTCAAACTGCAGCCACAACTGATCCTCAAACTGCAGCCACAACTGATACTACTCCAACTGATACTACTCCAGCTGAATCCTTGTAATTTCAAACAATCTTTATGTTTTGTTTTTCCCTCGGCTTTATCTTTATTTGGTTTGTATGTCAAGACATGGCTTAAGTGCTTTGGTTGCTTTTTTTGGTTTTGAAGACATTAGTTGTGTTTTTATTTTGTATGAAGACTTTAGTAGTTTGAATTGTAGTTTCTAGTTTTGTATTAAGACTATAGTAGTTTGAATTGTAGTTTCTAATTATCTATCTTGCTACAAACAAAAATTTAAAACCAAAACAAATTTTAAAACCAAAACAGAATCTACAAATAGGAAAAAGGGCATAATTTTTTTTTTTACTAAATTTTTTAGTCGCAATTTTGTCTCTTTTTAGTCGCAAAATAACCCATTTTACAGTTGCTAAACTCGGATTACAGTGGCAATTGGGTCGCTAATTAGTTGCCACTTAGTCGCTAAATTTTGCGACTAAATTGCTACAAAAATACAAGAAATATAAGTAGTAGCTAATTAGTCGCAAAATTTAGCGACTAAAATAATTGTCGCAAGTGGTAAAATTATAGTCGCAAGTGGGTTGCTAATGAGTCGTCACTTAGTCGCAAAATTTAGCGACTAAATTACTACTAAAATATAAAAAATATTATTAGTTGCAAAGTAGTCGCAAAATCGCAACTAATTAGCGACTAAAACAATTTGCGACCAAATATTTGAGACTATCGTTTTTAGTCGCTAAATAGTCGCAAAAATCATATTCGCGACCACTTTGCAACTAAATAGGCAGTTGCGAAATATATGTTTTCTTGTAGTGCATGCAGGACAAAAAAGACGAGGTTCGCATGAAGCTGGGTTGGGCAAAACAACTTCTATCAGAACTTCTAGGTCAAAAGGACATAATGATAGAGAGTTTTGGTATGGTGGAACAAAGGCTAAAAGAATGGAAAGTTCTTATAGTTCTTGACGATGTGGATGATCTAAAGCTACTTAAGACTTTGGTGGGATGTACTGGATGGTTTGGATTTGGAAGCAGAATCATTGTGGTCACTCAAGATAAGGCACTTCTCGAGAAACATAAGATTAAACTTATCTATGAGGTGGAGTTCCCATCTGAAGATTTGGCTCTTCAGATGTTTTGTCAATCTGCTTTTGGGGAAACCTCTCCACCTGATGGTTTTATGGAGCTAGCTGCTGAAGTTGCAAAGCTTTCTGGTAATCTTCCTTTGGGTCTTAACGTTTTGGGTTTGTCTTTAAGAGAGAGGAACAGAAAGTATTGGGAGGAGATGATGCCTAGGTTCCGAAAGGGTTTGAATGGGGAAATTGAGAAAACTTTAAGAATCTGTTATGACGGGTTAATTGAAAAAGATGATCAAGATATGTTTCTCTACATTGCGTGTTTATTCAACGGCGAAACTGTCAATTCTATCAAAGATTTACTGCCTGTCAGTGTTTACCCTAGTGCCAGCATTAGCCTTACAACGCTAGCTGAGAAGTCACTCGTACGTATAATCGGATCACCCCGTACTGTACAGATGCACATTTTGCTGCAGAAGTTGGGTAGAGAAATTGTTCGTGAAGAGTCGATTCTCAACCCTGGAGAACGTCGGTTTTTGGTGGATGCAAAGGATATATATGATGTATTTGAAGATGATATGGTAATCATTTTATGTACCCTTTTCACGTCAGACTTTAATTTATTTATCTTTTGTGATGATCAATTGTTGTGATTGGTGAGATAATAATTTTATTTGGTTGTGATTTTTCTACAGGGCACAAATAAAGTTCTAGGCATATATT
Source organism: Draba incana (assembly GCA_963576765.1). Classification (NCBI taxonomy): domain Eukaryota; kingdom Viridiplantae; phylum Streptophyta; class Magnoliopsida; order Brassicales; family Brassicaceae; genus Draba; species Draba incana. The sequence goes on from OY755208.1 coordinate 832,165, forward strand.
GTAACACATCAGAAATAGACAAGCCATTATCTATGGATGAAAATTGTTTTAAACGCATGCATAATCTCCAGTTTCTGAAATTTTACAAAGATCAAGGGGCGCAAAAGACTGGTGAATTCAGATTGAATTTATCTCAAGGAGGCCTTGTTTTTTTGCCCCGCAAACTTAGATTGCTACATTGGGATGAATGTCCGTTGAAGTGTATGCCTTCTAACTTTAAGGCGGAGTATCTGGTTAAATTAAGTATGAAAAACAGTAAGCTTGATAAGCTGTGGGAAGGAACTCAGGTAATACTTATAAAAATGATTTATTTTAGAGCAAAAGCTCATTTTGATGAATGAATATGGAGAAAATATAAAGTTGGAAGAGGTCAAAAATGATTTACTTTAAAAAAAAAATTGAACAGTGTATAATCTTGTTTTTGTTTTCAGCAACTTCGAAGTCTCAAGAAGCTGGATATAGCTGGATCAGCAAATTTAAAAGAAATTCCTGATCTTTCTTATGCCATAAATCTCGAGAAAATGAATCTTTTGAAATGTACATAGTTGGTAACACTTCCTTCCTCAGTTCGGAATCTGAAGAAACTGATAACTTTACGTATGGGTGGATGCTCAAAGCTCGAGGTTCTGCCAGCTGATGTAAACTTGGAATCTCTTATTGCCCTTGATCTCACAAAATGCTCACGGTTGAGAAGCTTTCCTAAGATTTCAAAGAATATTTCACAGCTTGGTCTAGATGGACTTGCTATAGAAGAAGAAGAAGAATCTTCGTGGATAGAGTACATGTCTAGGTTCACTGTTCTATTTTGGAACTTTTATCCATTGAGCTGTTTGCCTTCTAACTTTCGTCCTGAATCCCTCAGATATCTCGTTATGAGAAATAGCAAGCTTGAAAAGGTTTGGGAAGGAGTCCAGGTATATAATATCTCGAAAATTCTTTGTTATTTTTAATTCAAAGTAGTTGTAAGCTAAAGATGTACAGATAAAAACATTTTTGGTAAAGTTTTATCTTTTTTTTTGGTAATGTGGTAAAGTTTTATCTAAAACGTTACAAATTATACCGTGGTATATAAAAAATTAAAAATTCCCAAAATTGTTCTATGCAGACTGCAGTGTTAATTTTGTCTTTCCTTGTTTCAGTCACTTGGAAATCTCTTGGAGCTGGATTTGGCAGGATCTGAAAACCTGAAAGAAATTCCAAATCTTTCAAAGGCCACCGGTCTCAAGGAATTGTATCTCAATGGTTGCAAAAGTTTGGTGACGGTTCCTTGCTCAATTCGAAGTCTCAATAAGCTGCAGATATTGATCATGACAGAATGCACAAGGCTCGAGTCTCTTCCAACCAACCTGAACTTGAAATCTCTCTATCAACTCGATCTCAGTGGTTGCTCACAGTTGAAAAACTTCCCTCAGATTTCAAGGAACATTGCCACTCTCATTCTCAACGACACAGCGATTGAAGAAGTTCCTTCGTGGATTAACTATTTCTCTAAGCTCAGAAAACTCGAGATGAGAGGTTGCAAGAGGTTAAAAAACATCTCTGCAAACATCTTCGAATTGCAATGGCTTGAGTGGGTAGACTTTTTTGACTGTGAAGGAGTCACAGAATTTGGTGATGCGGAGTCTCTTAAGGATATCTCTCTCTCCTTCTACCATCCAACGGGTCATTATCTCAATTTTTATAACTGCTTAAGTTTAGATCAAAACGCTCAGAAACTCATCATTCAATCAGGTTTCAACTACGCGGTCTTACCAGGTGGACAAGTGCCTCAGTATTTCACGCATCGAGCTAGTGGAAGTTCCCTAACTATTCCTTTACCTGAGGGCTCTCTTTTGGAAGAAGTTTTGAGATTTAAGGTTTGCATCGTGCTTGAACCTCTTACTGTCACGGAGTTTCATTTACCCTGCGTTGAGATATGCTGGTATTTTGGAGGCAAAACCGGTGTGCGTCAACTTCACTTATATCATGTGTCGATTAAGATGGATCATCTGCTTGTGTTCCACGTTGGGTTCCCTACCGAAGAAATAACTAAATTCCCTCTTGAATTGAAATTTGAGTTTAACTATCGCATCTATGGTTGTTCTCACAAGCTACATGATCGTACTTGTTGCGACACAGAAGCTTGTCCCTATTCGGTCCAAAGGATAAAAGGATGTGGCATGCAGAGGCACATCTCTCCTTCTTGGGACGATAGTGGTGATGAAACCGTTGAAGTTTACATAGACGGTAACTCTAAACATCTTCTTCGGGTAACTCCTAACAAGTCTAATTCAGGATCAGCTTGGGATTACCCATTTTCTTCTTTTGTTTCCCGCAGAGAATGAAACACAAATCATATATGGTTCTCCAACTCATGGATTAAGAAGCATATATGATTCATTTATGGAGAGCTACGACGACAATAGAAGCTTGGCTTCTTTAGGTAACTGGAACATCTTACAACTCTACTCTTCTTTTAATTTGGGATCAACTTGGGATTTAGACCATGTTATACTGATAATGACTTGCTCATATCATAGATATTTTTTTTTACACTCTGCCAACTTTTTTATTCCCTGCAGATGAAGAAGAACAAGAAGAATATTGGAAACGCCTTCAGTTTTTAACTGACGATGAAGAGTTGAACATCTCATCTTTTTTTGGTAACTGAAACATCTTACAACTCTAGTTTTCTTCTTCTAAGCAGGGGGATCAACTTGGGATTAATCCAATCGTTATAGTGATAACGACTCTATAATTTATTTCATAGTTTTTTACACTAGCCAGTTGTTTCTCCGGCAGATGAAGAAGTAGAAGATACGGAAAATCATGAAGAAGAAGCTTCGGACAATCTTCCAGTTCATTCTACAATAACTCCAGAATATATTACCCAGTGGATCTATGAATCTTCCAGTTTTCTGGATGCTAATGATAGAAGCTCTGAAACTGAATACACTGGAGAAAGTGATGAAGAGAGTGAGAGATGCAAGAAGCGAATGCGGGTATGCTTTGGTTTAAATCCAACAGAAAACTATAATAAATGCTATCTCTTAGATTCTCTTTTTCAGGATCAACATGAAAATGAAAACCTTATTTATTCTAATAGATTCACTTATTGTGATGCAGATGACAGCGGTACCATCTCAAGAGCATTCCAACCTACCCGGCGGCCAAACTGCAGTGGACTCCGAATCGATGGCTCCAGTAAAGAGAGTGGAAGAAGCAAGAAGCAGTGAAGAGAGTGAAAGAAGCAAGAAGCGAATGCGGGTATTAGAAGACGTGTGTTTAGATCCAGTGATAACGGTACGAGAAGACGCAGAGATACCTAGTGAGGATACCCCGTCTTCTTCACAGCTTGCCAACTGTATGAGGTGACTACTGCTACATATTAAATATCTATTTTATTCAAACTTATTGATCAAATAAAATCTTTAGTGACTATTCTACGTGATAATAAACTACAGATCGAGTACAGACGAGTGAAGTTGTAAATTTCATGCTAGCAGCAGATGATGATGATGATGAAGACAACATCTCTTGAAGCTTCCAACTTATTCTGCAGCCAAACTGCTTACAGCTCCAACTCAGTGCGAAGAATAATCTTATGCTCAGAACCCATAATCTATTTCACTCGCTTTTTATGCAATGCATGGAGGAAAGAGATAAACTTCAAATTCGGAGGACGTATATACGGGTCTTTCTCTCTTTTTCTGTTCATTTGCTTTACATATGCCATTGAGTGTGCTTAATCCAACTTACATATGCCATTGATTTCTAACTATAAATTCTATTTAGAACTGTGAGTTTGTTTTAGTCTAGTTGTAGATAATCGATGTTTGGTAGATGTTGTTCTGGTGAGGTTGTTATGGCCCATAATTGCTCTTCTCAATTTATGGATGAACAGTTGACTTTTGACTTTTGACTTTTGTGTGTGAAATGGAAATTTTCTGCAAGTCTCCTTTTGCTCTTATATCTCTCTGCTACAACACTGTTTCCCATGAGAGAGAATTTGGGGTCTCGTCTTCTCCTTCCCATAAGAATTTTGTCATCTTTTCCATGCCTTCTTCTCCTTCCTCGTCTTCCTCTTCCACCCTGAAATACGATGTTTTCCCGAGCTTTAGCGGTGAAGATGTCCGTAAATCGTTCCTTAGTCATCTTATCAAGGATCTCTATCGCAAATCAATGGGAAGTAATCTTGTAAACCCTAAAAATAAATCAAATAATCATAGAGCCCTAGCTTAATCTTTAAAACCCCAACCCATTTATCCCCTTTCTTTTCTCCTCTTTACCCCTTCTTTATTTAATTGAAAAAATAAACAAAAACCATTTAATTATTCACAACAACCATAAAATTTTATAACCAATTGGAGGGTGCCACATGGCAAGACATAAACTCCCATAAACTCTCCCATTCTTCTTCCTCGTACGGCTCTGGAAAAAAAACAAAAACAGAGCTTCATCTATCTCTTCAATTCGGTTCCTCATTATTGCAATCTCTCTTTGGGTTGTTCCTCATCTCTCTCTTCGATCCATTCCTCATCTACCTCTTTGTTTGGTTTGTTCATCGTCCTTATGCCTCTCCGTGTCAATTGAAACAAAAACAGAGTGATTCTGACTTGAAGGTTGTTATAATCTTCCTTACACAGTTAAATCGGGATCCCATTTAAATCTCTCTTTATTCGGTTCTTCTTCTTCTCTTTGTAAGTTTTCATGCTTTGGGTTATAATAGATTTTGGAGATTTTGTAAATTTGAAAAATTGGTATTTATGTGGAATTTTTTGGATATTTGACTTGTTTGATAAATGATTTAAGGTGATTTGATAGATTTTGCAGCTGAATCGTTCGGATTCATAAGATTTGAGAGTATCTCAAAACTGCAGAGATATGACTGATATAACTGATTCTACTAAGTGTATTTGTTATGCAGAGATATGACTGTTATAACTGATACTACTGAGTGTAATTGTTATGCACATATATGACTTATATAACTGGTACTACTAAGTGTATTGTTATATAAATATTGGACTTTTTTTATAAATAGGGTGATTTGAATGGATTCATAAGATATAACTGATATAACTGATACTACTGAGTGTAATTAATATTTGTTATGTTCTTATTTCTTGCAGTGGACAATGAATGAGAATTGCACATTCATATGCTTTGATTATGGAGGATGTTATTCAAGGGAAGGTGATAGCATAAGATGGTGCCCAGGAGAAGAACGAAATCACACTTTAGCCATACGGACCGCACCGGAAGAAGTGACTTATTCAACGTTGGTTGAAGCACTCGGTAGGAAGATGAAGATAGATGAAGCTATAACCCAACTCAAACTCAGTTTCTTTCCGATGAGTTTGAATATCACGCAACCATGTGATATTTGGAATGATGATGATGTTTTCAATTACGTAATGCAAGTTAACAAAGATGGTTGTAGAAATCTTTTACACGTGGAGGTCATAGAAGTTGAGAATCAAACTCACAGAAATGTGCAAGTCACAAGAGAGGTTCGCGAAAATGACATTGATGTCAGGGGTGATATGGGATTTCTTTACCCAGGCGAATCATCAGAACACCATGCATTGGTTCCACATAAACCAGGTATAACTTTGTGACTTTTTATATGTGCTCTCTGTTTGGTATAACTGATATAACTGTTTGATGACTTTGACTGTATTGTCTCTGTCTCGGTATAACTAGATACAACTGATATAACTGTTTATTGATTTTGAGTGTTTTGTCTCTGTCTCGGTATAACTAGATACAACTGATATAACTGTTTGAAATATTTTCATGACAGATGATGAATTTAACGAGGATAACTCTGATAATGAGGATAATACTGGTATAGATGAGGATAATATTGGTATGGATGAGGATAACATTGGTATGGATGAGGATAACATTGGTATGGATGATGATAACATTGGTATGGATGAGGAGAATGAGCCAATACAAGGAAATGATGTGGCTAAAGTTGTGGTTCCATGGGAAGATGGCCTAAATTTCGTATTGGGTCAAAAATTTCGTAGTAGGGACGAAGTGAAAGTTTTAGTTCAAGCAGCTTCACATCAGAATTGTTTTGAGTTTGAAATAAATAAATCAGAGCCAATACGATATGTGCTAAGATGCGCGGCACATAAGGAAGAAGGTTGCAAGTGGTATTTACGGGTTCTTCCGACTAAGGATTCAGATCTTTGGGAAGTTACAACTTATAGGAATATGCATACATGCTCTCGTCAAGAAGCAAGTACAAAGATAAAAAGAAGGAGAGGGAGTGCAAAAATAGTTGCCTCGATGTTGGAGAAAGAGTTTGCCGGAAAATTTAAGACACCAAAACCAAAAGAACTAATGGAGATGGTTAAAACAAGATTTGGTATGGACTCATGCTACTCTACAACATGGAGAGGAAAAGAACTAGCTGCTAATGTTGTGCGGGGAAGTCCAGAGGAGAGTTATCAGTTGTTAGAGCAGTATATGTATATGCTAAAAGAGACGAATGCGGGTACTCAAACGTTTGTGGAATGGGATAGTCTAGATAGGTTTAAGTATATGTTCTTTGCGTTAGGAGCTTGTATTGAAGGATTTAAAGCGATGAGGAAAGTCATAATTGTGGATGCAACGCACCTTAAACATTCATACGGTGGGGTTTTAATTGTTGCGATGGCTCAGGACCCCAATCATCACCATTATCCAATTGCTTTTGGGGTAGCTGATGGTGAGAACGAAGCAAGTTGGATGTGGTTTATGAATAAATTGAAATTAGTGGTAAAGGACCGTCGAAAAATGATGTTTATATCTGACAGAAATAAATCTCTAATCAAGTCAGTTCGTACGGTGTTCCCCTTGTCTCAACATGGGTATTGTATATACCATTTATCTCAGAATGTCAAAGGAAAAGTTGCTGGGAAATTGAAAGAAACGGTTGCATCTGATTTCATGATATGCGCACAAGCTTACACAGAGGTTGAGTTCCTAAGACTTTTTAGTGCGTTCAAGAGAAGGTATCCTACCGCAGTCGTGTATCTTGAGAAGAGTGTGAAGGTGGAAAAATGGGCTAGATGTTACTTTCCAGGAGATAGGTACAACATAGTAACCACCAATAGTGTAGAATCGGTTAATTCCGTTTTCTTAGAGGCAAGAGAGTACACGTTGTTACCAATGATTGATATGATTATTTTAAAAATAGCTGAATGGTTCAACAAGCATCGGAAGGCAGCTAGTGAAGTACCCAACACTCAAAAGTTGGTGCCTCGGATAAACGAGATACTAGAGAACAACATACCGATTGGGAAAAAGTTACCGGCAATGGAGTTAAACAGTTTGACTCATGAGTACATTGTGATTGGAGAGGATGGAAGGAACTATGTCGTTAACTTGAGCCATTTAAGTTGCACTTGCATGTGTTTTGATTTAAACAGGTACCCATGCGTGCATGCGATACAAGCTATCATCCAATTAAGCGCGGGGATGGAGGTCCACCATTATGAGTTTGCCTCTCCATTGTATCTGGTGAAGAGCTGGGTGAAGGCATATAAGTCAACGATATATCCTGTACCCCATATGGATACTTGGATAATACCTAACGAAGAGCTTCAAAAATTTCATTTCGGATACCCTCCGGCCCACGAAGTTACAAACGGACCGCCTCAACGAACACGATACATGTCACCTGGAGAACATCGAGGAAGAAGAAGAAGAGGATTTATGTATGACTACTTACGTGGTGAATTCAATGAGCCCAATCCGAACTAGGTAATTGTCTCTGCCTGATACTACTATGTACTACTACGTATAACTGTGTGCTTCTGAGTTCTAAAATTCTTCTCTTTTAGGTAATTGTCTCTGCCAGATACTACTACGTACTACTAAGTATGACTGTGTGCTTCTGAATTCTAAAATTCTTCTCTTTTATGTAATTGTTTCTGCCTGATACTACTGAATACTACTAAGTATGACTATGTGCTTCTGAATTCTGAAATTCTTATGTACGTTTGATTTACTTATAATTTCATTTATGTGCCATTTATTCACTGTCTAATGTGTGTCTATTTGATTTTTTGTTGCTTATGTTTCAGAAATCAAAATCTAAAGTGAAATATATTTTTTGACGAAGACTACACCTTAAACATATGTTCATGTATGACTAGAATCACTCATTGTTATCTCAAACAAAAAAATATTTTGTTTTCAAACATTTTAATATGCAAATCTATAGGAAATATATTTCAGTGTAGCAAATCGATGAAAACTACTAGTAAAAGTATATTAAACTCAATTACTACTGATTAAACATGAAAACTCTAAAAATATAACTATGTGTAAATGAGTTATACTAGAATACTAAGTATGACTAAGTGTAAAATTTTAATATTTTTTATTATTAAGACGGCGCACATGTTAAAAATGTTACATTTTTTAATTCTTATTTTTAAGGCACATGCTAAATATGTATGTTGTACAGGCCAGTAGTATCTATAAAGATCAGTAGTACTAAAACCAATTTAACAAAACTAATTTTCTAAGCATCTTCTCGTTTCCTGAAATGTAACCAAAAGCCAAAAGCCACATAAAACATAAAAAGTATCATCATCTAATGACAGCAACATAAATAATTAGTTCAACATCTCAACATTTCCTGAAATTATCCTAGGTACACACACAAGTACCCAAAAACCATAAATTACATACTAAAAGTACCATTGCATTATCCTCCAATCCCAGACTTTAACTACCTTACACACACTCATTTCTTCGATTTCTTGTTCTCGGTAGTACCTTTTCCCGCATTCTTCCTTTTCTTTCCAGCCGGATTGTCATCTCCTGCATTAGCTCTGAATGGAGTTCTCTTAAACTTTGATTCTTTCTTCTCCCTCGTAGGCCTTGGAGACTTCTTCTTGATACCTTTTTCCTCTTCATCGTCTCCATCTACTGCCATTATCTCTGGCTCCTTCTCTGCCTCTTCTTCTTGCTCTGTAATTTTGACATAAACAAATGCAATTAGACATATAGAAAATGGCCATTGATTACACAAACAACAACACACGTTTCTTACCTTTCTCTTGCTCTTCTTCTTGCTCTTCAAGTGGTACGTAAACCGGCGAAATAACAAGAACCATAGCCGTATCTGGATTTTCTACTCGAAGCATTTCTTTCTCTGTCTCCTTCTCTGCCTCTTTCTCTGTATCCTTCTCTGCCTCCTCTTCTTTCTCTGTCTCCTTCTCTTCCTCTTTCTCTGTATCCTTCTCTGCCTCCTCTTCTTTCTCTGTCTCCTTCTCTGCCTCCTCTTCTTTCTCTGTAATTTTGACAGAAAAAAAGTAATTAGACATATAGACAATGCCCAATGAGTACACAAATAACAACATTTCCATAAACACTTACCTTTGCCTTTCTCTGCCTCTTTCTCGTTCTCTACTTGTTCTTCTACTTCTTGATCATCATCATACGATATATGCACATCATCATCCAAATCAAGCTCTTTCTCTTTTTCTTCTTCTTCTCTATCACTTTCTTTTCCTTTCTCTTCTTCTATTCCTTCACCATCTGTTCCTTTCTCTTCTTCTCCTCCCTTTTCCAAGTCAACCACTACTGTTTTCTTACCACCTTGCTCGAGACCCTTCACCTTCTCACTAATTGATGTAACTTTATCATTTAAGCTCTTAATTTTAGAATTCACCTTCTCAAACCCTTTCTTCATCGTAGCTTCCATGTCTTTCAACATCTGACGCAATCCATGTTGTTTCCCTTTCTCAGATTCTTCCTCTTTGTCTTCTTCTTTTGTCTCCCGCGCAGCCAAATCTAAATAGTACAGATCTTTCCAAAAAATATCTTTCCTCGCTGCGATATGGTTGTTCCAGCTGTCTTGGACATGGTCCAAAGCTTCATAACCTAGTTCACCATCAAAGATACGTTCGCAAAGAGATTCTTCTTCTCGGGTTGGTTCCAAAACACTATGAATGTCCTGTCAAATTTAAACAAGTGCAATTTTAACATTCATTACACATACATGTACAAAGTAAAATTATTTGTAATTAATAGTACCTTAGTAGAACCCAGCGATTGATAAATTTCTTCCAATGGCCAGCCTTTCATCGAACAAGCTTGGAATTTCTGCTTACACATTCTAGGACACTCTCTACTATCCCTTCCTACAATATCTTCTCTAAATGAACTCCTCAAGTTTGGTATAGCCTCGAAAGGCAGAAGCTACAGATAGAGATCAAATCTGTTAGAGATTTAATAAGAATACATATAAATAACAAGATTCAGAGAAATCAATTTTACCTCCAAAGGAAATATGAATCCAGGCAAGGTTAATTGATCCTTTGCACCTTTCTTTGCCTTTTTCATCACGTTGTAAACATCTTCGACAGAATCATCGAATGTCATTCGCCCCCATGGAAATGATTTACATAAATTCGGACTGTCAGCCATTCTACATAAGAATGGACTTATATGAGCACTCAGACCAGCCTTCTTTGACAGAACCGCACCTAAGAAATACAAGATCGTCATCTTCAGCCGATCTGCCATCTTCTGCTGATCCGATGAGCATTCCATTGAAACTAATCTTTCCATCACATCTTGGACAGTTACAGACACACCTTTCCCAAACTGCCTCGTCATAAATTTACTAGCGTACTTTGTCACCTCCATCTTCCTGTGCGGATTAAGCTCCTCAGGATACTCATGGCAGTAGAACCCAGTGATCAGACCATGCTCTCTCAACGAATACCTTATAGGAATACCATTCACCACAAACCATACACATGATCTCCTATCAACGTGCACAGTTCGAAGAAGCATCATATAAAGACCTTGAAGCTTATGGTTTTCTCCGTTCTCCATGTGGAAAATGTGCTTCCACTGTGGGTGATTTTCAAACCACTCCTTCTCTGCCTTGAATGTCCCATCATTCATCAAATTCAAGAAAAAGGGCAGATCACACCGGGTTTGGATCTTGCATACATTGTTATACTCGCTCCTTTGGTAGAAAAATCTGTCACGCTGCATTGGTTGGGTTACGAATGCCTCTGCATCATCCTGCAATCCAATTACAAAGTCACAAGAATCAGTTCAGTAGTATCATTCATATTCACTATTACTAAATGTGTTCAGTTATATCAGTCCTATCTACACATAACCAAAAGCAGTTAACAATTTGTCTAAGATTACATACCTTTGCAGCCTCTCTTTCAAGTTGTGATGGCTCCGCATCTTGCATCTGTTCTGATGGCTCCGCATCTTGCATCTGTTCTGATGGCTCTGCATCTTGCCTCTGTTCTGATGGCTCTGCATCCTGCAATCCAATTACAAAATTAGAGAATCAGTTCAGTAGTATCAGTTGTATTCAGTATATCAACTATGTTTCTCTCAAATTGCATACCTTCCTAGCCTCTTTTTCAGACACTAGTCCACTCCTTCGAGTGTTGCCACTGGAAGCCTCATTTTCAGATTCAGACACACTCTTTTCATTACTACTTCGAGTGTTCCTATTCAAAACCTTGCTCCTTGAAGGCTCTATCCCATGGTTTAAGTCCTTCGGCCTGATCTTAGTCTTCTTCGCCTTCTGTTTTTGACCCATTTCTGCAAAATCTACCATAAAACATATCAATCACCAATTCATATCCAAACCGCATCTCCAATTCATCTAATCAATCCCCAATTCACATAACAAATCCGAATATAGTTTTGAAACATAATTCATCTAGTCTCTGCAATAATTCATATAAAAATCTCTAATTAGTTTTACTACAAACCCTAATTTCGAAATCAAAACCCCAATTTTGTTTTACTCCAAATCCAAGATTTAGAACCCGAAAATGTAAAATTCATTACCCTCGTCACAATGCAAACCCATTTCCAAATGAAAATCCCAACTTTTTCCCACTTGAAACCCTAATTTGAAACTAGAAATTTGTTTCAAACCAAAATCCAAATTTAAAAACCCTAAATTCTACAATCAAAACCCTCTTTGAATTTTTTTGGGTTTTAATACCCTAAAAATAAAACCCTTCCTCACAACAAAAAACCAAACCATGTCGAGATCAAAACAATTTCGAAATCAAACCCTTTCGAAATCCAAAATCCTTTCGAAACTAAAACCCCCAATCTTTGAAACTGAAGAGATGTGATAAACGGTTACCTTGAAGAGATTGTGAGACGGTGACGAAGTTGAATATGGAGACGGAATACGACGGAAAAAATCACGACGATGGAGATGAAGATAATCGGCGATATCGCCTTTGAAGAGAGAAAATAAAACTGACTTTTGATTATTTTTTTTTCCAGATCCAAAAAATAATCGGTTTATTATGTTGGATCCGGGTTTGTATCTGGATTCTTGGTTGGATCATGTAATAATCAGTATTCATTAAGGGTTTTATTGTATTTCACCAGTTTTTGAATTAAAAATAATTCAGAACAAATATCAAAATTACTTCCCCAAATCAATCATTACATTCATAGACCATGGCATCGAGAGAAGCCGTCCGATTGCGCCTCAGCTTTTATCAGCGATTAGAGAATCAAGGATCTCAATCGTCGTCTTCTCTAAGAAATACGCGTCTTCTACTTGGTGTCTGAATGAATTGGCGGCGATTCACGAGTGTTATAAGGGTTTGGGTCAAATGGTCATTCCGGTTTTCTACGACGTCGATCCTTCTCATGTTAGGAAACAAACCGGAGAGTTTGGCGAGGCCTTTGAATTGACCTGCAAGGGCAAAACAGAAGATGAGAAACAAAGATGGATAAGAGCTCTAATAGAGGTTGCTAATATGGCTGGAGAAGATTCACGGAATTGGTAAGCTCTTTTCTTAAGTTTGTTTCGAGTTTCTTTGCATAAATTTCGAGATTGTGATTTTAGGAGTGACGAAGCAAAGATGACTGAACAAATCTCCAGTGATGTGTCCAATAAACTTTTTACACCATCTGATGATTTTCGTGACTATGTGGGGATTGGAGATCATTTAGAGGCAATTATGGATTCACTGTTGTGTTTAGAATCTGGAGGAGTGAGAATGGTAGGGATTGTGGGTCCTTCAGGGATTGGTAAGACCACCATAGCTAGAGCTCTATACAGGAGACTATGTAGCCAATTCGACCACCATGCTATGGTATCTTATAAAAGGACCTTCAAAGATGACTATAGCATGAAGCTGAGTTGGGTAGAACAATTTCTATCAGAAATTCTAGGTCAAAAGGATTTAAAGATAGAAAGTTTAGGTGTGGTGGAACAAAGGTTAAAGTTCAGGAAAGTTCTTATTGTTCTTGACGAAGTGGATGCTATAGAGCTGCTAGAGGCTTTGGTGGGACAAACCGGATGGTTTGGATTTGGAAGCAGAATTATTGTGGTCACTCAAGATAGGGCACTTCTCAAGTTACATGAGATTGACCTTATTTATGAGGTGGAGTTCCCATTTGAAGAACTGGCTCTTCAAATGTTTTGTCAGTCTGCTTTTAGGCAAAACTCTCCACCTGATGGTTTCCTGAAGCTAGCTGTTGAAATTGCAAACCTTGCCGGTAATCTTCCTTTGGGTCTCAACGTTTTGGGTTCTTCTTTAAGAGGGAAGGACAAAGAGCATTGGGTGGAAATGATGCCTAGACTCCAAAACGGTTTGAACGGAAAAATTGAAAGAACATTAAGAGTTAGTTACGATGGGTTAGATGAGAAAGATGATCAAAATATATTCGTCTACATTGCGTGCTTATTCAATGGTGAGAGTGTCAAATACATCAAAATTTTGCTTGAGAATGGATTGTCCACTAGTGTTAACACTAGCCTTAGAATGCTAGCTGATAAGTCCCTCCTACGTATAACTGCACCAACGGAAACTGTGCAAATGCACATTTTGCTACAGAAGTTGGGTAGAGAGATTGTTCGTGCAGAGTCAATTAACAATCCAGGAAAACGTCGATTCTTGGTGAATGCCAATGAAATCTCTGATTTATTTAACGATAATACTGTAAGTTTTAATATATGATTTTCATTCCTCACTTTATTTGGATTTAATAATCCAGTCTTTTTGTGTGTTGATGAATTGTTTGGATTTTTGTTAAGACTACGATTTTATTGTGTGGATTTTTTTCAGGGCACAGAAAATGTTCTAGGACTACGTTTGAATACATCAAAAATCAACGAGCCTTTGTGTATAGATGAAAAATCGTTTGAAGGAATGTGCAATCTCCAGTTTATTAAATTTTACAAAAAGAGGTGGGAGTTTAAGCCCGATAAAATCAGATTTAATTTGCCTCGAGGCCTTGTGTATTTACCCCGTAAACTCAGATTGCTACATTGGGATGACTACCCAGCGAAATGTTTACCTTGTAGCTTTAGGGCAGAGTATGTGGTTGAACTCATCATGAGGAATAGTAAGCTTGAGAAGCTGTGGGAAAAAACTCAGGTACCTACTTTTAAGTTTATTTTGTGTTCTTTCACTTTGTCAATTTTAGAATATTGCTTGGTTATTGTCTAATCTATTTTTATTTATTCTATTTGTTTTTCTTTATACGTTGTTTTTCTATTAACGAATCTGCTTAAAATGTTTTAAGCGTCTGTATTATCTTTCCCCTGCTTTATTTTCAGCCACTTCGAAGCCTCAAGAAGATAGACTTAAGTGAATCCAGATATCTAAAAGAAATTCCAGATCTTTCTAATGCCACAAATCTCGAGACATTAAGTCTGCATGGATGCACATCTTTGGTGACACTTCCTTCCTCAATTGGGAATCTCAAGAAACTGAGGGAGTTATGGATGTCTCGATGCTTAAGACTCGAGGAACTTCCAACTGACATCAACTTAGAGTCTCTTGGTTACCTCGGTTTGACTGGATGCTCAAAGTTGAAAAGATTTCCTCGGATTTCAAAAAACATTTCATACCTTTCTCTAGATGGGACTGCAATGGAAGTAGCAGATTGTTTCTGGATTGAGAATCTCTCGGGTCTTACTTTTCTTGAATGGAAAAATTGTCCTCTGAGATGTATGCCTTCTAACTTTCACCCGGAACATCTCCTTCACCTCAAATTGACATACAGCAAGCTTGAGAAACTATGGACAGGAGTCAAGGTAAATTTTCTTAATTTTGTTTAATGAAGTTAAGATTACGATTTATGTTTATCATAATACAAGTTTAATTATTTGTATCGCACCATGCATTGCATTAAATATCTTTTTAATAGAAAATATTTATTTTTTTAAGTATTAAACAAAATAGAAATTTACTTTCATGGTTTTCTTTACGTGTTTCAGTCGCTTAAAAATCTCGGAGTGATGGATTTGTCGGAATGCAAAAACTTGAAAGAAATACCAGATCTCTCAGAGGCCGCCGGTATCACAGAGCTGATTTTGTCAGGATGCAAAAACTTGAAAGAACTTCCAGATCTTTCAAAGGCCACCAATCTAGTGGAGTTGAATTTGGCAAGATTTGAAAACCTAAAAGAAATTCCTTCTTCCATTCAAAACCTCCATGAACTGAGGACGTTAGACATGAGAGGATGCACAAGTCTGGAGGTTCTTCCAACCAACATCAACTTGGCATCTCTCTCTTCTCTCGATCTCAGTGGATGCTCACGGTTGACAATTTTTCCTCAGCTTTCAACGAGCATTAATAAGCTCCGTCTAGACAGAACTGCGATTGAAGAAGTTCCTTCCTGGATTGAGAATATCACTGGGCTCACTCTTCTGTGTATGAGCGGTTGTAAGAAGTTAAGGAAAATCTCGGCAACAATTTGGAATTTGATTCATCTTGAGTATGCAAGCTTTTCAGATTGTGGAGGCATCACATCAGTTAGTGATGCAAGTCAGGTGAAAACGATAGAAAGATTACATGCAGGGAATTTGGATAGAGTCATACTGCAATTCATCCAAGTGTCAGAATTCGAAAGTGTGGTATTACGTGGTATACAAGTGCATGCGTATTTGACTGTCCTATTCGTTAATTGTCTCAATTTGGATCAAGCGGCGCTGAAATTCATCCTACAGTCAGATTTCAAATATGTGATATTACCTGGTATACAAGTGCCTATGTATTTCACATATCGAACTCGTGGAAGTTCCTTAACAATCCCTTTACTTCAAAGCTCTCTTTCTCAAAACAATTTGAGATTTACAGCTTGCATCATTCCTGACCCTGTAACTTACGCCAGTAGGTTTACACCAATGAAAATCATTGTCCACTGGAAGTTAAGAGGCGTAACGGGTGTTGTGCGGATTAATGCTAGCAAATACTATGCGGTGCCAGATCATATGGTCGTGTTTCACTTTGATGTCTGCCCTCGAGAAGAAGTCGATGATCCTCCAACTCAATTGGACTGCAACAGTATGGAGTTTGAGTTCGAACTCTCGACCATTAAAGGCCAATACGTTAAAAAATGCGGTGTACGAGACTTGAATGTCCCTCCATCTCTGGATGCTAATGATAGAAGCTCTGGAATAGAGTGCACAGGTGAATCTGGAGAAAGTGATGTAGAGACTGGGGGAAGCAAGAAGTGCTTGCGGGTAAGTTTTGGTATCTCTCGGCTCTATTTTTCAGGATCAACGTGAAAATGGAAACATAATTTATTTTAAGAGATTTGTGTTTTGATTTATTATGATGCAGATGACAGTTAAAACATCTCAAGAACATTGCAACCCATCCGCTGGCCAAACCCTAGCTCTGAATTCGGACCTTTCATTGGGACTAGATGGAGCTTCAAGCAACATCCATGGAGATGGAACATCGATGTACCATTCACTTTCTCCTTCTTATCCATGTCTGGAGGGACATGTTATGCTAGTTAATCCCATGATAATGGAACTACAAGATACAAAGACACCCATTGTGAATCCTTCATTCTCTTCACGGTTTCTCAACTTTTTCAGGTGCCTTGATAAATCTTACATATCTATTTTCATCTAATTCGAAAATCAACTAGGGTCTTCAATGACTATAATGATAATAATGATAAACGATTTCATAAATTCACGCTAGTAAGTTTTTTTTTTTTCTTGCAGATGCTGGAAATGACATTTTGTGAACTCAAACCGGTGACAGCTCCAACTGATTACCAAGAATGGCCTTAGGCACGACCGCACGAGTTATTCTTCTACTCCATCCAATACATCAGAGGTATTTAATTAGATGCTGTAGACAAGCCTACAAAATCGATAAATCTGTATATCTTGTTGTACACAAGTAGTTTTTAACAATGTAATCTAAACATAAGCATTTCGCCTTCGCGATTAACTTTAGTTTAAACAATGTAAGATTTCGGCATTTAATGGAAATAAAGAATGTGATATTCTTATACTTAAAATGACAAAACTGTTAGTTAATGCATTCACTTTTATTCTTTAGAAAAGGAAATATTAAAATCAGCAACATAGTGCATTCAAACCATATAAAGTACTTTGAATTTCTTAAGTTGTTGACATGGCTAACATTTGCTTTAAGAAGATACATAACAGTTACTGTTCCTATAAAATCTAGAAATCTGTAAATCTTATAGTATAAGTACACATAATGCTTGGGCCCTGTCTACTATACATAGTTTCAAAAAGATCATTTGGTTCAAAATAATGAATCATATTTTTGTTTTTGTTTTTCTTATTTTGCGTTATATTTTGGGAGCTCTAATGAATCTCTTTGTAACAATAACACAGTAGCTTTCCAAAACCACCTTTTATCAAGTCGTAGTATTCTTAAAGTTCATTGCAAATCCGGAACCGGCGATTTAGGTGACCATTTTCTGAAATTTGAAAGTCCAACATACAATTTTAGTTTTCATGACAATATCATTGGTACTACGAGGTTTATCTGTAACCTGTGGAAGGGAGCTAAAATGGAGTATCACCAATCTATTCGAGCATATGCGGAAGATCAATATGTTATTAGATGTGGAACGTTATACTCATGGGATATAAGAGATGATGGTATTTATTTATCAAAAGATGATAAGCCAAAGGAGCTCATTTACCAATGGATCAAAAGTTAACATGCTTATGATAATAGTTTTGTTGTGCGTTTAATTTTGATTTATGAATCAAATCTATAAAATTATAAACAAAGCAAGGTCCATCTTGGCTCTGGTTACGTCACATTATATTTTGTCGCTCCAATTTTCCAATCTTGCCTTGAAAAATTGGGGTCTTAGAGCACCTCCATTAAGAGGTTCACAATGAGTTTCACAACAATTAAAAAATATTAAAAAAATGAAAAATAAAGAGAAATAATGGGAAGAGGTTCTGGTTTGAGGATTTTTGAGAACCTATTGTCAAACCCATTTACACACTTGTTCTTATTTTATTGGTTTAATATTTTTTTGATAATTTAAAATAAAAGTAAAAATTCAGTTATATTAAAATAATATTAACGAGAGACTAAGAGAAAGTGCGACTACTCTTATGTTTGCTTCTCCATGTGTAGAGGTCAATGCATAACCACTAGCTCTCTTTACCTCTCATTCAGTTTCTGAAATAATTAACATCACTATTTGATCATTGGCTTGGTTTATTTGAAGCTTCTGCCTTTTGACCATCTTGAAAATATAATGTCAACCAAGTGGTCGTATTCCAGTGGTACTTGAGGGAGGTAATTCCCAATACGGTCTCGGGTTCGATTCTTAGCCACCGGGGGATTAAAATTTGGGCATCGCCGGCGACACAGATTAGTCTCTTGGGCCTAGAAAGCCTTTGGGGGAAACTGTGTATAATTCAAAAAAAAAAAAAAAATAATGTCCAAGAACAAAAAGATTCAAGCTCTCCACTTAATAAACTTAGGCTTTGAATGGTAACAGCAGAATGATTACATTTCTGGCAGAATGATTAAATTTCTGGCAGAATAAAAGAAAGTTAAATGGTGTCAGTAGAACCATTATACCAATAGCAGAATCAATCTAGAGACAAAAACTGACAGTAGAACCATTAAACGAATTGTGTCAGTAGAACCATTAAACCAATGGTAGAATCATTAAACTGGTACCATTTAGAGCCTTAAAAATCAAAATGATCTTTTACATAGACAAAAACAGAGAAAACAAATCATATGTGACTTTACTTTCTCTGTCTTCTCCTTCTACTCGTGTTGGCGTCGGATCTCGTACAACGGATCCGGTCCATTTATCGAAAGTCCATCATCACACGAAGCCCATAGATGTTCAAATGGCCAAAGCATAACGGTCAAGAATACATTAATTTGTGATTTAATTCATAAATTAATGGTATGGTCAAACCTTATAATTAATTTGTGAATTAATTATGAGATTAAGGACAGAAAACAAGGAAGGTTATAATGTGGAAGCTGAACATAATAAAGGGAGGCTGGTCCACGTGAAGAGGAAAAAGAGATTAAGAAAACTCTTTGTTCTTGAGAGAGGAGGAGATTTTCACGAGTAGGAGACTCAATATACTAGAAATAATATATGTTCTTCCTCTTTCATGATTGAGTTTGTATACTATTCAATAAAGTTATGATTCCATATTTCTTCTTAATTCTTGGTCATTATTATTTTGTTTGACTTGGTGTTTTACCATAGAAGCTTTGATCCTAATATTTTTATATTGTGAATCGAATCATGTCGAATTTTGCACTCACAATTTGGCGCCGACTAAGAGGACGAAAAGCTTTCTTATTCTTAAAGCTCGAAGAGCTCGAAGTGGAGATGCTTGGTAACCGCAACCAGATCGGTGGATCTAAAACCGAAAATCCAAAAGGATTTCTTTTGTTGAAAATTCATTTTCAATAAAAACAGATTTGTGGCGATGATGATGAAACGAATTTGTTATATTTGACAAAGAGAAAAAGCACAACCAGATCGGTGGATCTAAAAAAAAAAACCAGAAAAATCCTAAAGGATTAACTACTTGAAAGAGAGAAAAAAAAAACAAATTGTTCATGAACATTTGTTTCTCGATCGATGTCAATGACAAAAGATTCGTCCGAGAATTTGTGATAAAGGGAAAGAAAGACATATTCTTAACAGAATTGTTTCTCTATATCGATAAACTATTCTCCTAGTTCATGCCGTAGAAAAAAAAAATTGCATGAAAGTTTCAGATTCATTACAAAACTTAAAGGAGGTGATTTTGTTAACAAAAAATGTGAAGAATCAGGTGTAAAATTGTCTTTTGATGTTCGAAAGCTCCAACCGTGATAATGATGTCATATCGAAACAAATAAACTTCGACAAATTTGTAATGGAATAAAAAAAATTTATTCATACATTACATTCAATGATCTTTGACTTTTTTCTTTGATGATGGAAGACGACGAGCCAAGATTAGCTTGGAGAAGCTATTATCTTAAATATTTGAGATGCTTATTTAGATATACAAGCCGTTAAGGCAACTATCCATATCTTCACGTGAGTAAGAAGCTGAGCATTTCATCTAGCTCGCTGCTTTGACCATACCTCAAAGATCTTCTAAAAAAGTTAGTAAAAGAGACAATGATTGCTACTTTCAAGTTGGCGAGTATTTTATAGACGTGAATCCCGGGTGCTAGATTTGGCTTTGTAGATGCTTTCGGTTCTTCTCCTCATAACAAAGCCAAAATAGCAAGATTCGTAACAAAGAGAATCGCGAATGGGTGCTCAATATTTAAAAGGGTGAGCTCAAGAAAAGCAAGATAAAAAATACGGGACGGGAGAAGAACCGTATGCCCAATATCTTAAAACGTTCTTCTAAAGGCTTTAACAAATCGATTAAGGTTTGTTTATCAAGCTAGTGTAGTCCATGATGTACTTAATCAATGAAAGAACCATTCCTCCAGTAGTGGAAATTCTAGAAGGATGATGATGCAATGCGTTTCTGAAATCAAATAATATCCATATTGTCGTCACTTTCGTAGATCTCAGATCAAAGCGTCATAAAGCTAAAACATAAATGTCGAGTTAAGCCCGGAAATAGAAATGTCGAGTTGAATGTACACTCATTGATGAGCTTGGAATATGCGGATAAGTATCAAGCTGGAGGCACTTTGATTCATCAAGTTAATTATGACTTGCTCTTAAGTAACTTTGATGTATAAGATTTTGATAAGAGCCTGTCAAAATCTAAGTACAGCTATCGAACATGATTAGCTTCACTCTTTGAGTGTTGTGTTTTAAGTAACTTTGATATATAAGTTTCATCTACAAAAAGAAAATGGGTGGGAAACGTAACATCCACAACAAAAGTAAAAAAGTGATAGAATATACTCAAGCCTCCTCGTCGTTCGCCGAAGGGTCATCAACAAGCATCTTGCCTAAAAGGGATTACAATATCAGGATTAAGATCCAATGACTAAAAAAGTCATCGCAAGTCTCAAGTATTATTTTTCTGCCAAAGAATAAAATGGTTGAACGTAATGAGGAAACGATCATACCAAAAAAAAATGTTATGACATTTGTTTTTTGATTCATTAGATGCTTAAGGGCATCTTAGACCCCAAGTCTACGATGAAGGTGGTGAGAAACAAATTAGAAAGAAATTTCAAGTCAAGAAAAAAAAATGGACTATGAGTTAATGTAGGGAAAATACGTTAAATACAAAGAAGGTCCTTTGTGAAGTTTCCTTCTTCTCTCTGAGTCTCTTAGTGAAAGAATTCTTCTCTTCCATTATGTTAAAGTCCAAACCAGGATTGGAGAAGAGTTAGAGTCCACGTTAATGTTCTCCTAAACACAAGGAAGAAATGGACTCCATAAAAAATCGAAAGCATCAAGGAATTTCCGTTACCTTGAAAAGAAACAATTGCTTGAAAAGATGAGACTCTGAGAAACTGGTGGCAATAAAAAAATTAAATTAAAATTGAAGGTCAAAACAAAAGAAAGACAATTTACTAGCCGACAGTTTGAAACAGCTCGTCGAGTTGACCTACCAACAACAAAAAATGGTCGGCCTACCTTGGATTATAATCCAAAAAGAAAAAGAAGTATTTATCGAAATAAAATAGGTGCCGAAATAAACTCGGCTAATAAAAAAAATCATGTTCATCCAAAATAATATTGGAAACCGCAAGAAAAAGCAGCATAAAACATGTTTACTGAAATAAAATCGGTGCCGAAATAAACTCGGCTAATAAAAAAATCATGTTCATCCAAAATAATATCGTACACCGTAAGAAAAAACATGTTTATCGAAATAAAATCGGAGCCGAAATAAGCTCGGCTAATAAAAAAGTCATGTTCACCCAAACAAAAATTGGAGACCGCAATGAAAAGCGGCATAAAACATGTTTACCGAAATGAAATCGGTGCCAAAATAAACTCGGCTAATAAAAAAGTCATGTTCACGAAAAAAAAATCGGAGACCCGCAAAGGAATGCGGCATAAAACATGTTCACCGAAATGAATCGGTGCCGAAATAAACTCGGCTAAGAAAAAAAATCATGTTCATCCAAAATAATACCGAAGACAACAAAGGAAAGGAACATAAAACATGTTCATCCGAAATAAAATTGGTGCCAAAATTTAATCGGAAACATGTACACCAAAATAAAATTGGTGTCAAAATTTAACCGGAAACATGTTCACCGAAACAAGAGTGGTGCCGAAATGAACTTGGCCAATAAAAAAAGATATTCATTCGAAATAAATCGGTGTCAAAAATAAAATCGGAAACATGTTTTAGTGATCTCATTTTGAAAAGGCTTCGTTGTTTTTAGTTCTATGATCAAAACAATTTGGTCAAAGAACTGGGGGGCTAACTGTTGGCGTCGGATCTCGTACAACGGATCCGGTCCATTTATCGAAAGTCCATCATCACACGAAGCCCATAGATGTTCAAATGGCCAAAGCATAACGGTCAAGAATACATTAATTTGTGATTTAATTCATAAATTAATGGTATGGTCAAACCTTATAATTAATTTGTGAATTAATTATGAGATTAAGGACAGAAAACAAGGAAGGTTATAATGTGGAAGCTGAACATAATAAGGGGAGGCTGGTCCACGTGAAGAGGAAAAAGAGATTAAGAAAACTCTTTGTTCTTGAGAGAGGAGGAGATTTTCACGAGTAGGAGACTCAATATACTAGAAATAATATATGTTCTTCCTCTTTCATGATTGAGTTTGTATACTATTCAATAAAGTTATGATTCCATATTTTTTCTTAATTCTTGGTCATTATTATTTTGTTTGACTTGGTGTTTTACCTATGGAGAAGCTTTGATCCTAATATTTTTATATTGTGAATCGAATCATGTCGAATTTTGCACTTACAACTCGCACTTGGAGTCGATACGATATTTTCCCGAGCTTCAGTGGCGAAGATGTTCGCAAATCATTTCTCAGTCATCTTCTCAAAGCACTTGATCGGAAATTAATCAACTCATTCAGAGACCACGGAATCGAGAGAAGCCATCCGATTGGGCCTGAGCTTTTATCGGCGATTAGAGAATCGAGGATCTAAATCGTCGTCTTCTCTAAGAAATATGCTTCTTCTACTTGGTGTTTGAATGAATTGGCGAAAATTCACAAGTGTTAACCAGAAATTGGATCAATTGATGATTGCATCGAGTGATTTTGCTGATTTCGTCCGGATTGAAGCTCATTTAGAGACATACGATTCAATGTTGAGCGTGAAATCTGAAGATACTAGAATGGTTAGGAATTATGGGACCTTGGGGGAATCTGTAGAAACCGCTCTTAACAGTGCGTGCAAAGAGTTGTGAGTTTCTCAAGAGACAGACATACACAGGTGGTTATAGTATCAACATGAAAATGAACGAACTTATTATTATAAGAAATTCAATTTTTGATTTATACGATGCATATGACAGTTATAACATCTCAAAAACCGTCCAACCTACGCGGGGACCAAACTGTAGTGGACACTGAAATACCTTTCTTAGGTCTGGGTGAAGGTTCTAGCAACTTGCATGGAGATGGAACATCTTTCTTTCATTCAGTTTCTCCTTCTTATTCATGTTTTTAGAGAGAGTAGCTTTGTCTGTTGATCCCATGAACAGAACAATGAAACATATAGACTCATCGAGGATCCTTTGTCATCTCCACAACTTATCGACAATTTCAGGTGACTCAAAATCTTACGAACCAATTTTATTTTAAGTCCTCTTCAATGATTATATGTAGTGATAATGACAGACGATTACATAGATATGTCTCATTTTTTGCAAGAAAGAGTCAGCTTGTATTTTGATTCTCTAAAGAGGGGTTTTAGTGGAGACTACCCCAAGGGTGTTTTTGACCATTCAGAGTATTCAGTGTAAATCAAAGTCAATGTTTTTTGTAACTAAAAATCTACGTTTAATGTATTTTCTAATCATTTCATCATGTACATGACGCTATTAAATACCTAATCTATGACAGTTTATCTTGTTTTAAATATCTAGATAAATAATTTTGATTACGTCATTATCTATCTATATGCCTATCATGGACATGGAGATATCATTTAGGTAACTAAAGTCAAATTAAGATAGATTTGATCTAATATATATTGTGGATTAAATGTCTTGGTGACGGAGTTTGTGAGCTATGTCTATGGCCCATGATTGCTCAATAAAAATCTTATATTTTGACTTTTGAGTTTGAGTGTGAAATGGGTAAATCACTTGTAGGTAAATTTCCTGCAAGTCTCTCTCCTTTTGCTCTCATATCTCTTCTATATAACATTGTTGTTTCATGCAAGTCTCCTTCCCATACGAATTTTAATATCTGTATCCTTTTTCCATGGCTTCTTCTTCTACTCACACCTGGAAATACGATGTTTTCCCGAGCTTTAGCGGTGAAGATGTCCGCAAAGCATTCCTCAGTCACCTTCTAGATAAGCTTCAAGGAAAATCAATCATTACGTTCATAGACAATGGCATCGAGAGAAGCCGCCCGATTGCACCTGAGCTTTCATTGGCGATAAGCCAATCAAGGATCTCGATCGTCGTCTTCTCTAAGACGTATGCTTCTTCCACTTGGTGTTTGAATGAATTGGCGGAGATCCACAAGTGTTATAAGGAGCTGGGTCAGATGCTGATTCCGATTTTCTACGACGTTGATCCTTCTCATGTGAGAAAACAGACCGGAGAGTTTGGCGAAACATTTGAAAAGACCTGCGAGGGAAAATCAGAGGATGAGAAACAAAGGTGGATCCAAGCTCTCAGAGAAGTAGCAAACATCGCTGGAGAGGATTCTCGGAATTGGTATGTTTCATTTGAATAGATTTCGAGATTATGCTTTTAGTAATAGGAATATGAATATACTGGATTGTAGGAAAGACGAATCAAAGATGATTGAAGAAATCGCCAAGGATGTGTTGAATAAACTTCTTTTGACACCTTCCGATGATTTTGGTGACTTTGTGGGGATTGAAGCTCATGTAGAGGCAATTAAGGATTCAAAGTTGTGTTTGAAATCTGAGGATGTGAGAATGGTAGGGATTTTGGGGCCTTCAGGGATTGGTAAGACTACCATAGCTAGAGCTCTTTACATTCGACTCTCTTCTACCAAATTCGACCATCGAGCTTTCTTAACTTATAAGAGAACCACCCAGGACAGAAAGAGAGCCGACGTTGGCATGAAGCTGGATTGGGCAAACCACTTTCTATCAGAGATCCTATGTCAAAAGGACATAAAGATAGAAAGTTTAGGTGTGGTGGAACAAAGGCTAAATAGCAGGAAAGTTCTTATTGTTCTTGACGATGTGAATGATCTAGAGCTACTTAAGACTTTGGTAGGAAAAACTGAATGGTTTGGACTTGGAAGCAGAATCATTGTGGTCACTCAAGATAAGGCGTTGCTCAAGAAACATGAGATTGACCTTATTTATGAGGTGGAGTTCCCATCTGAAGATTTAGCTCTTCAGATGTTTTGTCAATCTGCTTTTGGGCAAACCTCTCCACCTGATGGTTTTTTGGAGCTAGCTGTTCAAGTTGCAAAGCTTGCCGGTAATCTTCCTTTGGGTCTCAACGTTTTGGGTTCTTCTTTACCAAAGGATGACAAAGAGTATTGGGTGGGGATTATGCCTAGGCTCCAAAATGGTTTGAACGGGGATATTGAGAAAACTTTAAGAATCAGTTACGATGGGTTAAGTGAAAATGATCAAGATATATTCCTCTACATTGCGTGTTTATTCAATGGCGAGACTGAGAATTATATCAAAAATTTACTACCTGTCAGCATCAGCCTTACAACGCTAGCTGATAAGTCACTCATACGTATAATTGGACCACACCGTATTGTACAAATGCACATTTTGCTGCAGAAGCTGGGTAGAGAAATTGTTCGTGCAGAGTCAAAGCATCCTGGAGAACGTCGATTCTTGAGGGATGCAGGGGATATCTATGATGTATTTACAAGTAATACTGTAAGTTCCTATCTATGATTTTGATTCCTCACTTTATTTGGATTTAATCAAGTCTTTTGGTGTTTGATAAATGGTTGTGGTTTTTGTTAAGACAATGATTTTCTTTCGTGTGGAATTTTTTCAGGGCACAAAAAATGTCCTAGGAATATATTTACACACAGCTGAAACCAATGAGCCTTTGTTTATAGATAAAAATTCATTTGAAGGAATGCCCAATCTCCAATTTATTAAATTTTACAAATGGCCATGGGAGCACAGTAAAGTCAGAATAAATTTACGTGGAGGCATCCTTTATTTGCCTCCTAGACTCAGATTGCTACATTGGGATGGATATCCGGCGAAATATTTACCTTGTAACTTTAGTGCAGAATATCTAGTTGAACTCAGAATGGAGCACAGTAAGCTTGAGAAGTTGTGGGCTGGAACTCAGGTACATACTTTTAAATGTTTTCTTTTTTTATTTCCTAGTTTAATGCAGTGTAGAATTTGTTTAGAATATTTTGAACGTGTGTATTATCTTTTCCCCTACTTTGTTTTCAGCCACTCCGAAGCCTCAAGGCAATGAATTTATCTGGATCCAGAGATTTGAAAGAAATTCCAGATCTTTCCAATGCCACAAATCTCGATAGTTTGAATCTTCGCTATTGCACATCTTTGGTGACACTTCCTTCCTCAATTCGGAAACTCAAAAAACTAAGGGAGTTATGGATGTGCGGATGCAAAAAGCTTGAATCTCTTCCTACTAATGTCAACTTGAAATCTCTCGAGTACCTTGGTTTAAGTAAATGCTCAAGGTTGAGATGTTTTCCTAAGATTTCAAAAAACATTTCATGCCTTTATCTAAATGGAAATGCAATGGAAGAAGAAGATTGTTTCTGGATTGAGAATCTCTTGGGGCTCATTGTACTTGATTGGAAAAATTGTCCTCTGAAATTTATGCCTTCTAAATTTTACCCAGGATATCTCACTGAACTCGTAATGAGAAAGAGCAAGCTTGAGAAATTATGGGAAGGAGTCAAGGTAATTTAAAGTTTTAAATAAACTATAGGTTTTAGAATAATCTTTTATTTATCAGGAACGTTCACTCATAGCTGCTTTTTTGGATATACAAATAATGAATCTGTTTAAATTATACTATTAAGATATAGTTCGATTTTCGAATCACTTATTTCGGTTAGTATCCGGATTATGATTTGATTTTAAATGATTACTAGATTTTGACCAAGTGCAAGATTGTAAAAACCGATATTTAATCTCTCGCAATATCAACTAGTTTTGATTAAATAACATGTCATGATGCAATAACATGTCAACTGGAGTTACTTGACAAAGTTTTTTGTTTGTTATAGGATTACAAAATAAGAATCTAAAGCTGCAATAACGTTGGTTTTTTCTCTTCATGTTTCAGTTGCTTAGAGATCTCAAGACGATGGATTTGAGAAATAGTAAAAACCTGAAAGAAATTCCAGATCTTTCAAATGCTATCTGTCTCAAGTATATAATCTTGTCAGGATGTGAAAGCTTGAAAAAAACTCCAGTTTTTTCCAAGGCTATCAATCTCAAACATATAGATTTGTCAAGATGTGGAAACTTGGAAGAAATTCCAGATTTTTCAATTCGAAATCTTGATAAACTGAGGACGTTGTTGTTGAGAAAATGCACAAGTCTTAAGGTTCTTCCACGCAACATCAACTTGGTATCTCTTACTTCTCTCGATCTTGACAGATGCTCATGGTTGATAAGTTTTCCTCAGCTTTCAACGAGCATTAAAGAGCTCAATCTAGATGACACTGCGATTGAAGAAGTTCCTTCCTGGATTGAGAATATCGTTGGGCTCACTCATCTGCGGATGAGAGGGTGCACAAAGCTAGTGGTTCTTCCAACCAACATCAACTTGGTATCTCTCACTACTCTTGATCTCAGTGGATGCTCACTGTTGACAAGTTTTCCTCTGCTTTCAAAGAGCATTAAAGAGCTCTATCTAGGCTACACTGCGATTGAAGAAGTTCCACCCTGGATCGAGAATATCGTTGGGCTCAATAGGCTGGAGATGAACGAATGCACAAGTTTGGAGGTTCTTCCACCCAACATCAACTTGGTATACCTCACTTCTCTCGATCTCAGTGGATGCTCACAGTTGACAAGTTTTCCTCAGCTTTCAACGAGCATTAAAGAGCTCAATCTAGATGACACTGCGATTGAAGAAGTTCCTTCCTGGATTGAGAATATCGTTGGGCTCACTCATCTGCGGATGAGAGGGTGCACAAAGCTAGTGGTTCTTCCAACCAACATCAACTTGGTATACCTCACTTCTCTTGATCTCAGTGGATGCTCACGGTTGACAAGTTTTCCTCAGCTTTCAATGAGCATTAAAGAGCTCAGCCTAGATGACACTGCGATTGAAGAAGTTCCTTCTTGGATTGAAAATATCACTGGGCTCAATAACCTATCGATGATCGGATGCACAAGTCTGGAGGTTCTTCCAAGCAACATCAAATTGGTATCTCTCACTTCTCTCGATCTTGACAGATGCTCACGGTTGACAAGTTTTCCTCAGCTTTCAACGAGCATTAAAGAGCTCAATCTAAGCGAGACTGCGATTGAAGAAGTTCCTTCCTGGATTGAGAATATCGCTGGGCTGACTCTACTGGAGATGACAGGTTGTAAGAAGTTAAAAAAAATCTCAGCAAAGATTTGGAACTTGAAACATCTTAAGCGTGTTGATTTTACAGAGTGTGGAGGCATCACATCAGTCAGTGATGCAAGTCTGGTGAAAACTTTAGCAAGATTACATGCGGAGAAAATCGAAAATCACCCGATGCGTTTGTATCCCTCTAGGTCCTGTTCAAATACAGGGTTCCTATTCCGTAACAGTTTCAATTTGGATCAAGAAGCGCAGAAATTCATCCTACAAGTAGATTCCCGTTTTGCGGTCTTACCTGGTAAAGAAGTGCCTACGTACTTCACGCATCGAACTCGTGGAAGTTCCTTAGTTGTCCCTTCACCTCGAAGCTCTCTTTCTAAAAACTATATGGGATTTACAGCTTGCATGATTATTGACCCTGCGACTGACGTCATGGATTATAGGCCAAAGTTCATCATTGTCCACTGGAAATTCAGGGGCTTAATGGGTATGTGTAATATTGACCCTGACACATACATTAGTGAGATGGATCATCTGGTGGTGTTTCACTTTGATTTCTGTCCTAGAGAAGAAGTCTATGGTCCTCCATCTCAATTGGACTGCAACAGTGTGGAATTTGAGTTCGAGATCCACAGCTATCGTGATTGTCATTGCTACAGCGTATTCGGCACTAAAGACCGCAACCTACAAACCTGCCCCATTAATTCCTATAAAGTAAGAGAATGTGGTGTACACGTCTTGACTGTTAGATAATTCCAAGACTTGGTGACCAAGCTACAGTGACTTGGAGAGCAAGCTACGAGACTTGGAGAGGAAGCTACGAGACTTGGAGAGGAAGCTACCGAGGCTTGGAGAACAAGTTTCCTAGTTCTATATAAACAAGTGCTAATGGAGAGTTGATCCATATCACTTCATCACTTCACCATAACTTAGAAAGAAGAAAGATTTAGTTTTGAGAAAGTTTCTAAATCTAATAAAGAAAAGTTGTTCTTTATATTTTTCTAAGTTTATAAATCTTTTGATTTGAATTGGTATCAGAGCTAGCATTAATACACTTTGCTAAGTTCTATTCACTCTGAGATTATTATCCTTGAAATCTTTTGATTTTGAGTTGTGAAAGAACTAGAATTGTGTATTCCTGTTAGGAAACCGAGAATTTCAAACGAGCCTTAAGTCGAAGACTCGATCAAGAACGGTGTTAAGTGATTATCATAAGCAAGCATGGCCGGTGAAGACAATCCTCAACCCCAACAACAGCCGCGACCAAAAGACGTTGGCGCAGCATCTATTCATTGTCCCATGCTCACACCAACAAACTACACAGTTTGGGCAATGCGTATGAAGATCACGTTGCGAGTTTGCGAAGTTTGGGAAACAATAGATCCAGGTTCCACCGATGTGAAGAAGAACGATGTGGCGACAGCACTATTGTTTCAGTCAATCCCCGAGACGTTAATTTTGCAAATCGGAGAACAAACATCTTCAAAGAAAGTGTGGGAGGCTATCAAAGCACGTCATCTTGGAGCAGATCGTGTAAGAGAAGCGCGACTACAAACCTTAATGACGGAACTCGACAAGTTAACGATGAGCAGCACCGACTCGGTTGATGATTTTGCGGGCAAGATCTCAGGCCTAGCAAGTCAATCAGCTTCTTTGGGAGAAACCATCGAAGAATCAAAGTTGGTGAAGAAGTTCTTGAAGGGGCTCCCAAGAGAAAAGTTCATTCATATCGTAGCATCCCTTGAGCAAGTCCTAGATCTGAATACTACAGGATTTGAAGATATAGTTGGGAGGCTAAAGGCGTATGAAGAACGTGTGGGAGAAGAAGCCCGAAGTGAGGACCAAGGAAAACTTATGTTTTCAAGAGGTTACGGAAGCTCAAGAGGTGGAGCTTTTGGAAATTTTCGAGGAGGAAACAGAGGGAGCTATAACAGAGGAGGTTACAACAGAGGAGGTTTTAACCGCAGTGGTTATGGTAGAGGAAGTAACGGCGGTGATGGTTCCGGTAGAGGCAGGGGTCGAGGAAGATCCAATTGGCAATCTCAAGGAGGAGAAACCGGAGACCATAAGCCGAAGAAGGATATGTCCAAGATAATTTGTTGGAAATGTGACAAGGCTGGTCACTATGTCTCAACGTGTCCCGAGAGAGGTGCAGGACGACAAGAGACAAATTTACATGAAACTCAAGAAGCTGATGCTCTTTATGTTCATGAGGTGGTGTTTTTGAATGAAGATAAGGTGATTCCGAAGAACTTTGATATCAACAATGGCAACACAAGTGTGTGGTATCTAGACAATGAAGCAAGTAACCACATGACGGGAAACAAAAACTTCTTTTCAAGTTTAGACGAGAAGATCAAAGGAAAAGTAAGATTCGGAGATGGCTCGTATGTTGATATTGTTGGAAAGGGAACCATAGATTTTGTGTGCAAGACCGGAGAAAGAAGAGCACTCAAGGAGATTTATTTTATTCCCGACTTAAAACACAACATACTAAGTCTCGGACAAGCAACGGAACATGGGTGTGAAGTCTACATGAGAGACGATTTTTTGACGCTTAAAGATCCATGTGGGAGATTACTTGTAAGAGTCATAAGATCACCAAATCGCCTCTACAAAACACCAATGGAAATCTCCTACCCTATGTGTTTACAAACTCAAGACGATGAAGAAGCATGGAGATGGCATGCTCGGCTTGGTCATGTAAGCTTTGGTGCCATGAAAAACATGATTGATAAAGAGATGGTCACAGGAATGCCGCAAGTGTCACATGAGACGAGTATATGCGATGTGTGTCAAGCTGGAAAACAAACAAGAAATTCATTCCCAACCACATCGAGATTTCGTGCGACGCAACCTTTAGAATTGATTCATGGAGATTTATGCGGTCCAATATCACCACCAACACCATCGAATAACAGATACGTTTTCGTGTTAATCGATGATTTTTCAAGATACATGTGGACTATCTTGATGAAGGAGAAAAGTGAAGCATTCGATCGGTTCAAAAGGTTTAAGGAATACGTGGAGAAACAAACCGGTTTATCCGTGAAGACCTTTCGCACCGATAGAGGAGGAGAGTTCACTTCAGCTGAATTCAACCGGTTTTGTGAAGAGAAAGGAGTCTCTAGACACTTAACCGCACCATATACACCTCAACAAAATGGAGTTGTTGAGAGAAGAAATCGGACATTGATGGAGATGACGAGGAGCTTGCTTAAAGCAATGAAAGTTCCAAACAGTTTATGGGGGGAAGCAGTACGTCATTCAACTTATCTCATAAACCGAGTTCCAACAAAAGCATTGCGGAATCAAACTCCTTACGAGAGCTTCACATCCAAGAAACCTAACATCGAACACTTGAGGGTTTTTGGTTGTGTTGCATATGCAAAGATCATTGGACCACATCTTAAGAAGCTAGATGACAAGTCAAGAAGTGTGATCAATCTTGGAACAGAACCTGGTTCCAAAGCATACAGACTCTATGATCCGAATGCAAAGAAGGTGATTGTTAGTAGAGATGTGGTCTTTGACGAGAAAAAGGTTTGGGACTGGTCTTCTACAACAAAACAAAATGATGGAGAACCGGGCATGTTTAAACTTACTCGTGATGGTGTTATAGAAGACGGAAGAGGAAATGAAGATGATCAAGACAATGATCATCAAGAACCAGATGATGAACCTATAAACCAAGTCGAGGAAGAAGAAGAAGAAAACGTAAACCATGGTGAGAATCAAGAAGCAGAACCGCAACAAGGAGTAACAAGATATGGTCGTGTCATCACAAAACCAAGATATCTTGACGACTATGTATTGATGGCAGACCTAGAAAGTGTGAAGCTACTACTCACAGTGGATGGAGAACCAGAAAACTATCTTGAAGCTGCAAACTTTCCTGAATGGATAGAAGCAATGAAAGTCGAGTTGGACTCCATTGTAAGAAACAAGACATGGGAGCTCGTTGACAAGCCAACAGGAGTAAATCCCATTGGACTAAAATGGATCTTCAAGATAAAGAGAAAAGCAGATGGTTCGGTGAATAAAAACAAAGCAAGACTTGTGGCAAAAGGCTATGTGCAACAACAAGGAGTAGATTTCGAAGAAGTATTTGCACCAGTGGCAAGACTCGAAACTATACGATTTCTCATAGCTCTTGCAGCAACAAATGGTTGGGAGATACATCATCTAGACGTGAAAACCGCCTTCTTGAATGGTGATTTAATTGAGACGGTTTATGTGACTCAACCCGAAGGCTTCGTGAAAAAGGGAGAAGAAAACCGAGTTTATAGACTTTACAAGGCTCTATATGGACTTCGACAAGCCCCAAGAGCATGGAATATTAAACTCGACCAAGTTCTAAAGGAGATGAACTTCAAGAAGTGTTTAAAGGAACCATCAGTGTACCGGAAAGAAGAGAAGAATGATGTCTTGATTGTGGCTATCTATGTTGATGATTTATTTGTGACGGGAACATCACTTATAATCATTAAACAATTCAAAGAAGATATGTCAAAGAAGTTCGAGATGTCGGATCTTGGAAAGCTAACGTATTATCTTGGCATTGAAGTAATTCAAGAAGAAGACGGGATAAGGATTAAACAAGAAGGTTATGCTCGAGGAATTCTTGTTAATACTAAGATGGAGACGTGTAACTTGACTCACGTGCCAATGGAGTCGGGTTTAAAGCTTTCAAAGGCTGAAAACGAGACGGAGCTTGATGCCACGGAGTATAGAAGAACGATCGGTTGTCTAAGGTATCTTCTCCATACGCGACCGGATCTATCATATGCAGTTGGAGTTCTAAGCCGGTATATGCAAAGTCCAAGAGAGTCTCATGGTCAAGCAATTAAACATATCCTAAGATATGTAAGAGGGACCACTAATTTTGGTTTATACTTCAAGAGAAACGGGTCAAGGAGGATTATTGGATATAGTGATAGTAGTCACAATATCGACATTGATGATGGAAGAAGCACCTCAGGACACGTTTTCTACTATGGCGCATCACCGATTACTTGGACATCACAAAAGCAACCAACTGTTGCATTGTCTTCATGCGAGGCCGAGTTTATGGCAGCTACAGAAGCCGTAAAGCAAGCTATATGGCTCAAGGAACTGTTGAGAGAGATTCTTAGCAAGGACGAGAAGGTCATTCTAAGGATAGACAACAAGTCGGCCATAGCTTTAACCAAGAATCCGGTGTTTCATGGAAGAAGTAAACACATTCTTAAAAATTATCACTTTATTTGTGAATGTGTAGAGAACGGCCAAGTTGAAGTAGAACATGTACCCGGTGTAGAGCAAAAGGCGGACATCCTTACCAAACCATTAGGAAGGATCAAGTTCAAAGAAATGAGAAGTCTAGTCGGAGTTCAAGAGATCAAACTTCCCGGAGTTCAAGTTGGAATTACGGGGGAGAATGTTAGATAATTCCAAGACTTGGTGACCAAGCTACGGTGACTTGGAGAGCAAGCTACGAGACTTGGAGAGGAAGCTACGAGACTTGGAGAGGAAGCTACCGAGGCTTGGAGAACAAGTTTCCTAGTTCTATATAAACAAGTGCTAATGGAGAGTTGATCCATATCACTTCATCACTTCACCATAACTTAGAAAGAAGAAAGATTTAGTTTTGAGAAAGTTTCTAAATCTAATAAAGAAAAGTTGTTCTTTATATTTTTCTAAGTTTATAAATCTTTTGATTTGATTGACTGTCTTTCCATCTATGGATGCTAGTGATAGAAGCTCTGAAACTGAGTACACTGATCTATCTGGAGGAAATTATGAAGAGAGTGGAAGAAGCAAGAAGCGAATTCGGGTAAGCTTTTGGCATAAATCCAACAGAAAACTAATTGCCAGTTTCTTGATTCTTTTTCCAGGATGAACATGAAAATGAAAACATTATTTATTATAATAGATTCACTTTTTGATAAATATTATGATGCAGATGACAGTTGTAACATCTCAAGAACATTCCAACCTAGGCGGCCAAACTCTAGCTCTGAATTTGGACCTTTCATCGGGTCTGGATGGAGCTTCAAGCAACTTCCATGGAGACGAAACATCGAGGTACCATTCACTTTCTCCTTCTTCTACATGTCTTAAGGGAGAAGTTTCAGTGTCTTCACGGCTTCTAAACTTTTTCAGATGCCTTGCAAATCTTACATATCTATGCTAGTCTAATTCAAATAAAAATCAACTAGGATCTTCAATGACTTTTTTTTTTGGTCAACATTTTATTAATGAAATCAAATCCCCAATACAGAGAAATCCACAGCCGTTAAGGCTGTTTTAGCTAATGAATCTGCTGCATACGCATTATCATTACGTGGGACATAAGTAAAAGAAATCAAATTGAAATCTATGGAAATCGATCGGATATCAAAGAGAACTCCGAATAGCTCATTGTGCTCATCTCCTTTATTCAATATCTGCACCAGATTTTGGCAATCAGATAGTATGTGTAGTTCATCAAAGCCCCTACTTCTTGCTTCCTCCGTTGCTCTTTGGATTGCATAGGCTTCCGCCGCATGTGCAGAGGGGACGTCATGTTTTATATCAGATGTGTAAGTGTAGTTGTCACAGGTTTTAGAACTTAAGATCAAGATACTGTTGTATGACAAGATGCTGTGAAGGAGCTGATCAAAGAAGTGGTACATGAGATATCTAAGTGGCACAGGAGATCTCTGAGTCACATAATGAAGAGCGTATTGAGGATAAATCACGAGTCTTGATGTCGTGTTGTGAAAGGAGAAAGTATTCAGGTTGGCTCTGGTTTTAGACTCAAGGTCCTGATGAACGCTGCATCTGAAGTATGAAGACGATGATGCAAGAAGTGACACAGGAGATGTCTGTGTCATGGGATTGTCTGGTGACACAAGAAAAGGCAACAGAGGTATTCAAGAAGATGTGAAGTCACGAGTCATGAAGTGATGATGTGAAAGGATTGGTGTCTTAGGGCATGTGCATTGGTAACACCGGGGTGTCTAAAGTCAATATAAAATTATTAAAACACACACTCTCTCTTCCTTTTACTCAACTTTATACATTCTCTTTCATCCTTTTACTCAACTTTTATTAATTTATATTTAAACACACTCTTTCTCCCTTTTAAACACTCTCAAAAAGATCCAATTTAACACACTCTTCTTTCTTTTAAACACTCTCTACTTTCTTTACTCAAATTTTATATTTCAATATACCCCACAAAAACATTTTTTTAACATTCTCTTTCTTCTTTTTACAATCATTTTAATAATTTTATATTATAAAACACCCACGTTAGATCCCTTGGTGTTACCAATGCAGATGCTTTTATTGAGAAGATCCAATAGGAAAGAATCCATGTGGGATTCTATTAAAAGAAGTGGCATGAAAAGCCATATGGACTCGGATGATAAGCTTCATGGTCTGTGTCTCACAGGCCTTTAGATGAACAGTGTTGCAGAAAAGCCATGTGGGCTTGCATTAAGAAAGGGTCATATGGGCTATGTAATGTCCAGTGGGCTTTGCTGTGTCAAAGGCCCAAGTGTTGAGGAAGCAACAAGCCATGTGGGCTTCTATTCAATGAAGAGTCATGTGGGCTTTATGAAGTCAGATGGGCTTTGGTTGGCCCAAGTGCTGAGGAAGCACTGTGTAACGAGACAGGTGTCTGTTGGAGAGCTAGCAGTTTACTGTGTCAAACAGATTAGGGTTTTGGGGTAAAGCTGCTAGTATAAAAAGGAGGATGTGTTCACAAGAAAAAGGTTGACACATCTAGAGTTTTTAGTTATTCACACAATTGTGTATGTGTGTGTGATGTTGTCCCGCCATCCAGAGATCGTGATCTTGTGGCGTATTGACACAGAGCTACATTGTTGCAACAAGCTTAGAGTAGTAATGTATGTTCGTGAGTGACACGGAGGTTGTGTCCATGGTTGTTCCACCAGTGAAGACGGAAAAGTTCGGAGACTGGTGGTTCCTGTTGCAGAGCTACACTTGTCCTTGCAAGGAGGGGGCAGAGGGGTAGTGTCTGTAGAGCACACAGGTTGTGTGCGGCATTGTAAATCTAGAAATAAGTGGTAGTAGCCATGTAGCAATTGTAGGTTGCAAACTTTTCTAGTCAATGAAATCTGGATGAGGTCCCGGGATGTAGGAAACGAACCTCGTTAAAAAATGTCTTTTTCTCTTCTTCTTCATGCTTGCATATATCTCTCTATGCTTTTGTGTTACACAGTCGTTAAGGTCTAGCCATACCATAGGGACTTTCAAGATGAATTACCAAGATGAGGATCCGCAGCCGAGCGGAAAGACCAGCCCAAGCCTCCGTTCAAAGTGGCTTTATTCCATGCTGCATCAACAAAGCATAAGGTGCCCGAGCGGTGCTCTGTTTTCCAATGGACCCTCTGGTCTGGAGGTTTTGTCTTCAGGTTTACTTACTGTGCTCCTTGCCACGATCTTACACAGAGAGGGGATCCCATAGAAAGGTCTCATATCTATCAGAGCAAGCTCCAATACTTGCTGAGCAAAACTGTATTGTAGTAGAACATGACTAACACTTTCTTGCTGACCACGTCTCCTGCATTTAGAGTCCACCATCACTCCTCTGTTATTAAGTAATTCTCCAACTGGAATGGCTCCTACAAGTGCTTTCCAAAGGAAGGTACGGATCTTGGGCATAGTTTTCAGTCTCCAAATACAGCTTTGCCATTTGAACTCATGGTCGATGGATGGGGATGTAGCTAAAACAAGTAATCGAGTCTCAATGGCTTTTAGAGGCCAGTGGTAATTTCCGTATAATATGTTCATAAGCAGGGAGGTGTCTTCTGATGGAGTCCCATTTCCATTGGTGAGTAATAGGACACATCAAATCCGACACTCAGGTTCTGGTTAGATCTAGTTGGGGGCCCAATCAGCCTTAGAGGGGAGCTTGTAGAAAGCCAAGGATCACTCCAGACTTTGACATCCTCTCCATCACCTATTAGCCATCCCAAACCTTCTTCTAGCACTTCTCGTCACGCTAAAATTCCCCTCCAACCATGAGATGCATTGGCTACAACCGGGACCTCCATAAAGGAGGAAGTGTGGCAATACTTGCGCAAAAGCACCCTTGCTACTAGAGCCGATGGTATTTTTAACATTTTCCAACTATGCTTCGCTAGTTAGGCATCATTAAAGGCTTCTAAGTCCCTAAAACCAAGTACACCTACATCCTTAAGAAGAGTAAGCTTCTCCCAAGAAATCCAACTCATCTTGCGTTGGTCAGCTTTGTCGTCCCACCAAAATCAGGTAAGGAGAAACTGAATCTTTTTGCATAGTGAAAGAGGAAGTTTGAAGCATGACATGGCGTAAGAAGGCATAGCGGAGAGGACCGATTTTAGCATAACTTGTTTACCTGCTGAGGAGAGAAATCTCGTAGACCAACTATGAGTCTATTGTCTAATTCTGTCTACGATAGACGCGAAGATGTTTCTCTTTCGTCGCCCGAAATGCTCGGATAAACCCAAGTATTTACCGGTTCTACCTTCTTGCCTAATTTTAAGCATGCGCTTTACCTTCCTTCTTCTCAAGTTTGGGGTCTTGGAAGCAAAGGTAATGGAAGACTTAGCGAGGTTTATAAACTGACCCGAAGCTCGCTCATATTTCTGGAGAATGTCTCTCAATGACTATAATGGTAATGATAGACGATTTCATAGATCCGCACGCTAACATTCTCCCTGAAGATTTTGGAAATATCATTTCGTGAATGTTACGGTTTTAGAACTGATTTAGGTCCTTTGATCTCAGACTTTAGAGATGAACTAGAACTTAAACATGAAGAATTTGATTACCAAGTTCCCCAAAGATACCTCTAGGATGGGAATCTTCTCCTACAATTTTACTATCACGGATCTTCAAAGTCTTTTACAACTCAAATTTTTTTTCTTTGTTACAGATTTGGGAATAACAAAGAAGAAGAACAAAGAAGGAGATTACAAACTTCCGGAAAACACACACGAAGAAGAGGAAGACTCGAACTTTTCTCTGGCTATCTCTTTGTAGTTTCTCTCTTGCTATCTCTACTGCTCTCTGCCTTTTTATTATCTTCTGTATTTTCGGGTGATCTTCAAGCTTAGCAGACGTCTTCCTCACATTCAAGACACGAACATGCTTGTATGTTTCCTTTCTGTTTCTTTGGTTCCTTTCTCTGTTTGATTTTCTTCTTTGTAAAAAGATTTGTGAAAGAAGAAAGGGTTTGGGGCCAGAGACAATTTGACTGAGGCCATAGATTTATACTGTATAATAATTCAAATAAAAATCTAAACTGATGAATTAAGTTTTAGATTGCGGTGTTAGGAGTGATGGAGCAAAGATGATTTAACCAATTGTAAGGGTTTTTAATCCAAGTTAGTGCTTTAGGTATGAAATTAAACTTTGATACAGAGAATTTAAAGAGTTACATGGCAATTATGTCCATCCGAATAATATTATTTTGCCTAAAAATGGCATGTTTGAAGGAGAGAGTTTTTTTTTTTTTTTTTGAACAAACATTTATAGCGTAGGACAGTTTATCCTGAAATTTTTAGCCATGAAAGTTGATTATTGATTTTTCAGAAACTTGTATATTGCAGAAATTTCTATCTTTATGATCTAGTTCCGAAGAAAAGAACCTACACAAATTCATTTATTTAAGTCTTATGAATTATTTTTCGTTTATTGGTATTCCGTGTTTTGATTTTGTTTTCTATATTATCATCTCTCAATTCATAAGCTTCCAATGATCTTCCATGGAAACATGGCCGTCTCAATTTTTTGTAAGGGAATTTTATCCCAATTGCCATAATATTCACAAAATGTTTCTGCAATTGCCATAATCTCATGGGCCTTTCAATTGCATACCAATTAGCCACATTTCTGACGATACTACCCTTCTTTCACGTTTAAAGAAGTCGCCGTTGTGTCAGAGTACGAGATGGACAGACATGGGCCCTTCAAAGCCATTGGAGCATTTCAATGATGTTTTTGCTTTGGCGGGAGTTTCTTGACTTTGGAACATTAATTGTGATTTAACATAAAAGGATTTAAAAAATAAAATTTGTTTACAACGGGAATTTAACATAAATCCAATCTTTAATCTCAGTTAATTGGTAATCTAAATCTTTTACTGGTGGGAGGTTGAAGAACATCCTCCCATGACTTTAAGGTGGTGATATTGTTTTCACGTGGACTACAAAGGTACGGAACTTATCATCTTCATTCAATTCTATGGGATTTGTTTTTGGGGATTGTGTGGTGGAACATTCTGAAAAAATAATGTTCGTCCATTTATTATCTTCATTTATTGTCGTCGCTCATGTCGTTGTTGTTGGTTTGAGGGTTCTTGTACTGTCTGTGATTATATAACTGGAAGAGTAAATGCAGGTGGAAAACAACAGGGACAACTTTTTGGTGGACAAAAGTTCAATGGTGAATCCAGTTACTTTAATAGTTGAAGTGTGGGATTGCTTGCCGAATGGGAAATGGCATTTTAGTGTTGCACAAAATGAATATTCGCAGTGTGTGGATATATCCGAAGGAGATCTGTTTGAAGACGTCAAGTCGAAAGTTGTCCATGTCTATGGTGTAAATCTAAAAGAAGAGGATGTGTTTCTTAGTTTCTGGTCCGAGTGTGAGGAGACAGTGTTTACACAACAAAGAATGCCTCCAGTGGCAGTTGAGTGCGACATTGGCCTGTCAAGGTTCCTCTCAAAATTGAAAGAGAAACCTGGGCTGATTTTGTTTGTTACGAAGCAAAAAAGGACGAGAATAGAGTTTGGGGGTGGGTCGAATCTTAGTCAACATGGTATGGAGGATGTTGACTTAGAAGAAGATAGCTTTATGCTAGGTGCATATGATAATGCGCTAACCAGAAACCTATGTGGAAAAGAAATGTTGGAGGATGTGATTCCATTGGAACCGAATTCTGTGACGGCTGATTCTCTGGTTGATATACCTTTGACGTTTGAAGAAGATGACTTTCTGATGTCAGTGGACAAGTTATTTGCAGGTAATGGACAGATTCAGTGCAGCCAAATATCAGTGGACGACATAATACCGAGTCGGCTAAACGGTGGTTTTACTGAAGATGGAAGCGGTTATGAGTCATCAGACTACGATTTCGATCAAATACGAGGTATAATTGACAATGAGTATCCTCCTGGTTGGGATCTAGTGAATCCAGTGAGGGGAAATATGGAAGTTCATAGTGGGAATGAAGGATTAGTCCTCAGTGGACAACGTAAGAGACAATGTTTAGTGGACGAAATCGAAGAAACTAGTAGACAGAAAAAAGCGCGTGTGAGCACTGTGGAAGACAGTGATGGTAGGGAAACTAGAAACGAGGGTAATGTTGGAGGTATGCGAGATATACAGATTTATGAAGGGTGCAACTCTGAAGCGATGGATGGGGAAGATGATAATGGGGAATATGGTAATGGGTTTGATGATAATGGGGAAGATGGTAATGGACAGGAGTTCAATCTGGATTTTTCGTTGATTGAAGAAAACTCCCCTATCTTGTTCAATGATGCACCACCATGTAGGGATAATGCAATGGTGACGAACTCAGGCAATTCCAACATAGCTTTGAAAAGGGCCGATGATTCTATATATGTTGGGAGAGTTTTCAAGGACAAGTTGGAGATGCGAAAATTTATGAGTGTATATTCGATTAGGAGGCTATACGACTACAAGATCATTGCGTCCGATAAGAAAAGGATCATTGTTGTTTGCACTGACCCTAATTGTCATTGGAGAATATATGCTACAACGCATACAAACTCTGAGTTTGTCGAGATTAAGACAGCAACATTGACACATACGTGTGTTGCAGTGACAAGACAACATAGGGTGAGAAAGGCAACAGCATCATTGATTGGAGAGCTAATAAAATCAAAGTATACGCACGGGAAAAAGGGTCCAAGGGCTTGTGAATTGCCCGAAGTGGTTTTGTCTGAGTTAAATGTTACAATCTCGTACATGAAGGTTTGGAATGCTAAAGAAAATGCTATGAAAAAGCAAGGGGTACAGAAGAAGATAGTTACAAGTATTTGTCCAAGTATCTTCATCTACTACAGACCACAAATCCGGGGACATTAACATCAATACACACAACATTGTCAAAAGGTGGACAAAGATTGTTCAAGTACTTGTTCTTTGCATTTGGTGCTTCGATAAGTGGGTATAAGTTCCTTCGAAAGGTAATATGCATAGACGGGACAACAACCAAAGGAAAATACAAAAGCTGTCTAGTCTCTGCAAGTGGACAGGATGGGAACTATCAAATCTTCCCTTTAGCTTTTGGTGTGGTTGATTCTGAAAACGTTAACTCGTGGACTTGGTTCTTTAAGAAGTTGCAACAGTTTGTCCCCGACGAACAGGAACTTGTTTTTGTATCTGATAGGCATGCGGCCATATATGCGGGATTGCGAAACGTCTACCCATTGGCAAAGCATGGGTCGTGTACTGTCCATCTACATCGAAACGTCAAACACAAATACTCCATCGATGGACTAGCTGGGCTGGTTAGCAACGCGGCAAGATCTTACATTGTTGGAGATTTCCGTTACTGGTTTGAGGAAGTAGAGAAGAGGAGTGTTCATTGCGCTAAGTGGTTGCTAGAGATCGGGCTAACACATTGGACGCTAGCATATTTCGAGCCTTTTCCAACCAGGCATCTTCTTAGCTACTGGAAGCCGCTTGTCTTTCTTAAGCAAGTTGATAATGTCTCTAATCTCTACACACTTCTGCTTCTTAGAAAAAAGCGTATTCCAATAATGCTCTTCACCCTTTGGTGGTGTTTGCCATTTCTGAATTTTTTTTTTATCAGGGTATGGACCACAGGGCAAACCAGTAAGGACCCCGAACTCGCGTAGACTAAAACGAAACGGCTGGCCGGCAAAGACAAACCAAATTTCATGCATTTTTGCCGTGTGAGCAGAACGGCAGAGAAGCTGATGGACAAGTTTACCGGAGAGTGAGCTTTTACGAACTGGTAAATCAAATAAACCAGAGAAACAAGAACGACGGATGTAATCAAACTCGTCAGTTCCCTCCAGTGCTTGTACCAAGTCAAGAAGATAATCAGGCTTTGAATACGAGTTGATTCGCCCATCTGGTGGATACTGATCTGTCTTATACAATCTCTTGGGAAGCAGTTCAGGGTTCGGATCGTCAGGACCAGGAAAGTCATCTTCCTGCGGAATGTAAGGCACGATGGCTTGGTTGGAAGACTTTGTCTTGTTGCTTCGAACAGACATCTTTAACCTTTTGGTTACAAACAAATAAAATGAATGAGAACAAGGAACATATATAAATCAGTGGACAACATGCTTTTTCGTAGACTAAAAACTAAATAGTTTTGAAAGCCAAAAAGGAAAAGGATAGGTTCGTAGACAAAATCGTTTTTTGCGTGTGGACAAATTCATAAAACAAAATCTATAAATTCGGTAGACACAATTTATAAGGCAAAAACGAGGAAAATAGCAATGGACATATCTAAATCAGTGGACAACATGCATGTTGATAGACTAAAAACTAAACAGTTGTGAAACCCCAAAAAGGAAAAGGGATTAGAAATTTGAATATATCTCGGAACTTGTAAATTGATAATCTCGTAGACAAAATCGTTTCATGCTTGTGGACAATTTCATAAAACAAAATCTATACATTCGGTGGACACAATTTATAAGGCGGAAACGAGGAAATTTAAAAAAAAAAAAAACAAATCTCAGGGGAAAAAAATTCCCAAATTATAAATTTTTTAAACAGAGGACAAAATCTGTTTACGCACCGAAACAATGAATATATACACAGAAATCGAAGAAGATGATGAATATGATACAGAAATCGAAGGTAAAACCCAAACAGAATATGTCAACTAACCTTAATCAACTGGGAGTTCTCTCGGCAACAATTTATGTGGCTTGAAATGGAAGCCGGAGATGTTGAAGACGACGATTCAGATGGTGGTGATGGAGAAAAACAAAGACGGAAATGAAAATGACTTTAGGTGTTGAGTGTGAATGTCGATTTACATTCACCGATGAGTTAATCGTTTTTAATAAAGCAATAAAAATATTCATTCGTCAAATCAATGACAGGCTTACAGTTTCTTGGAAACCGGTGTTTCGTGAAGACACGCGCTCGTAAAAGTCGGAACGATTTTATGGGTAATTTGGTCATTTCAACATGGGGATGTGGTATCAATTGAAAGAAATTGAAGGTTATGGTACAACATGAAAGAATTCTCAACATTATGGCAATTGTCGTAAAATTCCCTTTTTGTAAGGCACTAGGCAAAAGAAATTTTTTAGATCCTTTTCAAGAGAAATTAAAAAAAAAAAAAATTGGACCATTTTTCTTAAAGAATTTTAAAAAATTTTTACGTCAGGCATGTGCGATAGAACCACTTGCCACCCCTCTTAAACGGCCAAACTCAAAAGTATAGCTTCTTCAATTACTTGTATGAAAAAATGTGGTAGATTCAGTAATATTGTAATATGACAAATATAAAACTAAAACAAGGAAAAACTCAAATTAATTCTTAACCAAATTAGTAAAGTTGGGGTTAAAGTGAGTCTTCCCTAGTCTTTTAGCCACTGTCTTACGACAAAAACAAAATTTATTCAAAACATGATTATGATGATATTCACAAACTATTTTCAATCAATTTTCTGATTAGTGCTGTGACATGGCTAACATTTGCTTTAAGAAGATAATGTAGACAAAATCATTTAATGGAAATAAAGAATGTAAGATTTTTTACTTACAATGACAGAAATGTTTAGTTACTTGCTTCATTCTCAAATACTAGTTATCTTGGGTAATATTCTCATAGAGAAAAATATATTTTGGAAGGAAATGTCATGGTGAGAGTTTTGTGACGGTGATTGTGGGCCGTGGCTGTGGCCCATGATTGCTCTTCTCTCCAATTTAACGGATAAAAATCTTTACGGTTCTGCGACTACAGAGTTTACCCGAGTGTGAATGGAAAATCACTTGGAAATTTCCTTTTGGTATACAACAACACTGTTCCGATTTGTTTCCAAT
Organism: Draba incana; assembly: GCA_963576765.1. Lineage (NCBI taxonomy): Eukaryota > Viridiplantae > Streptophyta > Magnoliopsida > Brassicales > Brassicaceae > Draba > Draba incana. The sequence continues at coordinate 877,112 of OY755208.1, forward strand.
GAGATTTTTCCAACACCAGAATACGTTGATTTGTGTAGTTTCTTCTTCTCTATTTCCATGGCTGCTTCTTCTTCTTCTTCTTCTATTCGCACTTGGAAATACGATGTTTTCCCGAGCTTTAGCGGTGAAGATGTCCGTAAATCGTTCCTCAGCCACTTTCTCGAGAAGCTTCAAGGCAAATCAATCATCACGTTCATCGACAATCGCATCGAGAGAAGCCGAACGATCGAGCTTGAGCTTTTACTGGCGATTAGACAATCTAGGATCTCCATCGTCGTCTTCTCTAAGAAATATGCTTCTTCCACTTGGTGTTTGAATGAATTGGCCGAGATCCACGATTGCCATGAGCAATCGGATCAAATTATGATTCCGATTTTCTACGAGGTTGATCCTTCTCATGTTAGAAAACAGACTGGAGAATTTGGAAAGGCCTTTGAAACCACATGCCAAGGCAAATCAGAAGATCGTATAGAAAGATGGAAGAAAGCTTTTTCAACAGTAGCAGGTTTAGCTGGATATGATTCTCAGAACTGGTATGTTCTTCTTCTTTGATTTCATTGCGTTTTATGATCTGAATATGTTGAACTATCCCAGAACTAGGTTTCGTTGCATAGACTCCAACATTTGACTATTCCTTGATTGGTAAGACTACCATAGCTAGAGAGAAGCAAGAAGCGAATGCGGGTATGCTTTGACAGAAAATTATAATGAATGTTATCACTTGACTCTCTTTTTCAGGATCAACATGAGATTGAAAACATTATTTGTTCTCATAAGTTTTTCACCTGTTCAATTGTTATGATGCAGATGACAGTTGTAACATCTCAAGAACCTTCCAGCTCTCTCTGCGACCATAGTGCAGTGAGCTTGGGATCGATGGCTCCGAATTTGGAGCTTTCCTTAAGGCTGGTTGGATCTTCTCCTCATGTTTCTTCTAGAAGCAAGGTTCCCTCGCCATCAACTTCTTTAAGGAACTTCCATGGTGATGGACCATCGCTGAATCTTTCCCTTTCTCCTTTTGATCAATGTCTCGAAGAAGAATGTGATCCCATGATAACGGAACAACTAGACACAGGGATTGAAGATACTTCGTCTTTTCCACAGCTTACCAACTATTTCAGGTGACTGCAACATCTTACAAATCTATTTTATCCAAACCTTATTGATCAAATAAAATCTTCAATGAGTACTCTACGTGAGAAAGAACAGACGATTGCATTTATAAACTTCACTCTAGCCATCTTTTTCCCCATGCAGATGATGGAAGTAACATCTCGTGAAGCTTCCAACTTATTCCGCAGCCAAACCATTACAGGTCCAACTCTATGCCAAGAATTGTATAATGAATATTAATCGAAATTACTATGGACTGTCGTGCGAAGATATCTCAGACTGGTGGTGCCACTCTCTTTGTACAGCTATTGAGGATGCGAATGCTATGGAAGTTTGTTCCCTGTGGAGTAGTTGCAGGTCGATGCAACAACAACACGAGCATAAGGTTTGTTTCCTCCATGGTGTCAACTCTATTACTTGTTGTTTATTCACTTCAATTACTCTTTTTTATAAGATTTGAATATTCTTTTTTTTTAGGCGAATTTGTGCAAGGAATTATATTTCAAATTCTCGAAATGAATATGAATGTGTTGGTGAGCTATGGGCCTTGTATGTTCTTTTCATTTCCCGAAGGAAAATCATTTATCAGCCCAATAAGTTTTGTTTCTTCCAGCCTCTCTCTCCCTCTGTCTCTCACACGGAGTATTAGTTATTACCTACCACATGGGGTTTCTCACTTGAGAGTGGAAAGTTGCTTTTGACTTTTGAGTGGGAAATGGGAAAAATCACTTGGAAATTTCCTGCAAGTTTCCTCTTGCTCTACTTCTCTGCTACAAACACTGTTTCCCATGAGATTTATCCAACACCAAATTAGGTTAATTTGTGTAGTCTCTTCTTCTCCTTCCCATAAGAATCTCAACATCTTTTCTCTAGTTTCTTTTCAATGGCTTCGTCTTCTTCTTCTTCTTCTCGCACCTTGAAATACGATGTTTTCCCGAGCTTTGGCGGTGAAGATGTTCGCAGATCATTCCTTAGTCATCTTCTTAAGGAGCTCAATCGCAGATCAATCATTACTTTCATAGACCATGGAATCGAAAGAAGCAGCGAGATCGCGCCTGCGCTTTTATCGGCGATTAGAGGATCGAGGATCTCGATCGTCGTCTTCTCTAAGACGTATGCTTCTTCCACATGGTGCTTGAATGAATTGGCGGCGATTCACGAGTATAAGGGATTTGGTCTGATGGTGATTCCGGTTTTCTACGATGTTGATCCTTCTGATGTGAGAAAACAGACCGGAGATTTTGGAAAGGCCTTTGATGCGACCTGCAATGGCAAAACGGAAGATGAGAAACAAAGGTGGATCCAAGCTCTCAGAGAAGTAGCAAACATCGCTGGAGAGGATTCTCGGAATTGGTATGTTCTTTATCTCAGAATTGGGGTTTCATTTGAATAGATTTCGAGATTTTGCTTTTGGTAATGGGGAATTTGGTTATTGGATTTTTAGGAGTGATGAAGCGAAGATGATAGAACAAATCTCCAATGATGTGTCCAACAAGCTTTTTACACCATCCGATGATTTTCGTGACTTTGTGGGGATTGGAGCTCATGTAGAGGCAATTATGGATTCAATGCTGTGTTTGGAATCCGGGGGTGTGAGAATGGTAGGGATTTTGAGGCCTTCAGGGATTGGTAAAAGTACCATTGCTAGAGCTCTATACAGTCGAATATCTAGCCAATTCCACCATCGGGCTTTTGTATCTTTTAAGAGAACCACCCAGAACAAAACGATAGCCGACTTTGACATGAAGCTGAGTTGGGCAAAACACTTTCTATCAGAGATTCTATGTCAAAAGGACATAAAGATAGAAAGTCTAGGTGCGGTGGAACAAAGGCTAAAGCACAGGAAAGTTCTTATTGTGCTTGATGATGTGGACAAAATTGAGCTGCTAGAGACTTTGGTGGGACAAATCGGATGGTTTGGATTTGGAAGCAGAATCATTGTGGTCACTCAAGATAGGCAGATTCTCAAGTCACATGAGATTGAACTTATTCATGAGGTGGAGTTCCTTTCGAGAGAAGTGGCTCTTCGGATGTTTTGTCGGTCTGCTTTTAGGCGAAACTCTCCACCTGATGGTTTCAAAGAGCTTGCAGTTGAAGTTGCAGAACTTGCTGGTAATCTTCCTTTGGGTCTCAACGTTTTGGGTGGTTCTTTAAGAAAGAAGGACAAGGAGCATTGGGTGGACATGATGCATATGCTCCGAAATGGTTTGAACGGGGAAATTGAGAGAACATTAAGAGTCTCTTATGACGGATTAGATGAAAAAGATTATCAAGATTTATTCGTCTACATTGCGTGCTTATTCAATGGTGAGAGTGTCAATTACATCAAAAACTTGTTGGAGACGAATCTAAACTATCGATGAGCGAATGCACAAGTCTCGAGGATCTACCAACCAACATCAACTTGGTATATCTCACTACTCTCGATCTCAGTGGATGCTCACGGTTGAGAACTTTTCCTCAGCTTTCTACAAGCATTCAATATCTCGATCTGAGCTACACTGCGATAGAAAGAGTTCCTTCTTGGATTGGGAATATCGTTGGGCTCACTAAACTATCGATGAGCGGATGCAAAAGTCTCGAGGATCTACCAACCAACATCAACTTGGTATCTCTCACTACTCTCGATCTCAGTGGATGCTCACGGTTGAGAACTTTTCCTCAGCTTTCTACAAGCATTAAAAATCTCCATCTGAGCAACACTGCGATAGAAAGAGTTCCTTCTTCGTTTCAGAATCTTGATAAGCTGGAGTTGTGGAGCATGAGTAGCTGTGAAAGCCTGAAAGAAATTCCTAATCTTTCAAAGGCCATCAAGCTCAAGGAGTTGAAATTGTCAGGATGTGTAAGCCTGAAAGAAATTCCAGATCTTTCAAATGCCACCAGTCTCATGGAATTGGATTTGTCAGGATGTGTAAGCCTGAAAGAAATTCCAGATCTTTCAAAGGCCACTAAACTTGAGCAGTTGAATTTGTCAGGATGTGTAAGCCTGAAACAAATTCCAGATCTTTCAAAGGCTTTCCTGCAACTGGCCTTTCGCTATACAACATCACTGTTCAGAATTGTTTCCCATGGGGTTTTTCGAACACCAGAATATGTTAATTTGTATAGTCTCTTTTCCTTCCCATAAGAATCTCAACATCTATTCTCTATTTTCATGGCTTCCTCTTCGCGCACCTGGATATGAATGTGATGGTGAGCTATGGGCCTTGTATGCTCTTTTCATTTCCCGATGAAAAATCAGTATCAGCCCAATAAGAGAGTAAAGTTTTAAGTTGCTTTTGACTTTTTGAGTTTCATGGAATTGGATTTGTCAGGATGTGTAAGCCTGAAAGAAATTCCAGATCTTTCAAAGGCCACTAAACTTGAGCAGTTGAATTTGTCAGGATGTGTAAGCCTGAAAGAAATTCCAGATCTTTCAAAGGCCTTCAAGCTCAAGCAGTTGAATTTGTCAGGACGTGTAAGCCTGAAAGAAATTCCAGATCTTTTAAATGCCACCAGTCTCATGAAATTGGATCTGAGCTACTCTGCGATAGAAAAAGTTCCTTCTTGGATTGGGAATATCATTCACCTCATTCACCTGTGTATGAGAGGATGTGAGAAGTTAAGAACAATCTCGGCAACTATTTGGAACTTGAAATATCTTAATCATGTTGATTTTACAGACTGTGGAGGAGTCACGTCAGTCAGTGATGCAAGCCTGGTGAAAACGGTAGTAGATTTACATGAGGAAATGTATCTCTCCTGCTCCGATTCATATACTAAGTTCCTATTCCACAATTGCTTCAATTTGGATCAAGACGCGCAGAAATTCATCCTACAGTCGAATTTCAGATATGTAATCTTACCTGGTAAAAAAGTGCCTACGTACTTCACGCATCGAACTCGTGGAAGTTGCCTAACTGTCCCTTTACCTCAAAGCTCTCTTTCTCAAAACCATTTGGGATTTACGGCTTGCATGATTATTGACGTCAATGAGCGTCCAGAGAACATCATTGTCCACTGGAAATTCAGGGATGTAACGGGTATGTGTTATATTGACCTTAGCATATCCTCTTCTTCGATGGATCATCATCATCTCCTCGTGTTTCACTTTGGTTTCTGCCCATCATCATCTTCATCTCAATTGGACTGCAACAGTTCTGAACTTGAGTTAGAACTCCATAGCTCTCGTCCTTGTCCCAATTTTCCCTACAAGGTAATAGAATGGGGTGTACGAGCCTGGAATGCCTCTTCATCTCTGAATGGTAATGATAGAAGCTCTGAAACTGAGTACACCCATCAGTCTGGAGAAAGTGATGTAGACACTGAGAGAAGCAAGAAGCGAATGCGGGTATGCTTTGACAGAAAATTATAATGAATGTTATCACTTGACTCTATTTTTCAGGATCAACATGAGATTGAAAACATTATTTTTCAGTGTCACCTGTTGATTTGTTATGATGCAGATGACAGTTCTAAATCTCAAGAACCTTCCAACTCTCTCTGTGGCCAAAATGCAGTGAGGCATGGATCGATGGCTCTGAATTTGGAGCTTTCCGTGGGGCTGGGTGAAGCTCATCCTCACGTTTCTTCTAGAAGCAAGGTGTACTCGCCATTAACTTGTTCAAGGAATTTTCATGGTAATGGTGATGGACCATCACTGAATCTTTCCCTTTCTCCTTTTGATCCGCGTCTCGAGGAAGAAGCTGTGTATTTTGATCCCATGATAACGGACACCCAGTGAGGAGGATACTTCGTCTTCTCCACAGCTTATACACTTTTTCAGGTACATCTTAAATATCTATTTTATTCAAACTGAGATACTACAGAGTACAGATGATTGAATAGATAAATTTTACTCTAGCCATCTTTATTTTTTTCCCTGCAGATGATGGAAACAACATCTCCAACTCAGTGACGAGTGATCAGTTGAGAAGTTCTCCTCAACTCTAAGGCTAGTACACTGCGATTGAAGTAGTTCCTTCTTGTATTGTACATTTTCTCAATTGCCCTTGCCAATTTCCAATGTGTTAATCATTATGATTATTTTGCAACGTTTAATCACACATTGTATCGGAAATATTTAAGGTTATTCATAAACTCAGCACAGTAGTTAATTCTTGAGAAAATATATTTTGGGTCAAAATGACTTTGGCGAGTTTTGTGGGCCGTGAGTATGGCCCATGATTGCTCTTCTTCTTCGATTGAACAGATAAAAATCTTATGGTTCTGAGTTCTCCGAGTGTGTGAAATGGAAAATCACGTCGAAATTTCCTGCAACTCTCCTTTTGCTATACAACATCACTGTCCCATGGAATTTTTCCAACACCAGAATACGTTGATTTGTGTAGTCTCTTCTCCTTCCCATCGAATTTTACCATCTTCTCCATGGCTTCTTCTACTCGCACTTGGAAATACGATGTTTTCCCTAGCTTTAGCGGTGCAGATGTCCGTAAATCGTTCCTCAGCCACTTTCTCGAGAAGCTTCAAGGCAAATCAATCATCACGTTCATCGATAATCGCATCGAGAGAAGCCGAACGATCGAGCTTGAGCTTTTACTGGCGATAAGACAATCGAGGATCTCCATCGTCGTCTTCTCTAAGAAATATGCTTCTTCCACTTGGTGTTTGAATGAATTGGCCGAGATCCACGATTGCCATGAGCAATCGGATCAAATTGTGATTCCGATTTTCTACGAGGTTGATCCTTCTCATGTTAGAAAACAGACTGGAGAATTCGGAAATGCCTTTAAAACCACATGCGAAGGCAAACCGGAAGATCGTATAGAAAGATGGAAGAAAGCTCTTTTAACAGTAGCAGGTTTAGCTGGATACGATTCGCAAAACTGGTATGTTCTTCCTTCTTTAATTCCATTTTATTGCAGTGATATAGACTCCAATTTTGGTAGTTAGGGTTGTGTTCCTCCTTGTTGACATGTGACTATTCCTTGATTTCAGGAGTGGGGAAGCAGAGGCGTGTTGGGGTCGGTTTCCACCCCCTCGACCTTAAACGATGAAAGTCAAAATGTTCACCGAGGTCCTCTTGCGGATAGTAGCAAAGTAAGTGATCGTAGAGTGAGGCGAAGCAAGAAAGTCTTGGACAAGGAAGGACTGATCGCGAGCCCGGAACACCAAGGGCCGACCTTAGGCTCGGCATGTCCAAGACCCGACCATAGGGTCGGCACGTCGGGACCCGACCATAGGGTCGGCACGTCCAAGACCCGAACATAGGCCTCGGCATGTCCAAGACCGACCGTAGGCTCGGGCACGCCTGGACCGACTGTAGGCTCGGGCACGCCAAGACCGACCGTGGCTTCGGCGTGGACGGACGGCCGAGTATGGACTCGGTTTGGCGATGCCTTAGCGGACCGATCCTGCCTTCGGTCCGATAGGACCTTCGGCCCAGCTACGTGAAGATAGTCCAAAGGTGAAAGCATTACGGCCTAGACGCGAAGCCCACTCTAACGTGACCGACCTTATCAGGGCAAATCCGCAGGGACATAGGAAACGAAGCCGACTTAGACATAGTATAAATAGACCTTTGTAAACACCCCAAAGGGGATCCGGAATTTCAATAGGAAAACTTGTACTCAACTTTTCAGAGCAATAAACAACATCTTTTTCTCAAATCCTTTGCAATCCTAGCTTATCATAGAAATCTCCGAATTCCCTCACGAACTCTTACAAATTCTAATTGTGTTGGTTTCGACCCCCACAATTTGGCGCCGACTAAGGGGACCCACTGCAGATTTCTGACACTCAAGAGTTAGGGTTTTCAACACACGATCACGATGTCAAGCAACACCATGAGCAACGAAGGATCTTCGTCTCGCCAGCACGACGAAGACAGAAGCAACTCCACGGAGAACACGGTGCCTCCCGCTCCTAACGCCGCAATTGACCTCACACATATCAAGCAGATGCTTGAGACTCTGGTGAAGAAGACTGACGATACGGCCAGCGAGCTGCAATCGCTCAAGAAGAGGAAGCGCAGAAGGTCCCGTGTCCGTCCGACGCGCCTCAGATTCAATACACCGCGAGCTACTCGGAGGGGTCAACACGAGGAGCTGCCACCTCGGACCGATCGCTCGGATCCGGAGGATCTGCCTCCACCACCACCTCGTCGGGATTTCGATCCGACTCCTGAGCGAGTGATGGAGGGGTCAGACGACGATCAACCCCCTCGCAGGCGAACCCGAGTCAACCCTGAAGTTGACCACGATGCGGCTGCCGCGGAAGGCGATGCAATCATAGCAGAGCTTCGCAGGAGGGAGCGAGAGCGCAGAGCTCCTAGAGGTTCCCGTGATGAAGAGGTCGCCGCCCTGAAGGCCCAGTTGGATCATGTCGTCTCAGATTTAAGGACGACTAAGCTGCAGATGTATCGGAGCACTGGGAAGGCTCCCGGGGTCGCTTACGTGTTGGAGAAGGCACGGAACACCCCCTTCGCAGATAACATCTCAGGGGCTAGGATTTCTGACCCGGGAAGGATTAGGCTTCCGACTTACGAAGGGACCTCCGATCCCGCTGATCATCTGATGGAGTTTGAGGTGGCCCTAGGAAGGGCGAATTTCAGAGATTCCGAGAAGGACATCGGATACTGCAAGCTATTCGTGGAAAGCTTGAAGGGACCTGCCCTCCAGTGGTTTTACAAGCTGGAGAAGAATTCTATCCACACCTTCCAGCAGCTCTCCGAGATGTTCGTCCAACACTATAACATCTTCGCTGAACGGAAGATCTACGATGCGGACCTGTGGACCAACAAGCAAGCAGAAGGTGAAAGCTTGCGGTCTTTTATGACAAGGTTCAAGAACACCTTGTCTAAGGTGGATGGAATCAGTAGCACATCCGCACTGGAAGCGTTGAGGGGTGCAGTGAGATGTCCATCCCCGTTTTGGCAAGAGCTCACCATAAACCCTCCAACGACGATTCAGGACGCCCTTCACCGTGCAGCTGATTTTGCCCGAAGCGAAGAAGAGCTTCGCGCCAAGAGGGGTGGTAAAGCGAAGCAGATAGGCGAACCTTCCCAAGTTCTGACCCCAGCTGCTTCTAAAAGAAGTAATCCCGCCTTCGTTCAGTTTGAAGGGGGAGCAGGCGGAGCTCACAATTACCAGATCGATTCACCCGGCTACGGCAGAGGTCGAGGCCGTGGTCGGGGACGTGGCAGAGGAAATCTCACTTGGATAAGAGACCCGAAGGAGTATGATGAGAAGTTGTATTGTGATTTTCACAAAGCAACTGGGCACTCCACCGCGAGGTGCCGAGAGTTGGGTCGACAGCTAGCTGCTAGGCTGGCCGAAGGCACCCTCAAGGGTAACATCAGTCTGTCGGACTTCAAGCCAGAGGAGAAGTTTCAAGATGCTACTGAGCTTCAGACTGAGAACCCCAGGCGACAGCGTCGTGGAGATAACCCCGAAAGCGGAAGCACCCATGGTACTATCTCCGTGATCCTGGGAGGATCGCAATACTGTGCCGATAACGAAGCTGCGATCAAGGCCTATCAACGGCGCGCTGAGGTTTGCGCCAACATCTCGACATCTCCAACAACAAGGCGTGCTAGTGATCCCGTCACTTTTGACGAAGTGGATGCTGAAGGCATCGATCATCCGCACAACGACTTGTTGGTAATCAACCTGACTGTCTACGACTTCAATGTCGCTCGAGTCCTCATTGACACCGGAAGCTCAGTGGATGTTATCTTCCGGGAAACACTCGAGAAGATGAAGATCGACCAGTCCCTCATCACAGGACAGCCAAAGCCTGTAACGGGCTTCTCAGGTGAAACAACCTGGACACGGGGAACGATTCGCCTGCCTGTCCAAGCTGGAGGCGTTAAGAAGATGGTCAACTTCGCAGTGTCCGATCATCCTGCCATCTACAATCTGATTATGGGGACACCATGGCTCAGTCAGATGCGAGCAGTGCCGTCGACATACCACCTTTGCTTGAAATTCCCAACCAGCCAAGGCGTTCACACGATCTTTGGTAGTCAAAGGGATTCACGCACGTGCTTCTTAGCAGAGCACAAGTTGCGCAACCGTGAAGAGAGCAAGGGATCAAATCCAGAAGCTCACGACCAAAAGAAAGACGACTCGGACTCACAAGGGCCACGGAAGAAAGCGAAGGCCGGGTCCGATCAAGTGAAGGACCTAACCACCCTCTTATAGCAATTACAGATTGCAGAGGGTCGTGAAGAAGAAGAGCGACCCACCTGCGAGCCTGTGATCTCTGTGTGCATTGATGAACAGCACCCGGAGAGATGCGTTGAGATCGGAGCTGCTCTTGATGAGGAGCTCAAAACAAAGTTGGTGGTTTTTCTCCGGGAGAACATCAACACCTTTGCCTGGGCCGCTGAAGACATGCCCGGGATAGACATCAGCGTCACGAGCCACGAGCTCAACGTAGATCCAACATTTAAACCGGTCAAGCAGAAAAGAAGGAAGTTGGGTCCTGAGCGAGCAAAGGCTGTGAATGATGAAGTCGAAAGGCTTCTGCGAGTAGGATCAATAACCGAGGTCAAGTACCCCGACTGGCTCGCCAACCCAGTTGTGGTAAAGAAGAAAAATGGGAAGTGGCGCGTCTGTGTTGATTTCACAGACCTTAACAAAGCGTGCCCGAAGGACAGTTTCCCTTTACCTCACATAGATCGCTTAGTAGAAGCAACGGCGGGTAACAAACTGCTTAGCTTCATGGACGCCTTTTCAGGCTATAATCAAATCCTAATGCACCCTGAGGATCGTGAGAAGACGGCCTTCATCACTGACAGAGGTATCTACTGCTATAAAGTAATGCCCTTCGGCCTTAAGAATGCTGGTGCAACGTATCAGAGACTAGTGAACAAAATGTTCCAAGACCAGTTGGGAAAGACCATGGAGGTTTATATTGACGACATGCTCGTTAAGTCACTCGAGGAAGAAGATCACATTTCCCACCTAGAAGAATGCTTCAATCAGCTGAACCTCCACAACATGAAGCTCAACCCAGCGAAGTGTCGGTTTGCTGTAACCTCTGGTGAGTTCCTTGGATACCTGGTCACTCGCCGGGGTATTGAAGCCAATCCAAAACAAATCGATGCCTTGATCCAGATGGCTTCACCAAAGAATAAACGCGAAGTACAGAGGCTGACTGGGAGAGTGGCTGCACTCAATCGGTTCATTTCCCGATCCACCGATAAGTGTCTGCCTTTCTACAACACTTTACGAGGCAATAAGCAGTTTGAATGGTCAGAGAAGTGTGAAGACGCCTTCAAGCAACTGAAGGAGTATCTGGCGACGCCCCCCATCCTTGCTAAGCCAGTAACTGGTGAACCTCTCTTTCTCTACATCGCTGTCTCAGAAACAGCAGTTAGTGCCGTCCTTGTGCGTGAGGAAAGAGGCGAGCAGAAGCCTATCTTCTATGTGAGCAAGACACTCACAGATGCTGAAACGAGATACCCTCAATTGGAGAAGCTGGCATTAGCCATCCTCATGGCCTCAAGGAAACTAAGGCCTTACTTCCAATCGCACTCAATCGTTATACTTAGCACCTTCCCGCTACGATCGGTCTTACACAGCCCAAGTCAGTCCGGTAGGCTGGCCAAGTGGGCTGTAGAGCTCAGCGAGTACGACATCGAATATAGAGGGCGGACGTGCAATAAATCTCAAGTACTGGCGGACTTCCTCATAGAACTTCCAGAGGATAGCAACTCCAAGGAGGTGCCGCCAGGGATTTGGCAGCTATACGTAGACGGTTCGTCCTCAAAGAACGGTTCCGGAGTTGGGATACGACTCCTGTCACCGACTGGAGAGGTCCTTGAGCAATCATTCCGACTTTGTTTTAAAGCTTCTAACAACGAGGCAGAGTATGAAGCTCTTGTCGCCGGTCTGAGGCTCGCCCAAGGGCTACAAATCAAACACATTCACGTGTTTTCGGATTCACAACTCGTAACCAGTCAGTTCAGCGGCGAGTATGTCGCAAAAGACGACCGAATGGAAGCTTATCTGAAGATAGTAAGGGACTTGGCTGCTTTATTTCAAGAGTTTATCCTCACAAGGATTCCTAGAGGTGAGAATATGGATGCTGACGCATTGGCAAATTTGGCCTCCGCTACCACTGCGCCAGAGGATCCAGCTTTAAAGCGAGTTATCCCAGTTGAGTTCATCAAATTCCCTAGCATCACGAAGGATGCAGCACTCGCCATCCTGACACGTTCCCAAGCAGCGAAGCAAGCAGACGCCCTTGTGGGGGCTACTGACGAAGATATAGAAATGGCAGAAGAACCAGAAATCCGAGACGCTGACATGCGTGACGCTAACAGCCCACATCATACTGAAGCAATCCCAATGGACGCTGACACTGAAGAATCTGAGTATGGCTGTGACAAGCTATGGATAAGTGAGATACGAGAATATATCGCCGATGGCAAATTGCCCAGCAGCAAGTGGGCTGCTCGCAAACTACGAAAGCAAGCCGCGCGTTATGTTCTCCTTGACGGAAACCTCTTCAGATGGGGATTCTCTGGTCCAATGCTTACTTGTGTAGAAGGAGAGAAAGCAAGACAGATAATGGAAGAGGTTCATAGTGGTTCTTGTGGCAATCATTCAGGAGGGAAAGCACTTGCTATAAAGATCAAGAGACATGGTCACTTCTGGCCTACTATAGTAGGTGACTGCACTAAGTTCTCAGCCAAATGTGAAAAGTGCCAGCGGCACGCTCCGAAAATCCATCAACCGACTGCAATGCTCTCCTCCGTCACCTCACCTTATCCGTTCATGAGATGGGCCATGGATATCGTTGGACCATTGCATCCGTCACGGCAGAAGAGGTTCTTACTCGTCCTAACAGATTACTTCTCGAAGTGGGTGGAAGCTGAAGCTTATGCTAACATCAAAGATGTTCAAGTGGAGAGCTTTGTATGGAGGAACATCATATGCCGTCACGGAGTACCATACGAGATAGTAACTGACAATGGTTCGCAGTTCATATCCAACCGGTTCGAGTCGTTCTGCTCAAAATGGAACATCCGGCTTAGTAAGTCTACGCCTCGCTACCCTCAAGGCAATGGGCAAGCGGAAGCTATCAACAAGACAATCCTTGATGGCCTTAAGAAGCGTTTAGAGGCGAAGAAGGGTCGCTGGGCCGACGAACTTGAAGGGGTATTGTGGTCCCACCACACCACTCCCCGCAGAGCAACAGGCGAAACCCCTTTCGCCCTTGTCTATGGCACCGAGTGTGTCATCCCGTCCGAGGTCTGTTCGCCTGGTGTACGCCGTCAGTTGCTACCTCTCCACGAGCCTCTCAACCGCACAATGCTCCTTGACGCGTTGGATTTCCTCGATGAACGACGTGACCAAGCGCTTATTCGGATCGCCAACTATCAGAACGCCGCTTCCAAGTACTACAATTCCAAGGTCAACGAAAGGAGTTTCTACCCAGGTGACTTAGTCCTTCGAGAGGTATTCCAGAACACAGCGGAACCCAACGCTGGCAAGCTCGGAGCCAACTGGGAAGGCCCATACAGAGTTACAACAGTTGTTCGTCCTGGTGTCTATGAGCTCGCCACCATGACCGGGACTCCAATCCTCCATTCCTGGAACGCAAGGCATTTGAAGAAGTACTATCATTAGTCTTCTCTCCTTTACTTGAACTACGAGGCGACTTAATCCCTGCAAAGGGTACGTAGGCAGCCTGTCTTCGGATAGGTTCAGTTGCCCCCCTCCATCAACAGAGGGGGATTTTACGCTTCATCCGTCTCGTTAGAGGAACTCTATGATCTCCTCCGCCTAAGGGGGGGGGGGGGGGGGGGTGAGTGTTTTACTCTGCTTTCAGACAAAGTCAGCAGCCTCCTTCGTCTCGAAGGGGGGGAGTGGGGTACCCGTACTCCGCTCTTCCACAACAGCCTCAGTGGCATAAGAACAACTTTATCAGTCACGAGCCTCATGGCTTAAATCAGAGTCTTTCCGCTTTCATTGCTGCTGGCCACAGTAATGAATGCGGAGATGCGAACACACTGACATCCACAACGGATTCAAGCGCGCTATATAAGTACCAGTGTTCAGTACGGGGCGGATGTACCCACCTGACCACTCAGAAACCCAGCAAACATCGTTGGTAATGCAGCTGCTAGTGACCTCCGTTCGGCCTATACCCTGAGCGTGTCACTCTGAAACCCAGGACAAGCGCTGGTCGAAGTCAAGGTGAACTTGCTCTCGGACAGACGTGTCTAGAAGAGCAGCACCATTTTGCAAAACCCAACAGCAACGTTGGTAATAAAGAGCATGAGCGCATTAGCGTTTTCATAGTCTCAACAAGAGCCTCATACGTGAGCAAGCACAATGAGAAGCCTTCAGACCTCTGATCAGTCACGGGGTCTTATGGCCCTCGGTTCACCTAGCCCAACGCTGGTGTTGGCAAACACATGACAGAAACGCTTAAACAGCTTAAAGAATTCCTAAGTGTAGGCACAACATCAACAATATCTAAAGCAAAACCTGAATCTGTAACCATCAAGGTTTAACATCAGGAAAAGCTGCAAAGTCATCTTGCATTCTCCACAATGCAAGGCTCCAAAATAATAGCAAGGATACAAACCATCCAATGCTACAACCGAAAATCATCAAGTCCAACAAGAGTTATTAAAAACAAAAGATTAGAAATAGACTAAGTCATAATAAAAGAGCAACGGACGCTCATCGGTCACACCTCTCCATTGGCAACATCAGCATCCTCTGAGATCTCCAAAGCTTGCCTCACGCTAGAAACAAGTTCATCAAACACATCACGAGCGTCGTAGATCGGGATCTTCCTCTCGACCAAAAGCTCTGCTGCAGCGTCCAAAGACGCTCCATCAGACCCACGAAGACGCTCAATAAGCTCCAAGCTCGCATCGATCTCAGCAAGATCCAGCATGTTATCCTTCGCTGTCCCCTCAAGCCTAGCGAGCGACCTGGCAACCTGTCTGGTCCGGCTAGCGAAGCTACGGTCTGCCTCCTCTTTGGCCCTAGATACGGCCTCCTCGATCTGGGCGTCCCTAAGACTCTCGGTTTCCAACAGCTTGCTCTTAAGCGAGGTGATCTCCTCCTTGTTCTTCGCATGCCGCGAGGACGCCTTGGACAACTTCCCGCTCAACTCATCCGACCTCTGCTTTGCGGAAGCGACATCGTCCTCGAGGGCTAGGACCTTCTCAGCGAGCTCAGCATTGGCCCTCCTGGCTTCGCTAACCTCACGGTCACGAGAACGAGAGTCCTCCTCAAAGCAGAAAGCCATGCCATCCAGCTGGGTGGAGAGCTGCGCATACAAAGGAAATCAAACATAACGCTGGAATAAGTGGAGAAACAATAACAAGGACAAAGAGAGGAAGATAAAGAGAGCAAACCTCAGCCACTGTGGCTCTCGCCAGCTTAAGAGCCCTCTCACCAGAACCAGGAGTCAAAGAGCGAGCTGCTGCAGCACCGTCACTGGTCGGGTCGCTAACAAACGCCGAAGAGGGGCCCACCTTCTTTCGCTTCGGAGGTGCTCCATCAGGAGTGCCTCCCGCCTTACCCTCCGATCTAAGGGCCCTCTTCCGCTGTTGCTCACGCCGCCTAGCAATCTCATCAGAAGTGAGGTCAGAAACACGAGAACGCTGAGCTGACGCAGCAGGAGTCTTGGGCGTCGTGGATGACGGAGCATCCGTCTGCGAGCCTGCCCTCGCCGAGACCGCGAGGTTCGTCGACGCCGCCTTCGCCAATTCAGCTCGCTGAAAAGCGGAGACCCTGGCAGTACCTCGTCCAAGGACTTTCCCTGGGAAGATCCGAATGGAGAGCGCTCTCCGGATCCTCTGACGGGTGAAAGACTTCACCCAATCACCATCTCCAGAGGCCAGGGCGCTGTGGATAGCTGCTGCCTCACTCCGGCTCACTATCTGGGATGCCGGTTTCACTGCGAAAGCAAAGCTACACATTAGTACACAAGACATGAACACGTTACAAAAGAGAATTTCTCTAAGTGTAGAGTTACCTCGTCTCTCCCAGCTCGTCCTGAGGAAGGGAATGCAATCCGCCTCAACACTATGCTCTGAAATCTTGACAAAGAAGAATCGGTCCTCGAAGTAATCGTCCTTGCTCGGGAAGCCATTGATGAGCGTACGACCCGGAACCGGAGAGATGCAATACCTCAGCTCCTCTGCGCGACCACGAGGCCTGAAGTCCAGCAGAGAGGACAGCTGCTCGATGCTAATCTCCGCGTTGCACTCCCTACTCAGCACGTAAACACCGATGACATGCCTCAACCCTCTGGGGTTGATCTGAGCAAGGGAGACACCGTTCGCCTCTAGGAAGCGAAGAAGAAAGCCGGGCACCGGGAACCATAACAAGCAGTGTTCGATGAAGTTCTCGTACAAAGTGAAGTACCCCGGAGGCGGAGCATCAGCTCGCTGAGTGTGATCGGGGGCAACGAACCGGATCTCATCTGAAATCCCGCACTTCTCTCTAAGAAGCTGCAGCGACTCATCATCAGAAAAAGTGGATCCCAGAGGGTCCGGACGCGCCTTCTTCTTCTTGGCCGCCGCGGGTCGTTCAACCTCTGCGGAGGTATCATCATCACCATCCTCAGCATCGGAAGCAATCGACCTGAGCGAAGAAGAGTCCGACGATAGAGCGACGTCGGCTGCACCATCTGGGAGCCCTGGGTCCTCGTCATTGAGGGGAAAGGAGAGTCTGATCCCACCGTTACGGGCCATCAAATCCTCATCGCCACTAGGCCTCCTCTCCTCCTCAATATCCGCTAAGCCATCAAAGATATCCTCGTCACTCTCATCGGATCCGCCGAAACGACGCCGCGGAACGGTGGTTTTGCTACGGAGGCGAACTCCGTTTCCGGTATTCTCAAGCGGTGCCGAGGATGGCATCACGACCACGCAGTCGGTTCGGCTCGACAAAGCGGTCACGGGGTCGGTTCCGCCCGAAGGCGCGACCGAGCGATCGACACCACCCGACATAGCGACCGCGGGGTCGGGCCGCGCGACGACGATCGGATCGGTCCCGACCGAAACGGAGACCACATGATCGGGCGACATCATAGCGACCGCAGGGTCGGGCCGCGCGACGACGATCGGATCGGTCCCGACCGAAACAGAGACCACATGGTCGGGCGACGAGATAGCGACCGCGGGGTCGGTCCCGATCGAAGTAGTGACTGCGGGGTCGGTCCCGGTCGAAGTAGCGACCATGGGATCGGGTTGATCCGACAACGCGACAACATTGCCGGTCCGAGGTGGTGCGATGGTATCTTCGGTTGGATGCAACGGCGCCGCCGGTCCGATACGGTCAATCAAACCAAGTTTCGTCTTATCCATAACAAAATCAAATCTACATCAACCCCAAAAACAAAATTAAAAGGTGAGTTTGAGCATTTTCATCAAGAACAAGCTTCATCTACAACAAGCCTCAAGGAGGGTGTCAAGACATCCTTGCAAATCTAGACTAATCCTATCAACAATAGGAGCTTGAAATCAATCAAAGGATTTGTGGTTTCTTCATAACAACATCCCATAGCCAAGACTTTTTTCTCCCTAAAGCTAAATCCAAGATCTATGGAAATCAAAGAGAGAATGAAACAATGAGGAACACTCACCAAGGAACAAAGAAAATCCGGCGAGGTTGGTGGAGAATCCGGCGACGGTGAGCTCGTGATCGGCGGTGGCTCCGGCGGCGGTCCGGTTTAAAAAAAAAAAAAGAAGAGTTGTTTTTCTTATTAAGAAGAACCTAAGGAGGAAGAAGGAGAAAAGGAAAAAAAAAAAAAGGGGGGTGTGAACCACACAAACCTTATCTTCTTCCTTGTCCTTTCTCAAACGGGTCCCGGCTCCACTCAAAACATTTTTTCCGGAAACCGCCTCGCCATCGCTCGGAAGCGTCCTCGACACCGGCTACCGGAACACGGAGTCTTAAAACCTCCGTAGAGAATATACGAAGTCTTAAAATCTTCGAGAAAAAAAAAAAAAAAAATTTTGCAGAAAACATAGCAGCTTCAGCAAAGGAAGCATGAAGTCTTAAAATCTTCAGAACATTTACGAAGTCTTAAAACCTCCTTCGTGAAGTCATTCTCTACCACTGTGATGAAGGATAGGCCAACACCTTGACTTTAAACGGTAACGCCGATATCTAACACATCTCTTAACTCGGCATCATCACTTCTGATATTACCGAGCTGGGGGGCTAACTGTTGGGGTCGGTTTCCACCCCCTCGACCTTAAACGATGAAAGTCAAAATGTTCACCGAGGTCCTCTTGCGGATAGTAGCAAAGTAAGTGATCGTAGAGTGAGGCGAAGCAAGAAAGTCTTGGACAAGGAAGGACTGATCGCGAGCCCGGAACACCAAGGGCCGACCTTAGGCTCGGCATGTCCAAGACCCGACCATAGGGTCGGCACGTCGGGACCCGACCATAGGGTCGGCACGTCCAAGACCCGAACATAGGCCTCGGCATGTCCAAGACCGACCGTAGGCTCGGGCACGCCTGGACCGACTGTAGGCTCGGCACGCCAAGACCGACCGTGGCTTCGGCGTGGACGGACGGCCGAGTATGGACTCGGTTTGGCGATGCCTTAGCGGACCGATCCTGCCTTCGGTCCGATAGGACCTTCGGCCCAGCTACGTGAAGATAGTCCAAAGGTGAAAGCATTACGGCCTAGACGCGAAGCCCACTCTAACGTGACCGACCTTATCAGGGCAAATCCGCAGGGACATAGGAAACGAAGCCGACTTAGACATAGTATAAATAGACCTTTGTAAACACCCCAAAGGGGATCCGGAATTTCAATAGGAAAACTTGTACTCAACTTTTCAGAGCAATAAACAACATCTTTTTCTCAAATCCTTTGCAATCCTAGCTTATCATAGAAATCTCCGAATTCCCTCACGAACTCTTACAAATTCTAATTGTGTTGGTTTCGACCCCCACAAGGCGATTGAACTAATTTCCAAGGATGTGTTGAATAAACTTATTCTTACACCATCCGATGATTTTCGTGACTTGGTGGGGATTGAAGCTCATACAGAGGCAATCATGGATTCAATATTGTGTTTGGAATCCGGGGGAGTGAGAATGGTTGGGATTTTGGGGCCTTCAGGGATTGGTAAAAGTACCATTGGTAGAGCTCTATACAGTCATGAAGCTGTGCTCTAGCCAATTCGACCATCGGGCTTTTGTATCTTATAAGAGAACCACCCAGAACAAAAAGATAGCCGACTTTGGCATGAAGCTGAGTTGGGCAAAGCACTTTCAATCAGAGATTCTAGGTCAAAAGAACATAAAGATTGAAAGTTTAGGTATGGTGGAAGCACAGGAAAGTTCTTATTGTGCTTGATGACGTGGACGAAATAGAGCTGCTAGAGACTTTGGTGGGAAATGTTGAATGGTTTGAAATTGGAAGCAGAGTTATTGTGGTCACTCAAGATAGGCAGATACTCAAGTCACATGAGATTGACCTTAATTATGAAGTTCAGTTCCCATCTGAAGATATAGCTCTTCAACAATCCGTTTTTGGGCAAACCTCTCCGCCTTGTGGTTTTATGGAGCTAACTGCTGAAGTTGCAAACCTTGCTAGTAATCTTCCTCTAGGTCTCAACGTCTTGGGTGGAGATGATGCCTTCAGAAAACATTAAGAGTCTGTTACGATGGATTAGATGAAAAAGATATATTGCCACACCGATTACACAGGTGACGATTTTCAATTAGATTGGCCTAATCGACTCAAAATCATTCAAGGAATCGCTAGAGGTATGTGGTATCTACACAGAGAGTTAGAGTTTCTAAGCTTACCTCACGGAAATTTGAAATCGAGCAATATCTTCATCGGAGATTGATCAATCCCGATGCTCAATCGCAATCTCTCGTCGCGTATAAATCTCCAGAGATGGGATCGTCTCTCCGAAATCGGATGTGTTCAGTTTCGGAGTCGTGGTTTTAGAGATCTTGACGGGGAAATTCCCGTCGCAATACGCCGGTGGTACGGATTTGGTGCAATGGATCGGATCCGCCGCGGAAAAAGGTGGGTTGGATGGATCTGTTACATCCGATGGTGGTCGCCGCCGCAGCGGATGACGTAACGTCGTCGGAAGAGATTGAGAACGTTTTACGGATCGGTGTGAGATGCACCGGAGAAGATCCAGATCGGAGACCGAATATGACTGAAGTCATGGACGAATTGACGATAGAAGAAGATTCAAGCGAAGACTTACTTCATCACCATAGCTTTACACAGTCGCTTCTGGGATTCGATCAATTTCAACCGTTAGATTTGATCAATACCAACCGTTAGATTCGAACAGATTCACAATTTTGTTTTTTTTTTTCTCTTCTCACAACACACACAGTCTTTTGGCTTTGTATATATTTTATTTTAGTTGCTCTAATATTATTTAGACCTTTCAAAATGGACGCTGAAACTGTGAATAATTATGAATTTACCACTCAAAATTAATTTGCAATGTTTAAAACACACACATAACATATAGTTAAAGTATCCTCATTTCTAATGTAAAGATATTCTTAAACATGTTTTTTTTTTTAGAGATGCTGATTCTTTTGGCCCATTAATCTCGAATTAAGTCCGAAAATTTTATAGATCAGTTACCGTTTAGGTTTGTTGGACTCTCAAGTACTATGTAGAAATTGTAGAAATTGCGTACACATTTCAACATAGGATTTTACTGAAATTATTAAAAGAAACATACCAACATTATGACAACATAGACATCCGATCTAGCTAGTTGTAGATAGTACGTAGAAACTAAACACATGAGACTATAGAAGAAAACAAGAAGAACAAAGGCACAATCACGTATCGAATCTACTAAAACATTTTCCAAAGTATTCAAAGACGGATCAGATCGACAAGAATCGAAGTCATATACTCCTCGATCTTTTTTTCGGGATTGGTATATCCTTCATATCCATTGTAGCAGAGGGTGAGCATTTTCGAAAAGTTCATTGCTACATTGAGAACCAAACGTGACACACCTCTTGTCGTCAAGAACTCCTCATTTATTTCCTTATCAGCATCTATAGCCATTTTATGAAGCTCCGTTACAGCTTCTTCTTTGGTAACTCCATATTGCTTCATATAACAGTATACCGCATTCTGAACACATCCCCTATCCATGTCATCCTAATCAATTTTTGTGAACTTTGTTACATCAAAACAAATCATGTAGATATATCTGAGATGTGAAGAAATAGAAAAGTATCCATATATTTTTACCTCGAAACCGTATATATCATTAAGAAGACGCAATTTGGTAGTTATAGATTGGACGAGTTTTGGTCTGGATTTTAGCCACTCGTAAGCCTCTTTCGTAACCAGATTTCCTAGACACATGAAATAACATGCTATACCCGCATACGCCGCATCCTCCACCACACCAACCTCCATGTACTCCGCAAAACTAGGCACATGAGCTGTGTGTACCCATTTTGCAAAACGACGTTGGGCTTTTGCATATGTCTTGAACTGTAGGCTCAAAAGTATAAAACCGTTACGGCTACAAGATGTTATTTTTCAAAATCATCTTGAAACACCCTTTTGACTCTAAAATATCAATCCTGCAAGTCCGTTCAATTTATATCCCAAAGTTATGTGACAAATTAGATAAATATGTTAAGTTTTTATGGGGTTTTAGCTCAAAACTAATTGACAATGAGTTAGGCCATGTTCTTTTTATATTACTTAGATCCCTTCTCCTCTTCCGATGTGGGATCCCTATATAATCATACTTACAAAGAAGAGTTTAAATGGTTATACCTCTTCTATAGTGGCTTTCACATCTTCTGGCCTAAGCACTCTTTCAAACTCTTCAAAAGTATCGAATATAAAGTTCAGCACTAATTTCAAATAACCAGGTTGTTTATCCATGTCACGATCGGGAGCCCACCTGTATATCATCATTGTCGATCCACCATCATCATGGTGTTCATCACCATCATGATTATTGTTTACATGGAATTTTAATTCATATAGGGTGTACCTTTCAAGGCTGTTTGCGAGGCTTTCAGCCTCAGATAGAGAAGCATATCTATCGAATGTGTCATCAATAATCCCGAAAAGGGTGAAGCACTGAGTACACACAATCCTTGCACGTGATTGTTGTGGCTCAAAGAACACTCCTAGCCCATAGAAATAATTTTCTACGAGTTTGTCTCTGAAAAAAGGTGGGAACTTAGATGCAAACTCTTGCTCCTTGTACCATCTTGCATCCAAAGATATAGAATAACTTCTTTGAAGGATTGTAACTAAAGCAAAGCACTAGAAACGCTATTAAGTGAGGAGATTACATACTTTGAAACGATTTTTAGGTCATGAAGGTATTGGAGCTGTACTAACTTGAGACTGATCTTAGCAAATTTGAGTAGCATCTTGTCATGGTCTTTTTCTTGTTCGTAGGATGCAATATATTCCACTGTGGCTACTATCTCCATGTTGCAATGCTGAGGTAGAGTGAGAGCATTTCGTATACGTATTGCGAGATGAGTGGGGCACGTCCCACATGAATCCAATGACTCCAAGTGGCTTGATGTGAAGCTCAATGCTTCGTCCAGTATATAATCTTTCGTTTTCCGCAAGTGCCCAGCTTCATACAAGCTCAAGATACCCTTGGCATCCCCCTTAAGAGACTCTTTAAAGTTTCCGTCGATCCCTTTGAATCTTCTAAAGACATCTATCGACCAAAACGGAACAACTTGTTATGCATACAAACTAGAGATGATGACAAAAAACTTGTACGAACAATGATAATGATGAAAAGGCTGAGACTCTTTTACCAGAAGATATATTGTGACCGTAACTCCTGAAAACCGAGAAGATGATGGAAACTGTGTACAAGTCTTCTTCACCAGCCATCATCTCCTCTATCTTTTCGAAACCCTCTTTTAGAGTCTCATCGATCTCTTCCTTGAAGTGATATTCAAGACCAAGGCTCCTCAACAAATATATCATAAGGATTCTCTTCTTTGTCGTGTTGACCCCTTGGTTATACATGAGTGTCTTCTTCACTTTCGGCTTTAGTACATCGATTTCTTTCCTAAGCGCATCCATTTCCTAAAAGTAAGATATGTACACATGCATGCGTTAACCTTCTCTAATCTATATACATTAGCTATATATGTATGTACAGTATATGGACTTACTGAGACACCGATGGAAACGGAATGGAATTGATCCGTCCATGGAGAAGGTTGCAATTTCTTAAAGGTGCGATTAATTTCTTGATCATCACAAGTCAGAGTAGATGATGCCTTCAAAGGAACAAACTTTGGAGGCTTTGTGGGAAGTGACGTTAGCGGAAAGTAAGAGGGTTTGCTTACTGAAAACAAATTGTTAGGAGAAGAAAGAAAGACTTGAGATCCAGAAACTGCTATGGATTCCATGTTCACTACCTTTGATATCGTATCCATTTTGGTTATCAAATTTATAGGCACGGAGTTTTCGTATTTTTCTGCAAAAAATACTGTCCACGTTTTCTAAAGAAAAGAAAACCATTTTTTAAAAAAGAAAAGAAAACAATGTTTTTACTATTTTTCACGTAAGAATTGTGATATTATATTTAAATTATTAATTATAAATTTTAATATGATTATCAAATATAAATGAGGGTAAAATTGTTAAATGAGGAATAAAAATACTCAATCGTAGCTTTTTGGTGCAATTTGAGTTATGTACAATTTATTAAGAAGTAATCACACTCAAAAAGTTATTGAATCAATGAATCGCATCATTGTTAAATCGCATTAACATTCGTTGGTAAACTACTCGCACCCAAAACGGAGAGCCATTCGGAGCCCATGTAAAATATCTTGTGGATTAGTAAACAACAATTTGATTCATTGAAAAATGGTACCCATCAACCTTTTGTAGAATACTATTAAGTGTCAGCAACTTTTGGTAGCAGTACTCCTAATAATTACTCCCTCCGTTTCATGAAGATATATTTTTTGAGTTTTTTAGTTTGTTTCATGAAAATAAATTTCCATAAAAGATTGTAGTTTTTAAGAAAAAGTTTCAAATACTATTGGTTGAGATGTCTTGAAAACTGTTTTTTTAGAAATCAATGCACTTTTAAAGGATAATAATTGATTTTCTTAATATGTGGGAAAAACTCAAAAAATCTATCTTCGTGAAACGGAGGGAGTATTAACTAGTGGCGGATCTACATTCTTAGTTTTTGGGCACGTGCCCTATACTATTACAAACTTGTGGGTACTGCATTAACATTCGTTGGTAAACTACTCGCACCCAAAACGGAGAGCCATTCGGAGCCCATGTAAAATATCTTGTGGATTAGTAAACAACAATTTGATTCATTGAAAAATGGTACCCATCAACCTTTTGTAGAATACTATTAAGTGTCAGCAACTTTTGGTAGCAGTACTCCTAATAACTACTCCCTCCGTTTCATGAAGATATATTTTTTGAGTTTTTTAGTTTGTTTCATGAAAATAAATTTCCATAAAAGATTGTAGTTTTTAAGAAAAAGTTTCAAATACTATTGGTTGAGATGTCTTGAAAACTGTTTTTTTAGAAATCAATGCACTTTTAAAGGATAATAATTGATTTTCTTAATATGTGGGAAAAACTCAAAAAATCTATCTTCGTGAAACGGAGGGAGTATTAACTAGTGGCGGATCTACATTCTTAGTTTTTGGGCACGTGCCCTATACTATTACAAACTTGTGGGCACGTGCCCTATACTATTACAAACTTGTGGGCACGTGCGGGTTTCTGTTTCGTTAAAATTATTTTATGTTCTTTATATTTTTTTGGTTTTTAAATTTCTCTAAATGATGTACAATATAGAATTAATGAAACAGAGATTGTTATTTTTGAAATAGTACAACGTTAAGATAATATATAATAGAATATATTCATTGTGGAAGCTGGATTACGCACTAAAAATTTATATGTGAATTCGGGGAAGAACTTCTAAAATCCTAAGAAATGTCAATAAATCGGACCAAAAAGAAAGTTAAAGAACAATAAATGGATTTGATTCAATAAATGTGTTTACAACGAATGCTCAGCTGAGAACAAGTGTTAGGTAGCTGAGAATATATTTTACAGTGTTTAACTCAGGAAAAAGTTAGCCATTTTCGGCTATCCTCCTATCTATTTATATTCTAAAAAGCTGAACGGCTCAGTTCCGGATATCTCGCCCTATCACCGGAAATCTCAGCCTCGTTTTGGTAAGTGCTCCAGATATGTCAAGATCTCTGGTTGACTCTGCTGGGCGGCGCTTGACTCAGTCTTGCTACGTCGTGCTGATCTGACTCCATTTTCTAGCTCCGCTGCTTTCTTATATCGGAATCCGCTCTGCGTTGACTTTAGTCAGCGCAGTTATGGGCTTCGCGGCCCAATACGAACGTAATTATCTGAGAATGCTTTTGGCTTATGGGCCGAATTTCATTAACGAAATCCAGCTCCAACATTATATTTGCTAGATTAGTGATTTGAGTGTAGAGTGTAATTCAATTGAATTGATAAATATGATTATTATTTTTTGAAATCATATTGAATTACACTCTACACTCGAATCACTAATCTAGCAAATATGAAGATATTCTATTATATATTATTTTAACGTTGTACTATTTCAAAAATAACAATCTCTGTTTCATTAATTATATATTGTACATCATTTAGAGAAATTGAAAAACCAAAAAAAAATATAAAGAATGGAAAATAATTTTAACGAAACGGAATTTGTGAATATGATTTATTACTCTCTTTTCTCTTTGTGAAGATGGTAACATGTGTCTCATAAGTAGGATACTAAAAGAAAATGTGAAGGTTAAGACAATGTATAACATAATGGGAGAGATGTGCAATCTCAAATATACATTTTTATAGTACATTTGACAAAAAAACTCAAAAATACTTTTTTTTTTAAAAACCAAAAATACTTCATGTATTGATAAATATCAAAATATTATTTACTTTATATGTTTTCTATATTTTTAATAAAAAATTTTGTATACTATTCTATCCGATTATATCTTGTATTGGCTTCATAAGAGCATCTCCAATGTATTACACCATATTTTACACTAAAATGGTGTAACACCAAAATGGTGTTGGGTTTTACTCCAATGTATTACACCATATTCTACACCAAAAAGGAATACTTTAAATTTATTCTTTTATAAATTTACAAATAAACCCATCTACTTTTTTTAGTTTAATAAATTATGAAATCATTTAAATTTAACATTAGATATGATAAGAAAAATATAATACATCATATAAAATTAAGTTATGTGTAATAGATTTGGTTTAATCATCATAAGTATATTAGATTTGGGTTTAATTGTTATCATTTATATATGTTTTTTACTAAATTTAAAATTATTTATAGTTTAAAGGACTAACATATAAATAAAAAAGTTCTACACCACCAAATTTTATAGCAAATTATGATTTGATGTTAGATTGGAGCATATTTTATACCAAAATGAAATTTGGTGTAAGATTTGGTGATACATTGGAGATGCTCTAAGCAATTTTTCAATGATCGTATTCATTTGAGAGTTTTTTTTTTTTTTGTTAACCAAGTTACTTCGTTCATTTAACCGTTCAAAGTACAAGTTATAAGGCAATGGCAATTTGAGTAATATTTGAATCGATTTTGGACATTCTCCTAAATGTACTTCTCTTATAGAGATGGCTCCGAATTAGTTTTTGAGATTTAATGTATTATTGTATTTTTGACTTTTCAAAAACACAGACGGAAAATCACAGGAGCCGAACAAGAACAAGAAACAAACCACCATTTACCAGGGACCAGAAATAGTAAAAATCATGTGAAAATCTTGTAAGCCGAACAAGAACAAGAAACAAACCACCATTTACCAGGGCAGGGACCGACCTGCAGAAATAGTAAAAATCATGTGAAAATCGTGTGAGCCGAACAAGAAACAAACCACCATTTACCAGGGACCGACCTGTAGAAATAGTAAAAATCATGTGAAAATCGTGTGAGCCGAACAAGAAACAAACCACCAATTACCAAGGACCGTCCTGCAGAAATAGTAAAAATCATGTGAGCCGAACAAGAAGCAAAACGGAGCATTCGACAAATTGAGATTTATAGTGTTTAATTTTCCAATTGAAAAACAAACCACCATTTACCACAATTGAAAAACACAATGCATTTAATACAAATTGATCCATATAGAGGTGATTGATTCAAACAATTGAGATTTCCATTGTTTTGATTTTGGTTTTCTTGGCGTTTTCAACAGGAGATATAGGTGAGATTCTTACTGAAGGTCATTGATCGTACTTACCACAAAGCATTAAACAAACCACACCATGCCTGATTGAAATCTGCGTAAAAAGGCAAGACTTGTGGAGAAGTTTGGACCACATGACTTCTCGAAAGTGACCACCATCTAAAGAGAATACACATGAATGAAAACAAAATCCAGCATTTACTTAAACAACAAAGATATAAGCTCAAACGCCATATTAGCATACGGGGAAAAGAAGTATTACTTGTTCTGAGCTGTATGAAAATTGTTTCATATATCCATCCAGGAGCGAAAATAGCAGCAGCTGATACATTGTTTCTTTTCAGCAAATCAAGATGACCTAGCATGTAAATTAGTAAGAGACAATGACGAAACTTTATGAACCATTTAATTTACTTTTGAGTTTTTAAGTGGTTGACATGGCTAATATTTGCTTTAAGAGGATACATAGCAAATACTGTTGACAAGCCTATAAAATCTACAAAAACTGCAAATCTTATTGTATACATAATACTTCTGCCTTCGCTAGTGTGATAATTTTATTCAAAAAAAATGAATCCTATTTTTGTTTTCGTTTTTCTTATTATTATTGCCTTATATTTTGGGAGGTCTAGTGAATCTCTTTGTAACAAAAACACAGTAGCTTTCAAAACCACCTTAAATCAAATCGTCGTATTCTTAAAGTTCATTGCAAATCCGGAACCGGCGATTTAGGTGACCATTTTCTGAAATTTGAAAGTCCAACATATAATTTTAGTTTTAATGATAATATCATCGGTACTACAAGGTTTATCTGTAACCTGTGGACGGAAGCTAAAATGGAGGGCTCCAATTTTTATATAACCCTTTCTCTCAAATACCAACCTCCAACACCAAAAAAATTCTCATATAACCATATAACCCTTAATGAAATGGTAAATTACAAAACTAGCCTCAACTAATTAAAACAAAAAAACAAAAAAAGAAAATAAAAACCCAAATCGCGATCGTCTTCTTCTTGGATTTCTCTTCTTCGCCGGCGACATCCATCTCAATCTCCGGCGGATTCTCCGGCTCACCATCACCAATCTGAAGCACATTTGTTCAATTGAAGCCCAATCGAATCTTCTTCTTCTTCTTCTTCTTCTTCCCGTGGTCCGCGACATCACCATTGATCCGGCCATCAATATTGATCCCAATCCGAAGCACATTTGTTCAATTGAAGCCCAATCCGCCATTGAATTCAATTGAGGTGCGTTCTACTATGTTATATCTTTAAATTCAGTAGCTCGGATAGTAATGCAAGTTGGGGAATCCGCAAGTTGGAAGAATTGGGTACTACTGCGTTTAGGAAACACTAGGTAGAACTGGGTACTACTAGCATACATAGTATTACCAATAGTACCAGTATTACCAGTGTAACCAGCATACGTAGTTTTACCAGTATTACCAGTATAATCAGTATAACTAGCATACGTAGTATTACCAATAGTACCAGTATTACCAGTATAACCAGCATACGTAGTTTTACCAGTATAACCAGCAGACGTAGTTTTACCAGTATAACTAGCATACGAGACCTTTGAGGAAATCATATATCGTCGATGATGATGACGTTTATGTTTATCTAACGTCGATGGATGCAAATAAATGTAAAAGTGTATTGCATGTGGAGAAAGGTCTAGTTTCAAGAAGGAATCAGTTGGAGAAGGGGAAGAGTCTAGGTTCAGGTAGAGAGGAAGGTAGTTCAGTTGGTTTGAATTACGAGGAAGGGGTTCCTAGAGGTTGTGGCAATCATGGTGCTCTTACTCTTTATGAAACACCATTGGAAGAACAGTATGATGCAGTGTATAATGATGGCCGTGATGAGACTGAAAATATATCTTCAAGTGATGATGAAGATAACATAATGGATTACTCTTCGGATAGGAGTATGGATAACAATACAGAGCATGAATATATTCCAGGTGATGAGGAAGGAATGGATCAGTTTGGTCAGAGATGGGAAGATGGTTTGGATTTGAAAGAAGGTGAAGAATTCAATAATAGGAAGGAAGTGAAAGCTTTTGTTGAGAGAGGTGTGCATAAAAGTTGTTTTGCCTTCACAACAATCAAGAGTGAGAGAGATAGATATGTGTTGAAATGTCGTCAACATAGACAAGGGTGTGAATGGTATTTACGGACTACGAAGGTGAAGAATTCAGAGTGCTTTCGTGTACAAGTATACAAAAGCTGGCACACATGCTCTCGAGCTAGTGCTACTACAAGCAGCGAGAGTAGAAACCGTGCCACAGCAGGATTAGTTGCTGGTCTTTTGAGAGAAGACTATCTAGGTATAATGCAGACTCCTAGTGCTAAACATCTCATGGGTTTGGTTCAAAGAAAATTTGGTGTCGCACCGTCATATACTACCTGTTGGAGGGGAATGTATGCTGATGCTAACGAGTTGCGTGGTGATCCAGAAGAAGGATACAATCAGTTGTACTCTTATTTGCATATGCTAGAGAAAGCGAATCTTGGAACAATCACAAATGTTGAGTTGGATAAGAAAGGAAGGTTCAAGTATGTATTCATCGCACTAGGAGCTTGTATTGAAGGGTTTAAATCGATGAGGAAAGTTCTCATTGTGGATTCCACTTTTTTGAAGACTTGTTACGGTGGTGTGCTAATGATTGCTACAGCTCAGGATCCTAATCGTCACACTTATCCGATTGCATTTGCTGTAACGGATGGTGAAAATGATTTGAGTTGGAATTGGTTTTTCATGACTCTGAAAACCGCTATTAAGGATGAGAAGGAGAAGGAGCTGGTATTTGTGAGTGACAGAAACACAAGCCTCATTAAGGCAGTGTGTGAGGTGTACCCCGAGTCTACACATGGGTATTGTATCTTCCATTTGTCCCAAAACGTAAGGCTAAAAGTTTCGCACGTCAACAAAGAAGTAGTTGCACAAACATTCAGGGATATTGCTCAGATTTATACAGACCATGAGTTTCTAAGAAGGTATGATGATTTTAGAAGACGATATCCTAAAGTAGCGGAATATCTAGATAAAAGCGTTGAAGTGTCAAAATGGGCGAGATGCTATTTTCCCGGAGCAAGGTACAACATTGACACAAGTAATTGTGTAGAGTCTCTAAACAAAGTGATTGTGGAGGCAAGACACTATAATTTGTTACCCATGATGGATGCGATTGTCGACAAAATTTGCGAATGGTTTAACAAGCATAGGAAAGCGAGCATTCACTACGGAAGCTACGGGAAGCGACTTGTGCCGAAGGTGAATGACATAGTGCACGAGAGATGTGCAGAAGCGACTCATTTGATTGCGACGGAGCTAAACATGTACATGCTTGAATATAGTGTGGTTGGACGGGATGGGATTCATTATAGGGTGGATTTGCGAAACAAAACATGTAGTTGCAAACGTTTTGATATTGACCAATTTCCTTGTGTCCATGAATAGCCGCACTCTATAGCTTCATGAAGGAAGAATCGAGAACGAGGAGCTTCGAGATATTTGAGTTGTGTTCACCAAAGTATTACGTTGAGCAGTGGGTTTTTGCATATTCCAATACCATTTATCCAGTGCCGCATAAGTCTGAGTGGAATATTCCCGCAGATGTAGAAGCAAAAAGTATGTTACCTCCGAAGAAGAAAAAGACCAAAAAGGGAAGATGTCGAGTAAGAAGGATTCCATCAACAGGAGAACCTCAACCAAAGAAGAAGGCGATTCAAATTACTGAGCTTGAGAACCCAAGTGGTGGCGAGTGAGCGTACTACTGGTATTTGTGTACGTAAAACTGCATACTACTGGTATTTGTGTTTGTAAAACTGCGTACTACTGGTATTTGTGTTTGTAAAACTAAGTACTATTGGTATTTGTGTTTGTAAAACTGCGTACTACTGGTATTTGTGTTTGTAAAACTAAGTACAACTGGTATTTGTGTTTGTAAAACTGCGTACTACTGGTATTTGTGTTTGTAAAACTAAGTACATAATTTAAGTAATGTAAAAATAAAATAAAAAAACATATAATTAAATTTAGTTTCAGAACAATTTTATGTGGGTTTGAAATTGTCTTTAAATTTTCATTGAATGATAAAAAAAAAAATATATATATATATATATATATATATTTTAAAACAATATAATTTATCTAAAAATAATTAAATAATGTAAAAATAAAATTAAAAGACAGCTCATTGTTAATTTACTTTACAAATAAAAATAAAATTGAATGTTTCAATTATTTATGTGTTTGAATTATATGTCGCATAAGAACAGCTCATTGTTAATTTACTTTACAAAATTATTTTTTAAAAAAATGTATTTATGATTACTCTCCCACAATCACCATAGAACAACATAGTACTTTTAAAGAAGGTTTTGTTAGTGTGATAGACTTTGCTAAGTGAAACTCTAGTAAAATGTGTTTTTGGAAATATGATGGTGCACAATCATATGAAATGTGTTAGAAATTTCAAAAATGAAGTGGACTACTGAAAATTTTAATTTTTAATTAGGTATAACTGGTAAAGTATGTAAATCGTCAAAAGGAATACTATGAGTTCAATTTGTAACACTGGAATACTATGTGATATTTAAAGCAGTATTACTATGTGATATTTAAAGCACACGTTTTTTATATCAAAGAACACGTGTTTATATCAATCACACGTTTTTTTTTTTTTTTTTTTTTTTTTTTTTTTTTTTTTATGTTTGCGATCCACATAAACCATGTTTCCCCAAATCGCGGAATCAACATAAACCATTTTTCCCCAAATCGCGAAATCTAGGGTTTTGGGTTCTTTCTCTTCAAATCGAGTATTGTCTTTCTCTTCTTCTTTCGAATCTTTCTCTTCTCTTCTTTCCTTCAAAATCAATTGTTGTCATGGATCCTTACTATGAAGACATGAAGAGTTCGATGAAGGCTTTTCGATAATTAGAAGCTGTTGCCGATGGGGGATATGGGATCCCCAAGAAGTGTCCTTGTGGTGCCCCCATAATCCACGAGATGCTGGCCGAAAAGAGATTCTTTACTTGTCAAGTCTTTCACGTGAGTTTGTGCCGCCCCCATAGTATTACCAGTATTCACGACATAAGTAGTATTACCGGTTTTAGCTAGTATTACCAGTATAACCAGCATTTGTATTTCTGTGTAGAATGATGGCTTCCACCTTAGGAAAGCTTGGGATCTTTCTATGGAAGAAGAGGTGGAAAAATTAACGACGGAGGTTGACGAGAACACGAAGAGGTGGAGAGATATGGCAAACCATAAGTTTCTCATTGGGCAAATCCAGTTGGAGCTGAAACAGAAGGATGAAGAGATCGTTATCCTTAAAGAAGATATGGCTCGTTTTATGGAGGCATTCAACAAGTTTTTTAAAGATATGTCATTGAAGCAAAAGAAGTGAAGATCGAGTTGGGGTTGAAGTGAAGAGGAGCTTATCCTTCACTTTTGTTTAATTACTTTTAAGTACTCTTATGGTTGTAAGGAATCTTTGTTTAAGTATTTTTATGGTTGTGTAATGAATCTATGTTTAATTACCAGTATAATCAGTATAACTAACATACGTAGTGTAGGGGTCAAATCTCCCCTAGAAGAATCGATAAACCAAACGGCTTAACACGTGTTAAGACGGTTCAGCGGTCGAACCCAGAAAACGCAGGCCCGTCAAAGGCCCATCACTGTTCATTCCAGCGCTGTTCGATCCTTCTAGACCGGCCCGGCTCAGAGCGACCGGAACTGCTCAAGTCACCTCGACTGGAACTGTTCATACCGCCCAATTTTACCTATATATAGACATGTACCCCTTCACTTGGAAGGGACCGGTTTTTTTCTGATAGAAACACTGTTTACAGCTCTGATCTTGGTTAATAAGAACAGTCTCAAGAACCCTAATTCTAAAAATCTTTCTAAGTGTTTGGAAAACCTAAAAAAGCTTTACTTTATCTGAATCTTCACAAATTCTGTTGTGTGAAAATTCCAGCTCGCACAATTTGGCGTTAGAAGGAGGGGGCTACTCGCAACACTAGCTTCATACACGAAACAAACGCTTAGACGAACCCGCTACTCGCAACATGTCAATAACGAACCAGCAATCTCCAGCGGCCGAAGATACAGGTCCAAGCGAGCCCATTGTGGCTGGGCTGATCAACCAGTCCGCATTGGGGGCGGAAGCAGGCAGACCTGTCCCGACAGAGAACCAGGCAACCGCCAATACAAACACGGCCGACCCGTCCACACCAGGAGATTTCGGTCAACTCAAAGCAATGCTCGAACAATTGCTCAAGCAGTCGCAAAACCAGGAAACGATCAACAGCAACCTGACTGCTGAAATCAGGGCCTTGTCGACAACTCGTCAGTCTCGAGGGCTACCTCAAGGTAACGCGCTTCGCGTCGCCCCGCTCGCACTTAATTTCTCCCAGGCGGCATCGCCATCGGCTCGTGGCACTCGCGAAGATCATACGCCAACCCCTCTCAGAGACGGAACCGTTTTTGTCGCGGGTGCTCCCGGCGGCATACCTGCAATCGCAGACAATTCAGAAGGAAGTGAATTCGGAGCAACTCGGCCCAGTCGACCGACTAGTCGTATCCAGAGTCGGGACGATGGCGAAATCGCAGAAAATACGCGATGGATGGAACAAGCCGAAGCCCTAACCGCCCGTAGAGCTGTCGATTCGCAGGGAACGGAAATGGACGAGCTCAGAGCCGTCTTGCGGCAGAACACTCGCGATCTCAAGGATATGAGGTCACAGGTCCATCGCGCAACCAGCAAGGCACCGGAACTCGACCGCGTTCTTGAAGAAGCTCGCACCACTCCTTTTACCGAGCGAATAACAAAGGCGCGTTTATCTGACCCAGGGAAGCTCAAGATTCCTATCTATGAGGGAAAGGGCGACCCCACGGAGCATATCAGAGCATTCTCAATCGCAATGGGGCGAGATAATTTCAGGCTCGACGAAATCGATGTTGGTTGCTGCCTCCTCTTCGTGGAGCATCTCCAAGGGGCGGCCCTCTATTGGTTCACGGGAATGAAAAGGAACTCTGTCGACAGCTTCGCCCAACTCTCCGAGGCCTTCCTAAAGCAGTATTCCGTCCTAATCAAACGCAGGTCATCGGAGGTGGACCTTTATACTATAACGCAAGCGGCCGGCGAGCCCTTGGGAGTTTTCATTGACTGCTTCAAAGCGATGCTTATTCAGGTAAAAGGGATTGACGACAGATCCGCCCTAAGTGCCCTGCGAAAAGCTTTGTGGTACAGCTCGGATTTCCGAAAGGAGATGACAATTAACGAGCCCTCGTCAATTCAAGATGTGCTTCATCGCGCTAACGGCTTCGCAAGAAGCGAAGATGAAACCAAAATCCTGAGCCAGAAGCTTGGAAAGGCCAGGAATCCTAGTCCGCAAGAAGTCCCAGTCGCGACAAAGAGGAAGCCGGGAAATTTCGTACAACATGAAAGAGGTTTCAAGGGGGCCCATAACTACCAGGTGGACTCGCCTGGCTACGGTCGAGGAAGAGGGCGAGGCCGCGGAAGAGGCGCCCCTGGTCGCGCTAGCGGCAACACTTGGCCGAAAATATCGCAGTATGACGAGTCTGCTTATTGCGACTTGCATAAGATGGAGGGACACTCGACGTCTAACTGCAGAGTCCTCGACATGCGACTCACAGCAAAGTTGGCCGCCGGCGAGCTCAAAGGAAACATCAATGTTAACGATTTTCAGCTCGAGCAATTCGACGATGCAAGAGAAGGGGACGGCTCGTCGGGAGACAACAGGAATAATAAGCGAGACCGACGAAACGACGAGGCCCACCTCGACCGACGAAACGGTAATGATGGCCGGAGCGCCTCGAAACAGAAAATCTGCAACATGATCATGGGCGGCTCGCGCTACTGCTCTAACACCGTCTCGTCGATCAAAGCCTATCAGAGAAGAGCGGAGGTAGGGGCAAACAAACCCGAACCGTCGAACTTCCCGAACGATGTCATCCAGTTCGAAGAGAATGAGGTCGATGACATTGACAAACCTCATGACGACCCACTTGTCATCCGACTCTCCGTCGCAGGATGGGACACGGGTCGCGTTTTAATCGACACTGGGAGCACAGTCGACATCATTTTCATAGACGCTCTGAAGCGTATGGAAATTGACCTCGCACAAGTCGAATCCTATCCTAAGCCATTAACCGGATTCAATGGTGAGACGATGATGACACTCGGTACGGTCAAGCTTCCTGTAAGTGCGGAAGGTGTGACTAAAATAGATGAGTTCGCAGTCTCGAACAACCCGACAATTTACAATGTGATAATGGGAACCCCTTGGCTAAACTCGATGCGCGCCGTCGCCTCAACGTATCATCTCTGTCTTAAGTTTCCAACAAAGGGCGGAGTCAGAACAATCAGAGGAAGTCAGTCGGCGTCAAGATCTTGTTTCATGACCGCGCACAAACTAAGAACTCAGGCGACAGTGCCGATCCCAAGCGAGCCGCGGAAAAAGATTAAGACAGACAGGGAGCCCGTCAAGGAAATCTCAAACCTCTTATAGCAGCTACAGATCGCAGAATCCGCTGAAGCTAGAGGAGCGGGCCCGACCTGCGAGCCTGTCATATCGGTTTGTATAAACGATAAATTCCCAGAGAAATACGTAGAGATAGGCGCGACACTTGACAAAGCCGTCAGGCTCGACCTCATCGAATTCCTCAAGAAAAACGTCGGTACATTCGCATGGTCCGCGGGAGACATGCCCGGGATCGATATCGGCATCATCAGTCACGAGTTAAACGTGGACTCGACCTACAAACCTATAAAGCAAAATCGAAGGCGACTAGGTCCTGAAAGGGCTCAAGCGGTAAATGACGAAGTAGACAAACTCTTGCAGGCCGGCTCGATCTCTGAGGTTAGATATCCGGAGTGGCTTGCGAACCCAGTCGTCGTGAAGAAGAAAAGTGGTAAGTGGCGAGTCTGTGTAGACTTCACGGATTTGAATAAGGCATGCCCTAAAGACAGTTTCCCTCTTCCTCACATCGACCGCCTCGTCGAGGCGACATCTGGAAACAAGTTGTTGTCATTTATGGACGCCTTCTCTGGCTATAATCAGATCTTCATGCACCCCGGCGATCGCGACAAAACATCTTTCATCACAGACCGCGGAATCTATTGCTACAAAGTCATGCCCTTTGGACTTAAGAATGCTGGGGCTACTTATCAGCGATTGGTAAATAAAATGTTTGCGGACTTACTCGGCAAAACGATGGAGGTTTACATTGACGACATGCTCGTCAAATCACTCGAGGAAAAGGACCACATCGGCCACCTCGCAGAGTGCTTTGCGTTATTAAACAAGTATAACATGAAGCTAAATCCGGCTAAGTGTCGTTTCGGTGTAACGTCCGGCGAGTTCCTCGGCTACATGGTTACTCGTCGCGGGACTCAGCCGATAGCTGGCGAACCGCTCTATCTTTACATCACGGTCTCGACCCCGGCAGTTAGTGGGGTTCTGATTCGCGAAGACGGCACCGAGCAAAAGCCTGTTTTCTATATTAGTAAGTCGCTAACCGATGCAGAAACAAGATATCCTTTGACGGAGAAACTCGCACTCGCAGTTATTACGTCGGCTCGAAAGCTTCGACCGTATTTTCAATCACATTTGATCGTGGTACTAAGTACTTTTCCACTGCGCGCTGTTCTCCACAGTCCGACTCAGTCCGGGCGACTCGCCAAATGGGCGATCGAGCTAAGCGAGTTTGATATCGAGTATCGCAGTAGGACGACGATCAAGGCACAGGTATTGGCCGACTTTTTAATCGAACTGCCGGAGGCGGAAGCCTCGCCCGAAATCGAAGACACACTTGCGGACAGTTCTGCATCCCAAATCTGGCAGCTGCACGTCGACGGCTCGTCATCTAAACACGGATCGGGAGTAGGCATTCGACTATCGTCAGACGGAAAATCTCTAGAGCAATCGTTCTGCCTTGGTTTCAAGGCATCGAACAACGAGGCCAAATACGAGGCCCTTCTCGCAGGTCTTCGATTGTCTAAAGCGTTGAAAATAACAAGGATAGAAGCTTTTTGCGACTCTCAGCTCGTCGTAAATCAGTTCAACGGCGAATACGCGACAAAGGACGAGCGCATGGAAGCATACCTCGCTCTCGTCAAAACTTTAACAGCTGAATTCGATCTGTTCACCTTGACAAGAATTCCAAGGTCGGAAAACTCCCAAGCGGATGCCCTCGCATCACTCGGCTCGACCGCAAAGCTAGATAAAGATCTTCAAAGAATTGTCAAGGTTGAATTCATTGAAGAGCCGAGTATCGCAATCGCAAAAGCAGTCAACGTCCTAACAAGATCTCTGGCAGCGAAGCAAAAAGCAGGTCTCAGCAATGGCTCGCCCGCTCGCTCCGCCGCAGACCCGATGGACCTCGACAACACCAAAGATAACGTCAAACCGGATCCGATGGATCCCAATCAATCCGGTACAGTCGGCACAGACGAAACGACGGATGTGATGGCAACAGATAACGAGCTCGACCCGAATAACACAGCTTTTGACCGTGACTTTCTCCCCGAACAACTTGAGGAATCCCCAGAGGATGCTTACCCATGTAGCGAGGAGCCTCCACCTAGGCATGAAGTCATCGACATTCCCATTGACGACGAGACCACAGTCTATGGATGCGACACCAAGTGGATGGCCAACATTCGCGTTTATCTCGCAGACGGCGAGATGCCAATCGACAAATGGGCGGCTTGCAAATTAAAGTCACAGTCGTCTCGTTACGTTTTACTTGATGGAAATATCTTCAAATGGCGACTGTCCGGGCCACTACTCGCTTGTGTCGAGGGGCAGGAGGCCCGCGAGATAATGCACGAGGTTCATGGCGGATCCTGCGGTAACCACTCGGGAGGTCGCTCACTCGCCATCCGAATCAAGAGGCACGGATATTTTTGGCCATCAATGATAAAAGACTGCGAGCTGTTCGCATCAAAGTGCGAGAAGTGTCAGCGACATGGTCCGTTCATCCATCAACCGACGGAGTTCTTAAGCTCGGTCACCTCGCCCTACCCGTTTATGCGATGGGGAATGGATATAGTCGGACCGCTTCATCCGTCTCGGCAGAAACGATACCTCTTAGTCCTAACGGATTATTTTTCCAAGTGGATCGAGGCGGAAGCATTCGGATCAATCATGGATAAGCAGGTCGAAAACTTCGTCTGGAAGAATATCATCTGTCGTCACGGCGTACCCTATGAGATAGTGACAGATAACGGTTCGCAATTCATATCTAAACGGTTCGAACTTTTCTGCGATAAGTGGAAAATCAGAATCAGCAAGTCAACGCCTCGCTGCCCGCAAGGCAACGGCCAGGCAGAATCGTCAAACAAAACACTTATCCATGGCCTAAAGACTCGACTCGACGCTAAGAAGGGTCGTTGGGCAGATGAACTTGAAGGCGTTTTATGGTCTTGTCGAACAACACCGCGACGCGCTACGGGCGAGACGCCTTTCGTCCTCGTCTACGGAACAGAATGTGTGATTCCTCCTGAAGTCTATTTTCCAGGAGTTCGCCGATGATTGCTTCCAGAACAGGAAGGTCTCAATCATCTCCTCATGCTCGACGAACTCGACCTTATCAACGAAAGGCGCGACCAAGCACTTGTAAAAATGACCGAATATCAAATTGCAGCATCCAAGTATTACAACTCCAAGGTGCGAGTTCGGCGTTTTTACGAAGGAGACCTCGTCCTTCGCGCAGTATTTCAAAACACTGCCGAGCCCAATGCCGGCAAGCTCGGCGCTCACTGGGAAGGACCTTATCAGATCACAAAAGTAGTTCGCCCGGGCGTCTACGAAATCGCCAACATGAAAGGCGAGATGATCCCGCGTTCCTGGAATGCGCGACATCTGAAGCAATATCACTGCTAAAAATACTAAGTCATTAGACTTGAACTACGACGCGACTTGATCCCTTCATTGGGTACGTAGGCAGCTCGTTTTCGGACGAGTTCAGTTGCCCCCTTGTTCAAAAAAAAGGGGGGGGGGAGTGTATAAGTATATTCATACTCGCACTCGCCGTATGAAACAACTCCGGTCTAAACGCGATAATCGATTCGCAATAAGCTAAGGTTTTAACCAAGTCTTATTCGCTCTACTCGCAAACGACTCCGGTCTAATCGCGATAATCGATTCGCAATAAGCTAAGGTTTTAACCAAGTCTTATTCGCTCGACTCGCAAACGACTCCGGTCTAATCGCGATAATCGATTCGCAATAAGCTAAGGTTTTAACCAAGTCTTATTCGCTCGACTCGCAAACGACTCCGGTCTAATCGCGATAATCGATTCGCAATAAGCTAAGGTTTTAACCAAGTCTTATTCGCTCGACTCGCAAACGACTCCGGTCGAATCGCGATAATCGATTCGCAATAAGCTAAGGTTTTAACCAAGTCTTATTCGCTCGACTCGCAAACGACTCCGGTCTAATCGCGATAATCGATTCGCAATAAGCTAAGGTTTTAACCAAGTCTTATTCGCTCGACTCGCAAACGACTCCGGTCTAATCGCGATAATCGATTCGCAATAAGCTAAGGTTTTAACCAAATCATATTCGCTCGACTCGCAAACGACTCCGGTCTAAACGCGATAATCGATTCGCAATAAGCTAAGATTTTAACCAAGCCTTATTCGCTCGACTCGCAAACGACTCCGGTCTAAACGCGATAATCGATTCGCAATAAGCTGAGATTTTAACCAAGCCTTATTCGCTCGACTCGCAAACGACTCCGGTCTAAACGCGATAATCGATTCGCAATAAGCTGAGGTTTTAACCAAGTCGTATTCGCTCAACTCGCAAACGACTTCGGTCTAAACGCGGCAACTCGCTAAACGACTTAACTGTCTAAACGCGAGATCAATAACAATTAGGCGTCATTATGGCCATAATGGCGACCTGATTAAAACTTCATCATCATTATGAAGTATACTCATACATCCTCAACGGATAAAGCGCGCTATATAAGTTTAGAGTTCATTACTGGGATAGACGTATTCAGTGCGAGTATTTTCCGTTAGCCGGGATGTCCATCTCGCGAGTCGATCTCGGGATAGACACATTCAGTAGAATGTGTCCGTTAGCCAGGATGTTTGACTCGCAAACCCAGTTTTAACCTTAACAAACTGGTCGAACTTAGCAAATATATATTTGCCTGGATAAGATATATTCAGTAGAATGTAACCAGGATGTTCGTCTCGCAAAACCCAGTTACACTCAACACTGGTCTAAAATGGCAAAACATACGGCAACGATATCAATCGCCTCGCCATTAAGCGTCTTAAAACCGCATCGCCATTAAGCGTCTTAAAACCGCATCAAATCTAAGCGTCTTAAAACCGCATCATTTCTATGGCCTTAGACAAGCTCTAACAGGCCTCGTCGACAGACTACTAATCGAAAATACAGTTAAGAAATTGCTTAAGGGCATTCATATAAATCTGCTCGACCAACTCGGCATAAAAATGTTGTTAGAGGTTGGATAAAGCCATCGAGTCATAAAATCCTTAAGCAAAAACAAAAACTAATCCTACTGTTGCAAAGTCCGGATTAGGCGACAGTCTCGCCATCTTCGGCCTCTTTGTCATCAGAAGCCAGCTCGCCCTTTTCGACAACTTGTTCTTCGGCTGGAGTAATGATAGCAGCCGAACTCGCAGCCTCGCCGTCCTTGGGTTCTGGTTCCGAAGGAGCCTGTTCGCGAAGAGGATCAGTTGGTGCGACTGGGATCGGATCAACGGTCTCATCGGCTTTGTCCGACTCGCTCTCGTCTAACTCCTCACTCGCGCTTCGCAAGCGCATACCAAGAGAGCCATCGTTCGACCCAGAAGCTGCATTTATACCAACAGACTTAGCAACAACTTCGATTCGCGGAGACGCAACTATATCCGCTACGGTAATGGGGACAACATAGTTCTTACCCAAGGTCTTTCTCAATTCGAGTGCTATCGCGTCGAAGATCTCGTCGGCTTTTCCGAGCGACGCCTTGTTTTCAGCTAAAAGGGCACGCTCGACCTTGGGGTCGAAGGCCTCCTCTGCTTCAGCATTCTCCATGTCGTCAAGGAGCTGGAGATTAGCCTCCGCTTGTGCAAGATAGACCATTTTCCTAATCGGCTTCTTCATCATCTGTTGAAACAGCTCGTAAGCCCGGTTAAGCTGGCCTTGCACTTCGGCGGCCGCAGATCGCCTCGCAGAAGAAACAGCCTCTTCAAGATCCTGCTCGCGACTCGCCTTCAGAGCAGATAGCTCTTTCACCAGCTCTGCGTTGTTCTCCTCGACCTTCTCCTTCTCCTTACCGACTATGTGAAGGTGCACGCCCAGGTCGTCAGAGCTCTTCTTGTACATATCTCGCTCAGCAGCAAGATTTCTCATTTGGGCCGTGACTTTTTCCTTCTCGACCTCTTCTCTCTGCCTGGCCTCGCCTATAAAGAGCTCCTTAGACCTCGAGTCTTGATCATACGACATGATCAGCCTGTTGAAATGGGCGATGGCCTGCGAAGGAGTTGACAGTATGAGAAATAAAGCGAAAAAAAAAAAAAAAGAATAAAGTGTGGAATTACCTTGGCCTGGCGAGACGCGAACTCCTTGTAGAGCTCGCTCTTTACCAGCCTTTCTGGGATCGGCATACGATCACCCGGATATGTAACCTTAGCCATCATGGCAGCTGCGGCTAAGGGATCAGTGTAGAGCCCATCGGAACTTCCAGGAATAGTCTGCCCTGGGGACAGAGTCGGCAGCTCGCGACGAGATTTCTTCTTCTCGCCAACTTTACCTTTGCCTTTCTCAGAGGCAGATCGTTTTCTCTTCCGATGCAATTGGGCCTCAGGCTCGGCGGGCTCGTCAGTAATGGTAGTTGGCTGTGAAGTAATAACAGCCAACGCACCACTCGCAGCTACAGCAGCCGCTTCGTCACCCTCAGCAGTAGGAGTATGCTCTTTATCGACGCTCCGCTCGGACGTCTCGACGATGGAGGCAGTGGCCTTCGGGTCGGCCTTTCTCTTAGCCTTCTCGGCTTTTCTCTTGGCGAGATCGCGGAAAGTTAGCTTGGGAGGCATTATTTCTAGATCGTCGGACTCGCTCTGTTCGATTTCTTCTTCGTCGTAGGAAATGAACTCGCGAGCTAGAACAACCCTTCGAAGATTGAAGTGACGATTCCAAAGGCACTTCCGAGCCTTCAACTTATTGACCAAATCGTCGATGTTGGCAACATGAGTGAATAGCAGTCTGCTAGCTATAAAAACAAATCAAAAGAAAAGTTAGTATAAAACAAGGGGGCAGTTCGCGCAGTAAACATTCGAGAAAATCTACCAAGTGTCCCCCACTTCGCCACCACTAAGTGTTCATCCTCGGCCGACGCGGCCGATATCGGCACGAAGAAAAAATATTTTCTCCAGCTATGATCTTTGTTCGGGAAGTCGTCCAGTATTTTATAAAGAGAACGACTCGCCAGATTGTAATACTTCATGCCACCCGGGTTGGATTGCTTGCGCCATTCAAGAAAGTTGTGTAGATGGCGAACTCCGATGGGCTCGCGACATTCGGCTGCCCGCGTCGTAATTCCCACCAATTGGCGAATCCCTCTCGAGTTGATTTGCGCGAGCGCGATTTTGTGAACCCGCGCGAAACGGAGAATCAGCGCAGGGATGGGGAACGTGAGGAAACACTCCTTAAACCAACACGCATAGGCGGTAAACGTGCCGGCAGGGGGATCGTCTTCTCGCTGCTCGAAAGAAGGCGCGATCAGTTCGACCGAGTCGGGAATTCGGCACTCTGAGCGATAATCTTCCAGGAAGTCCTCGTCGCACCAAGAGGAACCTGGAGGCGGGCGTTGCTTTC
The DNA here is from genome assembly GCA_963576765.1 of Draba incana. NCBI lineage: Eukaryota > Viridiplantae > Streptophyta > Magnoliopsida > Brassicales > Brassicaceae > Draba > Draba incana. The sequence goes on from OY755208.1 coordinate 920,318, forward strand.
GCCTCGATTTCTTTTTCTTCTGGACAGCCTCGGCCAGCCCGCACGCAGCCCAAGCTTCCAGTCTCTCTTTTTCTACTAAAGAGTTGTACGACCAGTTACCTTCTTCGATCTTTACTTGAAGAGGCAGCTCGGCAGGACTAAGGGACTCGTCGCGGAGTTGTGGGATTTCCACAACCAGTCTTCGCCCATCAGTGGTCGAGGCCTCGCCAATTTGCGAAGGATGCGAAGTCCCAACTCCCTCTTCAAAGCCAGTTCGTCCAGCTCGCATGGATGAAGTAGACTCCCTTGTCTCGCGACTTCGTCTTAAGACGGGAGTAGGATAAGAGAACAGTTCGGCAAGAGGAGAATGGCCTCCAGCTCGATCTTCTCGACTAATGGGGCTCGCCTCCTCGCTGCCTGAAGGACTCGCTTCCTCTTGACCACGGAGCCTACTACAACTCGAACTCGCATCTACAATCGACTCGCTATCGGGAGAATAGTCCCAGGCCGATTTTCCCTTCTCGGGGAGTTCGGCAGACTTCGCGGATGCAAAAGAACTCGTCGACGACATCTTTCTTTGGATCAAAACTTAAGTTTTTTCAGTTTCTCTGAAGAACACTGCGGCGGCGATGAAGAACACGGCGGCGGCGAAGTGATGGGACGGCAAAATTCCTATCTAATACTCGAAAGAAAAAACAGAGAAGGGAGAGAGAGAGAGCGAACCTGTTTTTTCGGAGGAATGAGAATAATGAGAAGTATCAAGGGAGCGTTGCCTCTTATAAGGACATTTTCGACGGTTCGACTTTCGAGGTGGGCCTCATTTCTTAATGGGCCCAAGGATTCTGGGCTCAGAAGATCAGTTTCGTGAGATTGATCCAAGTCTGTGGTTCCACAATTTTTATGACCCTAAATGCGACTCCGCGGGCTCCTCCTCGATTTGTTTCGCGATTTCATAGTTTTGATATTCTCAGGATTTTGACCTTCAAAGAATCGCGCGACTTCGCGACTTCACTTACGAATAAACCTGCGACTTCAGCATCTCGCAACTCGCGACTCCACCTCAATGGATCAGTCGCGACTTTCTCTCCGTGAAAATCAACTCGCGACTCCATCTCAATGGATCAGTCGCGACTTTCTCTCCGTGAAAATCAACTCGCGACTTCATCTCAATGGATCAGTCGCGACTTTCTCTCCGTGAAAATCAACTCGCGACTCCATCTCAATGGATCAGCTCGCGACTCTCTCCACAGAAATCAACTCGCGACTCCACCTCAATGGATCAGTCGCGACTTTCTCTCCGTGAAAATCAACTCGCGACTCCATCTCAATAGACCAATCGCGACTTTCTCTCCGTGAAAATCAACTCGCGACTTCATCTCAATGGATCAGCTTGCGACTTTCTCTCCACAGAAATCAACTCGCGACTTCATCAACTCACGACTTAGGAATTCGGCGACAACGATGACTTGAGTAAATGTGCGACTAGCGCTCTTTTCCCCTTTTCTGTTTTTTTTCACTGGGTTTTCTAGACAAGGGTTTTACCGAGGCTTGTTCGCACATCTGTACATCTTCATCTCGTCACCTCGCATCTTCGAGCAGATTCATTCAATCAAGTCAACTCGCGATTTTGAAGGCTTTCAGTCAGCTCGCAGATATCGGAACAAATCTACCTTGACACCTTGCACTCTCGCACGATTCGCGGATCACAAGTAAAACCAATTCGCAGATTCGCGAAAATAGAAATCGACTCGCCAATAACAGCAACCGACTCGCAGTATTGAGTATTTGGGTTCGACATCATCACCGCTAACACGCTAAACGGCCTAAGCGGGAATCGATTTTTCAGACACCCTTACTTCAGCACTTTTTAACTAAACTGCTGAACTGGGGGGCCAACTGTAGGGGTCAAATCTCCTCTAGAAGAATCGATAAACCAAACGGCTTAACACATGTTAAGACGGTTCAGCGGTCGAACCCAGAAAACGCAGGCCCGTCAAAGGCCCATCACTGTTCATTCCAGCGCTGTTCGATCCTTCTAGACCGGCCCGGCTCAGAGCGACCGGAACTGCTCAAGTCACCTCGACTGGAACTGTTCATACCGCCCAATTTTACCTATATATAGACATGTACCCCTTCACTTGGAAGGGACCGGTTTTTTTCTGATAGAAACACTGTTTACAGCTCTGATCTTGGTTAATAAGAACAATCTCAAGAACCCTAATTCTAAAAATCTTTCTAAGTGTTTGGAAAACCTAAAGAAGCTTTACTTTATCTGAATACAAATTCTGTTGTGTGAAAATTCCAGCTCGCACACGTAGTATTACCAGTATAATCAGTATAACCAGCATACATAGTATTACCAGTTTTACCTAGTATTACAAGTCGTATTACCAGTTTTTCATAGTATTACTAGTATTAAACATCAAAACTAATATAAGTCATTAAAAGGAAGTACTTAAAACCATTACAACAACAAACCAAAGCACATAGTTCAAAGTTTTTGCGCATAACTAGTTAATAACCGAAACACATACTTAAAATATAAATAGAGTTTGGTAAATGTTGGATCATTCTATCGTGACTTTTGCTTTCTTCATCTTCCTCTTCTTCTTTTCCTCCGTCAAAGTGGTGTAGGGAGGCTTCTTTGCATCAGATGGCTTAATCTTCGTCTTTTCACCAACTACTTCATCCTTCTTACCTTCTTCACCATCTTTCCCTTCTTCACCATCTTTCCCTTCTTTACCATCTTTCTCTTCTTCACTTCCTTTCTCATTGTCTTCTTCACCATCTTTCTCTTCTTCCTCTTCTTCACCTTCTGACTGGCCAGCACCATCAACACCAGCAGCCGGTGTCTCCGGAGGAGCAGTTGCTGTCACCACAGCCGCAGTTACTGTCTCCATAGCAGCATCACCACCAGCAGCCGTTGGTGTCTCAAGAGCACCATTTGGTGACTCCACAGCAGCAGTTGGTGTCATAGCAGCATCACCACCACCAGCTGGTGTCTCCCCAGCACCAGTATTACCAGCTGGTGTCTCCCCAGCACCAGTATTATCAGCTGGTGTCTCCACAACATCAGTATTACCAGCAACACCACCACCAGGAGTTGTACCACCGTCACCAGCAGTTGTACCACCATAACCACCAGGTGTACCACCACCAAAATCATAACTAACAGGATCAAAATGGCTATCATACGTAGTTTTCGACTTCATATATGATTCCACTACCTTTAGCCTTTTCTCCTGCTCACTCATCAAGTTTGTCAAACCTAGAAAACCATCTTCCATACTTTTAGTCATCTTGAGCATTCCTTCCTTTATTTTCTCCATATCTTTCTTCATCTTTTCCAATTCATCAGTAGACACAACCTGCGGCATCAGTAGAAATGGCTCTTCCTCCATATTAGCCACATTAGCCGGTTCTTCTTTCGCCTCTTTCTCACCACCATCTTGATCAACAACCTCTTTCTCATCCGCCTCTTTCCTTAGGGCATGGACATCAGTGTCATACAACTGTTGAAGAAACACACGCTTCTTCTCAACAAAAATCCTATTCATCCAACTTTGAACGATGTTGTGACACCCCGATTTCAGAGCATATATGGTATATGCGGTATATGTGGAGAGGCTTAAAGGGATTGATTAGGCTACCTATATCACCAAAGTGCACTTATCTTTTCGGTCACATGTCTTGAGAGAACTCCAGAGTTAAGCGTGCTTAAGCTGGAGTAGTTTCAGGATGGGTGACCTACTGGGAAGTGATTTTCAGTATCGTGTGAGTGAGGTCAAAACACGAGAAAAGATCGCGTGGTGATTTGCAGGGTCAGTAAACATGACTTCCGAGCCTCCCGCACTAACGCATCGACCGTCTGACATGGGTGGGCCCATGGGCCGGGAGTGGACGTGGGGCTCATTGGGAGATGAGGATTTCTCTCGAGGGGATGAGAATTTCCCTTACGACGGCGGTCGGGGCGTTACAAGTGGTATCAGAGCGAACCCTGACATCTGTGAAGAGTCAGATTATCGGGGTAACGATCTTGGTATGCGCAACGAGGACGTTGCGATCTGTTAGTGGGGGTGATTGTGACACCCCGATTTCAGAGCATATATGGTATATGCGGTATATGCGGAGAGGCTTAAAGGGATTGATTTGGCTACCTATATCACCAAAGTGCACTTATCTTTTCGGTCACAGGTCTTGAGAGAACTCCAGAGTTAAGCGTGCTTAAGCTGGAGTAGTTTCAGGATGGGTGACCTACTAGGAAGTGATTTTCAGTATCGTGTGAGTGAGGTCAAAACACGAGAAAAGATCGCGTGGTGATTTGCAGGGTCAGTAAACATGACTTCCGAGCCTCCCGCACTAACGCACCGACCATCTGACATGGGTGGGCCCATGGGCCGGGAGTGGACGTGGGGCTCATTGGGAGATGAGGATTTCTCTCGAAGGGATGAGAATTTCCCTTACGACGGCGGTCGGGACGTTACAGATGTAGTCATCACAATCTCGATCGTCGTGCAGCTCCTCATCAAAGATTGCAGCACAAAGAGCTCGCTTACCATCAGTTGTGCGCAAAACACTATGAATGTCCTGTCATTATACAAAAAATACTGTAAGATTTTACAACACAATCATAAATAACATGAGTATTACTAACTAACAAGACCAGTATTACTAGTAGTATTTCTAGTATTACTAACTAACAAGACCAGTATTACTAGTAGTTTTTCTAGTATTACTAACTAACAAGACCAGTATTACTAGTAGTATTTCTAGTATTACTAACTAACAAGACCAGTATTACTAGTAGTTTTTCTAGTATTACTAACTAACAAGACCAGTATTACTAGTAGTATTTCTAGTATTACTAACTAACAAGACCAGTATTACTAGTAGTATTTCTAGTATTACTAACTAACAAGACCAGTATTACTAGTAGTTTTTCTAGTATTACTGTTGGGGTCGGTTTTCACCCTCTCAACATTAACGTCCAAAGACAAGCCGATTGAAGAAATTGCCCTCCGGACTCTCGATGAAGAAGGCGTAACGGCACCTAAGTCTTCCTGCGAAGCGAAGCATGTGGCAGCAGAACGAACCTAGGCGAAGCAGGAAGGGACCGGGACCAAACAGTGCCGACCACGGCTTCACCCTCGTGGCCGACCACGGCCTCGCCACCGTGGGCCGACCACAGCCTCGCCAAGGCCGGCCGACCACGGCCTCACCAAGGCCGGCCGACCATGGCCTCACCAAAGGAAGACCGACCACGGCCTTGGCCAAGGGGCCGAGCACGTCCTCGCCAAGGGCGGCCGACCACGGCCTCACCAAGGCCGGCCGACCATGGCCTCACCAAAGGAAGACCGACCACGGCCTCGGCCAAGGGGCCGAGCATGTCCTCGCCAAGCCAAGGACCGACCACGGCCTCGCCAAGGCCGGCCGACCACGGCCTCGCCAAAGGAAGACCGACCACGGCCTCGGCCAAGGGGCCGAGCACGTCCTCGCCTAGCCAAGGACCGACCACGGCCTCGCCCGGGCGAAAGGACGAGCACGGCTTCGTTCCACGGGTAACCACGTCCTTTTCCCGGCTGCTGCTCACATCCTCGGTCCAATGAAGTGGAACGTGACGTGGTCCACTTATACGAGTGGAGCGTGACGTGGTCCACTTATACGAGTGGAGCTTCACTAGCGTCGGCAAAGTGGCGTGACGTCAGTAAGCTAGCCTAGTGTCGACAAGGTGGAATAGGGTCGGTAAGATAGACTAGGGTTGGCTAAAAGCGACGTTAATGCAGCCATGACTTTCCTCTATATATATCAGTCTCAAAACTCTTGTAAAAGGATATGGGCAACTCTGTACACAAAATTCATTGAGAGCAATAACAAAAAAAAACTTTCTCATCTCTTGTGATCTTAGCTAAACATAGAAATCTCTAAATCCTCTTCACGAATCCTTACAAATTTAATTGTGCTAGTTTAGGCTCCCACAATTACTAACTAACAAGACCAGTATTACTAGTAGTTTTTCTAATATTACTAACCTTAGTTGTTCCCAGTGTGTCATATAAGTCAGAAAGTGAAAAACCCGACACCGAATGCTTCTGGAATTTAGTCGTGCACATCCTCGGACAAATAGGACTTACACCTTCCTTAGGCTCTCAGTACTTCAACTTCAACTCTGGAATCGTCTCAAACGCCAGAATCTACAAATTAATTAAACAAAACACATTAGCAATTTCTTAATAGCTGATTTACCTCCAAAGGAATAGTGAAACTAGGATAAACCCAAGAAGGTCTCTTGACTTCTCCTTCAAATGCCGTGTACAATTTATTCATTTTCTCCAGATTTTTCTCAAAAGAAATACGTCCCCACGGAAACGTACGACACAATCCTAGGTCGTTAACCGCTCTAATAAAGAAGGACTCTACACTTTGGTGCGTTTTTACCGGTTACTTTCTCCCCTTGCTTTTCGTTCCCAATAATCACTGAACTTAAGAAATATAGGACAGCCATGTTCAGCCTATCACTGCAAGGTGCCATGTTCATGAACTTATGCTCCACAACTTCATAGGTTATGGTTGACCCTAAGTCGAAATTCCTACTCGCAAACCCTAAACCGCCCAAATTTCTCCAATCCAATGATGGATAATTATGACAGTGTAAACCGGAGCGGATACCGTGTTCTCTGAGTGAATACCTTATAGGAACACCGTTCACATCGAACCAAGCTTCCCGCTTCTTTGAAGTTATAGCACCATGAAGAAATAGCATCCACATCCCTTGAATCTTATGCTTTGTCTCCAAATGCATGTGAAAGAAATGCGTAAACTGTGGATGCTTAACAAACCATTTTAACTCCTTCACATTAAGCTTTGATTTGAAGGTATCTACGGCCTTCTTAAGGTGACACCTTGTAGGAAGCTTAATTTTCTTCTCATACTGGCTTTGGTCGAAGTACATCATTGGTAATAATCCTGTCGGCTCAGAATAATCCTGCAAACCATAAAGATAATAAGTATTACTCTTTTTATAATTCCAGTTTTACCTAGTATTACTTTCTCTGCTGCCAGTTATACCAAGTATTACTCCCAGTTATACCACTAATACCTAGTGTTACTTTTTCTGCTGCCAGTTATACCAAGTATTACTCCCATTTATACAACTAATACCAAGTGTTACTCTCCAAGTTTGAAGTCACATACCAAGTGTTCGTCATCCTCTTCGTCTCTGGCCTCTCCCGAACCTCCTCCCACCTCTAAAACTCTATCTTCTCCGGCCTCTCCCGAACCTCCTCCCTCCGAACTCATTTCTTCATCACTCTCGGTTTCCTCATCTTCGTAAATCCTTTTTCTGCTTCTCTCGCTCGAATCATAGAAGGAAGCGGTAAAGGACGGCCATCTACTCCAAATGAAGGAAACTTTGTACGCGGCGGCATAGTTTCTAGGAGAAATCGCAAAAATCAAAATCAAGTTTCAAATTCCCCCAATTCTACGACATTAAAGAGATTTAACTTAACGAATTCGAAAGAGATTCATAAACCCTTACCTCCTAGATCGCGAAATAAACCCTGTGCACGAAAGAGGATGAAAATTTGATGGATTTGTGAAATTTTAGCAGCAGCTATTTATCCCCTAGTTGTACTGATTTTTGATTTCAATTTTATCGTGGTAACCGTTATGAAGACGAGTGGGGAGACGAGTGGACGATATGGGTCGGTTTTATCCGCTTTATGTGGTATGGGTCAGGGTGTCAGGTCGGATTTTTGTGGTTGGGTCGTAAATAAATTGATTTGAGTTTGGTTATTGTCTTTTCATTGCATTTCGAGAGAAAAAATAAAGAAAAAAAGAAATTGTTTATTGCTCGGGTCATTTGAAATTTTAGATTAAGACAATGGGTCATGTGAAGTTTTGATCCAAAATGGAGTATCACCAATCTATTCGAGCATATGCGGAAGATCAATTTATTATTAGATGTGGAACGTTATATTCATGGGATATTAGAGATGATGGAATTTATTTATCAAAAGATGATAAGCCAAAGGAGCTCATTTACCAATGAATTAAAGGTTAACATGCTTATGATAATAGTTTTGTTGCGTTTTACTGTTGATTTATGAATCAAATCTGTAAAATTATTACAAATAAATAAAGGAAGGTCCTTCTTGGCTCCGGTTACGTCACAAAATAAACGTCTAAAACAAACCTCAATCTTGCCTTGGAAAATTAGGGTTTTTATCTTTGCCTCTCCATGCTCACCTCTTATGCAGAGGCCAATGCATAGCCACTACCTCTTTTTAGCTCTCATTCAGTTTCTGAATTAATTAACATCAATATATATATATATTTTTTTTTTTTGATAAAGGGTTTTCATAAATATAAAATAACGGTTACAAAGATAAAAGATATGATAATGAAATCATATAGTTTGAGAGAGTTTTTTTATGATAAACATAAAGAAATAACAAAGTAAACTCCTAAAAGAGTAAGAGAAGGATTAAAGAAAACTCTAAATAACCTCCTAAAAAGTTTTTTCGATGGCGCCTCGACCACCACGTTTAAGGCTGGGACAAAAAACCGAACCGAACTGCCGAACCGGAACCGAACCGAAGTTTTACCGAACCGAACCGAACCGATTCACTGTACACTAACCGATCGGCAGGTTTTTAAATTTAATTCGGTTTTCGGTTCGGTTCGGTTAACCGAATTTTTTTTTTTTTAAATTTTTTTCTAGAATTTTAACCGGATTTTAATCGGATTTTAATCGGATTATACCGTAATATACCAGATTATACCAAAATTTCGAAATTAACCGAACCGAACCGAACCGAATTAACCGAATTTACCATATCTGTGTAGTGACTGTAGCAATGGGAGAAGAGCAACGCGCTCTATTAGTAGATGTAAAATCAGTTGGGAGAGCCCTTGAGGGGGCCAAAGTTTCTTGGGAAAGGTTAGCGTTTTCCAACGCAGTTGAGGAGGGCAGACCAAATAATTTGGTAATGGCAGTTAGGGTTGATGGTTCAACAACAGTGGAAGGCGCAGAGGCAGTGCCGACCCTGACTACAAGCTAGGGAAGCTTGTGCTTGGGGCCGGCCGAGATGTTAATAATTTTTGGGGTCATTTATTTGTCAAAAGTGTTAATAGTTCTACTGGTATAAGTCACACAGTAAGTACAAGGAAGGTCGCAAGTTCGATTGGCAAATATGTTCTTCTGTTTTTATTTTTAGATTAACAATTAAAGGGGCCAAAAAATTCATATGTTTGGGGCCCATATAAAATCAAGGCCGGCACTGCGCAGAGTTAGGCCTATTTGCAACATGTCCTCCATCAACAGAGACTGGAGTAGTAAAAGCACTAGAGTCATGGGGAAGAGTTTGACCAATAGGAGCAACTAGAGCATGGGGGCAAGTAGAAGTAATTGATCATTTGCTTTCTTTAATTGAAGCTTATGCCTATTAGAGTGTAGATATTGGTTTAGTAAACCGGTTTGTAGATTATGAATGTATATAAATCACATGTACATTGCTATTTTACACTTAACAGAAATAGAATTAATATTTCCAATTCCTTTTCTCTCTCAAGCTTATCATCGTCTTCTTCTTCGTGAGAGAGTAAGATTGTTTCTGTTCAAATCTAATCATCTAATAATGCCTTTTGACCATCTTGAAAAATATATGTCCAAGAACATAAAACATTCAAGCTCTCCACTTAATAAACTTAAAATTCAAAATAGAATGTTTGATAGTTTTTAGACTAATTTTTTTAAAAAACGGAGCGACAAAAGCAGAGAAAACAATCACATCATATGATTATGATTCATATGTGACTTGATGCACGCACGTATTTGAACCATTGTGATTATCATAATGGGCCATAAGATATGGGTAATGGCCCATTTCTAGACTTGCAACTTTTTCGAGAGAAATCACCCCAAATGAATTTTTCTCTATCGCTCTGATTTCTCTCCCATGGCTTCTTCTTCGTATTCACCTTCTACTCGCACTTGGTTTTCCCGAGCTTCAGTGGTTGAGATGTTCGCGAATCATTTCTCAGTCATCTTCTCAAAGCGCTTGATCGGAAATTAATCAATACATTCAGAAATCATGGGATCGAGAGAAGCCGTCCGATTGCGCCTGAGCTTTTACTGGCGATTCGAGACTCGAGGATCTCGATCGTCGTGTTCTCGAAGAAGTAAGCTTCTTCCATTTGGTGTTTTAATGAATTGGTGGAAATTCACAGGAATGGGATCAAATGGTGATTCCGATTTTCTACGAGGTTGATCCTTCTCATGTTAGAAAACAAAGCGGAGAATTCGTTGGGATTGATGCTCATTTAGAAGCTAGAATGGTAGAGATTTTAGGACCTTGGAGAATTGGTAAGATTACCATAGCAAGAGCTCTGTTCAGTCAACTCTCTAGCCGATTCCACCACCGTGCTCTGAGAGTGAATACTAGTAACCAATATGGAGAAAGTGACAAACCATCATGGCTTTTTTCATGGCTTTTCAATTTTTTCAGGTAATTCGACGAACATCTCACATCTCTTTTTATATTCTTGAATAACTTTGAACTTTGTAGAATGTGAGAAAATTCAAAAAAAGTAGAGAATACTGAACAATGATAGGGAATAGACAGATGGTGTTGCAGTAACCACCGAAAATACAGAAACTGTAGAATATATACATAAATTTATTTATGGAGGAATACTCCGACAAGAGAAGCTTAGCTTCTTCAGGTAACTGGAACATCTTACAACTCTACTATTCTTCTAATTTGGGATCAACTTGGGATTAGACCATCTTAATACTGATAATGGCGATGATTTCAAGTTATTTCACACTCGCCAATTTTTTAATTCCAGATTCGGGCGGCCATTTAACTGACGATGAAGAGTTGAACTTCTCATCTTCTTTTTTGGTAACTGAAACATCTTACTTTATGGTTATAGTAATAATGACTCATGATTTATTTCATAGTTTTTCTAACTGGCCAGTTGTTTCCCCTGCAGAGGAAGAAGATTCAGACAATCTTACAACTCATTATACTACAACTCCAGAGGATATTGCCCAGTGGATCACTGAGTCTAGGTACAATTGCTGAGAATTGACTCAGGCACGAGTTATCCAAGAAATCATCCTCTTTTCGGTTTTACAACTTACCAATTTATGTTGATCAATCTCAAAAACTCAGTAAAATAACGTGTTTATTATACACACTAAAATAATGAACCATAGTTGTAGTACTCTGAACCAAAGATATATATCAGACTTGTGATGCCAGTCTCTTTGTACAACTCTTAGGGACATGAATGCTGTGGAAGTTTGGTCCCTTTGGGACTGTTGGCATGTCTTTTCTCCCATGAAGCAACAACACAAACAGAAGGTTTGTTGATGCTTTCTACTTCCTTAGATTCTCCATTCACCGGTGATGTTTCCTCCACTGTCTCAATTCTTTTACCTGCCATGTTCTTCGTTGTAACCCTGAGGAAAGAAACAAAATTGTTGCCAATGTACCTCTTATGAACAAGTCAAAACTCGTTTGATAAGCACTTTGTTTCCTAATAAGCAGTTTTTTTACCTCTGACAGTTCGCCATACTTTCAGAGGCATCATGTCTAGCGAGTTTTTCTCTAGCTGCAGATGAGATTATTATGTCACAAAGAGAGAAACTTACACGATGAACAAACATATATACAGTACTTGCTTTCGTTTTAATGTTTCAGAAATAACTTACTTGAGCTGGCTGACGTTTTGGATCCAAGTTTTCACCATTGAATCCAAGTATGCTTGCAGTTTCTTCTTTGGCAAGATCACACTTTAGTTTCTTCTCAAGAATGCTTGAGAATTTGTCTTTCCTGAAACACGTAAGTATTCTTCTATGAGAACCAGAGTTGCATATTACAGAATAAACATCTTTGGTGGGTTGTAATGTTGCGGACATCAGTTCTTAGTCGAAAAGGCTTTGGATTCGTGAGCTTAGGTTTTGTATGCTTGACTCGGGTACTAGATGAAACAGCCTTTCCATTGAAACACTTATCTGCTATTGTCATTCCCTGGTTCATACAGATACATCAATACACGAGAGAATAGTAGAAAGTAGTCGAAAGAAACTTAGCTACCTTTTGAGTGGCTTTTAAAGTTTCTTTCTTATTAAAGATTTTCTTTTACATTGCAGGATCGGTGTTATGCTCGGCTTTCCTGCGAGATTCAGACAAACAAAGTATATCTGTGAGGCTATAGCAACATTTGCTAAAATGGAATCCAAAGTAAAGCAAGTAAACAACATTTTCCTCTATCCAAGGCTATAGCATTCTCCTTATCATCGCTTTCTTTATCAATATCTGCTGCATTAGTAGCATTTTCTTTGTCGTCGCACTCCAATGGTAATGCATTTTCCTTGTCTTCAATCTCCATAGTCTCATCTAGCTTTGCTTTATCCACTCTACTTTCGTTTACTACCGCAGAATCTTCCCTTTCGATATCCACTGCATTAGTAATCTCTGCAATTTGAATTTGAATTTCCTTTGCAGCAAGATCTTCTTTTTCCTTGAACTTCTGTTACAAAGTACCATGACCATAGGTAATGCATTTTCCTTGTCTTCAATTTCCATATTCCCATACTGCTTTGACTTATCCAATTCACTCTAATTTGTTGCAGCATGATCTTCTCTAGCTAATTTAAGGGAATCCCAGAAATGAGTTCATTAAAATCCTAATTTTGCTATTTTTTAAATCGATTACTATATAACCCCAGAATTTCCAGAAATTACAGTACATAGGATCCAGAAAATCTCAACAGTCAAACAAAGGCTCCTCGAGTTGCAGTAGCCATCAATAGTTGGTAAGCTTTCTTAATTTCCAGAATTTCCAGAAATTACAGTACTCGTCTCATTTTTATATAAGAATAAGATAAGATCAAATATACACATAAAGAAATAAATCTTAAGGGTTTAGGTAGAAGCCACCTCGAAGTCTTCTCTGAGGTCTTTGAGTAAATGATATTTAATTGCTTCATTATCCAAATTTATTTCTGATCATATGAATTTTTTTTGGTCTCTATCGTCTCCCATGGCTTCTTCTTCTCGCAGTTGGCGATACGATGTTTTCCCGAGCTTTAGCGGTGAAGATGTACGCAAATCGTTCCTCAGCCACCTTCTGGAGAAGCTTCAACGCAAATTGATCATTACATTCATAGACAACGGCATCGAGAGAAGCCGTCTGATCGCACCTGAGCTTTTATCAGCGATTAGAGAATCGAGGATTTCGATCGTGGTCTTCTCTAAGAAGTATGCTTCTTCCACTTGGTGCTTGAATGAATTGGTAGAGATCCACAAGTGCTTCAAGGAGATGAATCAAATGGTGATTCCGGTTTTCTATGAGCTTGATCCTTCCGATGTTAGAAAACAGACAGGAGAGTTTGGCAAGTCCTTTGAAGAGACCTGCAAGGACAAAACAGAAGATGTGAAACAAAGGTGGATAAGAGCTCTTGCAGAGGTTGCAAGTATAGCCGGATATGATTCTCGGAACTGGTATGTTGTTCTTTTCTTAAAGTTGTTTCAGAACTGAGATCTCTTTGTTTAGATTTCTAAGGGTGTTTACTTTTAACTATTGGATTTTAGGAGTGACGAAGCAAAGATTATTGAACAAATCTCCAATGATGTGTCCAATTCACTTTTTACACCATCCGATGATTTTCGTAACTTCGTGGGGATTGGAATTCATGTAGAGGGAATTATGGATTCAAAGTTGTGTTTGGAATCTGAGGATGTGAGAATGGTAGGGATTTTGGGGCCTTCAGGGATTGGTAAAACTACCATAGCAAGAGCTTTATACAGTCGACTCTCTAGCCATTTCCAGTATCGGGCTTTCGTTACTTCTGAGAGAGCAGCCATGCAGGACAAAAAGGACGGCTATAGCATGAAGCTGGGTTGGGCAAAGCAACTTCTAACAGAAATTGTTGGTCAAACGAACATAGAGATAGAAAGTTTAGGTATGGTGGAACAAGGGCTAAAGCACTCGAAAGTTCTTATTGTTCTTGACGACGTGGATAAAATAGAGCTACTAGAGACTTTGGCGGAACGAACCGGATGGTTTGGATTGGGAAGCAGAATCATTGTAGTCACTCAAGATAGGGCGCTTCTCCAGTCACATGAGATTGACCTTATTTATGAGGTGGATTACCCATCTGAAGAACTGGCTCTTCAAATGTTTTGTCAATCTGCTTTTGGGGAAACCTCTCCACCTGATGGCTTTATGTGGCTTGCAGTTGAAGTTGTGAAGCTTGCGGGTAATCTTCCTTTGGGTCTCAACGTTTTGGGTTCTTCTTTAAGAAAGAAGGGCAAAGAGTATTGGGCGGAGATGATGCCTAGGCTCCGCAAAGGTTTAAACGGGAAAATTCAGAAAACTTTAAGAGTCGGTTATGATGGATTAGATGAACAAGACGATCAAGATCTGTTCCTCTACATTTCGTGTTTATTCAATGGTGAGAGTTTCAATTACATCAAAAACTTGTTGGAGAAGAGTTTTCACACTAGTGTTAACACTAGCCTTAGAACGCTTGCTGATAAGTCCCTCCTACGTATAATTACACCACACGAAACTGTGCAAATGCACATTTCGCTAGAGAAGTTGGGTAGAGAAATTGTTCGTGCAGAGTCCATTAACAATCCTGGAAAACGTCGATTTTTGGTGGATGCGAAGGATATATCTGATGTATTTAACGATAATATTGTAAGTTCTTATATATGATTTCACTCCTCATCTTATTTGAATTCAGTGGTCTTTGGTGTTTGATAAATTGTCCGGATTTTCTTTCGTGAGGATTTTTCTTTCAGGGTACAGAAAATGTCCTAGGAATACATTTCAACACATCAGAAATTTACAAGCCATTATCTATTGATGAAAAATCGTTGGAAGGAATGCGTAACCTCCAGTTCATAAAGTTTTACAAAAAGTGGAGATATATGCTCCATGAAGTCAGATTACCTCGAGGCCTCCTTTATTTACCCCGTAAACTCAGATTGCTACATTGGGATAATTATCCAGCAAAATGTTTACCTTCTAGCTTTAGTGCAGAATATCTGGTTGAACTTATAATGGTGGATAGTAAGCTTGAGAAGTTGTGGGAAGGAGCTCAGGTACCAACTTGTAGCTTTATTTATTTCGTTATTTCATACGGTGTTGCTTAGAATCTGTTTAGTATGTTTTGACGTGTGTATTATCTTTTGCTCTACTTTGTTCTCAGCCATGTAGAAGCCTCAAGGTGATAAATTTATCTGGATCCCGAGATTTGAAAGAAATTCCTGATCTCTATAATGCCACAAATCTCGAGATATTGAATCTTTGCAAGTGCACATCTTTGGTGACACTTCCTTCCTCAATTCGGAATCTCAAGAAACTGATAGATTTAATAATGTTTGGATGCTCAAATCTCGAGGTTCTTCCAACTGACGTTAACTTGGAATCTCTTGATTACCTCAATTTGAGCGATTCCTCCAGGTTGAGAAGTTTTCCTCGGATTTCAAGAAACATTTCAAGGCTTTATCTAGATGGAACTACAATGGAAGAAGATGATTGTTCCTGGATTGGGAATCTATTGGGGCTCACTTTACTTCATTGGAAAAATTGTCCTCTGAGATGTATGCCTTCTAACTTTAACCCAGAACATCTTGTCAAACGCGATATGAGAGATACCAAGCTTGAGAAACTATTGACAGGAGTCCGGGTAAGGTTTTTCGTTAATTTTCAATTTCTTTATATTATTACTAAGGAGGAAACCATCTTTATATTATGACAAGTTTTCCTCAGCTTTCCACGAGCATCCAAAAGCTCAATTTAAGCAACACTGCGATCGATGAAGTTCCCTCCTGGATTGAGAATATCGTTGGGCTCACACACTTGTGGATGATAGGTTGTAAGAAGTTACGAAAAGTCTCGGCAACAATTTGGAACTTGGAACATCTTGAGTCTGCAGATTTTACAGACTGTGGAGGAGTCACGTCAGTCAGTGATGCAAGTCTGGTGAAAACGGTAGCAGAATTACATGAGGAAATGTATCTCTCCTGCTCCGATTCAGATATTGACTATTTCCATTCAGATATTGACTATTTCTATTCAGATACTGAGTTCCTATTCAAAAATTGCTTCAATTTGGATCAAGACGCGCAGAAATTCATCCTACAGTCGAATTTCAGATATGCTATCTTACCTGGTAAAAAAGTGCCTACGTACTTCACGCATCAAGCTCGGGGAAGTTGCCTAACTGTCCCTTTACCTCAAAGCTCTCTTTCTCAAAACGATTTCGAATTTACAGCTTGCTTCATTCCTAACCCTGCTCCTGACTTCCCATATCCTGATGATAATATCATTATCCACTGGAAATTCAGAAGTGAAGAGGATACACATAAAGTTAAGTTTCACATGGAGTCAGCTAAGTTGGATCATCTGGTCGTGTTGCACTTTAGTTTCTGCTATGAACAAGATCCTCCATCTCAATTGGACTGCAACAATGTGGAGCTTGAGTTCGAACTCCATAGGGCTAGTCGTTATGGTTGGTTCAACTTAGACCACAACCTAAAAACTTGTCCCATTGAGCCATGGAAGATAAAAGAATGCGGTGTTCGAGTCTTGGATGTCTCTCAATCTCTGGATGATAATGATATTAGCTCTGAAACTGAGTACACCGATCAATCTGGAGAACGTGATATAGAGACTGAGGGAAGCAAGAAGCGAATACAGGTAAGCTTTGACATAAATCCAACAGAATACCATAACTGCTATCTCTTGATTCTCTTTTTCAGGATCAACATAAAAATGAAAACATTATCTATTCTAATAGATTTATTTATTGTGATGCAGATGACAGTTGTAACATCTCAAGAACCTTCCAACTCTCTCTCCGGCCAAACTGCAATGAACCAAGGATCGATGGCTCTGAATTTGGATCTTGCCTTAGGGCTGAGTGGAGCTCCTCCTCACGTTTCTTCTAGAAGCAAGGTGTACTCGCCATTAACTTCTTCAAGGAATTTTCATGGTAATGGTGATGGACCATCACTGAATCTTTCCCTTTCTCCTTTTGATCCGCGTCTCGAGGAAGAAGCTGTGTATTTTGATCCCATGATAACGGAACAGCAACACACAGGGACACCCAGTGAGGAGGATTCTTCGTCTTCTCAACAGCTTAATACACTTTTTCAGGTGACCCCAATATCTTAAATATCCATTTTATTCAAACTGAGATACTAAATTTTACTCTAACAGATGATTGAATATCATTTTACTCAAACTGAGATACTAAATTTTACGCTATCTCTTGATTCTCTTTTTCAGGATCAACATAAAAATGAAAACATTATCTATTCTAATAGATTTATTTAATGTGATGCAGATGACAGTGGTACCATCTCAAGAAAATTCCAACTCTCTCTCCGGCCAAACTGCAATGAACCAAGGATCGATGGCTCTGAATTTGGAGCTTGCCTTAGGGCTGGGTGAAGCTCATCCTCACGTTTCTTCTAGAAGCAAGGTCTACTCGCCATTAACTTCTTCAAGGAATTTTCATGGTAATGGTGATGGATTATCACTGAATCTTTCCCTTTCTCCTTTTGATCTGCGTCTCGAGGAAGAAGCTGTGTATTCTGATCCCATGATAATGGAACAGCAACAAACAGGGACACCCAGTGAGGAGGATACTTCGTCTTCTCCACATCTTATACACTTTTTCAGGTGACCCCAACATCTCAAATATCTTTTTTATTCAAACTGAGATACTACAGAGTACACATGATTGAATAAATAAATTTTTTACTCTAGCCATCTTTATTTTCCCCTGCAGATGATGGTTATAACATCTCCAACTCAGTGACGAGTGATCAGTTGAGAAGTTCTCCTCAACTCTAAGGCTAGTACACTGCGATTGAAGTAGTTCCTTCTTGTATTGTACATTTTCTCAATTTCCCTTGCCATTTTCCAATGTGTCTATCACTATGATACAGTAGAACCTCTATAAATTTATAATCACCATAAATTAAGAATTGTCTTAAGCTCCAACCGGTTGTTTACCTTTAAATCTCTCTCGTCAGAATCCAAAATCTGTATGCTCGCTGGAGCATGTATGAGCCACTGGAAGATCAGATGGAGAAGTTCCTTATTGTTAAACATTGACATGATAGTGTTTCGCAGATGTATTTCCAGTGAAATGTATGCCTTGCTAACTTTCGCTCAGAATATCTCAATGAAGTTAGAATGAGAGGAAGCAGGCTTGAAAACTTATGGGAGGAATCCAGGTCTTTAATCGCAGGACATTGTAAACGTTTAATAGTAGTTTTTGTCGCTGAGGAGATAAGGAAACCTGCTTGGTCTCTCTTCGCATTTATTATCTTAAGAGTAAAGGAAACATTTGTTACAAGAATTTTTAATCTTACATTTTTAGATTATGTTGAAGTAGTGAAGGTTCTGGATTTATGTGGCATGTACGTATGTTTTATGTAATCAGTGACAAGAAAAACTCTTAACGTTGTTCAAATCTTGTTAGTTTCTTCTTCTTCAATAAATGAGGTATATGACATTCCACTGATTACTCTGATCGAGATGCGCGGGACAATCCTATGATCTTACCAGTACCTGGCAAAGTGCCAAGGTATTTCACACATTGACCGAGCTCGTGGAAATTGCCTAATGATGATCCCTTTACACAAGAGAGTTCATTTTGTCAACAAGGTTTTGGAATCAAAGATAAATAAAATCTTGAGAAATTCTCTTGGATGCCACAAAAACAAGTTTATCGTCCTTAGATACCACTAAATCTAAAATGTTCCTTAGATACCATTAGTGTGTTGGGAAAAAGATTGTTATACCCTTATTTTAAATTGATTTCATTTCATTTTTTTATTATATAAACATTTCTGATTTCATTTAACTTTATAATATTTCTTTTTTTCAATTTTTATTTCCTCTAATACATACGATCGGAGAAGACGACTCTGACGACGATGACGACGAATCGACGGTGACGGCGTCGACGGACTGATCGGTGAAGGAG
Source organism: Draba incana (assembly GCA_963576765.1). NCBI lineage: Eukaryota > Viridiplantae > Streptophyta > Magnoliopsida > Brassicales > Brassicaceae > Draba > Draba incana. The sequence goes on from OY755208.1 coordinate 939,321, forward strand.
ATTCTATCAACGGTGGGCGATTTGGTGGTCAACGGTGGTGATAGATCGGAGATAATTTGGTCGATTCGTCAGAGAGATTCATTCGCCGTAGAGTTTTGGGAGCACAATTCGAATTACAATCAAGCTTATAAGACTCTGTTTTTGGATTTCAAATCGATTAGGTATGTGTGTGTTTGTGCTTCATCTTTTCCTTTGAATTTTGAATTTCCAGAATATGTGTGTAGCTTTCACTGTAAAGATTGTGATTGTGGATTGGAAATCAATAGTATTGGAAATTGATTGTGACTGATTGGAAATTGATTGTGACTGTGTTTGTTCTTCATCTTTTGCTATGAATTTTGAATTTCCAGAATCTGTGTTTAGCTCTTTTGATTTCACTGTGAAGATTGTGACTGTGGATCCCAAATATGTGTTTAGCTCTTTTGATTTCACTATTAAGGTTCACTTGATAGTAGAATTGGTTCTTCATGATGAATTACATTTAAGTTGAAACTCAAATCGATTATTCCTTTCACTGTGTAATCTGTGTGGTAATTATGTGTAGTAATTTTGTGTGGTAAACGATTTGGGATTGGTACATTCATGAAGAAAGTACAAGAAGATAGTGAACCAACTCGCTTGTGTGTAACGGTACGTCGCAGATGCGGGAGATGTGGTAGACAAGGATCAAAACCTAGAATAACCCCAAAGTTTAACCCCAATTTTCAAATGACCCGAGAAAAAACATTTTTTTTTCTTTTTCTTTTTAAACCGAAAACTGGGTGAAAACCCAAAAAAACCATGGAAGTTTCGCTTAATTACGAACCCAACCAGGCCTACCCGACCCGAATCCGACCCATTCTGTGACAATTCCGGATCCGATCAATAAAACCGCGACTTCTGGGTTATCTTCTTCGTTTCAAAAGTTGAAATTTCCTCTAAAAATCGGTTTCCTTCTTCGCACAACCGAGTAAAACTAAGCATCTGCTTGCAATTCGGAGGATATATCCTTGCAACTCAACCCAATTCCTCTTCTCTAAGGTATGAATCAATCCCAATTCGAAACCTATTTCTTTTCGATTTCGATTAAAGATAATCCGACCAAACCTAATTCTTCTCTTTGTCGATTTGTTAGGTCATGGTCTCTAAATCCGACCCGACACCCTGACCCATACCACATAAAGCGGATAAAACTGACCCAAATCGTCCACTCGTCTTCATAACGGTTCCCACGATAAAATTGAAAAAAAAAATCAGTACAACTAGGGGATAACTAGCTGCTGCTAAATTTCACAAATCCATCAAATTTTCATCCTCTTTCGTGCACAGGGTTTATTTCGCGATCTAGGAGGTAAGGGTTTATGAATCTCTTTCGAATCCGTTAAGTTAAATCTCTTTAATGTCGTAGAATTGGGGGAATTTGAAACTTGATTTTGATTTTTGCGATTTCTCCTAGAAACTATGCCGCCGCGTACAAAGTTTCCTTCATTTGGAGTAGATGGCCGTCCTTTACCGCTTCCTTCTATGATTCGAGCGAGAGAAGCAGAAAAAAGGATTTACGAAGATGAGGAAACCGAGAGTGATGAAGAAATGAGTTTGGAGGGAGGAGGTTCGGGAGAGGCCGGAGAAGATAGAGTTTTAGAGGTGGGAGGAGGTTCGGGAGAGGCCAGAGACTAAGAGGATGACGAACACTTGGTATGTGACTTCAAACTTGGAGAGTAACACTTGGTATTAGTTGTATAAATGGGAGTAATACTTGGTATAACTGGCAGCAGAAAAAGTAACACTAGGTATTAGTGGTATAACTGAGAGTAATACTTGGTATAACTGGTAGCAGAGAAAGTAATACTAGGTAAAACTGGAATGATAAAAAGAGTAATACTTATTATCTTTATGATTTGCAGGATTATTCTGAGCCAACAGGATTATTACCAACGATGTACTTCGACCAAAGCCAGTATGAGAAGAAAATTAAGCTTCCTACAAGGTGTCACCTTATGAAGGCCGTAGATACCTTAAAATCAAAGCTTAGTGCGGAGTTAAAATGGTTTGTTAAGCATCCACAGTTTAAGCATTTCTTTCACATGCATTTGGAGACAAAGCATAAGGGTCAAGGGATGTGGATGCTATTTCTTCATGGTGCTATAACTTCAAAGAAGCGGGAAGCTTGGTTCGTTGTAAACGGTGTTCCTATAAGGTATTCACTCAGAGAACACGGTATCCTCTCCGGTTTACACTGTCATAATTATCCATCATTGGATTAGAGAAATTTTGGCGGTTTAGGGTTTGCGAGGAGGAATTTTGACTTAGGATCAACCATAACCTATGAAGTTGTGGAGCATAAGTTCGTGAACATGGGACCTTGCAGTGATACGCTGAACATGGCTGTCCTATATTTCTTAAGTTTAGTGATTATTGGGAACGAAAAGCAAGGGGAGAAAGTAACCGGTAAAAACGCACCAAGTGTAGAGTCCTTCTTTATTAGAGCGGTTAACGACCTAGGATGGTGTCGTACGTTTCCGTGGGGATGTATTTCTTTTGAGAACAATCTGGAGAAAATGAATAAATTGTACACGGCATTTGAAGGAGAAGTCAAGAGACCTTCTTGGGTTTATCCTAGTTTCACTATTCCTTTGGAGGTAAATCAGCTATTAAGAAATTGCTAATGTGTTTTGATCTTAGTTTGAAATTGCTAATGTGTTTTGTTTAATTAATTTGTAGATTCTGGCGTTTGAGACGATTCCAGAGTTGAAGTTGAAGTACCGAGAGCCTAAGGAAGGTGCAAGTCCTATTTGTCCAAGGATGTGCACGACTAAATTCCAGAAGCATTCGGTGTCGGGTTTTTCACTTTCTGACTTATATGACACACTGGGAACAACTAAGGTTAGTAATACTAGAAAAACTACTAGTAATACTGGTCTTGTTAGTTAGTAATACTAGAAAAACTACTAGTAATACTGGTCTTGTTAGTTAGTAATACTAGAAATACTACTAGTAATACTGGTCTTGTTAGTTAGTAATACTCATGTTATTTATGATTGTGTTGTAAAATCTTACAGTATTTTTTGTATAATGATAGGACATTCATAGTGTTTTGCGCCCAACTGATGGTGAGCGAGCTCTTTGTGCTGAAATCTTTGATGAGGAGCTGCACGACGATCGAGATTGTGATGACTACATCGTTCAAAGTTGGATGAATAGGATTTTTGTTGAGAAGAAGCGTGTGTTTCTTCAACAGTTGTACGACACTGATGTCCATGCCCTAAGGAAAGAGGCGGCTGAGAAAGAGGCGGCTGAGAAAGAGGTTGCTGATCAAGATGGTGGTGAGAAAGAGGCGGAGAAGAACCGGCTAATGTGGCTAATATGGAGGAAGAGCCATTTCTACTGATGTCGCAGGTTGTGTCTACTGATGAATTGGAAAAGATGAAGAAAGATATGGAGAAAATAAAGGAAGGAATGCTCAAGATGACTAAAAGTATGGAAGATGGTTTTCTAGGTTTGAAAAACTTGATGAGTGAGCAGGAGAAAAGGCTAAAGGTAGTGGAATCATATATGAAGTCGAAAACTACGTATGATAGCCATTTTGATCCTGTTAGTTATGATTTTGGTGGTGGTACACCTGGTGGTTATGGTGGTACAACTGCTGGTGATGGTGGTACAACTCCTGGTGGTGGTGTTGCTGGTATTACTGATGCTGTGGAGACACCAGCTGGTAATACTGGTGCTGGGGAGGCACCAGCTGGTAATACTGGTGCTGGGGAGACACTAGCTGGTGGTGGTGATGCTGCTATGACACCAACTGCTGCTGTGGAGTCACCAAATGCTGCTCTTGAGACACCAACGGCTGCTGGTGGTGATGCTGCTATGGAGACAGTAACTGCGGCTGTGGTGACAGCAACTGCTCCTCCAGAGACACCGGCTGCTGGTGTTGATGGTGCTGGCCAGTCAGAAGGTGAAGAAGAGGAAGAAGAGAAAGATGGTGAAGAAGACAATGAGAAAGGAAGTGAAGAAGGGAAAGATGGTGAAGAAGGTAGTGGAATCATATGTGAAGTCGAAAACTACGTATGATAGCCATTTTGATCCTGTTAGTTATGATTTTGGTGGTGGTACACCTGGTGGTTATGGTGGTACAACTGCTGGTGACGGTGGTACAACTCCTGGTGGTGGTGTTGCTGGTATTACTGATGCTGTGGAGACACCAGCTGGTAATACTGGTGTTGGGGAGACACCAGCTGGTAATACTGGTGCTGGGGAGACACCAGCTGGTGGTGGTGATGCTGCTATGACACCAACTGCTGCTTTGGTGAAAAGACGAAGATTAAGCCATCAGATGCAAAGAAGCCTCCCTACACCACTTTGACGGAGGAAAAGAAGAAGAGGAAGATGAAGAAAGCAAAAGTCACTTGATCCAACATTTACCAAACTCTAATACTATGAAAAACTGGTAATACTACTTGTAATACTAGGTAAAACTGGTAATACTATGTATGCTGGTTATACTTGTAATACTAGGTAAAACTGGTAATACTACGTATGCTGGTTATACTGGTAATACTAGCTAAAACCGGTAATACTACGTATGCTGGTTATACTGATTATACTGGTAATACTAAGTATGCTTGTTATACTGATTATACTGGTAATACTACGTATGCTAGTTATACTGGTAATACTACGTACTGCATATGCATACAAAGATACTTGAAAGTAATTAAACATAGATTCATTACACACCATAAAAATACTTAAACAAAAATTCCTTACAACCATAAGAGTACTTAAAAGTAATTAAACAAAAGTGAAGGATAAGCTCTTCTTCACTTCAACCCCAACTCGATCTTCACTTCTTTTGCTTCAATCACATATCCTTAAAAAACTTGTTGAATTCCTCCATAAAACGAGCCATATCTTCTTTAAGGATAGCGATCTCTTCATCCTTCTGTTTCAGCTCCAACTGGATTTGCCCAATGAGAAACTTATGGTTTGCCATATCTCTCCACCTCTTCGTGTTCTCGTCAACCTCCGTCGTTAATTTTTCCACCTCTTCTTCCATAGAAAGATCCCAAGCTTTCCTAAGGTGGAAGCCCTCATTCTACACAGAAATACAAATGCTGGTTATACTGGTAATACTAGTTAAAACCGGTAATACTACGTATGCTGGTTATACTGGTAATACTGGTAATACTAGCTAAAACCGGTAATACTACTTATGCCGTGAATACTGGTAATACTAGCTAAAACCGGTAATACTACTTATGCCGTGAATACTGGTAATACTATGGGGGCACAAACTCACCTGAAAGACTTGACAAGTAAAGAATCTCTTTTCGGCCAGCATCTCGTGGATTATGGGGGCACCACAAGGACACTTCTTGGGGATCCCATATCCCCCATCGGCAACTCTTCATGTCTTCATAGTAAGGATCCATGACAACAATTGATTTTGAAGAAAAGAAGAGAAGAGAAAGATTCGAAAGAAGAAGAGAAAGACAATACTCGATTTGAAGAGAAAGAACCCAAAACCCTAGATTTCGCGATTTGGGGACATCAACTTGTTTAATGTCACGAAGTTGTAAATTATTTGTATTTGGATCGCAAACATAAAAAAAAAAAAAAAACGTGTGATTGATATAAACACGTGTTCTTTGATATAAAAAACGTGTGCTTTAAATATCACATAGTATTCCAGTGTTACAAATTGAACTCATAGTATTCCTTTTGACGATTTACATACTTTACCAGTTATACCTAATTAAAAATTAAAATTTTCTGTAGTCCACTTCATTTTTGAAATTTCTAACACATTTCATATGATTGTGCACCATCATATTTCCAAAAACACATTTTACTAGAGTTTCACTTAGTAAAGTCTATCACACTAACAAAACCTTCTTTAAAAGTACTATGTTGTTCTATGGTGATTGTGGGAGAGTAATCATAAATACATTTTTAAAAAAAATAATTTTGTAAAGTAAATTAACAATGAGCTGTTCTTATGCGACATATAATTCAAACACATAAATAATTGAAACACATACATAAATGATCGTAACAATGAAAATTCAACCCTTAGTGTTCCTTTTGTAAAAATTTCAAAATTCGTTTAATTTACTTATATTTGGGACTAAATTATAATTGTTCTTATATTTGGGAAGATTATACCAGTAGTACGCAGTTTTACAAACACAAATACCAGTAGTACGCAGTTTTACATACACAAATAGCAGTAGTACGCTCACTCGCCACCACTTGGGTTCTCAAGCTCAGTAATTTGAATCGCCTTCTTCTTTGGTTGAGGTTCTCCTGTTGATGGAATCCTTCTTACTCGACGTCTTCCCTTTTTGGTCTTTTTCTTTTTCGGAGGTAACATACTTTTTGCTTCTACATTTGCGGGAATATTCCACTCAGACTTATGCGGCACTGGATAAATGGTCTTGGAATATGCGAAAACCCACTGCTCAACGTAATACTTTGGTGAACACAACTCAAATATCTCGAAGCTCCTCGTTCTTGATTCTTCATTCATGAGGCTATAGAGTGCGGCTATTGCATGGACACAAGGAAACTGGTCAATATCAAAACGTTTGCAACTACATGTTTTGTTTCGCAAATCCACCCTATAATGAATCCCATCCCGTCCAACCACACTATATTCAAGCATGTACATGTTTAGCTCCGTCGCAATCAAATGAGTCGCTTTTGCACATCTCTCGTGCACTATGTCATTTACCTTCGGCACAAGTTGCTTCATGTAGCTTCCGTAGTTAATGCTCTCTTTCCTATGCTTGTTAAACCATTCGCAAATTTTGTCGACAATCGCATCCATCATGGGTAACAAATTGTAGTGTCTTGCCTCCTCAATCACTTTGTTTAGAGACTCTACACAATTACTTGTGTCTATGTTGTACCTTGCTCCGGGAAAATAGCATCTCGCCCATTTTGACACCTCAACGCTTTTATCTAGATATTCCGCTACTTTAGGATATCGTCTTCTAAAATCATCATACCTTCTTATAAACTCATGGTCTGTATAAATCTGAGCAATATCCCTGAATGTTTGTGCAACTACTTCTTTGTTGACGTGCGAAACTTTTAGCCTTACGTTTTGGGACAAGTGGAAGATACAATACCCATGTGTAGACTCGGGGTACACCTCACGCACTGCCTTAATGAGGCTTGTGTTTCTGTCACTCACCAATACCAGCTCCTTCTCCTTCTCATCCTTAATAGCGGTTTTCAGAGTCGTGAAAAACCAATTCCAACTCAAATCATTTTCTCCATTCGTTACAGCAAATGCAATCGGATAAGTGTGACGATTAGGATCCTGAGCTGTTGCAATCATTAGCACACCACCGTAACAAGTCTTCAAAAAAGTGGAATCCACAATGAGAACTTTCCTCATCGATTTAAACCCTTCAATACAAGCTCCTAGTGCAATGAATACATACTTGAACCTTCCTTCCTTCCTTATCCAACTCAACATTTGTGATTGTTCCAAGATTCGCTTTCTCTAGCATATGCAAATAAGAGTACAACTGATTGTATCCTTCTTCTGGATCACCACGCAACTCGTTAGCAGCAGCATACCTTCCCCTCCAACATGTAGTATATGATGGTGCGACACCAAATTTTCTTTGAACCAAACCCATGAGATGTTTAGCACTAGGAGTCTGCATTATACCTAGATAGTCTTCTCTCAAAAGACCAGCAACTAATCCTGCTGTGGCACTGTTTCTACTCTCGCTGCTTGTAGTAGCACTAGCCCGAGAGCATGTGTGCCAGCTTTTGTATACTTGTACACGAAAGCACTCTGAATTCTTCACCTTCGTAGTCCGTAAATACCATTCACACCCTTGTCTATGTTGACGACATTTCAACACATATCTATCTCTCTCACTCTTGATTGTTGTGAAGGCAAAACAACTTTTATGCGCACCTTTCTCAACAAAAGCTTTCACTTCCTTCTTATTATTGAATTCTTCACCTTCTTTCAAATCCAAACCATCTTCCCATCTCTGACCAAACTGATCCATTCCTTCCTCATCACCTGGAATATATTCATGCTCCGTATTGTTATCCATACTCCTATCCGAAGAGTAATCCATTCCGTTATCTTCATCATTACTTGAAGATATATTTTCAGTCTCGTCACGGCCATCATTATACAGTGCCTCATACTATTCTTCCAATGGTGTTTCGTAAAGAGTAAGAGCACCATGATTGCCACAACCTCTAGGAACTCCTTCCTCGTAATTCAAACCAACTGAACTACCTTCCTCTCTACCTGAACCTAGACTCTTCCCCTTCTCCAACTGATTCCTTCTTGAAACTAGACCTTTCTCCACATGCAATACACTTTTACATTTATTTGCATCCATCGACGTTAGATAAACATAAACGTCATCATCATCGACGATATATGATTTCCTCAAAGGTCTCGTGTCCAATGGTATGAAACTCAATTTCAGCTCTGCCGTAGATGAATTTATCCCACCTTTCTTGCATACACCTTTCAATAACATCGAATAACTAATCTCCTCCGCAGATAAACTCTTGAACAATAGTGGGTACATGCGATCTTCTGCTGAAATCCATTCATCCCCATCTCCGTTCTTTACATAATGTCCTCCGTAATCAAAATATATGCTTGTGCTCATTGTCTCCTGCAAAAATGGTAAATGTTACACTGGTAATACTAGGTAAAACTGGTAAAACTACTGGTATTACTGGAAATACTGGTAATACTACGTATGCTGGTTATACTGATTATACTGGTAAAACTACGTATGCTGGTTATACTGGTAATACTGGTACTATTGGTAATACTACGTATGCTAGTTATACTGATTATACTGGTAAAACTACGTATGCTGGTTATACTGGTAATACTGGTACTATTAGTAATACTACGTATGCTAGTTATACTGATTATACTGGTAAAACTGGTAAAACTACGTATGCTGGTTATACTGGTACTATTGGTAATACTACGTATGCTAGTTATACTGATTATACTGGTAATACTACGTATGATGGTTATACTGATTATGCTTGTAATACTGGTAATACCCAGTTCTTCCAACTTGCGGATTCCCCAACTTGCATTACTATCCGAGCAACTAAAGCTGGTTATACTAAAGCTATAACATAGTAGAACACACCTCAATTGAATTCAATGGCTGGTTATACTGGTAATACTAGCTAAAACTGGTAATACTACGTATGCTAGTTATACTAGTAATACTAGCTAAAACCGGTAATACTACGTATCCTGGTTATACTGATTATGCTTGTAATCACTAGTAGAACCCAGTTCTTCCAACTTGCGGATTCCCCAACTTGCATTACTATCCGACCTACTAAAGCTGGTTATACTAAAGCTATAACATAGTAGAACGCACCTCAATTGAATTCAATGGCGGATTGGGCTTCAATTGAACAAATGTGCTTCGGATTGGAATCAATGGTGATGGTCGGATCAATGGTGATGTCGTGGACCACGGGAAGAAGAAGAAGATCCGATTGAGCTTCAATTGAATAAATGTGCAGAATCCGCCGGAGATTGATGTCGCCACCGGGAAGAAGAGAAGAAGAGGATCGCGATTTGTTATTTTTAGGTTTTCTTTTTATTTTTTAATTAAGTTTTAGTGAGGTTAGTTTAGTAATTTCGCAGTTAAGTGAGGGTTATAAGGTTATATGAGAATTTTTTTGGTGTTGGAGGTTGGTATTTGAGAGAAAGGGTTGTTTAAAAATTGGATCCATATGATGAAGTTATATGCTTGTGGCAGAGGAGAACACAATAGAGAGATATGAAGAGTGATTCATTTCTATAGTATTATTTCAAAAGAGATACATTTTATTACTACTTGCAAATGGTTACATTTTTTATGGATTATGAACTATATTTTTTATGTTGATTTAGTTCTGGACTTTACTTAAGTTGAAACCAATTATAGTGTCCATCTTTGTCAAATTTATCAGGTCTCCTTTTCAATTACTTGCAAACGGTCTCTTTCTTGCTCGATTTAGGAATACCTTCCGGAATACTTAGGAAGCATTCCTAAACTTTGACAAATGTTTCCTAAATATTAATATATGAAGGATTCCTCTATATTTAGTAATACATTCCTAAACTCAAAAATTGATTTTAAATTATTGTGTTTGGGTTAACTATTCCCAAATTAGGGTATAGTTATAGAGGGGTTTGGGGTTTTTTAAAATTTTTAAATTTTAAATTATTGTGTTTGGGTTAACTATTCCCAAATTAGGGTATAATTATAGGGGTTTGGGGGGTTTTTTAAAATTTTAAATTATTGTGTTTGGGTTAACTATTCCCAAATTAGGGTATAGTTATATGGGCTTTGGGGATAGGGTTTAGGACTGTGGATTGAACTTGTATCTATTTTTGTCTAATTTCATATTTAGGAATACCTTCCGGAATACTTAGGAAGCATTCCTAAACTTTGACAAATGCTTCCTAAATATTAATTTAGGAAGGGTTCCTCTATGTTTAGTAATACCTTCCTAAACTCAAAAATTGTTTTTAAATTTTAAATTATTGTGTTTGGGTTAACTATTCCCTAATTATTATAGAGGGGTTTGGTGTTTTTTAAAAATTTTAAATTTTAAATTATTGTGTTTGGGTTAATTATTCCTAAATTAGGGTATAGTTTTAGGGAGTTTGGGGTTTAGATAAAACAAATTTTAAATTTTAAATTTTTGGATTTGGGTTAACTATTCCCAAATTAGGGTATAGTTTTAGGGGGTTTGGGGGTCTTAGTGTTTGGGACTTAGAGAAAATAAATTTTAAATTTTAAATTTTTGGATTTGGGTTAACTATTCTCAAATTAGGGTATAGTTTAAGAGGGTTTGGGGTTTTCAAATAAATTTTCAATTTTCAATTAGGATATAGTTTTAGGGGGTTTGGAGGTTGGGGTTTAGGGATTGAACTTGTATCTATTTTTGTCTAATTTCATATTTAGGAATACCTTCCTGAAGACTTAGGAAGCATTCCTAAATTGTGATAAATGCTTCCTACATATTAATTTAGGAAGGGTTCCTCTATGTTTAGTAATACCTTCCTAAACTCAAAGATTGAATTTAAATTTTAAATTTTTGAGTTTGGGTTAACTATTCTCAAATTATGGTATAGTTTAGGGGGTTTGGGTTTAGGGTTTGGTGTTTTAGTGTTTGGGGTTTAGAGAAAATAAAATTTAAAATGTGGGGTTTTTAAAAAATTTAATAATATTTCGGAAGGCTTTTCTAAACATATAGAATTTCTTCCTAAATGTAATAAAACCAGAGTCTAACAACACAAAAATTAAAAAACGTAGCAGCCTCAAAGGAGGATATCCCAAACAGCCTTCATCCGAAGTCTAACAACATAAAAATGAAAAAGGTAGCAGTTTTTGTTTTCTTCTCTCTAGAGAAATATGGAGTGTAAAACTCATCGAAAATCTCACTCGCCAATCTTGTTCTCATGTCTTCCGCCTCTTCGTCTACAAGTTTAGACATATCTTGGATCCCCATCGAGTGACATTCGATCATCTTCATGGTAAAAAGACCACAATGGGCGATGAACCTTGTCATAGGAGTATGTTTTTCTTCTAGCTTCTCAACTTTGAATGGTGTATGATCAACCTTCTCTTTACGAACAAAAGCAAGTAGGAAAGAGAACATTTCTAACACAAAGACAAAAATAAGTGATTACTTTTGTTTATGAACTATTTAGGAAACCATTCCGAAATGATTAGAAATCCTTCCTAAATATGGATTTCAGAAACTATTTAGGAATCATTCCTAACTATTTAGCAAGGTGTTCCTAAACAACAGAGCTTGAAAAACGTGATTGTAAACAAAAAACTATACCTGCAAAGGGTTGCACATGACTTGGAATAAAACAAATATTTTGATTCGGGCTCTTGCATTCCAGTACTGTGATCGAGCGCTTCTTGAGGTCGATGGCCAATTTGAGTCCTCCGTTCAAACTCTCCACAAGAAGAAGAGATATGAGTCCTCCTTTCCTTCTACCATTTGCTCTGTTATGTTATGCTCTACTCATGAACTAGTACACAAAAACAAAATGAAACATTTAAGAGTAAATTTAGCTCATAAACCAAACGTAACAAATTTATTTTATACAAGAAATACCCTACAAAGAAGTCATTTTCTAATGTGTTAGCTACTTCATAAAACGTAATTATAAGATTACCAATCGAAATATATGAGTATGAATAAGCCCAGAAAGCATACCTCATCAAAGATAATGGAACAAAGCTAATTCACTAAAAACTCCTTCAATCCATCATTCTAAACCCAAATTTTGTTCATGTAACAACAATTCACTAAAAGCATATCTAACTCCATTAATTAGTTCTTCCAAACCTAGATTCCAACACTCTACTCTCAGAATCAAACTCTAACAACAACAAGAAAATGAAATAAAATGAAAATTAGAAAGTAATCGAACTAATTTGAACAAAGACCTAGAAATAGAAATCAGAGATAGAGGATACAAGAATACATATACCTTGATTTTCCGACGACGAGAAAACGCGACGGAGAGGCGAGACGAGAAAACGCGACGGAGAGGCGAGACGCGACGGAGAAGCGAAACGCGACGGAGAGATCAACGACGCGACGGAGTGATTGACGACGCGACGGAGCGAGATGCGGCGGAGAGATCGACGATGCGACGGAGAGGCTCGAAGACGCGATGGAGAGACCGAGATCGGAGAAGATGAGAGATCGAGATCGGAGAAGAAGACGCGACGGAGTGCGATTTGAGCGGAGAAAAGTTTTTTTTTTTTTTTTTATCAGATAAACCTTATAAGAAAAGAAGGAGATTTTAGTCATTTTACTAGTCATTAGTGGTATCTATGGAACATTTCAAAATGAGTGGTAGATTTGGAAGGAAAACTTAAATTAATGGTATTTATGAGAATTGCCGTAAAATCTTCAATGAGTTATTATATACTCGAACATCTAGGATTTGAAAGCTAATTGTTCTCCATGGCTCTACCACGTCTTCAAGGACACGACGGAGAAATTTTCTCTTGTCGCATTGTTTATTGAAACCGTGAGTAGTCGCATTTGACTATTTTGTCATGAGATTTTGTTCTGTCTATCGTCTCGAATGGATTCTTCTTCTGGCAGGTGGAGATACCATGTTTTCCCTACCTACAGGGAAGATAATATCCGCAAATCATTCCTCATTCACCTTCTTCAGAAATTCATAGACCTTGAGATCCAGATCGGCCCTGAGCTCTTTTCAGCGATTAGAGACTCGAAGATCTCGATCGTCGACTTCTCTAACAAGTATGCTTCTTCTTCGAGGTGTTTGAATGAATTGGCGGAGATCCACGAATGTCATGAGGAATCGGATCAAATGGTGATTCCGGTTTTCTACGATGTTGATCCTTCTCATGTTAGACAACAGACCGGAGAGTTTGGAAAGGCCTTTGAACCACATGCCAAGGCAAATCGGAAGATGAGATTCAACCATGGAAGAAAGCTCTTTCAAATGTAGCATCTATGGCTGGATATGATTCTCACAACTGGTATCTTCTTCTTTTCTTTCCTAGATTTTATCTCAGAATTGGGATGGTTGTTCACATTTGACTAATGGGATTTAGGAGTGACGAAGCAAACATGATTGAACAAATCTCCAATGATGTGTGTAATAAACTTCTTTTGGATGATTTTGGTGACTATGTTGGGATTGAAGCCCATATAGAAGCAACTATGGATTCAGTGCTGTGTTTGGAATCTGAGCAACTGACAATTGTAGGGATTGTGGGTCCCACAGGGATTGGTAAGAGCATCATAGCAAGAGCTTTGTTCACTCGCCTCTCTAGCCAGTTCGACCACCGGGCTTTCGAATCTTATAAGACAACCATCCACGACAAAAAGATACCAGGCTTTGGCAAGAAGCAGGGTTGGAAAAATCACTTTCTATCGGATGTTGTATGTCAAAACGACATAAAGGTAGAAAGTTTAGGTTCGATTGAACAAAGTGTAAGAGACAAGAAAGTTCTTATCGTTGTTGATGATGTCGATGAAACGGAGCTACGAGAGACTATGTTGATACAACCCGGAATGTTTGGACCTGGAAGCAGAATTATTCTGGTCACTCAAGATAGGGAGATTCTCGAGTCACATGGGATTGAATTTATTTATGAGGTTCAGTTCCCATCTACACAACTGGCTCTTCAAATGTTTTGTCAATCTGCTTTTGGACAAACCTTCCCACCTGATGGTTTTATGGAGCTAGCAGCTGATGCTGTGAGGCTTGCCGGGAATCTTCCTTTGGCTCTCAACGTTTTGGGTTCTTCTTTAAGAAGGAAGGGCAAAGGCATGTGGGTGGAGATGATGCCTAGGCTCCGAAATGGAAATAAGAAAACTGAGAGAACTTTAAGAGCCTGTTACGATGGCTTATATTACACAGATATATTCCTCCAAATTGCGTGTTTATTCAATGGTCAGAGTGTCAATTACATCAAAAGTTTCCTTGGAGATGGTACTAAGATTGGGCTTCAAGTGCTGGCTAATAGCTCCCTCATATGTATATCACCATCAATCGATACTGTTCAAATGCACTGCTTGTTACAGAAATTGGGTAAAGAAATTGTTCGTGCAGAATCCATTAAAAATCCTGGAGAACGTCGATTCTTGGTGGATGCAAAGGATATTCGTGATGTATTTACTAAAAAGACTGTAAGTTTTTATATCATTCCTCACTTTACTAGAATATAATCAAGTCCTTTGGTGTTTGAAGAATTGTTGTGATTGCTCAGAAAGAAAATGATTTTCTTTTGTTGGGATTTTCTTACAGGGAACAGATCAAGTTCTAGCCATAATTTGTAAGACCTCAGAAATCAACAAGCCATTGTTTGTAGATGAAAAATCGTTTGACGGAATGTGTAATCTCCAGTTTATAAAAATTTACAAAGAGTGGTGGGGTCAGAAGACCAGTAAAATCAGATTGAATTCACCTCAAGGCCTCGTTTATTTACCCCCAAAACTCAGATTGCTACACTGGGATGATTATCCAGCGAAACATTTACCGTCTAACTTTAGTGCTGACCATTTGGTTGAACTTATAATGGTGGATAGTAAGCTTGAGAAGCTGTGGGAAGGAATTCAGGTACCTACTTATAATTTTTTTTATGTTAATAGTACAAAAACATTTGTTGTTTTTTTTTCACTCAGTTTGATTAATGAAACCTTTTTTATATGTAAAAGGTTTAGATCGTTTGGTCACCTATTTTGTTTTCAGCCACTTCAAAGGCTCAAGAAGATGGATACGGCAGGATCCAAATATTTAAAGGAAATTCCAGATCTGTCTTATGCAACAAATCTCGAGACATTGAATCTGGAGGGATGCACATCTTTGGTGACACTGCCTTCCTCAATTGGGAATCTCAAGAAACTGAGGGAGTTATGGATGTCTCGATGCTTAAATGTCGAGGTTCTTCCAACTGATGTCAACTTAGAGTCTCTTGGTTACCTTGGTTTGATGGAATGCTCAAGTTTGACAAGTTTTCCTCGGATTTCAAAAAACATATCAAGGCTTCATTTAGATGGAACTGCAATGGAAGAAGAAGATTGTTTATGGATTGTGAATCTCTCGGGCTTCACTGAACTTGTTTGGAAAAATTGTCCTCTGAGGTTTATGCCTTCTAACTTTCACCCGGAACATCTCTTTTTCCTCATTATGGAAAATAGCAAGCTTGAGAAATTATGGACAGGAGTTAAGGTAATATTTTACGTGAAATTCATTAGACAATTTTTTCTTTCTACTTGTATCCAAACTAGATTGCTACAAAATATTACAGTCCCATTCTACAATAACAATGGTTTATTTCTTTTCTCATCTTTCAGTTGCTTGAAAGACTCAAGATGGTTGAATTGTCGGGATCAGAAAACCTGAAAGAAATTCCAGGTCCAGGTCTTCCAACCAGTCTCACGCTTTTGTACCTCGACCGTTGCAAAAGTTTAGAGATGCTTCCTTCTTCCTTTCAAAATCTCGATAAACTGGAGGAGTGGAGCATGAAAGGATGTGAAAGCCTGAAAGTGATTCCAGATCTTCCAAAGGCCACCAATCTTGAGGAGTTGACACTTAACCATTGCGAAAGTTTGGAGAGGCTTCCTTATTCAATTCAAAATCTCGACAACCTTACAGAATTGGACATGACTGGATGCACAAGTCTCGAGGATCTTCCAACCAACATCAACTTAGTATCTCTCAAGCATCTCGGTCTTCGTGGATGCTCACGGTTGAGAACCTTTCCTCAGCTTTCAACTAGCATTGAAGAGCTCTATCTAGATGATACTGCGATTGAAGAAATTCCTTCTTGGATTGAGAATATCAAAGGGCTCAAATATTTTCGGATGAGACGTTGTGAGATGTTAAAAATCATCTCGGCGAACATGTGGAGCTTGAAATGTCTTGTCGATGTTGATTTTACAGACTGTGGAGGAGTCACGTCAGTCAGTGATGAGAAAATGTATATCTCCTGCTCCGATTCAGATACCGAGTTCCTTTTCCAAAATTGCTTCAATTTGAATCAAGACGCGCAGAAATTCATCCTACAATCATATTCTCGTTTTACGGTCTTACCTGGTAAAGAAGTGCCTACGTACTTCAAGCATCAAACTCCTGGAAGTTCCTTAACTGTCCCTTTACCTCAAAGCTCTCTTTCTCTAAACTATTTGGGATTTACGGCTTGTATCATTCCTGATTTTGGTACTGACTTCCAAGATTTTGCTCAAGAGATCATTGTCCACTGGAAACTCAGAGGTCTTAAGGGTTCACATAAAGTTAAGCTTCGCATGGACTCATCTAAGGTGGATCATCTGGTCGTATTTCACTTTAATATCTGTTTACAAGAAGATCCTCCATCTCAATTGGACTGCAACAATGTGGAATTTGAGTTTGAATTCCATACATTTCCGGTCTTGGTGACATACATACCATTTCCTTATCGCCCATAAAAGAATGCGGTGTAAGAGTCTCTCCATCTCTGGTAGGTAATGATAGAAGCTCTGGAACTGAATACACTGATCAATCTCCAAATAGTATTCTTTGTGATAAATTACGTATTCCAGAATGTAAAAGATCTGTTTTTTTTTGTGTGCAGATGATGGAAAATAACATCTCGTGAAGCTTCCAACTTATTCTGCAGCCAAACTGGTTCAGCTCCAACCAAAGTTTTTTCCAACTCCAGAATTAAAATTAGCAACTAGTGCATTAAACAATTTAAAGTACTGTAAGATTCTTAAGTTGTTTGACATGGCTAACATTTGCTTTAAGAAGATACTGTAGAATCTTATTGTACACAAGTACTTCGGCCTTCTCGGTTATACTTAATTTAAACAATGTAAGATTTAGGCATTTAATGGAAATGAAGAATGTAAGATTTTCTTTCTTATAATGACAAGAAGTGTTAGCTAATGCATTCACTTTTTTTTTCAAAGGGAAGAATTAAAATCAGCAAAATAGTGCATTAAAACCATTTAATTTACTTTTGAGTTTTTAAGTTGTTGACATGGCTAACATTTGCTTTAAGAGGATACATAGCAAATACTGTTGACAAGCCTATAAAATCTACAAAACTGCATATCTTATTGTATACATAATACTTCGGCCTTCGCTAGTGTGATCATTTGAAGAAAAAAAAAATGAATACTATTTTTGTTTATGTTTTTCTTATTATTATTGCCTTGTATTTTGGGAGGTCTAATGAATCTCTTTGCAACAAAAACACAGTAGCTTTCCAAAACCACCTTTTATCAAATCGTCGTATTCTTAAAGTTCATTGCAAATCCGGAACCGGCGATTTAGGTGACCATTTTTCTGAAATTTGAAAGTCCAACATATAATTTTAGTTTTCATGATAATATCATCGGTACTACGAGGTTTATCTGTAACTTATGGAAGAGAGCTAAACTGGAGTACCACCAATCTATTCGGGCATACGTGGAAGATCAATATGTTATTAGATGTGGAACGTTATATTCATGGGATATAAGAGATGATGGTATTTATTTATCAAAAGATAATAAGCCGGAAGAGCTCAAATACCAATGGATTAAAGATTAAAATGCTTATGATAATAGTTTTAATTGTTGTGTTTTAATTTTGATTTATGAATCAAATCTATAAGATTAATAAATAAAGGAAGGTCCTTCTTGGCTCCGGTTACGTCACAAAATAAAACGTCTAGAACAAACCTCAATCTTTCCTTGGAAAATTAGGGTTCTATCTTTGCCTCTCCATCCTCACATCTTATGTAGAGGCCAATGCATAGTCACTAGCTCTCTTTGGCTCTCATTCAGTTTCTGAAATAATTAACTTCACTGTTTGATCATATGCTTGGTTTATATGAAGCTTCTGCCTTTTAACCATCTTCAAATATATATATGTCCAATAACAACATAAAGATTCAAGCTCTCCACTTAATAAACTTAAAACTCAAAATGATCTTTACAAATTGTTTTTGAGACTAATTAATTTTTTAAAAAAATTATATGTCATTTTTACAGAGAATGTTTGATTTTTTAAAACAGAGAAAACAATCATATGTGTTGAACTCGGAGAGCGGGTTCTACACTGAATTTGTGAGGAGGTTCGAGATTCTTTGTAAAATGGATGGTAGATAGATTGTTTGAGAGCAGGGGTTCCGAGCAGGTTGAATAAGTATGATATTTTCGGCAGGATGTACGAAAAATGGAATTGTATTAGCTCTCAAAAAGTAGTATATAAAGCATAGGTTGTACAATGATGTGACACAACTATATATAGGACTTGTAAGTTAGGGCTTCATGTTCCTATGGTTAGAAATTAACCATATGCCTTACAAAAAGTAACTCATATGCAATAAAGTAACTAAGCATGTCTTTTGGGGAGAGTTGGGCTTTTTGGACTTGATGGGCTAAATCCAGGTGTAACAATATGTGAGTTCAATCACAAGTTTGGAAGTCTGTTTTGCAGAATCTGTTTTGCAAGTCACGTGTCTGAACCATACTGCATAGAAAATTATGCACTTGTTATTGCTGTTCATGTTCATAATCATCTTGCGCCCATAGTGATTTTCATGATGAGCCGTAAGAAATGGGCCTAACGGCCGATTAATAAATTTTTGGTACATTTCCAGACTTTACTCTTTTTTTGTCCCTTCTCTAGAGACTTCTCTCATGGCTTCCTCTTCGTCTTTCTCCTTCTACTCGCACTTGGAGTCGATACGATGTTTTCCTGAGCTTCAGTGGTGAAGATGTTCGCAAATCATTTCTCAGTCATCTTCTCAAAGCGCTTGATCGGAAATTAATCAACTCATTCAGAGACCACGGAATCGAGAGAAGCCATCCGATTGGGCCTGAGCTTTTATCGGCGATTAGAGAACCGAGTATCCCAATCGTCGTCTTCTCTAATAAGTATGCTTCTTCTACATGGTGTTTGAATGAATTGGCGAAAATTCACAAGAAATTGGATCAAATTAGGTGATTCCATCGGGATTGAGAGACATTTAGACTCAATGTTGTGCTTGGAATCTGAAGAAACTAGAATGGTAGGGATTATGAAAACTCAATTTCGAGAATTGGTAGAAACCGCTCTTGACAGTGCGTGCAAAGAGTTGTGAATTTCTCCTGAGTATGTCTCCCTTCTTCCTCAATCCAGAGGGTATACAACTCTTGAATGTCTCTTCATCTACAGATGGTAATAGTAGAAATGTATAGAGAATCGAAGAAATTATGTAAGTATTCTTCTATGAGAAACAAGAGTTGCATATCACAGAATAAACATCTTTGATGGGTTGTAATATTGCACATCGTACATCGGTTCTTAGTCGGAAAGGCTTTGGATTCGTGAGCTTAGGTTTTGTGTACTTGACTCGGGTACTAGCTGAAACAATCTTTCCGTTGAAACACTTATCTGCTATTGTCATTCCCTGGTTCATAAAGATACATAATAAATAGACAGAAGAGGATACTAGAGCCCAATTCGAAAGTATTGGAAAGAAACTTAGCTACCTTTTGAGTGGATTTGAAATTTTTCTTTCTTGCCGAAAATTTTCTTTTTCATTGCAGGATCGGTGTTATGCTCGACTTTCCTGCAAGATTGAAACAAAACAAAGTGTATCTGTGAGGTATTTGCTAAACAACATTTTCCTCACCTGTTACTATCCAAGGTTATAGCATTCTCCTTATCATCTCTTTCTTTATCGATATCCGCTGCAAGTAGCATTTTCTTTGTCGCCGCACTCCAATGGTAATGCATTTTCCTTGTCTTCAATCTCCATAGTCTCATCTAGCTTTGCTTTATCCATTCCACTTTCGTTTACTACCGCAGGATCTTCCCTTTCGATATCCACTGCATTAGTAATCTCTGCAATTTGAATTTCCTTTGCAGCAAGATCTTCTTTTCCTTCAACTTCTGTTTCAAAGTACCATGACCATAGGTAATGCATTTTCCTTGTCTTCAATCTCCATAGTCCCATATTGCTTTGACTTATCCAATTCACTCTTATTTGTTGCAGCATGATCTTCTCTAGCTAATTTAAGGAATCCCATAAATGAGTTTATTAAAATCGTAATTTTGCTATTTTTAAAAATCAATTACTATAAAACCCCAGAATTTCCAGAAATTACAGTACATAGGATCCAGAAAATCTCAATAGTCAAACAAAGGCTCCTCGAGTTGCAGTAGCCATCAATAATTACGTGATTGGTTTAGCTGTAGCTATAAAATAATTGATGTATAATTTGGTATGTAGCAAAAAAATAGCTGTAAGATTTTAGCTGTAACTATTTTAAAATTAAAGTATGATTGGTAAGTGTTAGATTTATGATGTACAATCATTTTTAATCATAGAAAAATTGAAAAGAAAAAAAAATGATATATAAATAATGATATGGAAAAAATATTTAACTATAAAATTACATATCAAAATTTATATGGAAAAATAATATATATAAAAATTTATTCTAGATAAGTATTCCACGTATAATATGATTTCTATATAAATTATTAGTGCAGTATGCATACACATTTATAATAGGGATAATTTCCAAATCTGCCATTATTTCACCAAAACTTTCAAAATCTGCCATTCATTTAAATTGTTTTTGAAATCTGTCATAAACAGTAAGGTATTTACCATTAATGAATTTACATATTTACAAAAATGTCATTTACTATTCATCTTCTTCTTCACTTTTTCTTCTATTTTTTGTAACCATTCTCTCTCTCTCTCTCTCTCTCTCTCTCTCTCTCTCTCTCTCTCTCTCTCTCTCTCTCTCTCTCTCTCTCTCTCTCTCTCAGACGATGGACGTCTACTGTGGTAGGTTGTGTATTTCTTGTCCTCTGTCTTGTATTTCTTGTCATCCGTTTTGTATTTTTCTCTCTTTCTCACTGGTGGATTCTCTCTCTCTCTCTTTCTCTTTCTCTCTCTCTTTCTCTCTCTGAAACGATGGACGTCTGTTTTGTATTTCATGTCCTCTGTCTTGTAATTCTTGTCCTCGTCTTGTAATTTTTGTCCTCTGTTTTGTGGACTCTCCTCCTCGTCTTGTATTCTTTTGTCATCGTCTTGTATTTCTAACTAATGGACTCTCTCTCCTCTCCTCTCCTCTCCTCTCTGTCTCTCTCCCTCTCTCTCTCTCTCTCTCTCTCTCTCTCTTTCTTTCTCTCTCCGAAACAATGGACGTCTGTTTTGTATTTCATGTCCTCTGTCTTGTAATTCTTGTCTTCGTCTTGTAATTTTTGTCTTCTGTTTTGTGGACTCTCCTCCTCGTCTTGTATTCTTTTGCCATCGTCTTGTATTTCTAACTAATGGACTCTCTCTCCTCTCCTCTCTCTCCCTCTCTCTCTCTCTCTCTCTCTCTCTCTCTCTCTCTCTCTCTCTCTCTTTCTTTCTCTCTCTGAAACGATGGACGTCTGTTTTGTATTTCATGTCCTTTGTCTTGTAATTCTTGTCTTCGTCTTGTAATTTTTGTCCTCTGTTTTGTGGGCTCTCCTCCTCGTCTTGTATTCTTTTGCCATCGTCTTGTATTTCTAACTAATGGACTCTCTCTCTCTCTCTCCGAAACGATGGACGTCTGTTTTGTATTTCATGTCCTCTGTCTTGTAATTATTGTCTTTGTCTTGTAATTTTTGTTCTCCGTTTTGTCTTCTATCTTATATTGTTCGTTTCTATCTTAAATTTTTTGTCTTCGTTTTGTGTTTGATAGTCCTCGGTCTTGTATTTCTCTTTTTTTTTTCACTGGTGAACTCTCTCTCCTCTCTCTCTCTCTCTGGACGTCTCCGAGATGATGGACGTGTACTATGTCCTCTGATGGTCTTGTATTTTTTGCCCTTGGCAATCAATTTCTCTCTCTCCTCTCTCTCTTTCTTTCTTTCTCTCTCCGAGACGATGGACGTCTACTATGTCCTCCGATGGTCTTGTATTTTTTGTCTTTTGCAATCAATTTCCTGTCCTCCGATGATCACTGTCTCATTCATCGTCTTTCGTTATGTTCATCACCGTCTTAACATCGTCGACCACCAAGATACGTCTATTTCAAAAAGAGGGAAAATGAGAAAAAGAGAGAGAGAGAGAGAGAGAGAGAGAGGAGAGTCCATAATGTCGAGAGAGAGATGTCTTGTAGAGAGAGACATTTTGTAGAGAGAGAAGAGAGAGAGAGAGAGAGAGAGATTTTCCTGAGAAAGATAGAGAGGAGAGAGAGAAAGATATCTTGGCTCAAGAAAGAAATAAAGAGAAGGCTGAAGAAATGAGGAAAGAAGAAAAATGATAAAAGTGTAAAAAAAATTTCACTAAAAAACAAAAGATTGACAGATTGGAAAAGATTAAAACAACAATGGCATATTGAAAAAGAATTGTGAAAATAATGGCACATTTGATAATTTTCACTTTATAATATATCAGTACCGATATAAATAAAATGACACAAATCAATTACATTCACATGTGTGATACATTTTGTAACGTAGATAATATAATGAAATATGAGGAACAAGGAAATGAGAAACATAGAAAATAGCGCTGGAAAAAGTAACAGGCCGAAATCGTTTTACAACCACTATTATTTTTCTACAGCAACGAAAATATGGATGTAGGAAATGAGGGTGTTACAACCAAATTTTTTTTAGACTATAATTTTAAAATCAATTTAAAGCGTGATTGATAACTTTTAATGCTTTAACTTAAATTCAAGGCTTAACCATATTTTACAGTCCAACCAATATTTTCAAAAAAAATAATAAATCCCCATGAATAAATTTAGGTGGAAGCCACCTCGAAGTCTTCTATGAGGTCTTTGAGTAAATGATATTTAATTGCTTCATTGTCCAAATTTCTTTCTGATCATATGATTGTCCAAAATCCACTTCAACATTATGCTTCCAAAACAAAGCCAGACCTCCACATCTTCCAATAGGATCTATAGTAAAAACCCTATCATAACCCAACCACTCTTGCAAATCCACCAAAACATTTCTTTTATTCATAGTCTCCATTAGGAAAAGTAACTCAGGGAAATGGTCCTTTCTCATCTCCCTTCACCTCGGAATCACCAAGTCTTGTGCACGGCCCAAGCCTTGACAATTCCAACTCAAGAAGCTCATTAAGGATTGGGCTGTCCCTCATTTGGGACTGCCAACGTTTTGTAGCGCTTAGCCTTGTAATCCTCATCTATCACAGATTCTTCATATTTCTTCTTCTCTATACTACAAACATCATTCCCTTTTTTAACTTCCACTATCCCTTGACCATTCTTACTTACCCCTCCTTTCGGCTTCCTTCTTGACATATGTGGCCTCTTTCGGGGTCTACTTCTTCTAGTAGCTTTCCCGGAAGAACTAGGTTCATAAAACCCAATTCTGTAATCCGTAGGAGAGTCACTAAAAGAAGGACCCTCAAATCTGGCACTATGGTATCCCCCATCTGAAAGCATATCTTCATAAACATGCTTCAAAGAATTAGCTTTCCCACTTCTAATCGCATCTTTAAGCAGAACTTGATTGACATTTCCTTTAGAACCCAAATTCCTTTCCTCCCCATTCCCCTCAAAACTGAAAACTAGACCTTTACCTTTATCCAAATCAGTCGTAACCAAAGGTTTAGGCTCTAAACGCAGCATAGATCTGACCCTCAGGGTCATTCTCCAGAGCTAAGATTGAACATTTGACCTTTTCTTCTCTGATTATTCTTTCATTACCATTTGCTGTCATTAAGAATTGCCTCATTCCTTGCAGAACTTCCTCATTAATCTTAGGACGGCCCGTAAGATGATTAATCCCCACTTGGTCCTCTCTCAAAACTCCAAACAAAGGGTCACTTTCGCTCATAATTTTTTGCTTCTCCCTTGAAGATTCCTTTGCCAAATTGTTAGCCCCCACCTCAATTCCATCTTTCATCCGCAGAACAAAGGGGCACTTTTCTTTCTCATGGGTTAACCTTTGGCAAGCATAACATCTTTTTTGAAATCTTTCAAAATCATAAAGAACTGAAGTTACATGACCAGATGGAAGATTTACCATCTTTGACCTTCTCACTGGCCTAGAGACATCAAATTTAACTTCCACTCTTACATATTCCCTAGTCTGCGACCTCAAGGGATCAAAAGCCACCACCATTACCTGACCAGCAAAACTACCAAGGTCTTCAATGGATTACCTGGGATATTCTTGAGACGAACCCACATCGGAATATATACTGTAAGAAACCCACTGGCAGGGACTCCACCCATCGCTTCAAAACCAGTGACCACTGATTATGGGTATGAAGAGCCCTATTCAAGATATCTTCTAAGTCTGATTCCTCTTTGAAAATGAACTGAAAACGCTGAGACGAAATCGCAATTCCTTTCACTTTCTCATACAATTGCCATTTGCGAGGCATATCCAACACCACATCACTTACCCGTTGACTATCCGGATTGAGGATTCTACCAACCAAGCTTAAACGATTCTCCTCGAACGAACAATACTCTGGGAGATCTGGGAGATTATAAGGTTCGTCAACTTCTCCGATAGACATATTCATCATTATCTTATCCAGACCACAAGACATCTGAAATCCACTCCCCACTCAAGACTCTACCTTCGATTCTTAGAAAAAACCTTCTGATTTCAACAAACTCAAACCCAGAAAATCACGAAAAAAACAACTGGAAAAGAACACCACCCCCAGAAACCCTAAAATCGTGAATAGTGCTTAAATTCAGCCCCAATTAGACAAACTTATCAATAAGCTGCCGACAATTGAGAAAGAAACAAACCCTCTACTCAATACAGAAGTTCCTAAGCCTAAAAAAAGGGAATTCGTCTTTTTTTTCTAGGATTAAATTCTCATTGACTAAATATAAAATGAGAAATTCCAGTATAGAAATTAAATTCTGGAATGTAATAGGTGAAGATAAAGACTATGCAAGTCTATTACCACCACATTTGTTTGCATTTATAAGTAAACTTCATATAAATATTATATTTTTTTTGTAGAAAGTGAGAAAATTCAAAAATGTTGAATTTAAGAATTGTTGAAGTGAAGAGTGTAGGGAATAGAGTTATAGAGATATGCCCGACCCAAAAATACAGCTAAAAAGAAAATGACGTTCACATGTCTGTCTTTCTCAATTGTTCTGGCTACCATTTTCCAATATATGAAAAAACCTTTTCTCTTTTTCTATTAATCTCGATCATTTGTTTTTGTTTACTTTTTTAACGCAAATAAATCTCTTTATTAGTAGTCATTAACAATGTCAGCACAGAGATGTATATTTATCCCTTTAAACGGTACAAGTTAGAATGACGAAAATATATATACCTGTCTTTTGTCAACAATATAATTACCATTGCTACATATATAAGTTTATAGAGTTAATTAAGTAAAACAAACCATCTAAAATACTAAAAAACCATGTGAATTTTATTCTCGAACTGGGCCTATAAGATATGGGCCTTATATGCTCTTTTAATTTCCACATGCAAAATCTTTTCTCAGCCCAATAAATATTATTTTCTCAAAGTCTCCCCAATAAGTCTTTTCTCAAGTCTACCCCAGTCAACCCCAAGTCCCCTCAAGAAGTGTAAGGTGGAAACAACCTTGAATTTTCCTCCAAGTTTTTGCGAAACTAAACGCCTAATTTCTCAATCATTTTTCTATAAATATCTAATGTAACATTTGCTCTTTAATTTCCATAAGAATGCTAGCGAGTGTTTTCTCTTGAGAATTCGTGTGCATCTTTTTTTCCCATGGCTTCGTCTTCTTCTTCTTCTCGCACCTTGAAATACGATGTTTTCCCGAGCTTTAGCGGTGAAGATGTTCGCAAATCGTTCCTTAGTCATCTTCTTAAGGAGCTCAATCGCAGATCAATCATTACTTTCATAGACCATGGAATCGAAAGAAGCAGCGAGATCGCGGCTGCGCTTTTATCGGCGATTAGAGAATCGAGGATCTCGATCGTCGTCTTCTCTAAGACGTATGCTTCTTCCACATGGTGCTTGAATGAATTGGCGGCGATTCACGAGTGTAAGGGATTTGGTCTGATGGTGATTCCGGTTTTCTACGATGTTGATCCTTCTGATGTGAGAAAACAGACCGGAGATTTTGGAAAGGCCTTTGATGCGACCTGCAATGGCAAAACGGAAGATGAGAAACAAAGGTGGATCCAAGCTCTCAGAGAAGTAGCAGACATCGCTGGAGAGGATTCTCGGAATTGGTATGTTCTTTATCTCAGAATTGGGGTTTCATTTGAATAGATTTCGAGATTGTGCTTTTGGTAGTGGGGAATTTGGTTATTGGATTTTTAGGAGTGATGAAGCGAAGATGATAGAACAAATCTCCAATGATGTGTCCAATAAGCTTTTTACACCATCCGATGATTTTCGTGACTTTGTGGGGATTGGAGCTCATGTAGAGGCAATTATGGATTCAATGTTGTGTTTGGAATCTGAGGATGTGAGAATGGTAGGGATTTTGGGGCCTTCAGGGATTGGTAAAAGTACCATTGCTAGAGCTCTATACAGTCGAATATCTAGCCAATTCCACCATCGGGCTTTTGTATCTTTTAAGAGAACCACCCAAAACAAAACGATAGCCGACTTTGACATGAAGCTGAGTTGGGCAAAGCATTTTCTATCAGAGATTCTATGTCAAAAGGACATAAAGATAGAAAGTCTAGGTGCGGTGGAACAAAGGCTAAAGCACAGGAAAGTTCTTATTGTGCTTGATGATGTGGACAAAATAGAGCTGCTAGAGACTTTGGTGGGACAAATCGGATGGTTTGGATTTGGAAGCAGAATCATTGTGGTCACTCAAGATAGGCAGATTCTCAAGTCACATGAGATTGAACTTATTCATGAGGTGGAGTTCCCTTCGAGAGAAGTGGCTCTTCGGATGTTTTGTCGGTCTGCTTTTAGGCGAAACTCTCCACCTGATGGTTTCAAAGAGCTTGCAGTTGAAGTTGCAGAACTTGCTGGTAATCTTCCTTTGGGTCTCGACGTTTTGGGTGGTTCTTTAAGAAAGAAGGACAAGGAGCATTGGGTGGACATGATGCATATGCTCCGATATGGTTTGAACGGGGAAATTGAGAGAACATTAAGAGTTTCTTATGACGGATTAGATGAAAAAGATTATCAAGATTTATTCGTCTACATTGCGTGCTTATTCAATGGTGAGAGTGTCAATTACATCAAAAACTTGTTGGAGACGAGTTTTCGCAGTGTTAACACTAGCCTTAGAACACTAGCTGATAAGTCCCTCCTACGTATAATTACACCACTCGAAACTGTGGAAATGCACATTTTGCTGCAAAAGTTGGGTAGAGAAATTGTTCGTGCAGAGTCAATTAACAATCCTGGAAAACGTCGATTTTTGGTGGATGCGAAGGATATATCTGATGTATTTAACGATAATACTGTAAGTTCTCATATATGATTTCACTCCTCACCTTATTTGAATTCAGTCGTCTTTGGTGTTTGATAAATTGTCCGAATTTTCTTTCGTGGGGATTTTTCTTTCAGGGTACAGAAAATGTCCTAGGAATACATATCGACACATCAGAAATTTACAACCCGTTATCTATTGATGAAAAAGCATTCGAAGGAATGCGTAACCTCCAGTTCATAAAGTTTTACATAGAGTGGTGGAGATATGAGTTCGGTAAAGTCAGATTGTATTTACCTCGAGGCCTCTTTTATTTACCCCGTAAACTCAGATTGCTACATTGGGATGAATATCCAGCAAAATGTTTACCTTCTAGCTTTAGTGCAGAATATTTGGTTGAACTTAAAATGGTGGATAGTAAGCTTGAGAAGTTGTGGGAAGGAGCTCAGGTACCAACTTGTACCTTTATTTTTTTCATTATTTTATACGGTGTTGCTTAGAATCTGTTTAGTATGTTTTGAACGTGTGTATTATCTTTTCCCCTACTTTGTTTTCAGCCATGTAGAAGCCTCAAGGTGATAGATTTATCTGGATCCCGAGATTTGAAAGAAATTCCAGATCTCTCTAATGCCACAAATCTCGAGATATTGGATCTTTGCAATTGCACATCTTTGGTGACACTTCCTTCCTCAATTCGGAATCTCAAGAAACTCATAGATTTAAGTATGTCTGGATGCTCAAATCTCGAGGTTCTTCCAACTGACGTCAACTTGGAATCTCTTGATTACCTCAATTTGGAACAATGCTCAAGGTTGAAAAGTTTTCCTCAGCTTTCCACGAGCATCGAAAGGCTCTATTTAAGCAACACTGCGATCGAAGAAGTTCCCTCCTGGATTGAGAATATCGTTGGGCTCACACACTTGTGGATGATATGTTGTAAGAGGTTAAAAATCATCTCCGCCAACATTTGGAAGTTGGAAAATCTTTATTCTGTTGATTTTACAGATTGTGGAGGAGTCACGTCAGTCAGTGATGCAAGTGTCTTCTACCCCGATTCAGGTGCCAAGTTCTTCTTCTCTAATTGCTTCAGTTTGCATCGAGTAGCGCATGAACTCATCCTACAAGCAAACTCCCGTCTTTCGGTCTTACCTGCTCAAGAAGTACCTACATATTTCACTCATCAAACTTCTAAAAGTTATTTAAGTGTCTCTTTGGACCGTTTACCTCAAAGCTCTCTTCCTCCAAACTATTTGCTAATTAAGGTTTGCATCATTCTTGGACCTGCTACTGACTTCCAATATGCTTATCCAAAGATCATTGTTCACTGGAGATTCAGAAATGAAATGGGTGCTCATAAATTTAAGCTTGACGTGGACTCCACTAAGTTGGATCACCTGGTCGTGTTTTACTTTCATATCTGCCTTAAAAAAGATTCTCCACCTCAATTGGACTGCAACAGAATGGAGTTTAAGGTCGAACTCCATAGGAATGATCGTTGTCTTTGGTACCACATAGATGGGTATGGCTGCGACCTAAACACTTGTCCCGATTTGCCTCACAAAGGATGCGGTATACGAGTCTTGAATGTCTCTTCAACTCTGGATGCTAATGATAGAAACTATGAAACTGAGTACAACCACCACCAGCTTAGAGAAAGTGATGCAGAGAGTGGGAGAAGCAAGAAGAGAATGCGGGTAAGCTTTTGTCATAAATTCAACTAAAAACTCTATATAAATGCTACCTCTTGAGATTCTCTTTTCCAGGATCAGCGTGAAGATGGAAAAACTATTTTTGATGGAAATTAAAGTTATTTATTAACGTGATTTATTTTTATGATGCAGATGACATCAATTACAACACTTGAAGAACCATCTAACTCTCTCTGCGGCCAAGCTGTAGCGGACACAGGATTTCCGGCTCCGGCGTGGGAGAGCTTGTTACATCGGGATCGTGCAGGCTCCGACTTGGAAGCTTTCGTCAAGTCTGGCTGGAGTTCCAGCTCTGGCGTCTTGTAGAAGCGAGGTGATCCTTATTATCCAGGTCTTTAACTTTTTTTTGTATTGATCAAGCAAGTGTTTATACATATGAAAACAAAATCTCACTGTTCTCGAGTGTAAGTTGAACCAACAATACCTTTATAAATCAAATCTCAGACTTGTGATGCCAATCTCTTAGGGACATGAATACTATGGAAGTTTGGTTCCTCTGGGGCAGTCACAGGTCTCTTTTCCGCTGCAGCAATAATAAAAACAGAAGGTTTGTTGGTGTTTGCAGCTCTCTTCTTTCCTCCATGGTTTCAAAATATTAGAATCTAATATTAGTTTTCCTTCTGTTTCAGTCACTTTGGAAATCTCTTGGAGATGGATTTGTCATGTGAAAACTTGAACGAGTTTCCACATCTTTTAAAGTCCCACAAAATTGGTACGTTGGGATCTTAACTAGTGCAAAAGATTGGTGATGGTTTCCTTCAAAATTTTAAAAATTCTCAAAAAATTTTAAAAATTTTAAAGTTGGCCCAAGGCTGTTTGTGTAAAACTTTCAGCTGGACAATATCTTCATGTGGATTTAAATCACGTAAAATGATTTGCTTCACATCCTTACTGTATTATAGCCTATATGCAATGGTCTCCCATGATTGGGCATTTAATGGAAATAAAGAATGTAAGATTTTTTTACTTAAAATGACAAATAATGTTAGTTATAGCATTCACTTTTTAAGGGAAGAACTAAAATCAGCAAACAGTGCATTAAGACCATATAAAGTGTTTTGAGTTTCTTATGTTATACTGTATTTAAAAACATACATATTAAATTACATAGATTTATATAAATGTGTGTTGTTTTATGATTCGATAGTTGAAGTTATGATTTTAAATTCAGCTTTTGTTAGGTAATACCTATTTTCTATTTATGTAGTTTATATTCAAATAGTAATATGAGTCATAAGTAGGTTAATGGGTTATATTTGCATCGTTTATAAAAAGATACAAAACACATATTTGTACCAGTTGAAAATGCAAAATACTGACATATAAATAAGAATACATTTTTTTTGTTTAGCAAAAAAATAAATATAAGAAAACATTTTTTCATACAAAGCACACACCACATTGCTCCATTTTGTTTTTTTTGGTTTGATTATGACTTGATATATATGTGGTTCAAGTTTGTTTTGGTTTAATCAAATAATTTACGTAAACTAATATATAAGTTAGATAACTACCAAAGGTAACCAATGTTTAAAATATTAATTTTTTAATTTAACCTGCAAGACCCCAAACTCGTTGTCTATAAAATTATGGTAGGTCCACTCTTATATTTCAATTTTTGAGATTTAGATTGGTAGAACTTCTCGAGTTCTATCATCTTCCTAGCTATTAAGCACTATCAATTTTTCCAAATTTTTAAATTATTTATGTTTGGGTTAACTATGTTATATTAAGATTTAATTTTTTGGGTTTAAGGTTTGTGAGAAATCAAAACATTTTTTAAAATTGAAAATTTTGAGATATAAGTTTTTTAAACAGATTTATAAGTGGCATGTTGGTAAGAAAATAATTCAATAGTGGCATATCAAAAGTGACATTTTTATTTAAAGGTAGACCAATAAAATTAAAGCACCTAATCTTCTATCACTTAAATAACTTTGCATTTAATTGTAAGAGGATATAAAATCTACAATTGCAAATCTTACATAATACTTCGGCCCTGTCTACTATACTTAGTTTCAAAAAGATCATTTGATTCAAAATAATGAATCATATTTTTGTTTTTCTTTTCCTTATTATTGCCTTGTATTTTGGGAGGTCTAATGAATCTCTTTGTAACAAAAACACAGTAGCTTTCCAAAACCACCTTTTATCAAGTCGTAGTATTCTTAAAGTTCATTGCAAATCCGGAACCGGCGATTTAGGTGACCATTTTCTGAAATTTGAAAGTCCAACATATAATTTGAGTTTTCATGATAATATCATCGGTACTACAAGGTTTATCTGTAACCTATGGAAGGGAGCTAAACTGGAGTACCACCAATGTATTCGGGCATACGTGGAAGATCAATATGTTATTAGATGTGGAACGTTATATTCATGGGATATAAGAGATGATGGTATTTATTTATCAAAAAATGATAAGCCGGAAGAGCTCAAATACCAATGGATTAAAGATTAAAATGCTTATGATAATAGTTTTAATTGTTGTGTTTTAATTTTGATTTATGAATCAAATCTATAAGATTAATAAATAAAGGAAGGTCCTTCTTGGCTCCGGTTACGTCACAAAATAAAACGTCTAGAACAAACCTCAATCTTTCCTTGGAAAATTAGGGTTCTATCTTTGCCTCTCCATCCTCACATCTTATGTAGAGGCCAATGCATAGTCAGTAGTTCTCTTTAGCTCTCATTCAGTTTCTGAAATATTTTGCCTGAGCTTTCATTGGCGATTAAAGACCCGAGTATCTCAATCGTCGTCTTCTCTAAGAAGTATGCTTCTTCTACATGGTGTTTGAATGAATTGGCGAAAATTCACAAGAAATTGGATCAAATTAGGTGATTCCATCGAGTGATTTCGTCGGGATTGAGAGACATTTAGACTCAATGTTGTGCTTGGAATCTGAAGAAACTAGAATGGTAGGGATTATGGGACCTTCGAGAATTGGTAGAAACCGCTCTTGACAGTGCGTGCAAAGAGTTGTGAATTTCTCCTGAGTATGTCTCCCTTCTTCCTCAATCTAGATTCCAGAGGGTATACAACTCTTGAATGTCTCTTCATCTACAGATGGTAATAGTAGAAATGTATAGAGAATCGAAGAAATTATGTAAGTATTCTTCTATGAGAAACAAGAGTTGCATATCACAGAATAAACATCTTTGATGGGTTGTAATATTGCACATCGTACATCGGTTCTTAGTCGGAAAGGCTTTGGGTTCATGAGCTTAGGTTTTGTGTACTTGACTCGGGTACTAGCTGAAACAGTCTTTCCATTGAAACATTTATCTGCTATTGTCATTTCCTGGTTCATAAAGATACATAATAAATACACAGAAGAGGATACTAGAGCCCAATTCAAAAGTATTGGAAAGAAACGTAGCTACCTTTTGAGTGGATTTGAAATTTTCTTTCTTGCCGAAAATTTTCCTTTTCATTGCAGGATCGGTGTAATGCTCGACTTTCCTGCTAGATTGAAACAAAACAAAGTATATCTGTGAGGTATTTGCTAAAATGGAATCCAAAGTAAAGCAAGTAAACAACATTTTCCTCACCTGTTACTGTCCAAGGCTATAGCATTCTCCTTATAATCGCTTTCTTTATCGATATCCGCTGCATTAATAGCATTTTCTTTGTCGTCGCACACCAATGGTAATGCATTTTCCTTGTCTTCAATCTCCATAGTCTCATCTAGCTTTGCTTTATCCACTCCACTTTCGTTTACTACCGCAGGATGTTCTCTTTCGATATCCACTGCATTAGTAATCACTGCAATTTGAATTTCCTTTGCAGCAAGATCTTCTTTTTCCTTCAACTTCTGTTTCAAAGTACCATGACCATAGGTAATGCATTTTCCTTGTCTTCAATTTCCATAGTCTCATATTGCTTTGACTTATCCAATTCACTCTAACTTGTTGTGATCTTCTCTAATTTGCTATTTTTTAAATCGATTACTATATAACCCCAGAATTTCCAGAAATTACAGCACATAGGATCCAGAAAATCTCAATAGTCAAACAAAGGCTCCTCGAGTTGCAGTAGCCTTTGAGTAAATAAATCTATAATGAGTGTAATGAGAATAAGCTTTGTATAAGAATAAGATAAGATAAAATATACACATAAATAGAAATAAATCTTAAGGTTTAGGTGGAAGTCACCTCGAAGTCTTCTCGGAGGTCTTTGAGTAAATGATATTTAATTGCTTCATTGTCCAAATTTCTTTCTGATCATATGATTAGAACCCTTCTTTAGAAACACCAATGGAGGTGCTCTTAGGTGGAAGCCACCTCGAAGTCTTCTCTGAGGTCTTTGAGTAAATGATATTTAATTGCTTCATTGTCCAAATTTCTTTATGATCATATGGTTTTTTTTTTGTCTTTTCTCTCAATCATCTCCCATGGCTTCTTCTTCTTCTCCTTCCCGCACTTGGAGATACGATGTTTTTCCAAGCTTTAGCGGTGAAGATGTTCGCAAATCATTCCTCAGTCATCTTCTCAAAGAGCTTCAACGCAAATTAATCATTTACTCAAAGACCTCAGATCGGCCCTGAGCTTTTATCAGCGATTAGAGAATCGAGGATTTCGATCGTGGTCTTCTCTAAGAAGTATGCTTCTTCCACTTGGTGCTTGAATGAATTGGCAGAGATCCACAAGTGCTTCAAGGAGATGAATCAAATGGTGATTCCAGTTTTCTACGAGCTTCATGATCCTTCTGATGTTAGAAAACAGACAGGAGAGTTTGGTAAGTCCTTTGAAGAGGCCTGCAAGGGCAAAACAGAAGATGTGAAACAAAGGTGGATAAGAGCTCTTGGAGAGGTTGCAAGTATAGCCGGATATGATTCTCGGAACTGGTATGTTGTTCTTTTCTTATATTTGTTTCAGAACTAAGATTTCTAAGGGCATGTTCAATGGTGACATTTTGGGATCTTATGGGGTGTTTTTATAATATAAAATTATTAAAATAGTTGTAAAAAGGAGAAAGAGAGTGTTTTTGTGGGGTATATTGAGTGTGTGTTTAAATATAAAATTAATAAAAGTTGAGTAAAAGGAAGAGAGAGTGTTTAAAAGGGAGAGAGAGGGATATAATATTGGATCTTTTGGAGAGTGTGTTTAAAAGGAAAATAGAGTATTTAAATATAAAATTAATAAAAGTTGAGTAAAAGGATGAAAGAGAAGGTATAAAGTTGATTAAAAGGAAGAGAGAGTGTGTGTTTTAATAATTTTATATTATAAGCACCACATAAGATCCCGTGAAATCTGCATTGAACATGGCCTAAGGGTGTTCACTTTTAACTACAGTAAAACCTCTATAAATTAATACATCTATAAATTAATAATCACCATAAATTAATAAATTTTCCCGGTCTTAGTCAGACCAATGTAAAAATTAACAAAATTCAATAAAATGATAAGATAATAATTTTTTTGAAACTCATGTGTAAAATATGGTACCAATAATAATATAAATTAATAATCATGAATTATATATATATATATATATATTCTAAAATAATTTAGTGAAATATGACTTTCGTATTATATGTTTCTTTTAAACTTGGACTCTCGTGGCAACCATTTTTTTTGCATCAAAAACTTAAAGTGTTATTATCTCGATTTGCATCCCAAAATCATAAGATTTTTACACGCGATAAATGTTTCTTTACGTGTAACTACTTTGGGTATTGTAATTTCTTACTAAACTTTATTGAATTGCAACCGTAGTTTCTTCTAAACTTTATTAAATTTTAGAATATGTATCATTCTCATTAGAATTGTCAAGTAGACTATTGACTATTGACATATATCCTATTATGATAACGAGATTATTAGCATAATATGGGGTAAAATAAATATGTAAACATTAAAATATAGAAATATTTGAATAAATAAATTTTAAGAAGAATTTGTATGAATTTTAAGATAAAATTTTTATTTTAAATAAAAGTATTTTTTACAAAATATGGAACAAAAAAAATTTTCTATAAATTAATAAATTTTCGAAGTCCCAAAATTATTAATTTATAGAGGTTATTATTAATTTATAGATGTTTTACTGTATTGCATTTTAGGAGTGATGAGCCAAAGATGATTGAACAAATATCCAGTGATGTCTCCAATAAATTGTTTACATCATCCGATGATTTTCGTGACTTTGTGGGGATTGAAGCTCATGTAGAGGCAATTATGGATTCAAAGTTGTGTTTGGAATCTAAAGAAGTGAGAATGGTTGGGATTGTGGGGCCTTCAGGGATTGGTAAGAGTATCATAGCTAGAGCTTTATACAGTCGACTCTCTACCCAATTCCACCATCGGGCTTTCGTTTCTTCTAAGAGAGCAGCCATGCAGGACAAAGAGGACGACTATAGCATGAAGCTGGGTTGGGCAAAGCAACTTCTATCAGAAATTCTAGGTCAAAAAGACATAGAGATAGAAAGTTCAGGTATGGTGGAACAAAGGCTAAAACAATGGAAAGTTCTTATTGTTCTTGACGATGTGGATGACATAGAGCTGCTAAAGACTTTGGCGGGACGAACCGGATGGTTTGGAGTTGGAAGCAGAATCATTGTGGTCACTCAAGATAGGCGTCTTCTCAAGTCTCATAAGATTGACCTTATTTATGAGGTTGAGTTCCCATCTGAAGATTTGGCTCTTCAGATGTTTTGTCAATCTGCTTTTGGGGAAACCTCTCCACCTGATGGTGGTTTTCTGGAGCTAGCTGCTGAAGTTACAAACCTTTCCGGTAATCTTCCTTTGGGTCTCAACGTTTTGGGTTCTTCTTTAAGAGGGAAGCTCATGGAGGAGTGGGTGGAGATGATGCCTAGGCTCCGCAATGGTCTATACGGGAAAATTGAGAAAACATTAAGAGTCTGTTACGATGGATATATTCCTCTACATTGCGTGTCTATTCAATGGCGAGAGTGTCAATTACATCAAAAATTTGCTGCCTGACAAGGTTTACCCTAGTGTCGGCACTAGCCTTACAACCCTAGCTGATAAGTCACTCGTACGTATTATCGGACCACACAATACTGTACAGATGCACATTTTGCTGCAGAAGTTGGGCAGAGAAATTGTTCGTGAAGAGTCGATTCTCAATCCTGGAGGACGTCGATTTTTGGTGGATGCAAAGGATATATATGATGTATTTGAAGATGATACTGTAAGTTTTTCATATATGCTTTTCACGCTAGACTAGTTGTTTGATAAATTGTTATGATTGCTGAGTTAATGATTTTATTTTGTTGGGATATTCATACAGGGAACAAATAACGTTCTAGGCATATATTGTAACACATCAGAAATAGACGAGCCATTATCTATCGATGAAAAATCGTTCCAACGAATGCCTAATCTCCAATTTTTGAAATTTTACAAAGATCAAAGGGGCACAAAATACCGGTGAAGTCAGATTGAATTTACCTCGGGGCCTCATTTATTTGCCCCGCAAACTTAGATTGCTACATTGGGATGAATGTCCGCTGCAGTGTATGCCTTATAACTTTAAGGCGGAATATCTAGTTAAATTCAGTATGAAAGACAGTAAGCTGGAGAAGCTGTGGGAAGGAACTCAGGTAATACTTATAAATATGATTTGTTTTAGAACAAAAACTTTTTCTTTATTTTGATGAGTGAATATGGAGAAAATATAAAGTTGGAGAGGTCAAAAATGGCTGACTTAAAAAAGATATTGAACAGTGTATTATCTTGTTTTTGTTTTCAGCAACTTCGAAGTCTCAAGAAGATGAATATAGCAGGGTCAACTAATTTAAAAGAATTTCCAGATCTTTCTTATGCCATAAATCTCCAGAGAATGGATCTTTTGAAATGTACATCGTTGGTGACACATCCTTCCTCAGTTCAAAATCTCAAGAAATTGGTACATTTAAGGATGTGTGGATGCTCAAAGCTCGAGTTTCTTCCAGCTGATGTAAACTTGGAATCTCTTATTTACCTTAATCTCAGAAAATGCTCACGGTTGAGAAGCTTTCCACTACAAGAAAACAGCGTCTTTTCCGACGGAACATTATTTTCCGTCGGAACTCCGTCGTATAAAACCGACGATTTTCCGACGGTTAGCTGACCAAAACGATCCCGTCGACAATCCGTCATATTTGCCCGAGGGCATTCCGACGGTAACCCACTCCGTCTGTCTTCCGTTGGAATACCGTCGGTACAACCCGACGGAATACCGACGGTTAGACGCCGTCGTTATATTCCGACGGTATTCCGGCGGGTTACCGACGGAAATCAGATTTTCCGATGTCGGTAAAGTTTTCAGTGGTCGCCGTGTAAGAACTGTTTCCCGACGGCCATATACCGTCGGGAAACATGACGGAATTCCGACGGCCTTCCTACGGTGTTCGATGTCGGCAAAGATTGTGTGGTTGCCAAATCGTCTCCGGTGGCCGATGGGAAATTGGGGGGTCTGATGTCGGGGGTATTGACGGATTTCCGACGGGAATATGTTTTATATAAGGTAGCCGAATTCGTCATTCCATCGTATCATAATTTCTTTAAACAAACGAAATTCCAAAGATGAGTTCATATTTTCGGGCATGGATGGACGAGCCAATGACGGATGTGGGCTCGGACTTATTAAGGAACGAATACGCTCAAGGAATATGCGAGTTCATGAATTTACCCAGTAATATAGAAGCAGCCAAAAAAGGTCAGGATATCAAATGTCCTTGTTCCAATTGTTGTAATAGAATTAGTGTCGCCATTCATAATGTTTGGACTCACTTATATAGATATGGTTTTAGGCCGGGATATAAGGTTTGGTATTTACATGGAGAAACCAATTATGAATATGGTAGTACTAGTAGCAATGCACCTTATTTTCCAAATACCGTAGGGGAAACGGATACCGTATGGGAACCTACAGCAGGAGTAGATGTTGGGGTAAGTACGGTGGCGATGGTTAGAGATAATTTTAGAGAGGATTTGCAGTCGGGTGGGTATGAGGGTAATAGGGTTGAAGAACCTAATTTAGAATCTCGGAGGTTTTTCAATATGTTAGACGCAGCAAAGCAACCTCTATACAGCGGTTGTAGGGATGGTCATTCACCGCTGTCTTCTGCTACTAGGATGATGAACCTGAAGACTGATTATAATTTGTCCGAAGAATGTGTTGATGCATTCGCCGAGTTCGTGAAAGATGTTTTGCCAGAAGATAACCTGGCCCCAGGATCATACTACGAGGTCCAAAAACTTGTCGCCGGTCTTGGTTTGCCCTACCAGGTTATAGATGTGTGCATCGACAACTGTATGATATACTGGAGAGAAGACGAGAACCGAAACAAATGTAAATTTTGCCACAAACCCCGGTTCCAGGACACAAGCGGCAGGGTGAAGATTCCATTCAAACGGATGTGGTATTTACCCTTAACGGAGAGGTTGAAGAGGCTATACGAATCAAACCGCACTGCTAAGGCTATGAGATGGCATGCAGAGCATAATCAAGATGGAGATATCACGCATCCTTCTGATGCGGAAGCGTGGAAACACTTCCAATCCGTATATCCAGCTTTTGCATCTGAACGACAGAATGTATACATAGGCTTATCCACTGATGGTTTCAACCCGTTTGGCAAGCATGAAAGAAAATATTCACTGTGGCCGGTCATCGTAACACCTTACAATTTGCCTCCATCTATGTGCATGCGGCGAGAGTTCCTGTTTCTCTCAATTCTAGTTCCCGGGCCAGATCATCCAAGACGGTCGCTCGATATATTCCTCCAACCATTGATCTGTGAGTTGTAGATGTTGTGGGAGCATGGTGTTGAGGCATATGACGTTTCGGTCAAGCAGAATTTCTACATGCGTGCGGTTCTTATGTGGACCATAAGCGATTTTCCCGCATACGGTATGTTATCTGGATGGACCACGCATGGAAGATTGGCATGTCCTTATTGCCAAGACAATACTACAACATTCCAATTGAAGCACGGAATGAAGACTTCGTGGTTCGATTGCCATAGGTGTTTTTTACCGGCAAATCATCCATATCGTCGGTCTAAAAGACATTTCAGGAAGAATTTACAAGTGTTACATGGTCCACCTCCTGAGATGGATGGTCGAAGCATATTGGAACAGTTGCGAGATTTTGGTGCAGAGCGGACTCCTGAATGTGGGGGTAATGGCCATCACCCCGTCGACGGTTGTGGGGAATATCACAATTGGCACAAGAAGAGTATTTTCTGGGATTTGCCTTACTGGAAAGACCATCTACTGCGGCATAATCTAGATGTCATGCATGTTGAAAAGAATTTCTTTGACAACATCATGAACACCTTATTAAACGTCCCAGGAAAGACCAAAGACAACTGGAAGTCTAGATTCGACTTGCCATTGATTTGTTCGAGGCCATCTCTTCATGTTTTGCCTAATGGTAGATTGCCGATGCCTGCATACCGGTTAGACGCTAGGCAGAAAGCAGTATTTTTTGAATGGTTCTCAAAATTTGTAAAATTTCCAGACGGCTACGCATCTAATCTACGTAATTGCGTGGATTCGACGGAAGAGAAGTTTATAGGAATGAAGAGTCATGATTGTCATGTCGTGATGCAGCGTCTTCTTCCATTTGCATTTGCATATCTCCTTCCAGAAGCAATCCACCAAGCAATTGGAGGTATATTTCTTACTCCCCTTTGTTTCTTACTACCATAATATTATTATATATGTAGTAACTTGTTTAATTTTCGTTTATAGGAGTTGGTGCATTCTTCCGCGATTTATGTTCAAGAACGCTTACCGTCCACGGGATACGTAACTTGGAGGCCAATATCCCGGTTCTCCTTTGTAATCTGGAGAAGGTATTTCCACCGTCTTTTTTTGACGTTATGGAACACCTTACTATTCACCTCCCACGAGAAGCAGCATTAGGCGGCCCGGTTCAATACCGATGGATGTATCCGTTCGAACGTTACATGTTCCACCTGAAGAAAAAAGTTAAAAATTTGAGCAAGGTGGAGGGATCTATTGTCGCACAAAGCCTAAACGAGGAAGTCTCACACTTGGCCGAATATCACTTTCCATCAGGAGTTCGGACTAAGGCGAGACGTCCGGCGCGACATGATGATAGAGGTGAGAAAGCAACGTATGACGTGGTTGTACCTGAGTTGTTTGCCCAAGTTGGTCGAACAAGTGGAAAAGGAAAGAAACGCAGACTATCATCACAAGAGGTCACACATTTGCATACTTATATCCTCAGAAATTGTGACGAAATTTTGGAGTACGAAAGGTATATCAGTTATGATAATAAATTTATCGAATTATTTGCCTTCATCTACTAACGACTGTTATGTTACAGGATCTACATGTCTCTCGCACGTGATTACCATTATGATAAGACAGATGCCGAACTTGCTGTCTTAAAAGATGAAGAATTTGAGGGGTGGTTGAAATGTTATGTAAGTTTAATATAATTACTTACTCTTA
The DNA here is from genome assembly GCA_963576765.1 of Draba incana. NCBI lineage: Eukaryota > Viridiplantae > Streptophyta > Magnoliopsida > Brassicales > Brassicaceae > Draba > Draba incana. Next base: position 980,326 of record OY755208.1, read on the forward strand.
CTTTTCCATGTTTTCACGTTCATATGTTACTTATATCGTACTTATATCATTTGTAGGTTTCCGAAAGTTTAGCAAGTGGTCGATCAATCCCGACGTGGTTAGTGGAGTTTGTTCATGGTTTACGCAGCACCGCGACTTCATATCCCACGTTTTGCACTATGGGATATTCGTTCAGTATCCGTGAGGAAGGACGTCAAAGGTCAACTTCGGACTATGGTATTTCGGCGCAATCCGGTGATACCATGTACTATGGGATTTTAAAAGAAATCTTGCAAATCCACTATCCAGGAATGTTGAACTTGAGGTGCATTGTGTTTATGTGCGATTGGTATGACCCAACCGATGGTCGAGGGGTTCGAGTTGACCCTCTTGGTGTTATTTCGTTAAATTCAAGCCGGAAACTACCGTATTAGGATCCATTTATCCTTGCGTCTCAAGCAGACCAGGTATCAATACACTAATATGTTTACCTACGTACTCATAGTTAAGGTGTCTTGTCCATGTATATTAACAATATCCACTAATTATTCATAGGTTTGCTACATTCCATATCCTTGACTTGCCTACCGTACAGATCCTTGGATCACAGTAACTCTTGTTAACCCGAGAGGAAAAATATATGGAGTTCCAGAACAAGATGCTCTACAACCATCGAGAAGTATACAAATGTCACCTGTTCATGAGATGGATCACATTGACCTTGTCGTTCATGTCACACATATCGGGGATGATCTAGTGCATTCGGACGAAGAGGAAACACGTGAAGAATTTGACGACGATTCAGACTCCATCCCTAGTGATTATGGATCAGGAGATTCAGATTAATAATATGTGAATAAATGTATGATTTAGGAGCAATAATTTACAATATTTTGGCTTACCCCATTAACAAATCCGATTGTGCAAGACAATCTGAGTAGTACGACAGACAAATAAGAAAACAATTAAATTGCTGACCATCACGGATTCGAACTCGGGTTTGATATAGTTTTAATCTGCGGACGAATCTCGTATATCATTGACATTTACTAGTATATAACCAGTTCCGGTTACTAATTAACGATATATTTTGATTATGCAACTCCAATAAAACATTACATTTAATGAGACATAACACAAAAAACAACTTAATATCATACACAAGTAGAGTAAAGACTTCCATAAGATAAACACACAACGGTTATCTTACAAGTACATAATAGCCAATTAATATTAAGGAATCAATATCAGATGTCTGTATCCACTCCAAACTTACCATTGGTTAGAACCATTTAGTGATTTTTTTTCCTTTTTTTTCTTTGGTGAAGAATCTAAAACTCCATCGCACAATTTTTGGATTGCATCTTCATCAATATATAAGACTGGCGGTGGCTTTTCTGGGCTTTGGGCGCATATCAAATCATAGTACTGATCCTTACATTCATTTGAAGGACTTCCACCGTAAGTTATTTCCTTTCCCTTTTTTTTCTTTGGTGGTGAATCTAAAACTCTGTCGCACAATTGTGTGGCTATATCTTTAGTGTATTTGTCGCACTGAGATGCCGATTCCCACGACAAATTTGGAATGTGGTGGATGTTTGGCGAGCACTGCCTGTCAGGCACTATTGTTGAGGTGGAATCTTCTTTATGGATTGGTGAGCACGTATCAAATTCCCACGAGTAAGTGGGCATCTCTTTAAACGATTCGTCGGAATGAGTTTGGGTTTCCCACGAGAATTTTGGGATTTTTGGAAATCCAAAAATATCAAGCTCGGGTGTTGTTTCTGCGTCTTCATTAGGAGAGGGCGAAGACATTTTTTGTGTTTTTGAGAGGTGTAGAAGATATACACTCCATCAGGTGTATTTATAGTAGAATTTATATGTATATACCGTCGGTATTCCGTCCGTATTACCGAAGTTCTGACGGATTGCCGACGGTTGTCAATGTCGGCAAAGTTTGAGTGGTTATTCAATCGTCTTCAGTGGCCGAAGGGATTGGTGGGATTTTACGACGGAGTGGTTTGACGGATTTATGACGGATTGCCGACGGTTTTCGATGTCGGTAAAGTTTGAGTGGTTATTAAGATTCGTCTGCAGTGGCCGAAGGTATTGGTGGGGTTTTATGTCGGACTGGGTTGACGGATTTCTGACGGATTGCCGACGGTTTTCGATGTCGGTAAAGTTTGAGTGGTTATTAAGATTCGTCAGTAGTGGCCGAAGGGATTGGTGGGGTTTTATGTCGGATTGGATTGATAGATTTCTGACGGATTTCTGACAGATATCTGATGGTATTCCGTCCGTATTACCGAAGTTCTGACGGATTGCCGACGGTTTTCGATGTCGGCAAAGTTTTGGTGATTTTTAAGATTCGTATGCAGTGGCCGAAGGGATTGGTGGGGTTTTATGTCGGACTGGGTTGATGGATTTATGACGGATTGCCGACGGTTTTCGATGTCGGTAAAGTTTGAGTGGTTATTAAGATTCGTCTGCTGTGGCCGAAGGTATTGGTGGGGTTTTATGTCGGACTGGGTTGACGGATTTCTGACGGATTGCCGTCGGTTATCCGTTCTACATAAGTTGCACATTTTCTCATTCCTCCATAAAAAATTTAAACAGAATATCATAACACAAAAATATTCAATTGCGTTATGGCAAACAGAGATCTATGGAATTACTATATGCAAAACCGAGGCCCCGGGCACAACCCTCCAAACACAACTCTTGTTGCTTCCAGCCCTCCTTACGATAACTTAAATGTTACTGATGGTGAACCGACAATTTCACTCCGTCCAACTCAACAATCCCAGAACTAAACGCCCGTAATGCCGGGACCTGGCCAAGTCGTACGGCGAGGAATGTTTTGCAAGAGGCCTCATGATGCAAAGGTGCTGCGATGTGAAAGTTCTCAGACACGCCCAACACAAGATTTTATTCGTGAGGCCTTGAATGAGCCAACACAGGCCGACCATGATTTCCGTAGTCCTCGGTGGACTTCTACTATAGATTACATAATGTGTGAAGGTATATATATATATATTATATCTACTACTATATATATATATATATATATATATATATATATTATAGCTTAAAAACACTACATCTATCATTCATACATGTAGGTTCCTATAACAATAGGAGCACACCATTCTGGACCCAGATTGCAGAAATTCAATCCCCGCATTTACAATTTGTGAAAGTCAAAAAGGTTTATTTTTTCGACCTATTTTATTAACATTTACACATACAGTTATCTGACAAGTATATTCTATTTGATTATTAGATTGTGGCTATGCTCTCTAGTTTGACCCCCAATGACGAGGGGGATCTGCTAGTAACCTTAAAAGATCCTTCAGGAAAAATCGAGGGAACCATGCACCATAACATCTTCAACAAGGACGAGTACCGACTCGCCACTGGTGTAGGTGCGGTGGTCATCCTAAGAAATGTTACCGTTTGCCGTTTTAACAGGAACTCAAAGTACCTGAACATCACAGAGCGAAACATTGTTAAGGTAGATACACCATACGTTTTTAAATATTTATGGGAATGCTTAACCAAATTCAATTTTCAAATAGATAATCGGTGTTAATTCGATGCTTGCTAAATACCAACCAATGGAAGTTTCTACCACCGAGGAGGAAGATGGAGGAACTACTGCGCATGAATATGAAATAGTTCCAGACTCCGATGAAGACTAAACATCCAACTCGTCCATGATTAAGAATAATGAAATGATAAAATTAAAGCTTTAATTTCTGTTGTTTTTATGTTCAATAATGGCCTTTATGTTGTTTTTATTTTCAAATCCATATGTTGTTTTTATGTTCTATAATTTTATGATAAAAGCTTTATGTTGTTTTTACTATTTCCGTAGTAGTAAAATACATCCCACGGCACAAGGTTTAATTAAGTATAATGTAATATAATTTTAAATCTTCTAAAAACATTGTAAAAATTCGACGATAAAATTTATAAAGTAAGGCGTAAGAACACAGAACCCATACTTTAAGAAATCTCGAACTTATAAAATTTCTTTTAAACAATTAATGTTGGGAAAAAATATTTAAAAATTAATAATTTTAAAAAAAATTAAAGAACCGTCGGGATTTCCGTCTGAAATTGAGACGGAATTCCGACGATTCCTTAATTTTTTTTAATTAATGATCGGAGGAAAGAAAAAATTTTAAAAAAAAATAAACAACCGTCAGGATTTCCGTCTGAAATTGAGACGGAATCCCGACGGTTGTTTATTTTTTTTTATTTTTTCCTTTCCTCCGATTCTTAATAAAAAAAATAAACAACCGTCGGGATTCCGTCTCAATTTCAGACGGAAATCCCGACGGTTCTTTATTTTTTTTATTAAGGATTGGAGGAAAGGAAAAAATTAAAAAAAATAAACAACCGTCGGGATTTCCGTCTGAAATTGAGACGGAATCCCGACGGTTGTTTATTTTTTTTTAGATTATTTATTTTTAAATTGAGACGGAATTCCGAGGGTTCTTTAATTTTTTTTTAAAATTTTTGTATAATTGCCGCCAAACGGCATTACGACGGTAACCCTAATTTTAATTGCCGCCAAATGACCTTGTCATCATCGTTAAAGCGGGAAAACCGTCGGAAGTTCCTATGGCCTTAAAGAAGAAAAAGTTTGAATACTTTATTCCTTTAATCTCTACGGTTTTTCCAAAAAACCCTAATTCCCAATATCCCTATATATATTCCTAAATCCGAAATTTTCAAATAACTAAACCGCAAAATCATAAAATCCCAAATTCCTAACAATTCCACATTCCATAATTTCATAAATCTCAAAATTTTAAAATTTCGTATAAACCATTAATATTATAAAATAAATTTTTTCATTTTTAAAAATAGGGTTTCCGTCGGGATTCCGTCTTAATGTCAGACGGTATTCCGACGGAAACCCTATTTTCACTTGCCGCCATTCATCCTCGTGTTCATCGTCAAAGCGGGAAACCGTCGGAATTACCGTCGATAAACCCTATTTTTAAAACTATTTCATTTTTATAAATAGGGTTTCTGTCGGGATTCCGTCTTAATGTCAGACGGTATTCTGAAGGAAACCCTATTTTCACTTGCCGCCATTCATCCTCGTGTTCATCGTCAAAGCGGGAAACCGTCGGAAACTGTCGGGATTACCGTCGATAAACCGTCGGAAACCGTGATACACAGAGTTTTAACCCAAATAAATCACTGCAAGTGCACAGGCACGCAGTAGTATATTATGGGATCGAATCCACATAGACCAATGGCTTACACAACCGATTATAGATTTTTAAACTAAGCTAGCAGGAAATAAAGTTTTAGAGCGATGTTATCAATTTCGGAAAACAAGAAAGCAAGTTCAAACGGTGTAAATTCAGAATAATAAAAACGTTAGGCATTAGGGAATTTTCAGGAAATCACATTCATAAACCAGACAACTATTCAGATTCTAATATGCATGCATCTCAAACTCAAAACACTGATATAAATTGCTCCACTTTCGTGATAACAATTACTTTCCCTAGAGATCCGAGTGCCTAAACTTTCGTTTGGTCACGGCTATCCTAGACAAGCATTATAAGTTCAGGTTTGATCAGTTCATAATACTCTACAACTAACCTTTCAGTTGTTATAACGTATTACTCATCAACAGTAGTTCTAGCTATACACAAGCTTTTGGAATGTGTATCAACCTAAGATCTAGTGATTAAATGGCCAGTTCAATCCTAGCATTATGCCTAACAGTGATGAAGATGGTAATTGATAAGCAACCTATTTGTGTCTAGTTTAATCTGTGAAATCCATCGAAAAACCCTAAAGCCAAACTGTAGATCTACTCAGACATAGAAAGCATAACGAAAGCAATAGATAAAAACTGCATAATTAATAAAAGAGAAATCAATAGGGTTTAGAAATCTGCTCCGAATGGTAGAGGAATTCTTCTCCCCATACAACTCTCAAAATCTCTAGAAGTCTGAATAAAAGTGATAAAAAACGTGGATGTACCCAATAACAAAACCCTATGGGTATTTATAGGATAAAACGAAAAAAGGAAAACCCTGAAAAATCTGGGACAGGGATTGGTCGGTCTGGAATCTGGACCGGTCGGTCCAGTTTCCAGAGAGAAAAAGTCTTCACGTGAACAGCCTGGATTGGTCGATCCACATCTGGATTGGTCGGTCCACAGGGATTGGTCGGTCCACATCTGGATTGGTCGGTCCTCCATCGGGCAGAATGACATACCTTCAGTAAAACTTGAATAACTTGCACACTTCAACTCCAAATGCTATGATTCTAAATGTTCTGGAAAGCTAACTCAAAGGGCTATCTCCATGTAAAGTTTCATCTCCGTCCAAGTTGATTTGGTTGAGCCACCGAGGTGATCTTTCGGGGACACAGAATCTGTCCAACTTGAGCTGGACTGGTCAGTCTTCATGCGGGAACGGTCGGTCATGTCTTCAGAAGCCTCCAATTTTCGCTCAATATGCTTGAATTCCTTCCCGTACTCATGTGGTTCCAAATCCTCGAGTATGGATCAAATAATCAGCTCAAAACAACTCAAAAGACTCCGAAAATGCGTTAAGCTCATGGTTAGGAATGTCCAAATTCACATTATATCAACTCCCCCAGACTTAGATCTTTGCTTGTCCTCAAGTGAAGTCAAACTAGAGATAAGTTCAAGGAAGCTATAAACACCGCACTAACCTTTGTGAGCTGAATGCTATCCTTTAGGACCCCACAGATGTAATGCTAACCCCCTGAAAACTCATAAACAGATCAAAAACCAAGATGGTACTTCATGTACTTTACCAAATACATAGCAATGCTACCATACTCAAGTTCCTATGTCTCAGCGACTTCTATACCAGGGTCCAGAAATCTTACCAAATGGAAATGTTCGTCGCATAAGGGTTAAGGATTTGGGCTATTTAGTGGTGGTATAAACGTGTTTAGGCTAACCTCAGTCGCGGCCGAATGCAAGTCATGGCACAAAAACCCAAGAGAACTCAATCCAAGGATGATGCACAGCTTTTCAAACTTAAAACCTTTTTCTTATTAGATGAAAAACTTTCTGCTTATCTAAGAACTAATGCTATGAATATGAAACAGAAATGTGCTTATAAATATACATGTAAAAACAGAGGCTTTATTCTAATCCCTTTCAACTCCTATTAGTATTTTTTTTCTTTTTAATGGATTTTTTCGTTTTTTTATTTTTTATTTATTTATTTATTTATTTTATTTTTTTATTTATTTTTTTTGAATGAGTTGGGGATTAGTTCTAGCCTTTTCTAAGCACAAGTGATGACAAAAACGAAAATTAAAAATAAATATGGGAATGCATATATAAATCCTAAGCAGAAAGTTTTGAAGTGGTATCAAAAGGTTTTTAGGATGATCAGCTGGCCGGACTACGTCTCCGGAGTTTTTGCGCTTGAGTGCATGTCAATATCTCCAATAGAATGCATGAGGTTTGAAAGAATGGTTAAGGTAAGGTTGTGGTACCAGACTAAAAGTGAGCCTGGCCATTAGGAGTCCTGAAGAGAGGATAGTGTTTGAAAATGGATAGGACTCCTAACGTGTTGCTTCTTATGCGATTTCGAATTCCCTGAGTTAAGAAAAATAGAATAGCAAAGAAGTGTCAGCGTTAGCTTTCAAAGAGACGGGAGCTTTCTGGTAACACTGATCCGCCTATGGTGTTTTTAACCATTACATTAGTTAATCACTGTTCATCTAAAAACAGAGTTAGCAAACATCATGTGGTCCTAGAATCGCATTCATACCACAAAGGTTTAAATAAAACTGAAAATAAGAAAATAAACATAATTAGTACGAATAGTACTTCCCCCCAGACTTACTTCACACCGACCCGGTGTGAAAATAAATCCAAAGGAAAGACTATGAAAGAGAAAGAAAATAAAATGAAAAGGAAAAAGAAAAGAAAAGAAAAACTAACTCATCATCAGAACTCTGGAGACTCCGCAGGATCTACGTCTTCATCATTGGATCTCATGTCAGGGGAATGAGCGGGTGGGCGTAGCATGGGATGATGACTGAGGCTGGGGATCGACCGGTCCTGTAAGAGACCGACCGGTCTGGGGATTAGTCGGACCGACCGGTCTCACAAAGAGACCGACCGGTCCTACTTCCAGGGACCGTATGGGGGCTCGTCGACTAAGTGGACCGACCGGTCCCACAAAGAGACCGACCGGTCTCAGGTCCAGAGTCCAATTCCAAAGTGCTGTGACGAAAATTCCTAAGGAAAACCAAAGAGAAAAGCAAAAACAAAGGTAAAATTGAAAAAAATGAAAATGAAAGCATGTATGTACACTTACCGGTTGGTTGCCTCCCACCAAGTGCTTTGGTGAACGTCGTTAGCTTCACGTTTGTGCCCTTCAAGGTGGATCAGGTGGATCAGGAGGGATCTCAGCACCCTCTTTGATGGATGAAGTCCCAATGCCGATTGGATGGAAGTTTCTGTCTGCGGCGTCAGGTGGGTCAGGAGGGATCTCCAGCTGCTTATCCATCTCAAATTTCAGCTCAGTGTCTCCTAGTTGGAGTTCAATGCGTCCATGCTTTAGATCAATCCTTGCACCAGCTGTGCAAAGGAACGGTCTTCCCAAGATGAGAGGATCTCCTGGTTCTTCAGCTTGGTCCAACACCACGAAATCTGCAGGGACAAAAACATCACCAATTAGTAGTTGTACGTCCTCAAGAACACCTATAGGACGTTGAACCAAACAATCAGCAAATTTTAAAGAGAAATTAGGAGGACTAAAATCCTTAAAACCCAGTCGTGTTGCTACGGAGTGTGGCATGATGTTGACACCAGAGCCCGAGTCGCAGAGTGAGCGAGGAAAAACTGTAGAGTCGATCTGGACTGAAAGTTCAAAGCGTCCAGGATCTCCAAGCTTTTTCACTGTCCAGCTCTTTTCACTCTGAGTGGTGATCGCGTCAACTTCCGTTGAAGAATTGGCAAGACAATCCCATTTTGGATTTTGCTCTCCTTTGGCTAGAAGGATTCCTTGCTGTCTTTTAACAGCTTCTGCATTCTGTGCCACCTGAGTATCAAGCATCTTCAGGTGAGTGGTCACTGCTTCTAGCCGCCCATTGATTGTCGAGATATCGCTGGAAACCTTCTGCTGATTAGCTAGCATGAGCTGCATCATAGCTTTTAGCTCATCATTGGGATTTGCAGCTGGAGGTGGGGGAGCTTGTGGCTGATTTTGGTGCATGTCAACGTCTCTCTGCGGCGGAGGATTCTGACCTGCTGGTGGCATCCGTTGTGCCATCATCTCAACAAATTGTTGTTGCATTTGCTGCATCTGTTGTTGCGCCTGTTGCGCGCTCGCTGCAGTCGCAGCACGGATCTGCTCAATCTGGTCGAACAAGGCAGCCTGAAGACCCTTGTTATCAGCTTGCTTAACTACCTCCATAGCTGGCACCTAGAATCAAAACAAAAGACAAAAACAAAAACAAAAAGAAATTAGAAAAATTGCTTAGACGAAATTCTCAAATCAAATCTTATGGTAAACACAATGGTCCCCGACAACGGCGCCAAAAACTTGATACACAGTGTTTTAACCCAAATAAATCACTGCAAGTGCACAGGCACGCAGTAGTATATTATGGGATCGAATCCACAGAGACCAATGGCTTACACAACCGATTATAGATTTTTAAACTAAGCTAGCAGGAAATAAAGTTTTAGAGCGATGTTATCAATTTCAGAAAACAAGAAAGCAAGTTCAAACGGTGTAAATTCAGAATAATAAAAACGTTAGGCATTAGGGAATTCTCAGGAAATCACATTCATAAACCAGACAACTATTCAGATTCTAATATGCATGCATCTCAAACTAAAAACACTGATATAAATTGATCCACTTTCGTGATAACAATTACTTTCCCTAGAGATCCGAGTGCCTAAACTTTCGTTTAGTCACGGCTATCCTAGACAAGCATTATAAGTTCAGGTTTGATCAGTTCATAATACTCTACAACTAACCTTTCAGTTGTTATAACGTATTACTCATCAACAGTAGTTCTAGCTATACACAAGCTTTTGGAATGTGTATCAACCTAAGATCTAGTGATTAAATGGCCAGTTCAATCCTAGCATTATGCCTAACAGTGATGAAGATGGTAATTGATAAGCAACCTATTTGTGTCTAGTTTAATCTGTGAAATCCATCGAAAAACCCTAAAGCCTAACTATAGATCTACTCAGACATAGAAAGCATAACGAAAGCAATAGATAAAAACTGCATAATTAATAAAAGAGAAATCAATAGGGTTTAGAAATCTTCTCCGAATGGTAGAGGAATTCTTCTCCCCATACAACTCTCAAAATCTCTAGAAGTCTGAATAAAAGTGATAAAAAACGTGGATGTACCCAATAACAAAACCCTATGGGTATTTATAGGATAAAACGAAAAAAGGAAAACCCTGAAAAATCTGGGACAGGGATTGGTCGGTCTGGAATCTGGACCGGTCGGTCCAGTTTCCAGAGAGCAAAAGTCTTCACGTGAACAGCCTGGATTGGTCGGTCCACATCTGGATTGGTCGGTCCACAGGGATTGGTCGGTCCTCCATCGGGCAGAATGACATACCTTCAGTAAAACTTGAATAACTTGCACCCTTCAACTCCAACTGCTATGATTCTAAATGTTCTGGAAAGCTAACTCAAAGGGCTATCTCCATGTAAAGTTTCATCTCCGTCCAAGTTGATTTGGTTGAGCCACCGAGGTGATCTTTCGGGGACACAGAATCTGTCCAACTTGAGCTGGACCGGTCAGTCTTCATGCGGGAACGGTCGGTCATGTCTTCAGAAGCCTCCAATTTTCGCTCAATATGCTTGAATTCCTTCCCGTACTCATGTGGTTCCAAATCCTCGAGTATGGATCTAATAATCAGCTCAAAACAACTCAAAAGACTCCGAAAATGCGTTAAGCTCATGGTTAGGAACGTCCAAATTCACGTTATATCAAACTGTCGGGATTATCGTCGGCAGTACCGTCGGAATACCGTCGGGATATCGGGAATATAATCCCAGAACTCTTTCTCTTCCCCGACACTTATACACATCCAAAAAAATTTATATCGCCGGATTCGCCGATTTATCGCCGGAAATCGTATTCCCTAGGCCGGAATCGTCCGATTCTTCCTCGCCACCGCCGGATTTCGCATCTCCACCGCCGGAATCTTCCTCTCCACCGCCGGAATTGTTTTCTCCACCGCCGGAATCTTCCTCTCCACCGCCTGAAACTCGCCGGAACCGCTGCCCCACCGTCCACTCCGTCCAAATCCGGTCCCAATTCCAAAATCAATGTAAGTTTGTAAAATTTGTGGATTTGTAAATTGTGTTCTTGTGAATTTGTGGATTTTAGGGGAAATTGAATATGAGAAATGTAGAAAAATTAATAATTTAGAAGTTATGGATTTGAAAAAATTAAATATGGATTTTAGGGATATTATAATTTAGTAAATATAGTAAATTAGGGATTTAGAGAATTATGGATTTATAAATTTTAATAATTGTAATTTTATAAATTTATAAAGTAAGAGAATTATATATGTTTTGTTTTCCGGAATTAAAACAATTATTATAGAAATTTAAATGAAATTGTGAAACATTTTAAAAAATGTTATAACAAATTTAGCCAAATATTCAATAATAATATTATTTTATTATAAAAAAAACTTAATTATTTTGCAAATTTATTACCTTTTGGGGATTTATTACAATTTACAAATTCTCTCAAATTTAAAAATATAATGTATGCTTTAAATGTTCAAATTTAAATTTCCAAATATCATATATAGAATAATTTAAAATTCCTATTTCCCTAAATCCCTAAGTCCATTAATCCCAAAACCACATAATCCCAAATTCAATAAATTCATTTATTACAAAAATCTTAAAATCCCATGAATGCCTAAGTTTTTTAAATAACAAAATGTCATAAAACTAAATTCCTTTAATCTCTATATTTCAAAAAACCCTTAAAAACACTAAATCCTTATATCCCTAAATCCGAAATTTCCAAGTAACTAAATCGCAAAATCGAAAAATCCTGAATTATTATAAATTCCAAATTTCAAAAATCCCGAAATTTCAAACTCTTAGAATTTTGGAAACCGTAGGGACTATGGAGTATTTCATCAGTCTAGAGTAGGGGCGTCTTCCAGTGGGGGAGATCGGACTGCGAGTGATACGCATATCCCCTACAATAGTCCCGACCTACAGGCCCCACACATGTCTCAGCCCCCGCCTACAGCGAATTCACAACCCACATCCTTGACCATCGAGCAGTTTGTGGCGCAACCTGGACGTGATAGGTTGACTCGTCTAGATCCGGACACGCCACCTAACACGACCTGGTAAGTCTTATTTAAATATGTATTGGAGTAAATTATTTTAGTAAAATATTTAACCAAATATTTTAATAGGTTCCAATACTCGCAAAACGGGATTACTGGTTCTATCAACGACATGATGAATACCATGTTAGATAAACCGTATCCCACATACAACGATATGCCATTGGAGGAGCGGGACACTTGGTTCCGACAATTTGCGGTATGTAATTTAATTTATAAGTTTAAAATATATGGCGTATATTAGTTAAATTATAATTACTAATGCAAATTTTTGTGGTGTGTTTTGCAGCAAACCTTCACGTGGAATCCACAGCTCACTACGTTGGTCCGAAAGGGATTCGACGAAAAGGCGGGGAGGAAGTACTCGTGGAAGATGAACGAGTGGAAAGAAGCGTGGTTCAAGACCGGGAAGCGGCCTCGGGTTATGAAATATAAAGATGCGTGTTGGGAAGGACTAGTTGCACATTGGGAAAATGAGGCAACTAAGGAGATCTCTGAGAGAAACTCAACTAACCGCAACAGCAACCGGAAGGGGAAGGGACCAGCGACCCACAACCTCGGTGCAACAAGCAAGGCGTCGAAAGCTGACAAAATGGTAAATATTTAAATAATTCATATTTTTTAATAATTTGCTAACACAATTTTATATGTTAACAGTTTAAGGAAACCGGTGTTTTTCCTTCGAACCTATATTTACTCAGAGTAACCCACACCAACAAGAAGACCGGTGAAATCCAAGATCCCATTGCTCGTGAAATCGTGGAAACCGTGGAGAGGCGGCAGGAGGAGTACCTCCAATCGCAACCGATGGACGAAGGAACTCAGGCGCCCACCGAAGTTCCATACGAGATGATCAACGAGTTCACCTATCAGGTTAGTAACCGTGTCAGTTTTAAACACATTTTAAATTAATCTTTAATACAACTAACTTTTTATTTCTTTTTTATCGTAGGCGACTCCCAAGACCAGAGGCCATGTATTCGGCCTTCCTGAGGCTAGTTGCTCATCGGTTTCATCTGTGCGACAAGGCGGTGGTAGCAGATTGGAGGCCGAAAAACGAGAACTGAGAGAAGGGCTTAAGGCAGTGGAGGAAGCGAGAAGGAAGGATAAGGAGGAGGCCGAGGCTGCGAGACAGTAGGCCGAGGCTGCGAGACAGAAGGATAAGGCGGATGCGGACGCACGATTTGAGGCCATGGAACGGCAGCTGAGAGACATCCTGAGCGCCCGTAGGCCGGAATAGCCGGATTTAGAGTTTTTAAATTTTTTGTAAAACTTTAAAATACTTTTAAAACAATTTTAATTGTCTTTTTTAATTTTTAATTCATTTTTAAAGTTTCCCAAAAAATAAGTATCCGTCGGAATTCCGTCGATGATCGCCGGAACTCCGGTACCGTCGGAATTCCGTCCATGATCGCCGGAACTCCGGTACCGTCGGAATGCCGTCGATGATCGCCGGAACTCCGGTACCGTCGGAATGCCGTCGATGATCGCCGGAACTCCGGTACCGTCGGAATTCCGTCGATAATCGCCGGAACTCCGGTACCGTCGGAATTCCGTCTCTGTTTTTATTCCGACGTTAAAACGTCGGATAACCGTCGCAAATAATCGACGAATATCCGACGGAAATGGTTTTCCGACGAGACAGAACCGACGGATCAATCCCGTCGGAATGCGGTCGAAAATGACCCTTTTCCGACGGCATTCCGACGGGATTGGCCGTCGGAATTCACCCTGTTTTCTTGTAGTGTTCCTAAGATTTCAAAGAACATTCGAAGGCTCTTTCTAGATGAAAATGCTATAGAAGAAGAAGATTCTTCGTGGATAGAGTATATCTCTAGGGTCACTACTCTATATTGGAACTTTTGTCCATTGAGAAGTTTGCCTTCTAACTTTCGTCCTGAATCCCTCGATATTCTCTTGATGAGAAATAGCAAGCTTGAAAAGCTTTGGGAAGGAGTCCAGGTATATAATATCTCGAAAATTCTTTGTTATTTCATGTTAACATCATTTACGTTTGAGTTTTACTATGTTATATTAGGATTTAGCTTTAGGGTTTAAAGTTTGTTAGTGATCAAAATTTTTTAAAAGGTTTTATAAGTGCATGTTTGTATAAAAATAATTCAATAGTTACATGTTTGTAAAAAATAATTTAAGAGTGACATTTTTAAAGAGAAGACAACGTAATTTTTTGTTTTGAGATTTCATTGTTAGATATGTTACTCAATTACAGTTATCAACTATAAGTTGAGATTTGAAACCATTTCTTTGTTCGATTCTTTATAGAGAATATTGGTGGAAATGACACTTTATTGAAAAAACAGTGTGTTTTTAGCACTTAATGAAAAATGGTGTTTTTGACACTTTTGAGCACTGTTCATTACTCTTATACTCTTATACACTCATCTTATTACTATATTGTCATTTCTCTCTTTTCCCCTTCCATCCACACGCAAACCTCACGTTTTTTATTTCTTGTTTTTTATTCTTTTTTCTTTCACATTTGTTTTCAATTTTTTTTAATATCTATTTTTATAAAAAAATATATATTTATATACAAAGCTGTACAAATAAAAAGGTTTTGGTAAAGTTTTCGGTATCGCATTTGTGATTAGTATAATCTAAAACGTTACAAATTATACCGTGGTTGTACAAATTATAAAGTGGTTACGATTGTAAGCCTACATTTTAAAAACTACCTTATTACAAATTGAACTTTGTTTACGTACCCCAAATAAAAATTTCTTAACTACATTTTGTTGTTGACCAAAAAAACTAAATTTTGTTTACTTATCCAAAATTCTTCTATGCAGTGTTAATTTTGTCTTTTCTTGTTTCAGTCGCTTGGAAATCTCTTGGGGATGGATTTGTCAGGATCTGAAAACCTGAAAGAATTTCCAAATCTTTTAAAGGCTACCAAACTTTTGATGTTGTTGCTCAATGATTGCAAAAGTTTGGTGACGGTTCCTTGTTCAATTCGAAGTCTCAATAAGCTGGAGCTGTTAAGCATGAGAGGATGCACAGGGCTCGAGTCTCTCCCAACAAATCTGAACTTGAAATCTCTCTGTTATCTCACTCTCAGTGGTTGCTCACAGTTGAAAAGCTTCCCTCAGATTTCAAGGAACATATGGATTCTCGTTCTCAACGACACAGCGATTGAAGAAGTTCCTTCTTGGATTAAATATTTCTCTAAGCTCACTCAACTCAAGATGAGAGGTTGCAAGAGGTTAAAAAACATCTCTTCGAATTGGAAAGGCTTAAAGTGGTAGACTTTTCCGACTGTGAAGGAGTCACAGAATTAGGCGATGCAGAGTCTCTCAAGGATATCTTCTACCATCGAAGGGTTCGTCGTCTCAATTTCCATAACTGCTTAAGTTTAAATCAAAACGCTCAGAAACTCATCATTCAATCAGATTTCAAGTACGTAGTCTTACCAGGTGGACAAGTACCTCAGTATTTCACGCATCGAGCTTGTGGAAGTTCCCTAACGATTCCTTTAGCTAAGAGCTCTCTTTTGGAACAAGTTTTAAGATTTAAGGTTTGCATCGTGCTTGAACCTCTTACTGTCACGGAGTTTCATTTACCTTGCGTTGGGATATGCTGGTATTTCAGAGGCAAAACCGGTGGGCGTCGTCGTCACTTTGATCATGTGTCGATTAAGAATCTTAAGATGGATCATCTGCTTGTGTTCCACGTTGGGTTCCCTGCAGAAGAAATAATTGAATTCCCACCTGAATTGAAATTTGAGTTTAACTACCGTATCTATGGTTGTTCTCACAAGCTACATGAACGTCCTTGCCACACAGAAGCTTGTCCCTATTCGGTCCAAAAGATAAAAGGATGTGGCATGCAGAGGCACGTCTCTCCTTCTCGGGACGATAGTGGTGATGAAACCGTTGAAGTTTACAGAGACTCGTCATCTTCTTCAGGTAACTCTAAACATCTTACAACTCTAATTCAGGATCAGCTTGGGATTACCCATTTTCTTTTTTTGTTTCCCGCAGAGGATGAAGCAGAAGTCATAGGAATCATAGATACTTTAGAAACCAGGTTGGATTCAGTTTTGGAGGAGTACGACAACAAAAGCTTGTCTTCTTCAGGTAACTGGAACATCTTACAACTCTACTCTTCTTTTAATTTGGGATCAACTTGGGATATGACCATGTTATACTGATAATGACTTGATGATTTCATAGTTATTTCACACTCGCCAACTTTTTTATTCCTGCAGAGGAAGAATATTCGGAAACTGACGATGAAGAGTTGAACTTCTCATCTTTTTTTGGTAACTGAAACATCTTATAACTCTAGTTTTCTTCTTCTAAGCAGAGGGATCAAATAGGGATTAACCCAATCGTTATAGTGATAACGACTCTATAATTTATTTCATAGTTTTTCACACTAGCCAGTTGTTTCTCCTGCAGATGAAGAAGAAGATACGGAAAATCACGAAGAAGAGGCTTCGGACGATCTTCCAGTTCATTCTACAATAACTCCAGAATATATTACCCAATGGATCTATGATTCTACGTACTATTGCTGAGAATTGGCTCAGGCACGAGTTATCCAAGAAATCATCCTCTTTTCGCTTTCACAGCTCACCAGTTTTGTGTTGATCAGTCTCAAAAACTCAATAAAATAACGCGTTTATTATACACACTAAAACAATGAACCAAAGTTACAGGACTCTCGTGTGAATCGAACGAAAGATATATATCAGACTTGTGACGCCAGTCTCTTTGTACAGCTCTTAGGAACGTTAATGCTGTGGAAGTTTGGCCCCTTTGGGACTGTTGCAGGTCTTTCCTCCCCTGAAGCAACAACACAAACAGAAGATTTGTTGATGCTTGCAACTTCCTTAGTTTCTCCATTCATTGGTGCTGTTACCTCTACGGTCTCAATGTTTTTACTTGTAACCCTGAGGAAAGCAAATGTAACTGTCAAAACTCGTTTGATAAGCACTTTGTTTCCTAATAAGCAGTTTTTACCTATTACAGTGCACCACTTTTTCATAGGCGAGTTTTTTGGATGTTCCTCTTGAAACATTACCTCTTAGGTGCTTCTCCACCTGCTTTTGAGATTATTATTTCACAAAGAGAGAAACTTATACGATGAACAAACATATACAATACATGCTTTGGTTTTAATGAGCTGGTTGACGTTTTGGATCCAAGTTTTCACTATTGAATCCAAGAGTGGTTGCAGTTTCTTCTTTGGCAATATCACACTTTGGTTTCTTCTCTGTGATTGCTTCCTTGAGAATTTGTCTTTCCTGAAACATGTAAGTATTCATCTGTGAGAAACCAGAGTTGCATATTACAGAGTAAACATCTTTGGTGGGTTGTATTATTTCACATCGTACATCTGTTCTTAATCGAAAAGGCTTTGGATTCGTGAGCTTAGTGTCAAATATTATATAGAATATAATATATTGTATTGGGTTGCTTCATACAAAATCATAGGACACATATATATAGTGATTAACATTAACATATTGTTAACACTACATAATGGAAACTTTCCTAAACACATATTGGAAATATGCTAATGATATAAAGAGATCTAGAGACTTCTTCCATTTAGGCTTCACGGGCTTCACTTCATAGACGGGCTTTGATGCCCACAATACTTGGTCCGCAAGCTATTCGTCTTGCTCCCCAAGATATCTTCAATACTCCCCCGCACGACAAACGTGGTATGCGAAATCATCAAGCAAAACACGTATGTCGTGGACAACTTGTCGAGGACGGACAAAACACGTCAACAAGACTCCTTCGGGTATAAACTTCAATCTTCAAAATAGGGATGAAACTTCAACTCGTCTTTGGTCTTGATAAAAGGGAATATATCCCGTGGGCGCAACTGCAACTCCACACACAATTTGTCCTTGACTTGGACAGTCCTTACATCGGACTTAAAAAAAACGACCTAAAGAACATGAGCGTTCCAACTAGGAACTCCCGAAAACCATAACCAAACTCCCCCGTAATAGGAGAAACCAAACAAACTAAACAACCCGTGAAAGGCCCATAAACCCTAATAATTATCCCGTCATAACAATCTCCATGATGATAATAATTCATGCACGTAAAAAACAAAACCAAAAAATCCCATTAAATTAAATAAAACACAAACTAAGAGCTAAACTCAAAATCCATTAACTTTTCAATAAAAACCCAACGTGGATGAAACCACTCATCACGTCTTCTTCGTCATCCGGATCGTCTGCTTCGTCTTCTTCACCCATGGTCACTGTCTCCATGATCTCTTCTTAAGGCAAGATCACAAAAACTTGTTGTGCGGAAGCTTTAATTATGATCCACAAGGATCGACTGCTCTGATACCATGTCAAATATTATATAGAATATAATATATTGTATTGGGTTGCTTCATACAAAATCATAGGACACATATATATAGTGATTAACATTAACATATTGTTAACACTACATAATGGAAACTTTCCTAAACACATATTGGAAATATGCTAATGATATAAAGAGATCTAGAGACTTCTTCCATTTAGGCTTCACGGGCTTCACTTCATAGACGAGCTTTGATGCCCACAATACTTGGTCCGCAAGCTATTCGTCTTGCTCCCCAAGATATCTTCAATACTTAGGTTTTGTATACTTGACTCGGGTACTAGCTGAAACAGTCTTGCCATTGAAACACTTATCTACTACTGTCATCCCCTGGTTCAGACAGATACATAATAAATACACAGAAGAGGATAGTAGAACCCGATTAGTAAGTATTCGAAAGAAACTTCGCTACCTTTTGAGTGGTTTTGAAAGTCTCTTTCTTGCCAAAGATTTTCTTTGTCATTGCAGGGTCATTGTTACGGTCGATTTTTCTACAAGATTGAAACACAACAAAGCATATCTGTGAGATATTGCTCAAATGGAATTCAAAGCAAAGCAAGTAAACAACATTTTCCTCACCTGTTATTGTCCAAGGCTATAGAATTTTCCTTATCATCACTTTCTCTATCGACAGTCGGTGCATTAGTAGCATTTTTTTGTCGTCACACTCCAGTGGTAATACATTTTCCTTGTCTTCAATCTCTGTAGTCTCATATATCTTGGCTTTATCTACTCCACTCTCTTTTATTACCGTAGGATCTTCCCTTTTGATATCCACTGCATTAGTAGCATTTTCTTTTTCTTCAATCTCTGCAATTTGGCATTCCTTTGCAGCAACATCTCTTTCCTTGACCTTCTGTTTCAAAGCACAAAGACCTTTGGATTTGTCACCGATTTGTTTCTCTAACCGCAAAGAATCAAACACTCGGCTTCTCACTTCTCGTCTCTTTAATGGTTTCCTAGATGATGGAACTAATGAGGTTCCAACTTTATGATCAAACCCCAAAAAGTTTCTTTTGTTTCCAATCTCAAGCTTCCTCATGCCGTTACATATCTTCTTAACCGAGGAACTAAGCTCCACTGATCTCTTCAGTTTAACCAATTTCCTCGGATCCTGCACACTCTAAAAAGTTGCTGCTGGACTCCGCAGTTGCTTCTTTGGCTCGGTTAGTGCCTTCTGAGGAACCGATGAGACCAGCACTGACTCTTTTCCTTTCACCTTTGTCTTTGGAGTTGCATTTGATGAGATTACTTTTGCTTCTTTTGACTTGATGTTACCATTATTAGCCTTTTGAGGAATTGATGAGATCATGGCTAATCTTGAAATGCGTGATCTCTAGGGCTTTGCAGGAACCGTGTTTGGACATTTAGGGTCTACACTATGATATAGAACAATGTAATGTTAATAAAACGGACATTTGGACTCCTCGCTGCCATAACCTAGTAATGTTCTTAAATTGATAAGATCTCTAAAAAGCGAAATCAAATTAAGGAAGAAAGTTCGAAAAGGTTTGAATTTTTCAGCTAACCTGAAGAACGAAATTTTTGTAGATTACTTCCGAATCCATGAATTCTTCATGCTTTTGATCACATCCTAAACACACATTGTCACCATGAAATCAAAACACAAGCTAATTTCACTTCACATCAACATGGTATCTCTCACTTCTCTCAGCCTCTGGGGATGCTCACGGTTGACAAGTTTTCCTCAGCTTTCAACGAGCATTGAAAAGCTCAATCTAGACAACACTGCGATTGAAGAAGTTCCTTCCTGGATTGAGAATATCGCTGGGCTCACTCGCCTTGAGATGAGAGGTTGTCAGAAGTTAAGAACAATGTCGGCAACAATATGGAACTTGATGTGCAGGAATTTGGATCGAGATGTGCAGGAAGTGCCTACGTATTTTACGCATCGAACTCAAGGAAGTTCCTTAACTGTCCCTTTACCTCAAAGCTCTCTTTCTCAAAACCATTTGAGATTTTTCGGCTTGCGTCGATTTTGGGGTTGAAATTGATGTCCACTGGAAATATAGGGGCGTCACAGGTATGTGTACTATTGGCCGTGGCAAATACTTTTGTAAGATGAATCATCTTGTCGTATTTCACTTTGGTTTCTGTCCTCAAGAAGAAGTTGATGGTCCTCCATCTCAACTGGACTGCAACAATGTGGAGTTTATGTTCAAATTCAAGAACACTGGCTTTTTATACTGCACTGAAGACCTACAAACTATTCCCATTTTTCATGGTAAGATAAAAAAATGCGTGTACGAGCCTTGAATGCCTCTCCATCTTTGGTTGCTAATGATAGAAGCTCTGAAACTGAGTATACTGATCAATCTTCTAGAGAAAGTGATGAAGAGGCTGAGAGATGCAAGAAGCGAATGCGCGTAAGCTTTTGCATAAATCCAATTATCTTATCCTGGATGGATCAACATGAAAGTAATTATTATATGACACAAGACCGATACTTGCAAAAATTCAGATTCAGACTCGATTAAATTGATCAATCTAGCCGTAGCTCGATCAATCTAATTAAGTCTGCTTGAAACAGAGCATAAACCGAGTAAAGAGAGGTTGAGAGAAAGAGAGAAAGAGATGGGAGCACACACACACATTTAAGGAGTTCACGCCCATTAACGAGGGTCGCTACATCTCCCCGAGACTTTGCTCGGAATCCACTAGAAGAAGAAACATATTACAAGAGATACAAGTGTTTCACTCATCATAAATCACTCATGAACACTCTTAGTATCTCTCTATGTATCACTTGAGAAACACCCTTAAACTTAGTGTTTTCTCTCTTCTTCTTTCTTCTGTCGTGAGTGTGCCTCTACTCACCACTACTCTCAAAACTTCTCTCCAAGTCTTTATTAAAATGTGCAGCAACTCCTTGTTCGGTTCCATCTCTCAAGGCTTCTCAAAAGTCTTCACCTTTTACTTCAACCAATAAAGTCTTGGAGACAAGGAGACAACCTTTTCTTTTTGTCAAACCAAAACCTCACTTGTGGTCTCAAAAGCAACATCTAACTTAACCCAAGTTAACTTATATTAACTCTAGTTAGAGCTTATCCTTGTTTGGTTTGAATAAACTTGCACATCAAGGTCTTAACTCCACAAAACCTTCATCCATTTTCTGGCTCTCAAACGGAATGCTGATCGGGAGTGTTGTATTCTAAACATATTTGAGCATGAGCTATACTTATTACCCTCCAACAGGATTAGATAGAAACTTTCCGACTAAAAACAATTTTGGGCTAAATTGGCTTAATGATTTGAGAAATGGGAGCCCTATGATTTGGGGTTTATAAGGTGAAGATCCTATGTAGGCCCATCGATCAAATTTCTCTTTAGAAAACCCGAGGGTAAAGAGAAAGAAGGAAGAAGAAATTTCTCTTTTCGTATTATATAATTGAAACTGAAATTTTACACTCTACCACGTCTAACATGCGAAGTCTTATTACACTCTACCACGTCTTCAAGAAAACGAAGGAGAAATTTCTCTTTTCGTATTTATAGGATATAGAAATATTAGACCCATGCTAAGTGTGCTAATGACAATAATATATATGTTAGTTGTCATAAGTATGGGCATGTAGTCGTAGATCTAGATCTAATACCTTTTGCACATGCTGTCTCCATCGATTGTTGTATATATCTTGCTGTGCACTCACATAATAAATCATTAATTCTAATCTTCACACATGGTATCAGAGCATTTCGGTCATACCTACTTCTAAAACAGCTGCTCCTTTCTCTCACTACAAGAAAACAGACTTTTTGCTACTACGAAAAGAGTTGCAAAACAGTCGCAAAATCGAAATTTGCGACTAATTCGCGACTAAAACGGTTAGTAGCTAATAATTAGACGCTAATTTTTTCAGTCGCTAATTAGTCGCTAAATTGCGACTAATTAGCGACTAATTATATGTCGTCGCAAAACATTTGCGACTTAGTCGCAAAATTAGCAACTAAATAGCCACCCTTTAACGACCAAATTACAACTATATTGTAGTAAATTTAGGGACTATTTAGCGACTAAATTTATCAGTCACTAAATTTATTTAGCGACTGATTAGCGACTACTATTTATTATTATTTTTTAAAAAAATTATACTAATTTTGTAATATTTAAATATTAATTAATAATATACTAATTAACAAAACAAAAATTCATAATATATATTATATAAAAACTCATAATATACATTATACAAATAAAAATTAATAAAACGAAATTTAAACTAAAAATATATACAAATCCTAAATTACAAGTAATAAAAATACAAATAAATTCAATCCATTGAAGCTCGCCGGATCGCGTCATTGAAGCTCGCCGGATCGGAGCTCGCCCCTTCTCCGTTCACCCATCTCGCCGCCCCTTCTCCGTTCACCCATCTCGCCGGATCCGGCTCTGCTCCTATTGAGTCGACGGAGACCTCGCCGGATCTGCACCTCGTCTCCGGATCTGCACCTCGTCGACGGAGACCTTGCCGGATCTGTGGTGGTCGAGTATTCTGGCGGTGGTCGAGCTCCCGGATGTCGAGTTCCCGGATGTCGAATCGCCGGATCCATCTTCGCCGGATCGGAGGTGTTGAAGAAGAAGAAGAGAAAGAAGAGAGAAGAATATTGTAGATAGGAGAAATAAGAAGAAGAGGAAGATCTATCGTGAAGGAGAAAAAGAAAAATAAGAAGAAGAAAAGATTAATATTTTGGTAAGAATAAGAAGGAGAGATTCATCGTGAAAAGAAGAAGAAGAAAGAAAAATGTTAAGATTAAAAAAATTAAGGGAAAATAAAGGGTTTTAGATCACAACCGTAGGATTCAATTTAATCAAGGGTGATGGGAGTTGATCCACGTGATGGTTTCTTAACCAATCACAATTTTTTATAAATGATACTCTCAGAACCGTAGGATTCAATTTCATCAATCACAACCGTATGATTCAATTTAATCAAGGGTGATGGGAGTTGATCCACGTGATGGTTTCTTAACCAATCACAATTTCTTTTTGTTTTTTTTTGTCTTCTGAAAAATATTTTCAGAAAAATCCCAATAATATTTTTGAAAATAACTCGCTCATCCGCCATCCCGAATTACATATTATTTGTTTTTAATAAATAATTTCGTCATGTGACGTGTTAATAATGATTTTCTCGCTATACCCTAAATCTACTCTAAATCCACCCTAAACCCTGAATCCAAAACATTAATAAGGATTTTGTCATGAGGATAAAATCGGGATTTCAAAAGGGTCCAACAAGAACGACCATCAAATCATCTGCTCTAAATCCTAAACCCTGAATCCGAAACCCTTAATAAGAATTTTGTCATGAGGATAAAATCGGGATTCCAAAAGGTTCAACAAGGGTTACAGTCAATTTGATTATGGTAATTAACTATTGTGATGGTTATATATAGGAAGAATCCTAGAAATTTCACCCAATATTTATAAGACTTTAAAATTCAGATATATATATATATATATAAATTCTATATGATACATCCATACAACTTGGTAAATCATTCTTGACTTCACTCTTTGAATCTTATGTAATTAAGTTATAATTGTTATATTCTTTGAATTTGTGTCATTATCGTTATTCAATATTTTAATATTAGTGAGGGGTAGGTTGAAATTCCTTGTCTAAAAAATAGTAAAAATAAGTTGTGTGTTATAAAAATCTTCATTAATGAAAATAAATCATAGACTTGACAATTTCAGACTTTTACTTTGCTTCTCTTTTTTTTGCAATTAAGAGAGACTTAAGATGGAGAGGAAGGAATGAGGCGAAGAGGAAAAATGTCTTAGGTTTTAATTTATGTCCATTAGATCTAAAATTGATCTAATGGTAGATGTAAAATAAAGGTGATCCTTGCCTTTCTCTCTTAACTAATAAAACTAATTATACTTAGATTTTAGACAATTAGTTTATATTGCAAATAATTTGCGACTAATTTGCGACTAACACATTGTTTTTTTTGCGACTAAAAAGCGACTACGTAGCAACCCATCCAATTTGGTCGCGAAATAGTCGCTAATTTGCGACTAATTTACGACTACTATTTGGCGACTCGTTTTTAGTCTCAAATTAGTCGCTAATTAACGACCAAATTATTTAGTCGCTAAGTAGTTGTTAATTTACGACTAATTTACAACTCATTTGCGACTACTCTTTAGCGACTCCATATTAGTCTCAAATTAGTCGCTATTTTGCGACCAGTTAGCGACTAAATATTTTAGTCTCAAATTAGCGACTAATTTGTGACTAATTGATATTAGTCACAAATTAGTAGCAAATTAATCGCTAATTAGTCGCAAAATTTAGCGACTACGTATGTAGTCGCAAACCTCAGTCGCAAAATATCTGTTTTCTTGTAGTGTCTCTTCACTAGCCGCTGCTCCTTTCTCTTTTCTCAACTCTCTTGTGTCTTCACCATGACTGAAACACCTTCATCAACTGTCTCCTCTGCCACTACAGTTCCAATCTACAACAAAGCAGAGCCGTCTACCACAACTCTCATCTCGCTCAACATGAATGGTGTCACAAAACTTACTCCGGCAAACTACCTCACATGGAAGCTTCAAGTCTATGCCCTCTTTGAAGCTCACGAGCTTCACCATTTCATTCAGGACATTGACAACACACCAGCAGCTACAACCACTGATGTAAAGGGCCTTGTTCAGCCCAACCCTAAGCATGCACCATGGAAACGCCAAGACCGCATCCTTTACAGCTCCTTGCTTGGCACTCTTTCCCTTGAAGTTCAGCCAATCGTGGCCCGCACCACCACTGCTCGTGAAATATGGCTAACTCTTTCACGTACCTATGGTCTACCATCTCGCGCTCACATCAAGCAAATTAAACACAGCCTCAAAAAGATCACCAAAGGCAGCAACACCGTTAACGAGCACATGCGTTCCATTCTTGCCAAATCCGATCAACTTGCACTTCTTGGCTCCCCTATGGAACATGAGGACCTTTTGGATATCATTCTTGAAGGCCTTGGAGATGAATTTCGAGCTGTTGTTGAGATGGTGAATGGACGGGATTCACCAATCTCCATCGAAGAACTTCATGAGAAGCTTCTTCACCGTGAAAATACCATTGCCATCGCTGAACCACCAACTCCGTCGCTGCTCCCAGCAACCGCCAATGTTGCTGCCTATCGTCCTCCATATCACAACAATGGTGGTTCATCACGCCCTCCTTACCAGAACAATAACTATGGTGGACAGTCCAACTATCAAGGAGGCTCGCGTGGTGGCTATCACGGTCGTGGAAGTGGTCATCGCGGTGGATCTCGTGGTGGTGGCTACCAAGGGGAGTGCCGGCTGTGTGGTGTCTTTGGACACAGTGCGAGACGTTGTAATCAGTTCTCCTATGCTGGAAATCAGCAACAACAGGCGCCACCGTTGTCTTCTCCACAAGCTCATCACACGACATCATCTCCTCATCCACCACCGGATGGCTGGCTTCTTGACAGCGGTGCCTCTCACCACATTGCTTCGGACTTGTCTCAGCTCTCCAGTCACTGTAGGGGTCAAATTTCACCCCATGAAGATCACCAGAAGAAAATGGCTAAGTCTGGGTAAGGAAGAGCTCTACCGAAATTCTGGGATGCACTGACCGGTCGGGAGGTCAGAAAACCGACAGCAGTACCGAACCGAACCAGGTGAGCCGATTTCAGGACTTCATCGATTCAACAGGCCCAAATCAGCTCAGCCCATTTAACTGGGCCGAGCCAAAAGTGGGCCGAACCGTTAATGGGCCTGCCGACCTAGGAGTGCAGCTCACGCCAGAAACCCTAGCCGACTTAGTCTAGTATAAATACTATTGTATCATCCTCTTAAAAGGGGATCCCGAATTCTGAGTAGAAACCCTTGTATTCTTTAACAACAAACACATCAATCAAAACTCATTCTTCTCAAACTGTTCTTGTGATTTCTAACTTACAAGTTCTGCAGATCTACCGCGAACCCGGCAAATTCTAATTGTAGGAATCCAGCTCCCACAATTTGGCGCTAGAAGGAGGGGAGCCAAAAACTTCATACACAAAGAAACCATGAGCAAGTTTGAGAAGACAACCAGAAGCAACGACCACAACATACGGCAGCGCCGATCCAAAGGAGATGCCTCCAAAAAGATCTGGAGCAACCGGTCAAAACGACGAGGAGAAGACGCCTCCCGACGGATCTGGAACAACTAGACAGAACGGCAGGACAAGATCCACCTCTTTGGTTAACAGAACCAAATCCGGGACAAAAAGTCCAAGAGATTCGCCGCCATCGGTTACTTTCCACGCCGTCGCGGCTGTTTTGCTTAACTCATTCGGTAAAACCGAACCGGGAGCCGACAAAAGGAGCACTATCCACGAACGGAATGGCACAAATCATCAACATCATCGGTAACTCTGGAGGAGCATAACACCGACGACGACACCATCAGTTAACCCGATCTGTAAACGGCAAGCCGTTGTCTCATCGCTCTAGAAAGTGTGCCACGCTTCTTTTAAGCGAACCACTTTCTCCGAACGAACCGTTTTCCGAATCTTATGCCTTCTCCAAAACGAGCCACGCTTTTTGTAAGCGAACCGTTTTGGAGAGTAATTTGATTCGCAGTTCACTTGTCACTTACATGGGTCCAAGCTGCGTAACGGGTCACCCGCGAACTATTTTACCAAGCCGCAAAACGGGTCATCTGTAAACTGTTTTTCAAGCTACGCATTGGGTCACCCACGAACAGTTCTTGTAAACTGTGCACCCGATCACCCGTGAAGTGTTTAAACGAGCCGTTGACCTGATCTGCCGACCAGTTGTCACCAGAATTCGGGCCGCGTACCCGTGTTTTAGGAGACGAGCCACATTCCTTACGAATGAACCGTTTCTCGAAAACCGTACCGTCTCCCCAAAACGAGCCACGCTTCTCGCAAGCGAACCGTTGAATTCTACTGGCTAATCACGGCAGGTTGTCCGCAACAAAATCACAGGTGAGCCATCTATTCAACCGGGTGAGCCATCGAAGTCTATCGATTAATCTCAACAGGTTCCCCGCAACAAAGTCACGGCACGGATTCAACACTCTCACAGCTCGGAAATCAACCTACTATAATTCGATTTTCATGCCTCCCCGCGGCTCGATTTCGCTTCACCATCCCCGCGGCTTGACTTCAGCTTTAACATCATCATTACATGGGTTTAACTTCAACTCTCTTGCGGATTGGATTCAACTTTATCATCCCTCAAATTTGCATAGCCGGTATTACCGAGCCCTTGAGTTATACATATCGTATCAGCTCGGGGATATATTAGACAGGACGGGTCCATAGTGAAAAGAAAGAATTTTGAGTTAGCTTTCCAACGCAAGTAAAATGACATCATTTGGAGTTGCGATTCTCAAGATATAGCCGATTTACTGAAGATATATCAATCTGAACTTCTCAAACCCGAGCCGTAGTGTTCGGCTTGGCATGGCCAATACCAAAGACATAACGAGCTGATATTTTGATACATGATGCAATTTTGAGTTAGCTTTCCAACGGAAGTAAAATGACATTATTTGGAGTTACGATTCTCAAGATATAGCCGATTTACTGAAGTTGTATCAATCTGAATTTCTCAAACCCGAGCCGTAGTGTTCGGCTCGGAACGGCCAGTACCAAAGACGTAACGAGATGATATTTTGATACATGATGCAATTTTGAGTTAGCTTTCCAACGGAAGTAAAATCACATTATTTGGAGTTGCAATTCTCAAGATATAGCCGATTTACCGAAGATATATCAATCTGAACTTCTCAAACCCGAGCCGTAGTGTTCGGCTCGGCATGGCCAATACCAAAGACATAACGAGCTGATATTTTGATACATGATGCAATTTTGAGTTAGCTTTCCAACGGAAGTAAAATGACATTATTTGGAGTTGCGATTCTCAAGATATAGCCGATTTACTGAAGTTGTATCAATCTGAATTTCTCAAACCCGAGCCGTAGTGTTCGGCTCGGCACGGCCAGTACCAAAGACGTAACGAGATGATATTTTTATACATGATGCAATTTTGAGTTAGCTTTCCAACGGAAGTAAAATGACATTATTTGGAGTTGCGATTCTCAAGATATAGCCGATTTACTGAAGTTGTATCAATCTGAATTTCTCAAACCCGAGCCGTAGTGTTCGGCTCGGCACGGCCAGTACCAAAGACGTAACAAGATGATATTTTGATACATGATGCAATTTTGAGTTAGCTTTCGAACGCAAGAAAAATGATATCATTTGGAGTTGCGGTTCTCAAGATATAGCCGGTTTACTGAAGATGTATCAACCTGAATTCTTTAAACCCGAGCTGTAGTAATCGGCTCGGCATGGCCAAGGATAAAAACATACCGAGCTGAAATTTGGATAGGAGATAGATAATCGAGTCAGCTTTTATCCAAAACAAGTTTGAAGTCATTTGGACCAATGGTTAGAGAGATAAATTGATTTTCGGTTCACGGCACAACCGACTATCACGGTGCCACTGTTCAAACGGTTCGGACTTAACAAAAACACGGCGCAACCGACTATCACAGTAACTACCTGCAGCTCTTTTGATCGCGACGTGCCCATCGGCGGGCAGAAAATCAATGGTACATCCGACGAGCCAACTCCGCAGCGAGCCGTTGTCTCATTGTTCCAGAAAGTGTGCCACGCTTCCTTTAAGCGAACCACTTTCTCTTGAGATTTGCAGAAACGAGCCACGTTCCATGCGAACGAACCGTTTCCCGAATCTCATGCCTTCTCCAAAATGAGCCACGCTTATTGCAAGCGAACCATTTTGGAAAGTAACCCAATTCGCCATTTACTTGTGTCGCATGCCAGAATTCAAGCTAAGTGTCGGCTCCCCTGCAAACTGTTTTCTAAGCTAAGTGTCGGCTCCCCCGCGAACTGTTTTCTAAGCTAAGTGTTGGATCCCCTGCAAACTGTTTTCTAAGCTAAGTGTCGGCTTCCCCGCGAACTGTTTTCTAAACTAAGTGTCGGTTCGCCTGCAAACAGTTCTCTAAGATAAATGTCGGCTCGCCCGTGAACTGTTATTGCAAGTGGTACCGGGTCATCCATTAACTATCTTTCCGAGCCGATCGGCCGACCAGTTGTCACCAGAATTCGAGCCGCGTACCCGTGTTTTAGGAAACGAGCCACATTCCTTACGAATGAACCGTTTCCTGAAAACATACTGTCTCCCCCAAAACGAGCTACGCTTCTCGCAAGCCAACCGTCGAATTCTAAAGGCTAAACACAACAAAGTCATGGAAATCACGGCGCAACCGATTATCACGGTGCAACCGATTGATGTTTCGGAATCACCGCGCAACTGATTATCATGGCGTAGCCGTTCAATGGCTTAGGATGAACGCAGTCGCGGTGAATCCGTGAAATAGTGACAACGGGTCCACATGCCACCCGTGATGAAATGGATCTTCTCTTCGGAACACCAGCGACAAAACGAACACGATGTGTCAACCCAAAAATCGGTGACTCACGAATCAAACTTCAAAACTCTCACAGCTCGGGTAATGGCGACACGTCTTGGGTAACGGCGGCACATCTCGGGTTACAAAGACAGCTCGGGCTTCGACGAGTACAACCGGATCGGCATATCACAAATCATATAAGTATCTTGTCGGGTCGGCGAAACAACGTTGGCTCGGGTCGGTGATACAATAGCACTTCGGGTCACAACGGTGAGACGACTTGATTCAGAATACAATTGGACTAAATCAGAAGCTAAGTGACCGGCAGTCAAATACACCTACTGTTCACAATGTCTCGTCGTTACGAATCTCAAACGACGGTTCACATTTACAAATTCGGCTCGCCGTGACAAATCCGGCGCTCCGTAACAAATCCGGTTCGCCGTTACAAATCTGGGTCGCCGTAACAAATTCGGCTCGCCGTGACAAATCCGGCGCGCCGTGACAAATCCGGCTCGCCGTTACAAATCCGGGTCGCCGTAACAAATCCGGGTCGCCGTAACAAATTCGGCTCGCCGTGACAATTCTGGCGCGCTGTAACAAATCCGGTTCGCCGTTACAAATCCGGGTTGCCGTAACAAATTCGGCTCGCCGTGACAAATCCGGCGCGCCGTAAGAAATCCGGCTCGCCTATACGAATCTCAAACAACGACTCGCCGTTACGAATCTCAAACATCGGCATTACCGTGAACGGCACACGGTACGTCTTACGGAGAAAAACAAATCAATCATCCAATTTGCGTGTATCTATATACATATTACTTAGAAACGCATATATTCGAGCCACTCCACAATGCAACGGTTTTCATCACACCTAACGGCTCGAAAGATACGCTAACGAAACCGTCCAGCTCAAAAACCCAGCTAATAGAACGTTGGTACAAATAAATCTAAGTGTCATTCTTGGAGTAGACGTACTCACAGGAGCACAACTATAAACCAAAACATCCAATTCAACAAATTCGACTAACAGACGGTAAAACGGTAACACCTTCGTAAATCGGTAACACCATTTATAAACGCCCGAAGCCTTGTCTCTTCGGCAGCTCGGCGCGTTACTTTGGTAGCGCCGACGCTCTCTCTCTTTCGCAGCTCGGCGCAGAACTTCGGTAGCGCTGATGCCTTCTCTCCTCGGTAGCCCGAAGCCTCGTCTCTTCGGAAGCTCGGCGCGTTACTTTGGTAGCGTCGACGCTTTCTCTCTTTGGTAGCTCCGACGCCTTGTCCCTTCGGCAGCTCAGCGCGGTACTTTGGTAGTGTCGACGCCTTCTCTCTTCGGCAGCCCGGCGCGATACTTCGGTAGTGCCGACGCCACCTATCCACTTATCCAAAATTCAGACAAGAATTATATCATTCAAGAACTACGAAGCGGCTTGATCTTTGCAAAAGGTACGTAGGCAGCTCATCCTCGGATGGGTTCAGCTGCCCTTTCCTTTAAAAAGGGGGGGAGTAGGTACGTATACTCATATACTCCCATATTTTTTTTTAACATCACACTTACATCCGTTACGGATCATCCAAAGTCCCACCTAAACAGACATACCTCTTATCATTCTCGTTGCTGCTGGCTACAGTAACGAACTACTACATCCTTCAAAGGATCTAAACTACTACATCCTAGCAGATTAAAAGCGCGCTATATAAATTTAGAGTTCATTACTGGAGCGGATATATTCATGGGAACATATCTGTAAACCAGAATGTTCATCTCAAAACCCAGCAAACGAATCGCTGGTCTAAAATCGCTAAGTGTTCATTATGGGAGCTGGCTCGTTCATGGGAACCCGTCTGTAAACCGAAATGTTCATCCCAAACCCAATAAAAGCAAAACGTTGGTCGTAACACGATAGCATGTTAATCGTGGAGCGGACTCGTTTAGGGTAACTTGTCTGTAAACCAGAGAATGTTCATCAGGAACCCGATAAGCAAATCATTGGTCTTAGACAAAACAATGGCTCTCGGCCTAGCCGTCACGGCTCAAATTTCACCTACGCCTTCACGGCTCAAATTACACTTACGCTTTCATGGCTCAAATTACACTTACACCTTAACGGCTTAAATTTCACTTACGCCATCACGGCACAGATTTTACTTACGCCTTCACGGCTTAGATTTCATTTATGCCTTCATGGCTTGGAGCTAACTTTTCAAGGTTGGCTGACAAATGACCAAGCAAGTCGAACATGCCGAGGACCAGCAGCACATCCAGCAACTAAGGAAAGTGGACCAACCATACAAGATCTTTGGAAAACCATACACTCGGAAAAATAATCGTTAAACAAAACACGGCAGAGCCGAATCCATGGCTTGGGTTACAAAGCCAGCTCAGGCTACGGTAACACCGTTCAAGGCATGGATACACGGCTTGGGTCATGGCAAAACGAATTAAGTTTCGTGAACTAATTGCTCACGGCTCGTCCTGAATCGACGAATTGGGATTCACTCGCCCCTGGTTCGGGTGGAATTTTCAGCTTGGCAATCCCTCACTCACGGCTCGGGTCGGAGGAATCACGGCCGCTCGGGTAAAAATTGTGATAGCTCGAGCCAAGGCGATAAGGGCTCAGGTCGGAAAACTGAACTAAAAAAACTGGCGAGTCGAGGATTTGTTTTGAACAGCTAGCCGTTAACTACGATTCGCTCGGCACAACAAAACCACGCCAACATAGCAGGATTCAACGACGGTTCACGTTTGAACCTTGAAGTCCCTGATCTAGGAACAACGGCTCGTGTTCGAACAAGTCGGCGATGGCTCCGGTCAGCTGTAAAATTTTCCTTTACCGGCGAATTGCAAATCATAGCAACAGCGGCTTGGGTCGGTGATATAACAGCAGCTCGGGTCGGTGAGAAATCTCACGACTCGGTCGAATTCATTGACTCGATGATTCCTCGGTTTCGGCTTGGGGCTAGATGATTTCGTGGCCCGGCACGGATCGGGGTTAGGGCAAGGACAGTTTGGAATTCCCAAAGGCAACGGCACAGCTCGGGACGGAGAGACAACGGCACGGCTCGGGACAGAGAGACAATGGCATGGCTCAAGACGGAAGCGGATCCACGATCTGCGCGGCTTGCCAACTGTTTCAACTGGCTCGCGGTTCGGGTCGTGAGTTAAACCCGTGGCTCGCGGTTCGGATCTAAAACTGCTCGGCAAAACAATCCCCCGGTGTGGCGCATAATCGGCAAGGGTTCAGCTCGGGTCACGATGCCAAATCGGTTCGGGCTTAAGAAATCACGGCTCGGGATGAACCACGCGGGACAAAATGGCTTGGCGATTAGGCAACGGCGGTTCGGCCCCAGAAATCAACCGCAAGAATCGGCTCGGATTCTCGACGGCGGCGGATCCGGAAAAAAAAAAAAAAAATTTTGTATTCGAGCCGCGCCTCAGTGCTACGGTTTTCATTACACCTAGCGGCTCAAAAAATACTTTTATCAAATTGATCAAATCAAAGACTCGAATCCTAAACTCGGGAAACAGCTAGAACATTTTCTTCTGCTTGATTTTAGACTATTAACAATATCTCGGCTTCACTATCACTGATAATTCCGAGCTGGGGGGCTAACTGTAGGGGTCAAATTTCACCCCCTGAAGATCACCAGAAGAAAATGGCTAAGTCTGGGTAAGGAAGAGCTCTACCGAAATTCTGGGATGCACTGACCGGTCGGGAGGTCAGAAAACCGACAGCAGTACCGAACCGAACCAGGTGAGCTAATTTCAGGACTTCATCGATTCAACAGGCCCAGTTCAGCTCAGCCCATTTAACTGGGCCGAGCCAAAAGTGGGCCGAACCGTTAATGGGCCTGCCGACCTAGGAGTGCAGCTCACGCCAGAAACCCTAGCCGACTTAGTCTAGTATAAATACTATTGTATCATCCTCTTAAAAGGGGATCACGAATTCTGAGTAGAAACCCTTGTATTCTTTAACAACAAACACATCAATCAAAACTCATTCTTCTCAAACTGTTCTTGTGATTTCTAACTTACAAGTTCTGCAGATCTACCGCGAACCCGGCATTCTAATTGTAGGAATTCAGCTCCCACAGTCACTCTCCATATCACGGTCATCAGGATGTCACCGTAGGCAATGGTTCAGGTTTACCTATCACACATAAGGGTTCTACTCAATTATCCTCTCTTTCACGACCTCTTATGTTGTCCAATGTTCTTTGTGTGCCATCAATTACTCGCCACCTTATTTCTGTCAACAAGCTATGCAAGACTAATAATGTTATGGTACAACTTTGCCCTGATGATTTTCAGGTGAAGGATCTCAAGTCGGGAGCAACGCTAATCAAAGGACCAGCCAATGATGGAGTCTATGAATGGCCTCTCAATGTTTCTCCTTTTTCTGCATTTTCTTGTGTCAAATCATCCCTTGTCGACTGGCACTCTAGACTAGGTCACCCAGCTTTACCTATTCTTAAAAACGTGATTTCACGTGCTGCTTTACCATTATCCAGTTCTTCCTTTACCGCTTGTGATGCTTGTTCTCGTAATAAAAGTCATAAGTTACCTTTTGCTTCAAACTCAATGTCTTCTTCCGGTCCACTTGATCTCATTTACTCAGACGTGTGGACCTCTCCCATATATTCCATCGATGGGTTTAAGTATTATGTCATCTTTGTCGACCACTTCACTAGGTACACTTGGATTTATCCTCTCAAGCAAAAATCGCAAGTCATTCATGTTTTTAAGCCGTTTAAAGCTTTAGTTGAAAACCAGTTTAACCGCAAGATTAAGACACTCTTTTCTGATAATGGGGGTGAGTTTATAGCTTTAGCAACCTTCTTATCTGACCATGGGATTAGTCACTTTACCTCTCCATCTCATACACCTGAACACAATGGCTTAGTTGAACGCCGTCATCGTCACATTGTTGAGACCGGCTTATCCTTACTCTCTCACGCCTCTATGTCACCCACGTATTGGAGTTATGCTCTCATGATTGCTGTATATCTCATCAATAGGATGCCTACACCTAATCTTAACAACAACTCTCCCTATACAGTTCTCTTTGGACATGAACCCAACTATCACAAACTTAGGATCTTTGGGTGTCTATGTTATCCATGGCTGCGACCATACTCCTCAAATAAGCTTTCCTCTAGGTCTACTCCCTGCGTCTTTTTAGGATATTCTTTAACACAAAGTGCCTATCTCTGTCTAAACCCAGCTACTTCCCGAGTCTTTGTCTCTCGCCATGTCGAGTTTCATGAGTCTCTCTTTCCATTCTCTCGCTTGGCTTCCTCCGCTATCACATCCCCTACTCACTTTGATATCTCGCCTTCCACAACACCATCTGCTACCCTTAACCCTATCTCTGAGTTGCCATTCTCAACTTTGTCTCCGGTTCCTCCTTTGGTGACAGCGGAGCTCTCGGTTCCTGACCCTTCATCACCCATAACGCCGGCATCGTCCTTACCATCATCTCTGACCTCGTCTTCATCACCAGCAGTCTCCTCCTCCTCAGCCACATCTATATCACTTGAGTCTGCGTCCTCCACTGAGACCGCCCCTGTTGCTGTTGAACGTCCAGTCACACGGTCGATGCATGGCATTCATAAACCAAATCCGCGTTACGGTCTCACTGCGATCTTGTCTAAGATTGAACCGGCCACCATAATTCAAGCTCTCAAGGATGCTAAGTGGCGTGGCTCTGCGAGTTCTGAATATGATGCTCTTCTCCGCAATATGACATGGGACCTTAATCTTCCTGAAGTTGCTCAAAATGTGGTTGGATGCAAGTGGGTCTTTCGTATCAAGCGCTTGCCTGATGGTTCTATTGATAAGTATAAGTCGAGACTCGTTGCTAAGGGCTTCCATCAACGGCCTAGTATTGATTTTGATGAAACTTTTAGTCCGGTGGTCAAGCACTCGACGATTCGTATTGTTCTTGATGTTGCTGTCGCAAGGAATTGGACTCTCCGCCAGCTCGATGTTAATAATGCCTTTCTTCAAGGAACACTTGATGACGAAGTCTACATGGAACAGCTTCCTGGTTTTGTTGATCCGGAAAAACCGAATTATGTTTGTCGTTTGAGGAAAGCCATCTATGGATTGAAACAGGCACCACGTGCTTGGTATAACGAGCTTCGTTCCTTCTTGGTATCACTAGGCTTTATTAACTCTCTTGCTGACGCTTCACTCTTTGTTCTCTGCAAAGACTCCGTTCGTCTCTATATACTCGTGTATGTTGACGATTTTATCATCACAGGAAGTTGTGATGCAGCTATAGACCGGATTATTCAGTTTTTTTCTGCTCGATTTTCTTTGAAGGATCTTGGTGAGCTCTCATATTTTCTTGGTATCGAGGTGCAACGCACTCCTGCTGGTATTCGGCTCACTCAGCAAACATATGCTATTGCTCTTCTACGTCGCTTTCACATGCAAGATGCCAAGCCGGTTCTAACTCCACTTGCTTCGTCGGAATCCCTTGTCCTGGCGGGTCCTAAACTTCCTGATCCGAGTGAGTATCGTCAAGCTGTTGGAAGTCTTCAGTATCTCTCCTTCACTCGTCCCGATATTGCCTTTGCGGTCAATCGTCTATCTCAGTTTATGCATGCTCCGACGTAGATTTACGTATGATCAAGCTAAGTAACAAGAACACAAAGCTTGATTATACATGAATTTAGTAGTAAGTAGTTTTAGTTGTAAGAACAAGAGATAGTTTCTGAATGTTCCTTCTTATTATTATGATGATCTTTGTGTTACAACAATGAGTATATATAAAGAGTTTGCTGAAAATATCTCCTAAAATATCTAAAGGTAACTTCATGGGTGGATAACCTATCTTTCATCACTAGAGGGTTTTCTATTAGCTAACATATCTTTATAAGTAGGTGAGTCACCAAGGTGCTTGTCATGGACCTGCTTGCCTAGGTGCTTGTCATGGACCTGCTTGCCTAGGTGCTTGTCACGGACCTGCTTGCCTTGTTGCTTCAACTCAACACGGGACAGTCGTGTCGATCGACACTCTTATTCATTTTCTTTCCCTTAGCACATTTTGATGGTACTAAAGGTCAACACTCCCCCTCAAGTTAAACATAAAGGATTTATGTTTAACTTGGAACTCGCAACCATCACCTCATTAAAAAAAAAACCTTAGCAAAGAAAACCACGTGGGACAAAACTTTACTAAGGGAAAAAGAGTATGATGATTGCAAGTAAGGGAGTCTCCTCATGCATGTGTGAGATCCACAAGCCCAAGTTTGCCCAAGATGTTGTTGCAAACTTTGAGACTTGCGGCTTTGGTGAACACATCCGCTAGTTGGTCTTCGCTTCTTGTAAAGCACGGTAGGGTCCATCCTTGCTCTATCTTTTCTCGAACCTTGTGACAATCGATCTCAATGTGCTTCGTCCTTTCATGGAACACCGAGTTCGTAGCAATGTGAATTGCGGCTTGATTATCACAATGCATTATCATCGGCCTATCCGTCTCAATTCCCAAGTGAGCCAAGATTCCTCTTAACCAAGTAAGCTCGTTTGTCAACTTCTTCATGGCCCTATACTCGGCTTCCGCACTAGAGCATGAGACTTCCTTTTGCTTCTTTGTCCTCCAAGTGACTAAGTTCCCACCAATGAAAGTGCAATATCCGGTTGTAGATCTTATATCATTCCGGTCTCCGGCCCAATCCGCATCACAATAGCCAACCACATCGGAGCTCTCATTCTTTCCCATCCAAACTCCAAGACCCGGACTATCTTTCAAGTATCTAAGGATCCTCTCAACCATTTGCCAATGGTAAACCGTTGGTTCCTTCATATGTTGACTAATTTGATTTACCGCAAAGCTTATATCCGGTCTCGTGAGAGTTAGGTAGATCAATTTACCCACAAGTCTTCGATATCGGGATGGATCCTCATACAGCTCATTGTCCTTCTCCCCCTTTCGAATGCCCTTGTAACCTTCTTCTAATGGGGTTTTAGCCGGTTTAGCTCCAAGTTTCCCGGTCTCCTTCAATAAATCCATAGTGTATTTTCTTTGAGAAATGTGTAACCCATTCTTGAATCTATACACCTCAATCCCAAGAAAATACTTCAATTCTCCAAGGTCTTTCATTTCAAACACCGAGTGAAGATAGTCTTTAGTCTCTTGTATGCCTTGCTTATCACTTCCGGATATGATCATATCATCCACATAGATCAACACGACAACTATCCCCTTCGGCCCTTGGAGTGTAAAAAGCGTGTGATCAAGCTCACATTTCTTAAAACCTTTCTCCTTGAGTGTTGTGCTAAGTTTCTTGTACCATGCTCTAGGAGATTGTTTCAAACCATAGATTGCCTTCTTGAGCTTGAGGACTTTGCCGGGAGCAACGAAATATTCAAGGCCAGGTGGTGGAGTCATGTAGACTTCCTCCTCTAGATCTCCTTGCAAGAATGCGTTCTTGACATCCATTTGCCATAAATCCCACTCCAAGTTAGCCGCCAAAGAGAACACTACCCTCACGGTGTTAAGTTTGGCAACCGGGGCAAATGTATCCGTATAATCATCCCCATAGGTTTGAGTAAATCCTCTAGCCACCAACCTTGCCTTGTATCTCTCAAGATCTCCATTACTCAAGTGTTTGATAGTAAAGACCCACTTCGAACTCACGGCTCTTTTCCCTTCGGGGAGATCGGTTTCATCCCAAGTATGATTCTTCATCATAGCTCCAACCTCATTATCAACCGCTTCTACCTAATTCTCATCTTCCATGGCCTCCTCATAAGTCTTCGGGATTGTATGTTCATCTATTTTGACCACAAATGCCCTATGAGAAGAAGGTAAAAGGGCAAGCGAACACACCGCTTGGATAGGATGGGCTACGGCTTCATTATTGTAGTAGACTTGGCTTTCTTTCCATTGAGAGGGATCCTTCTTTAGTCTTGTGCTTCTACGCAAAACCGGTTCTTCAATCTCGTCTTGGACCTCTTCTTCCGGAGTTCCATTGTCCGGTCTTGCTACTCCTTCCTCTTCATGATCTTGCTCTAGGTTTACCGGAACCTCATCATGACCAACCTCCTCTTGTATGCTTTGATCAAGTATTGGAGACTCTTTTGGAGAAGCAAGAGTAGTTAGCCCATCTACCAAGGCTCGTAATACAGATGATCTGTCAATAGAGGAGGTGAGGTCTTTTAAACCTTCCCAATCCTTTTTCTCAAAGAAGCCCCTTTCTTCATCAAATCTGACTTCTCTTGATACATACATCCTCTTTGCTTCAGGATCATAGCATTTGTAACCTTTCTGAGTGGTAGAATAACCGATGAACATACATCTAGTGCTCTTTGGCTCAAGCTTGTTTCTCAGACCATCTGGTACAAATACATAGCAAACACATCCAAAGATTTTGAGATGATCAATGGCAGGTTTTGCTTTGTTAAGTACCTCATATGGAGAAAAATCCTTCAGCTGCTTGCTTGGTAATCTATTGATTATATAGCACGCTGTCATTACAACATCTCCCCAAAAACTCTTTGGAACTCCCTTATCAAACATCATGGTTCTAGCAACTTCCATCAAGTGCCTATTCTTGCGTTCTGCCACTCCATTTTGCTGAGGGGTATACGCACACGAGGTTTGATGAATAATACCATGACTGCTCACAAACTCTTTGAACTGATTGCTTGTATATTCTCCACCATTGTCACTCCTCAATATCTTGATCTTGCTTCCATAACTCCTCAATATCTTGATCTTGCTTCCATATTGAGTCTCCACATATTTGTAAAATTTTGTGAAAGCTTCAAGAACATGACTCTTGGATGGCATGAGAGTAACCCAAGTGTACTTGCTTTTCTCATCAATAAAGGAAACAAAGTACTTATATTGATCTTTGGAAATACATGGAGCAGTCCATACATCAGTGTGAACTAAATCAAAGCACTCATCATATATAGTGGATGAGTCTTGATAAACAGTTCTACACTGTTTTCCCAAAATGCAAGCTTCACAACCTTGATCAGCTTGAGTCAGATTTGGCAACACGATCTTCATAACCTTGGAGTGAGGGTGGCCAAGGCGAGCGTGCCATACTGAGCTATTAATCCGAGAGCTTAAAGCAGAATAAGCCTTGACAACTGGTTGCTTGTTGTCCAAAACGTAGAGACCATCCTTGGAGCAACCTTCTCCAATGGTTTTTCCCGACTTAATGTCCTGAAACCATACATCATTAGGACCAAACACAGCCAAGCAATCCAAATCCTTAGTTGCTTTTCCAACAGACAACAGATTATTAGCAAAATCAGGAATAAAAAGAGCCTTAGTATTCTTTCTAAACAGCTCAACATCTCCAATGCCTTTAATCTCAATATCATGTCCATCTGCTATTGTAACCTTTCCCTCATGAGGTTTAACATTGGACAATAGCCTCTTATCACAAAACATATGATGAGAAGCCCCTGAATCAACAATCACAGGTTTCAAAAACACAGAGGCAAGAAGACTCTTACCGGATTCAGAAAGCTTGGAAATACTCTTAATGAGAGCCTCCAAGTCAGATTTCCTTACAA
Source organism: Draba incana (assembly GCA_963576765.1). Classification (NCBI taxonomy): domain Eukaryota; kingdom Viridiplantae; phylum Streptophyta; class Magnoliopsida; order Brassicales; family Brassicaceae; genus Draba; species Draba incana. Next base: position 1,021,047 of record OY755208.1, read on the forward strand.
CCTCATCATAGCTAGAAGATGCAACTCCTGCTCTCCCCTTTGATGGTTGTCCCTTCTCCTTCAGATTTTTAGGCATCAAATGTGGATGAAGAATCCAACATTTATCTTTGGTGTGGCCCTTCTTTTGGCAATGCTCACACCGTATGTTCCACTTCTCAGGTTGATAGTCACCTTTGCTTGCATTGGCGACCTCAATTCCTTCTCTGCCCTTGCTTATATGAGCAGTCTCACTTGTCCCTTTAAAGAGACCTCTTGATCCTTCCTCTTTCTGGATCATCATACACACCTGGTTCAAGGTAGGAAGTTTATCAAACCTCAAAATATGGTGAATAAGCCCTTGGTAGGACTTATTGAGCGTGAGAAGCAATCCAAACACTTGGTCTTGTTCACGTCTCTCATTCATCTCTCTAGCGTCAAGAGTGGGTGGCCTCAACATCTCTAGCTCTGCCCATAGCCCTCTATAATCACCAAAGAGATCCTTGAACGCCTTCTCCTCTTGTTGAAGGTCATTCAATGCTTTCTTAACCTCAAACGTTCTGCTGAGATTAGATGTGTTACCGTACACATTGAGGAGAGTTTCCCACAACTCCTTTGCCGTCTCTATATAAGAATAAGAGGCAAGGATAGATTGCTCCAACGAGCTCTGAAGAACAGCCAAGGCGAGCTGGTCTTCTTGGATCCACTTAGAATCCCCATCACTAGTACTACCTTTAGCTGGCGAGCTAAAGATCTCACCGGTCTCACTTGATTCATCTTCATGAATCAAACAATGTTCCCAAATACCACGGCTTCTGAATGCCGTCTTTGTGGTTCTAGCCCACAAGAGATAGTTGCTCCCTGTAAGAACAACCGGTAACATGAAATGCTTCTTATTCCCCATTGATACCTTCTTTAAACGTCTTCTTCAAACGAACAGAGAACACAAATGGGAAAGGTTTTGAAAGTTCTTTGAGAAATCTGCAAGGAATAAATCACTATAACCTCTCACAACTCAGCACCCATGGATTTGAGGATTATTCAATCTCAAAGTGAGGAGGTTAGTATGATTTATTTCAAGAGCAAACAAATGTAGAGCTTTGCGGAAATAGGTCCTCAAGAGCTTTGATGCTCTGATACCATGTAGATTTACGTATGATCAAGCTAAGTAACAAGAACACAAAGCTTGATTATACATGAATTTAGTAGTAAGTAGTTTTAGTTGTAAGAACAAGAGATAGTTTCTGAATGTTCCTTCTTATTATTATGATGATCTTTGTGTTACAACAATGAGTATATATAAAGAGTTTGCTGAAAATATCTCCTAAAATATCTAAAGGTAACTTCATGGGTGGATAACCTATCTTTCTTCACTAGAGGGTTTTCTATTAGCTAACATATCTTTATAAGTAGGTGAGTCACCAAGGTGCTTGTCATGGACCTGCTTGCCTAGGTGCTTGTCACGGACCTGCTTGCTTTGTTGCTTCAACTCAACACGGGACAGTCGTGTCGATCGACACTCTTATTCATTTTCTTTCCCTTAGCACATTTTGATGGTACTAAAGGTCAACACCGACCACTCTTCATTGGGAAGCTGTAAAACGAGTTCTGCGTTATCTTGTTGGTACTATTCAGCACGAACTTTTTCTTGATGCACGGTCTCCACTCTCCTTACATGCGTATTCTGATGTTGATTGGGCTGGTGACAAGGATGATTATTCATCTACTGGTGGCTACATTGTTTATCTTGGTAAGAATCCCATTTCGTGGTCCTCTAAGAAGTTAAAGGGTGTTGCTCGGTCTTCTACGGAAGCTGAATATCGTACTGTCTCGTTTACTGCTTCGGAGATGAAATGGATCTTTTCTCTTCTTCATGAGCTTCATGTTGACTCCACAACGATGCCTACTATTTTCTGTGACAACATTGGAGCCACTTATCTTTGTGCCAATCCGGTGTTCCATTCTCGAATGAAACATCTTGCTTTGGATTATCACTTTGTTCGGGAACTGATTCAAGCTAAAAGCCTTCGGGTTTCTCATGTATGCTCCGCTGATCAGCTTGCTGACATTCTCACGAAACCGCTCCCACGAACACGGTTCCATGATTTACGGTCCAAGATTGGTCTCACCTCCGGTTCTTCATCTTGCGGGGGCATATAGGATATAGAAATATTAGACCCATGCTAAGTGTGCTAATGACAATAATATATATGTTAGTTGTCATAAGTATGGGCATGTAGATCTAGATCTAATACCTTTTGCACATGCTGTCTCCATCGATTGTTGTATATATATTGCTGTGCACTCACATAATAAATCATTAATTCTAATCTTCACACAGTATTATATAATTGAAACCTTGAGTATTTCCATTTCAGTATTTTTCTCATCAGATTTTTGTTGCACGTTGTCTCCCATGGCTTCTTCTTCGTCTTCTCGCAGTTGGAGATACGATGTTTTCCCCAGCTTTAGCGGTGAAGATGTCCGCAAGTCATTTCTTAGTCACCTTCTCAAGGAGCTTCATCGCAAATCTATCATTACATTCATAGATCACGGAATCGAGAGAAGCCGTCCGATCGGCCCTGAGCTTTTGTCGGCGATTAGAGAATCGAGGATCTTGATCGTCGTCTTCTCTGAGAAGTATGCTTATTCTACCTGGTGCTTGAATGAATTGGCGGAGATCCACAAGTGCTTTAAGGAATCGGATCAAATGGTGATTCCGGTTTTCTATGACGTTGATCCTTCTCATGTCAGAAAACAGACTGGAGACTTTGGCAAGGCCTTTGAAACGACATGCGAAGGCAAAACAGAAGATGAGAAACAACGATGGAAGATAGCTCTAGCAGAGGTAGCAAGTATGGCGGGAGAAGATTCTCGGAACTGGTATGTTCTTCATTTTTATTCCATAACTGTATTTGTTTGTGTTCTTTTCTTAAATTTGTTTCAGAATTGAGATTTTTTTTTACATAGATCTCGAGATTGTGCTTTTAGTAATAGGAATTTGATTATTGGTTTTTAGGAGTGACGAGTCAAAGATGATTGAACAAATCTCCAATGATGTGTCCAATAAACTTTTTACACCATCAGATGATTTTCGTGACTTTGTGGGGATTGAAGCTCATGTAGAGGCAATTATAGATTCAAAGTTGTGTTTGGAATCTGAGGAAGTGAGAATGGTTGGGATTTTGGGGCCTTCAGGAATTGGTATGACTATCATAGCTAGAGCTCTTTTCAGCCGACTCTCTAGCCATTTCCAGCATCGGGCTTTCGTTACTCCTAAGAGAGCAGCCATGCAGGACAAAAAAGACGAGGTTCGCATGAAGCTGGGTTGGGCAAAACAACTTCTATCAGAAATTCTAGGTCAAAAGGACATAGAGATAGAAAGTTTAGGTATGGTGGAACAAAGGCTAAAACAATGGAAAGTTCTTATTGTTCTTGACGATGTGGATGATCTAAAGCTACTTAAGACTTTGGTGGGACGTATTGGATGGTTTGGATTTGGAAGCAGAATCGTTGTGGTCACTCAAGATAAGGCGCTTCTCGAGAAACACGAGATTAAACTTATCTATGATGTGGAATTCCCATCTGAAGATTTGGCTCTTCAAATGTTTTGTCAATCTGCTTTTGGGAAGACCTCTCCACCTGATGGTTTAATGAAGCTAGCTGTTGAAGTTACAAAGCTTGCCGGTAATCTTCCTTTGGGTCTCAACGTTTTGGGTTCTTCTTTAAGAAAGAAAGACAAAGAGTACTGGGTGGAGATTATGCCTAGGCTCCAAAATGGTTTGAACGGGGATATTGAGAAAACATTAAAAATCTGTTATGATGGGTTAAGTGAAAAAGATGATCAAGATATGTTTCTCTACATTGCGTGTTTATTCAATGGCGAAACTGTCAATTCTATCAAAAATTTACTGCCTGTCAGTGTTTACCCTAGTGCCAGCATTAGCCTTACAACGCTAGCTGAGAAGTCACTCGTACGTATAATCGGATCACACCGTTCTGTACAGATGCACATTTTGCTGCAGAAGTTGGGTAGAGAAATTGTTCGTGAAGAGTCGATTTTCAATCCTGGAGAACGTCGATTTTTGGTGGATGCAAAGGATATATCTGATGTATTTGAAGATGATACTGTAAGCATTTTATGTATCCTTTTCACGTCAGACTCTATTTATATTTAATCAAGTCATTTGATCAATTGTTGTGATTGGTGAGATAATAATTTTCTTTTGTTGTGATTTTTCTGCAGGGCACAAATAAAGTTCTAGGCATATATTGTAACACATCAGAAATAGACAAGCCATTATCTATGGATGAAAATTGTTTTAAACGCATGCATAATCTCCAGTTTCTGAAATTTTACAAAGATCAAGGGGCGCAAAAGACTGGTGAAGTCAGATTGAATTTACCTCAAGGAGGCCTTATTTTTTTGCCCCGCAAACTTAGATTGCTACATTGGGATGAATGTCCGTTGAAGTTTATGCCTTCTAACTTTAAGGCTGAGTTTCTGGTTAATTTCAGTATGAAAGGCAGTAAGCTTGATAAGCTGTGGGAAGGGACTCAGGTAATACTTATAAATATGATTTGTATTATAACAAAAAGTTTTTCTTCATTTTGATGAGTGAATATGCAGAATATATAAAGTTGGAAGAGGCCAAAAATGGCTGACTTAAAAAAGATAGAAAAAATTTCCTAAAATACCATCAAAAAAAGTTTTTGTTCCAAAAATACCACCAAAAAATTTTTGTTCCGAAAATATCACCAAAAAGTTTTTTTTTCCAAAAATACCACAAACTCAAAAATTGATTTTAAAAATTTTAGAATTTAAATTTTTTGGTTTGGGTTAGCTATTCTCAAATTAGGGTATAGTTTTAGGGGGGTTTATATATTGGGATTTAGGGTTTAGTTTTGAATATTTAAAGTTAATTTTAAATTTGTGGCATTTTTGGAACTTTTAGAAAAAAAGTATTTGGTGGTATTTTTGGAACAAAAACTTTTTTTGGTAGTATTTTTTTTAGAATTGCCCGAAAAAATATTGAACAGCGTATTCTCTTGGTTTTGTTTTCAGCAACTTCAAAGTCTCAGGAAGATGAATATATCTGGATCAACAAATTTGAAAGAAATTCCAGATCTTTCTTATGCCATAAATCTCGAGAAACTAGATCTTTTGAAATGTACATCGTTGGTGACACTTCCTTCTTCAATTCGGAATCTCAAGAAATTGGTAAATTTAAGGATGACTGGATGCTCAAAGCTCGAAGTTCTTCCAGCTGATATCAACTTGGAATCTCTTAATCACCTTAATCTTGTAGGATGCTCACGGTTGAGAAGCTTTCCTAAGATATCTAAGAACATTTCAGAGCTCATTCTAGATGGAAATGCTATAGAAGAAGAAGAATCTTCGTGGATAGAAAATATCTCAGGGTTCTCTTTATTAATTTGGAACATTTGTCCATTGAGATGTTTGCCTTCTAACTTTCGTCCTGAATCCCTTAGAGGTCTCTTTATGAGAAATAGCAAGCTTGAAAAGCTTTGGGAAGGAGTCCAGGTATATAATATCTCGAAATTTCTTTTTGTTATTTTTTCTTCGTCTGAAATTTTAGCATTTGATGATATGCGTTGCATTCCACTGAAATTGAATCTCATGCAGCAATGTTTTGAATACCTGACCGGACAAAACATCATTATTGGATGGCTACTCGGACCAGCCGAGGACCAATCGAACGAACCTAGTTTTCGAAATATTATATTTTTTAGTTAAATACTTGATTTTGGTAATAAATTTGAGTTTTTATTCGATTTAGTTACTTATTTGAGTTTTTGGTTACAGATTTGAGATTTCGTTATATATTTGAATAAGATCTGTTTTTTAATGTTTTTCTTACGGATTTAAAGCTTTTCTTACTGATTTAGTGTATGTTATTAAAAATTGAACAATTGAAAATAAGTCTATAAGATTTTTTTAAATGTTTATAAAGTTCTATAAGACTGATTAAAATGCTTATATTATTTTTTTAAAGGTTTCGTAACACAATTTAAACATATTTAACCTTCCTTAAAAAAAGTTATTTTAAAAAATGTTATATAATGTTAATGAAAACTCCAAAACCCTAAAACCTATCTCTAGAAACTATACCCTAAATACACAATAGTTGATCCAAATTCAAAAGTTTATAGTTTTTTGTGTGTTTGTGTTCTTCTTCTTCTTCTTTTTCCCAAAACCACCATATGTAATCTTTGATCCATGTTCTTTTTTTTTCTCTTCATTCTAAATCCTCCAAATCCATGTCAAAAGAGAAAAAGAAAAAGGAGAGAGCAAAAAAAAAACAAGGGATTTCCCAAATTAGATTATACCAATCGCATTTGTGATTGATATAATCTAAAACGTTACAAATTATAAAGTAGTTGTATAAATTATAAAGTGGTTACGAATTTAAGCCTACATTTTAAAAAGGAAAAAATGTCAGAAAAAGCCGGAACTTTCAAATTGTGGAGGAAAAAACTTGTAACTTTTAAAATATCATTTAAATTTCAAAGTTTTAGTTAACTTCTTAAGAAATGTTTAACTTTCATTGACTTGGCCATTTTAGGAATGTCGTTAAGTTTCTGATAGCAATATGAATACGGGGTTAATTTTTCGTTACCAGTATTCGTTAAGCAAAGTGATAATGTTTTGAAAATAGAGCAAAATGACGAAAAAAACATAAACTTTCAAATGCGGACGAAAAAAATCTCCATTGTTCAAAAAGTCATTCAAAGCCCAAAGTTTTATGATTTACAACCGTATTCATTGGTTTTGTAGCGAACACACTTCGACGATAAACCACGACTTATGATGCTAACAAGTAAACTTACATGCTCGGAAAGAGAGTCTTTGAGATCAATCCACGATACCTTATATACATTTTTCGTCATTTTGCTTAACAGACTAACGAAAAATTAATCGTATTGCTAACGAAAACTTAATGGCATGTCTAAACTAGTTTAGTCAACGAAAGTTTTGAAAGTTCCGGCTTTTTTCGTCCATAGTTTCAACGTTTAGGTATTTTTTTGACATTTTCCCATTTTAGAAACTACCTTACTACAAATTGAACTTTATTTACGTACCCCAAATAAAAGTTTCTTAACTAAATTTTGTTTACTTTTCCAAAATTGTTCTATGCAGTGTTAATTTTGTCTTTCCTTGTTTCAGTCACTTGGAAATCTCTTGATGATGGATCTGTCAGGATCTGAAAACATGAAAGAATTTCCAAATTTTTCAAAGGCTACCAAACTTAGAATATTGTGGCTAAGTAATTGCAAAACTTTGGTGACGGTTCCTTGTTCAATTCGAAGTCTCAATAAGCTGAGGGTGTTGATCATGAGAGAATGCACAAAGCTCAAGTCTCTTCCAACCAACCTGAACTTGGAATCTCTCTCTATTCTCAATCTCAGTGGTTGCTCACAGTTGAAAAGCTTCCCTCAGATTTCAAGGAACATTGGCAAACTCTCTCTTAACTACACGGCGATTGAAGAAGTTCCTTCTTGGATTAACTATTTCTCTAAGCTCACTAAACTCGAGATGAGAGGTTGCAAGAGGTTAAAAAAAATCTCTTCGAACATCTTCGAATTGGAAGAACTTAAGTGGGTAGACTTTTCCGACTGTGAAGGAGTCACCGAATTTGCTGATGCGGAGTCTCTCAAGGATATCTCTCACTCCTTCTACCATCAAAGGGTTCGTCGTCTCAGTTTCCATAACTGCTTAAGTTTAGATCAAAACGCTCAGAAACTCATCATTCAATCAGATTTCAAGTACGCGGTCTTACCAGGTGGACAAGTGCCTCAGTATTTTACGCATCGAGATTGTGGAAGTTCCCTAACTATTCCTTTACCTAAGAGCTCTCTTTTGGAAGAAGTTTTGAGATTTAAGGTTTGCATTGTGCTTGAACCTCTTACTGTCACGACATTTCATTTACCTTGCGTTGGGATATGCTGGGATTTCAGAGGCAAAAACTGTGTACGCCGTCTTCACTTTGATCATGTGTCGATTAAAAATCTTAAGATGGATCATCTGCTTCTGTTTCACTTTGAATTCCCTACAGAAGAAGTAATTGAATGTCCATCGGAACTGGACTTGGACTTAGACGATGTGAAATTTGAGTTTAACTACTGTATATATGGTTGTTCTCGCAAGCTACATGAACGTACTTGCGACACAGAAGCTTGTCCCTATTCGGTCCAAAGGATAAAAGGATGTGGCATGCAGAGGCACGTCTCTCCTTCTCGGGACGATAGTGGTGATGAAACCGTTGAAGTTTACAGAGACTCGTCATCTTCTTCAGGTAACTCTAAACATCTTACAACTCTAATTCAGGATCATCTTGGGATTACCCATTTTCTTCTTTTGTTTCCCACAGAGGATGCAGCAGTAATCATAGATACTTTAGAATTTCAAACCATATTTGATTCAATTTTGGAGAAGTACGGCAACAAAAGCTTGTCTTCTTCAGGTAAATGGAACATCTTACAACTCTACTCTTCTTTTAATTTGGGATCAACCATGTTATACTCTCTGAGAAATTATACTCTCTGGAACAGCGGATGCAACAGGATTCATAGATACTTTAGAATTTAAAAACATATTTGATTTGTATTTGGGTGTTCTTGACCGCGAAAGCTTGTCTTCTTCATGTAAGTGGAACATCTTACAACTCTACTCTTCTTTTAATTTGGGATCAACCATGTTATACTGATAATGACTTGATGATTTCATAGTTATTTCGCACTCACCAACTTTTTTATTCCCTGCAGATGAAGAAGTAGATTCGGGAGGCCATTTACCTGACGATGAAGAGTTGAACTTCGCATCTTTTTTTGGTAACTGAAACATCTTTCAACTCTAATTTTCTTCTTCTAAGCAGGGGAATCAAATTGGATTAACCGAATTGTTATAGTGAAAACGACTCTATAATTTATTTCATAGTTTTTCACACACTAGCCAGTTGTTTCTCCTGCAGATGAAGAAGAAGAAGCTTCGGACAATCTTCCAGTCCATTCTACAATAACTCCAGAATATATTACCCAGTGGATCCATAAATCTTCCAGTTTTCTGGATGCTAATGGTAGAAGCTCTGAAACTGAATACACTGGAGAAAAGTGATGAAGAGAGTGAGAGATGCAAGAAGCAAATGCGGGTATGCTTTGGTTTAAATCCAACAGAAAACTATAATAAATGCTCTCTCTTAGATTCTCTTTTTCAGGATCAACATGATAATGAAAACCTTATTTATTCTAATAGATTCACTTATTGTGATGCAGATGACAGCGGTACTATCTCAAGAGCATTCCAACCTACCCGGCGGCCAAACTGCAGTGAACTCCGAATCGATGGCTCCAGTGAAGAGAGTAGAAGAAGCAAGAAGCAGTGAAGAGAGTGAAAGAAGCAAGAAGCGAATGCGGGTGTTAGAAGACGTGTGTTTAGATCCAGTGATAACGGTACGAGAAGACGCAGAGATACCTAGTGAGGATACCCCGTCTTCTTCACAGCTTGTCAGCTCTATGAGGTGACTACTGCTACATCTTAAATATCTATTTTATTCAAACTTATTGATCAAATAAAATCTTTAGTGACTATTCTACGTGATAATAAGCTACAGAGTACAGACGAGTTAAGATGTAAATTTCACTCTATCAGATGATGATGATGAAGACAACATCTCTTGACGCTTCCAACTTATTCTGCAGCCAAACTGCTCAAAGCTCCAACTCAGAATCCAAACTTTTTTTGATTTAAAATACTAAAGTGTCCTAAAATTAATATTATTTAATTACAAAAAAAGTTTAGACACTTTGTCACCATTGAACATGCTCAGGGCATGTTCAATAGTGATATTTTGGGATCTTATGTGGTGTTCTTATAATATAAAATTATTAAAATGATTGTAAAAGGAAGAAAGAGAGTGTTTTTGTGGGGTATATTGAAATATAAAATTAATAAAATTTGAGTAAAGAGAGTAGATAGTGAGTGTGTTTAGGAAAAGGAAAAGAGAGAGAGTGTCTAAAATTGGATATTTTTGAGGATGTTCTTAAAAGGATTGGAGAGTGTAAATATAAAATTAATAAAAGTTGAGTAAAAAGATGAAAGAGAAGGTATAAAGTTGAGTAAAAGAAAGAGAGAATGTGTTTTAATAATTTTATATTTTAAGAACACCCCATAAGACACGATGGTGTTATAACATGGCCTCAGAGTAGATTGTCGGCTGTGGCTGTGGCTATGGCCCATAATTGCTCTTCTCAATTTACGGATGAAAAGTCTGTTTGACTTTTGACTTTTGACTTTTGTGTTTGAAATGGAAATTTCCTGCAAGTCTCCTTTTGCTTTTATATCTCTCTGCTACAACACTGCTTCCCATGACAGAGAATTTGGGGTCTCGTCTTCTCCTTCCCATAAGAATTTTGTCATCTTTTCCATGCCTTCTTCTCCTTCCTCGTCTTCCTCTTCCACCCTGAAATACGATGTTTTCCCGAGCTTCAGCGGTGAAGATGTTCGCAAATCGTTTCTCAGTCATCTTATCAAGGAGCTCAATCGCAAATCAATCATTACATTCATAGACCACGGCATCGAGAGAAGCCGTCCGATTGCGCCTGAGCTTTTATCAGCGATTAGAGAATCGAGGATTTCAATCGTCGTCTTCTCTAAGAAATACGCGTCTTCCACTTGGTGCTTGAATGAATTGGTGGCGATCCACGAGTGTTATAAGGGTTTGGGTCAAATGGTGATTCCGGTTTTCTACAACGTCGATCCTTCTCATGTCAGGAAACAAACCGGAGAGTTTGGCGAGGCCTTTGAATTGACCTGCAAGGGCAAAACAGAAGATGAGAAACAAAGATGGATAAGAGCTCTAATAGAGGTTGCTAATATGGCTGGAGAAGATTCACGGAATTGGTAAGCTCTTTTCTTAAGTTTGTTTCGAGTTTCTTTGCATAAATTTCGAGATTGTGTTTTTAGTAATAGGAATTTGGATATTGGATTTTAGGAGTGACGAAGCAAAGATGATTGAACAAATCTCCAGTGATGTGTCCAATAAACTTTTTACACCATCTGATGATTTTGGCGACTATGTGGGGATTGGAGCTCATATAGAGGCAATTATGGATTCAATGTTGTGTTTAGAATCTGGAGGAGTGAGAATGGTTGGGATTGTTGGTCCTTCAGGGATTGGTAAGAGTACCATAGCTAGAGCTCTATACAGCAGACTCTCTAGCCAATTCGACCACCGTGCTATGGTATCTTATAAAAGGACCATCGAGGATGACTATAGCATGAAGCTGAGTTGGGTAGAACAATTTCTGATAGAAATTGTAGGTCAAAAGGATATAAAGATAGAAAGTTTAGGTGTGGTGGAACAACGGTTAAAGTTCAGGAAAGTTCTTATTGTTCTTGACGATGCTATAGAGCTGCTAGAGGCTTTGGTGGGACAAACCGGATGGTTTGGATTTGGAAGCAGAATTATTGTGGTCACTCAAGATAGGGCACTTCTCAAGGCACATGAGATTGACCTTATTTATGAGGTTCAGTTCCCATCTGAACATCTGGCTCTTCAAATGTTTTGTCAATCTGCTTTTAGGCAAAATTCTCCACCTGATGGTTTCCTGAAGCTAGCTGTTGAAGTGGCATACCTTGCCGGTAATCTTCCTTTGGGTCTCAACGTTTTGGGTTCTTCTTTAAGAGGGAAGGACAAAGAGCATTGGGTGGAGATGATGCCTAGGTTCCGAAATGGTTTGACCGGTAAAATTCAAAAAACATTAAGAGTATGTTACGATGGGTTAGATGAAAAAGATGATCAAGATATCTTCCTCCATGTTGCGTGTTTATTCAATGGCGAGAGTGTCAATTACATCAAAAACTTGCTGGAGAAGGGTTCTTACACTAGTGTTAACACTAGACTTAGAACGCTAGCTGATAAGTCCCTCCTACGTATAACTGCACGACCCAAAACTGTGCAAATGCACATTTTGCTACAGAAGCTGGGTAAAGAAATTGTTCGTGCAGAGTCACTTAACAATCCTGGAAAACGTCGATTCTTGGTGGATGCAAAGGATATCTCTGATGTATTTAATGATAATATTGTAAGTTTTTATATTTGAATTTAAAAAGTCTTTGGTGTTTGATAAATTGTAGGTATTTTTATTAATACAATGATTTTCTTCGTGGATATTTTATTTCAGGGCACAGAAAATGTTCTAGGTATACGATTGGACATATCAGAAATCGACGAGTCATTATTCCTAAATGACAAATCGTTTGATGGAATGCGTAATCTCCAATTTATTAAATTTTACAAAGAGTGGTGGGCGCAAAAGAGTGGTAAAGTCGGATTATGTTTATCTCAAGGCCTCGTCTATTTGCCCCGTAAACTCAGATTGCTACATTGGGATGAATATCCATGGAAATATATACCTTCTAACTTTAGTGCAGAACATCTAGTTGAGCTCAGAATGGAAGATAGTAAGCTTGAGAAGTTGTGGGAAGGAATTCAGGTAAGAGCTTATAAATTTCATGTTCTAGATTCATTCAGTGTTACGTAGAATCTGTTTAAAATGTTTTGAACGTGTGTATTAACTTTTCCCTGCTTGGTTTTCAGCCCCTTCGAAGCCTCAAGAAGATGAACATAGCTGGATCCAGATATTTAAAAGAAATTCCAGATCTTTCTAATGCCACAAATCTCGAGGTACTGGATCTTTCGGGATGCACATCTTTGGTGACACTTCCTTCCTCAATTCGGAATCTCAAGAATCTGTGGGAGTTACGTATGGCTGGATGCTCAAAGCTCAAGGTTCTTCCAACTGACGTCAACTTGGAATCTCTTGATTACCTCAGTTTGAGTGAATGCTCAAGGTTGACAAGTTTTCCTCTGATTTCAAGAAATATTTCAAGGCTTTATCTAGATGGAACTGCGATGAAAGAAGAAGATTGCTTCTGGATTGAGAATCTCTCGAACCTTTTTGTACTTGATTGGAAAAATGTTCCTCTGAGATGTATGCCTTCTAAATTCCACCCTGAACATCTCGTTCAACTCCGAATGAGAGGTAGCAAGCTTGAGGAACTATGGGAAGGAGTCCAGGTAATGTTTTCGTCAAACTCGTTGGTTTCCTTCATTATATATCATTTGCTGATTAGCTTGCGTCCCATGATGCCTAGGCTTGCTAGCGGATGAACTTAGACAAACTTGTTGTTTCAGTTTTAGAATCTAAGACTACGATAACATTGGTCTTTTTCTCATGTTTCAGTTGATTGTAAATCTCACGAGGATGGATTTGAAAAGTTGTGAAAACCTGAAAGAAATTCCAGATCTTTCAAAGGCCATCAGTCTCAACTGGGTGAATTTGTCAGGATGCACAAACCTGCAAGAAATTCCTAATCTTCCAAAGGCCACTAATATTTGGAGTTGGGACCTCCATAATTGCATAAGTTTGAGCATGCGTCCTTCAGTTGAAGACCTCGAGGTTCTTCCATCTAAAGAGAGCGTCAAAGAGAATAAAGAAATTCACTTCTGGATTGAGAATGCAGCTAGGCGCAATCGCCTGCAGATAACATCTCTTAGCATGTTTAACACCTCGGCAAACATTTGGAACTTAAAACATCTTGATAAGGTCAATTTTACAGATAATACTGAATATCACAGGAAGGATTTGAGTGACTACTTGAATTTGGGTCGTTCACAAACTTCTTTACAGTTCTGTGATTACTTCAATGTGGATCAAGATGTGCAGGAACTCATCCTACTATCGGATTGCTGTTTTGCGATCTTACCTGGTAAAAAAGTGCCCATGTACTTCACGCATCGAACTCGTGGAAGTTCCTTAATTGCCCCTTTACCTCAAAGGTCCCTTTCTCAAAAAGTTTTGGGATTCAAGGCTTGCATCACTCTTAGTCCTGTGACTGACTTCATATATGATTGTACAAAGACCATCATTGTCCATTGGAAGCTGAGGGGCGTGAGGGGTATGTGTAATATTGACCCTGGGATAGACTTTTGTGAGATGGATCATATGGTCGTGTTTCACTTTGCTTTCTGCCCGCGAGAAGAAGTCCATGATCCTCCATCTCAACTAGACTACAACAATGTGGAGTTGGAATTCGAACTCCATAGCACTGTTCTTTGTCATTGCTACAACATACTAGGCACTAAAGACCGTGATCTACGAACTTGTCCCATTTTGCCATGTAAGATAGAAGGATGCGGTGTTGCAATCTTGAATGTCTTTCCATCTCCGGTAGCTAATGATAGAAGCAAGAAGCAAATGCGGGTAAGATTTGGCATAAATCCAACAGAACTATTAATGCTATTTCTTTATTTCTCTTTTCCAGGATCAACACGAAAATGAGAACATTATTGATTATAACACTTTCACCTGTTGATTTGTTATGATGCAGATGACAGATGTAACATCTCAAGAACAATCCAACCTACCTAGTGGCCAAAATCTAGCACCAAATTTGGACCTTTCATCTGGTTTAAGTGGAGCTTCAAGTAACTTCCATGGAGATGGAACATCGCTGTACCATTCACTTTCTCCTTATCCATTTCTTGAAGGAGACTCTTTGTGTGCTGATCCCATGATAATGGAACAACAAGATACAAAGACACCCATTGTGGTTCCTTCATTCTCTTCACGGTTTCTAAACTTTTTCAGGTGCCTTGAAAAATCTTACATATTGATTTTCCTCTAATTCAAAAATCAACTAGGGTCTTTAATGACAATGATAATAATGATGATAGACAGTTTCATAGATTCAGGCTAATCAGTTTTTTTTTTCCTGCAGATGCTGGAAATAGCATTTCGTAAAGTCAAACCGGTTACAGCTCCAACACAGTACCAATAATGGCCTTACGCAAGAGTGATTCTACTCCATCCAATATATCAAAGGCGTTTGTGTTTAGCAGCAGAGCTTTGTGTGTGTTTGCACTTTGCATCAATCTGAAAAACTGATGTACAAACATTATCACTTTTATCACTTCTCAAAGATCAATCACTATCGTGTGAACCAAACGCAAGCTATCTCAGACTTGTGATGCCACTCTCCTAGTACATTTTTTAGGGACGTGAATGCAATGGAAGTTTGGTCCCTTTAGGACAGTTTCATTAATGATGTTTTCTCCATGAGTTCAGTTGTTTTACTTGCCACTTTCTTCTTTATACCTAATGCTAACCTCAGGATATGCACAAAATTTTACCTAGTGTGTGTTAATGCATTCACATTTAGAAGAAGAAAAAGAGAAGAATTAAAATCAGCAAAATTTGACATTCTTAAGTCGTTGACAGTGGCTAACATTTGTTTTAAGAAGATACAGAGCTGACAAGCCTAAAATCTATAAATCTGCAATCTTATTGTACACAAGTATGCATACTACAGAGAACCCTCTCGAGTATAAGTTTAAAACAAAAACAATGTAAGATTTAGGCATTTAATGAAATTAAAGAATATAAGATTTTTTTACTTCAAAAGGACAAAAATGTTAGTTAATGCATTTCACTTTTAGAAGAAGAAATAGATGATTAAAATTCTACTATTTTGCTGCATTAAAATGGACAAAATTGTTAGTTAATGTTGACATGGCTAACATTTCCCTTAAGAGGATACGGAGAAATTACTGTTGACAAGCCTATAAGGGCATGTTCATTGGTGACACCATGGTGTCTTAAGAAGTGTTCTTAAAATATAAAATTATTAAAATTTGAGTAAAAGGAAGAAAGAGAGTGTTTTTGTGGGGTATTTTGAAATATAAAATTAATAAAGAGAGTTGATAATGAGTGTGGTTAAATATAAAATTAATAAAAGTTAAGAAAAGGAAGAGAGAAGTGTCTAAAGTAGGATATTTTGAAGAGTGTTAAGAAAAGTAAGAGAGAGAATGTTTAAATATAAAATTAATAAAAGTTGAGTAAAAAGATGAAAGAGAAGGTATAAAGTTGAGTAAAAGGAAAAGAGAGTGTGTGTTTTAATAATTTTATATTATAAGAATAGTGTTTTTAGACACTTGGGTGTCTGCATTGTTCTTGCCCTAAAATCTAGAAATCTGCAAGTCTTATTGTATACAAGTATACATACTTCGGCCCTCTCTAGTATTACTTAGTTTTAAAAAGATCATTTGATTCAGAACAATGAATAAAAATTTTGTTTTTGTTTTTCTTATTATTGCCTTATATTTTGGGAAGTCTAATGAATCTCTTTGTAACAAAAACACAGTAAGTTTCCAAAACAATCTTTTTTCAAGTCGTAGTAATCTTAAAGTTCATTGTAAATCCGAAACCGGCGATTTAGGTGACCATTTTCTAAAATTTGAAAGTCCAACATACAATTTAGTTTTCATGATAATATCATCGGTATTACGAGGTTTATCTGTATCCTGCGGAAGGGAGCTAAAATGGAGTATCACCAATCAATTCGAGCATATGTGGAAGATCAGTTTATTATTAGATGTGGAACGTTATATTCATGGGATATTAGAGATGATGGAATTTATTTATCAAAAGATGATAAGCCAAAGGAGCTCATTTACCAATGGATTAAAGGTTAACATGCTTATGATAATAGTTTTGTTGCGTTTTACTTTTGATTTATGAATCAAATCTGTAAAATTATTACAAATAAATAAAGGAAGGTCCTTCTTTGCGCCGGTTACGTCACAAAATAAACGTCTAAAACAAACCTCAGTCTTGCCTTGGAAAATTATTGTTTTTATCTTTGCCTCTCCATCCTCACCTCTTATGCGGGGGAGGCCAAGGCATAGCCACTATCTCTTTTTAGCTCTCATTCAGTTTCTGAAATAATTAACATCACTATTTGATCATTTGCTTGGCTTATGCCTTTTGACAATCTTGAAAAATATAAGTCCCAAGAACATAAAACATTTATTAAGATGTGTATATTGGTTTAGTCATTTGGTTTATATAAAACCGGTTTGTTCCGAAATAGTTTAGAGTATATATATGCTTTGTAAAGATCATTATGTGTTGTAAGTAACAGAAATAGAAAATCATTTCTATATTCGATCGTCGTCGTCTTCATCGAGTGAGAAGAACTTGTTTCTGTTCAAATCTAATCTTCTAACAACATTCAAGGTCTCCACTTAATAAACTTAAAATTCAAAATGATCTTTTACATAAAAATGTTTGAAAGTTTTTAGACTAATTTTTTTTAAAAAAATGGAGCGACAAAAACCGAGAAAACAATCATTTGAACCATGTTTCCATGTAATCATCAAGCGCCAATTGTGATTATCATAATGGGCCGTAAGATATGGGTCCTGGCCCATTTACAAATGAATTTTTGTCTCTTGTATCTATCGCTCTGATTTCTCTCCCATGGCTTCTTCTTCGTATTAACCTTCTCAAAGCGCTTTATCTGAAATTCAGAGATCATGGGATCGAGAGAAGCCGTCCGATTGCGCCTGAGCTTTGATCGGCTATTCGAGAATCGAAAACCTCAATCGTCGTGTTCTCTAAGAAGTATGCTTCTTCCACTGGGTGCTTGAATGA
Organism: Draba incana; assembly: GCA_963576765.1. NCBI lineage: Eukaryota > Viridiplantae > Streptophyta > Magnoliopsida > Brassicales > Brassicaceae > Draba > Draba incana. The sequence continues at coordinate 1,038,540 of OY755208.1, forward strand.
ATTAGTGGAGATTCATAAGTGTTAACAAGAAATTGGATCAAATGGTGATTCCGATTTTGGTGATTTTTTCGGGATTGAAGCTCATGTTAGACGGTAGAATGGTAGGGATTGTGGGACCTTCGGGAATTGGTAAGAGTACCATAGCAAGAGCTCTGTTCAGTCAACTCTCAAGCCGATTCCACCATCGGGCTTTCACTGTCGTCTCATGGCTTATCAACTTTTTTCAGGTAACTCGACGAACATCTCACATCTCTTTTTATATTCTTGAATAACTTTGAACTTTGTAGAATGTGAGAAAATTCAAAAAAAGTAGTGAATACTGAATAATGGTAGGGAATAGAGAGATATGGCCTACCCAAAATGACAGACAGCTAAAAGGAAAGTGACGTTCACTTGACTTTTCTTTTCTCATGTCTCCCCAATGTGTCGTCTTCTTCTCCTTGTTGCAGATAAGGAAAATTATGCCTTCTCTTGAGTCTAAGGTGGAAACCACCTCGAGTTTTCCGCCAAAATCAACTCTGCATTTCTCATATTTTCTATAAATATCTGATACAACACTTATTCCCATGGCTTCTTCGTCTTCTACTTCTCGCACCTGGAAATACGATGTTTTCCCTAGCTTTAGCGGTGAAGATGTCCTTAAATCATTCCTCAGCCACTTTCTTGAGAAGCTTCAAGGCAAATCACTCATCACGTTCATCGACAATCGCATCGAGAGAAGCCGAACGATCGAGTGATAAGATTTGTTTTGTAAACTCTTTAATCAATAGGAAACTCTCTCTATTTCTTAACCAAAGATCCCAAAATACAACTAAAATGCAAAATAAAAGATAAAACACAAAGATAAACCCTAGAGGATCAAAAGAGCCTAGCTCTCCTCCTCACACTAACAACCAAAATGATCAGCTCTCTGATGACCAGAATTTGTTCATAGCCTGCCTCCTCATATAGATCCTGCCTTTTACTTTATTGACTTTACCGTTGCACAATCTTATCCTTCCCTTATGACGTGTCTTCATGAGTCACCCTATTCTAGAAGCACATGATCCAATGCTCCATATTCTTCTTGAGTCAGGCTCCATCCTTCTCGGATCCCCTCCTAACATCGAGCTTGAGCTTTTACTGGCGATTAGACAATCGAGGATCTCCATCGTTGTCTTCTCTAAGAAGTATGCTTCTTCTACCTGGTGTTTGAATGAATTAGCGGAGATCCACGACTGTCATGAGGAATCGGATCAAATGGTGATTCCGATTTTCTATGAAGCTGATCCTTCTCATGTTAGGAAACAGACCGGAGAATTCGGAAAAGCCTTTGAAACCACATGCCTAGGCAAACCAGAAGATCGTATAGAAAGATGGAAGAAAGCTCTTGCAAAGGTAGCAGGTATTGCTGGATATGATTCTCAGAACTGGTATGTTCTTCTTTCTTTGATTTCATTGCGTTTTTGGTGTTTTATGAGTGTGTTCCTCTTTGTTGACATATGAATATTCCTTGATTTCAGGAGTGGGGAAGCAGAGGCGATTGAACAAATCTCCAAAGATGTGTTGAATAAGCTTCTATTTACACCATCCGATGATTTTCGTGACTTCGTGGGGATTGATGCTCATATAGAGGCAATTATGGATTCAAAGTTGTGTTTGGAATCCGGGGGAGTGAGAATGGTTGGGATTTTGGGGCCCTCAGGGATTAGTAAGACTACCATAGCTAGAGCTTTGTTGTATCGATTATCTAGCAAATTCGACCATCGGGCTTTCGTATCTTATAAGAGAACCACCCAGGACAGAAAGGTAGCCGACTTTGGCATGGAGCTGAGTTGGGCAAAGCACTTTCTATCAGAGATTTTATGTCAAAAGGACATAAAGATAGAAAGTTTAGGTATGGTGCAACAAAGGCTAAAGCACAGGAAAGTTCTTATTGTGCTTGATGATGTGGACGAAATAGAGCTGCTAGAGACTTTGGTGGGAGAAATCAGATGGTTTGGATTTGGAAGCAGAATTATTGTGGTCACTCAAGATAAGGCGCTTCTCGAGTCACATGGGATTTGGCTCTTCAAATGTTTATGAAGTGGAGTTCCCATCTGAAGATTTGGCTCTTCAAATGTTTTGTCAATCTGCTTTTGGGAAAACTTCTCCAACTGATGGTTTTATGGAGCTACCTACTGAAGTTTCAAATCTTTCCTGTAATCTTCCTTTGGGTCTCAACGTTTTGGGTTCTTCTTTAAGAAGGAAAAAGAAAGAGCACTGGGTGGAGATGATGCCTAGGCTCCGAAATGGTTTGAACGGAAAAATTGAGAAAACATTAAGAGTCTGTTATGATGAGTTAGATGAAAAAGATGATCAAGATATATTCCTCCATATTGCGTGTTTATTCAATCGTGAGAGTGTCAGTAGCATCAAAGACTTGCTGGAGAAGAGTTTTTACACTAGTGTTAAGACTAGACTTAGAACGCTAGCTGATAAGTCCCTCGTACGTATAACCGCACCACTCGAAACTGTGGAAATGCACATTTTGCTACAGAAGTTGGGTAGAGAGATTGTTCGTGCGGAGTCAATTTACAATCCTGGAAAACATCGATTCTTGGTGGATGGTAAGGATATCTCTGATGTATTTAACGAGAATACTGTAAGCTTTTCATTTCTCACTTTATTTGAATATAATAATCCAGTCTTTGGTGTTTGATGAATTGTTGGAATCTTGATTAAGACAATGATTTTCTTTTGTGTTGATATTTTTCAGCGCACCGAAAATGTCCTAGGAATATGTTTACACACACCAGAAATCAACGAGCCATTTTTTATAGATGAAAAATCGTTTGAAGGAATGTGTAACCTCCAGTTTATAAAATTTTACAAAGAAAGGTGGGCACAGAGTACCGGTGAAGTCAGATTGTATTTACCTCAAGGCCTCATTTACTTGCCCCGTAAACTCAGATTGCTACATTGGGATGAATATCCAGCGAAATATATACCTTCTAGCTTTAATGAATATCTGGTTGAATTCAGAATGGAGGATAGTAAGCTTGAGAAGCTGTGGGATGGAGCTCTGGTACAAACTTTTCCCTTGCTTTGTTTTCAGCCGCTTCGATGTCTCAAGAAGATGAATATAGCTGGATCTGAAGATTTAAAGGAAATTCCAGATCTTTCTAATGCACCAAATCTCGAGGTAATCGATTTTTCAGGATGCACGTCTTTGGTGACACTTCCTTGCTCAATTCGGAATCTCAAGAAACTGTGGGAGTTATGGATGTTTGGGTGCTCAAATCTCGAGGTTCTTCCAACTGATATTAACTTGGAGTCTCTTGATAGCCTCAGTTTGCGTGAATGCTCAAGGCTGCAAACTTTTCCTCTACTTTCAAAAAACATTTCATGCCTTCTTCTAGATGGAACTGCAATGAAAGAAGAAGATTGTTTCTGGATTGAGAATCTTGAGAGGCTCACTGTACTTGATTGGGAAAATTGTCCTCTGAGGTACATCTCACTGAACTCAGAGTGAGTGGTAGCAATCTTGAGAAACTATGGGAAGGTGTCCAGGTAATTTAAATATACATTTTTTTTTGGTTTAGTTAACAAGATTTATTGATTTTTTGTTTTATCAACGAAGTATATATACAAAATATTATACCTAATTACATTTTAGGCTACAATAACAATCGTTTGTTATTTTCATTTTTCAGTCGCCTAGAAATCTCACGAGTATGGCTTTGTCAGGATGCAAAAACCTGAAAGAAATTCCAGATCTTTCAAATGCCATTAATCTCAAGGAGTTGGATTTGTCAGGATGCAAAAGTCTGAAAGAAATTCCAGAACTTTCAAAGGCATTAAATTGCTTCATCTAGACGACACTGCGATTGAAGAAGTTCCTTCTTGGATTGAGAATATTGCTGGGCTCACTAACCTGTGGATGCAAGGTTGTCCGAAGTTAAGAAAAATCTCAGCAACAATTTGGAACTTGAAACATCTTTAGTGTGTTGATTTTTCAGAGTGTGGAGGCATCACGTCACTCAGTGATGCAAGTCTGGTGAAAACGGTAGCAGAATTACATGCAGATGACCACATGGTTTCAAATGCTGAGTTCCTGTTCCGGAATTGTTTCAGTTTGGATCGAGATGCGCAGGAATTCATCCTACAGTCGGATTTCAAATATGCAGTCTTACCTGGTAATCAAGTGCCTACGTACTTCACGCATCAAACTTGTGGAACTTCCTTAGCTGTCCCTTTACCTCAGAGCTCTCTTTCTCAAAAAAATTTAGGATTTACGGCTTGTATTGTACCTGAACCTGTAACTGCCACACTTTCGCCAAAGATCATCATTGTCAAGTGGAAATTTAGGGGGGTAACGGGTATGTGTAATATTGACCCTGTCTCAGACTTTTGTGAGATGGATCATATGGTCGTGTTTCGCTTTGGTTTCTGCCCTCAAGAAGAAGTCAATGATCCTCCATCTCCATTGGACTGCGATAATGTGGAGTTTGAGTTTGAACTCCATAGCACTTATCTTTGTAATTGCTATGATATACTAGGGACTAAAGACCCGGACACTTGTCCCAGTTTGCCATGTAAGATAAAAGGGTGCGGTGTACGCGTCTTGAATGTCCCTCCATCTCTGGATGCTAGTGATAGTAGCTCTGAAATAGAGTACATAGGTCAATCTGGAGAAAGTGATGTAGAGACTGAGAGAAGCAAGAAGCGCATGCGGGTAAGCTTTGGCATCAATACAACAGAGAGTTATATATAATAGATGCTATCTCTCGACTTTCTTTTTCGGAAATCACCTAAAAATGTAATTATGATGCAGATGACAGTTATAGCATCTCAAGAACATTGCAACCCACCCGGCGGGCAAACTCCAACTCCAAATTTGGACCTTTCATCGTTTCTGGATGTAGATATGAAGGAAGAAGCTTTGTGTGTTGATCCCATGATTACAGAACAACAAGATACAGAGACACCCATTGTGGATCCTTCATTCTCTTCACAACTTCTAAACTTTTCCAGGTGACTTGATAAATCTTACTTATCGATTTTACTCTATTCAAAAATCAACTAGGATCTTCAATGACTATCTATAATGATAATAATTGTAGATGATTTCGTAAATTCATGCTAACCAGTTTTTTCCTGCAGTTTGTGGAAATAACACTTCTGTTAAGTCAAACCGGTTACTGCTCCAACTCAGTGCCCTTGAGCACGAGTTATTCTACTTCATCCAATACATCAGATGGGTTTGTGTTTACCAGCTGAACTTTGTGTGTATTCATACACAGATGATTGAACAAATTGTATAGATTTGGAAATTGCTTTAAGGGATTTCAGTATTGGATTTTAGGAGTGAGGCGCAAAGATGATTGAACAAAGTGTAAGGGTTTGAAATTTGAGTTAGTGCTATGAACTTAAGCTTTGATACAGAGAAATTAACGAGTCCATCCGAATAGTTGTTAAGCTGTTGACATGGCTAACATTTGCTTAAAAATAGTGGCATTAAATAATTTAAACTACTTTGAGATTCTTAAGTTGTTGACTGACATGGCTAACATTTTCTTTAATTAGATACTGTAGACAAGCCTATAAAATCTGCAAATCTTATTCTACACAAGTATACATAAGCATTTTGGCCTTCTCTCGATTATATACTTGTTTAAACAAAGTAAGATTTAGGCATTTAGTGGAAATAAAGAATGTAAGATCTTTCTACTTAAAATGACAAAAAATGTGAGTTAATAATGCATTCACTTTTTTTTTCTTTTAAAAAGGAAGAATTAAAATCATCAAAATAGTGCATTAAAAACATAAAAAGTACTTTGAATTTCTTATGTTGTTGACATAGCTAACATTAGGGGTGGGCGTTCGGTTCTTCGGTTCGGTTTTGGTTCGGTTTTTCGGTTTTTTGGTTTTAGCAAAAATGAGTCCATATATAAACTGAATGAATTATGGATCGGTTCGGTTTGGTTTCACTTCGGTTTCGGTTCAGTTTTGGTTTTCATTTAAGGTCCATAATAGAACCGAATAGCTTCGGTTTCGGTTCGATTTCGGTTTTTAACTAAATAACCGAATCAAAACCTATAAAAATCAATTGCACAATAAAATTAAACACAAAAATATCATATTCAAAGTGTTTTTAGTACAGTAAAACCTCTATAAATTAATAACGTTGGGACCATGATATTTTATTAATTTAGCGAGTTATTAATTTATCGAGAGATTAATTGGGTGAAAACCTTGATTCGGGACTCACAAATTCTATTAATTTAGCGAGTTATTAATTTATCGAGTATTAATTTATAGAGGTTCTACTGTATAAAAGTTATAAATAAACACTAAGTGAGACACCAAAACACAAAGTTCTAAAAGAAACACAAAGTATTTGACTACTAATCCATAAAACACAAAGACTCACAACATACAAAAACTCAAAGTTCGGTTTCATTCGGTTTCATTCGGTTTTTAGTTTAAACCGAAACCGAACCGAAACCTATGGACTATATTTTGCTTAGTCCAATAGGTATAACCCAAATATCCAAACCCGAACCGATACCTATGTTTTCGGTTCGGTTCGGTTCGATTTTTTGGTTTTGGGTATTTTTGCCCACCCCTAGCTAACATCCCCTATATATTATTTGGGAGGTGATTTGTGAGAAAATTATGACATGACTCAAAATCAATTGTGACATGGCTCAAAAGAAATGTGACATTGCAAATTTGAATCATCATCACAAAATCTTTCTATAACTAAGTTATATGCTTTCCATAACAAAAAAATCATTATTTATATTATTTTCGTTGTTCACTAATGAAATGTCTGAAAATTAATTTTTGTCACAATAAAATTTTTGAACAGTTTTATATAAATATATTATCACTAAAATTTATAATAAAACTTACTAAAAATTTTAAAGAGATACTATTAATTTTTGTGACAAAAACTACCAAAAAAATAACAACTTTTTTTTAAAACTCGATTTATATTCTAAAATCTCTAAAACCTAATAAAATAATAATTTTTAATAATTATAAACAATACATATCAAAATCAAATATCATTCATTAGATTATTCATTCATTTCATTGGTCATTCATGCTCTAAAATTAATGCTATTCAAGAAAACGTCATTATTGCATAATATTTGGCTATGAAAGAATTCAAGAGGATTGGAGATTTGTTTGTTCAACAGAAGTAAAACCAAAAGAAAAAGATGATGAAAATGTTCGAAATTTTTGGAGATGAAAAAAAAGTAAGAATATATATCAAATAATAGGCTTCTTCGAACTTTAAGACATATAAATATTGATTTATTTAAAATTTTAATGTATAATGAGGCATGATTCAGATATAATAGGTTTAGAAAAAATAGTAAATACGTAAGATATTTAAGAAAAAATTCAATGAATATATTTTATAAAGTAAACTTATAAATTTAGTTTTAAATTTTTATCTCCGCGTATAACGCGTGAAGTCACCTAGTTTGCTTTAAGAGGATACATGGCAATTACTGTTGACAAACCTATAAAATCTAGAAATCTGCAAATCTTATTGTATACGAGTATGCATTACGTAATACTTCGGCCCTCTCTAGTATTACTTAGTTTTAAAACGATCGTTTGATTCAGAACAATGAATAATATTTTTGTTTTTGTTTTTCTTATTATTACTGCCTTATATTTTGGGAGGTCTAATGAATCTATTTGTAACAAAAACACAGTAGCTTTCCAAAACCACCTTTTATCAAGTCGTAGTATTCTTAAAGTTCATTGCAAATCCGGAACCGGCGATTTAGGTGACCATTTTCTGAAATTTGAAAGTCCAACATACAATTTTAGCTTTCATGATAATATCATCGGTACTACGAGGTTTATCTGTAACATGTGGAAGGGAGCTAAAATGGAGTATCACCAATCTATTCGAGCATATGCGGAAGATCAATTTATTATTAGATGTGGAACGTTTTACTCATGGGATATAAGAGATGATGGTATTTATTTATCAAAAGATGATAAGCCAAAGGAGCTCATTTACCAATGGATTAAAGGTTAACATGCTTGTGATAATAGTATTGTTGTGTTTTACTTTTGATTTATGAATCAAATCTGTAAAATTATTACAAATAAAAGAAGGTCCTTCTTGGCTCCGGTTACGTCACAAAATAAACGTGTAAAACAAACCTCAATCTTGGAAAATTAGGGTTTTTATCTTTGCCTCTCCATGCTCACCTCTTATGCAGAGGCCAATACCTCTTTTTAGCTCTCATTCAGTTTCTAAATTAATTAACATCACTATTTGATCATTTGCTTGGTTTAATTGAAGCTTATGCCTTTTGACCATCTTGAAAAATATATGTCCAAGAACATAAAACATTCAAGCTCTCCACTTAATAAACTTAAAATTCAAAATAGAATGTTTGATAGTTTTTAGACTAATTTTTTTAAAAAACGGAGCGACAAAAGCAGAGAAAACAATCATATCATATGATTATGATTCATATGTGACTTGATGCACGCACGTATTTGAACCATTGTGATTATCATAATGGGCCATAAGATATGGGTAATGGCCCATTTCTAGACTTGCAACTTTTTCGAGAGAAATCACCCCAAATGAATTTTTCTCTATCGCTCTGATTTCTCTCCCATGGCTTCTTCTTCGTATTCACCTTCTACTCGCACTTGGTTTTCCCGAGCTTCAGTGGTTGAGATGTTCGCGAATCATTTCTCAGTCATCTTCTCAAAGCGCTTGATCGGAAATTAATCAATACATTCAGAAATCATGGGATCGAGAGAAGCCGTCCGATTGCGCCTGAGCTTTTACTGGCGATTCGAGACTCGAGGATCTCGATCGTCGTGTTCTCGAAGAAGTAAGCTTCTTCCATTTGGTGTTTTAATGAATTGGTGGAAATTCACAGGAATGGGATCAAATGGTGATTCCGATTTTCTACGAGGTTGATCCTTCTCATGTTAGAAAAAAAAGCGGAGAATTCGTCGGGATTGATGCTCATTTAGAAGCTAGAATGGTAGAGATTTTAGGACCTTGGAGAATTGGTAAGATTACCATAGCAAGAGCTCTGTTCAGTCAACTCTCTAGCCGATTCCACCACCGTGCTCTGAGAGTGAATACTAGTAACCAATATGGAGAAAGTGACAAACCATCATGGATTTTTCACTGGCTTTTCAATTTTTTTTCAGGTAACTCGACGAACATCTCACATCTCTTTTTATATTCTTGAATAACTTTGAACTTTGTAGAATGTGAGAAAATTCAAAAAAAAAAAATTAAAGAATACTGAACAATGATAGGGAATAGACATATGGTGTTGCAGTAACCACAGAAATTACAGAAACCGTAGAATACATACATAATTTATTTATGGAGGAATACTCCGACAAGAGAAGCTTAGCTTCTTCAGGTAATGGAACATCTTACAACTCTACTATTCTTCTAATTTAGGATCAACTTGGGATTAGACCATCTTAATACTGATAATGACGATGATTTCAAGTTATTTCACACTCGCCAATTTTTTAATTCCAGATTCTGAAAAAGAAGATTCGGGCGGCCATTTAACTGACGATGAAGAGTTGAACTTCTCATCTTTTTTTTTTGGTAACTGAAACATCTTACTTTATGGTTATAGTAATAATGACTCGATGATTTATTTCATAGTTTTTCTAACTAGCCAGTTGTTTCCCCTGCAGAGGAAGAAGATTCAGACAATCTTACAACTCCAGAGGATATTGCCCAGTGGATCACTGAGTCAGGCAAGAGTTATCCAAGAAATCATCCTCTTTTCGGTTTTACAACTTACCATTTTTGTGTTGATCAGTCTCAAAAACTCAGTAAAATAACATGTTTATTATACACACTAAAATAATGAACCATAGTTGTAGTACTCTGAACCAAAGATATATATCAGACTTGTGATGCCAGTCTCTTTGTACAACTCTTAGGGACATGAATGCTGTGGAAGTTTGGTCCCTTTGGGACGTCTTTTCTCCCCTGAAGCAACAACACAAACAGAAGATTTGTTGATGCTTGCTACTTCCTTAGATTCTCCATTCATCGGTGATGTTTCCTCCACCGTCTCAATTTTTTCACTTGCCATTTTCTTCCTTGTAACCCTGAGGAAAGAAACAAAATTGTTAGAAAGGTAATTGTTGCCTCTTACAAGTTATAGACTGTACTTTATTTTCTGATAAGCAGTTTCTTACCTCTTACAATTCACCATATTTTCAGAGGCGTCTTGTCTAACGAGTGTTTTGGATGTTCCTCGTGAAACATTACTTCCTGTGTTCTTCTCCACCTGCATTTGAGATTATTAATGTCACAAAGAGCAAAACTTACACGATGAACAAACATATACAGTACTTCCTTTCGTTTTAATGTATCATAAATAACTTACTTGAGGTTGCTAACGTTTTGGATCCAAGGTTTCACCATTGAATCCAAGAGTGGTTGCAGTATCTTCTTTGGCAAGATCACACTTTGGTTTCTTCTCTGTGATTGCTTCCTTGAGAATTTGTCTTTCTTGAAACATGTAAGTATTCTTCTATGAGAAACAAGAGTTGAATATTACAGAATAAACATCTTTGATGGGTTGTAATATTGCACATCGTACATCAGCTCTTAGTCGGAAAGGCTTTACTTTGTTCATAAAGATACAAAGAGGATACTAGAGTCCAATTCGAAAGTAATGGAAAGAAACTTAGGAGTGGATTTGAAATTTTCTTTCTTGCCGAAAATTTTCTTTTTCATTGCAGGATCGGTGTTATGCTCGACTTTCCTGCAAGATTGAAACAAAACAAAGTATATCTGTGAGGTATTTGCTAAAATGGAATCCAAAGTAAAGCAAGTAAACAACATTTTCCTCATCTGTTACTATCCAAGGCTATAGCATTCTCCTTATCATCGCTTTCTTTATCGATATCCGCTGCATTAGTAGCATTTTCTTTGTCGTCGCACACCAATGGTAATGCATTTTCCTTGTCTTCAATCTCCATAGTCTCATCTAGCTTTGCTTTATCCACTCCACTTTCGTTTACTACCGCAGGATCTTCCCTTTCGATATCCACTGCATTAGTAATCACTGCAATTTGAATTTCCTTTGCAGCAAGATCTTCTTTTTCCTTCAACTTCTGTTTCAAAGTACCATGACCTTAGGTAATGCATTTTCCTTGTTTTCAATTTCCATAGTCCCATATTGCTTTTACTTATCCAATTCACTCTAACTTGTTGTGATCTTCTCTAATTTGCTATTTTTTAAATCGATTACTATATAACCCCAGAATTTCCAGAAATTACAGCACATAGGATCCAGAAAATCTCAATAGTCAAACAAAGGCTCCTCGAGTTGCAGTAGCCTTTGAGTAAATAAATCTATAATGAGTGTAATGAGAATAAGCTTTATATAAGAATAAGATAAGATAAAATATACACATAAAGAAATAAATCTTAAGGTTTAGGTGGAAGTCACCTCGAAGTCTTCTCTGAGGTCTTTGAGTAAATGATATTTAATTGCTTCATTGTCCAAATTTCTTTCTGGTCATATGATTAGAACCCTTCTTTAGAAACACCAATGGAGGTGCTCTTAGGTGGAAGCCACCTCGAAGTCTTCTCTGAGGTCTTTGAGTAAATGATATTTAATTGCTTCATTGTCCAAATTTCTTTATGATCATATGATTTATTTATTTTTTGTCTTTTCTCTCTATCATCTCCCATGGCTTCTTCTTCTTCTCCTTCTCGCACTTGGAGATACGATGTTTTTCCGAGCTTTAGCGGTGAAGATGTTCGCAAATCATTTCTCAGTCATCTTCTCAAGGAGCTTCAACGCAAATTAATCATTACATTCATAGACAACGGCATCGAGAGAAGCCGTCCGATAGGCCCTGAGCTTTTATCAGCGATTAGGGAATCGAGGATCTCGATCGTCGTCTTCTCTAAGAAGTACGCTTCTTCCACTTGGTGTTTGAATGAATTGGCAGAGATCCACAAGTGCTTCAAGGAGATGAATCAAATGTTGATTCCGGTTTTCTACGAGCTTGATCCTTCCGATGTTAGAAAACAGACCGGAGAGTTTGGCAAGTCCTTTGAAGAGACCTGCGAGGGCAAAACAGAGGATGTGAAACAAAGGTGGATAAGAGCTCTCGCAGAGGTTGCAAGTATAGCCGGATATGATTCTCGGAACTGGTATGTTGTTCTTTTCTTATATTTGTTTCAGATTTGAGATTTCTACGGGTGTACACTTTTAACTATTGGATTTTAGGAGTGATGAACCAAAGATGATTGAACGAATATCCAGTGATGTGTCCAATAAACTGTTTACATCATCCGATGATTTTCGTGACTTTGTGGGGATTGAAGCTCATGTAGAGGCAATTATGGATTCAAAGTTGTGTTTGGAATCTGAGGAAGTGAGAATCGTAGGGATTGTGGGGCCTTCAGGGATTGGTAAGAGTATCATAGCTAGAGCTTTATACAGTCGACTCTCTACCCAATTCCACCATCGGGCTTTCGTTACTCCTAGGAGAGTAGCCATGCAGGACAAAAAGATAACCGTCCAGGATAACTATAGCATGAAGCTGGGTTGGGCAAAACAACTTCTATCAGAAATTCTAGGTCAAAAAGACATAGAGATAGAAAGTTTAGGTATGGTGGAACAAAGGCTAAAAGAATGGAAAGTTCTTATTGTTCTTGACGATGTGGATGAAATAGAGCTGCTAAAGACTTTGGCGGGACGAACCGGATGGTTTGGATTTGGAAGCAGGATCATTGTGGTCACTCAAGATAGGCATCTTCTCAAGTCACATGAGATTAAATTTATCCATGAGGTGGAGTTCCCATCTGAACATCTGGCTCTTCAGATGTTTTGTCAATCTGCTTTTGGGCAAACCTCTCCACCTGATGGTTTTCTGGAGCTAGCTGCTGAAGTTACAAACCTTTCCGGTAATCTTCCTTTGGGTCTCAACGTTTTGGGTTCTTCTTTAAGAGGGAAGCTCATGGAGGAGTGGGTGGAGATGATGCCTAGGCTCCGAAATGGTCTGAACGGGAAAATTGGGAAAACATTAAGACTTTGTTACAATGGTTTGGATGAAAAAGATGATCAAGATATGTTTCTCTACATTGCGTGTTTATTCAATGGTGAAACTGTCAATTATATCAAAAATTTGCTGCCTATCAGTGTTTACCCTAGTGCCAGAATTAGCCTTACAACGCTAGCTGAGAAGTCACTCGTACGTATAATCGGATCACACCGTACTGTACATATGCACATTTTGCTGCAGAAGTTGGGTAGAGAAATTGTTCGTGAAGAGTCGATTTTCAATCCCGGAGAACGTCGATTTTTTGTGGATGCAAAGGATATATATGATGTATTTGAAGATGATACTGTAAGTTTTTTTATATGCTTTTCACGGTAGACTAGTTGTTTGATAAATTGTTATATTTGTTGAGATAATGATTTTCTTTTGTTGGGATTTTCCTACAGGGAACAAATAACGTTCTAGGCATATATTGTAACACATCAGAAATAGACGAGCCATTATCTATCGATGAAAAATCGTTCCAACGAATGCCTAATCTCCAATTTCTGAAATTTTACAAAGATCAAGGGGCACAAAATACCGGTGAAGTCAGATTGAATTTACCTCGGGGCCTCATTTATTTGCCCCGCAAACTTAGATTGCTACATTGGGATGAATGTCCTTTGAAGTGTATGCCTTCTAACTTTAAGGCGGAGTATGAAAGACAGTAAGCTGGAGAAGCTGTGGGAAGGAACTCCGGTAATACTTATAAATATGATTTGTTTTAGAACAAAAACTTTTTCTTCATTTTGATCAGTGAATATGCAGAAAATATGAAGTTGGAAGAGGTCAAATATGGCTGACTTAAAAGAGATATTGACCAGTGTATTCTCATGTTTTTGTTTTCAGCAACTTCGAAGTCTCAAAAAGATGAATATAGCTGGATCAGCAAATTTAAAAGAAATTCCAGATTTTTCTTATGCCATAAATCTCGAGAAAATGGATCTTTTGAAATGTACATCATTGGTGACACTTCCTTCCTCAGTTCGAAATCTCAAGAAATTGGTATATTTAAGGATGTCTGGATGCTCAAAGCTCGAGTTTCTTCCAGCTGATGTAAACTTGGAATCTCTTATTTCCCTTAATCTCAGAGAATGCTCACGGTTGAGAAGCTTTCCTAAGATTTCAAAGAACATTTTAAAGCTCCTTCTTGATGGAAATGCTATAGAAGAAGAAGAATTTTCGTGGATAGACAATATCTCTGGGTTCACTGATCTATATTTGAACTTTTGTCCATTGAGATGGAAATGCTATAAAAGTTTTTTTTTTTTTTTTTTTTAAATTTCCCCAAATAAAAGTTTCTTAACTAAATTTTGTTATTGACCAAAACAAACTAAATTTTGTTTACTTTTCCAAAAATTGTTCTATGCAGTGTTAATTTTGTCTTTCCTTGTTTCAGTCACTGGGAGATTTCTTGGTGATGGATCTGTCAGGATCTGAAAACCTGAAAGAATTTCCAAATCTTTCAAAGGCTACCAAACTTGTGACATTGTATCTCAGTGATTGCAAAAGTTTGGTGACTGTTCCTTGTTCAATTCGAAGTCTCAATAAGCTGCAGGTGTTGAGCCTGAGAGGATGCACAAGGCTTGAGTCTCTTCCAACCAACCTGAACTTGAAATCTCTCCATTATCTCAATCTCAGTGGCTGCTCACAGTTGAAAAGCTTCCCTCAGATTTCAAGGAACATTGACACTCTCGTTCTCAACGACACAGCGATTGAAGAAGTTCCTTCTTGGATAAAGTGTTTCTCTAACCTCACTAATCTCGAGATGAGAGGTTGCAAGAAGTTAAAAAACATCTCTCCAAACATCTTCGAATTGGAAAGGCTTAAGAAGGTAGACTTTTCCGACTGTGAAGGAGTCACAGAATTAGGCGATGCAGAGTCTCTCAAGGAAATCTTCTACCATCGAAGGGTTCGTCGTCTCAATTTCTATAACTGCTTAAGTTTAGATCAAAACGCTCAGAAACTCATCATTCAATCAAATTTCAAGTACGCGGTCTTACCAGGTGGAGAAGTACCTCAGTATTTCACGCATCGAGCTTGTGGAAGTTCCCTAACGATTCCTTTACCTGAGAGCTCTCTTTTGGAACAACTTTTGAGATTTAATGTTTGCATCGTGCTTGAACCTCTTACTGTCACGGAGTTTCATTTACCTTGCGTTGGGATATGCTGGTATTTCAGAGGCAAAACCGGTGTGCATCGTCTTCACTTTGATCATGTGTCGATTAAGAATCTTAAGATGGATCATCTGCTTCTGTTCCACTTTGAATTCCCTACAGAAGAAGTAATTGAATGTCCATCTGAACTGGACTTGGACTTAGACGATGTGAAATTTGAGTTTAACTACCGTATCTATGGTTGTTCTCACAAGCTACATGCACGTACTTGCGACACAGAAGCTTGTCCCTATTCGGTCCAAAGGATAAAAGGATGTGGCATGCAGAGGCACGTCTCTCCTTCTCGGGACGATAGTGGTGATGAAACCGTTGAAGTATACAGAGACTCGTCATCTTCTTCAGGTAACATCTTACAACTCTAATTCAGGATCAGCTTGCGATCACCCATCGTCTTCTTTTGTTTCCCGCAGAGGATGAAGCAGAAATCATAGATACTTTTGAAACCATTTTGGATTCATATTTGGAGGAGTACGACAACAAAAGCTTGGATTCAGGTAACATCTTACAACTCTACTCTTCATTTAATTTAGGATCAACTTGGGAATAGACCATGTTATACTGATAATGACTTGATGATTTCATAGTTATTTCACACTCTGCCAACTTTTTTATTCCTGCAGATGAGGAAGAAGATTCGGAAACTGACGATGAAGAGTTGAACTTCTCATCTTTTTTTGGTAACTGAAACATCTTACAACTCTAGCTTTCCTTAGGGCTGGTTGGATCTTCTCCTCATGTTTCTTCTAGAAGCAAGGTGCCCTCACCATCAACTTCTTCATGGAATTTCAATGGTGATGGACCACCGCCAAATCTTTCCCTTTCTCCTTTCGATCAATGTCTCGAGGAAGAATGTGATCCCATGATAACGGAACAACTAGACACAGAGATTGAGGATACTTCGTCTTTTCCACAGCTTACCAACTATTTCAGGTGACTGCAACATCTTACAAATCTATTTTATCCAAACCTTATTGATCAAATAAAATCTTCAATGAGTACTCTACGTGAGAAAGTACAGACGATTGCATATATAAACTTCACTCTAGCCATCTTTTTCCCCATGCAGATGATGGAAATAACTTCTCGTGAAGCTTCCAACTTATTCTGCAACCAAATCGTTACAGCTCCAACTCTATGCCAAGAATTGTATTATGAAATATTAATCGAAATTGCTATGGACTGTCTCGTGTGAAGATATCTCAGACTGGTGGTGCCACTCTCTTTGTAAAGCTGTTGGAAGTTTATTCACTTGATTTATTTTTTTTTGCCGTTTTTTCAAATAGAGAGTTTTCTATCGTCACATACTTCAATTACTCTTTTTTATAATAAGATTTGAATATTCTGTGCAAGGAATCATATTTCAAATTCTCGAAATGAATATGAATGTGATGGTGAGCTATGGGCCTTGTATACTCTTTTCATTTCCCGATGGAAAATCAGTATCAGCCCAATAAGTTTTGTTTCTTCCAGGCGCTCTCTACCTATCACATGGGGTTTCTCACTTGAGAGTGTAAAGTATTAAGTTGCTTTTGACTTTTTGAGTGTGAAGTGGGAAAATCACTTGGAAATTTCCTGCAAGTTTCCTCTTGCTCTACTTGTCTGCTACAAACACTGTTTCCCATGAGATTTTTCCAACACCAAATTAGGTTAATTTGTCTAGTCTCTTCTTCTCCTTCCCATAAGAATCTTTACATCTTTTCTCCATTTTCTTTTACATGGCTTCTTCTTCTTGTTCTCCTCGCACTTGGAATTACGAAGTTTTCCCTAGTTTCAGTGGTGCAGATGTCCGCAAAACATTCCTCAGTCACCTTCTCAAGGAGCTTAAACGCATATCAATTAAGACATTCATAGACAACGGCATCGAGAGAAGCCACCTGATCGCGGATAAGCTTCTATCGGCGATTAGAGAATCGAGGATTTCGATCGTGGTCTTCTCTAAGAATTATGTCTCTTCCACTTGGTGTTTGAATGAATTGGCACAAGTGCTTCGAGCAGATGAATCAAATGGTGATTCCGGTTTTCTATCAGCTTGATCCTTCTCATGTTAGAAAACAAACCGGAGAATTCGGAGAGGCCTTTGATGTGACCTGTAATGGCAAAACTGAAGATGACAAAGAAAGATGGAAGAAAGCTCTTGTAGAAGTAGCAGGTATGGCTGGATATGATTCTCAGAACTGGTATGTTTTTCTTTCTTTGATTTTGATTGCGTTTTTGGTGTTGTAGGAGTGTGAAACAACTATGGAAGAAAGCTCTTGTTGACATTTGACCATTCCTTGATTGATTTCAGGAATGATGAAGCAGAGGCGATTGAACAAATCTCCAAGGATTTGGTGGATAAACTTCTTCGTACACCATGTGATGATTTTCGTGACTTCGTGGGGATTCAAGCTCATATAAAGGCAATTGTGGATTCATTGTTGTGCTTGGAATCCGGGGGAGTGAGAATTGTTGGGATTGTGGGACCTTCAGGAATCGGTAAGAGTAGTATAGTTAGAGCTCTATACAATCAACTCTCTAGCCAATTCGAACATCGGGCTTTTGAAACTTATAAAAGAAGCACCCAGGACGAATATAGCATGAAGCTGGATTGGGCACAACAATTTCTATCAAAAGTTCTTGGTCAAAATGACATAAAGATAGAAAGTTTAGGTATGGTGGAACAAAGACTTAAACACTGGAAAGTTCTTACTGTTCTTGACGATGTGGATGATAAAGCGGTACTAGAGGCTTTGGTGGGACAAACCGAATGGTTTGGTTCTGGAAGCAGGGTTATTGTGGTCACTCAAGATTGGGCACTTCTCAAGTCACATAAGATTGACCTTATTTATGAGGTGGATTACCCATCTGAAGGACTGGCTCTTCAAATGTTTTGTCAATCTGCTTTTGGGCAAACCTCTCCACCTGATGGTTTCAGAGAGCTCGCAGTTGAAGTTGCAAAGCTTGCTGGTAATCTTCCTTTGGGTCTCAAGCTTTTGGGTTCTTCTTTAAGAGTGGCGGACAATGAGAAGGACAAAAAGAAGTGGGTGGAGTCGATGCCTAGTCTCCGAAATGAGTTGAACGGGAATGTTAAGGAAACATTTAAAGTTTGCTACGATAGGCTAGCTGATCAAGATATATTCATCTTCATTGCGTGTTTATTCAATGGTGAGAGCGTCGAACACATCAGAAATTTGCTTAGAGATGATGTTTACATTGGGCTTCGTGTGCTGGTTGATAAGTCCCTTATACGTGTAACACCAACTTGTGGAACTGTACAAATGCACATTTTGCTGCAGGAGTTTGGTCGAGAGATTGTTCGTGCAGAGTCAATTTACGATCCTGGAAAACGTCGGTTCTTGGTGGCTTTTAAACATGTATACGATCTAGTTACGGGTAATTCTGTAAGTTTTTATATGTGCTTTTCACTCCTCATTTTTTTTTTTTTTTTGAATTAATGTTAAATTATATTCAAAGAAAAAAATAACTTGTTTACAACCGTTTCAATAACGTTTTTGTTTAAAAAGAAAAGAGATTTTTTATCTCTTTGAAACCCAAATTTGTAGAGCCTCTTCCAACTTCAAGTCGCCTTGTCGAATGATGAGGAGTTGGTTGCGAACCTTTTTGTCGATGGAAGTAACTAATTGTGCTTGCCCTATATGCGGTTCTCCATGTCTTCTACGATTCCTCTCCATCCATATACTATGAACCGCAGCTTGAAATACGTATCGGAGTAGAAAGAGTTTGATTTTACTCATGGAAGTGTCATTCATCGCATGAACCACCCTTCCCCATGTGTAAGTGTACTTCCTTCCCATTAGCTTTTTGACCAAAATCTCCCAAATATTTCGTGTAAACCGACACGAGAAGAACAAATGATCCCTTGTTTCAATCGGATCTAAGCAAAACCCACACCTCGAAATCACATTGTTGTTCCAACACCTCATTCGATCTCCCGTAGACAATCTATTCCTCATAGCAAGCCACACCATAAAAGAAAACTTTGGTGTTGAGTAAGAAAACCATACCCCTTTGTGCCAAGCTACTTCCGCATTGGGGGTGCGGATTTGCTCTATCGTCTCCTTAGTAGAAAAAGATGGTATCGAGACACCACTCTTCCGTTTCCAAAGAGCCCGATCAAGCTCATCTAGCCGCCAAACTCGCCGTTGTTCTTCAATCAGCCTCTCCACCGTGATGAGTGCTTGATTACGATGTCTACGTCTCCTCGGGCTGCTTAAAACTTCACCAACAGTAGCAAATTTCCTAACCCCCAAATCAATCAATAACTCCTCATTTATTTGAATTTTGTCAAATCTTTTGGTGTTTGATTTATTGTTGAGATTTTTGATGAGACAGTGATCTTTCGTGGGGAATTATTTTTCAGGGCACAAAAACTGTCCTTGGAATACATTTAGACACATCAGAAATAGAAGAGCCATTGCTCCTAAATGAAAAATCTTTCGTGGGAATGCGTAATCTCCAGTTTATAAAGTTTAACAAAAAGCGGTGGGCACGTATGTCAGGTGAAGTCAGATTCGAGTTACTTCAAGACCACATCGATTTACCCTGTAAACTCAGATTGCTACATTGGGATGAATATCCAGCTACATATATACCTTCTAGCTTGGGTCAATTTCTGGTTGAACTCAGAATGGAGGATAGTATGCTTGAGAAGATGTGGCAAGGAACTCAGGTACCAACTTAGAAATTTTATTTCTTAGATTCTGTTTAGAATGTTTTGAACATGTATATTATCTATTCCTCTCTTTGGTTTTCAGGCACTTCCAAGTCTCAAGAAGATGAATATAGCAAGATCCATACATTTAAAAGAAATTCCAGATCTTTCTGGTGCATCAAATCTCGAGATATTGGATTTTTCTGGATGCAAATCTTTGGTGACACTTCCTTGCTCAATTGGGAGTCTCAAGAAACTGATACATTTAGATATGGCTGAATGCTCAAATCTCGAGGTTCTTCCTGCTGACGTCGAATTAGGACTTCTTGATTACCTCAATTTGAGAGAATGCTCACGGTTGAGAAGTTTTCCTCGGATTTCAAGAAACATTACAAGGCTTTATCTAAATGGAACTGCAATGGAAGAAGAAGACTGTTTGTGGATCGAGAATCTCTCGGGGCTCACTATACTTGTTTGGAAATGGTGTCCTCTGAGATGTATGCCTTCTAACTTTCACTGGGAACATCTCACTGAACTCGAAATGAGTTGTAGCAAGCTTGAGAAACTATGGGAAGGAGTCCAGGTAATGTTTCCTTAAATTACGGGTTATGCTTAACACATGAGCAGATTTCATTGTTTATTTCGTGCCATGCATTCGATTAAATATCATTTTCTAAGTATAAAATAAATTAGAAAATTAAATAATCATGGTTATTTTATGGTTCACTTCTTGTCTCTATACTTCAGATTAGTTCGGGATCTATTTTTTTGGTTGGGATTCTATTTAGGCGTTGTATGTATCCGCAGTTTTTGGAAAATGATAAGAAAATGGTCTAAAGATTGGAGAGGTAGATTTACTTAGCTATAGTAGGATTCATCATCTGTCCAAAGACTTTGTGAAGATTTGATGCTCTGCAAGTTGGGATCTTTAACCTAGTTTCAAGTTTAAATTTCGGTTTTTCGGTTGTCCCTCTTTCAAATTTGGCTCTTGTGGTATATTTTAGTTTTTGTATATTTGTATCTTTGCAATTGCAAGTTTCCCTTGTATTAAGGCTTTTGGAACACTTGTGTTCTGTCGGTTTTGCCTTGAGTCGTCATATCTCCGTCCGCTCTGTATTTTGTTGAAGTTTAATAAAAAAATTCCAGCAAAAAAAAAAAAACTAAAAAACTAGAAAACTAGTTTTGGATATTAAATGCTCAGTAATTATGCTTTTTCTAAAAGAAATAATATCAAGGAAAAACATGTGCTGACACGCAAGTCTCCAATGTTTATTGTTTAGTCTCTTGCATTAGTTTTGATGAATGACATGTCATTATGCTAGCCGATGAAGTAGACAAAAACTTTTGTTTGTTATATGATCCAAACAAGATTGTTTCGAAAGTGTAAGAATCTACAATTACAATGGTTTCTCTTTTCATGTTTCAGTGGCTTGGAAGTCTCATAGAGAGGATGGATTTGAAGTATAATGTAAACCTGAGAGAACTTCCAGATTTTTCAAATGCCACCAGTCTCATGGAATTGGATTTGTCAGGATGTGTAAGCCTGAAAGAAATTCCAGATTTGTTTAAGGCCATCAATCTCGAGAAACTGTGTTTGTTCGGATGCGAAAACCTGAGAGAACTTCCAGATTTTTCAAATGCCACCAGTCTCATGGAATTGGATTTGTCAGGATGTGTAAGCCTGAAAGAAATTCCAGATTTGTCCAAGGCCATCAATCTCGAGGACTTGTGTTTGTTCGGATGCGAAAACCTGAAAGAAATTCCAGACCTTTCAATGGCCACTAATCTTCAGATGTTGCGCCTCGAAAATTGCACAAGTTTGGTCAAATTTCCTTCTTCAATTCAACATCTCGATGAACTGTGGAAGTTGAACATGAGGGGATGCACAAGTCTGGAGATTCTCCCAACCAACATCAACTTGGTATGTTCCTCTAATCTCGATCTCAGTGGATGCGCACGGTTGAGAACTTTTCCTCAGCTTTCAACGAGCATTTACGAGCTCAATCTAAGCGAAACTGCGATTGAAGAAGTTCCTTCATGGATTGAGAATATCACTGGGCTGACTCGCATGTATATGAGTGGTTGTCAGAAGTTGAGAACAATCTCGGCAACAATTTGGAACTTGAAATATCTTAAGCTTGTTGATTTTACAAATTGTGGAGGCATCACATCAATCAGTGACACATGTATGGTGAAAACGGTAGCAGAGTTACACGCAGAGAGTATTGAAAACCACCCCATGGATATGTATCCCTCCTGGTCCGTTTCAAATACTAAGTTCATGTTCTGTGATTGTTTCAATTTGGATCGAGACGCGCAGAAATTCATCTTCAAATCAGATTCCAGTTTTGCGGTCTTACCTGGTAAAGGAGTGCCTACATATTTCACGCATCGAACTTGTGAAAGTTCCCTAATTGTCCCATTGCCTCAAAGCTCCCTTTCTCAAAACAAATTGGGATTTACGGCTTGCATCCTACCTGGACCTGTGACTTGCTGCTTCCTTCCGCGAATGATCATCAGTGTCCACTGGAAATTCTGGTGCGTCACAGGTGTGTGTAGTATTGAACTTCCCTCATTCTTTTGTAAGGATCAACTGGTCATATTTCACTTTGATTTCTGCCCTCAAGTAGAAGTTCAGTGTCCTCCATCTCAACTGGCCTGCAACAATGTGGAGTTTGAGTTTGAACTCCGTAACACTGCCTCTTTTCCCCAACTTGCTAAAAACCTGCAAAATTCTCCCATTAATCATCGTAAGATAAAAGGATGTGGTGTACGAGTCTTGAATGTCTCACCATCTCAAGATGATAATGATAAAAGCTCTGAAACTGAGCACACTGATCTATGTGGAGAAAATGATGAAGAGAGTGGAAGAAGCAAGAAGCGAATCCGGGTAAGCTTTGGCATAAATCCAACAGAAATCTAAAAAGCTATCTCTCCATTCTCTTTTGCAGTATCATCATGAAAATGGAAACATTATGTTTCACCTGTTGATTTAATGCAGATGACAGTTGTAACATCTCAAGAACCTTCCAATGCTCTCTGCGGCCAAACAGCAGTGAACTCGGGATCAATGGCTCTGAATTTGGAGCTTTCCTTAGGGATGTTTGGAGCTTCTCCTCATGTTTCTTCTAGAAGCAAGGTGCCCTCGCCATCAGTATCTTCAAGGAACTTCCATGGTGATGAAGCATCACTGAATCTTTCTCTTTCTCCTTTTGATCCGTGTCTCGAGGGAGAATCTTTGTATTTTGATCCCATGATAACGGAACAACAACACACAGGGACACCCAGTGAGAAGTCTTTTCCACAACTTATAAACTTTTTTAGGTGACCGCAACATCTTAAATATCTATTTTATTCAAACTTATTAATCAAATAGAATCTTCATTTAGTACAGACGATTGCATAAATAAATATAAGTCTAGCCTTTTTTTGTTTGTTTTTCCTGCAGTTGATGGAAATAACATCTCCAACTCAGTGCCAAGAATCATCTTATGTTCCAACCGGCTGCGTACCTTTTCTTGCATACCTATTCACTCACTCTTTTTATGCAATGCGTGGACGACAGATACAAAAACGTCAACTTCAGAGGAGGTATATTCTCTCTCTCTCCCTCTCTCTGTTTTTGTTTTCTTAGGATTTAAATTTCTTAAGAGAACACCATTGATGGAAACAATATCTCATCGTTTTAAAAAATCTAAGCGAGCCTCAATGTTTAACTATACATTTAATTTTGGCTTTAGTCAATAAATGAGTGCTTTCTAGGTTAATGGGTCATGGTTAGCAGAATATATGATGGGGAATTGGTGATGTTTTTACGGTCCAAAGTTTATTTTTGTGGGTTTTGATTTGTTAAAACCAATGGAAAAGTCAGGACTTAAGTGCCACAAATTGTCTTACCAAAAAGTTTTATACGAGAGTTTCAATCTTCAGCTGTAAAAGCTTTTTACTTCTTTAGCCAAATCTCAGGTGCTTCTTCGAATCTGATTCGCAGTGATCCCTTGCGTTATTGTCACTAAACTGTTTTTTATTTTTGTTGTTATAGATTATATGCAGGTGGAGTACGTTGAATCATACGATATTGGTGGTGAAATAGATTGCGATGAAGATAGAGTTTATGTAGCTAGAAATGGATTAGATGGTGACGAGGGTTATGAAAAAGACTAGGGTTTAGCCGTTTAGGTCACAATGGGAATTTAAATTGTTTTGACTTTTGATGCTAATGTGCTGAATTTCTTCTGCCCTTTGAGAGTTTCACAGAGAATTTCACATGGAAAATTAGAGAGCTTTGCATAGATTTTTTAAGATTATCTCTAATGTCAGTTCCCATAAGATTTTTCCAACACCAGAATTGTGTAGTCTCTTTTTCTCCCTCCCATAAGAATTTGTGTAGCCTTTTCTCTGTCCTTTTTCCATGGATTCTTCTTCTTCTTGTCGGATTGATGATGTCGGTGAGATAGTGAAGTTCTTTTTTAGTTTTAATGCAAGTTTTGACGATTTTAAAGGTTGTCTTTCTAAGTATTTCTCTCTCTGCAGTTTTGTTTTGCTTAAGTATGATTGCTTCTATATATTTACACCTACCATGGTAACTTGGCTAGTGAGCAAGTTAGAGAAGGATAAAAGCCTTCACAACTAAGTAGCAGCCAATGCAGAAGAACAACAATAAGCAGGTAATGTCGTGTCTTGAATTACAGGAACAAGTCATTTTTTCTATCAATTTGCATTCCGCAAACAGAAAACAGTTGATTCCCATTTGTATCTCCTTATGTACTATAGGTCCAAGTAGTTACTAAACTACCGCTTAACTGAATTGAAACTTTGTATAGTTCAACTGCTATACAATATCTTCTTAGAGCTATTAGAGCTTATGATTTTTACATGACAACTTTCATGGCTAAACCTCTCGCGGCTTAGTGCGTATGTTTACCCAGTGGGTTAATGCATTCATTTTTATAGAAAAAAGCAAGAATGAAAATCAGCAAAATAGTGTACTAAATAGTTTAAAGTACTTTGAAATTCTTAAGTTGTTGACATGGCTAACATTTGCTTTAAGAAGATCTTGTAGAAAAGTCTATAAGATATACAAATATATATATGAAAATCTTATTGTACACAGTACGTAAGCATTTCGGCCTTCTCGAGTATACTTTAGTTTAAAGTTTAAATAATGTAAGATTAGGCATTTAATGGAAATAAATAATGTAAGATTTCTGTACTTAAATTGATAAAAAGTGTTACTTAATACATTCACTTGTTTTTTGAAGGGAAGAATTAAAATCTGCTAAATAGTGCATTAAAACCAATTAAAGTACTTTGAGTTTCTTAAGCTGTTGACAATTTGCTTTAAGAGGATACAGAGCAATTACTGTTGACATGCCTATAAAAATCTAAAAATCTGCAAATCACATTGTAGACAAGTATACATAATACTTCGGCCTTGTCTAGTATGCTTACTTTAAAAAAAAAATCATTTGATTCAAAACAATGAATAATATTTATGTTTTTGCTTATCTTATTATTATTGCCTTGTATTTTTGGAGGTCTAATGAAGCTCTTTGTAACAATAACACAGTAGCTTTCCATAACCACCATTTATAAAGCCGTAGTATTCTTAAAGTTCATTGCAAATCCGGAACCGGCGATTTGGGTGACCATTTTCTGAAATTTGAAAGTCCAACATACAATTTTAGTTTTCATGATAATATCATCGGTGCTACGAGGTTTATATGTAACCTATGGAAGGGAGCTAAAATGGAGTACCACCATTCTATTCGAGCATATGTGGAAGATCAATATGTTATTAGATGTGGAACGTTACATTCATGGGATATAAGAGATGACGGTATTTATTTATCAAAAGATGATAAGCCAAATGAGCTCATATACCAATGGATTACGGGTTAACATGCTTATGATAATAGTTATCTTGTGTTTTAATTTTAATTTATGAATCAAATCTATAAAATTATTATAAATAAAGGAAGGTCCTTCTTGGCTCCGCTACGTCACAAAATAAACGTATAGACGAAACCTCAATCTTGCCTTGGAACATTGGGGTCTTATCTTTGCTTCTCTATATGTAGAGGTCAATGCATAGCCACTAGCTCTCTTTATCTCTCATTGAAATAATTTTTTTTTTTTCGCTAAAACATTGAAATAATTAACATCACTATTTGATCATTGGGTTGGTTTATTTGAAGCTTCTGCCTTTTGAACATCTTGAAAATATAATGTCCAAGAACATAAAGATTCAAGTTCTCCACTTAATAAACTTAAATTGAAAATGATCTTTACAAAAATTGTTTGATTGTTTTTGAGACTAATTTTTTAAAAAATGGAGCGATAAAAACAGAGAAAACAATCATATGTGAGTTCAATCACAAGTTTGGAGGTCTGTTTTGCAGAATGTCACGTATCTGAACCATACTGCATAGAAACCATGGCTTGATTATGCACTTGTCGTTGCCGTTCATGTTCATAATCATCTTGCGCCCATTGTGATTATTATGATGAGCCAGCCGTAAGATATGGGCCTAACGACCCATTAATAAATATAGGCCATATATAATTTTTCGGTACATTTCTAGACTGAAGGTTATCGGTTTATGGATTTTAATGGATTTGGAAATCTAAACGAAATAATCCAAACGAAATTCAGTGTTATTGGTTTTATAAGTATAAAATCCATATCAAAATATATAGTGTTATTAGTTTTAATTTATGTGGGCCAAACTTGTTTACTACATGATGTAGCCTAGGGCCCATTCCTAATTTGTTGATAAAAAAAAAGTTTGCCGCGAGCGTGGATCGAACACGCGACCTTCAGATCTTCAGTCTGACGCTCTCCCAACTGAGCTATCACGGCTTTTTTTTATTAAAAACAAAATAAAAAAATAAATATTTTAAACTTAAATAATGACGCGTAAAAGATTCTCAATTTGGCATTAGTAGAGAATTGTTTTTTTTTTTTTTTTTGCTAAAGTAAGTAGTGAATTGTTGCATCTCACGATCCTCCTCTTACGTTCGAAGATCATTTTCCTTTGTTCTTTGGACGACCATCGGCGACAGTGAAAGTCTATGTCTAACTTGGGGTTTCCCACTCTATTCGAGCATATGTGGAAGACCAATATGTAAATAGATGTGGAATGATATTTATTAAAGTCTCTCTAGTAGAGATGATTGGCTCCCGGTCTTACAACCGAGAAATCTCTTTTCCTTTTGGATTGAGAACCGTTGCCACTGTGTCGCGCGGTTAGTCCTTGGATTGGAAGAGCTCAATACAGATGATCCGCTCTCTGTACTTTATAAAGGCTCGACATTGTTTAATGCAGCCGTTTTCAAGGAAGGTAGTCCACTTGATGTGTTCTCAACCTCCGACGGAGTCATTCCAATGCTTAGGCTCAACGTCGTCGAGATTCTAGGACTTCTCTACGATGTTTATCGCCTATGTATTATGACTTTGACTATCTTATGTTTATTTGCTTTTGGCTTGTACTTTGTAGTTTTGGATACAGTTCTTGTATTGGTTCTTGTATTTGTAAACATTTCCTCCATTCTTGGAGTTTAAGAGTAATATAAGTTGTTGACCAAAAAAAAAATCTTTGCTTCTCCATATGTAGAGGTCAATGCATAGCCACTAGCTCTCTTTATCTCTCATTCAGTTATGAAATAATAAAAATCACTATTTGCTCTTGGCTTGGTTTATTTGAAGCTTCTGCCTTTTATCCATCATCAAAAATATATGTCCAATAACATAAAGATTCAAGCTCTCTAATTAATAAACTTAAAATTCAAAATGATCTTTACAAAGAATGTTTGATTGTTTTTGAGACTATTTTTTAAAAAAATGGAGCGATAAAAACAGAGAAAACAATCATATATGAGTTCAATCACAAATTTGGAAGTCTGTTTTGCAGAATGTCACGTATCTGAACCATACTGCATAGAAACCATGGCTTGTGGCTTGATTATGCACTTGTCGTTTATGTTCATGTTCATAATCATCTTGCTCCCATTGTGATTATGATGAGCCGTAAAATATGGGCCTAACATAAATATAGGACCATATATAAATTTGGGAATTTTATCACAATTACCATAATTTTCTAATTTCTTTTAAAATCTACCATAACCTCCCAAACCTTTCTAATCATACCACACCACCAATTCAAAATTACCATTTTATCCTTGTTTTCTTCATCTCTACCTCAAACTCATCTCTTCCAAACATACTTTTTCTCCACCATTTTTTTCGATACGTTTTTTCGCCGCCGTATTTTTCCGGCGATCTCTCTCTCTCTCTCTCTCTCTCTCTCTCTCTCTCTCTCTCTCTCTCTCTCTCTCTCTCTCTCTCATGGTGTTGTGAAGAGGTATAATAGACAAAATTTGATGACATCGCCGGTAGACAAGTTCTGATGACGGCGGCGATAGACAGAAACGAAGTTGACGACGTAGACGAAAACTTCGGCGACAGAGACGGTGACAAAGTCGGCGACGGTGACGTGGACAAAAACGAAATCGGCGACGGAAACGGTGGACAAAAATGAAATCGACGACGGAGACGGTGACAAAGTCGGTGGACGAAAACAAACTCGAAGACGGCGGCGTGGACAAAAACGAAATCGGCGACTGAAACGGTGGACAAAACTGAAATCGGCGACGGATCTGATGACGGTGACGATGGATAATGGACAAAACCGACGACGGATGGTGGTGAACAAAATATTGAACGATCGTGGACAAAATAACAATAATATACCATAAGTTATTACAAGGATAAAATTGTCTTTTAATTTTGTTGTGGTATGAAATTGAAAGGTTTTGGAGGTTATGGTAGATTTGAAAAGAAATTTAGAAAATTATGGCAATTGTGATAAAATCCCCTATAAATTTTTAGTACATTTCTAGACTTTTACTTTTTTTTTTTTTTTTTTCTCCAAAATGAAATTTCTAGTGACTTCTCCCATGGCTTCCTCTTCGTCTTTCTCCTTCTACTCGCACTTGGAGTCGATACAATGTTTTACCGAGCTTCAGTGGCGAAGATGTTCGCAAATCATTCTTAGTCATCTTCTTAAAGCACTTGATCGGAAATTAATCAACTCATTCAGAGACCACGAAATCGAGAGAAGCCATCCGATTGGGCCTGAGCCTTTTATCGGCGATTAGAGAATCTAGGATCTAAATCGTCGTCTTCTCTAAGAACTATGCTTCTTCTACATGGTGTTTGAATGAATTGGCGAAAATTCACAAAAAATTGGATCAAATGGTGATTCCATCGAGTGATTTTGGTGATTTCGTCGGGATTGAGTCTCATTTAGATACATTAGACTCAATGTTGTGCTTGGAATCTGAAGAAACTAGAATGGTAGGGATTATGCACAAAACTCTTGACAGTGCGTGCAAAGAGTTTTGAATTTCTCCATAGTATGTCTCCCATCTTCCTCAATCCAGAGGGTAAAAGCAAATGAAGGTAAGCTTTGTGCATAAGTATAATTGAACTTGAAACTTTGAATGAAGCATCTCTTACATGTTTCTATTAATTTTTATTTTTGTCTCTTGGAGATGGATTTGTGAGGATGTGAAAACTTGAAAGTAGGAATTTTCCTCAGATATTAACGAGCATTACATGTCTCTCTCTCTAGACTACACTGTGATTGAAGTAGAAACTTGAAACATCTCTCCAAGCATTTAAATATTGAGACATCTTGTGGAAGTAGACGTCTAGTAAGCAATATGGAGAAAGTGACATATCGTAATGGCTTTTTCACTGGCGCGTCTCATGGATTATCAACTCTTTTCAGGTACCTCGAGGAACATCTCACATCTCTTTTTATTTCTTCTAGAACTTTGAATTTTGTAGAACGTGAGAAAATTCAAAAAAAGTTGATTTAAGAATGGTTAAGAGCCATGTATAGTTATGACCCAAGAGGACAGCTAAAAGGGAAGTGACGTTCACGTGACTGTCTTTCTCAATGGCCCCATAGTTGCTCTTTCCCTTTCTTTTCCCATGGAAATTATTGATCTTATGGGCTGAGTGAAAACAACCTCAAAATTTCATGCCCAATAAAAGTCTTTTGTGTAATTTATGGAGATTTTTCAAAGCTAGAGAGGCAATTATTGTCGAATTGGATATGAGCTGTGTGGCCAATGGGATATGTATTTCCCCATGAAAAGTCTTTTCTCAAGTCTCCCCAATATGTCTTTTATTAAGTCTCCCCAATGCGTCGTCTTCTTCTTCTTGCAGATAAGGACGATCAAGTGTAAGGTGGAAACCTCTTCGAATTTTCCTGCAAGTCTCCGCCAAAATCATCAACCCCACATTTCTCATTCTTTTTATATAAATCTCTGATACAACACCACAGTTCAGAGTTTCGTAAATTTCCATAAGAATGTTATTGAGTGCTACTACACCTTTTCCCATGGCTTCTTCTTCGTCTTCTTCTTCTCTTCGCACCTGGAAATACGATGTTTTTCCGAGCTTTAGCGGGGAAGATGTCCGCAAATCGTTCCTCAGCCATCTTTTGGAGAAGCTTCAACGCAAATTAATCATTACATTCATAGACAACGGCATCGAGAGAAGCCGTCTGATCGCACCTGAGCTTTTATCAGCGATTAGAGAATCGAGGATTTCGATCGTGGTCTTCTCTAAGAAGTACGCTTCTTCCACTTGGTGCTTGAATGAATTGGCCGAGATCTACAAGTGTGATAAGATTTTCAATGTAAAAGAAACAGAGTAATCTTTATTAATCCAATCAAATCTTTACAAGTGTGGGCTCAAGATGCCAGACAAAATGAATGAATTCAATTAATCCTAGAGATCCTCTCTTTATAACAGAGAGTCTCTTCACAAACTACTACTCAACTAATCCCAACTAACTTCTCAACTACCAACAACTTCCAACCGTTTCTCTTCTCCTCTCTTCAATCTTCTTCTTGTGTAACTCTTCAGAGGTCTATCAAAGTGCTTCAAGGAAATGAATCAAATGGTGATTCCGGTTTTCTACGAGCTAAAAAACAGACCGGAGAGTTTGGCAAAGCCTTTGAAGAGACATGCAAGGACAAAACGGATGATGATAAACAAAGGTGGATAAGAGCTCTTAAAGAGGTTGCAACTATAGCCGGATATGATTCTCGGAACTGGTATGTTGTTCTTTTCTTATATTTGTTTCAGATTTGGAGATTTCTTTGCATAGATTTCTAAGGGTGTTCACTTTTGTCTATTGGATTTTAGGAGTAACGAACCAAAGATGATTGAAGAAATCTCCAGTGATGTGTCCAAAAAACTTTTTACACCATCAGATGATTTTCGTGACTTTGTGGGGATTGAAGCTCATATAGAGGCAATTATGGATTCAAAGTTGTGTTTGGAATCTGAAGAAGTGAGAATGGTTGGGATTGTGGGGCCTTCAGGGATCGGTAAGAGTATCATAGCTAGAGCTTTATACAGTTGACTCTCTACCCATTTCCACCATCGGGCTTTCGTTACTTCTAAGAGAGCTATGCAGGACAAAAAGATAACCGTCCAGGATAACTATAGCATAAAGCTGGGTTGGGCAAAACAACTTCTATCAGAAATTCTTGGTCAAAAAGACATAGAGATAGAAAGTTTAGGTATGGTGGAACAAAGGCTAAAACAATGGAAAGTTCTTATTGTTCTTGACGATGTGGATGAAATAGAGCTGCTAAAGACTTTGGCGGGACGAACCGGATGGTTTGGAGTTCGAAGCAGGATCATTGTGGTCACTCAAGATAGGCATCTTCTCAAGTCACATGAGATTAAATTTATTCATGAGGTGGGGTTCCCATCTGAACATCTGGCTCTTCAGATGTTTTGTCAATCTGCTTTTGGGGAAACCTCTCCACCTGATGGTTTTTTGGAGCTAGCTGCTGAAGTTACAAACCTTTCCGGTAATCTTCCTTTGGGTCTCAATGTTTTGGGTTCTTCTTTAAGAGGGAAGGACAAGGAGGAGTGGGTGGAGATGATGCCTAGGCTCCGAAATGGTTTGAACGGGAAAATTGAGAAAACATTAAGAGTCTGTTTCGATGGATTAGATGAAAAGGATGATCAAGATATATTCCTCTACATTGCGTGTCTATTCAATGGCGAGAGTGTCAATTACATCAAAAATTTGCTACCTGACACTGTTTACCCTAGTGTCAGCTCTAGCCTTACAACGCTAGCTGATAAGTCACTCCGTATAATCGGACCACACCATACTGTACAAATGCACATTTTGCTGCAGAAGTTGGGTAGAGAAATTGTTCGTGAAGAGTCGATTCTCAATCCTGGAGAACGTCGCTTTTTGGTGGATGCAAAGGATATATATGATGTATTTGAAGATGGTACTGTAAGTTTTTTTTTTTTTTTTTTGAATTATATGTTAAATTAATCCAAAAAGAAATCGTTTGTTACATCTTATGCTTCTTTTTGCTGAATTTATAAAAAGAAATTTTTACAATCTATAATGAAGTAGCAAACCACATTTGAAGACTCTCATCGTATTTCCGATCCCCTCGTATCGAGACGAGTTTGTTCCTCACTTGTTTATCGATGAATTTGGCTACGAGTTTGGGAAGAGTTGGCATCTCACCATGTCTTCGTGCGTTTCGTTCTCTCCAAATAGTGTGGATCGATATTTGGAAGACACATCGAAATAAAAACCTTTGGACCCGAGAGAGACTCGTATCTATTAAGTAGTTGGTTATTACCTGCCAATCCGTTGAGTGTCGCGTATTTAGAAGCTTCCGCGTTAAGGTGGACCATACTTCAGAAGAAAATCGGCATGAGAAAAACAAATGATCTCTTGTAAGTTTTTTACATATGCGTACTGTAAGTTTTTTACATATGCTTTTCACGCTAGACTTTATTTGTTTTTAATCAAGTCATTCGGTGTTTGATAAAATTGTTATGATTGCTGAGATAATGATTTTCTATTGTTGGGATTTTCCTACAGGGAACAAATAAAGTTCTAGGCATATATTGTAACACATCAGAAATAGACGAGCCATTATCTATCGATGAAAAATCGTTCCAACGAATGCCTAATCTCCAATTTTTAAAATTTTACAAAGATCAAGGGGCACAAAATACTGGTGAAGTCAGATTGAATTTACCTCGGGGCCTCATTTATTTGCCCCGCAAACTTAGATTGCTACATTGGGATGAATGTCCATTGAAGTGTATGCCTTCTAACTTTAAGGCGGAGTATCTGGTTAAATTTAGTATGAAAGAGAGTAAGCTGAAAAAGCTGTGGGAAGGAACTCAGGTAATACATATAAAGACAGTAAGCTCAACAAAAACTTTTTCTTCATTTTGATGACTTAAAATATAAATTTGGAAGAGGTCAAAAATGGCTGACTTAAAAAAGATATTGAACAGTGTATTATCTTGTTTTTGTTTTCAGCAACTTCGAAGTCTCAAGAAGATGAATATAGCAGGGTCAACTAATTTAAAAGAACTTCCAGATCTTTCTTATGCCATAAATCTCGAGAAAATGGATCTTTTGAAATGTACATCGTTGGTGACACTTCCTTCCTCAGTTCAAAATCTCAAGAAATTGGTAGATTTAAGGATGTCTGGATGCTCAAAGCTCGAGGTTTTTCCAGCTGATGTAAACTTGGAATCTCTCAATTACCTCGATCTCAGAGGATGCTCACGATTGAGAAGCTTTCCCAAGATTTCAAAGAACATTTCAAAGCTCCTTCTAGATGGAAATGTTATAGAAGAAGAAGAATTTTCGTGGATAGAAAATATCTCTGGGTTCACTGATTTATATTGGAACTTTTGTCCATTGAGATGTTTGCCTTCTAACTTTCGTCCTGAATCCCTCAGAGGTCTCTATATGAGAAATAGCAAGCTTGAAAAGCTTTGGGAAGGAGTCCAGGTATATAATATCTCGAAAATTCTTTGTTATTTTTAATTCAAAGTAGTTGTAAGCTAAAGATGTACAGATAAAAACATTTTTGGTAAAGTTTTATCTAAAACGTTACAAATTATACCGTGGTTGTACAAATTATAAAGTGGTTACGATTGTAAGCCTACATTTCTAAAACTACCTTATTACAAATTGAACTTTGTTTACGTACCCCAAATAAAAATTTCTTCACTACATTTTGTTGTTGACCAAAAAAAACTAAATTTTGTTTACTTATCCAAAATTGTTCTATGCAGTGTTAATTTTGTCTTTCCTTGTTTCAGTCACTTGGAAATCTCTTCATGATGGATCTGTCAGGATCTGAAAACCTGAAAGAATTTCCAAATCTTTCAAAGGCTACCAAACTTGGAATGTTGTTTCTCCATGATTGCAAAAGTTTGGTGACGGTTCCTTGTTCAATTCGAAGTCTCAATAAGCTAACTATCTTGAGCATGAAAGGATGCACAGGGCTCGAGTCTCTTCCAGCCAACCTGAACTTGGATTCTCTCCGTTATCTCATTCTCAGTGGTTGCTCACAGTTGAAAAGTTTCCCTCAGATTTCAAGGAACATTGACACTCTTGTTCTCAACTACACAGCGATTGAAGAAGTTCCTTCTTGGATTATCTTTTTCTCTAACCTCATTAATCTCAAGATGAGAGGTTGCAAGAGGTTAAAAAACATCTCTCCAAACATCTTCGAATTGGAAACGCTTAAGAAGGTAGACTTTTCCGACTGTGAAGGAGTCACAAAATTAGGCAATGCAGAGTCTCTCAAGGATATCTTCTACCATCGAAGGGTTCGTCGTCTCAGTTTCCATAACTGCTTAAGTTTAGATCAAAACGCTCAGAAACTCATCATTCAATCAGATTTCAAGTATGCGGTGTTACTGTAGAAAACAGAGTTTACAGAACTGGTTTTCTTATTACTATTTTTGAAGACAATAACTGAGTGCCCAATATAAAGGGACTTTTACAACTGAAACATAAACTTACGCTAGAGAGCTACGACTACTCTTAGTGCCTATTCTAACTCCTACAATCCAGGAGTTGTTATTCAAAGCTGAAATAGTCAAATACGAAAACCAGAAATCAATTCTGAATAACCAAAGAAAACCAACCAAAGGAACTAAACCAATAGAACCAAACTGCAGACAACACTTGTGTCTTTATTCTTCAAACCTTCCCCTAAACTGAAACTCTTCCCTTCAGTTTATTCATTCTTCAAACTAACACCCAAGTCGTTCCGCAGCTTTTCGAAAACATCAAGCTTTACTGCCTTAGTCATGATATCGGATAGCTGTTCTTGCGTGGGACAATACTTCATCTCAATTACTCCATCATTTACTAACTCACGAAGAAAGTGAAACCTTACGTGAATGTGCTTGCTCCTTCCGTGTAGAACCGGATTCTTTGACAGCTTAATTGTTGAGCTATTGTCGCATAACAGAACCGTTCCCTTGCCCTGAATGAGACCGATCTCCTCTAACATGTTTCTCAGCCACACAGCCTGACACGCTCCGCCTGCTGCAGCTACAAATTCGGCTTCTGTAGTGGACAAAGTGACAATTGGCTGCTTCTTTGATGACCACGAGACTGCCCCTTTCCCGAACATAAACACAAATCCGGAAGTACTTCTTCTGTCATCTTCGTCTCCCGCATAATCACTGTCAACATAACCAATTAGCTGCTCTGTTTCTCCTCGTTTGTACTGAACACCAAAACCAACGGTTCCCTGCACATATCTCAAAATCCTTTTGGCAGCCATCATGTGTAACTCGGTTGGATTCTCCATGTACCTGCTCACGAGATTGACCGAATAAATTAAATCGGGTCTGGTCGCAGTTAAATACCTCAAACTGCCAACTAACTGCTTGAAACTCGTTGAATTCACCATTGGACCAGCCCCTTGCTTCGTCAATTTATTCCCTGGAACGATGGGGTTTCGAACCGAGTTACACTCCTCCATACCAAACTTCTTTATCATGTCCTTTGCATACTTCTTTTGGCTGATAAAAATTCCAACTTCGTCTTGTATCACCTCCACTCCCAAAAAGTACTTCATTCTTCCCAAATCGGTCATGGAGAACTCCTTCTTCATTGAGGCTTTAAACGTTTCCAGCATCGTCTCGGAGTCACTTGTGTAGATGAGATCATCTACATAGAGACTTATGATAAGAATGCTCTTCCCCTCCGTTTTCACGAATAGTGTGTGTTCGCAGTAGCATTTCTTAAAACCTTCTCTCAAAAAATACGTCTCGATTCTGCTGTACCATGCCCTTGGAGCCTGCCTCAAGCCATACAAAGCTTTCTTCAGTTTATAGACTTTGTCTCTTTCTTCCTCAGATTCAAAACCTCTCGGCTGCTCGACATAGACGTCTTCCTCCAAGTCTCCATGGAGAAATGCGCTTTTGACATCAAGCTGAAACACATTCCACCCCTTTTGAGCAGCCAAAGCCAAGATCAATCTAATTGTGTCCCACCTAGCCACTGGTGCGAACACTTCGTGAAAATCAACTCCAAAGGTTTGGTGAAAACCTTTTGCAACCAACCTTGCCTTGAACTTGTCTATCTCACCTCTTTCATTAAATTTTGTCTTGTAAACCCATTTGACTCCCACGACCTTAGCTCCAGCAGGCAAGTTAACCAACTCCCATGTATTGTTGGCTTCAATTGATTGAATTTCCACCTCCATCGCTTTTCTCCATTTCTCATAATTAACAGCTTCTTCAAATTTTTCTGGATCGTCCTCTTCAACAAACATTGCCATCAGCTCCTCTTCCTCTTCTTCCATGAGTTTGCACTCATAATCTTTCATCCACGAAGGTTTGGTCACTTGTCTCCTGCCTTCTCTGCGATTCTCATTCGCTTGGGCTGTTTCTGGTGAGTTTTGTTGCGTGTTCTCATCAGGACCTGCAACTTCAGTTTGTGAACCTGCAACTTCTGTTTCTTGTCCTTCTTCTCTTTTGTTTGCATTCTCCTGCTCTTCTCTTAACGTGTTATCTCCCTCTTCATCAGCAAGAATGAATTTTTCTTCTTCAACTCTCTCTTCCCAATTCCACGCTTCTTTTTCATTAAATTTCACATCCTTGCTGATGATGATCTTCTTTGTAGCAGGATCATACAATCTGTAGCCTTTGGACTCCTTGCTAATCCCAAACATCACACACTTGATACTCTTCTCGTCAAGCTTTACCCGTCTCTCATAAGGAATTAATGCAAAAGCAACACACCCGAATACTCTAAGATGCTCAACGGATGGTTTGTTGTTGCTCCACTTCTCTGTTGGTGTCACATCGCCAAGAATCAAAGTAGGTGACCTATTCAATATATGGACTGCATATTGAACAGCCTCTGGCCAGAATCGCAGAGGTACCTTCATTCCAAATAGCATGCATCTCACCATATTCATGATGCATCTGTTTTTCCGCTCCGCAACTCCGTTTTGCTGCGGTGTGTACGCTGTTGTGAGCTGCCTCTTGATACCGTTCTCAACACAGAAAGCTTCGAACACCTTTGAGTTAAACTCCCCGCCTCGATCAGTCCTCAAACAAACCAGTGACTGACCTAGTTCTTTCTCTGCAGCTACCTTAAAATCCTTGAAGGCTTTAAACGCATCTGATTTTTCCGACAAGAGAACAGTCCAACACTTCCGGCTAAAATCATCAATGAAGTTGATGACATACCTCTTTCCACTCTCTGATATAGGTGATATTGGACCGCATATATCACTATGTATCAGCTCCAGCCCACGAGTTGCTCTCCAATTGCTCTGTTTTGGAATGTTTGTGCGGTTTTGTTTGCCTTTCATACAGATCTCGCAAACGCTCTCCTCCACATTGATTCTGGGCAGACCTTTCACCATTCCTTTCTCTGCCATCATCTTGATGCTACTGCGATTTAAGTGACCGAACCTGCAGTGCCAGATATCATCTGCAGGTTGAATTGAGCTCAGAATCTTCTCTTCTGCAGGTTGAATCGAGCTCAGAATCTTCTCTTCTATTTCACCACCAGTTTTCTTCACCTTTCCCATCACCACAAACATTCGATTGGTTGTCATAATCGAACGCATAACCGTTCTCTTCTGCTCCTTGTGCCAGATAATGCACTCATCATCATCAATTATTATTCTCAGCCCCTTTTGCTGCAGTTGACCAACGCTCAAAAGATTGTTCTTCAGACCCGGTACATAATAAACCGAAGAGATGATTTGATTGATCCCATTAATCTCTAACCTGAGATTTCCTCTACCTTCCACTTGCATACGTCTATCGTCTCCCAGCTTAACGTTTTGGCGGAAGCTGTTATCATGTTCGAGAAACCACTCCTTGATTCCGCACATATGATTGCTGCAGCCCGAATCAAGGTACCAAATCTCTTCTTTTTCTTCGAATTCGATTTGGGCCATCAACAGTACGTCTTCTTCGAATGCGGCAAAGTTAGCTGCTCCTCCCAAGTTAGGACATTCGTTTTTGAAGTGTCCCATCTTGTGGCAGTTAAAGCACTCGATTTTACTTTTGTCAAATCATCTCCCTTGTCCTCCTCTGCCTCCACGATACCCTCCTCTTCCTTTAGAAGGTGAGTTTACTCCTCTTCCTCTTCCTCCTTCAATTTTCAGGGCATGTTCATCACCAGCAGCCGTGTGTTTGTTGATATTCTGTTCATGCACCTGCAGCGAACTCTGCAACTCATCCACTGACATCTCCTTGATGTCGTTCGATTCTTCAATCGCGCACACCACATACGTGAATTTTTCAACCAGCGTACGCAGCACCTTCTCAACAATTTTCGCGTCTGTCATCTCCTCACTGAGATTTCTCATATCATTCGCGATAACCATCACCTTTGAGAAGTACTTTGCTATCGTGTCACCTTCCTTCATCTCCAAGACCTCGAACTCTCGTCTAAGTCTCTGCAATTGTGCGCTCTGCACCCTCTTATTCCCCTGGTACTTTGTTTTCATGGATTCCCAGATGTCTTTAGCCGTATCCTTCTTGGCTATTGTCTTCAAAAGGTTCTTCTCGATGGAGGCAAATAGATAATTCTTTGCCTTGAGATCTTTGAGCTTAGTTTCTACCAGCTCTGTTCTCTGCGGCCCCGTCAGAATTACGTTTCTCTCCGGTGTCGGAATTCCAGTCTCGACAACCTCCCACCACTCCTTCGATCGCAAGAGATTTTCCATGAGCAAGGCCCAGTGCTCATAGTCACCATCAAATTTTGGAATAGGGAAACCTTCTTTCTCACTCATCTTTCTTGTTTAGAAACTCTCACTCAACGTCTGTAAATTTCTCAAAGAGGCTCTGATACCACTTGTAGAAAACAGAGTTTACAGAACTGGTTTTCTTATTACTATTTTTGAAGACAATAACTGAGTGCCCAATATAAAGGGACTTTTACAACTGAAACAGAAACTTACGCTAGAGAGCTACGACTACTCTTAGTGCCTATTCTAACTCCTACAATCCAGGAGTTGTTATTCAAAGCTGAAATAGTCAAATACGAAAACCAGAAATCAATTCTGAATAACCAAAGAAAACCAACCAAAGGAACTAAACCAATAGAACCAAACTGCAGACAGTTACCAGGTGGACAAGTGCCTCAGTATTTCACGCATCGAGCTTATGGAAGTTCCCTAACTATTCCTTTACCTAAGAGCTCTCTTTTGGAACAAGTTTTGAGATTTAAGGTTTGTATCGTGCTTGAACCTCTTACTGTCACGGAGTTTCATTTACCTTGCGTTGGGATATGCTGGTATTTCAGAGGCAAAACCGGTGTGCGTCGTCTTCACTTTGATCATGTGTCGATTAAGATGGATCATCTGCTTGTGTTCCTCGTTGGGTTCCCTACAGAAGAAATAAATGAATTCCCTCCTGAATTGAAATTTGAGTTTAACTACCGTATCTATGGTTGTTCTCACAAGCTAAATGAACGTCCTTGCCACACAGAAGCTTGTCCCTATTCGGTCCAAAGGATAAAAGGATGTGGCATGCAGAGGCACGTCTCTCCTTCTCGGGACGATAGTGGTGATGAAACCGTTGAAGTTTACAGAGACTCGTTATCTTCTTCAGGTAACTCTAAACAACTTACAACTCTAAACAGCTTGGGATTACCCATTTTCTTCTTTTGTTTCCCGCAGAGGATGAAGCAGAAATCATAGATACTTTAGAAATCATAGATTCAATTTTGGAGGAGC
Source organism: Draba incana (assembly GCA_963576765.1). Lineage (NCBI taxonomy): Eukaryota > Viridiplantae > Streptophyta > Magnoliopsida > Brassicales > Brassicaceae > Draba > Draba incana. The sequence continues at coordinate 1,078,533 of OY755208.1, forward strand.
ACGACAACAAAAGCTTGTCTTCTTCAGGTAACTGGAACATCTTACAACTTTACTCTTTTTTTAATTTGGGATCAACTTGGGATTAGACCATGTTATTCTGATAATGACTTGCTGATTTCATAGTTATTTCACACTCGCCAACTTTTTTATTCCTGCAGATGATGAAGAAGATTCGGAAACTGACGATGAAGAGTTGAACTTCTCATCTTTTTTTGGTAACTGAAACATCTTACAACTCTAGTTTCCTTCTTCTAAGCAGGGGGATCAAATTGGGATTAATCCAATCGTTCTATAATTTATTTCATAGCTTTTTCACACTAGCTAGTTGTTTCTCCTGCAGATGAAGAAGAAGATACGGAAAATCACGAAGAAGAAGATACGGAAAATCACAAAGAAGAAGCTTCGGACAATCTTCCAGTTCATTCTACAATAACTCCAGAATATATTACCTAGTGGATCTTTGATTCTACGTACTATTACTGAGAATTGACTCAGGCACGAGTTATCCAAGAAATCATCCTCTTTTCGATTTCACAGCTCACCATTTTAGTGTTTGATCAGTCTCAAAAACTCAGTAAAATAACGTGTTTGTTATACACACTAAAAACAATGAACCAAAGTTACAGGACTCTCGTGTAAATCAAACAAAAGATATATCAGACTTGTGGCGCCAGTCTCTTTGTACCGCTCTTAGGAATGTGAATTCTGTGGAAGTTTGGCCCCTTTGAGACAGTTGCAGGTCTTTTCTCCCCTGAAGCAACAACACAAACAGATAGTTTGTTGATGCTTGCAACTTCCTTAGGTTCTCCATTCATCGATGATGTTTCCTCCACGGTGTCATTTCTTTTACTCGCCATTTTTTTCCTTGTAACCCTGAGGAAAGAAACACAATTGTTGCAGATGTAACTTCTTAACCGAGGAACTAAGCTCCACAGATCTCTTCAGTTTCACCACCTTCTTAGGAGAATGAAACACCAAAGCCTTTGCAACAACTCTGTTTTTCGACTCTCAAACTGTTGCGGTTCTCGATTCTGCACCCATGAAATCACCCATGAATCTTTTCCTTTCACCTTTGTCTTTGGAGTTTCCCCATCCTCACCTCTTATGCCTAGTAGGCCAATGCATAGCCACTACCTCTTTTTCAGCTCTCAATCAGTTTCTGAAATAATTAACATCACTATTTCATCATTTGCTTGGTTTAATTAAAGCTTATGCCTTTTGACCATCTTGAAAAATATATGTCCAACCAAGAACATAAAACATTCAAGCTCTCCACTTAATAAACTTAAATTTCAAAATGATCTTTTACATAAAATGTTTGATAGTTTTTAGACTAATTTTTTAAAAATTGGAGCGACAAAAACTCAAAAGCAGACGGAACAATCATGATTTTATGTAATCATAATGGGCCGTAATATATGGGCCCTGGCCCATTTCCAGTGCTTTCCCAAATGATTTTTTTTTGTCTCTTCTATCGATCCCATGGTTCTTCTTCTTCTTCGTATTCATCTTCTACTCGCATTTGTAGAATCTACGATGTTTTCCCGATCTTCAGTGGCGAAGATGTTCGCGAATAATTTCTCAGTCATCTTCTCAAAGCGCTTGATCTGAAATTAATCAATACATTCAGAAATCATGAGTCTGATTGCTCCTGAGCTTTTATCAGCAATTAGAGAATCGAGGATCTCGATCGTCGTCTTCTGTAAGAAGTATGATTCTTCCACTTAGTGTTTGAATGAATCGGTGGAAATTCACAGGAATTGGGTCAAATGGTGATTCCGATTTTGGCAAGTCCTTTGTTGATTGATTGTGGTGCTTTCTTCGGGATTGAAGCTCAATTAGAAGCTAGAATGGTAGGGATTTTGGGATCTTCAAGTGCTCTGAGAGTGAATACTAGTAACCAATATGGAGAAAGTGACAAACCATCATGGCTTATCAAAAAAAAATTCAGGTAACTCGACGAACATCTCACATCTCTTTTTAAATTCTTGAATAACTTCGAACTTTGTAGAATGTGAATGTGAGAAAATTCAAAAAAAAGTAGTGAATAGTGAATAATGGTAGGGAATAGAGAGATATGGCCTACCCAAAATGACAGCTAAATGGAAAGTGACGTTCACTTGACTTTTCTTTTCTCAAGTCTCCCCAATGTGTCTTCTTGTTGCAGATCAGGAAAATAATGTGTTCCTCTTGAGTGTAAGGTGGAAACCACCTCGAAGTTTCCTGCAAGTCTCCGCCAAAATCAACGCCAAAATTCTCATATTTTTCTATAAATATCTGATACGACACTGTTCAGAGTTACTTTAATTTCCATAAGATTATTCGTGAGTGCTTCCCATGGCTTCTTCTTCTTCTTCTCCTCGTCGCGCCTGGAAATATGATGTTTTCCCTAGCTTTAGCGGGGAAGATGTCCGCAAATCGTTCCTCAGCCATCTTCTGGAGAAGCTTCAACGCAAATTGATCATTACATTCATAGACAACGGCATCGAGAGAAGCCGTCTGATCGCACCTGAGCTTTTATCAGCGATTAGAGAATCGAGGATCTCGATCGTGGTGTTCTCTAAGAAGTATGCTTCTTCCACATGGTGTTTGAATGAGTTGGCGGAGATCTACAAGTGCTTCAAGGAGATGAATCAAATGGTGATTCCGGTTTTCTACGAGCTTGATCCTTCTGACGTTAGAAAACAGACCGGAGAGTTTGGCAAGTCCTTTGAAGAGACCTGCAAGGGCAAAACAGAAGATGTGAAACAAAGGTGGATAAGAGCTCTCGCAGAGGTTGCAAGTATAGCCGGATATGATTCTCGGAACTGGTATGTACTTCTTTTCTTATATTTGTTTCAGATCTGAGGGTGTTGTTCACTTTTAACTATTGGATTTTAGGAGTGACGAGCCAATGATGATTGAAGAAATCTCCAGTGATGTGTCCAAAAAACTTTTTACACCATCAGATGATTTTCGTGACTTTGTGGGGATTGAAGCTCATGTAGAGGCAATTATGGATTCAAAGTTGTGTTTGCAATCTGAGGATGTGAGAATCGTAGGGATTTTGGGGCCTTCAGGGATTGGTAAGACTATCATAGCTAGAGCTCTGTTCAGCCGACTCTCTAGCCATTTCCAGCATCGGGCTTTCGTTACTCCTAAGAGAGCAGCCATGCAGGACAGGAAAGACGAGGTTCGCATGAAGCTGGGTTGGGCAAAACAACTTCTATCAGAACTTCTAGGTCAAAAGGACATAGTGATAGAGAGTTTAGGTATGGTGGAACAAAGGCTAAAAGAATGGAAAGTTCTTATAGTTCTTGACGATGTGGATGATCTAAAGCTACTTAAGACTTTGGTGGGATGTACTGGATGGTTTGGATTTGGAAGCAGAATCATTGTGGTCACTCAAGATAAGGCACTTCTCGAGAAACATAAGATTAAACTTATCTATGAGGTGGAGTTCCCATCTGAAGATTTGGCTCTTCAGATGTTTTGTCAATCTGCTTTTGGGGAAACCTCTCCACCTGATGGTTTTATGGAGCTAGCTGCTGAAGTTGCAAAGCTTTCTGGTAATCTTCCTTTGGGTCTTAACGTTTTGGGTTTGTCTTTAAGAGAGAGGAACAGAAAGTATTGGGAGGAGATGATGCCTAGGTTACGAAAGGGTTTGAATGGGGAAATTGAGAAAACTTTAAGAATCTGTTATGACGGGTTAATTGAAAAAGATGATCAAGATATGTTTCTCTACATTGCATGTTTATTCAACGGCGAAACTGTCAATTCTATCAAAGATTTACTGCCTGTCAGTGTTTACCCTAGTGCCAGCATTAGCCTTACAACGCTAGCTGAGAAGTCACTCGTACGTATAATCGGATCACCCCGTACTGTACAGATGCACATTTTGCTGCAGAAGTTGGGTAGAGAAATTGTTCGTGAAGAGTCTATTCTCAACCCTGGAGAACGTCGGTTTTTGGTGGATGCAAAGGATATATATGATGTATTTGAAGATGATACGGTAATCATTTTATGTACCCTTTTCACGTCAGACTTTATTTATCTTTTGTGATGATCAATTGTTGTGATTGGTGAGATAATAATTTTATTTGGTTGTGATTTTTCTACAGGGCACAAATAAAGTTCTAGGCATATATTGTAACACATCAGAAATAGACAAGCCATTATCTATGGATGAAAATTGTTTTAAACGCATGCATAATCTCCAGTTTCTGAAATTTTACAAAGATCAAGGGGCGCAAAAGACTGGTGAATTCAGATTGAATTTATCTCAAGGAGGCCTTGTTTTTTTGCCCCGCAAACTTAGATTGCTACATTGGGATGAATGTCCGTTGAAGTGTATGCCTTCTAACTTTAAGGCGGAGTATCTGGTTAAATTAAGTATGAAAAACAGTAAGCTTGATAAGCTGTGGGAAGGAACTCAGGTAATACTTATAAAAATGATTTATTTTAGAGCAAAAGCTCATTTTGATGAATGAATATGGAGAAAATATAAAGTTGGAAGAGGTCAAAAATGATTTACTTTTAAAAAAAAATTGAACAGTGTATAATCTTGTTTTTGTTTTCAGCAACTTCGAAGTCTCAAGAAGCTGGATATAGCTGGATCAGCAAATTTAAAAGAAATTCCTGATCTTTCTTATGCCATAAATCTCGAGAAAATGAATCTTTTGAAATGTACATCGTTGGTGACACTTCCTTCCTCAGTTCGGAATCTGAAGAAACTGATAACTTTACGTATGGGTGGATGCTCAAAGCTCGAGATTCTTCCAACTGATGTCAACTTGAAATCTCTTATTAATCTTGATCTCACAGAATGCTCACGGTTGAGAAGCTTTCCTAAGATTTCAAAGAACATTTCAAAGCTCTTTCTAGATGGACTTGCTATAGAAGAAGAAGAAGAATCTTCGTGGATAGAGTACATGTCTAGGTTCACTGTTCTATTTTGGAACTTTTATCCATTGAGCTGTTTGCCTTCTAACTTTCGTCCTGGATCCCTCAGATTTCTCGTTATGAGAAATAGCAAGCTTGAAAAGCTTTGGGAAGGAGTCCAGGTATATAAAAAATTAAAAATTCCCACAATTGTTCTATGCAGACTGCAGTGTTAATTTTGTCTTTCCTTGTTTCAGTCACTTGGAAATCTCTTGGAGCTGGATTTGGCAGGATCTGAAAACCTGAAAGAAATTCCAAATCTTTCAAAGGCCACCGGTCTCAAGGAATTGTATCTCAATGGTTGCAAAAGTTTGGTGACGGTTCCTTGCTCAATTCGAAGTCTCAATAAGCTGCAGATATTGATCATGACAGAATGCACAAGGCTCGAGTCTCTTCCAACCAACCTCAACTTGAAATCTCTCTCTATTCTCAATCTCAGTGGTTGCTCACAGTTGAAAAGCTTCCCTCAGATTTCAAGGAACATTGACACTCTCGTTCTCAACGACACAGCGATTGAAGAAGTTCCTTCGTGGATTAACTATTTCTCTAAGCTCAGAAAACTCGAGATGAGAGGTTGCAAGAGGTTAAAAAACATCTCTGCAAACATCTTCGAATTGCAATGGCTTGCGTGGGTAGACTTTTTTGACTGTGAAGGAGTCACAGAATTAGGCGATGCAGAGTCTCTCAAGGATATCTCTCACTCCTTCTACCATCGTCGTCTCAATTTCTATAACTGCTTAAGTTTAGATCAAAACGCTCAGAAACTCATCATTCAATCAGGTTTCAACTACGCGGTCTTACCAGGTGGACAAGTGCCTCAGTATTTCACGCATCGAGCTAGTGGAAGTTCCCTAACTATTCCTTTACCTGAGGGCTCTCTTTTGGAAGAAGTTTTGAGATTTAAGGTTTGCATCGTGCTTGAACCTCTTACTGTCACGGAGTTTCATTTACCCTGCGTTGAGATATGCTGGTATTTCGGAGGCAAAACCGGTGTGTGTCATCTTCACTTTGAACATGTGTCGATTAAGATGGATCATCTGCTTGTGTTCCACGTTGGGTTCCCTACCGAAGAAATAACTGAATTCCCTCTTGAATTGAAATTTGAGTTTAACTACCGCATCTATTGTTGTTCTCACAAGCTACATGATGGTACTTGCGACACAGAAGCTTGTCCCTATTCGGTCCAAAGGATAAAAGGATGTGGCATGTGGAGGCACGTCACTGTTTTTGAGGATGATAGTGAGGATGATAGTGTTGAAGCTTACATAGACTCGTCATCTTCTTTGGGTAACTCTAAACATGTTCTTCGGGTAACTCCTAACAAGTCTAATTCAGGATCAGCTTGGGATTACCCATTTTCTTCTTTTGTTTCCCGCAGAGAATGAAACACAAATCATATATGATTCTACAACTCTTGGATTGAGAAGCATATATGATTCATTAAATGGAATGAGAAGCATATATGATTCATTTATGGACAGCTACGACGACAATAGAAGCTTGGGTTCTTTAGGTAACTGGAACATCTTACAACTCTGCTCAGTCGCGTCTCAAAATATTACTGGGCCCTGGGCGAAAAAAAATTTTCTGGACCTTTTCTCTATATATATATATTTTTTTGGACCCTTTTTCTATATAAATTTTTTTTTTTTTTGGTTTTTTTAGCATTTTTTCTATGTAAATTTTTTATTTTTTATTTTTTTGGGCCATTTTTTCTTTACAAATTTTTAAAAATAAAAGTGGGCCCAGGGCGTGGGCCCCGGCCACATACAAGAGCCGGGCCTGACTCTACTCTTCTTTTAATTTGGGATCAACTTGGGATTTAGACCATGTTATACTGATAATGACTTGCTCATATCATAGATATTTTTTTTTACACTCGCCAACTTTTTTATTCCCTGCAGATGAAGAAGAAGAAGAAGAATATTGGAAACGCCATCAGTTTTTAACTGACGATGAAGAGTTGAACATCTCATCTTTTTTTGGTAACTGAAACATCTTACAACTCTAGTTTTCTTCTTCTAAGCAGGGGGGTCAAATTGGGATTAACCCAATCGTTTTAGTGATAACGACTCTATAATTTATTTCTTAGTTTTTCACACTAGCCAGTTGTTTCTCCTGCAGATGAAGAAGAAGAAGATGCGGAAAATCACGAAGTAGAAGATACGGAAAATCACGAAGAAGAAGCTTTGGACAATCTTCCAGTCCATTCTACAATAACTCCAGATTATATTACCCAGTGGATCTATGATTCTACGTACTATTGCTGAGAATTGACTCAGACATGAGTTATCCAAGAAATCATCCTCTGTTCGATTTCACTGCTCACCAGTTTTGTGTTGATCAGTCTCAAAAATTCAGTAAAAGAACGTGTTTATCAAACCAAAGTTACAGGACTCTCGTGTAAATCAAATCGAAGATATATATCAGACTTGTGACGCCAGTCTCTTTGTACAGCTCTTAGGAACGTGAATGCTGTGGAAGTTTGGTCCTTTTGGGACAGTCGCAGGTCTTTTCTCCCCTGAAGCAACAACACAAACAGAAGATTTGTTGATAATTGCAACTTCCTTAGATTCTCCACTCATCAATGAGGTCTCCTCCACGGTCTCAGCTCTTTTACTTGCCATTTGCTTCCTTGTAACCCTGAGGGAAGGAACAAAATTGTTGCAAATGTAACTGTTATGTACAAGTCAAAACTCAGTTTGATAAGCACTTTGTTTCCTAATAAGCAGTTTCTTACCTCTTACTGTTCACCATATTTTCAGAGGCATCGTGTCTAATGAGTTTTTTACCTCTTGTGTACTTCTCCACCTACATTTGAGATTATTATGTCACAAAGAGAGAAACTTCTATGATAAACAAACATATACAATACAGGCTTTGGTTCTAGTGTTTCAGAAATAACTTACTCGAGCTAAGTGACGTTTTGGATCCAAGTTTTCACCATTAAACCCAGGAATGCTTGCAGTTTCTTCTTTGGCAAGACCACACTTTGGTTTCTTCTCTGTGATTGCTTCCTTGAGAATTTGTCTTTCCTGAAACATGTAAATATTCTTCTATGAGAAACCAGAGTTGCCTATTACAGAAGAAACATCTTTGGTGGGTTGTAGTATTTCACATCGTACATCGGTTCTTAGTCGAAAAGGCTTTGGATTCGTGAGCTTAGGTTTTGTATACTTGACTCGGGTACTAGCTGAAACAGCCTTTCCATTGAAACACTTATCTGCTATTGTCATTCCCTGGTTCATACAGATACATCAATAAACAGAAGAGAATAGTAGAAAGTAGTCGAAAGAAACTTAGCTACCTTTTGAGTGGTTTTGAAAGTTTCTTTCTTATTAATGATTTTCTTTTTCATTGCAGGATCGGTGTGACGCTCGACTTTCCTGCGAGATTCCAAAACAAAGTATATCAGTGAGGTATTTGCTCAAATGGAAACCAAAGGAAAGCAAAATAAACAACATTTTCCTCACCTGTTATTGTTTAAGGCTATAGAATTCTCCTTATCATCGCTTTCTCTATGGATATTTGCTGCATTAGGAACATTTTCTTTGTCGTCACTCTCCAATGGTAATGCATTTTCCTTATCTTCTATCTCCGTAGTCTCATCAAGCATTGCTTTATCTTCTCTATCGACATCCGCTGCGTTAGTAGCATTTTCTTGGTCCTTACACTCCAAATCCAAGGCATTTTCTTTTTCTTCAAGCTCAGCAATTTGGTATTCCTTTGCAGCAAGATTTTCTTTTTCCTTGACATTCTGTTTCAAAGCACCATGACCATTGGGTTTGTCGCCGGTCTGTTTCTCTAACCGTAAAGAATCAAAAACTCGGCTTTTCACTTCACGTCCCTTTGATGGTTTCCTCCTAGATGGAACTGAAGTTCCAACCTTGTGATCAAACCCCAAAACGTTTCTTTTGTTTCCAATCTCAAGCTTCCTCATGCCGTTACATATCTTCTTCACCGAGGAACTAAGCTCCACAGATCTCTTCAGTTTCACCACCTTCTTTGGAGAATGAAACACCAAAGCCTTTGCAACAACTCTGTTTTTCGACGTTCCAACTGTTGCGGTTCTCGGATTCTGCACACTCCGAAAAGCTGCTGCTGGACTCCGCAGTTGCTTCTTTCGCTCGGTTAGTGCCTTCTGAGGAACCGATGAGACCACTGATGAAACCTTTGTCTTTGGAGTTGCATTTTTGTTTGTTGATGAGATTACTGTTGCTTCTTTTGACTTGATGTTACCATTAGTAGCCTTTTGAGGAATTGATGAGATCATGGCCAATCTAGAAATACGTGATCTCGAGGGCTTTGCAGGAACCGTGTTTGGACATTTAGGATCTACACTGTAATACAGAACAATGTAATGTTAAAATCACACATTAAACTGTTTCTTATAGTTTGAACTATTCATTACCATGTTGAATCCTTTCTATAAAGAGCTTTTCGAAGACGAACGTTTGGACTCCTCGCTGCCATAACCTAGTAATGTTCTTAAATTGATAAGATCTCTAAAAAACGAAATCAAATTAAGGAAGAAAGTTCGAAAAAGTTTGAATTTTTCCAGCTAACCCGAAGAACGAAATTTTTGTAGATTACTTCCGAATCCATGAATTCTTCATGCTTTTGATCACATCCTAAGTAAACATTATCACCATGAAATCAAAACACAAGCTAATTTCACCAAAAAAACCTAATTTTGAAATCGAATCTTTAGTAGATCTCTGGGACATTGAAAGTATTACTAGTGATTGATTCGAATTTCAAAAAAAAGGTTAAATGTAAGACAGTGAATAAGAATCTATACCAACTCTGGAACAGAACCAGTAACGATCGTCTCCTTCTGGTCGGTGATCTGGTGCGGTGAGGTCTACAAACTTCGGTGCTTCTATGGTCTCGTAAAAGTCTTCTTCGTTGAAATCCTCCACTATCATATGCTCGAATTCCTCCATTAACACTAAAAACTATCAGAAATTACAGATTCAGAGAAAGAGAGAGATGAAGAGAGAGAAGACTAGAGAGGGCTAGAGAGAGAGAGAGAGAGTGTGTCTAATTTCGTGAGACTCTGGCTCAGACAAGAATAAAGATCCTTTTCAAAACTAGCCGTTAGAGAGGAAAAATAAACTCTTTTTCCCTGTAATATTGGACTCTTCTCAGGGCTATTTTCGTCACTACAGTGACTTATTTTGAGCTCCAAACGCATCTTTTCCATTTCTTACTAAAGTGAATTCTGAAAAGAAGAAGCAAACCTATTTCAATGGAGAATCAGTACTAAAGTAAATTATTCTGCTTTGTTTTCTTCGACAGATTCAAATTACGTTTTTTATTTCAGAAACCAAAATATTCGGTATGCATTTGGATCTTTCCATCAAATTAAATCATTTCTTTTTCTTTTTTAGACGTTCAAATATCGGGTCGAATTAAATAGTTTGGGGCCTGATCGTAAATTTCAAGTTGATCCAAATAAAACAAGAATTGATCAAACGAATTAACCCTCACCAAACTAATATCGGCTACTAGGTTAGCAAAAAAAAAAAACTAATAACGGCTACTTGTGACTATAAGGCTGACATATTGGGCCGGTCTGGGCCAAAAAAGCCACAACATACTATAAGACAAGGTCGAAGTTATAAGGCCCATATTTAGCCCACTAAAGGTACGAGATATGCAATCAATCAATCAATCGTTGGTACATTCTTCGTACCGCCGGCGCCGGAGTTCATACCGGACTTATTCTTCGTTTGCTCGCTTTTGTATTTGCAGAGCCACGAGTTACCTCGTTTGCGCAATCAGCTTTTCGCCATTTCCGATTTCCAGTGGGTACGTCGTTGTCGATCGATAATTTAAGCATCGAATCTGGGGTTAGTTGCAAAATTTCACTTGTCTGATTTTTCCATTTCCGATTTCCCTCTGAATTTTCTGGGCGTGGACCTGCGATTTCCGTCATTTCTTAGTCTTCGATGCGAATAAATCCAGCGTTTGATTGTTTTTGTCGAAGCTTTTAGTAGTATTTCGTTGTACATCTGATCGATTGTGATATTGAGATATTGATAAATGTTAGGAAATGCTAGTACGGGTGGTTCAGCCAAGTCTGTGGCTCTTTAAAGCTCTAAATCCTGTCATTATACTTTTTTTTCACGACCTGTTGCATCTTTTGAATGTGATATACCGAAAATTTAGTTCACAGAATCTAGTCAACTATTTGATGGTGATAGGTGTTGTTCTTCATTGATTGTTTTGGGAAAAAGATTGCAGGTATTGGAAGGAAAGATGAACAAGTTGCTGGAATATGGGAGAAAAGCTATGTTTTATGTGAGAGTGCTTTCTGGGTATGAAGAAAGGAGAATCCGGAATTACAGGTTGCAACTCGAAAAGCGTATCCAGCAGGTTTTCCTTTCTTTCTTGCTCAATGAATGGTAGAATAAGATTATGAAACATTATATCTTGCTATTGGACTTTAGTTGATCTCGTATAATTCGAAGAACCCTTTGTGAAACTAAAGATGGAAATTGATGCCTGCCTGATTTTATGTATGCAGGATGTTTAGTTCAGTATTTACTTCTCTGCTGAATAGTATCTATATACAGTAAAACTGTAGTCTTTGAAAAGTTGGTAAATCATGACTCTGCTTACAATTTGGTGGCTATTAGTAAGTACAATTGAAGTAACTGATGAAATAAGATTTTTCACTAGACTTTCCTAATCATATAGACTTTGGCTTTTTAATCTGTTAAACAATACTTAGGACTTCGAGCTTATACCAACGGTTGGTCATGGTTACCCTTTTTATCTGATTCAGATGATCAAAATGATGGTAACCTTTGGTTTTGCAGGCCCAACAAAAGAGAGCAGAGATAAACAAACTCCCAGAGCAGATTATATTATCTGAAGTCCGCCGTATGGTTGACGAGATGCAGAATTTGAATAAACAGATGGAGGATACGGTTAGTCTCTTGTCTTCATTCTCACTCCAAACTTTGCAAATGATTTAACAACATATATACAATAGTGTGGTGTAAATGGTTAAGGTTGTGTTCAAGTAGTGTTGGTACTATAGTATTCAAAGAAGGAAAAACTCTTTTAGTTTATTGGTGTTTTGGATTCTTAAAGAATTAACTTAAGTTTGTTTCGGGTTTAATGATGGTTTACATATATGTTCACAGAAATTACAAGTTACACAACCATTCCCGTAGTCTAAACCATCTTTCTTGGCATTTCTCTACTAATACAGGAGGCTAAGATTGAAGACTACTTCAAACCAATAGACAAGCACGCTGGTACCATTATGGAGATTCAGCTCGAAAGTGAGAAGAAAACAATGGGGACAATGATGAACGCAACACAAGAGGAAGCTATAAGAAAGATCGAAGAAGCTGAGAAACTTGCGAGGGCCCGTGGAAATGCAGATGCAAACACAGGAGAGAAGATTGAAGATTCAGAATCCTCAGCTAGTCAAAAAACTCAAGCAAGGTAAAAGACATATATTGTCTTCGTGTTGACACAGATTAGATTCAGAGTCTCTAAACACGTCCAAGGTTTAAGATCGCAGTCCAACATTTGTTGGGTTTTAATAATTTGGAATTTGGTTGATGAAGCAAGACCAAGATTGTGATCTATATAGTGTGGAAGAAATCTGGTTGGACTATACCAGGATGGCCACATTTTGTTGATATAAGTTTTCAGCAACTTGCTCATAACCATATTATTCTGATTTTCTTCTGGGAGGTACTTTCAATTTTTGTTTTTCAAGTTAGTTTTACACAATACAAGTCCCCAGTCCGATTAACTTATTTGGAAGCTCGTAGTTGTACTCGTGCATAAGAAAACAGCTCGCAGTTAACTTCGTAAGACTGGTTAATTTTAGTTGGAATGCATGTAGTTTGCACCATATTGATATCACCTGTGTAATTTTCCAGGATCCATACCTAAGCTTGTAGTTTGATATGCTACAAGCTGCCTCGTGTAAACGTGTTCATAGGACAATGCGTGACTTGGTAAGAAAAGAAATATGACCTCAAATCAACTCATAACTTTCCTTTATCTTTCCGCGGAAACCTAGCGTAACATAATTTCAAGTATCGAAGAATGAGACTTTGTTGTAACGCAAAAAAGAAGAAAAGTGAGTTTCTTCTTTTCACTTGCTTTGGGAGTGAAGAAATTCTCGCATCTGATTGTGAATATCGGATTTAACAACGAGTCGCATTCTCTTAGAGTCTTCCCAAAGAAGGCCTCTCCATTCCCGAGCAAAGTCACAAGCTGCTTCAAATACATCCTGCCAACAAAAAAATATACACAATTTCAGGGATTTACTATAATGATCTTGGGATATGGAGAAATCGGTTATGTTACTTTTGACGGAAATTCATCGTAGAAGTGAGCCTGAGTCATCTCGATTCTCTTCAAATCTGCTTCCCAAAGCCTTATCTGACAGAAACAATGCATTTTGATCCATCAGTAAGAGCCCAATGAATCCGGAAGTGGAGATAGTATACATGCTTTCCCGCTATAAACCAATCCTCTGGAAGGAGATAATAAGTGTCAAAACCTGGTCAGTGACATTTTCTGGAATAGATGGGACTCGATCGGCACATCGTGGATGAGAATTTTGCTGGAGGAAAGTAACTATCTGCGACCACCAAAATAAAAGATGGAAAAAAAAATCTAGGATAAGTATCAACAACAATATGATCAACATCTCATGGACAGTAAGTCAGTAATGGGTCACAGTCAAATGTAGCATAAAAACGATTTTCGGATGAAACCAACTCTACCTGGTCTGATGTGATGCCATTGTCAAATGCATTGTACAAGCTTTCCTTTGTAATTGCAGCAGCAATGAGGTTTGGAAGTTGGTACTGTATTCTGGAAACATAAGAACATCAACTATTTAGACCTTAAGTATCTCAAGACACATTCAGAGCAGAGTTTAAGAGGTTTTACTTTGCAAACAGACGTAAAATTTCACATTGTAACTTCGAAGTTGAGTAAGCATACATCCTGAAGTTTGTTTCCATTACGACATATCCCTGATGAGAAATAACAAGCAACAAGGATAAGCGAAATCAAGAAAGTTATTGTTGATGGATAGAAATGGGACAAGAGTACTGAAATGTGACCTCTTTTCGCACTGATGAATCTGTCAGACTGACTGATAAATTCGTAGCAAGTTTAGTAGGAATAAACCAACTGTCCTTCATTCCCTGGAATCATACATACTGGTTCAGCCTATGATACTTATATAATATCTTTAACTTTAGCTTTTGCAAAATTATCTTCTTTTGGTAATGAAAAAGATATCACAAATAGTATTTAACCTGTTGAAGCTTCACTAATCCCAAGTCTGCAAGGTCCTTGAGTGTAGTTCTTTGAACCTCTGTCAAGGTATTTAAGTTATACGCCTGCAATGTGTACAAGAATGTTTAAGCTAAGCAAAATGATTCCAGCACTAAATCAAGTCAGAGTACAAACTTCAAATGACTTTGTGACTGTTTATTATACCTCACCAGTAACATGAAAACTAAGCTCTAACAAAAATGAAATCAGATCTGCTGGATCTACATCTCGCTCCTGAAAAAACAATGGCATTCGTTTAGTCATATGGCAAAACAGAGATATCAACTTAACTAAACCTTTGATACAAACCTCAGCATTCGATATGTATTCTCGGATAATGTACCAAAGCTGGGCATTTGTATCCATCAGCTGGCAAATTAGGGTCAACAAGGTTACTTATATGAACACAAGTAGTAAGACATCAGTAACTCATGTCTTGCATACCAAAAACTGAAAGCCACTCTCAGTTAATCTCAGGCCATCTTTGTCTCTGTAATATCACATGAACTGTATTAAACAAGGAGGCTATATGCCACCATTTAACATCTATAGACGTGTATAACAACAATACCTCTGATTCAATAAACCTCGCTGGAAAATTCTCATCATGGACGAACTGATGCCAGTTGGCTTCTCAACTTGACTCGAATTTATGAGTTGTAGCAAGAAACACTGACAAACAAACCAATCATGAGAAGGCTAACCAAACCATACTGAAGAATAATATTTTTACATCTTTCTAGTATTATCCAATATGTAATTAGAAACTACATACCTCCCACTGCTTAAGGGCATAGGCTTCGAGTTCTTGTAGACTTGGAAGCTTTATGGCATTGTCCGAATTCATAGGTTCTCTAGGCAAAACTCCACTACAAAATTCAAGTTTAGCTCATCAGAATCTTTCCCAACAATCTAATATAGTAGTACCATCAATGTAAAGATGTCATTACCCAGAGATTATATGTTTCCTAAGATTGTTCTGAAATGTAGGATTTAGGCTGTAACTGGTTTGCTTTTTCCTGAAAAAGTAAGATCACCATAATGGATCAGTGGAAGAAGAAGCTCCGACCGTATAAACGGAACTCAAACAATTTCCGAATTGAGAATTCACTTATACATTCTGGATAGACTCAAGTAGTGAACTAAATGGCAGTATTTGATACTCTAGAAATGATAAACAAAACCAAGAATGCAATACCTATCTATCAATTCCGAAAAAATCCGTAATTGAATGAGTCGGTCAATAGCGACTCTGTGCTTAGAAACGCCATCCGCAAGAACCCACTCTTCCAACATCGTGGCAGGTACAGGAACATCAATGTAAAGCATCTGCAATACATATTTCTTGGCAAGTGGAGGCAAAGACCTGAAACCATCTCAAAATTATCAATTTTTCCGAATTTCAACAAATTACTCGCAGAGATTCTTCCTCCAAGTTCATATAAACCAACCTCAGAATGGCTTCGCAGATGAAGACATTGTTGTAGAGTTTATCGAGCTTTATGGCGGGAAGAGAAGCCACCATGTCCATAAAATTCTTTGCGATGATCTTAACCTGAGGCATCTTCGTCAATGAGATTTCCTACTCACAAAGCTTGTTCTGGAAAATCGCACGAAATTAGGGTTTCTGCTCGACGCAACACTTAGATGCAGAGTGAAGAAAAAACAGAGTTGAAATTAGGGTTTCTCGAGAAGCTCCAGAATCGAAGAAAACTGAGAAAAAAATCGAACGAAGAAGATGAGCAGGATTCGAAGATCGATTAAGCCACCGATTTTCTACTCTTTGGTTCAATTTCTTCTGTTTTATACACGACGACGGTTCTATATAAATAAATCTTATTGGGCCTTGAGAGTACCTACGTATAGCATACGTAGCCCATTTATTTGGTTTACAGCTTGAAAATTGAAAAAGGCTAGAATTTTATTATCTTCACTAACCATCTCATGTAATAAAAGAAGGGAAAACGGCTTAAACCTACCTGCACTCTGGGTAACTGAGAAAATTCCTATCTCCGCTTTAAAATGTGCCTAAACCTATTTGCACTCTTAGTAAAACAGCTTATTAGTACCTACACTTCATGTCATTTCAAAAATTCATACCTTCTCTTTAAAATATGCTTAAACCTACCCCAACTTTAAGTAACCAGGCTTATAAATATCTGATCAATTACGGAATTACAGTAGAACATTTATAAATTAATACTCTATAAATTACTAACCACTATAAGTTAATAAATTCCTAATTACTAAAAGTTAATTAATCTTAGTTATCATTATAAGATGGATGCTAATAACCTACTTGACTATGTATATGTAAAACTAAAAATTGCAGTTACTATGTTATTAATGATGAAGTTGAAAACACGATAACTATAATTTTAGAATTATTTAATAATTAGTTTATCACGTATAAAACTCTACACTTGATGAAGATAATCATAATTTTAAAATAACTTATGATTATCTATGATTAATATAAATTCCTAATTACTATAAGTTATTTTAAAATTATCTAATTACTATAGGAATCATTAATAAATTCCTAATTACTATAAGTTATTTTAAAATTATGATTATCTTCATCAAGTGTAGAGTTTTATACGTGATAAACTAATTATTAAATAATTCTAAAATTATGGTTATCGTGTTTTCAACTTCATCATTAATAACATAGTAACTGCAATTTTTAGTTTTACATATACATAGTCAAGTAGGTTATTAGCATCCATCTTATAATGATAACTAAGATTAATTAACTTATAGTAATTAGGAATTTATTAACTTATAGTGGTTAGTAATTTATAGAGTATTAATTTATAAATTTTCTACTGTAATTCCGTAATTGATCAGGTATTTATAAGTCTGGTTACTAAAAGTTGGGGTAGGTTTAAGCATATTTTAAAGAGGAGGTATGAATTTTTGAAATGACATGAAGTGTAGGTACTAATAAGTTGTTTTACTAAGAGTGCAGGTAGGTTTAGGCACATTTTAAAGAGGAGGTAGGAATTTTCTCAGTTACCCAGAGTGCAGGTAGGTTTAAGCCTTTTTCCTTACATATACGAAACTTATTAATTTACACGTCTAAGATAACTATATAATTTTGGTATTTTGAGATTTCATAAATATTTTATTTTAAAAGGTTTCACAAATATATGAACACATACAAAAATAGCAACCAATTTTTATTTTATTTTTGGAGAATAAATATCAACCAATATTATGCGAGTTTAAATTCAGATGATTATATCATGATGATACTAGTACAAAGCATTATGTTATGTGTTCGGATTTTAAAAAATAGATTTTTCACATTCTTTGATTCTTTCGACATTGAATTTATAAAAAAAATCATAATCAAGTATCCAGAGCAATATGAATAAAATATTATATCGTTCCACTCTATCAAATTACTTGTCAAACTCATTATTGTTGATTATTCCATAAGTCAAAACCATACATATCATTACAATCTTCTTAACGACACAGATACATAACTATATAAATCGACTATGGTTATCATTATTCTAGAGGGCATTATATAGCCATTACATAGAGAAAACCCATATTTTATACATATAAAATACTTTATATAGAGAGATAGATGAAAAAGGTAGGAATCAATCAAGTAAGTTGAATGTTGGAGTTGTAGGTGGCTCCGGCGCACCAATCGGCAGGAAGAGCGTTCGGCGATTGGACCCAATTGATTCCAGCGCTTCCGTACACCAAAAACCTCAAAGAGAGAGCACCTCTTGGTGGATTCTGCAAATCGTGCACCGCTCCAAACACTCTTCTCATACGGATCCACTGTTTGCAATCCTCCTAAAACCGGACATACACAAAAGAACCATTCATAAATCTTGCTTACAACAATATTCCAAGAATTAATTAAGAAATATGTTGTCTTAATGAGTGTTGTATTACTTTGTAAGTAAAGTGTTGGAACACACACAAATAAAACAAAATAAAAAAAGTGTTTGAACTAGAGCTAAACAGAGTAGAACAAGAGCTAAATTTAGTGATTTTGAAATGAAGTAGTAATCATGAATAACCAATATTGAATTATATATCCAAATTTTATTATATTATCTATATTCCATACATAGACTACATATCTTCTTAATAATTCTATGTCTAGGTCAAATTTAGACTAATTTTCGAAGTTATATATATGGATATGACCTATCAATAAAATAGTTTGATCATAACAAAACCATTGCGTTTTCTCTATTAAGATTTTTGATTAATTTACCTGCCAAACTTCAACGGCGAGGATATCATTGACACCACCAACGTACAAGACGAGGATTGCAAGATAATGAGGATTATAGCTTTTCTCATGGACCTTATACACCAGATTATACCCTCCATACTTGCAAGCGACCCTCTGGTACTCAACTTCGACCACGCCGAAAGAATAGAGCTGATCCTCTGTGCCAGGTCGCGCCATACGCCCGTACGCGTTAGGGCTAAATATGAAGTCCGTACCATGTCCTTCACCATAGTCCGTAGCTACTACGTATACTCCTTTTTCGTTGCAATGTTGAGGTATTTTGCACCTCACCTTTTTATAATTAATGATTAATAATATATATAGTTTAGTAAAGAGAGTAATATAGCATAATGTTATATTGGTGAAATATTTGATGAGATCAATTAAATTATGTATATAAACCTGGTAACAAGCACCACAGCCAGTTCCATTGTTCCATAGTCGAGATGAAACACCACTCACTTCACCATTATTGATGTTTCTTCCAAATTCTCCATATCCACATGCTCCTCCTTCATGATTAATAGTTATACTTAGTTAATTATTCATATTCTCATCAACAATTATTTTCATATTTAACAATCTCTTTTATATAATACATAATTTAGGTCACATTTCACTTTCGACATTTTCTCCATGCAAAACAGAATCTTGAAAAATATCATTACGAAACGTAATGTTAATTATATCCAAATCAAAATACATGGACACTTCTATGGAACCATCCTCCTTTATGTATTTGGAATTTGGCTAAACCTATACGTAGATAATATGTACATTAACTAATTAGTTAAGCTTGATAAGGATATTGAGATGTTACTGTTAATTTAGCTTTACCAGTCGTGCTTAAGAATACTAAAAATGAAATAAACAAGGAACAAATATAATAATAAAAATACGTACGAGGATTTCCTTTACAATCGGGACTGCCATAATAAGTAGCTCTAGAGCTAACATAGTCGTCGGATAAACAAAGGAGAGGCAAAAGGAAAATGACTTGAACAAGTAGGAGAAGCAAAACTTGAGATTGCTTCATATTGTTATCTATTGTGAATGAAAATAGAAATGGTATTACAAAAGATATGTGAAGATAGAAGAGAAGCATAATAGGGTATTTATAGCTGAAGGTGGAGTTCTTATTAAGTAATTATACATTTGATCGACCATCGTTATTATTTTTTCTTTCCACTTGGCAAAAAAATATCTCTCATTCGTTGTATTAGTTTTTTCTTAAGCTATAACGCGTACTTGCATTACCCAAGTTTGATATTTTAACTTAAGAGGCTCAAATGTATCAAATCAAATGTTTGCATGATTACATCATTCATGTGTCAATAAACTCAAAAACTATTTTCACTTCTCTTCATTGTTGTTATGCTAAAGTATAGTTAGCAAACAACATAGTGGTAACGTTTCCATAGATCGACCAAATCTTTATGATAAAGAATTGTAAGAATTTGGTTGCTCCAATTTATTTCTAAGTTTATATAAACTGTGTGTGAAACAAAAAGGAAATACTGAGGAGGCTATCGAAACAATGAACTTGTGACACCCGGGTTTCAGGGCATATGTGGTATATGCGGTATATGCGGTATATGCGGAGAGGCTTAAAATAATTGATTTGGCTACCTATATCACCAAAGTGCACTTATTTTTCCGGTCACAGGTCTTGAGCAGATCGCAACGTCCTCGTTGCGCATACCAAGATCGTTGCCCCGACAATCTGACTCTTCACAGATGTCAGAGTTCGCTCTGATACCACTTGTAACGCCCCGACCACCCCTCCTATAGACCCTCGTCCACTCATAGGACCGTGGGTCCACCATGTCTGATGGTCGGTGCGTTAGTCCGGGAGGCTCTAAAGTCATGTTTACTGATCCTGCAAATCACCACGCGATCTTTTCCTCGTGTTTTGACCTCACTCACATGGTACTGGAAATGACTTTCCAGTAGGTCACCCATCTTGAAACTACTCCAGCTCAAGCACGCTTAACTTATTTGAGACAATCCATAATGCGTACTTTTTTATTTAGTATATCACGTACCGAAACTTAAACTAATTATCGATATGTGTAGGTTATTTATAAGTTATACAATGAAAAAAATTGTAACTAATGATAAATTTTATTTTATGAACTCGACCATATATTATAGGGTGATATATGCATTTCTTCTTAACCATATCATGTAAATGATTATATAAATTTTGAAATATAATTAAAATGCAACATAGAGTGGTGGGGTATAGCCTGTGGGTATATTGATTGTAAACTAAGATTGGTTGCGCCTATAAAACGAGAAAGTACATGACACCTAGATTGATTTACGATTAGTTGTTTGGTGTAATATGATTGAATTCAATAGAATATGCCAAGCGTGCTTTTTTTTGGAATGCTTTTTTTTCACTACTAGCATTTTTGTAATGTTAAATTGTGCAAGATAAATGAAAACAAAAACCTATCTAACAAATACATGACATTGCCAAGTTGTAACCAATATATATTTGGACAGAAATTACACAATGGATTTCAATCATTCTCGTGAGTTTCTTCGGTAACATGATGTTCAAATTTTGTTCCACTAAGACTTAACCTACATTTGTGTTGTCTTTGTTAGACTATGCACATCTTTGTATTAAAAGAGAACACTGCTTTTAGTGATCAAACTTGAAAGCATTCTTCTTCTTAGTCTCTATCTTCAAGCCTTCCACTTGATCAAGAATGTTCACTTCCTTTATTCATAACTGAGCCATGATCTTTAAAACTCTTTTAGCCACTTCCTTTAAACTTTCAATACAAAGTTGTGTAGTGTTAGATCATACATGGAAATTTTCTACGCCACATACATGAGATTTTGAACGTGCAAGCAAACTAAAACTCGCATTTTATTTTCTATCCTTCATAAATGGAGTAAAATTCTTCACGTTATACATTATATTGTTAGGAAGTCCACATTTAAAAGAAGAAGGGACCTATATAAAGTCTTATATATTACATACGCGAATTCGCTTTTTCTTTAAATAAAATCATTACCAATTTTTTTCTAGTTGAAGTTCCATAATTTTGTACATTTGTCATCGATATTAAAATTGAGATAAACATACCACGTAAGCATCTTAGATGTGTACATATCTTAGTTTTAGTGATGTCAATAAGAGGAACATATTGGGTGGTAGGTTGCTATAGCAGCCTTGCTTTTTCATTTAAATTAAAACCATTTGTGACTATAAGTAAATAAGAGAGCTAGTAAGAGTAAGAGAAGACAAAGACAAAAAGGATATTACAATATAAAGAGAAAAATGAGAATTTATTTTATAAACCCTTTTTGTTGTTGGTTTGGTTGTAATCCACTTAGTCCCCTACCTTCCTAAAAATATTCTCTTTGTCACAGGTCGTTATATAATATTCTCGTGAATGTTATTTAATTCATATTCAATTCATAGGTATCATTTTCGTTAACACAAATATCTCATGGTTTAGTGGAGTCGGAGGAATATATTGTAGTGACCAAAATTGTATTATTTAGTTGAAAGCAACATCGTTGTGAATGGCACATGAATTACTTCACTAAATCATAGGGATTGGTCGAGATTAAAAGATTGCAAACCGCAATCATCACTAGTTAAAATGAGAACAGGAATACACAAATTAACATCTCATGATTTATTTTGTTTGTGTGCTTCTATTTTTGTTTTACACTAGATCTTTAATCTCCACCAAATTCATTGCATTAGAATTAGAGGTATATATACTTCTGTTTGAATTCTTTATTTAGTTTCTGACTCGAAGATATTTGTTTTCCCATCTTCTTCTATTTATTTATTTTTTGTCACAAAAGTGGCTACTCTAATTATAAATAATTTTATTTGGTCTATTCTTACGCCGGCACGTATGGAACCGGTGACGTCATTTATACAGTGGCCATATAAAAAACAACGTTGAGTGTTGACAAGTGTTGGATTTGCATAGGAAAAGGGAAAACAGATAATGGGGTTGGTGAGTTTATAGTTTGTCATTTCTCATTAACCTCTCTTATCTAATTCCACAAATCTTACACCTTCCCGGTGGAATCTGTACACATGGCTATACCGATAGGAGTAGCCATAAAGAACCGAACCAAACCGAAACTTAGCAATCTGATACCAAACCAAATTCAAACACATTCCGAAAAAAATTTACACCTGATAAACCAAATCAAATCGAACTGAGCCAAAACGAAAATAGGACCCATTTTCTCAAAACATATGCAGAAACACACATACTGATAAACATAAACACACATCATTTGTTTAAGCATTAGGAGTAAACGAATGGGATGCATTTTAAAGTTCAAAACATATATTGAAGATGCACCAATTCTGTTTCTAGGCATTCACAAGCCTACACATATGGGTTTGTTTCTGTTCAAATAACCCTAAAGTTGCAGCACTAAAAGTATCCTTTTTAACATGTTTTCAGGACTTTACCTCCATGAATGGTTCACCGATTTCCTTTTTGATACGCGGTCAAATCTTAAACCTAAAAAATCACAGCAAAATGATAATGTCACAACAAAGTAAAATTCAAAACGGAGAAGCCAATAAAATTAGAAGTAATCATTGCTTTTAGTCACCAATACCTATCAATGATAGGTGTTAATACCCAAACAAATAAAAAAAGACACAAAGTAAGAGAAAGGTTTCAAATTAATAATTTGTTTACGAAAGCAAATGATATGAGAATTCTAGTGTCTGGAGGAGCATAACCCTTGGATATGTGTCGGCCATCAAAAGTGAAGCTGGTTATAATGGGCAATGAAAATGAGATCACTAAAGGAGAATGGGTCCTAAGAGTAACAGAGGAAGAAGATGGGAAGTAACTAATTGAACTAAAGGGGACAAAAAAACTAGTGACTCGAGGCCACTATAAGCACTTACATTACATAATCTGCGTCCCCGTGTATTCATTGGGTTTCTATAAGACTATTGCTTCAATGCTAAAGTAATTATTATAAACCATTTGTGAGGTGTAAAAAGTATTTGAGCTTTTACAGGTGTTCCTCTGTATTAGTAAACGCTCCTAACAATAATATAATTGGTCCAAAATTGACAGAGAAAAAGTAGTAGAGGATTCCAGAATATGTCACCGGGAAACTGTAAATTTTATGTCTTCGTGTCATGTAAATATAGAAGATTATAGTCTAAAAGGCAATGTTGTCATCATTATCATCGATATGCAGAATGAAAAGTTAGGAAGTTTCAGCTTTTACCTGTTGATCATGGGGCATTTCGGAAGACAATTCTGATATTTAAATGAGTTGTGCCTTTTTAAGGTCAGACACAACTCCTCTATCTTGCGTGCTCCTTTCATTGTAAACCACCTGCAAGCAGATTACAGGAAGAGAACAGTTCATTTCTGCACAAATATAGAAAAACACTATGTTCCGCAGATTATTCTGTCATTTATCGTACCTTATCAATGATACCGTATTCAACAGCCTCACTGGGACTAAAATATTTAGGGCGTTTCATGTCAGCTTCAATCTGCTCAGGTGATTTACCAATATGCTTTGAATACAGCTTGACCTTGAGTATAACATTACATAGAACAAAGACACAATCATATCAGATAAGTTTGAAGATAAAAGTGAAGAGTAAAGGAAACAGAATGCAAATGTGATTTTTCAGATTTTCTATTAAGTGCATAACATTGATGGCTAATTAAGATGTCCTCCTCAAGTATATACTCATTCCCTGCATCTTACATATATTTATATTTCGCCCTTAAAAGACACATGTGACAAATACATTGTTGTCTAATGAAGATTAAACTAAGATATCCTATACCATCACAAGGATCAACAAATGATACTTTACTATGTGAACTCATATAAAGTGGAGCTTCTCACCATTTCTGTCTTTATGTGCTTGATTTCTTTTCTTGCAATTTCAACATCAGTTGCTTGGCCTTGAAATCGAGCAATGGGCTACATAGTTATCATACAAGAGAAAATATATGAATGATTAAAAGACACATGCCAAGAAGCTAGGAATCATGTCTCAGTGTCTTCCACTAGGACTAAAAAAAAAAATGTCTGGAGGGAGGGATAAGAAGCCATTTAATATCTAAAAGAAGCGATCAGGGAGAACCTGCTTTATCATGATAATCGATGAGGGCAATGCAGAACGATTTCCTTTTGCACCGGCAGTCAGAAGTAAAGCAGCTTCACCCCAAGCATTCCCAACGCAAAGAGTAAAGATTGGTGGTTTGACATACCTGAAGTCAAAGATAAGATAAAGAGTTCATTCTTGTACGGAAAAACAGTCAGCCTCCCAAAATAGCCAGTCAAGAAAAGCTTGATACGAAAACAGTCTCCAAGTACAGTTTAAATGCTTGCAGCCCAGATTCAAGTCCAACTATAGATACGAAACTCTTGTTTTAAAAAAAGGGTGAGAGACAGAAGCAAATATAGAAAAGGGATAAAGATCAATCACCCCATGACATCATAGATTGCAAAAGCCTCGGTATCATAGCCCAACTTCTCACCATTCTGAAATGGAAGAAAAGAAATTATCTTAGAACATATTGGAGGACCAGGCAATGATTTATAGACCTTTATTCACAATTCAGCCAGCGTTGACATTCCAATGGAAGCCTACCTTGGTTGTCCCTGTCGAGTTTATGTAGAGGTAGATAGGCTTTTCCTCATCTTCATACTGAAGGTAAAGAAATTCCGCGAGAATCAACTCAGTGACTGAAGGTACAAGAGACATTCCCAGATATACAATTCTGTTTTTGAACAAATACGATGCCAAATCAGGAGGAGGTTGTTCATGTGCACTTCCCTTTGAAAATGGTATAACCTGTTTATAAGGAGGAAGCACGCGTGCACGAAATGAGAACCCTATGAAAGTAAAAGGCTCAACAAAAGTGAAATTGATCAACAATGACTTGCAATCCAACTGCGATAGGCGAAAGGCAAGACAAAACACATAATATCACAATTATAGCACCCTCTAAATTCTCTATAACTGCATCAGTTGCTCAGTTGCCAAACTATCAGAGCAAGTGATGCATATGTAAGTGGCAAACACAATTAAGTGAAACTTCTTGCTCATTAGGCAATGCATAGCACATAATTCTTCCCATAAGAGCAACTGTTCAAGTTTCATACTCAATCTTCTATCTACACATGTAGCCTTTCAGATCAATCAAACGACACCTACACATTCTTTCCACTCCGAACAAGTTGCCTATACTGTCTAGAATCATTCTAATCCATTGATTCGCCGGTCCAGAACCAAGTAACTAAGAGCAAGCCGGTACAATTCATGGAAATTCACTACCAAATGAACATGAATCTCAGCTACAGAAATGAGAACCTCGATTTCAAAATCCTAACAGTATTGAGCTTCGTAATAATGAGAAACGATGAGAAAAGTATAAATTCGATTACCATAGTGACAACTCCACGCTTAGGCTTAGAACTAGACCTATTCAACGGATTAATCGATTCCGCACGAAGCTTCGCACCGCAAAAGTCACTGGAAATGCTTCTACCGGTATACGGAGAGAGGAATCCATTAGAGAGAGAAGCTCTCAGAGAAGAAGACGAAGAAAATCTCGCTCTAGATCTCAAATTACACGCTGAAGAAGGGATTATCGCTGACGTACGAGCTCGGAGCGTAGTGAAGCTCGTCGCAGTCGCTGCTGCTACCTCCATTTCTTCTTTGTTGCAGCAGAGAGAGAGAGAGACCCCAAAACGATAACGACGACGATTTGTGTTAAATCGGGCTTCCTATCATTATTAAGTGGCCCAATAAATTCACATAATCAGCCCAATAGTTTTAATTTTTCTCTTGGCCCAAAACGACTAGGCTTTTTTAACGGAAAACCAGGTCTGTATTGGGTTCGATTTGGTTTTCGGTTTAAATCGGTTCGATGAAAGTTTGGTTTGATTTTGAGTAAAAAAGGTCAAAAAAATAAATTATTTAATTGTTAGTATTTTACTCCAATTATTATGACTATTCGGTTTGGTTGGGGTTTTCCTCTACAGAAAACCAAATCGAACCGAATAATTCAGGTGATTAACAAAACCGAGGAGTTTTAAATTAAACTAGTATTAAGACCGTGCATATGCACGAACATAGGTTAAATCTGATTGTAAAGTATAATAGTATTTTGATCAAAAAAAAAAAGTATAATAGTATAAGAATAGAAGAATGTTATAAGAATAGACATTCACAAACACATAATTTTATTTTTTACCCATTGGCATTAGGAAACCTGTTTTGAATCAGCAAACAAAATCTCATGCAAACTTTCATAATCGACGAAGAAGACATGACAACGAAGTCGTTCTGCAGTAATGGGAAGTGGCAACATGTGTTTCCTTCACGACTAAACAAACTCATTGGTTAAACTTTGGATATTATTAAATCATATTTTTGTGGCGTCTAAACTAACATTAGTATTACATACAGTAAAACCTCTATAAATTAATAATATTGGGATTTTGAAATTTTATTAATTTAGAGAGATTAATTTATTGATAAATTAATATTTATTAATTTATAGAGAGATTTTTCTATTCTATATTTTGTGTAAATTTTATTTATTTATAATAAGAAATTCATCTTAAAACTTATACGAATTCTTGTAAAAGTTTGTTTATTTAAACATTTATATCCTCTATTATTTATGTTTATCTTACCCATATTATGCTAATAATCCCGGTTATCATAATAGAATATATGTCAATAGTTTACTTGACTATCCGGATGAAAATGATACATATTCTCAAGTTTAGAGTATAGCAAAAATTACGATTCCACTTCGATAAATTTAAAGACAAGATAATAATACCAAAGTAGTTACGCGTAAAGACCTTTATTGAGTCTAAAACTCTAATGATTGTAGGATGCAAATCGAGATAATAACACTATAAGTTTTTGAGGTAAGAATGAAAATTAGAAATTGGTTACAATCCAATTTTAAAGAGACACGAATAAAACGAAAGTTCTATTTTACTAAATTGTATTAGTATGAATATAATTTATAATTATTAATTTACATTTTATTGGGACCATATTTTACATAAGAGTTTCAAAAAAATTATTATCTTATCATTTTATCGAATTTTATTAATTTTTACACTGGCCCGACTCGGGATCGGGAAATTTTATTAATTTATGGTGATTATTAATTTATAGAGTATTAGTTTATAGAGGTTATACTGTACTTATCAAATCCTAACATATTATATTCTCAATAACTTTGTATAGTAAATAAGAAAAAATGTGAGAATGTTAGGCAAAAATACTAACAAGTGTTATGATCCCACCAAATCATGTTACAATACACTTGTTAATCTCAATTTCTTTAGATTTTTGAAAATTTAAAATGTTGCAACTGTGTATCGTTATGTATTCTCTATAACAAAGAACTCTAAACCATTTACTACAAATTAGGAATTTGAAATTTTAGAAACTGAAAAAGAGAATGAAAAATGGGTGCTTACCTTACACCAAACACTTCGTAAGCCTTCATCTTGGCTAGCCTAAACTGAAAAAAATTGGAAACCTTATAATTAGCATTTTTGTATCTACTGTTAATATACATTGACCATTAGGATTTTCATAGATTAACGTTTATCACCTGAAGATTTATAGAGGGGAAATGTGTGTTATCGAAATTCACGGGACAACATGCAAAATTAACGAAGGAAAACATAATAGTTTTCTCACTATGATTTATGACACAACTGCTTTGAGGATTATATCGTAGATTGTATCTATGGGTTAAGAGACGATGAATATGAGGAAAAAAAGGGAAGGAGAGCAAGACAAACCGAAAGACATGAGAGATAGTTGAGTTAACTCTTTAAAGAAAGATGAAACAGTTTATAAGAATCATGAGGTAGTTTCCATAGCGTGGTGTGGTGTTTGAGAAATTTAGGGATTTTTACTAATTAGATTATTTGTTTGTTAATTGAAATGGGATAAGAAAAATTATGAGAAGGACACCGACACGTATTAAAATTGGTGAAGTGGCATTGTGAGAGTAAATTTAGGAGTTTCTCTCTAACTTGTGTTTTATAAGAGGGGATTAATTTAATCTGTTTTGAAAAGGAATAATTATCGAGACTGTCACTAACCACAAAACAAACATCCCACTGCGGAGAATCTTCTGTCGTATTCTGAAATTCTTTTTATAAACCAAATGAACCTGAATCGTTCCATTAATCCTCACCGAGAAGATGAAAATGCGTTCACTTCACTTAATCGTCTTCATCATTATCAGTATGTACGATTTTTAGTTTCTTCACAACTTTTTTTACTGGGCTTAAACCGAAATTAATCAGAAGTTTTTTGAAAGGTTTTGGTAAAGCTTCGAAAAGCGACGATGGGTTCTGTTCAGCACCGTCGATCATCGAATCGGATGAGAAATCGAAACCCATTTACTGGAAAGTCACGAGTCCAACGTTATCTCCTTCGCACCTCCAAGGTTTTTATAAAAATCATGCCTATTATTTTATCGAATTGTGTGATATTGTCAGCAAAAGTTGGCGTATTTAATCTGTTTACGGGTCGAATTCGGTGTTTGTTTAGATCATTTCATTGAGGTCTTGGCTATTTTCGACTTCTGTGTAGAGATTAAGTGATTAAAAAAGTTTATAGATCAAATTACTTGGATTAGTGTTTAATCTTGGGATGTGTCAAGGTTGATGCCTTGTAAAAAGCTTGTAACTTGACTGATCAACATGGAAATCATGGAAGCATTCAAGTTCATATGTTTCTGTTGTTTTTGTAGACTTGCCGGGTTACACAAGAAGCGTGTACAAGCGAGGTCATGCGTTAATAACACCGGAAAGTCATGTATACAGCCCTTTACCTGACTGGTACATATCACTCTTTTAATTTCCGTAATTTTCTACGAAATCAGCAAGTTCTTGCGCTTATTTGTTGATTAATTTGACAGGACAAACACATTAGGTGCGTATTTGGTCACACCGGCAATGGGTTCCCACTTTGTCATGTACTTGGCGAAAATGAAAGGTATGAATTCTGAATCATTGTCCTCTCACTAGTATGCATATACTCTCTTGACATTTATTTATGTTTTATGAACTAGCTTTGATTGGTGAATGACCTTAAGGGTTTTATGATTTGCGTCTTAGAATTTGGTGATCATTCATCAAACTGATTATACTGTTTCTTCCAGATATGTCAAGTTCAGGTTTACCTCCACAGGACGTAGAGCGGTATTTTTTGCATTTGCATCACTTTGTAGTTTATAATTGTTTTCTATATTCAGCTACCTAACTCATTTTAAAATCTTGAATCTTCTCTCAGACTTGTGTTCGTGGTCGAGGGCGCTGTGACACTCACTAACACATCCAGTTCTTCAAAAAAATTGACGGTATATGACTTGGAGACAGAACAACTTACTGAAGTATTCTTCTGGCTACAAGATATCTAAATTTCTGCTGATAATCCATTTTTTCCCTGTAGGTTGATTCATATGCATACTTACCTCCAAACTTTTATCATTCTTTGGACTGTGTTGAGTCTGCAACACTTGTTATCTTCGAACGGAGGTTCTTTTCTTCTTCCATTTAATATGAAAAGCGAATTTGGAGTTGTTCTGCGAATTATAACTTATGGTATACTGTAAAATCTCTAGGTATGAACATCTAGGAAGTCACACTACAGAGCTTATCGTTGGCTCTACAAACGAGCAACCACTACTTGAGACTCCTGGTGAGGTAAGCGTGCATAAATCTCCACTTTTCTAAGAATGCATATAAAATCTTTCAGTTTACATCATTTTCAAATTCTAGGTCTTAAAGGCATCACTGAGGGTCCAGTTTGTTATTATTACAGATTTTTGAGCTGCGAAAACTTCTTCCGGTGTCCCTTGCTTACGACTTCAACATCCATGTAAGAACTTTATATGATCTAATGAATCATTTCACTTCTTGAAACCTCTAAGCTTAACTACGTTTTTACTGTCACTATGCAGATTATGGATTTTCAGCCTGGAGAGTTTCTCAATGTTAAGGTACAAATCTGTTTTACACCATCTGATTGCTCGTAATATTATTCTTCTTCTTTTAGATTCGGTCTTCTACAATCTTTTTTCAATGTTAACAGGAAGTTCATTATAACCAACATGGTTTGTTGCTTCTGGAGGGCCAAGGCATTTATCGCTTAGGCGATAACTGGTACACGACATTACACTCTATTGCTAACAGATAAAAAAGTGTCAGATTTTTAAACAGATTACTTCCTTGCACACACTTTTTCGTCGTGATATGTGATCTGAAGCTCCGTTACACACTATATCAGAAGTGTTTATAACTTTTGATGTGATCTTCGCTTTGAACAGGTATCCAGTTCAGGCTGGTGATGTCATGTGGATGGCTCCTTTTGTTCCTCAATGGTAAGAAAACTTTTTGAAGTCATAACTTCAATTTCTACTGTGTTACAAGAAAGTTTTCAAACTTCGAACTTTCACTTGGAACTGTGTTTTAAAAAACTTGAACGATCATTCAACCATACTCTCTACTCTGTTTGTTGTTTCAGGTATGCTGCGCTCGGAAAGACTAGGTCTCGGTATTTGTTGTACAAAGACGCGAATCGGAATCCATTGTAATCCAAGAGATCTACATACTTGGGAAGTTTGAATGGGGTCAAGAAGAGTTGTTTGCACTAAAAGCTAGGATCTAGCTTGTTTAATTCACTCTTAAGAACTACCTACTTGAGTCTTTGATTGTATGAAAAATGAAGAATACCAATATGAAATCTCAAATCTATTTTTAGCAATCGAATTTTCTCTTCATCTAAATTATGCATCGCCTTTATTGCATTAGTAAAATCATTTTATGTTAGACATACTTTGTGATTAGTATTTTGCAAAAACAAAAAAAAAGAAAAAAGTCCACATGTTGTGGAATCATTATACTTTTTTGACTGTTTTTAAATAAATTGAAAAGTCCACATGTTGTGGAATCATCATACCACCAAACACAGCCGCCACTTCCACCACCGGAAGGACCACCGACTGTTTCTTTATTCTCCTAGCTTTTCCCAAATGGGAATATTGGGATTAAGTCCACTTGTCTTTACTCCTCCTAATTTACCTCTTCATCACTCTCTTTATTTCTCACTCACTCTCTTTATAAATTGCTTTCTCTAAAGCTATATTTAACTCTCCAAAAAAAAAAAAAACCTATAAATAGTGGTCGCGACACAAGTCCATGGTTCCCACTTATGCAATAAATTACTCGTAATGTTTTCTCAATGCGTATATATGTCTTAAAACATCATATACCATTCAATTAAAAATTAATTCAGCAAATTATAAAAGTGTCAATACAGATAATCATAAAATATCAAACAAAAATTAAATTTTACTTAGAAATTTGAAAAACATCAAATCAAATGAAACACAAATCCCTATAACATTTTTTGATGATTTTTTGTACGTTTAAAGCCACGTTTTAAGCTTTTATATTGTTTTTTTTAAACTAACTTTTGTATTGTTTGTAGGCATGGATATACCACATTGTTCTACATATTGAGGCAACTAACTTATTCACATAATCGAGCTAACTGTGTTTTGTGGGAAAAAATCTAATTCGTGAAAAACACAGAAAACATAATAATCTGCTCATGGGGGCACAATAGTATAAGTTGTAAAGCCACCATAGAAAGCTTATATCCACACGCATTGCTTGTATAATAGTTCTATGGTATGCAAGCAATGCGTGTGGATTATTTGAAACAATCGGCGAAACACGTATACATGGTGTTCGACTAAAAAAAACGGAAAAACATATAAGATGATGCAAATGATGAATAGAGCATAGAATTTGGAATGTCCCAAAGATTGCTTAGCTCATATACTGTTCGACCCAATTGTAATTTTCTAACAAGATTTTATAACCTAGTGGTTAGTAATGTGAGTGCTTATTGATCTTCGTGGGGTTGAGTATGACTGTGTTATTTGGTTTTGGCTGTTACTTATTTCTTTTGGTCCCGATTCGTTTATTAACTTAGGTATGATTCCTAAGAAAATTAAACTAAGAAATGGGTGGCTCGCGTGATGAATGGAAAACTAGGGCTTCTAATATTATCAACTCTATTATCAATGACTCCTTCATTTGACTATATTTTTATATCTTTTCATCCATAAGGTTTATATATCTAAATATTGGTGACAACTTGTGAATATATAATTCAAAATTCTTTTATTAATATAATTTTCCAAAAGGATTTATGGTTAAAATGATGGATGCCTTTTCATAAATGGCAGACCACCTTGGTTACTTTAAGTTCCATGACATTTCTAACTTTCTGTTGGGGTCATATCCCGCCTCTCTAGGATCAATGTCGGAAATAACTAAGTACAAGGACCAACGAGCTCTGTAAGGTGAATTCTCATAATGAACTGCAGAGCAACGGAGTAACAGAGCAACGAAGCTAACGAAGCAACGGAGCTAGCAGGTTTGAGTGCAAAGGAAATGTGTTAAGGTTGGGTCAGTACTGAAGACGAAGTGGGCTAGGCCCAAACCACTTGGAGGATCTTACGAGCTCGCTAGCAAAGCCCAATGAACATTATCAGAATAAGGAAGTTTTCCCAATTTCCAAGGGAGAGGACCTAGCCGACCTAGCAGACCTAACCGACCTAGCCGACCTAGCGGACTTAGCAGAAAACTATATATACTTGTAAACATCTCCTGTAAAGGGGATCCGCAACTTGTTACACAAACATCAATAAAAGCTTTCTTTACAGCAATCGCTACTTACGTTCTTGAGCTTTAACCTAGAAATCTCTTTCCCTTCACAAACCCTTGACAAATCTAATTGTGTTAGTTTCGACTCCCACAATTTGGCGCCGACTAAGGGGATTTGAGATTTTCTGACTCAAAGAAGCTTACGAACAACCAATCTTACGATGGCAACAGGCAACGACAACCAACTCACGGAGGAACAACGACGCGCGGCCGAACAGGAGCGCCTCGCCGAACAGGCTCGTGCTGCTGAGCAGGAGCGTCTTGCTGAGCAGCAACGCACCGCTGAGCAGGAGCGGTTGGCCGAGCAACAACGCATCGAGCAGCAGCGTACGAACAACAATGACGGATCTGGAAACAGAGAAGGAGCAAGAGGGAACACCGACAACGTGATCATTCCCGAAACTCCGGCAGCGGTGACTCCTGAGTTCTTAACCGGTATGAAAACGATGCTAGAAGCATTGCTTAAGAAGACGACGGAGCAGGAGAAAGCTGTAGACGAGATACGGGTCCTCGCAACGGCAGACCGAGGTCGCAGAAGAGAGCCTATGTTCAGGCGACCTGTTGGGCGCGTAAACCCAACGTCTCTGGACTTTACAACCCCGGTCAACGCTCCAAGAATCCGGAGTCTTCACCTTGACCATCCTGAAGAACCACACATAGAGAGAAACTCGGATGCATCTGCTGCAGTCACACGACCGCAAGCAACTACGGCACCTGCAGCAACGGTGATCAACTTGGAGAATCCAGAGGATGAACATGCCCTGCGTAACGCGCCAGCTCGCAGGATAACGACTGCGCGGATCAACGCTACCACCGACCTGAACCAGGAGCCTCAGGATGAAGAAGAAGACCTTCTCTGGTTTGAACGCTCCGAGTTGGAAGCAGAGCGTAGAGCTCTAATCCAGTCACAAAAAGAGGAGATGGCAGCTATAAGAGCCGACATGGCACGAACAGCGGCGGAGATGAAGGACTTCCGCTCCCAGATTCACAAGGCAACAAGCCACGCTCCTGAATTAGACCGAGTCCTGGAGGAGACACAGAACGTTCCATTCACGGCACGCATAACCAGAGCAGTAATCACTGACCCAGGAAAGATGAAAATCCCTGCCTACGATGGAAAGTCTGATCCCACCGAGCATCTGACAGTGTTCTCCGTAGCAATGGGACGTGCAAGCTTCAGAGAAGGGGAAAGGGATGCTGGTCAGTGCTTATTGTTCGTAGAAAACCTCAAAGGACCGGCCTTGCAGTGGTTCTCGCGACTTCCGCCAAACTCGATCGACAGCTTCAACCAGCTGACTGCGGCCTTCTTAAAGCATTACGCGATCTTCATCGAGAAGCGTACATCCGATGTTGATCTCTGGACGATGGTTCAAGGAGAGAGCGAATCACTACGAAGTTTCTTAGACCGCTTCAAAGGAGTCTTGTCTAAAATGGAAGGAGTAAGCAACGCCTCCGCACTACAGGCGCTGGAGAAGGCACTTAGATTTGGATCTGACTACCAGCATGAGATGGCTCTCAACCCTCCTGCAACGATCCAGGACGCGCTTCATCGAGGAACGCTTCATGCGCGATATGAGGAGCAGAAGAAGGTCTTCACTCAGAAGGCGGGAAAAGCAAAGATCACTAATCCCCCTCCTGCTCAGAGTCAACCAGCTGCGAAGAAGCATAATCAAGGATCAAGTTATTTTGAACATGAAGGAGGGTTCAGAGGGGCTCATAACTATCAAGTAGATGCTCCGGGTTATGGACGTGGCCGCGGCTATGCAGGACGAGGTCAAGGCCGAGGTCGCGGTCGAGGTTCATGGAACAACACCTGGACTCGAAGCGAGAACACGTACGATGAAGCTGCTTACTGCGAGTTTCATAAGACACCTGGCCATTCTACTGCAAATTGTCGTGTTCTAGGCTCTCGCCTTGCGAAGAAATTGGCAGAAGGAAAACTCGGCAACAATATTCGCGTCGACGACTTCATTGACGCAGATGTCAACCAGCAAGAACAGGCACAGCTTCCGGCTTCACCTCGACAAGGAAGAAACAATAACAAAGCGCCGCAACCCACTGAGAAACGACAAGAGATCTTAATGATAATGGGAGGATCCCACTACTGTTCTGATACGGTTTCCTCTATCAAGGCTTTCCAGCGACGTGCAGAAGTAAGTGCCAACTTCTCTGCACCCTCAAAGTTTCCAAACGACGTGCTATCATTCGAAGAAGAAGAGACCAGCGGGTTCGACAGACCACACGACGATCCACTGGTGATCAAATTAGTCATCGCCGACTTTCTTGTCGCAAGGGTATTGATCGATACAGGAAGCACGGTCGACATCATTTTCAAAGATGCGCTCGTGAGAATGGGAGTCTCCTTGTCTGAGATCAAAGCGTTTCCGAAGCCGCTGACAGGTTTTTCCGGACAAACGACAATGACATTAGGAACCATCCGGTTACCTGTTCTGGCTGAAGGCGTAACGAAGGTGGTAGAGTTCTCTGTATCAGACAATCCAGCTCCGTACA
Source organism: Draba incana (assembly GCA_963576765.1). Lineage (NCBI taxonomy): Eukaryota > Viridiplantae > Streptophyta > Magnoliopsida > Brassicales > Brassicaceae > Draba > Draba incana. The sequence continues at coordinate 1,114,339 of OY755208.1, forward strand.
ACGTCATCATGGGAACCCCGTGGTTGAACTCAATGAGGGCTGTAGCCTCTACCTATCACTTGTGCGTTAAGTTCCCTACTCCAGAAGGAACCAAAACGATCAAAGGAAGCCAAAGAGAGTCTCGAATGTGCTTCATGACTGCGCATAAACTCCGGAACCCAGTTACTAATCAAGATTCTAAAGTGGAACGAAAGAAGTTGAAGACAAATAGAGAACCGATCAAGGACCTATCCAAGCTCTTATAGCAATTACAGATTACGGAGGATCGCGAAGAGGAGAATGTGGCACCAACTTGCGATCCAACTGTTCCTGTTTGTATTGATGACCAACATCCAGAGCGTTGTGTGGAGATTGGTACGAACTTAGACAGCAACATCAAAAGCGACATTGTCACGTTCCTCAAGAGAAATGTTAACACATTCGCTTGGACTGCTGAAGACATGCCCGGAATCGACATCAACGTTACCTTTCACGAGCTTAGCATCGATCCAACCTTCAAGCCGGTAAAGCAAAAGCGACGAAAGCTAGGTTCAGAAAGAGCGCAGGCTGTCAATGACGAGGTGGAGAGACTCTTACGTGTAGGCTCAATCATGGAGGTCAAGTATCCAGAATGGCTTGCAAATCCGGTGGTCGTAAAGAAGAAGAACGGCAAGTGGAGAGTCTGTGTCGACTTCACTGATCTAAACAAAGCATGTCCTAAAGACAGCTTTCCTTTACCTCACATTGATCGGCTCGTAGAAGCTACTGCTGGAAACAAGTTACTCACATTCATGGATGCATTCTCCGGCTACAACCAGATTATGATGAGTCCCGAGGACCGCGAGAAGACAGCATTCATCACTGATAGAGGAATTTATTGTTACAAAGTGATGCCCTTCGGTCTCAAGAACGCTGGCGCTACATATCAACGCCTGGTCAATAAGATGTTTGCTCAACAGCTTGGAAGAACGATGGAGGTATACATCGATGACATGCTTGTCAAGTCGTTGGAGGAAAATGATCACGTCGCGCACTTAGAAGAATGTTTCGAACGTCTCAACTTTTACAACATGAAGCTGAACCCTGCAAAGTGTAGATTCGCCGTTACATCGGGAGAGTTTCTCGGTTACCTGGTTACTCATCGTGGCATCGAAGCAAATCCGAAGCAGATCGATGCGCTCATCAACATGGCTTCACCTAAGTCACAGCGTGAGGTACAGCGATTGACGGGAAGAGTCGCAGCACTCAACCGATTTATCTCCCGCTCTACCGACAAGTGTCTACCGTTTTATGATACACTCCGCGGTAACAAGAAGTTCGAATGGACAGAGAAGTGTGAAGCAGCTTTCCAGGAGTTGAAGGAATATCTCGCTAGTCCACCTGTCCTTGCTAAGCCAGTAGAAGGGGAACCTTTGTTCCTGTATACTGCCGTGTCCGAGACTGCGGTAAGTGGAGTCTTAATACGAGAAGAACGTGGCGAGCAGAAGCCAATTTTTTATGTTAGCAAGACACTCACTGGTGCACAAACTCGCTATCCTGCGATGGAGAAGCTTGCATTATCCGTTGTCATGTCTGCACGCAAGCTGCGACCATACTTTCAGTCTCATAGCATAGTGGTGCTCACTACTTTTCCGTTGAGATCTATCCTTCATAGCCCTAGCCAGTCAGGACGATTGGCGAAGTGGGCTATAGAGCTAAGCGAGTATGATATCGAATATCGTGGACGAACATGCGCTAAGTCTCAAGTCCTGGCTGATTTCCTAATCGAACTTCCGCCTACAGATACAATCACAGAGGAGCCTCCTTTGTTTTGGCAACTCCACGTTGATGGCTCTTCCTCAAAAAATGGTTCCGGTATCGGTATCCGGCTGACATCTCCGACAGGTGAGGTGCTTGAGCAATCTTTTCGTCTGGGATTCAGAGCCTCCAACAATGAAGCAGAGTATGAAGCCCTCATCGCTGGCATCAGGCTTGCCCAAGGACTTAAGATTACCAAGGTCAATGCGTTCTGTGACTCTCAGTTAGTCGCCAACCAGTTCAATGGCGAGTACGCAACGAAAGACGAACGTATGGAAGCATACCTCAAGCTAGCAAAGGAGTTAGTCGCCGACTTTGATACGTTCACTCTGACAAGGATTCCACGAGGAGAAAACGTCAATGCTGATGCACTCGCAGCATTAGCTTCAACGTCGCCTTCTGATCCAGACTTAAAGAGAACCATTCCGGTGGAATTCATCGAGTTTCCTAGTATCCTTCCACCTGAAACTATTTACGTCCTTACCCGGTCCCAAGCAGCTCGGAAAGCAAGGGAACTAACTACCACGCGTATACCTTCAGAGGCCAAGGGAGATACAGCAATAGCCGATCCTCTGATAGAACAAATCCCTGCTAACGATGTTACAATGGCTGAGCCTGAGGTTGCAGAAAGGCAAGACAACGACGAGGATACAATGACGGAATCTGCGGTTAAACAAACCCCAATAACCAAAGAACCAGAAACAGAAGCCACTCTCCCGAGCATCGACGACATGTTTGATTCGGCTAAACATGACGTTACAATCGACTCGTCCGAACCAATGGACCTCGATGCTCCGAGTATGACTCCTCTTCCTTGTCGACTACCACTTCATGATAACATAGTGACGTCTCATGAACCGGTTCCCGCACCAGCATCTGAAGATATCTTTCTTGAAGATGACGAACAACGAGAATACGAATATGGCTGCGATAGGCGCTGGTTGGATAATATTCGCGGTTACCTCTACGATGGCATCCTGCCCAAAGATAAGTGGGCAGCCCGCAAGCTTCGCGCTCAAGCTGCGCGCTTCATTCTGCTTGATGGAAACGTTTACAAATGGCGGTTTTCTGGACCTTTACTAAGTTGTGTTCAAGGTCACGATGCCAGACAAATCATGCAAGAGGTTCACAGTGGAGTTTGTGGCAACCATTCCGGTGGTCGAGCATTGGCAATCAAGATCAAGCGTCATGGTAATTACTGGCCAACCATGATTAAAGATTGTGAGAAGTTCGCAGCAAAGTGTGAAAAGTGCCAGCGACATGCTCCGAAGATCCATCAACCTACAGAGCTACTTTCATCCGTAACGTCACCTTACCCTTTCATGCGTTGGTCCATGGACATCGTTGGTCCTCTACACCGCTCCAAGCAGAAGCGGTTTCTACTTGTTCTCACCGATTACTTCTCCAAGTGGGTTGAAGCCGAAGGCTTCGCAAGCATTAAAGATGCGCAGGTCGAACGTTTTGTCTGGCGTAATATAATCTGCAGACATGGAGTCCCATTCGAAATTGTCACGGATAATGGTTCACAGTTTATCTCTACTCGGTTTGAAGCTTTCTGCGATAAATGGCAGATACGTCTCAGTAAGTCTACTCCACGCTGTCCGCAAGGCAATGGTCAAGCAGAAGCAATCAACAAGACAATCTTGGATGGTCTGAAGAAGCGCCTTGATGCTAAGAAGGGTAAATGGGCAGAGGAGTTAGATGGTGTTCTCTGGTCGCACCGAACTACTCCGCGACGTGCTACTGGCGAGACTCCATTTGCCTTGGTTTATGGGACTGAATGTGTCATCCCTTCAGAAGTTCAGTTCCCAGGCATTCGGCGTCGTTTGCTCCCCGGTCAAGAAGGACTTAACCATCTTTTAATGCTTGACGAGCTTGATCTCATCAACGAACGACGCGATGAAGCATTAGTTCGCATCACCAACTATCAGAACGCCGCAGCAAGGTACTACAACTCTCAAGTCCGAGCTCGTACATTCTACGAAGGTGACTTGGTACTCCGAGAGGTCTTCCAGAACACAGCTGAGCGTAATGCCGGTAAACTTGGTGCTACTTGGGAAGGACCATATCGAGTCACGAAGGTCGTACGTCCGGGCGTCTACGAACTAGTCAACATGGATGGCATCCCAATACCGCGTTCTTGGAATGCGCGACATTTGAAGAAGTACAATCACTAAGGTACTTTCATGGAACTACGGGTGGCTTGATCCCTGCAAGGGGTACGTAGGCAGCCTGTCTTCGGACGGGTTCAGCTACCCCCCTCCTCAAAAAAGGGGGGGGAGTGGGGTACGTATACTCGTATACTCCCACTACTCTATTAACGTTATAACAAAACCATGTTACCATGAATCATCTCTTTTTCTCTTAAAACATCCTTCATGGATTACTCTTTGCCTTAGCTACAAAGCTCATTCACATCCTTTACGGATTTTCAACAGTCTTAACTATATCAGACTTGTTTCCCGAATGCAACCATTGCTGCTGGCCACAGTAACGCATATCACACTTACCAAATTTTCAGATCTGACTACTACATCCTCGTACGGATTTTAAAGCGCGCGATGATCATCAATGGAGCTTGTGTTTTAATGAGAAAACACTTGTAACCCCGGCGATCTTCATCTTCGAAACCCAACAACATGTTGGTCACTACGTGTTCATCGTAGGAGCGTATCTGTTACAGGGTAACATTTGCGTATACCTGAATGATCATCAGAAAACCCAATTATCGTAACATTGGTATCACCTAAACCCAACAGTCTATAACGTTGGTCTCAACATGGAGAATATGTTCATTACAGGAGCGGATACGTTAGTAGAAAACGTATTCGTAACCCCAGATGTTCATATCAAAACCCAACTCACATGACGTTGACATTGATGGCACATTCGCCACAATGTTTCGAGGTCAAGGAGCTTAAGCGTTACTTGGAACGTTTTTGTAAACCATGTTACTTGCAAGAAGCATCAACGAAACAGAAAGATCATACTAAAACCGCTTTTATAATCATCCTACATCATCATCCGATACAAGGTAAAACTCCTAACAACATGGAAATCACCTTCTGATACTAAGGCGTAACGTCATAAGCAACAGAAAGTAAAACAACACCCCTAGGTGTTCAAAATCCAAAACAAAGGATAAAGCCGTCCAGGCACTTAGCGGACAAGTCTAGAGTCAAAAAGATAAACCGCTTAAGCACCAACAAGAGTGTCCTAATCGAAATAGCAAGTAAAAACAATTAGGCCGCATCCTCGTGCTCGGCCTCGCTCTCCTCCTGATCTAACTCGACGTCTTCCTCGTCATCTCCGGGTCTTGCAGGTAAGTCGACCTGCTCTGCATGCTCTGCATCTCGCTCACCAAATGGAGACTCGATGATGCTCTCTAAATCAGTCACCAATCCCTTGAAGTAGCTGTACGAACCAGCTAAGTCCTTCTTTTGACCTGTAAGCCTCTCAACCTCGGCGTCATAGTCAAATTGCGGAGTCCGTCGTATCTGTTCAATGATCTGAACGAACACACATTCATTACAATGGCAATCCTCATCATATACATTATGTGAGTTAGAGCGAACCATACCTGAAGGTTGCCTCTGCATTCCATGTAATCAATCATCCTATCTCTCGGTAGACCATTCAGTTCACCAACCTTCTGCTTCGCTAGCTGCATCTGCGCCTTCAATCTCGCTTCCATCTCATGGTTTGCCTTATCAACGGCCTTTCGTACTACCGTCTCCTCACGAAGCCGCATCTCGTTCAGGCTCGTAGAGAGATCCTCAACCTGGTCCAGTTTCAAAACCACAACAGTGAAAATCACATGTTGACATAAACGTTAAGGAGAATACAAGGTTTAGTACTCGACCTGGTTCCGTAAGCCTGCGAGCTCCCTTCTTTGCTCCTTGATCTTTGTTTTCCTCTCATTAGCCAAAGCTTGGAAAGCTTCACCTCGGCTCCTCTCTGCCGCAATAGCTGCATCCTTCTGGTCTGCAACGTCTTCGTAGTCAACAACGAGACGGTTGATCTCGGCAACAAGCTGTTGAAACAACAAATCCATCATCCAAGCATAACCGTTGGATCACTACTATGAATCGTAAAATACTACACAAGATGATACCTTAGTCCCCTGAATAGAAACTGAGGAGTAGGAGTCGAAACAACGTATGCCGGCCTCAGGAGGAAAAGAGTAGGAAGGACAACCAATGTCGCTAAACAACTTTGTCGAAAACGTCTTACAGTTGTAAGTGGCGCCAGGTGTTAGAACCGGACTTGGAGACACAAGTGGAGTCCTCTCAACGTTAAGCGCGGTAGGTCTAGGGCGTTTCCTCTTGCGTGCCTCGACCTCGTCATCAGGGTTAGCGTGACTCTTACCCTTACCCTTCTCCTTAGCCGAATGTGTGACGAGATGGGAGACCGAGGGACGGACATCTGAAACAAAAACATAAAACAAGAACACAAGTAAGTATCAATGCTCATTATCAACACTTATATTAAAGGGAAAAGATGATGCATTCGAACCAGTAGAAGCGAGTCTAATGCCATCATCTTCAACACGAGCCGAGTTAGCTGTCTCGGATGTTTCATCTTGCTCCATCCGTGATGTTCCACCAATCAAGCCATTCATCTTATCACGGAACGATGGTCTCTCATCACTCATGGCGGAACTCGGAAACGTGAACGGGCTGGAAAGAGTAGCACCTGCGTGATAAGCTCGAGCTTTCTCTACTCTTGCAAGGCTAAAGTCGTAAGTCCAGTGACACCCTTGAGCAGCTAGGAGCGTCTTGGTGGAGGAGGTATCGTCCGTAGCCCTAAACGGATAGTTACGACCTGTCACAGTTACAACAAAGAAGAAAAGAAGTTAGTATAAAAATCGGTGGTAAAGCCAAGCATAGTTACGAAGCTAGACTAGATAATAAAAATGCTACGAGGCCGGCTACCAAGAGGATGCCATTTCCTCCTAATCTTGTGAAGACATTTCGGACCAACTGAGGCTACGCTGATACGAACATAGAAAAATCTTATCCACCAATCATCAACTCTACTATCGAAACCTGTAATGATCCGGAAGAAGGGTCTATTCGTAACGTAGTAGTTGAGCTTGCCCTTAGTACCGGTCTTTACAACTCTAAAGTAGTTGTGTAAATGGGTAAGCGTGAGCTCTCGGTTACACTCGTAACTACGTACTAAGACTCCAATCAAGTGACGAATTCCGCGAGGCGTCACTTGGGATATTGCGAGGTTATGGTCCCATAAGAATTCAAGAATCAGTTCAGGAATAGGAAACCACATGAAGCAACTGTAGAAGTAACTCTCGCACATGGTGAAGTAACCCTCAGGAGGATTGTCAGCTCGTTGCTCCGGAGTAGGCAAAACAAACTTGACATCTTCTGAGATTCCAAAGCAAGATCTAAGGGCCACTAGAGACTCTTTCGTTGACTTAGTGGGTTCTAGCGGACGAGGACTGCTTCGTTTCTTTTTTACAGGAACTTCGGAGCTAACGGTATCATTAGAAGCCTCGTTGCGCAGAGCCAGAGGAATTGGAGCAACATCAACACTACGGTTTAACGGGTCTTGAGAAGACATGATCCTACAAAAGATGAACGGTTCCGTAAGACTAAGTCAACAAGACCATCAGGCTACGAAAAAAATTTCTCTTAGGTTCTCTAAAAAAGTCTAAGTCATACTTCAACTCAAGAAACATCTACGAGCTCTACTCTAGCTACACAAGGTGAGCAAACGAGATAAGTTTTTACATGTAACAGAAAAAAAAAAAAAAAAAAAAAAAAAAAAAAAAAAAGACTTACGAGAGATGAAATGGGCCTTGAGGCCCAATTGGAGATATGAAGATTGTCTTCTTCTTCTTCACGCAACAGAGAGGTCGTGACCTCGAGGACCTCGCTGCCGTTCCGCCTCTACGACCTCGCCGCCGTTCCACCTTGCTCGACCTCGCCGTAGCACCGAATCAACCTCACTCAATCTCTCCGCAATTCCTCTGCTTCGTTTCGACCTCGACCACCTCGTCACGTCGCTACCTCGCTGATTGTTCCACCTCGTCGAGCTCGAGTCACCGTAAGCTCGGGACAGTTTGAATCAAGTCTCCACCTCGCCGAGCTCGAGTCACCGTACAAGCACCTCGCCGAGCTCGACAACCTCGCTGCGGCTTCAAATCTCAACCTCTCCGAGCTCGACCACTTCGCTCCACCTCGCGCCTCACGTAACAGCCCGAATCGACCTCGCCGTAGCTCCGAATCAACCTCGTCGTGGCTCTGATTTTTGGTTCACAAAGTTAACCTCGCGATAGCGCTAGCTCACCTCGGACGAGCTCGCCCTTGTACAAATCGACCTCATTTCGAGACGCTAACTCCGTCGCAAGCTCCTCAAGTTTCACCTCACGGATGTACGGTCAAGCCACAAACACGGTTTAGATTTGAAGATCTTGAATCAAACCGACCAAATCTCAAGAACACTTGATTTTCAAGTAAAAAATCTTCATCAAAAAACTTGCTTTATCTTGAAGATTGATCGGTTATGGGAGAAAATGGAGAAGAAAACTCACGGCAAAGGAGAAAAAGAAGAGAAGAGGGTGTCGGTGGAATAGGTGACAAGGAGAAGAAGCAAGCAATGAAAGCAATAACAAAATATAAAAAAAATGGAGAGAGAAGGGAGAGAAAAGTGTTTACCTTTGTTTGGGAAAATGAAGATGTTGGGAGAAATGAGACAAGATTTTTGGGTTTTTATAACTCAAGGGAGCTCAGTGACATCGCCACCTCGGGAATTGACCTAAAAATTCCCGCTTTTTAAAATTTTCAAAATTTGAAAATTTTGGAAATTTTCTTCAGTCTTTTCTTTGCAGAATCAGAAAATGACGACCTGCTCGGTTGAACGCAACACTGGGACTCGGTTAAACGTAACACCGGAGTTCAGTTAAACGCTAACACTTGAGCAGGACTAGATTCCTTAGTACTGTAAGACTCATAACATTGATCCTAACTCTGCAACTTTTAGCTCGGCATCATCACATCCGATACTACCGAGCTGGGGGGGCTAACTGTTGGGGTCATATCCCGCCTCTCTAGGATCAATGTCGGAAATAACTAAGTACAAGGACCAACGAGCTCTGTAAGGTGAATTCTCATAATGAACTGCAGAGCAACGGAGTAACAGAGCAACGAAGCTAACGAAGCAACGGAGCTAGCAGGTTTGAGTGCAAAGGAAATGTGTTAAGGTTGGGTCAGTACTGAAGACGAAGTGGGCTAGGCCCAAACCACTTGGAGGATCTTACGAGCTCGCTAGCAAAGCCCAATGAACATTATCAGAATAAGGAAGTTTTCCCAATTTCCAAGGGAGAGGACCTAGCCGACCTAGCAGACCTAACCGACCTAGCCGACCTAGCGGACTTAGCAGAAAACTATATATACTTGTAAACATCTCCTGTAAAGGGGATCCGCAACTTGTTACACAAACATCAATAAAAGCTTTCTTTACAGCAATCGCTACTTACGTTCTTGAGCTTTAACCTAGAAATCTCTTTCCCTTCACAAACCCTTGACAAATCTAATTGTGTTAGTTTCGACTCCCACACTTTCCATGTTACAACAAAATTATTTTGTTTCTATGTCCAAAAGATAAAAGGTCCAATGTCGTCGTTTGATATAAATTTAATACTAATTAGTTGGGGATATTTTTTGGTTTAAGTTATATATATCAGTTTAGTTATTTTGAAATTTAGCAATTAGAGATTATTATTGGTTTAAAAACAAAAAAAATTACAACCCAACTTGGCTTAATTAGACCTAGTAGCTAGATAGCATGGTGGGCATTTACTATAATTGGCTATAAATAAATAAAAATCGATCTTTACTACCAACATGTAATTAGCTAATTATCAGGTTGATTAATAATTCTATAGATGGAGGATACTCCCTAAACAAAATGTGCATTTTTTGTCAACTCGTTGACCTTGTTAGCAAAAAAAACATAAATCGTTGACCTAATCCAAAGAAAGAAAGTAAGAAGAGAAATATACAATGAAAACAAAATAATTAACGTGTATGACTTTAAGGCACTAGCTAGGGTTCCAATAGGCACTAGTTAGGGTTCCAATAGACAAAATAATTCATCATATTGTTTTGATTTTGGAGCTTCCACTATATTTGTCATCATTGTAAGTGTACTCAAACGTTAATCCAAATTAGGAAACGGCCAAATTATATATTTGGTCAATTGAATAGTTCATTTTTAGCAACCCTAAATATAGGCAAGAGATGGACAAATTCCTCTTTAAATTGTGTAAAGAATTTGATACATGAAAAAATACCTAAGAAAAGAATAATATTTCATATGGGAATTGGACTGTATGTTGTATTGCTTTGAGTTTTGAGATGATGAGATACTCAAAGCAATACAACACCAATTGTCAATACGATGATAATAAATTAATAATCTTGCAACCTAATTAATCATTTGCTAGCACCAATTCGTAACCTATAACCTTTAAATGGACCTCATCATTATTACATTTAATAAAGTAATGATGAAGTTATTTATAATTATAGTTTCACTAGCATTTAGCAAATGGTGTTTCCTTTTTAATCTGTAGTTCTGTACAAAAGTTTGATACATATTATTGTTACTAATAAAACATATAAAAACCCTATATTGCTTTGTTATTCAGCCCATTTCAAGAATGCTTTTAAAAAAAAGTAACTGATACAATATTTCTTATGCACGTATTGAAAAATTCGTACTTTGAGCTTGATTAATTTATCTCTGTAATGTAAATGTTCTTATAAAATACTTTTGTTTATTTTTAGTGAGTGAACATATATTAGCCACTCTTAGGATCATAATAACGGAAGAGTGGATTAAAACGTTTGGTAAATCGCTTTATCTGGTGCCTTTTTCATATTCAAATGTCAAGTCTTTGATAATGGTTGGTCTATAAACAAAGTACAAATGTATAAGCTATGTAAACAAAGTATATTTCGATGATGGTTAATCTCCAACTCCTCATCCCCAATCTATATATAGGAGAAAGATCAAGGTCGTTAAAAAACTTATCATTCCTAGTCTTTCAAATGCATATCATAAATTCATAATAATACATAACATGCCGTTAATTATACTTACAAGTTAAAACTTTTTCTTTCGATAAGTTTTTTTTTTTTTAAAATTCAATACGGTATTGATACAATTTTAAACTGTTTTCTAGAGATCTTGGTGATTTCTACGCATTGAAATCAAATAACGCCATTTATTTGTTCGTAGAGAAATATATGCAACTAGAAACACTTTAAATGTCGATGACACAACATATTCTTTTTTTTTTTTTAAAACTTACACAACATATTCAATCATAGAATCTTAGAATATATTCAACTAGAACATCTACTTAATTTGCACAAAAAAGAAGAAGAAGAACATCTCCAGGTGTGTTAACACATCCAATATATGTCTTTTCTTTTTCGGATATATTTAACTATTTAAGACCATAAGTGTTAAGAATATTTCAGGTGACGACCAAATTAATTAGGTTAACGGAGACTTGACCATGGCTCACTTCATACATTACATTATGCATTTATATGGTCCATTTCATTATAAATACATATATACCCATATTCCTTTTTTTGTTAAAGTATATATAGCCATATTCCTTATAGCGTATGTGCAGTTGACATATATCGTATGCATGTGTGTATACATAATATGATATAATTAGAGACGAGAATTTGGTCATTCGAGCTGGAAAAGGCTGCAGATGCTTGTGTTAGAGGATATTAAGAGACGATTGAAAAGTAGACGTGTTGTAAGGTTTGTCATACAAACATGCCAAATTATCTTCTTTCCTATGGTTTATTTTTATTTTACCAAAATAAAAAACTCAAATCTCATATTTACAGTCATGGCCTCATAGAGAAAACCACCTAAATGATAAATTCAACTAATATAACAAAATAAGATAGAAAACATAAATTTTTTAAACCATTTATTGTGTGTGGAAAAAAATCCCAATACATCTAATTTGAAGAACAAAGAGTTGGTAAATGCATTCAAACAGAAGAAAATCTAAGGTAGAGTAACATTTAAGTAGTCTAAGTTAATTAGTGTTGGTACGTATAAATGCATTCAACCAAAACATAATTTAGAAGAAAGAACATATAGATAATACTGTGACAAAAAAAAGGAACATATAAAAATAGTATATATAATATATATACATAAATTAAGACAAATATGCGACCACTTAGTATATTAATTATAATTATAATATCTTATAGTTAAAGTAATGGATTAAGACATATGAAAATGTAAATATAATATTTTGAACCAAAATTTAGGATAATTTTTCATACAATAAGAATATTATAAAATTGGGAATCGTTTTATACAAGAGATATGTTAAAAAAAATTCACGATCGTTATGTTCCGCATGCCAATATTACAAAATGTGTATATCAATATATTAATAAAACGAAACAATAATTTTGTCTTAGTGTTGTTCTTGCCTCTATCAAAATTTTATATACTGTTTGTAACTTTATATATAGAATATATATCCGTTTGTCAAGCTACACAAACGACCCAATTTCTCGAAAATCATATATGAACGAAACAAAAAAGAGGAACAAAACATGTCAAACTACTTCCACAGTCTCTCACAAACACCACACAGGCTCAAGTCAAGGATGCTTGCCACGTGGACTCCCGACCAAGAACTCAACCAAGTCCGGCTCCGGTCCGGCGCCGACATGAAACGTAAGCTCCGGTGGTTTGATCTCGTCTCTCTCGGTATCGGAGGAATGCTCGGAGTAGGTGTCTTCGTCACAACCGGACCCGTCGCACGTGACGTCTCTGAAAGAGGAGTGTTTTATCAAAGTGTTACAAGGTTCAAAGAAGCATGGGAAGAGGATGACGTGGCACATGGAATTAATAGAGATATATTCAAATATGGAAGTTGAAGATTTAGAGGAAGATACGAGAGGCGTGCGTATCAAGTGAGGCAAATCTAGAAGATTCACTTACTCAAAGAATATAAAAAGAGGGAAGGGAAGTCTTTTAGGGTTAGCCGTTTTATGTAAAAAGAAAAGGATCGCAGCATCTTTTCTAATTGAGAGAGAGAGACGTGAGAGCTCCAAAAACGGGTTAGAGTAGGAATCTTGGGTGACAAACTAAGGGTAGGCTTAGGGTTGTGTAAAACCAACAAGAGAGTTGTAAACTTCTTGTAAGATTTCTAATAAAAGTTAAAACTCGGTGATGCCGAGGTTTTGAGCTATTTGTTTTGTGTTCATCCGCTTTTTCAATTGGTATCAGAGCAGGCATCTAAACCAAGTTACAACTTACAATAGGTGAAGATCCTGCGGAAAGGGTGGACACAATGGAGTTTTTAGCTGTGCAAAGAATTCCTACTCTAGAAAAAGGAAACTATGGACATTGGAAGATGATGATGAGAGCTAACATCCGTGGAATAAGTGAGGACGCATGGACAGCGGTTGAGTCCGGATGGGAATCACCAACTACCATAGGAGAAGACAAGGTCAAAGTACCTAAGGCGAAGTCTCTATGGACCGATCAAGAGAAATCGATGGCCAAATATAATGCGAAAGCCCTTACTGCCATCTTTGGTGCGGTTAATGAAGATCAATTCAAGCAAATTCAGTGCTGCGAATCCGCTAAAAAAGCTTGGGATAAGCTGAAAACGATGTACGAGGGTACAACGAATGTGAAGAGGTCGAGACTCGACATGCTTGCTTCGAAGTTTGAGACGATAAGGATGGAAGATCATGAAACCATCGAAGAATTCAGTGGGAAACTCAGCGCGATTGCAAACGAGGCTCAAAACATGGGGAAGAAATACAAAGACAAGAAGCTTGTGAAAAAATTGTTGAGGAGTCTTCCTGCCAAGTTCGACATCAAGAAAACAGCCATGGGGATGTCTCTTGATACGGACACGATTGAGTTTGATGAGGTTGTAGGTCATCTTCAAGCCTATGAGATGGAGATCATGCCAAACAAGAGCAATACGAGTCGTAGTATTGCGTTTGTCGCTGATGACAAACAAGAGATTCGTGAGCTTAAAGAGACCGTGAGTTTGATGGCTAAGAATTTCAGTCGCATGACGAGGAGGTTTGAACGTGGTACACAACGTACGTTTGACAAAGGAAAAAACAGAGACAAAGATCGTGAACGTAAGAAGAACGAGCAACAATGCCATGAATGCCAAGGTTATGGGCATTTTATACGGGAGTGTCCTACTGCTAAAAGTAAAGAGTTTAAATGTCTTGAATGCAAGGGGATTGGTCACACAAAATCAGAGTGTGTGAATTATCAAGCTAAGAAGAAGCGGTCTCACATCGGAATGAGCGAGAGTGAATCTAGTGAAAGCTCGGATGAGGAGGATGATGTCACTGGATATTGTATCTTCACAGCGAGGAATGAGGAAAATTTTGATGGAGAAATCAGTGAGGAAGACCACAAAGAAAAGGGAAATTTTTCCGAGAGTGATTCCGACACCGACGCTTCGGAAGAGGAAGAGGAATTCAACATGAAGCTTGAATTTCGCAAGCTTTATGACAATTGGTTGGAACTGAGTAGAGAGAAGATCTCATGGGCTGAAGAGAATTTAAAGCTTAAATTGTTGAATAAAAGGTTGAATGAAGAACTCAACTCTGAAATCGAGAAGAATGAAACGTTATCTCAAGAACCTGTAGAAACAAGAAAGAAGATTCAAATGTTGAACAATGGTACTAAAGATCTGAACGAGATTCTCTCAGTAGGAAGAGTTGGAAAATCCAACTATGGGTTGGGTTATAATGGAGAATCAACTTGTGGAAAGACAAATTTTATTCGTGGGAACATGACAGAAGCTGTTCCAGCAGACGTGAGAGAAACCAAAAAGTGTGATGTGAGAAGAGCAAGCTCAATAGGAAAAGTTAGAAAATCCAATTATGGTTTGGGTTATAATGGAGAATCAACTTGTGGAAAGACGAATTTTGTTCGTGGGAACATGATAAGACCTGTTCCAGCAGACGTGACAGAAACCAAAAACTGCGATGGGAGAAGTTCAGGGTGTTGGTTCTGTGGTAAATTCGGACATATCAAGAGATATTGCTATCGTTTTGCTGAGAAGATTAAGAAGATTTTGAGGAACGGAAGATTCTATCTGAATGGGAGGAAGCAATCACAAGTTTGGATCACTAAAGCAGACCTATATCCTAGCATACGAGGAGAGTCACAAGTTTTTCATGCTGCTTACACTTCCACAATTAAGCATCGGAATCAGCCATGGTACTCCGATAGTGGTGCGTCAAGATATATGACTGGGAGTAAGACCACGTTTGGAGAAGGAGCTCATGGGAATTCTAAAGGAAAAGAGATAAGGTCAGGCAACCATTGCTGCATGGGGGAACAAGCAGACGTGTGTTCCAGAATAGAAAAAGATAATCCAGGAGTGAGGCATCCAAACCTTGGAGACATGAATGCTCACAGTATGTCTAAGTTCATAAGTCAAGACCAGGCAAGAGGAGTCCCAGAACTGGAAGATGTTGACCAAATAACGAGTGGTATTTGCAATCAAGGTAAACAAATCAAAGATCAACACCAAAAGGTGCAAGAAGTTCTGATTAAGAAATTGGGTATGATTGGATATGTGATCTACTTACTGGGGCTTCAAGTAAAGCAAACTAATGATGGAACTTTCGTGTGTCAAAGCAACTATGTCAAAACTCTGTTGGAACGGTTTAGGATGAGTTCCAGCACGTCTGCATGTGTTTGAAGTTTTTGATTGAATGTGCAACCAAGCAGGGGGAGATGACCAAGACCGGTGTCCAGAAAGTGTAGATGCTGGTAGATTGAGCTTGGATGCACACATTCAGTCAAAAAGGGGGAGAATGAAAAAGGAGTGTTTTATCAAAGTGTTACAAGGTTCAAAGAAGCATGGGAAGAGGATGACGTGGCACATGGAATTAATAGAGATATATTCAAATATGGAAGTTGAAGATTTAGAGGAAGATACGAGAGGCGTGCGTATCAAGTGAGGCAAATCTAGAAGATTCACTTACTCAAAGAATATAAAAAGAGGGAAGGGAAGTCTTTTAGGGTTAGCCGTTTTATGTAAAAAGAAAAGGATCGCAGCATCTTTTCTAATTGAGAGAGAGAGACGTGAGAGCTCCAAAAACGGGTTAGAGTAGGAATTTTGGGTGACAAACTAAGGGTAGGCTTAGGGTTGTGTAAAACCAACAAGAGAGTTGTAAACTTCTTGTAAGATTTCTAATAAAAGTTAAAACTCGGTGATGCCGAGGTTTTGAACTATTTGTTTTGTGTTCATCCGCTTTTTCAGTCTCCGGTCCAGCCGTATTCATATCGTACATGGTCGCAGGTTTCTCGACACTTTTGTCGTCACTTTGTTACACTGAGTTCTCAGTTAATGTCCCTGTCGCCGGCGGAGCTTTTAGTTATCTCCGAGTTACATTCGGTACACTATTATTTTTTCTATATATTTACTTGTTTTTTCTCATTTCAAAAATATATATCTCTTTTTATTTTTTGTTATAAAGACTAAGACGAAAAATGCTTATTGACAAACAAGAATTTGAGTATTTACTCTTAGGACAAACCTCTTCACCATACAAAATGACTAAGAAAAACACTTGATATGAATTCACAACGTTAATATCACTAACAAAGCCGTTCATTTTCCACAACTTTGAGAGTATAAAAAAGAGGGAAAAGCACTATAAGAAATTTTTGTAGTATCATATATATATATTGAATATTGTTTAGCAAAAAAAATATATATATATGAGAAATTCCCTATATTATTTTTATAATATATATAGATATGTTCCCTATATATATATGTGTATAATGAATATTAATTTTAGAAATAGTTATTATAATAATTACACAAAATAGTTTTGCAAAACAAAAATTTCACTTCGCTTTAGAAAAAAAAATCACCATCATGATTTTTTTTTTATCCTTTATACCTAACTCGAAGTTAATTGCTGTATGAAGAGAAAAAGACACGCAAATAATTGTTGTTGTCAGTTGTCACAATCAGACACATCTAAGGGCATGTACATTGCATGCACATGGAGACACCATCGTGTCTTAAAACCATATAAAATTATTAAAACATATACTCTCTCTACCTTTTACTCAATTTTATACTTTCTCTTTCATCCTTTTACTCAACTTTTATTAATTTTATATTTAAACACTCTTTCTTCTTTTTAAAAACACTCCTATACATATCCAATTTTAGACACTCTCTCTTCCTTTTAGACACTTTCTACTCTTTTTACTCAAATTTTATTAATTTTATATTTCAATATACCCCACAAAAACACTCTCTTTCTTCCTTTTACAACCATTTTAATAATTTTATATTATAAAAACACACACATTAGACCCCAAGGAGTCTACAATGTGCATTAGTAACACCAGGGTGTCTAAAATCAATATAAAATTATTAAAACACACCCTCTCTCTCTTCCTTTTACTCAACTTTATACCTTCTCTTTCATCCTTTTACTCAACTTTTATTAATTTTATATTTACACACTCTCTCTCCCTTTTAAACACTCTCAAAAAGATCTAATTTAACACACTCTTCTTCCTTTTAAACACTCTCTACTTTCTTTACTCAAATTTTATATTTCAATATACCCCACAAAAACACTCTTTTAACACTCTCTTTCTTCCTTTTACAACCATTTTAATAATTTTATATTATAAAACATCCACTTTAGACCTCTTGGTGTTACAAATGCACATGCTCTAAGAGCATGTACATTGGTCCCCTCGGGGTGTCTAAAGTCAATATAAAATTATTAAAACGCACACTCTCTCTTCCTTTTACTCAACTTTATACATTCTCTATCATCCTTTTACTCAACTTTTATTAATTTTATATTTAAACACACACTCTCTCCCTTTTAAACACTCTCAAAAAGATCCAATTTAACACACTCTCTCTCCCTTTTAAACACTCTCTACTCTTTTTACTCAAATTTTATATTTCAATATATCCCACAAAAACACTCTCTTAACACTCTCTTTCTTCCTTTTACAACCATTTTAATAATTTTATATTATAAAAACACACACATTAGACCCTCAAGGGTCACCAATGTATATTATAAAAGGCTTTTCATAATTTTTTTGGTTCTTTTTTACGAATTTGATAAAGCTAAATAGACAGATCTAAAAATTCATTTCGGATAATTGAACCTTCTCAAACTGTTTCTTTTTAAGAACCAAAAAAATTTGTGCCAAAACAACCGATGCTAAGAAGAACAAAAGGCCTTGGACACGTAATGGATCTTGAAGTACTATTTCCGCATCCCCCTGACCAAACCCACCCACATTAGGATTACTTGTTAATGGTTGATCGAGTTTAATGGATTCGCCCTCTGAAACAAGAAGTTCTAGGCCTCGAGGGATAATATCAATCACTTGGCGTTCATTCGATGGATCCACTATGGTTATTTCGTATCCCCCCTTTTCTTTTCGTACAATTTTGCTTATTATCCCTCCTGCCGTAGCGTTATAAACTGTATTGTTACTTTTGCTACCATCAGGATAAATCTGACCCCTTCCCCTGTTTCCACCTACGTATATAGGATATTTTAAGAAGTGAACATCTTTATTAGTAGCAGGGTCTAGGGCAAGAATAGGAAAGGTTATTTCACTATATTTTTGACCAGGAACAGGACCTATTACAAGAATATTTTTTTTATTGGGGCGATAATTCTGAAAAGATAGATTTCCTATCTTTTCTTTCATCTCGGGTGAAATACGATCGGGGGAGGCTAATTCAAACCCCTCTGGTAAAATAAGAACAGCTCCCACATTCAAAGCTCCTTTTTTACCATTAGCTAGAACTTGTTTTAGTTGCATATCATAAGGAATTTTAACAACTGCTTCAAATACAGTATCAGGAAGTACAGCTTGTGGAACCTCAATATCCACGGGCTTACTAGCTAAATGGCAATTGGCACATACAATACGCCCAGTCGCCTCTCGTGGATTTTCATAATTCTGCTGGGCAAAAATCGGATATGCACTTGAAATGGATGCCCGAGTTATTATATATATGATGAGTGAGACAGATATGGAGCGAGTAATCTCTTCCCTTATCCAAGAAAAGGTATTTCTAGTTTGCATGGTCCAATCATTTATCCCAAAAATTTCTACAATAAAGTTAGGTAGGTCAATAATATACGTCCCTAGCCACAATTCTGCTATTTACATTTACTGACAAAATAAAAAATTGTTGTTGAAATATACAAGGAATCCCTCATGGGTAAAAAGAGTAAAGTAAATACGACTTTGATTTGGTTATGATGGATAATATAAGGTAAGAAAAATTCTAATTGGATCAGTTAATCGTTTTTTAGTCATTTTATTGCATGATAAATTACTACAAGTGACGGAGATACACGATTTAAATAACAAAAGATCCAATATTTAAAAATTGTATCAAGAATGACTGGAAAGGTAGAAACTAGACCAGATAAAATTTGTTCATAATGAGCAAACCCAAAATCTTTGTAAATATAACCAATCATTAGTTCCCAACCGTGAGGCGAATGGAATCCGATACATAAATCAGTTAATAAAAGAATCGAAAAAGCTTTAATTGTATCACTTAAATTATATAGGAATTCTTGAACCCAAGAATTCAGAATAAAAAGCTTCTCCTTACCCCAAAAGGAATAACCACTTAGAATAACGAAAGATATTAGATTTGTCGAGAAGTGCAAGATTGTATGGATATGATACTCATTGTGTATCTTGATGAATTGGATCGTTTCTTTGTGGATTCCTAGACGAAATTGTTGTAAATCGGTTTCTGGGTATTCCTTTATCATTTCATCCAGCTGGAATAGGTCTTCGAATTGTATGAATTTTTCTAGAACACTTTTTTCTTTAATATCATTCAAAAAAGTTTCGCATTGTCTAGTATTCCACCAATTAGTAATCCAAATTTTCAAACTTTTATTATAGCAGAGAGAGATCACCCAGGGAAAAAAGACTATAGATGTAAAATAAAAAAAAGGAATGAATGCTTTCTTTTTTGCCATTTTGAATCTGTGAATTGTTAATGAACCCACTGCATTTGTTTATTCTATTAGATCTAATATTTCAATCGAGCATGAGTTTCTATTCGAATTCGAATAGAATGTATTGAGGCGATTAATCCATTTTCTCTTTTTCTTTTGATTAAATACTTAGTCTTTGCTTTGAATCTAGAAAAAAATTGGATTTCCGGGATGTTATTCCCCCTTTTTTCGATCAATACTAAAAGATAAAAGAACTTTTTCAATTTTTTTAAATAAAAAAATATTATTCGAATTTTGAGACGAAGAAACTTCCTTTCTTTTCTATCAAATATATAAAAAAAATGAGCATAAAAGAATGGATGAATGTTCAATTGAAAAAAAAAAAAAAAGAATTAGAGCATGTACATTGGTAACCCCAAGGGGTCTAAAGTGGGTGTTTTATAATATAAAATTATTAAAATGGTTGTAAAAGGAAGAAAGAGAGTGTTTTTGTGGGGTATATTGAAATATAAAATTAATAAAATTTGAGTAAAAGAGACCCCAAAGTGTCTAAAAGGGAAATTGAGTGTCTAAATTTGGATCTTTTGGAGAGTGTGTTTAAAAGAAAAAAAGAGTGTTTAAATAAAAAATTAATAAAAGTTGGGTAAAAGGATGAAAGAGAAGGTATAAAGTTGAGTAAAAGGAAGAGAGAGTGTGTATTTTAATAATTTTATATGGCCTTAAGACACGAAGGTGTCTCCAATTTTTAGCAATGCACATGCCCTAACGAACATGGTACATGGATACGAGATTCCTCTCTGTTCATTCTCACACCCAGTGGCAAAGGGAGAGAGTTAGCAAGGGTGGCACTTGCCCACCATGAATTTTTTTTTTTTGTCAATTATCTTAAGAGATTTTAAATGTGCCCCTGTTGATAAATTGTTTTATGCCCCCTATTATCGGCTTTTGCCCCGGGTGAAAATAGTTTTTAGATTCGCCACTGCTCACACCATATGTGATCTTTCTTTGTCAGAATTCTAATGAAGTACATATATACACTTTAACTTTCTCTTTTTGATAAAAAAAAAATATATATGTTAAAAGTACATTCTAATGAAGGAATAAATCATACTTTGACATTTTTTTATTGGAGCAACAATACATATGCGTTCTAATTTCCTTTGGGGCCAGGTGAATTTATCGGGTATTTTGGAGGAGCCAACATACTATTAGAGTACGTTTTGTCAAACGCGGCGGTTGCGAGAAGCTTCACGGAGTATATGTGTATCGCATTTGGCGTTTCGGATCCAAACGCTTGGAGAATTAAAGTGAATGGTCTAGAGAAAGGTTATAACGAACTTGATTTTCCTGCCGTGGGTCTTGTTCTTCTCCTCACTCTCTGCCTTTGTCATAGGTAGTATTTTCCAATGAAAATTAAGTTTTAAGAAAAGAAATAATTACATGGTTTGTTAGTATGTTACACAAATAAAGACGGTTTAATCCTTTAATAAACATGTTTCAAAATGAAATTATATTTTGGAGGTGGGAGAGAAAGTACATTAGGTTTTAAGGAAAGAATACAAAATCATTTATTCTTCTATATAGTGATCAATATTTTGTCACATACATAAAAAAAAACACTAAAAGAGTCGGAATTGTATATAATTGTGTTTTATATAATTTATTGCAGCACGAAGGAATGCTCAATGCTTAACTTAGGGATGACAGTGTTCCACGTAATATTCTTCGGATTTGTAATAATCGCCGGATTCTGTCACGGTGACGGAGCCAAGGCGCTTGTGGAGCCGCGAGGATTGACTCCATACGGCGTTCAAGGAGTCGTTAACGGAGCTGCCGTCGTTTACTTCAGCTACATTGGATACGACACCATTTCAACTCTCGCCGAAGAGATACAAAATCCTTCGTTTAGTCTCCCAGTTGGAATCATCGGCTCTGTCACCGTCGTCACTGTCCTCTATTGCCTCATGTCTCTCGTACTATGCATCATGGTTCCCTACAATGAGGTAATGTATATTTGTAATGTTTAAACCGAAAAAGTTATGAATTTTCATTTATTCTAGTAAATTAAGTATGAATTTTCATTTATTCTAGTAAATTAATTATGAATTTTCATTTATTCAAGTAAAACTAAGAGTAAAAAAAAAAAACAAAAAACAAAAAAACTAAGCGTCAAGACCATACTTATAGAGTTTTTCAAAACAAAAAATGGAGTGTTTTTATTTAAATGGCCTTTAATTAGCATTTTTTTCAAAATTGTGATATTTTATTGAATAGCGTATTGTACTTATGTTGTAGATATCAAAAAGCGCGTCGTACGCGGTTGCGTTTCGGAGGGTCGGGTGGGGTTGGGCAGGGAATGTGGTCGGTGCGGGTGCGAGCCTAGGGATCGTGGCGTCGCTTTTGGTAGCGATGCTAGGACAAGCCAGATACCTTTGTGTGATCGGAAGAGCCAGGCTGGTCCCTTCATGGCTCGCCAAGGTTCATCCTTCAACCGGCACTCCCTTGAACGCCACTCTTTTTCTCGGTAAATACAACTTTGAAATTTATAACATATATTCCCAAAAATTGTATTGATAAAGTGAAACGGAACATAAATGGTAAAATGATTAAACTAGAAAAACTCAAAATCAAAGGTTACAAAATGGTGACATTTTTCAACTTATGTAAATTTGGAGAATCGCGAAATGAATAATGCATGGGATACACGACGAGTAAAATGTGATACGTAAAAACTTGTCATTCTTTAACTATGCATGTTACTAATCAGATCATATACATAGCACAAAACACACTATTATTGAAAAATTGCAAAAATACATTACGTACGTTATGTAATAAATAATGTGTGTCTTCAGGCCTATGTACAGCTTCAATTGCATTGTTCACGGACCTAGAAATAGTGATGGAGCTGATTTCACTCGGAACGCTCTGCGTTTTCTACCTAGTCGCAAATGCTCTTCTCTACCGCAAATACACTTTAACAGGCCAGAACGCACCGCTTTACACTCTCTCGTTCCTCGCCTTCCTCTCTTCTTCCGCTCTTGCATTCTCGCTCTGGTGGAAATTACACAAACCTTGGTGGGGCCTAACGATATTTTTCTCAATTGCTATAGCGGTCACTGCATTTTTTCAATACTACACGTCGTCGATTTCATCCTCGGCTAATCAAAATCTTCTGCCACCGATTTCCTCCAAATGGTCAGTGCCGTTAATGCCATGGCCAGCCGCGATTTCGGTGTTCCTAAACGTTTTTCTAATGACAACGTTGAAAACGCTGTCGTTTCAGAGATTTGCGGTTTGGACGTGCCTTGTAACGCTGTTCTACGTGTTGTATGGCGTTCATAGGACTTATGAGGCTGAAGAAGTAGGTAGAGTCGATGTTATTGAAAATCACATGACTAGCACGAGAGTGCAACCATATAAAGTGGACAGTATCCAAATGGTAATTACCTAGAAGTGTACGTTAAATCAGATGATCTTTTCGTTTGTTAAGAAGAAAAAATTGACTCTTGAAATGATATATGATTTAGCTACGATAAAGATGTTCGATTTTTTTTGATAGCAACATGTATTAAATGGAGTTTAAATTTGGATGACTCTTAAAAGATAATTGTTTAAATTTGGAGGGTGACACAACAATGACATAACAAAAACCAGTAGATTATGTTGGTAAAAAAAACAATATTGATTAGATTTCATTCATATGAGCTTACATATTACGATATAAATACTCTAGAATTATATTTACGAACATCATTCAAACAAATATCTATGAAAATAAATTATTATTAAGATGTAATCTAACATAAATATTTACCAATTTTTTATGCTTTCGAATATGATTTGTATTGCATTTCAATCATTTTTTTTGGCAATTGGAGAGACTTTTGTGTTTCAGCGTAAATTTAGAAACATGCTGCAACCATATTTTCAAAATTTTAATTATATTCGGATTGTGTGTTATAAGCTAAAAACATACATACATTGGTTTAATCACTTTTGAGTAATGTTTTATCATCTATGTTTTTACAAATTCCATGGTTTCACTTTCATGTAGTTATGTTAAAATGGATTTTAATTTCGTGGGTTTTTAATGAGCCTTTAGTAGTAGTAGTAGTGGCCTTTTGATGCATATTTTGCGTCATGAGATAGCCAAGTGAGAACTGAATAGGGCATGGACAAAGATTTTCAAGTCCCTGTAGGAGATTCGAGCAGTGCATGGCAACGACCTGCCGTTCGGGCTTGATTACGCGTAGAAACAACTTGTTTCATTAGCGCAACTTGGGTTGGATATGGTTCGTGAGGAAAAATCACATCAAGGTCTTCGACTCGACAGATTCACGACTGCAAATTACTGCTAGACAGGCATGACCCATAGGACAAGCCAGTGAAGCCACCGCTTATGACCTTAAATATGGAAGGCCTTTTTTTGTTAAATTTTTGTTATATCTATAATTAAAAAAAAAATTAATTTTTTCTACAATAATAATATTCGTAAGATTTTGTTTTTCAAATTTTGTTTTAATGTTTATGGCATTTTCTAAGCAAACATGTTAATTACTCATTTAAAAAAATTAATTTGAAATTATTAGTTAAAATTCAAAGTTGAAGCTGATAATAAAATTATTTGCGGTCTACCATATGACAAGAGAGATTGAATGGCTTAGCTTTGACATCCATTGAAACATAGATGGTTGAAAACTCGACAACATGAGTTTAATTAATGAATTTGCAGGTAAAAATACAAGGAGAGCAATATTTCAAAAATAAATTATAATTTGTTGTTTTTTTTTATTTCTTACTAACTATTTAGAATTATAAATGGTTTAATAGAGTTCAATGTGTGTTTTTATTTAAATTACTATTTTTACGGTATTGGAAAATGTACGAAAATGACACTTTTTACATATATGCATAGGGCATCCAAAATGATTTGACTGACACTGCTGCTAGTAGGCATCGTCTCTTGTCTCGTTGACATAAAGAAAAGAAAAAATTTTGAAAACCCTAATCGCAAAAATTAAAGTAGGTAGAATAAAACTCTAACGAACTGGCTTTTAATTAATCCATGGATATATACTCGACTTTTTCCTTTTTTTTTATCGTCAACGGTAACAAGAAAGAAAGAAAACCGGTATTGTGTCACGTGTTTTTAGAACGTTATCAGACGGCTATTGAGCTAAGTTTTAAAAAAATAAAATTAAAAGCAGATAGACTACCATTTTGAGGGATTATTTTCATTTATGTTACAATATAAATATTCTAGAAAAATATTTACTATTATCATTAGTATCACTCAAACAATTGTCTCTGAAAATAAATTCTTATTAAGATGTAATCTTAACATAAATATTTACCTAAATTTGAAGCTTTCAAATATGATTATTACTGCATTTCAATAATTTTCTTGGCGATTGGACAGACTTTTGTGTGTTCAGCATAAAATTCAGAACATGTTGCAACCCTTAATTTTCAATTTTACAATGATAATCGGATTGTGTTATAAGCTAAAAGCATAAATTAAGAACATGTTGCAACCATTGAATAATGTTTTTACAAATTCCATGGTTTCACATTCATCTGTTAGATCGGGCCCAAAAGGCCCATTTTAATATGGGCCATTATTTCTGTATTTGCTCGACCTCACCTCATTCATATTCAACGGCCCACTCGCAGCTGTAGCGCGTGAACTTACACGCCCCGTCGTCTCTGTTTCAGCCATTTCCCCCAATTTCGCCGATATGTCATCTCTTTGACATGGAAAAACCTTCTTCAAGCCCAGAAAAATGGCAAGCCAGAGTCTCAGTTACACTAAAAAATTCAAATCCTGATCAAATCTGGCCTCTCTTCACTGATTTCTTCAATCTCCACAAATTACTACCAACGCTCGCCACGTGTCACGGCGTCCATGGCGTCAACGGTGAACCCGGCTGCATCAGATACTGCTCCGGTTCCTCCATACGATCCAACGGCGTAGAATCATCCCCGGGTTGGTCAAAGGAGAAGCTGATCGCCGTCGATCATGTGGGGCGTACACAGAGCTACGAGATCGTGGAGAGTAACATTGGATTTGAGTCTTACGTCTCGACGGTGAGGATATCTCCACGTGGCGAAGGCTGCGTGATTGAGTGGGGATTCACCGTTGATCCCGTTGAAGGATTGTCTCTAGATGGTTTGGTGAACAAGTATGAGAAAGCACTTGGGGTAATCGCCAAGAACATGGAAGATGCTTTAACAAGAACACAATAAAGCTTAAAGAAAATGTATCGATCAGAGCTCAAAAGTTTGATCATTTTTCTCATGCAAGTATAGTGTTTGATGAAATGTCTAAGAGAGGCATTTTGAAAAGTCAATAAACTTTCTAGATGTCATATCATTGAGAACAATCAAAGTCCATCATGTGGAATGAGTGGTCTGAATTAGAATTGTCAAAGTCTTTCATATGCAAGGTAGAGAAGACAAGGTTAAAATGATTGGAGACTTTGTGTTTTACTTAAGCCTATGTTGCAGGAGCCAACAAAAAAAAAAAAGTCTGTGAAGGCAGAGAAGACAAGGTTACTAGTGCAGTCATGTCGATTGTTGTGGACGTGAATAGAGTATCAGATAGTAATCGAGATGGGAATATCTATGAGAGATTGAAGAAGGCAGCTCAAGATGGGGATATCGAAAGACTCTACGATTTGATTGCAGAAGATCCAAACATTCTAGGACACTTTGATAAAGTGCCTTTTTGTGAGACGCCACTACACATTGCAGCAGAAAAAGGGCAGACTCATTTTGCCATGGAGTTAATGACTCTTAAGCCGTCACTTGCTCTAAAGCTAAACGTGTCAGGTTTCAGCCCAATGCACTTAGCTCTGCAAAACAACCATATTCGGATGGTGAGAGGGTTTATAGCAATTGACAGTGGCTTAGTCAGCATCAAAGGAAGAGGAAGGATTACTCCTTTGCATCACGTGGCTCGAATAGGTGATGCGGAGTTGTTGAGTGAGTTTTTGTTTGCTTGTCCTTCTTCTGTAGAAGATTTGACGATTAAGTGTGAGACAGCTGTGCACGTTGCTTTGAAGAACCACCAAATTGAAGCATTTAAGGTTCTCTTGGGATGGCTTAAGAGAGAAAACATGGAGGAAATCTTGGACTGGAAGGATGAAGATGGTAACACAGTCTTCCATATTGCTGCTCTAAATAACCAAACTGAGGTATATGTCTCTCTAGTGATATATATAGTTTTTCACTTTCCCGGAAATTGATATGCTCTCATCTTGCTCTAGTGTCGAAATTGGTGTGTGGGAATCGGCAATTATTTTTTGCTTTCTTATGACAGTGAGTGGAGTTAGTCATCCCATAAGCTCAGTGTATATTTGTTTATGTCTCATCTTCTTATCAATGTTGGAATTTTATTACTTGTTCCTAGAATTCTGGGTGATGTCCACTCGATTTTGCAGGTCATGAAGTTGCTTCGTAGAAGCGTTAAAGTAAACGCCAAGAACTTGGATGGAAAAACTGCAACGGACATACTCCAAACTGACCAATCTCCTCGCTTTCCCAGAGCAAGCAGATTTCTAGGCATTGCTAAAGAAAGACTATTTTGTGGTTCCACAATGACTCTCGCGGGATATTTGAGTAAGAAACTATCCTTTATTGAGAAACGGAGCACTCTCTTGGGGTTGACCAATGTGAGCAGGACTAGTCACAGATCTGTAAGTACTACAGACAGCCGCAGTGTGATACTTGTGGTGGCTATACTGATAGTTACAGCTACATACCAAGCCGGTCTGAGTCCTCCTGGCGGATTTTGGCAAGAGGATTCCCCAAATTTAAGAGGTAGGCGTAGTCACGTTGCTGGACAAATGACTATGGAGTTCTACAGTGCCTCATATTTTTTTGTACTCAACGGAATTGCCTTCTGCTCATCTCTATATGTGATCATGATTCTCATAGTTGGACTCCCCTTGTGGAAGGTCCTCTATGGTTCGACTGCAGCTCTAGGGATCGCTAATGTTGCAACCTTTTTCAATATATTTCCGAGTTCACGAAACATCGTCGAGTATATCATACGGGGCCTCATCGTCCTCGGTTATCCAGTAACTGTAGCATCCATAGTTTTTGCTCCATTTGTAGCATTCTTTGTCAATAAGTATCGTAGGCGCCGAGTGGACTTTCCGGCGAAGTTCTTCAGCTTACCTCATGAGCTATCATGATGAAGCCTAAATCGTTTAGCAATAGCTACATACCAGGCTAATCTTAGTCCTCCTGGTGGATTTGGCAAGAAGATTCAAAGCCCGGAGATAGCAATAGACACTTTGTTGGAGAGATGATTGTCTGTGGATTTATAGTAACTGCTCCGTTTGTGGCATCCTTTCTCAATAAACGTCGGAGGCGCAGAGTGTACCTCATGAGCTTTTGTAATCAAACGTGAAATGTTCACTGAGTGTTTATTTAAGTCTTGGTTAGTCTAGTATTTGGTTGTGGAAGTTTTGTTAAGATTTGAGTTTGTATCCATTTGTTTCATTGTACTACTTTAAATTGAATTTTCAGTAACGAAATCTTTTTTTCGGACATGGCGACTGGGATATACTCAAATTCTCCTGTGACGCCGGTCATGATCAAACAAACGGTCATGATCCGAAACTTTAAAAACCGTTGGACATAGTGTATCGAAAACAATTGTTGCAACCCTTTTTTTCAATTTTACTATGATTATCGGATTGTGTTATAAGCTAAAAACATAAATTAAGAACATGTTGCAAACCATTGAGTTATGTTTTTACAAATTCCATGGTTTCACTTTCATGTGTTTGACCGGGCCTAAAATGGCCATCTCAATTTGGGCCTTTATTTATTTATCTTCTCGAGCTCACTTCATTCATATTCAACGGCCACTCGCAGCTATAGCGCGTGAACTTACACGCTCCGTCGTCTCTGTTTCAGCCATTTCCCCCAAATTCGCACATCTCTGGGTGATTTCTGCTCAATTTTGCAGGTCATGAAGTTGCTACGTGGAACCGTCAAAGTAAAAGCCAAGAACTTGGATGGTAAGACCGCGATGGACATACTCCAAGCTCACCAATCTTCTCTTTCCCCTGAAGCAAGGAGCCTATTCCACAGTGCTAAAGAAAGACTACTTTTTGGTACCACAACTACTCTTGCGGGATATTTGAGCAAAAAACCATCGTCTATCGAAAAATGGAACAATCTCTTTGGGCTAACCAATCTGATGAGCAAGAGCCGACAAAGATCTCGGAATAGTAACGACAGTGGCAGTGTAATACTTGTGGTGGCTATACTGATAGCAACAGCTACATACCAGGCTAATCTTAGTCCTCCTGGTGGATTTTGGCAGGATGATTCCAAGCCCGGAGATAGCAATACGCACTCCGCTGGAGATATGACTATGTCTTTCTACGAAGCCATATTTTTTTATATCCCGAACGGAATTGCATTCTTCTCATCTCTATACGTGATCATG
Source organism: Draba incana (assembly GCA_963576765.1). Taxonomy (NCBI): domain Eukaryota; kingdom Viridiplantae; phylum Streptophyta; class Magnoliopsida; order Brassicales; family Brassicaceae; genus Draba; species Draba incana. Next base: position 1,143,649 of record OY755208.1, read on the forward strand.
ATCCTCACAGTTGGACTACCTATGTGGAAGGTTATTGCTAATTTCGCATTGTTAAACATTACATTCCCAACTTCAGATGGCACACCTGGCCCTGCGTATATCATACTGGTCAGTAGTTTTCTCTTCGCGTACCCTGTGATTACAGGATTTATTGTATGTGCTCCGTTTGTGGCATTCTTTCTCAATAAACGCCGCAGGCGCAGAGTGGACTTCCCGGCCAGGTACTTTAGCACACCTCATGAGCTATCGTAATCATACATGAAACGTTCAAAGAGTGTTTATTATTTAAGCCTTGGTTAGTCTAATAGATGGTTGTGGAAGTTTGGTTAAGATTTGAGTTTGTATCCATTTGTTTCATTGTACTACTCTAAATTGAATTTTCTGCTCATTGACTGTGATAATAGCTTATGTAACTTACAAATTACAATGATAAGATGCATATAAAAGACCTAAAGCCTAAGCAATTTGAGAAATTCTCTATGTAAGAGGAATGGAGGCAAGAACTCAAGGCTTTGTAGGATAAGGAGGCTTAGATCGACATGAATTTATGTAGCTTTTAGACAGCTTGTAGCTGTTCCTCATGAAATTGATGGAACCAATCCAAATTTGTATTAGTGAAAAAGAGTCTGTTTTAGCTTTTATCGGGAATCTAGATAATCAACTAAAACATGTACTCTTAAATAAATGATGTAAAGTAGCTTAGCAAACATTAATCAATCAATCAATTAGTTTGAAACATAAAACTGTCACAAACTGTTAGGTCCGACATAGAATCTGAGAGAAACGAAATACTGCAAAAATTGTTTTTTTGTTCAAAATAAGAAATGATTCAATAAAAAGGTGTAAAAAGCTAATGAATCGAACAATCTCAAGCAGAATGCTCCTCGACCACATTTCCAGCCATACATTCAGGATACTTGAAAGGGAGACCTACTACGGGCTGATCATTACACACGCCTTGACTAGCCAACCCAAATGCATATCCTAAAGCCACACCTACGGGAACAGCCACCGCATTTCCAACTTGGATATACCTGGAACGGAAAAAACAGTTTTTCATATTAAACTCTTCCAAATGCCAAAACCAAACGTCAAAATCTATAAACATAGGTTGGAACTAAAGTCTTACTTTTCCTTTATCGACCCACACAACTTATAGAAATCAGGGAACCCTTGTAATCTGGCGTTCTCACGGACAGTCAACACCCGATCTTGCACTGGATGGATTAAAGTCTGCTGAAAACCAGTTTTAATGAATAATATCTCAAAGGTGCACAAAAAAGCAAATGAAAAAAATCTAGAAAAAGATTTTACCTGGTTGTGAGGTTCAGCCCTCGTCACAACCGTATTAACGATTTCATCCCAGGACAAACGACCAAATGGCCTGAAAATTCAGATAGTAGATGAATTACTTTACGAATCTAACATTTACAAGCTAATTGAAATAGATGCATATTAGGTAAAGAAGGTTACTTTTTGGATCGGCCATGGACGAAAGTCATTGCATAATCAGGAACCTAAAGAAAACACACAAATATGTCATAAACAATCTGCAAAAATCCACAAATTTGACTCAAAATTGATTCATACATACCAGAAATTTTCCAGATTTCAGTTTAGGTCGCTCTATAGAAGGATCAAATTTGACTCTATTGTTTTCAACTAAAACCCCTTTCAAATCTCTAAAACATGCCCCCTGTAGCAGCAGTAAAAATACATTAATATGAATAAAGAGATTTATTTACACGCTGAAACCATCAAAGCAGAAGACGATAACATCAAAAGATAACCACACACCTTCTTCATTGGAATTTGACAAACCCGTTCAAGATCGTCTTCTGATAGTTCAAGTGGTTGGTGATCATAGAGAATTCTTGCCTGTGAAGAACCTCCACCTTCCATGGGGATTATGGACTCTGAAACAAGAATATCCGTTAATAATTAGAGGTAAATGTATACTGCCAAATCTATGGATTTTGAAGATTCTCACCAGATCTACCAAGACTTATATACTTCTGAAAGTCAGTTTGGGTTCCTGTCTCATAGTTCCTTTCATCTTTTTCCTCAGAATTTTTCACCTGCAACGTAAAAGAAGCATTGAAACAATGACATTCAAACATAAAATTGATTTTCTCTAACTAAAAGGACCATTTTAAAAGATTAGATTTACTAAACACACTGGTGGAAGATCACTTAAAGCATCAGCAAGGGTAAGAGCATCTTCTAGCTTACTATCCTTTTGGTTATGTCCAACTAGTATCTCCTGCATTTAAAACCAAATGGAAAAAGCAATTCAATAACAGTATCATTTTATGAGATTTAAAATCAGAACCGCCCACATTATCAAAAAATATTGACTTGCCTCAAATTCTGTAGGTATTGAGCGTTTGTTGAGAATCTCATGAGTAGGCAAAGGGTATGGTGGCAGTTTCTGTTTACCAGATTATGAGAGCAGTAAAAGATAACATCTTCCAAAACAATATGTATAGGTACTAATTATTATGTTAAAAACATTTACCACTGATGGTTGCGCGCCCCAAAGGAATACTCGGTTTCTGACTTGAGGAACTCCGTAAGATCCAGCGATCATCATTCCTAATCTCGTTTGATAGTTCATCGCAACTAGTCGAGCAACCGCATAACGAGCCAAAAACCCTTCCGCAAACTTTAGAAGATCAACAACATTTTCCATGAGGACATAGTTTGGCTTGAGGTAATCAATAATGTCCATATACACTAGCAACTGCTTGTTTTTGTCATCTTCGAGCGGTGCATCTGGAGTTCGGAAACGGTTAAAGCCACTGACCCCTTGACAAGGAGGACCTCCACACACGAAATGGACACTACCCTGAAAATAAAACAAAGTTGGAAGCGAAAACCATATAACTTCAGAGAATGTATTCTTTAGAACAAAACAAAACTATTAAAAACGATCATTGTTCTGCTTGAAAGGAATAAATGTCTTAGTTAGGGCTATACGGACTCGAACCGTATAATTGGATATGCTTTATTCATCAAACACATAAGTAAGCATTGATAAAAAGGATCAAAAACAGCTAAACATACTAATACAAAGCAGGTAAAATACTTACAGGAAGGGGTAAAAGGTTTGACTCAAATCCTTTTGTCACGAATTCTTTTAGTTTATCTTTGCACTTTCTGATATATATAAAGTAAAACATATCAGTAACGATAAAACATCAAAAAACAAAAGGAGAAAGATTGAGTAGTAAACTAGTAATATGGTAAAAGATACCTCAATCCATCGTATGGCTCCCATGTATCGTCTTCGGGGCCATAACCCTTCCAACGAACCTGTTAGTATCAAAATAAAACAGAAATTAGAGTTCATAATACATTCCAGAGGATAAAAGCTGTTTAAACCTAATGGTGAACCGAATTTATACCTTAAGATGAAGTGCATGTTCCTTAATTCCTTTGGGATCTCCGTAAGAGATTGCGAGAAACTCTTCTACCTCGAACTCTTCGGGTGGCATTTCACTACTATCATTATCACCAACTGCCTCATTTTTTTCGTCGCCATTTTCTTCCTCATCTTCCGAATCACTATCCGGTTCTAACGGCTCTACACAGTTAATCAAGGAAAACTTTTGGCAAAGTTTTCTCCAATCTTTGAGCAACATCAAAAAGTCTTCTGCAGCTTCATTTCTGACCTGCTCAAACATTCAAAAATCGTCTTTGATTACATGTAAGGACATTGGATCCACTTTCTTTCACATTATGCAGAATCAGCACAATGAAATTACCTCAGTTTCAGGATGATTCCGTTGTAAACTTTCACAAGCAAAGCTGTTAATATCCACAGCCCATTTCTGCAGATCAGCTTAAGTTAAATCTTGCTCAAATAGGACACAAATGTTGATGTAGAACATGTTGAATATAAAACAGTGAGTATTCATGGAAATTTGCATACCGTAATCAGTTTAACGCCAGAGAGGGAAGCACCTGCACACAAACCAGTCGACATAGCTCCGCAACCGCAGTAAAGGTCCAGTAAAAACTTTTCACTCTTCTGCGGAATTTCAACGCAATTTGAGTCGCGTTCACTTGAGACTGTCGATGAGGCCTCGGGATCTGCGTTGGACAGAAATTACCAGCTTGCTTAACCCACAGAAACTAAAGCTTGAAATGACTAAGGTAGATAATATAAGATATTGCTCATATAAAAACCAACTCAAGGATAAGTAATTAACATAGACAGGAAATTCAAGTACCATCATTTGCACTTGAAAAGGTAAGATGTTCCAGCTCATACTTCATATCGTAGTAAAAATCACATGGAGGTATAATTCTCTCATCAGTTCCTGAAACAATCTGTTGTAACAAAACAAAAAAAGCGTAAGAAGTTGAATCGTTAAACTTTTCATTCAATGTGCACAGTAATTGATACCTTTGCAGGAACTTTAACAATGTTAACGCCTGAGTAAATACACGTGAGCGGATTATCATCGTGGACATTCGACAGAAACACTCGATTAGATTGAACATGCTTTGCTTGACCTTTGATTACCTAGTCAACACAAACGAAAGCATCAAATTAGCATAAGCAAAGAGACATTTATACCAAAAGAAGAGCAAAAACCTATAATTAAACATCTCACCGTATCCGCTGGATAGTAGAACCAACGAGCTCTAAAATACGGTTCTCCCTCAGTCGTTTCAAAAAACTCGACTATTTTCGCAATGAAATTGGGCTTACCCTCTTCAGACTACATCAAAAATATCCCATTTTATACATCAGATTCATTTCATTGTATCTATCTCCAAGTTCCATAGCAACAAAAAAACTCAAACAGAGAAATAAATAACCATGGAAAATCAGATATATCGAATCAAGCATTTACCGTGACATAAACATCATCTCCAAGATTGAATTTTACACCATCGACCATGGCTTGAAGATAGTGACGTTTCGCCTGGATTTTCTCCTTATCGTCACTGTATATAGAAACAACCGGAGAAGATTTACTAATCAGAAACCATAGAAGAAGAATATCGAAGATTTTTAAACAGAGAACTTACCGATTGTTCGGAATTTCGACAGTCACATCAGCTAATCTCGCTTTTGCAAATTTGTAACGGAAAGGCCATCTGCTCAGAGCTTCTGCGGCGGCGATGGGGTTTCCGACGAAGCAGAGATCGGGGTCCGGTTCAGCCCGCTTGTTTTTCGATTTTCCGGTCATGATCTGCGTCGTCGGAGGAAAATTAGAGAGAAGATGAATCGACGAAGAAAATGAATAAAGAGAGAATAAGAGGAAGATATTAATTTTGGAAATGGTTTTGTGAAAATAAAAGAGGATAAAGAGCCAATTTCAAAATTTGGATCAATTTTCGAAGCGGGATAATCTCAAATCTCGCCGCTCATTTTTTATTATTATTTCCTGTAAATTAAATTTAGATCCCCCATACGTTTTGTAATTTCAATTTTAACCTCGTTTTTTTTACTATGTGCAAATGATCCTAATGGGCCTAATATTAAAGCCCATAAAGTGATCAGAATTGGTACTCTGCATCCGGTTTGGTCGTTGGTTCAACACTTGACCAATCGTTAACTCATCAAGCTATGAGTCTATGACAATGAGTAGGAGTTACAGATAAAGAACCTTTAAGGAACCTGAGTCAAAAAAAATTAATATTCTTGACGAGGATGATGGACTTATGAATACTATTTCTACGTTAAGCTTATTGGTGGTTGCAATTGTTGAATTTTATCGGGAGCCATTGGTGGGAATTTTGAAATTTGGTTTTCTGGGCCATGCATCTATAGTGTTCGACGAAATGTCCAAGAGAAGTTGGGAACTGCCCTTTTACCTGGACCTGCCTGGATAGGATTAAGTTTCTATCTCCATTTTCAGTTAACATATCAGCCCAGCTACGAACTCAAGATCTCTGCTCATTATTGCAGTCCCAGGTATGAACTTAAGATCCCACTCCTAGTTGGAGTAGATTGGTATTTGTTATGATTATGATTTGGAATTTAATAATTCTGAAATTTGGTTACTTTCCTTTCTGGGTGAAATGGTGGTTGTTCATAATGTTCACATCTCCATCACACTGATTAAGAAGGCATCTCCCATGTAGTATTTAGACATTCAGTTGTTGCTTTCAACACATTTTATTTTGTCATTTTAGTATTGTTTACCATTTTAAGTTTTTTATTTTTTTTTTTCCATCTGGTGAATTTTATTAAAAACACGGTGAAATACTTAAGCCAGCGACTAACAGATTAGCACCGGAGTTCTGAAGCCCTGCGAAAGGGAGACGGTGAAATGCAACAACTACTATGAAGCCTTATGAAATAAACACATACATATCACAACTACACATACAAACTCGATCCACAAAGGAGAGTCATATGTGATACAACCGAAAGACCAAGACTGTAAATTACACTAAACATAAAGCAAACCTTTCGCCTCTGCTAACTTACCATGTAGGACCGCCCGTCAAAACCTAAAAACTGAGCCGAAGAACCACTAGGGAGGACTAGATGAACACACCATTTTAAGTTTATATATCACCATTTTTAAAAATACTCTTTCACAATTACCAATTTTAGGCCTTATTTTCTTTTCTAGTACTGTCTTTAAAATAGTTAGTTTCAATGGTTTCAGTGACAAAGACTTAATTGTGTTTTACCACTCTGTGTAGAAGGCTAAAATAAATTATTTTGCAAACTTTATAGAAAGAAAATTACTTTCTACAATATGCTAAACTGTGAATATTTATTTTGAAAAGTCATTAATCCATCTAGTTGTCATATTACTGTGTAGAAGACTTTTTAGTTGACCTAGTAGATACATGAAAACTTAGTGGTCTGGAAAGCAAGGAGTTGACTGGAGACTTTGTGTTTTGTACTAAGTCTGTGTTGCAGGAGCAAAACTTAAAAGGAAAAAAAAATTGAGGAAGAAGGGTGGATAATTAGTGGAGTCATGTCGGTTGTTGTGGATGTCAATGGAGTATCAGCTAGTAATCAAGATGAGAATATCTATGAGAGATTGAAGAAGGCAGCTCAAGATGGGGATATCGAAAGACTCTACGATTTGATTGCAGAAGATCCAAACATTCTAGGACACTTTGATAAAGTGCCTTTTTGTGAGACGCCACTACACATTGCAGCAGAAAAAGGGCAGACTCATTTTGCCATGGAGTTAATGACTCTTAAGCCGTCACTTGCTCTAAAGCTAAACGTGTCAGGTTTCAGCCCAATGCACTTAGCTCTGCAAAACAACCATCTTCGGATGGTGAGAGGGTTTATAGCAATTGACAGTGGCTTAGTCAGCATCAAAGGAAGAGGAAGGATTACTCCTTTGCATCACGTGGCTCGAATAGGTGATGCGGAGTTGTTGAGTGAGTTTTTGTTTGCTTGTCCTTCTTCTGTAGAAGATTTAACGATCAAGTGTGAGACAGCCGTGCACGTTGCTGTGAAGAACCACCAGATTGAAGCATTTAAGGTTCTATTGGGATGGCTCAAGAGAGAAAACAAAGAGGAAATCTTGGACTGGAAGGATGAAGATGGTAACACAGTCTTCCATATTGCTGCATCACTTAATCAAACTGAGGTACATGTCTCTTTGGTCATATATATAGTTCTGCCAGAAAAAGTATTGTTCAGATATTGAAAATAAATTGATATGCTCTCATCTTGCTCTAGTGTCGAAAATCGAAATTGGTGTGTGGGAATTGGCAATTATTTGTTGCTTTCTTATGAAAATTCATGGGTTTCTGTGGCAGTGAGTGGAGTTAGTTATCCCATAAGCTTAGTGTATATTTGTTTATTACTTCTTCCTAGAATTCTGGGTGATGTCCACTCCATTTTGCAGGTCATGAAGTTGCTTCGTAGAACCGTTAAAGTAAACGCCAAGAACTTGGATGGAAAAACTGCAACGGACATACTCCAAACCCACAATTCTCCTCGCTTTCCCAGAGCAAGCAGACTTCTCCGCATTGCTAAAGAAAGACTATTTTGTGGTTCCACAATGACTCTCGCAGGATATTTGAGCAAGAAACCATCCTTTATTGAGCAACGAAGCTCTCTCTTGGGGCTGACCAATCTGAGCAGAACTAGTCACAGATCTGTAAGTACTAGTGACAGCCGCAGTGTGATACTTGTGGTGGCTATACTCATAGTTACAGCTACATACCAAGCCGGTCTCAGTCCTCCTGGCGGATTTTGGCAAGAGGATTCCCCAAATTTAAGAGGTAGGCGTAGTCACGTTGCTGGACAAATGACTATGGAGTTCTACAGTGCCTCATATTTTTTTGTACTCAACGGAATTGCCTTCTGCTCATCTCTATATGTGATCATGATTCTCATAGTTGGACTCCCCTTGTGGAAGGTCCTCTATGGTTCGACTGCAGCTCTAGGGATCGCTAATGTTGCAACCTTTCACGATATATTTCCGAGTTCACGAAACATCGTCGAGTTTATCATACGGGGCCTCATCGTCCTCGGTTATCCAGTAACTGTAGCATCCATAGTTTTTGCTCCATTCGTAGCATTCTTTGTCAATAAGTATCGTAGGCAACGAGTGGACTTTCCGGCGAAGTACTTCAGCGTACCTCATGAGCTTGAATAAGTATCGTATTCAAGATGGTGTTTTATAGTCTGGAATCTGCTCTGCTTTCAGGAATTCCCTGTTACTTTTGTTTTCTGTTATAAGTCTCTGTTTATGCATGATTTCTTTAAACATTTTATGTAAGATTGTGTGTTGTGTGCCCATGTTATTGTTTCAGTGTACTTTTCTTTGGGGACGATGTTTATCCCTCTCATAAGCTATAATTTATTGAGTGATAATTATTAATCTGAAACTAACAACGATACCAAACTCATAAGACCAATTCCCTAACTTCTGCTGCATTCATTTGCTTACCTATTTTGAAAGGACTTTAATTACCTAGTGAATAAAATGAACATCAAATTAGTAGAAGCAAGAGACATTTGTACCAATAGAAGAGCCAAAAAAACTTCAAACGCAAGAACATCAAATGTTTCTGGATTTTCTCAACGGATCTCTACGTCAAATTTTGGATCAATTTTCGAAGCGGGAAAATCGTAAAATTTCGCCGCTCATTTTTTTAATTATTTCCTTTCCAATTCTGTATAAATTAAACTTAGATCCCCCTTACGTTTTGTAATTTCAATTTGAGAAAATTACTCAAATCCCATGGAACTATGGTTATATGACTAGAATACCATATATCTTTAAAAAAATACTCAAATCTTTTCACACCTCTAGTAAATTACGATAAACACTCTTGATTAGTTTTTCTTAATTGAAATTATTGTTAATTAAAAAATAAAAAAACAAATCCACGTCAGTGTAACCGTGATCAGAAAAGAGAGAAGTTTCAAAGGAAAAAAAGAAAAAAACCACAAACTTTCTCAACTGTCTTCTCCGTTTAAGATTCTTTCGAAATCGACATTGTTTCTTTCCTCGTGATCGTCTTCTCTCCGCAATTGAAATCGTCTTCCCTCGTACTCGTCGTCGCCGAAAATCGTCTTCTCTCGTAATCGTCTTATCCGCAGTCGGTCGCCTGTAATCGTCTTCGCAAGGTAGGTTGTTGCGGAGTTGGAGGTTTTTTTATTGCGGCTGAGTTATAAATTATGTTGTGTCTGAGTTAGGGTTTTTTTGCGGCTGAGTTATCAATTATATTGTGGCTGAATTAGGGTTTTTTGCGGCTGAGTTATAAATTATGTTGTGGCTGAGTTAAAAATTATGTTGTGGGTGAGTTATAAATTGTGTCTGAGTTAGGGTTTTTTGCGGCTGAGTTATAAATTATGTTGTGGCTGAGTTATGGTTATATTGCGGCTGAGTTATATATGTTGTGGCTGAGTTATAAATTATGTTGTGGCTGAGTTATGGTTATATCGCGGCTGAGTTATAAATTATGTTGTGGCTGAGTTATGGTTATATTGCGGCTGAGTTATATATTATGTTGTGGTTGAGTTATAAATTATGTTGTGGCTGAGTTATGGTTATATTGCGGTTGAGTTATATATTATGTTGTGGCTGAGTTATAAATTATGTTGTGGCTGAGTTATGGTTATATCACGGCTGAGTTATAAATTATGTTGTGGTTGAGTTATGGTTATATTGCGGCTGAGTTATATATTATGTTGTGGTTGAGTTATAAATTATGTTGTGGCTGAGTTATGGTTATATTGCGGCTGAGTTATAAATTCATCATCTTCTTCGTCTTCTTCGCCTACTTCATTTTCTTCGACTACTTCATTTTCTTCGCCTACTTCATCTTCTTCGCCTACTTCATCCTCCAAATTGAAACCATCATAACTCCCACCGTAATCTTCATATCTAGATTCAACTTCTGAGCTATAAGTGAATAAACTTTTATTATTCTCTCTCGCTCCGTCATTCCGACTAATTTCAAAGCTTTATTCGAGACCATGTAGCTCAGTTGAATCTGATGGACTCGACTCCTTCAATCCGTAATCATCGAGTACTATCATATCTGTGTTTCTTAACCCAGTTACCGGAAACTTTATAGAAAGAAAATTACTTTCTACAATATGCTAAACTGTGAATATTTATTTTGAAAAGTCATTAATCCATCTAGTTGTCATATTACTGTGTAGAAGACTTTTTAGTTGACCTAGTAGATACATGAAAACTTAGTGGTCTGGAAAGCAAGGAGTTGACTGGAGACTTTGTGTTTTGTACTAAGTCTGTGTTGCAGGAGCAAAACTTAAAAGGAAAAAAAAATTGAGGAAGAAGGGTGGATAATTAGTGGAGTCATGTCGGTTGTTGTGGATGTCAATGGAGTATCAGCTAGTAATCAAGATGAGAATATCTATGAGAGATTGAAGAAGGCAGCTCAAGATGGGGATATCGAAAGACTCTACGATTTGATTGCAGAAGATCCAAACATTCTAGGACACTTTGATAAAGTGCCTTTTTGTGAGACGCCACTACACATTGCAGCAGAAAAAGGGCAGACTCATTTTGCCATGGAGTTAATGACTCTTAAGCCGTCACTTGCTCTAAAGCTAAACGTGTCAGGTTTCAGCCCAATGCACTTAGCTCTGCAAAACAACCATCTTCGGATGGTGAGAGGGTTTATAGCAATTGACAGTGGCTTAGTCAGCATCAAAGGAAGAGGAAGGATTACTCCTTTGCATCACGTGGCTCGAATAGGTGATGCGGAGTTGTTGAGTGAGTTTTTGTTTGCTTGTCCTTCTTCTGTAGAAGATTTAACGATCAAGTGTGAGACAGCCGTGCACGTTGCTGTGAAGAACCACCAGATTGAAGCATTTAAGGTTCTACTGGGATGGCTTAAGAGAGAAAACAAGGAAGAAATCTTGGACTGGAAGGATGAAGATGGTAACACAGTCTTCCATATTGCTGCGTTAAATAATCAATCTAAGGTATATGTCTCTCTGGTCATATATATAGTTCTGCCAGACAAAGTATTGTGATAGAGTTTAGATATAAGAACTTCTCAAAAACTCAATTCCAACTTATTATTAATATTAAAGTAGTTAAACAAGAACTCGATACACTTTTGGATTCAAGAAAACTTAAGAACCGTCGGCCTAACCCGAACAAATTCTCCTCAAGACAATAGTCTCTTCTCTAAAACCCAAAAGCTAACCTAGAACGCAAAACCTCAAACGACTTATAAAGAAAATAAATGTAAATAAATCTTTAAAGAATAAGAAAGTTTCCTTTCTTATCCATCTTTCTCCACGTCCTCTTCATCAATACTAACGAGCTTGATCAAGCTTATCATATTGTTCAGATATTGAAATTGGTGTGTGGGAATTGGCAATTATTTGTTGCTTTCTTATGAAAGTTTATGGGTTTCTGTGGCAGTGAGTGGAGTTAGTTATCCCATAAGCTTAGTGTATATTTGTTTATGTCTCATCTTCTTATCAATGTTGGATTTTTATTACTTCTTCCTAGAATTCTGGGTGATGTCCACTCAATTTTGCAGGTCATGAAGTTGCTTCGTAGAACCGTTAAAGTAAACGCCAAGAACTTGGATGGAAAAACTGCAACGGACATACTCCAAACCCACAATTCTCCTCGCTTTCCCAGAGCAAGCAGACTTCTAGGCATTGCTAAAGAAAGACTATTTTGTGGTTCCACATTGACTCTCGCGGGATATTTGAGCAAGAAACCATCGTTTATTGAGAAACGGAGCACTCTCTTGGGGTTGACCAATCTGAGCAGGACTAGTCACAGATCTGTAAGTACTAGTGACAGCCGCAGTGTGATACTTGTGGTGGCTATACTCATAGTTACAGCTACATACCAAGCTGGTCTCAGTCCTCCTGACGGATTTTGGCAGGAAGATTCAAAGCCCAAAGATGGCTCATACTATACTCACTTCGCTGGGCAAATGATAATGTCTTTCTTTGGTGCGTCGTATTTTTTTATCCTCAACGGAATTGCCTTCTTCACATCTCTATATGTGATCATGATTCTCATAGTTGGACTCCCCATGTGGAAGGTCCTCTTTGGTTCGACTGCAGCTCTTGGGATCGCTAATCTTGCAACCGTGGCCATTACATTTCCGAGGCCAGAAACCAATGCCGACAGTGTCATAATGAAGCTCCTTTTCGTCGGTTATCCAGTGATTGTAGCATCCATAGTTTTAGCTCCATGTGTGGCATTCTTTGTCAATAAGTATCGTAGGCAATGAGTGGACTTTCCGGCGAAGTACTTCAGCTTACCTCATGAACTAGAATGATGAAGCCTGAAGAATTCAAGATCGTTTGTTGTCTGGAATCAGCTCTGCTTCCAGATTTTGCTTTGTGACTTTTGGTATCTGTTATTTGTCAGTACATGTTTGTGATGGGTTTGTTTTTTAACTTTATGTAAGATTGAGTTTGTGTGCCTATGTTAAAGTCGACTGCTCTGGATGGGTCTTTGTATTATGCATGTAAAACACAATGTTAATATAAGATGGCTTCAAAACCAAACGACCTCAGGCCTTTTTACCTGGACCTGCCTGGATAGGATTATTCCTGCAAGTCGAAAAGCTTCTAAATTTCTGCAGAAGAATATCATTCTGGATATCTCTTCTAGATCAATATGGAGATAGCTACTTGAAAGGATCAGGGACATAGACACTTAAAAAGGGACATAGATACTTAAGACGGGTCCATGCAGCCTTGAAGGCTAAAGGAGAAGTGGTCATTAATGAGATGATGCAGAAAACGCAGAAACTCTTCCCTGGAATAATTCCATGGAAGAGTACTGATCCGCCGGACATCTAAGTTCCTCGTCACAGTCAAGCTAATGACCAAAAACAAGCGCTTAGTGGGAGGCAACCCACTTGTGAGTCATTTATTTACGTTTTATTTTATGTTCTTTTACAGTTTTACGTTTGGTTTTTGTTTTTGGTTTTGATTTTCGGGAATTCGAACGTTTAAACGCAAGTGAGAATGAACTTCAGATGAAGGTGTCGAGCGACACCATATGGAGCATCGCTCGACACCAAGTAAAATCGTGTTCGGATCGACATGAACTTCAGTCGCTCGACGCGACAATTTCCCAGGTGTCGATCGACACTGAGGTAGTGTCGCTCGCCCCTGTCTCCAGGGATGAATTCTCACTTTATTTTTGGATCGTTTCGTTTTCCTATTTATTTCTTTTCACCAATCTTAGGCTTAATAACACTGGGGACAATGTTGTTTAAGTCTGGGGAGGTAGTTGCTGATGTTGTGTTTTATTTTGAATTTTTGAGTCTGTTTTTAAAATTTTTCGGGTCGAAACTCCCCTTTCCATTTACTTTGAACAGCACTCAAGGACCATTTCCAATGCAAGTTGGCTGGTTTTACTAAAGTGGGTAACTGGAAGTGGATCGGTTTAACGGAGCGAGTTCAGATTTCTGGAGAACGCCAGAAAGACGTTGCAGACCCCGCCCTAATGAATCTCTAATCTCTTGTCAAGGGCGTTGGAAATCGCAAGACTTGATTCAGCTTCCAAACACTTGAAAGCAAGGACGGACCGCTCTTGAAACTTCTTCCCGAATGACGAATACAACTGTCCTAGATCAAAAAGAAAAAGCCTCATGACCCTGTCTCCACAAGAACAATAGTAGTGAACGGTGATCTAGTGAAGTCATAGAGATGCCAAGGATCTAATAATAATAAAAAAAATCTACAGAAAAGTGTAGTTCAAGGAGAAAAGTGCAAATCCAAAATCAGAAAAAACTTGAAGAAAAAGTTCAAAAATGGGCAGTGCATCTCTATGATATCCTTAATTGGATACAGTTTCAGAGGGAAGAGAGAGGGTGAAACGCAGGAAAGTGTTCAAGGAAGTGAAAGAATCTAGAAGGTCCAGCGATCGATATTCCCTCGATGAGACCGCACCTAATTAAACTAAAGGGGTTTGCAACTGAAAGTCTGAGTTTCTCTAAGGGGTTTGGATTCAATATGGAGGACTGCTATACTTCTAGGGAAACATCTAAGTATCACCGGATTAAGCTTTGCAAAGGTATGTGGTTCCTAAAGGGGTGATAACACTGTTTTGCTTAGGGACAAGCAAAAAGCTAAGTCTGGGGGAGTTGATATATCATGGTTTTTACCCAGTTTAAGCCATGATATAAGTCCAATATCTAGAGTCTTTGTTGTGTTTTTGGTATTGTTTTAGAGTCTTTATAGGTACATGGACGATTGGAGCAGAAAAGATGTTTACTGGAGCTTTTGAAGCTTTGCGAAAGGAAGTGCCGAAAAGTTGAAGTCAGATTGGAAATCCAGAGTTGGTGTCGATCGACACCCTGTTCGATCAAAGAAAAAGCCCAAATCCGAAGAAGTCCGTTCGAAGCCCGAAACCTCCAGATGTTTACTTTTATGTTCTGGCCGACTTTGTACCCTTATATATATATTTTCCAAGCCATTGTTTAGGCTTATGTTTTATCCTATTGAATTCTTAGAGATATCTTTTAATAAAATCATGTTTTCTTCATTCAATATGTCTGAGTAGTTCTCTTGTTAGGTTTAGGGATTTTCAAATGTGTTTGATGAGTTGCTAGATCTGATTTAATTATTAGGATAATATCTTTAAAATGTTCTTCATCTTGACTTGTCTTTATTGTTGATTTTAGCCTCGCGAACTGAAATCTGATCTAGGGTTAATTAATAGAAACAACAGTTTGATTGATAACCTGATCTAGTCTTTGATGAGCAAAATTCTTTTTCGCAAAGAAATTTGGTCTAGGGTTTTGTGAACAATTGAACCTGAAATTAATGCTTGTTTAGATTCATAGGATTCGCAAAGGAATTTGGTTTTCTAGGAATTATTCATAGATAATATTCGCAGCGAAAGCTGGTTTGTTTTACTTTCGTGTTCATGTTCAAGAACTGTGCTTAATAATCCTATCTTTATTTATCTGCAATTCTGATTCACTGGAGATTTCCCTTTGCCTAGCGCTTTTCTTTATTGATTTCACAACCGTTTCATCTACTGCTTTGTTTAATTTGATTTACTTGCATTCTCATTATCCTGCCTAGTTTAATCCGAATTTATTTAATCTATTGTGTTTCCTGATTCTCTGTGGATTCGATCCTAAAGTACTATAACTGATCTCTTAATTTGAGAGAGTTTAGCTCTAGGTTAATTTGAGCATATCATATAGTGTTTTCCATTTGTATCGTGTTTTGTATGCTCGCCATTTTTCTTGTTTCACTGAGTTTCTATCTTCATTTTCATTTAACATTGCAGCTCAGCTATGAACTCAATATCTCTTCTCATTATTGCAGTCTCCCAGGTATAAACTTAAGATCCCACTCGTCAGGGTAGATAGTTATATGTTAATATTGGATTTTGTTCTTATGAAAAAGTTCATGCTAATGAGTTGGAGTTATCCCATGACCTTAGTGTATATCTATTTGGGTCTCATTTTCTTTTCAATGTGGGATTTGTAATAGTTCCTCCTAGAATTCTTAGTGACTTATGCTTGTTATTGCAGGTCATGAAGTTGTTGCGTAAAACTGTTAAAGTAAACGCCATGAACCTGGATGGTAAGACTGCGATGGACATACTCCAAACTCACCAATCTCCCAAACCAAGCAGTCTTATCCGCAGTGCTATAGAAAGACTACTTTTTGGTTACCCAATGACCCTTGCGGGATATTTGAGCATCAAACCGTTATTTATTGAGAGGCGGAACAATCTCTTGGGGCTGAGCAATCTGAGCAGGACTAGACACATGTCCTTAAATAGAAGCGACAGCCGCAGTGTGATACTCGTGGTAGCTATACTGATAGTAGCAGCTACATACCAGGCTAATCTTAGTCCTCCTGGCGGATTTTGGCAAGACCAATCATCAAATCCCCAAGATGATGATGGTCACTATGCTGGCCAGATGACTATGCCTTCAGGCAATGCCTTACTTTTTCTTTTCCTCAACGGATTTGCCTTCTTCTTAACTCTCTATGTGATCATGATCCTCATAGTCGGACTCCCCATGTGGATGATCATCTACGGTTCGACGGCAGCTCTAGGGATTGCTAATTTTGGATCCTTCAATGTTACATTCCCAAACACAAAGGATTCTTTCATGCTTATCACACAGATCATCTTCATCTGGGGATACCCAGTGATTACAGGATTAATAGTATCTGCTCCTCTTGTCGTATTCTTTCTGAATAAACGACGTCGGCGCCAAGTGGACTTCCCCGCAAGGTACTTCACCTCACCTTATGAACTATCATGAACTATCGTGATGAACATCTAGGATCAGTTCTGCTTCCAGATTTTCCCTGTTACTTTGGTGTCTAGTTTACTCAAATGTATGTTCGTGGAGGTATTGTTTAAGATTTGAGTTTCTCTATTTCAACCTTTCTTACTTTGATAGCAGTTTCAGTAACTTACAATACACTTGTATTACGCTATTATCAATCGACTGTGATCGTTTGCTTATCTGTAACTAACAATGGTACTTAATCCATAGACCAATTCTCCAAGACAATTTGGACCAACTGCGAATTTTCTAAAGTTAAAAGAGGAAAAAGTAAAGATGAGTTACTTCTCTATTCCAATCCAAAATGAAACTGTCCTGCAAACATGATTTGGCTATCTTACATTGCAACACAAATTTTCTGTAACCAGATGATCAAAATGCAAACAATTAAAACCTCTAGTGTCATTACTCGCATCAAATTTCATTGCTCTTTGATCATTAACCATATGAATACCTTTCTTTCCGACTTCCATTTCAGAACTACGAAAGCGGCCTCCTCGAATTTGTGCTTTTCTTCTCGCTCAATGCTTCAGCAAACGCGCCTATGATCTGCTGCTGCGACTCGAGCATCATCTGGCAATGCTTCAGCTCCATCTCCATCCTCGTCTTCTCCATCTCTCTCATCATCTCCATCTTCGAATTCTCTACTCTCACAAACATTTCCGTCAACATCTTAACCGACGAAACAACATCGTCAATCGGGTCAGACTCGACTTCTGCTGCATTCATTTGCTCCTGCTTGAACCTCGAAGACGATCCATACCCATTCGAAACACCCGTGTTTCGAGGATAAACCCCGTCCTTTCTACTGAAACCGTTTGAACGCGAAGAGCTTCTCGAGTTTTGAATTCTCGGGTTGAACCCTTCCCTCTCGACTCTATCATCATCATACTCATCATCATAATCAAGATCCTGAGAGAAATTCGCTTCAGGTTTACTGAAATTCTTCGGTTTAATAAACCCATGAGAAGCGAAATTCCGATCACCGAACGACTTCAACGGAAACCCACCACCACCACCGGAGTGGCTAAAATCTCCCGACGAAGGCTTACCATGAGACTTAAGCCTAGTTGCTTTAGGCACCAACACAATCTCATCATCAGAATCTGCATCGAAATCAGCACTAACCTTTGGATTACCATTGTATCTCCTCTTCAATCCAAATCCATTTCCAGAATCATGATCTGAATCAAACTCAGCCTTGAAGCCACCGTACATTTTCATCTGACCTTTAGCCCTAGATCTAACCCCAAATCCATCTCCTACATCTCGAGGCGATTCAGAATAACCACTAAATTTCCCAGACCTCTTCGATCTAACCCTAAATCCATCAATTCCGTTACCTTCATCGTCATGATCCACATCAGGATCGTAAGTTTCAACAGCCGCCGGAGTCACCGGAGCGAATTCCATAGCATCCAATACAGGAAACAAATCCCAAGAGGAAGAAAACTTGCCTGGACGATTAAGTGCTCGTTGCTTCTCACCACGATACCGTTTCCGAAGCTTCTCGATCTTATGTCGACACTGAATCGCTGATTTCGGAGGACCACCGACGGAAGACGACGACGAAACAGCCAAAGCTACGTCGTCCCAATCCGCCGCACGGAGATTCCCACGGCGGAGCGCGAACCATTTATCCTTGTAAGCGTTAACAAGCGCCGCGGTTTCTTCGTCGGTCCAACACGGAGGAGGAACTCTTCTGGTGGTGGTTGTAGCGACGGTTACGACGGAGGTAGGATCGACGGCCATAGCGACGGGAGATCCATCATCGGGGATTGACATTGCGGCGGCGAATAAGAGGAAGAGGAAATTTTTGGTGGAGAAGGAAGGAAGAAGCGGCGGATAATAAAGAGGCGGAGAGAGGCGTAGGTTAGAAAAGTTAGGGTTAATAAAAGGTTGGGTTCATGGTGGGCCGAAGAGGAGGTGGCCGTGTTGAGAGATGTTGCTAAAGTGCGCCGTGGAGTGGTGACGTGTGCACTCGACGTAACCTGCTCCATCGCCGCCGTATACGCGCGGTTATTCGGTTTAGTGGAAACATGTCGTGGTTTAGTTACAGCTTGACGCGGTTTCCTTATCTTTATCCTCAAAGCAATCAATACGTCGTCGTTTTATAGAACACTCTTTCTAACACAGAAGGTCTTCGCATTGCAAATGAAATTATTTGGCTTTTTAAAATTAATTTACATTTCCGTTTAGTCTCCCGATTAAAATTGTTAATTTTTAGAGCAATAAATTCTCATTTTTAAGACCGTAAAATCGAAAAAAAATTCGAGTCTGTCTAAAAGTGTCTATATATGCACAATGTGGAAAGATATAAATTATAGAATTCCAAAAAGAGCTATTTTCTGAGCTCATTTCTCACTTGTTCTTTTACGAACCAGTTTCTTCTTGTTCTTGATTCGTTTTCATTCTCCGTATGGTTAATGGCACTGGTTTCTCTAACACAGTGACATTAATGCTGCTCCAGATATCAGGTCTGGTTGGTAAATTGGCGATTTTCTCTGCGATTACCATGTCTTCTTGCAGAACAGAGCCGAAGACGGTGTAAGATTGTTTCCATTCGTGGTGGTTTGCTAGACTGAGGAAGAATTCTGGTCCTGAGCCGACCCATGCTACCGAGCCACGGCTTATGGTTGGGCAGTGCTCGGTTGGGATTGGCGTAAACGGGTTTCCCTCAGGATTAAGCATTCCTTGAATCATGGCGTAGGGTGGTCCATACGGAGCCTGCAGGATAAAGAGAAAGAACGAGACTTTCAATAACGAGAAGCGAAATCTCTGTTTCTATGAACAGGCTAAAATGAGAATTGAACCCGTAGATACCACGACCAGATTAGTCGATAAAAGCAAGTAGACACTATAGTGGTAAAGCAGTCAAGTCATCACCATTGAAAACACAGAAAGAAACTCATTTGAACATCAAGAAGTGAAGATTCTATCAACTTGACAGAAATCATAGCACGAGAATCAAAATCTCTATGATGCGATCAGACCAGTTATAGTTTACGCTAGAAGAACAAATTGAATCAGTAGAAACCACAACAAACATAATCAATACAGTCCGAACCAGAGCCAGGGTCTTCGACAATGTGAATTTAGCTAAAAGAAGACACATTTGATGTTTGATATCAAAGATGGATGTTTTCTAAGAAAAATCTATAATCAGATGAATCAAATGGGTAAAAGTTCATCACACATTAATCTTCGATGTGAAAGATTGATATCTATAAGGAAAAGCTATAGTCATATGATACACATCACTAATAGTCTATCAAATTGACTGAGATTGGAAGGCGTCTTACATTGTTTACATGATTGCCTTCTGGGTCCCAATATGATCCCCGGTTCTCTGCACGATGAAATTGGCAGCCTGCGCAGTGGCGTAGCGTTAACAAACTAAGAATGTAGTATACTGAGTGAGGAGCGCACTCAGGGTGAAGCTGCAACAAGAGGAAAGTCGATGCGTCAAAAATCTAACACCAGTTCCAAGACTATAAACAAATTAAAACTTTCCCTTAAGATACTTACTTTGACATGAATTACGCCGTGCTCCGTCTCAAATCCAACAATCCCCTAACAGAAGCAAAGTACCCAATCAGTAATATGACAATCACTAAGAAGAATGAAAACAGAGCATTTTCCAGCGTTTGGTAAATGCACCAACTTTGAATTCAGCTATCAAATGGAGGTAATTTTCAGACATTGTATACAGAGTACCTCGCCTTGTCCGAAGATAAGTCCAGATGTCCACATTACTTTCTGACCATCTTCCATCCGATCAGGCACCAAGACATCTTTTTGCTTCTTCAACCAACACTACACAGAGAAAAAAACATAACACATGAAAAAATTTACCTCAATCTCTAAAACTTGAACTTATGTCAAGTGTCAATTCAGCAATTCTCAAACTCTAATCACCCACAGAATCAAATCACATCAAAAATTTACAAACTTTAATGACCCAAAAACAAACTCACTCAAGCATTTCGTCGAACACTTAAGCTGCACGATCTAAATCAAAACAAAATTCGAATCAACCACAAGGATCAGACTCTCACCTCTCCAAACTTCGACCCACAAGCCTCTTTGTTCCCACAAAACACCCATGAATCACACAAACAAGGTCCATCGTTACCGCTACACATAACTTTACACGCTTTACAACATTTCTCCGACGAATTAAACTTAAAATCCGTCCCCCACTTCACCGCCGGACCCCAAAGCTCCAAATTCTCGACTCCGCGGCAACACCCACCACCATTTTCCTTCGCCGGCGACGTTACACGGCCGTGATCTAACGAGTCCGCGAATCGTACGGCGGAATCGAGACTACGATCTTGAGGACGGAGAAGAGTGGAGAAGACAGCGTAAACGATAAGACAAGAGATCGAACCGATGAAGAGAAGAGCGGTGGCTGTAAAACGGCCAGGCTCGCCGTCGTTTAATCGACGGGGCATCGCCGGAGTGTACGAGGATTCGTTAACGCGTGTCGGGGAGAAGAAGATACGAAAGCGAAAAGAATATAGAAGTGAGGTTTCATGTGAAATTTAAAATTAGCAAAAGAATCTTTTTTCAATAATAATGAAGAGAGAGAGGTTGGTGAGTCAACTCGCGGCTTCCTCTCTGGTGCGTTTGAACTTTCATGGCAGATTGTGATATGTTTCTTTGTTCAGTTTAGAGCTGGCAGAGTGGTCAAAACCCACGGGTCCGACCCAACCCATCCCATAGAGTGGGTCAAAACCTACGGGTCCGACCCAACCCATCCCACCATGGGATGGGTATGGGTTCGATAATGTAAACCCAAAAAAAAATGGGTCTCATGGGTTCACCCATAACGGGTCACGGGTTTCGCGGGTAAAACCCATAAAAAACCACGGGTTAATGGGTTACCCACCAATTTTTATATACATTATATATTTATATATAGTTTTAAGTTTATATATATATATATATATATATAATTATATAAGCTAATGTATATCTAAAATATAATAATAGTTTAACAAAAGTATTATATATAATAGAATTGTCTAGAAGAGCCACCATTGGACATGAGGAACTTTGGGAGTTTGGACATTTTAAAATATTGGAAAGATAATTCTGAACGCTTTGGAGAATTAGCTTATATGGTTGTTGATCTTCTTAGTATTCATATCACTACGGTAGCTTTGGAGTCGTCATTCAGTATTGGAGCTCGAGTTTTGAATAAATGCAGAACTTTTCTTCTTCCAAAAAATGTTCCAGCATTAATATGCAATCGAAACTGGTTGCGCGAATTTGAAGCTTATGAAGGTAAAGATTTATTTATTTTTCAAACTTGCAAAATCATATACTATATTTTGTTTATTATTTGTACTATTTGTTTGATCTATGTAGAGGATAATGGTGAACCTGAAAAAGAACCTACCACACCTCCCCAAGAACGTAGGCAAGAATGACCTTGATTCGTGTCAAGAAAGCCAGATGTTTTTTTTTCAAATTATAGACTTCTATCATTTTTAGTATTATTTCTTATTTCAGTTTTTTCATTTGGTTTTTTGGTTTTCAGTTATACATTATGAATTTATAATGTCCGATTTTAATTTTTCTATGTTTCTTTGAATTTATTGGAATTTGTTGGTGTTTTTTCTTTAAACAAACCAATTTTTATTTTTATTTTACAGTAAATACTAAAACTCATGGGCCGCCCAAAAAACTCATGGTATTTAATGGGTTGGGTTTGAGTCTATAGGTATTGACCCGCGGGTCTCATGGGTCGGCCCACCGTAGGCAAAAAGAAAAATGAACCCGTGGCGGGTTGGGTCAAATGGGTTGGGTTGACCCATCTGACAGCTCTAGTTCTGTTGTGCTTTTTGGGGAATTTTTTTTTTTTTTAATCACAAAATGATGTCGTTTCAATCAACTTGACCTTTAAAATTGTATTGATGGCAGACAAATAAATACAAATAGTTAAGTGGTTTGCAACAGTGTAGTGTGTGTTGTTTTTATGTTTGTTAATAAGTGTTGTTCTTATGCTATGGGTTGGATTCAAAATTTAATCTTTGTATGCAAGTCGTAGATATAAGAATCACAATAAATCATAAATGGTAAAATTGCTAAAAGATTATTAGTGACATGATGTGAATGTTGAATGTGTTGTTGATTGGATGGTATCTTCGAGCACCCCCATATTCTGATATGTCAAGTGGATGCATCTTGGGCATATCAAGGGTCCACTAGTGGTCTCGGATGGCCTCACCGGCACATCAGGACAAACACACACTGGCAAGCAAGGATGTCGTTGAAGCCTCTCAGCTCTACATGCAGAATTTGATGAACTCTTCTGGACAATGTAATGTCTAATCTAAAAACGCGTACCTAATACGATCCGATAAATTGGCCTATTTTTCAGACTGAGGTAGATCACTTTACCGAACTTAGATAAAAATTCACTTCTTTGCAATTATCTTTATTCCTCGCTCTTGTAATGTCTGTGCCGATGCCCTTGCAAAAGCGGCACGAACACATAATCATATCTTTTCTCATGTAGATCTCGATGAGTTGGTAGAAAGTACCCGTTTCCGGGATGTTTTTTCTGACCAAATATGATTTAATATATGAAGCTAGTTGACAAAAAAAAATAAAAAAATGTGGTTGATTTTGAAGCTCTTATGAGTATTACAATGTTATAGCCGGAAACATGAGCTATGTCCCTTCTCATTGCAGTAAATACATGAATTACAAGATTTTTGAAACTTTTGTATTCTAGATTAATCTTCAACATATATATAGTTTAAAGATAACTCATATTTGGGTACACACAATTTTAAATCACATACATTGAACATAAAAGCATGGCTACAAAAAAGAGAGGCAATGTTACCATATGAACTCAAAATCATTTCGTTCATTTATCTCTTTATTGTGTACTTTCGATATTTTGTTTCTATAACCAAGATAGATTATCGACAAAACTCCAAACTAATCAATGAAATTTGTTAAAAAGATTGGGTAACCGTGTGTAGTGAGTAGTGACTTACGAAACAAAAGATGTGGTAGGAGTTTTTTTGAAAACGTATAACAATATATAAAACATATGAGCTAACGTATTCATTTTTAATTGTTTCGAGTTATAAATCCATGTAACGTACACATGGTATCATAATTTAAAGTTTTGAATTGATTAATGCTACGAAGTAGAATTTGATTCAAAATAGATCGGAATAACCATCATTTTGAGAGAACGTGTTATAAATCTTATATGAAAAAATATAAAAAACATCAAGTAATAGGAAAATACATAGATCAATCCATGAAACATAACACAACAGTGGATTTTTTAAAAGTTGAGATTCGAATCTTGGTATATACAAAATAGTTCACCTCTCTCATCTTTAACATTGCTTGGACATGGGAAGAAAATGAACTATGGGAGTGACGTTGAGCACATTAGAAATTGCATTACTAAGTATCTAACAGTGTGATTGGTTGGACTTTAAATTTTTCTACAACTTTTTAAAGTATTTTTACAACATTTGCTTACCAATCAGATTTTAAGTATTTTAGTGGGTTTCATATAAAATTTACAGCCTCTACAATTTAGTTTTTTTTTTTTTTCTAAAATAAATATTTTGTGAAAAATTGTATTTTTTCTACATCAAATTAATCTACCGCTACAGCACAAACATCTATAGATTAAATTCTACAGCAACTATTCTACAACTACAGACGAACCAATCACCCTCTAAATAAGTTTAATTGATTGGGATATTTTCATACAATTATGTTGATCATTTTTAAATGAGAGATAATGTTAGGTATTTTGTAGAGTATATTAACCACACTTACTAATCTTATCACGTTCTGTTCTGCTTTATTACTCTTCTATCATTCCAAAATCTAAATATTTTATGCATTTACATGGCTTTGTTTGAATATAGATAACAATTATCTAGGTTGGAAAGATGCGTTTGGGAGCCCATAAAAAGGATAGAGACTTGCACTTTTGGATGATATAAAAGATGGAAATTACAAAAGTCAAGTTGCCAAAAACTTATCCCTCACATTCGATTGGATCGGTCTCAACGATGTCGTTTCTATCTTCTCGAGGCTGATGGGGATATAGCCGCTTTATTGCTGACACGTGGCCGTAGATTATCAGCTCAAAACATTCAGCTGACGCATCTATCCTTCTATTACCGTTTTATTACGATACTAACCCTGTAATCTTCCTTTGCGTGCACTTGAAGAAAAAAAGAATTATCAAACCAATAAACTAATCAATGTTGAATTTGAATCTTAAATATTTCATATATATTTATGACTTTTTCTCTGCTTTGAAAACTTTATTTGTTAATTATTGTTGAGATTATATAAATATGGAGTTGAGATTCCATCTTAATCATAGTTAAGACTTTTTAGTTTAGGTATGAGTCTACGAGTAATGTTTTTTAATATAGTTGTTAAACTATTATGTTTAATGAAAAACTGTTTTTCTTAAGATAAATTATTCATTAAGATAGATCAAATCTTCCTTGTATGATATGACCTTCCTCATTGAATTTCATCCAAAGAATTGCAATATGTTGATAATCAAATCATGACTAAAGTTGATTTAAATTAAAGTTCGAACAATACATGGTCTAAAATTAAATAGTCCATAAAAATTATGTTATCTATGGTTATCGGGTCCAACCCGTTACTCTAATCTAAATCACAGTTCAAATCTTTAACACATTAAAATACATCATCATATTTTAAAACTGTTGTTTGCTTAACAATAACAAGATAATTATTATAACAATAAAAACATGAAAAGGGTCATGATTGCCATGCTAATGGCAGACACGTAGAGATTAGATCGTACAATCGTAAAAATCCTTGTAATAGTCCAATTCAGCAAAACCATCCAGATAAGATAAAATAAAATTTTCAACTTTTTTGCCATTTTTACAAGCTATTGACACAACAATTACCAAAACTAGAGTATTTAATTAGAGAGTTAAAGCACCTGAATATTAAAATTTATGTACGGCATTAATGTTCGAACACTGAATCGCTACGTATTTGTCTTAATTATTCATTTACTATACAACCAAAAGTCTAAAAGGGAGTCATTTGATATCTTAGAGAATAATACTTTCTGATTAATGACGAGAGAGATTAAACTAATCACATTAAACTATCCTTAAAGACCAAGTGGGGACGAGTGGCATATCGGTAAATAAACGGAAATGTGTGGGCCTTAATTTACTAACCTTCCTTACCTTAGCTTCAAAACTGAGCTCGTTCTTCATCATTTCTGAGAAAAAAGAAAAAAAAATCTCGAACACAGTTTAAAGGAGCAAAAAAAAAGAAAAGCAAGAGTCTTTTTCTTGATCTCAGAGAAAACCCTAATTTGTTGAAGAACCCTAATTTCAAATCTCAAATTTCACCGTCTCCTTCCTCCAAATTCCAGATTTCTGTATGTAAATGCATCTGAACAAATCAAGTGTAGCAGAACGGCGGTACATCGGAAAAGAAGCCGCCGGTGGTTTACCTTCTTCCGATTTGGATCCAAAACCTAAGATTAAACATCATCGTCCTCTTCAGGTACCTGAAATTCGAACCGCCATTGGTGAAGGTCCTGGATTCACTGTGTATAATCAAGTACAACAAGCTCAGAGTCGTCATCTAACTGTTGAAATCCCAGATTCGTTATCGGAATCGAATCCGCACAAGAGACCTGTGGTGGCTCCGTTTGATTTCATCGCCAACGTTGACGATTTCCGCCGTGGAGGAGGAGGAGGAAGGAATCGCCGGAGCTTGGGTTCGTATTGTCCGTCGTATATTTTGACGTTTCTATCTTCGTCTCTTCCATCGATTCCGTCAGCGACTAATCAGAAGCTTCTTCGCCATGTTCTTCGTGTTCGATTGATTTGTTTCCACCTTCGTTTCTTACTTCTTCTCTCTGTTCCTCCTCTCTACGTGTTCTTCCTTTTGATTAGTTTCCGATTCTTCCTTCTTTTCGTCTTCTCGATTATCGCTTTGTCCTTCGTTTTTTCGATCTCTCTCAAATTCGCTCTTCCTCACCTACCATCAATCCGTTTGACTATCGCTCGATTGCTTCCTCTCAAGCTTACTCCTACCAGATCTTCTTCTTCGTCTCAACAAAGCACGAAACATGTCGTTTGGTCGATTGGTTCGAAGCCCGTCACAGAGAAGAAGACTAATTCTGGGTCTTGGGTTCAGAAATACAGCTCTGGTGATGTGTACGAAGGAGAGTTTCATAAGGGGAAGTGTTCAGGAAGTGGAGTGTATTACTATTCAATGAAAGGTAAATACGAAGGAGATTGGATTGATGGGAAATATGATGGTTATGGAGTAGAAACATGGGCTAAAGGAAGTAGGTATCGAGGTCAATACAGGCAAGGAATGAGACATGGAACTGGAATCTATAGATTCTATACAGGGGATGTATATGCTGGTGAGTGGTCTAATGGACAGAGCCATGGATGTGGTGTGTATACCTCTGAGGATGGTAGTCGATTTGTTGGAGAATTCAAATGGGGTGTTAAACATGGTCTTGGTCATTACCATTTCAGGTGAGAAGTTATTTTCTTCTTAACTTTGTGCATTGGCTTGTGTTCTTTTCATTGATTAAGTGAAGTAGTCTTGGATTGAACACTGCAGAGTCATTTAACTTTGTAGAAATGGTTTAGCTGTTTGATACAAGGGTGAACCTTTAGCTCCATCATAGGTTTGGAACTGTAGTAAATGTAGATTTTAAAAGTTTCTGGCGTTCAATCTCGACTTTCTCGTTTAGGGCTCTAATTGTGTGTCTGACTTATGATGCTGTATTGAGGTCCATGTCTATGTTACTCGTGCGACTGTTTTAAAACTAAGTTCTAAAAGTATAGTGCTTTCAATGGATAATTAGGCTGCCTTTACCTTCTACTGTTGGTGTTCATGAGCTTTTGTGGGGAATATCAAATGTTTAAGCTAAACTGTTACTGCCATTGATTATTGGTTGATATAGCTGAAAGAATTGAGCTTATAGTTCTAGTTTACCTTTCAAACACTTATAAGTCTGGGGAGCATCAAGGCTCAAGCTTTTTTGTTGCTGACTTGAGCATTGTTCGTAAAACAATTGCGTCAACCACTGTTTTCTCTTCTTAAGTGATACCTGCCTGACTTGAAGCCACATATTTGTTGCAGAAA
This sequence comes from Draba incana, assembly GCA_963576765.1. NCBI lineage: Eukaryota > Viridiplantae > Streptophyta > Magnoliopsida > Brassicales > Brassicaceae > Draba > Draba incana. Next base: position 1,171,561 of record OY755208.1, read on the forward strand.
TGGTGATACATATGCTGGAGAGTATTTTGCAGACAGGATGCATGGTTTTGGAGTGTATCAATTTGGAAACGGGCATCGGTATGAAGGTGCCTGGCACGAGGGGAGAAGACAAGGACTTGGTATGTACACATTTAGGAATGGTGAGACACAGGCAGGCCATTGGGAAGATGGTGTTCTCAGTTGTCCCACCGAGCAGACGACTCGTCCTGATTCATCGTTTTCCATTAGTCACTCCAAGGTTCTTGACACTGTCCAGGTAACTTATAATTTTAATCTTATTCATGCCATTATAACATAGTTAGGTCTGTAGAAGTTTTAAAACACCATTGTGAAATTGAATATTCATATGAATCAAAATTGTTGACCATACATGGGATTTGATTGTTATCTTGCTCTTTGTTCAACAGCAAGCAAGGAAAGCAGCCGAGAAAGCACGTGAAGTTGTGAAAGTGGAAGAGAGAGTGAACAGAGCAGTGATGGTTGCAAACCGAGCAGCAAATGCTGCTAGAGTCGCTGCTACAAAGGCTGTCCAAACCAAAACATTTCACAGTAGTGGTGGCGATGATCCCTAGTGAGTTCCTGTGTCAAAAAGCTTTTGTCATAACCGCAGTCATGAACTGCTTCGATGACCCAAGAGGAAAAAGAACGACGTCTAGAGAATACAAGTCGAATTCGCATCTCCGTTGAGGTTTTCTGGAAGGTGAACCACTTGGAACCAATGTCAAGATCTCATAAGTAATAAATAAGAGATCTGATTATGGAGCAAGTCATACAGGTTTACTTTTTTCTTTTCTCCCACTTTTTTTAAATAACTTTGAGCAGGCTGGTTTAAATTGTACATAGGTTTGTTGAAGAGTAAGCAATGTGTGTTAACAAAAGATCTTTGTAACAAGCGTAACCCGTGTAAGAGAAGCAACAAAGCTACATTGTCTTACTTTTACAACATGTGAAAATAACCTGTTTTCACTAGATTTTTTTGACAAACCAAAAAATCCAACAATAGGTTCCTTTCAAGTACAAATCTTTAAAAGCTCTTCTTATAGGAAGAATACAAGAACAACATATTCCTCTCTGATCTTGAAAATTATGGTTATGGTTCTTCGTCTATCTCTCAGCCTCTTGATGATACTAACCGTGCTGCCATTTCACACAAATCCAATCAATCAGAACTAAGAATCAAGCAACTGGTTTCAACTTACTTCATATCGTAGGCATCTCCAAAGTCTGGACTTAACCTTCCTGCAGTTCTTGCAGAACCAGTTGCCAATACCGTCTTCGTTTACAGCCTACTGCAGTAGAAACAGCATAACCGAGTTTTAAAATAAAGATTACAAAAGAGCTTGTGTCGATATAGATTATATGAATCGACGAGTGAAATTGAAGATATTTCTAGTACCTTTCCACAGAAGTGCACAAGTACTTGCTGTGTTGGCTCACTTCAATCTTCGGAGATTTGTCAAGAAGAGAACTTAGCTCAGAAACATACCTCCCCAAGCCAGAGCCAGACCCTTCTTCTACACCTTCCTCTTGCTTTATTTTCATTGTTTCGTAAAACAACTTCACGGCGCTTTCTGTTGAGATATCATGCACAGTTTTGTGTAACTTCTGAAACTCCTTTCTCGTTTCTTCTTCATCGTTCAACTTTTCTCTTACTTCTTCCGGGAGAAACGCCAACGCACTCCAAAAGGGTCAAACATCAGATCTGTACATGTAAAGAAACATATCGTAGCACGAAGAGCTATGTCTGTAAATTACCTACAAACACCTCTAACAATACCAAACTTGTACCCATCAAGAACTGATTCTTTAAAGCTAATGTTTAAACCCTCCTCAAAACCAGCATCTTTCCCAGCAAAAATCCCATTTCGGTATCCTTCCTATACATATCGATTTAGCAGACAAGCCAGACATAGAAATTTGATCAAAAACTGGAAAACACATCTTCACAAAGAAGAAACTAATGCTAAAGAGTATACCGTGTAGAATTTCTCACGTCTCTTCTCTCGATCCATGTCCATTTGACGAATTTCACTTAATTTATCATCCCAATTATCATCAAAATCCTCAAGACTGTAATAATCAGCACCTACATGTAAAGACAAATTCTTGTTCATGAAAAACACTATACGCTATTGTCCATATGATTCGGAAAAGCAGACATAATCAGCTACGAGGCCAATCTCAGCTAGAACAAGAGAGGAAAATAAACCATTTGCTGAAAGCTCCAAGCTTTCTCCGATATATTCCATACTTTGAAATCCTGGAAAAAAAAATTGATACTTTCAGTCAGGAATATCATCGAACATCTGGTAAAAAAATCCAAAATCAAACTAAAAAAAACTAATAAGAACAAATCACAATCTGTATCATAAAAGTAAAAAACCTTCAAGCGATCGTCGAGAACTTGGGCAATGCAGCAACGAAACGATGAATTAGAACCCTGATTTTCTCATTTTTAAAAAATACATTTATTCGTAATCAACAAATTAAACAGATTATATTGGGTTGGGCTTTCTTCAGGCCCATTAGGTGATTCTCTCCCGCTTTCAAGTGAGAGAAATGACCGGAAAATTTCCCAAAGTAACAGCGAAGATGCAGAAATCGTTCTCGTTGATCCAAACGGTGGCAATCTCCGGCGTATTCTCCGCCGTCTCTTGCTGGTGAGTAAATTTTTGTTTACCATCTCTCTATTCATTACTTCTCTTTCCATTTCTTCTATTTAGGGTTTTTACAATTGTCTTTCTCGTTCTCAAGGTATGGATTCATGTTCGGAAGAGAATCTGCGAGAAAAGAGCTCGGAGGTTTGATTGAAGAGCTCCGCCGTGGAAATCCCGACTCCGGCTCTCCTCCTCCTCCTCATTCGTGAGTTAGGTATTCCGATTCCCCCAGGCGCTTTGATTCGAAGATGGAGATTCTTCGTTATCTGTTTGCTAAGTTAGGACTACTACTCGTTTCCGATTAAATTTTCCACTTCGATTTTCATGATCGTTTCTTGCATTCTAGTTCTGAGCAATCATTGTATAAACGATGTGTTTACAAATCCTTCGATTCGAGTTGATTCAAGTATGAATAATTTCCACTTTTTATGAGGATTTAGTAATTGTATAGTCGAGAAATGCATATTGTTTGATTATGAGAGAAATTCACATTGATTGAGATAAGATTGTTAGAGAAATATGGATATTATTGAGATCGAGTTTGAAGATGTACAAGGAAAATTCTATAGGATACACAGTTTTAACTGCCTTTCTAATTGTACATCTTCTTGTTTTGTGACCAAGAATTGTGCAAATATAATGTTTTAACACTATACTGGTTTGATCTTGTTTTGCTCTCTCTCTCTCTCTCTCTCTCTCTCTCTCTCTCTCTCTCTCTCTCTCTCTCTCTCTCTCTCTCTCTCTCTCTCTCTCTCTCTCTCTCTCTCTCTCTCTCTCTCTCTCTCTCTCTCTCTCTCTCTCTCTCTCTCTCTCTCTCTCTCTCTCTCTCTCTCTCTCTCTCTCTCTCTCTCTCTCATCTCTCAGTTTATTTATCATACATCAAGATTATAAATGACACCAAATGTACATATGTGGGAGATTACACTAGAGCAGCCTCCTCAACGTTCTCGGCGACCCTGCTTTTGACAAATCCGACATAAAGGTCACTTCCGGTCGTGTCTTCTTCTGGGAGTCCCCTGCCATGGCCACCTTCCTTCATGTTCTTAACAAACTCCACTAACTGCTGCCAATTTTGGCCCTCAAATAACCGCTTGTTCATTCTTAGGTAAGTAAATGCGGTTAACCCGTTTCCGGAATCTGACCTATTTGTTGCAACCACTTGTCCGAATGCACTCGAGTCGTATCGTTCTAACGCATTCTCCCCTGCTAGTTCCGTTCCAGCTTGCCTTGTCGCTTTTTGTACTTGCTTAACTAAACCTTCTGGTGAGCAATTGGCGTGACCTGGTTGTTCCCCATCTTTCATCTCCATGCAGGTGAAGTTGAGCACAACACCGTACTTGTTGAACATCTTAGCTATTGGCAGATAACCGTCGTGGTTTCTTGTGTTGTAATATCCGGCGGTTAGCTCAGCAGCGTGTGACCTGGTGTTGTAGTGCCAGTGAATTCCGGCTACTTTTCCTGAAAGCTTTGCTCCGCTTCCTTGAAAGATTCCGTTGGCTGAAGCTAGGAGTTTGTTGCCATGTTCTAGAAGCATCCCAGAGTACCATTCCATGAAAAACTTTCCATACTCGCTGTTCCATGTTCCGTCCCTCTTGAAAAATTCAGTATCTTCTGGGAAGCTGTTGTACTCGCCGGCATCATGAGGTCCACTTGTTCCCCAGTTTGTTTTCCCGATTGATTCGGCGTAGGCTTGAAGTGACGATTTCATATACTGCAATCACAAGGTATCATTTCTTAGAAGAATGTAGGGATAACAAGTAAGCTTTAAATCTATGTTATTTTCTCTGGTATATTTCTAATCTATCTCCTTATGTTCTTATGAATTTGAGGTTTGCTAAAGTACCTTGTCGTAGCACTGGAACTCGCCAATTCCGGGAAATCTCCATGTACCGTTGCTCTCAGGGTAAGATGGGTATCTCAATTCTCCACAAGGTCCCATTCCCACTTGAATTTCCTGCATTACATGAAAAAAGATGATACAATTAGCTTAGTTCAACCGTATTGCTCATGTAGTTAGTTCTGTTTCCTTAAATAGAGTTTAGATCTCTGCTTACCGCAATAACTCCTCCTATGTAACCTTCAAATCTTTCACGGAAGCTCCTCATGAAATCTGAGTAGACCTGGATAGGTGTTCTTCCTTTTAGGACAGGCACTGAATCACATCCCAAGGAGATGTATTCAGGATTCCTTCTCCCTGATTTGTCTGTGTAGACAAGATCAGGGTTCTTGCTGATTTCTTCAAGCACCCATGGGGGTAATGGAATACTAGATTTTAAGAAGAGAACCATTAGCTTAAGCTAGAAACTAGAGTCTAAGTTCTAACTCAAAAGGGAAATTAGATTTGCTTTATTACCTGCAAGAGTCTCCAACGTTTCCTCCACATTGATGGAAAGACATAACGACTTGGAGTTTGAGACCGTGCTTTTGAACCATCTGTATAAGCTCTGCATAGCCTTCCCAATTATACTTCATAGGTCCATCTTTCTCAACCAATCCCCACCAAGCATCCACCATTACACCTTCCACACCAGCTCCTTTAAGAGCCATTAAACTAGCATTCATGGCTCTTGGTTTGTTCAAGTGCCCTGACATCGTTACCGTGTCTAGCGGTAACATGACAAACACCGGGACGCTTGAGTCGTTCTTCTGGTGTGGGTATGAGAGAACATGGAGTTTCTCAAATCTCTCCATGGTTTCAGCTTCTGGTTTGTAGGTCTTCTCATGAGTGACCTTCATTTCCTGAACCGAGCTCATTGGTTGGAAATTATAGGTTGGTGGCTTCATTGTCGCAAAGGACATGTGAGGGGAACTCTCTTGGGTTCTTGAACTTTTCGTACCTTTACGGTTGATCATAGAATTCGAGGAGGAATTCAGTGTCAACTCCATAGCTTTCTTCTCTCTTTGTTCTGTTGAAAAATGAAGATTAGAGATAAGAGGTCTTTGGTGTTTTAGAGAAGATGCTGTTTGTTGTTTGAGAGAAGATGCTGTTTGTGTATTTGTATTTATAAAGAGAATTGATTGGCTGTGATTTAGTGACATCTTGAAACGTGGAGAGGAAAAAATATCACAAAATTCTATTTTTGACAACATCACACGGTTCTTACACAATCAAAGTGTAAACGTCACATCAGTAGTTACAAAAAGGTAGATATTTTTAGTTAGTACAGTTTATCAATTTCCTCTGTATTATTAGGCAGGTGTAGGTAATTTAAGTTTTTCTAGTTGGTAAATTCTTCATTTACTTACTCCTGCAGTTTTTAGTTACAGAGAAATTCTTAATCTAATTTTGCCTTTTCTCTTGATAGTGTAGATAAGCTGATAATTTAGTCTACTCAGCTTCTCCTTTGAACACATGGTTCTTGTGGCTGAAAAGTCTTAAGTTCTCTTGGTTTTAATTTGAATAAAAAAGATAAGTGCAAGCATTTTTTTTTTTTTCTCAAATATGAAATAATTTTGTGGTAGCTACAATTCTGCTTTTTCTTCTTCTTGGACTTTCTTTTTGTAACATTTGTATTTTCCAGCTAAGCAGCAGATCCATTGACCCATAGATTTCTAACAAAACCTTACATTTCTTTGAGATTTCTTCTCATGGCCCTCTTGTACACAGTAACACATTCTTTGTAAATATTTTTTTTCATTCATTTGATCTTTTTTGTTCTGTGTTGGCTATTTATATTTCCAATATGTTGTTACTGAAAGACAACAGGAATTTGATGCATTAAGCCCTTGTTGAGCTGTGTGTTTGATGTATGTAATGCTTAATAGTTAAGGCTTTTTATATTGTAGCCATGTGAGTTTCAAGTGTTTTTAAATTAGAAATGACTTTGATGCATTATTATGGAGAATCTTTTTCTCTTTCTCTCTCTCTGACTCATTTTGAAATTGACAGTTTGGTCTTTTTTCAGGTGACGTGGATTGCGGTTTTGGCTAATTCCTCATCAAGGCCAAGTTGTTTCTCTCGTTTCTAATTCCCACCATTAGTTTTTGAATGGTAGAAACTGATCCTTATCGCTTTGGCTTGTGCTTTTTATTCAGAAGGGTAGAACATGTCGAAAGGCGGGGACGAATTTGGACATCGACTCAAACAGGTGCGCTCTACGAATCCTAATCCGATAGGTACTCATTGATTTTTCGCGGTTAGAAACGAAGTTGATTTATAAAAACTGGAGTATAATTTTCTTAGACCTCATTCTCTATCATTTAAACCTCATGTTGCTTAATATCTAAGTATGTATGCTCTTTTTCTGGTATTGTTCTATTAACCATCGATATGTGCATACTGTGACGTCTACGGTCATGAAATTGAAATAGACACACAGCATTGGCTTTATTGTGACTCTTTTGTCTCAAAACTTTAGATGTTGATTTGTCTTTTTAAGAAAAATCTCATTGTCATTTTCGTTGATTTTTTGAGGTAAACAAGTTATTAATATACATTTTTTCTTGATTACTTTATATCCATGGAAAAATTTGAGCTTTATTATGAACCGATGGTGAAAAAAGATCTTAAAAGCGTGTGGACGTGTTAACATACTCATCAGCAAAAAAATCCAAAAATAGTGGTTGGTCCCTCAACGTTGTTTGGTTGCCCTTTTTATGCGTTGATATCTTCTTCCACGTAAACCTACTTGCTTAACCCTCCCCACCACATTTGTTTTACTATAGTTTCTGGCTTTGATCTTTTACTGCTTTTTCTAATTTGGTCGACATGGTTTTAAGGCTTCTTTTGTCAATTTACCATAAGTAAAAATCTAAGGTACGGGAATTAAACAAAGTTGAAGACGAGATCGAAGGGATTCGTCGGAACTATAACGCAGATGTGCAAGACGTTTTCCGATGGAAGTCGAAAGAGAACAAATATACTACTTGTTTCAACTCCAAAACAACTAGGGACCAGCTCCGGCAAGTCTCCCCGCGTGTAGCTTGGTCAAACGGGATCTGGTTTACTCACAATTGCCCGAAATTCGGGTTCATTACTTGGCTCGCTTTGCTTAACAGGCTGTCAACTGCAGATCGAGTGCGGACTTGGAATGCACAAATCTCCACAGATTGTGTCCTATGTCCACATCCGCAAGAATCAGTTCAACATCTGTTTTTCTCATGCCCGTTTTCAAAACAGGTGTGGACCAATCTGGCCCGTGGGATTCTGATTCAAGATTTCTCATCGGATTGGAACGTGATAGTGAATCTTATCTCTCAATCACCACACAATAGGTTGCAAGGGTACGTACTCCGAATGTTATTCCAAATGACAATCTACACGGTGTGGCGAGAGAGAAACGATCGGAAGCATGGATCACAGCCCACACCAGCTTCGAGGTTGATTAAGGTCATAGACAAAGGAATTCGAAACCGATTCAGCGCAATAAGATTGCTGGGGGACGCTCGGTACGAAAAGGGTATGCAGTATTGGTTTGCTTCAAGAATGGAGGCTTGAAGGCAGTAGCTGAAGAAGGAGGGGATAATACATTCGAGAAAACTTTTATTATTTGGTTTACCTAGAGTGGTCCTTTACATAATCGATCGCATGTAAATGTAGAAAACGTTATTTTTTCGGGTTTGAATATAATTTAACATTCATCCAAAAAAAAAAAAAAAAAAAAAAAATCTAAGGTAATCTGAAACCCTATTTCAAGCACTTCTTTTCCTCTCCTCTCTCTCTCTTTTTTTTTGTTCCTAACTGTTGCTTGTTTCAACATCTAATTGTAAACTTAATATTTTCCTAAATTAGTGGATCGGACCCTAAATGAAAGTCTAAGATTTGTTGAAGCTTAAAGCAAAGTATGAAATGTCAATGGTATTGTCAAATAAGCACGTGGATTCATCTCAGAGAAATTAAAGCTTCAAATAATTTAATTAGAAAAAGTGGTGAAGCAAAATGAGGAGTTGTACGTTAGCCCGGTTGCGTTAACTTGGACCATGCGGATGATTTCCAAAAACAAAAGTTTACTTACTTAGAATTGGGAGTAATTCATCTGCTCCATAATTACATGAGCGAATGTCTACCTTGTTCCCCTTGGGAGTAATTCTCCTTTTTCCGCTTTTAAACAAGGAGTATTGGTAAGAAGAAGTATTCAGAGGTACAAGAACGAAAAAAGGTTGGTGATGGGGTAGAGTCAGAAAGTAAAGTAAATAAAGCCTTGGTTTGTCGAATTTTCAGTCTTTTAGGCTTCCTTTGTGAAGATGAACTCCAGACGCTAACAGTTTGTGTTGAGCAATGCTATGGATTAATAGGATTAATTGAGATGTAGACGGTGCCGCATGACATACAGATCATTCAGAGTTGTTAACTTTGTAATAGGTTGATTGACAGGTAAACAATTACTGGATTTAGAGCACACGCAATACAACTGAAACTGGTTAAATGTCAGATTCACGATCCACGATCCACTCTATGTAGGCTATGTTTCTGCCACGCCTTCGAATGACACCTTACAGCACTGGCAAGAACGAACCCACCAACCAACCAACCATGGTTTTGCATTGGCAAGAGCTCGCGACGAGCTGATACTTAGGAGAAGTGGTTCACACGACGGGAATGGGAAAGCTGTCCATGTTTTTAGATTGTTTGTGGGCAGCTTTGACGGCCACCACTCTTGCAGCATTGGCTGCCCTATTGGCCGCTGCAACCGCTCTGTTAACTCTCTCGTCAACCTTGTCTACATCATAAGCCTTGTCGGCTGCTCTTCGTGCCTCCTGTGGAATACAAATAGGTCAATCTATAAGAAGCAAAGCAAAAGAGTTTCTCTTTCTTTCAGAGACAAACCTGGACTGCATTTAGGACTTTGGAATGGTTGACTGCGACAGGGCAAGTTGTATTTTGTGTGCTTGGAATGTGGAGGATCCCATTTTGCCAGTGGCCCGACTGTGTCTCTCCGTTTCTGAATGTATACATTCCGAGGCCTTGGCGCCTACCTTCATGCCAAGCTCCCTCGAATCGGTGACCATTTGCAAACCCATAGACCCCAAATCCATGCATCTTGTCAGCAACCTAGAAGAAGGGTTGATGTATATGTTATTGTGTTTGCAATGTATCGGAGTCAGAGGGTTTCTTACATGTATAGAGAAACAAAACATCTACTTAAAACACTCATGAAACAGCTAAAAATATATAGTCTATAGGCATTAAAATGGCAGTGTTGAGTTGGTTCCTTACCAACTAAGGCTATGAGAATGAGAGGATCTAAAGCTATATGTTTTAGCATATGAATTGGAGGATCTTGCAAATCAGAAACGATTCCACATAAGAAAAACCAAAAAACTTTGTCATTACTAAAAAAAACCCAATCAAGCCAGAAGCAGACCACGTGGCTTCTCATATATCGTCGATTAATTTCTTGTTTTTTCAATAGAAATGAACAAGAATCCCAAATTGTCGATTAATTTTTTACTAGAGATTCTCATCTTATATTATATAAAAGAGAAACCCGTCGACGAGAGGTTGACACATAAGCAAAATTGTAATTCACAAGATCGTAACATGTGTCTAATATTGATTGAGATGATGACATGTGTTAATATTAAAATTAATTAGAAAAAGACAGAATTAAAAATGGAAAATTAATGAATTAATTTTTAACTAACTAATCATATAGCAAAAAGGAAAATTTATAATAGTCCGAACTAATTAGAATAACAAGAAAATTTCTAATATAGTCTAAACTATAGTAATTAAAAATGGAAAATTAATGAATTAATTTTTAAGTAACTAATCATATAGTAAAAAAGAAAATTTCTAATAGGCCGAACTAATTAGAATAACAAGATAATTTCTAATATAGTCTAAACTATAGTAATTAAAAATGGATAGTCAATGAATTAATTTTTAAGTAACTAATCATATAGTAAAAAAGAAAATTTCTAATAGTCCGAACTAATTAGAATAACAAAAAAATTTCTAATATAGTCTAAACTATAGTTCAAATTAACTATTAAAAAGAAAATTAAGAAAAAAATTTGAAAGAATCAAAGTCGTAAAAAACAAAAGGTAGAGAACTTAAAAATTGAAAAACAGTAATTTAGAGACTAATCATATAGTAAAAAGGAAAATTTATAATATAGTCTAAACTATAATAATTAAAAATGGATAATCAATGAATCAATTTTTAAGTAACTAACCATATAGTAAAAAGGAAAATTTCTAATATAGTCTAAACTATAGTTCAAACTAATTATTAAAAAATAATTGAAAGAATCAAAGTCGTAAAAAATAAAAAGTAAAGAGCATAAAAATTGAAAAATAGTAACTTAGAGATAATATAAGTTGTAGAAAAACAAAAAAATATTAAGAGAATAAAAAAAAATATGAATGATAAAACAAAAGTGGATTTATAAACTCAAAAACAAGTTGAAAAAAAAAACTTGAAAAACAAAAAAAATAATTAGAAGGGTAAGAAAATCTAAATTTAAAAGTTTAAGATATGCATAGCCATTTCAAAAATCGTATAAATCTATAAGCATATTTTTGAACATAATTATAGAATCACAGAAAACAAAAATTTCTACTTATGATAATATTGGTACTTTCAATATTTGTTTTAAAAAAAGGAAATTGTATAAAATGAAAATTATATAAGTTAAAAAGACAATAACAATATAACTACTATTAAATAAATTTATAGGTATTATGAGATTATTTACCTGAAGTTTATTATGTCGTAATTTAATTCTACATTATTTGAAGAATATATATTCATTATGGGTAAGAATATAGTAATTTAGTTTATTTGTTATTAAGAATATTAATTGAATTACACTTATATATTTTATGATCCGTATTAAGAATATTAATTGAATTACACTTTTTATTTTTTACAACAGTCGTAAAAAATAAAAAGTAAAGAGCATAAAAATTGAAAAATAGTAACTTAGAGATAATATAAGTTGTAGAAAAACAAAAAAATATTAAGAGAATAAAAAAAAAAGATGAATGATAAAACAAAAGTGGATTTATAAACTCAAAAACAAGTTGAAAAAAAAAACTTGAAAAACAAAAAAAATAATTAGAAGGGTAAGAAAATCTAAATTTAAAAGTTTAAGATATGCATAGCCATTTCAAAAATCGTATAAATCTATAAGCATATTTTTGAACATAATTATAGAATCACAGAAAACGAAAATTTCTACTTATGATAATATTGGTACTTTCAATATTTGTTTAAAAAAAAAGGAAATTGTATAAAATGAAAATTATATAAGTTAAAAAGACAACAACAATATAACTACTATTAAATAAATTTATAGGTATTATGAGATTATTTACCTGAAGTTTATTATGTCGTAATTTAATTCTACATTATTTGAAGAATATATATTCATTATGGGTAAGAATATAGTAATTTGGTTTATTTGTTATTAAGAATATTAATTGAATTACACTTATATATTTTATGATCCGTATGAGATGAAATAGAACATGAAAATATATATAAAAATTGATATCTAATGATTTAAGATGCGTATTTTATTGTATATCAATATATTTTAGTAATTCAACGGGCTATTAACTAAAAATTTAAATATATTTTTGAATAATGTTTAATATGATTAGCCGCGTATCAACGCGGGTCCTAACCTAGTATTTAATAAAAGGGAAGAAAAATAAATAATTACAACTTCCTAGTTAGGTTAGGATTAGGTTATTATTTGCAAATTATTATTATAAATACATTAACAAAGATGTGATTAGTACGTAAATAAAAACCAAAGAATCTCTTGAGATCAAGAAACATGATGGCATGGGTTGTATTAATAGCGATTGTGTTAGGAATAATAGACATTGGCATGCTTATGCTTATAGTTCGGTCGATATATCTTATTGTTACCTATCAAAGAAGAGATATCACCACCACTGCTCACGACGACAATCATCGAATTCAAGGCCGTGGCCACCACGGCAATGAGCAATGACACTGTTGTCACCATTCATGACGAGATGAAGAATCGAGTTCAGCATTTTAAGTTTATGTCTAGCTTATGACAATAACGAAAATTTAATGTTTGGTTTAGCTTTCTAAGTTTATGGTTTTGTTTTAAACTATTTGTTATGGTTTTGTTTTAAACTATTTGATTAAATTTTTCTTATGTATGATCTATTTTGTTAATTTGAGCTATAATATATGGCATATTTTTGTTGAACTATAGGGTAGTATTGCAAATCTACCTCTTCAAGTCGTGGATATTGCCATGTCCCGATCGACTTCTTAATCGTGAAGATGGACGAAGAGACCTCGTGGCTTCTCATACCGCCGATTTATGTTCGGAACCAGAAGAATCATCGTTTATGTTTTTACTTTCTTTTCGTTATTATATATTGGCACTTATCCTATTCTTACTCCTTTTTCATATTCTAATACTGATACTTTATATTTCAAGCTTGTTTATTACATCAACCTTAGCATTGTCCCAAAATAATCGAAGAACACAAACACTTCACATCTCTCAACCTTTTTTCAAGCTTCATACCTCCTAAATAGTTCACCGTAATGTCGATGGAAGCCAATTTACCCGTAAAATAAGAAGGAACAAAATCTAACAGGTCTCTACAAGGCTGGAGGATTCTTTCGTGCAATGGGGCCATAAAGGCGAGAGCTCGACTACTTTTCCTATGATGATAAGCGTTGGCGAAACCAACCCAGCCGCCTGAATCTCACTTGCAAAATCTTTAAGCTCTGCGAAAACCTACACATCAATTTCAACAAAAACCTTTTAAAACTTGGCCGTGCTAGAAAATCCCGGAGAAGGAGTAAATGGTTTGGTTACGTACACTACGTTGCAGAGGAGTGGTTCCACGTTCAACTGCAACAGCTGGTGTATCAAAAGGAAGACCGTGGTCCATGAGTTTTTGTGCAAGAGAAGGTAATGTTCCTAAACCCATATATACAACAAGCGTTGTATCGGGATCAGCTGCATTCTCCGCAACAAACAAAGGATCGGCTGGATACAAAATCGAACTGTGCAATTTACTTTCTGCTTTAGATTCTTGCTTAATCGTGTAGATTTAGGATCCAAAACCACAACAATTGGGTTGAACTTTTTAGAAAGATATGAAGCTTGAAGAAGGTTGAGAGATATAACAAACCAACAGAAAGCGTCCGTGTGAAGTTTTGGTGTTCTTCGATTATTTTGGGACAATGCCAGTGTTGATGTAATAAACAAGCTTCAGATGGAGCCAATGTTGAGGTGAAGGTTAGAAAAGCATTTAAAGCGTCTCTAAATATGTTGTATTGGTTGCACTACAAGAAAACAGGGGGTATTCCGACGGCCAAAACCGTCGGAATCCCGTCGGAAAAAGGTCATTTTCGACGGAATTCCGACGGTATTGGTCCGTCGCTTCTGTCTCGTCGGAAAAATGCACCGTCGGAAAATCGTTGATTATTTCCGACGGCAATCCGACGTTAAAACGTCGGACCTGTAAGGAATGTGAATAATCTATCTATATTAATCAGTGATTGATACAAAGGTATTTATACAGAACAGAGGAAGGATCTACCCTAATCTACTTAAGGAATATACTTAAAACAAAGAGATACGGGATCTGTACAATTAAACTAGAAAGATTATGATATCGTCTTTACACGCCCCCTCAAGATAAAGGGGCTTGAGCCACGCCAATCTTGGTACGTAAGTCCAGGAAATGAGCGCGAGATAACGGCTTCGTGAGAGCATCCGCTAGTTGGTCTCTTGTATGAACATGAGTTACACTTAGAGCACCGTTTTGTATGTGTCCTCGAACGAAATGGTAGTCCAAAGCTATGTGTTTCATTTTTGAATGAAAGACGGGATTAGCACAAAGAAATGTGGCACCTACATTGTCACATTGAACCACTGGTGGACTCGGAAGGATGATACCAAGCTCGGTTAGAACATTTGATATCCATTGAATTTCGGCAACAGTATTTGCTACGGCTCTATATTCGGCTTCGGTGGACGATCGCGCAACTCCTTTTTGTTTCTTTGCACTCCATGAGATAGGATGGTTGCCTAGATAAACGATATACGCATTGGTAGAGACATAGTCATCCGAGTCTCCGGCCCAGTCCGCGTCTGAGTAGGCGTGAAGTCTGAGTTTGTTGGTGGCGGAGTAGAAGACGCCATGAGTCGGTGTGCCTGCAAGGTACCGAAGAATCCGCTTAGCAGCTTTCCAATGTTCATCGGTTGGTCGGTGCATGAACTGTGAGAGTCGGTTAACGGCATATGCAATGTCTAGTCTTGTGAAAGCCAAGTATTGAAGGCTGCCTACTAGCTTCCGATATAATGTCGCATCCGATAGACTTGTGCCTGAGTTGATGGTGAGTTTCGGGAAAGTGGCCATTGGAGTTGATATTGGTTTGGCGTTTGTCATGTCGTATTTGTGAAGCAAATCTAGGATGTATTTCCGTTGACAGAGATGAAGTCCTTTAGATGTACGGTATGCTTCAAGGCCGAGGAAGTAGTGTAGATCTTCGGGGTCTTTAACACTGAACCTGTCCGCTAATAGTTCGAGAATCCGATTGATTCCGGATGCACTGCTGCCCGTGACTAGAATATCGTCAACATATACCAGGAGGTAGACGAATTGGTTTCCTGTGCGGAGTGTGAAGAGAGACGTGTCGGCCAGAGAGTTTGTGAACCCGAGGCTGAGTAGGAAATTGCGTAGTTCAATGTACCATGCGCGAGGTGCCTGTTTGAGTCCGTAAATGGCCTTGTGAAGACGGCACACATGAGTTGGATGGTCCTTGTCGACAAAACCAGGGGGTTGTTCCATGTAGACTTCTTCTGTTAGAGTTCCTTGGAGAAAGGCATTGTTGACATCAAGTTGTTGAATTCTCCAATTGTTACTTACAGCAATGTCGAGCATAAGGCGGAGAGTAGTGGCTCTGATACCATGTAAGGAATGTGAATAATCTATCTATATTAATCAGTGATTGATACAAAGGTATTTATACAGAACAGAGGAAGGATCTACCCTAATCTACTTAAGGAATATACTTAAAACAAAGAGATACGGGATCTGTACAATTAAACTAGAAAGATTATGATATCGTCTTTACAGGACCTAAACCGGCGACGGAATTCCGACGGTGCCGGAGTTCCGGCCATAACCGACGGAATTCCGACGGTGCCGGAGTTCCGGCGATGACCGACGGAATTCCGACGGTGCCGGAGTTCCGGCGATTACCGACGGAATTCCGACGGAAACCGTATTTTTTGAAAAAAAATAAAAAAATAATAAATAATTAATTAAAATTATATAAAATATAATAAAACATAAAAAATGTATTAAAAATTAAAAAAACATTTAAAATTGTTTTAAAAGTACGATCGAAGTTTTACAATATATTTAAAAACTCTAAAAGGGCTATTCCGCCCTACGGGAGGTCAGGAACTGTCTCATCTGGTCTTCCAATGCTCGAAATCGTGACTCCGCATCCGCCTTATCCTTCTCTCTTGCAGCCTCGGCCTCCGCCTTATCCTTCTCTCTCGCTTCCTCCACTGCCTTAAGCCGCTCGGTCAGCGCTCGGTTTTCGGCCTCCAATCTGCTACCACCGCCTTGTCGCACAGACGAAACCGATGAGCAACTAGCCTCAGGAAGGCCGAATACATGGCCTCTGGTCTTGGGAGTCGCCTAGGATAAAAAAGATATAAAAAGTTAGTTGTATTAAAAATTAGTTGAAAATGTGTTTAAAACTAACACGGTTACTAACCTGATAGGCGAACTCGTTGACCACCTCGTATGGAACTTCGGTGGGCGCCTGAGTCCCTTCGTCCATCGGTTGCGATTGGAGGTACTTCTCCTGCCGCCTCTCCACGGTTTCCACGATTTCACGAGCAACGGCATCTTGGATTTCACCGGTCTTCTTGTTGGTGTGGCTTACTCTGATCAAATCAAGGTTCGAAGGAAAAACACCGGTTTCCTTAAACTGTTAACAGCGGAAAATTGTGTTAGCAAATTATTAAAAAAATTGAATTGTTTAAATATTTACCATTTTGTCTGCTTTGGACGCCTTGCTTGTTGCACCGAGGTTGTGGGTCGCTGGTCCCTTCCCCTTCCGGTTGCTGTTACGGTTAGTTGAGTTTCTCTCAGAGATCTCCTTAGTTGCCTCCTTTTCCCAATGTGCAACTAGTCCTTCCCAACACGCATCTTTATATTTCATAACCCGAGGCCGCTTCCCGGTCTTGAACCACGCTTCTTTCCACTCGTTCATCTTCCACGAGTACTTCCTCCCCGCCTTTTCGTCGAATCCCTTTCGGACCAACGTAGTGAGCTGTGGATCCCACGTGAAGGTTTGCTGCAAACCACACCACAAAAATTTGCATTAGTAATTATAATTTGACTAATATAGGAAATATATTTTAAACTTATAAATTAAATTACATACCGCAAATTGTCGGAACCAAATGTCCCGGTCCTCCGGTGGCATATCGTTGTATGTACCATACGGTTTATCTAACATAGTATTCATCATGTCGTTGATAGAAGCAGTAATCCCGTTTTGCGAGTATTGGAACCTATTAAAATATTTGGTTAAATATTTTAGTAAAATAATTTAATCCAAAACATATTTACATTTGACTTACCAGGTCGTGTTAGGTGGCGTGTCTGGATCTAGACGAGTCAACCTATCACGTCCAGGTTGCGCCACAAACTGCTCGATGGTCATGGATGTGGGTTGTGAATTGGCTGTGGGCGGGGGCTGAGACATGTGTGGGGCAAGTAGGTCGGGAGTAGCGTAGGGGATATGCGTATCAGTCGCAGTCCGATCTCCCCCACTGGAAGACGCCCCTACTCTAGACTGATGATATGTTGGATAGTCCCTACGGTTTCCAAAATTCTAAGAGTTTGAAATTTCGGGATTTATGAAATTTGGAATTGATAATAATTCGGGATTTTTCGATTTGCGATTTAGTTACTTGGAAATTTCGGATTTAGGGATATAAGCATTTAGTGTTTTTAAGGGTTTTTTGAAATATAGAGATTAAAGGAATTTAGTTTTATGACATTTTGTTATTTAAAAAACTTAGGATTTTAAGATTTTTGTAATAAATGACTTTATTGAATTTGGGATTATGTGGTTTTGGAATTAATGCACTTAGGGATTTAGGGAAATTAGAATTTAGAAATTTAAGTATCCAGGACTTGTTTGTATATTGTATATTCGGAAACCGAAGTTCATGGATTTAGGTTTTGTTGGGAAATTGACTTTTATAATTTGACAAATGTTATTAATGTTCAAAAAATTTCATTATTTTGAAATCGTTAAAGTTATAAATGTTTAAAATTATAATATATATTTTCAATTTCAAGGATTTAAAGTTTTATATTTTTTTATTTTTAAGTAGGTATAAGTGTTTCAATTTATAAAATTTTTAATATATGTTTTATTAATGTTATAAAATGATTCTCTTACAATATTAATCACACATTAAATTGTAAATGAAATGAAAAAATTCTTAAAAACCTATGAAAATCATATTCTTAAAATTGTAAAATTTATAAAATTATAATTTCCTAAAAATCCCTAAGTTAGTAAATTCCAAAAATTATGAAATTCCCTAAATTTTCCAATCTCCAAATTGTAAAATTTCCAAAATAACACAATTAACCAATTTAATCTACAAACCTAATTTACTAACATTGTCAAATCCGAATTCACCCTAACATTCTACATGAACGAGAATCCTCAAGAACAATTTCGGATTTTTAATTGAAATTATGTAAAACTCACATAATGTTGGATTTGGTGAAAGATTGTGAGGAATCACGACGGAGGAGTAGTTTTTGCAAGGATTCGGCGGTGAAACGGCGGAGAAACGGCTCGGAATCGACGGAGAAACGATCGGAGAATTTTATGAGGAAAAAAAAAAGTTGAGATCTGTTTTCGGGGAAGACGAAGTGTGGATTTATTGGACTGTCCGACGGTATAAAAAAATTCAGACGGAACTTCCGACGGTTTTCCCGCTTTGACGGTGACAACGAGGTTGTTTGGCGGCAACTAAAATTAGGGTTACCGTCGGGATGCTGTCTCACTTTCAGACGGAACCCCGACGGTTCTTAAAATTTTAATTTAATTTTTGATTATCCGATCCTTAATTAATAAAAAATTAAATAACCGTCGGGATTCCGTCTGAAATTGAGACGGCATCCCGACGGCAGTTAATTAAAAAATAAACAACCGTCGGAATTCCGTCTCAATTTCAGACGGAATCCCGACGGGTCTTAAATTTTTAATTTAATTTTTGATTATCCGATCCTTAATTAATAAAAAATTAAATAACCGTCGGTATGCCGTCTCAATTTCAGACGGAATCCCGACGGCTGTTAATTAAAAAATAAACAACCGTCGGAATTCCGTCTCAATTTCTGACGGAATCCCGACGGTTCTTAAATTATTTATTTTAAAATATTTTATCCCAACATTAATTGTTTAAATGCAATTTTAAAGGTTTTAGATTTCAGAAAGTATGGGTTATGTATTTTTACGCCTTACTTTATAAATTTTATCTTAATTTTTAAAATGTTTTTGGAAAATTTTAAATTATATTACATTATACTTAATTAAAACTTGTGCCGTGGGATGTATTTTACTACTACGGAAATAGTAAAAACAACATAAATCTTTTATCATAAAATTATAGAACATAAAAACAACATATGGATTTGAAAATAAAAACAACATAAAGGCCATTATTGAACATATATAAAAACAACATAAAGCTTTTATCATTTAATTATTCTTAATCATGGACGAGTTGGATGTTTAGTCTTCATCGGAGTCTGGAACTATTTCATATTCATGCGCAGTAGTTCCTCCATCTTCCTCCTCGGTGGTAGATACTTCCATTGGTTGGTATTTAGCAAGCATCGAATTAACACCGATTATCTATTTGAAAATTGAATTTGGTTAAGCATTCCCATAAATATTAAAAAACGTATGCTGTATCTACCTTAACAATGTTTCGCTCTGTGATGTTCAGGTACTTTGAGTTCCTGTTAAAACGGCAAACGGTAACATTTCTTAGGATGACCACCGCACCTACACCAGTGGCGAGTTTGTACTCGTCCTTGCTGAAGATGTTATGGTGCATGGTTCCCTCGATTTTTCCTGAAGGATCTTTTAAGGTTACTAGCAGATCCCCCTGGTCATTGGGGGTCAAACTAGAGAGCATAGCCACAATCTAATAATCAAATAGAATATACTTGTCAGATAACTGTATGTGTAAATGTTAATAAAATAGGTGGAAAAAGTAAACCTTTTTGACTTTCACAAAGTGTAAATGCGGGGATTGAATTTCTGCAATCTGGGTCCAGAATGGTGTGCTCCTATTGTTATAGGAACCTACATGTAAGAATAATAGATGTAGTATTTTCAGCTATAATCATTATTGTACCAGTAAAATTACGGGTAATTATATATATATATATAGTAGTAGATATAATATATATATATACCTTCACACATTATGTAATCCATAGTAGAAGTCCACCGAGGACTACGGAAATCATGGTCGGCCTGTGTTGGCTCATTCAAGACCTCACGAATAAAATCTTGTGTTGGGTGTGTCTGAGAACTTTCACCTCGCAGCACCTTTGCATCATGAGACCTCTTGCGAAACATTCCTCGCCGTACGACTTGGCCAGGTCCCGGCATTACGGGCGTTTGGTTCTGGGATTGTTGAGTTGGATGGAGTGAAATTGTCGGTTCAGCATCAGTAACATTTAAGTTATCGTAAGGAGGGCTGGAAGGAACAAAAGTTGTGTTTGGAGGGTTGTGACCGGGGCCTCGGTTTTGCATATAGTAATTCCATAGATCTCTGTTTGCCATAACGCAATTGAATATTTTTGTGTTATGATTTTCGGCTACCTTATATAAAACATATTTCCGTCGGAATTCCGTCGGAAATCCGTCAATACCCCCGACATCACACCCCACAATTTCCCATCGGCCACCGGAGACGATTTGGCAACCACACAATCTTTGCCGACATCGTCCACCGTAGGAATTTCGTACCAATTCCGTCAGGAATTCCGACGGAATGTGGCCGTCGGGAAACAGTTCTTACACGGCGACCACGGAAAACTTTGCCGACATCGGAAAATCTGATTTCCGTCGGTAATCCGTCAGAAATCCGTCAACCCAGTCCGACATAAAACCCCACCAATCCCTTCGGCCACTGCTGACGAATCTTAATAATCACTGAAACTTTGCCGACATCAAAAACCGTAGGCAATCCGTCAGAAATCCGTCAACCCAGTCCGACATAAAACCCCACCAATCAATGAGGCCACTCCAGACAAATCTTAATAAGCACCAAAACTTTGCCGACATCGAAAACCGTCGGCAATCCGTCAGAACTTCGGTAATACGGACGGAATACCGACGGTTTATACATATAAATTCTACTTTAAATACACCTCATGGAGTGTATATCTTCTACACATCTCAATAACACAAAAAATGTCTTCTCCCTCTCCTCAGAAAGACGCAGAAACAACCGACCTTGATCCTTTTGGATTTCCAATAATACCAAAATTCTTGTGGGAAACTCAATCTTATTGCGACGAATCGTTTAAAGAGCTGCCCACTTACTCGTGGGAATTTGATATGTGCTCACCAATCCATAAAGAAGATTCCACATCAACAATAGTGGCTGACAGCCAGTGCTCGCCAAACATCCACCACATTCCAAAATTGTCGTCGGAATCGCCAACTAAGTGCGACAAATACGTCCAACCATTTCAATTCAGTGAACCGTCATATAGTTACGGTGGAAGTCCTTCAAATGAATGTAAGGATCAGTACTATGATTTGATAGGCGCCCAAAGCCCAGAAGAGCCACCGCCAGACTTATATATTGATGAAGATACAATCAAAAAATTGTGCGACGGAGTTTTAGATTCTCCAGCAAAGAAAAAAAAGGGAAAGAAAATCACTAAATGGTTTTAACCAATGGTAAGTTTGGAGTGGAAACCGACATATGATTGTATAATGAGAAGTTTATTACGTACTTGTACCATAACCGTTCTGTGTTAAATATTTGCAAGTCTTTAATGTACCCGTTTAAGAATGTGTTTTAAATTTTATGTTTCATTAAATGTAATGTTTTATTGGAGTTCCAATACTCAAATTCTCGTGTAGAATCGGTTTTGTTAATGAAATGAAAAATATTATAGGCAAGAAACAAATATTAGAGAAGAACATGAACAACATATTTCGTAATCACAACTTATTATTCTCAATCTCCAGAGGAACCTTCACTAGGGATGGAGTCTGAATCGTCGTCAAATTCCCCACAGGGTTCCTCTTCGTCCGAATGCACTAGATCATCCCCGACATGTGTGACATCGACAACGAGGTCAATGTTATCCACCTCGTCAACAGGTGACATTGGTACACTTCTCGATGGTTGTAGAGCATCATGTTCTGGAACTCCATAGATTTTTCCTCTGGGGTTTATTGGAGTTACTGTGATCCACGGATCTGTACGGTAGGCAACTCGTGGATACGGAATGTAGCAAACCTATTCATAAGTAGTGGATATTGTTAATATACATGAACAAGAAACATTAACCATGCGTACATAGGTAAACATATGAGTGTATATATTGATACCTGGTCTGCTTGAGACGCAAGGATAAATGGATCGTAATAATGCAGTCTGCGGCTTGAATTGATCGAAGTAACACCAAGAGAGTCAACTCGAACCCCCTGACCATTGGCTGGATCATACCAAACGCACATGAACACAATGCACCTCAAGTTCAACAGTCCTCGGTAGCGGATTTCCAAGATTTCTTTTAAAATCTCATAGTACATGGTATCGCCGGAATGCGCCGAAATACCATAGTCCGCGGTTGACCTTTGGCGACCTTCCTCGAAGATCCTGAACGCATATCCCCTAGTGCAAAACTGGGGATATGAATTCGCAGTGCTGCGTAAACCATGAACAAACTCCACTAACCATGTCGGGAGAGGTTGACCAGTTGATAAACTTTCGGAAACCTAACAATGGTATAACTAATATATCAGTAACATATAAAAGTTAAAACCTGGAAAAGTAAGAGTAAATAATTATATTACACTTACATAACATTTCAACCACCCCTCGAATTCTTCGTCTTTCAAGACAGCAAGTTCGGCATCTGTCTTACCATAATGGTACTGACGAGCGAGCGACATGTAAATCCTGTAACATAACAGTCATTAGTAGATGAAGGCAACTAATTCCATAATTGTAGTATAATAACTGATATACCTTTCGTACTCCAAAATTTCGTCACAATTTCTAAGGATATACGTATGCAAATGTGTGACCTCTTGTGGTGATAGTCTGCGTTTCTTTGGTTTTCCACTTGATCGACCAACTTGGGCAAATAACTGAGGAACAACCACGTCATACACTGCTTTCTCACCTCTATCATCATGTCGGGGAGGCCGTCTCGCCTTATTACTTACTGCCCGTGGAAAGTAAATTTCGGAAAATTGTGAGACTTCCTCGTTTAGGCTCTGTGCAGCAATAGATCCCTCAACCCTGCTCAAATTTTTAACCTTTTTCTTCAGATGGAACATGTAACGCTCGAACGGATACATCCATCGGTATTGAACAGGGCCTCCTAAGGCTGCTTCTCGTGGGAGGTGAATAGGAAGATTTTCCATAACGTCAAAAAAAGACGGTGGAAATATCTTCTCAAGATTACAAAGGAGAACAGGGATATTGGCCTCCAAGTTACGTATCCCGTGGACGGTAAGCGTTCTGGAACATAAATCTCGGAAGAATGCACCAACTCCTACAAACGCAAAATATACAAATTACTACATATATAGTAATTATATGGTAGTAAGAAAGTAATGAGAGTAAGGAATATACCTCCAATTGCTTGGTGGATAGGTCCTGGAAGAAGAAATGCAAATACAAAAGGAAGAAGACGCTGCATCACGACATGACAATCATGACTCTTCATTCCTATGAACTTCCCTTCCGTCGAATCCACGCAATTACCTAGATTAGATGCGTAGCCGTCCGGGAATTTTAGACAATTTTTAAACCATTCAAAAAATTCTTGTTTCTGCCTAGCGTCTAACCGGTACGCAGGCATCGGCAATCTACCATTAGGCAAAACATGAAGAGATGGCCTCGAACAAATCAATGGCAAGTCGAATCTTGACTTCCAGTTGTCTTTTGTTTTTCCTGGGACGTTTAATATGGTGTTCATGATGTTATCGAAGAAATTCTTTTCCACATGCATGACATCTACATTATGCCGCAGTGGGTGGTCTTTCCAGTAAGGCAAATCCCAAAAAATACTCTTTTTGTGCCAATTGTGATATTCCCCACAACCGTCGACGGGGTGATGGCCATTACCCCCACATTCAGGAGTTCGCTCTGCACCAAAATCTCGTAACTGTTCCAAAATGTTGCGACCATCTATCTCAGCAGGTGGACCATATAACACTTGTACATTCGTCTTGAAATGTCTTTTAGACCGCCGATATGGATGATTTGCCGGTAAAAAACACCTATGACAATCAAACCACGAAGTCTTCCTTCCGTGCTGCAGTTGGAATGCAGAAGTATTGTCTTGGCAATAAGGACATGCCAATCTTCCATGCGTTGTCCATCCAGATAACATACCGTATGCCGGAAAATCGCTGATGGTCCACATAAGAACCGCACGCATCTTGAAATTCTGCTTGATTGAAACATCATATGCCTCAACACCATCCTCCCACAACATCTGCAACTCATAGATCAATGGTTGGAGGAATATATCGAGGGACCGTCTTGGATGATCTGGGCCGGGTACTAGAATTGAGAGAAACAGGAACTCCCGCCGCATGCACATAGATGGAGGCAAATTGTAAGGTGTTACGATGACCGGCCACAGTGAATATTGTCTTCCATGCTTGCCAAACGGGTTGAAACCATCAGTGGATAGGCCTATGTATACATTTCGTCGTTCATATGCAAAAGCTGGATACACAGATTGAAAGTGTTTCCATGCTTCCGCGTCAGACGGATGCGTGATATCTCCATCTTGACTATGCTCAGCATGCCATCTCATAGCCTTAGCTGTGCGGTCTGATTCGTACAGCCTCTTCAACCTCTCCGTTATGGGTAAATACCACATCCGTTTGAATGGAATCTTCACCCTGCCGCTTGTGTCCTGGAACCGGGGTTTCCGGCAAAATTTACATTTTTTTCGGTTCTCGTCTTCTCTCCAGTATATCATACAGTTGTCGATACACACATCTATAACTTGGTAGGGCAAACCAAGACCGGCGACAAGTTTTTGGACCTCGTAGTATGATCCTGGGGCCAGATTATCTTCTGGCAAAACATCTTTCACGAACTCGGCGAATGCATCAACACATTCTTCAGACAAATTATAATCAGTCTTCAGGTTCATCATCCTAGTGGCAGCAGACAGCGGTGAATGACCATCCCTACAACCGCTGTATAGAGGTTGCTTTGCTGCGTCTAACATATTGAAAAACCTCCGAGATTCTAAATTAGGCTCTTCAACCCTACCACCCTCATACCCACCCGACTGCAAATCCTCTCTAAAATTATCTCTAACCATCGCCACCGTACTTACCCCAACATCTACTCCCGCTATAGGTTCCCATGCGGTATCCGTTTCCCCTACGGTATCTGGAAAATAAGGTGCATTGCTACTAGTACTACCATATTCATAATTGGTTTCTCCATGTAAAAACCAAACCTTATATCCCGGCCTAAAACCATATCTATATAAATGAGTCCAAACATTATGAATGGCGACACTAATTCTATTACAACAATTGGAACAAGGACATTTGATATCCTGACCTTTTTTGGCTGCTTCTACATTACTGGGTAAATTCATGAACTCGCATATTCCTTGAGCGTATTCGTTCCTTAATAAGTCCGAGCCCACATCCGTCATTGGCTCGTCCATCCATGCCCGAAAATATGAACTCATCTTTGGAATTTTTTTTGTTTACAGAAAGAATTTATGATACGATGGAATGACAAATTCGGCTACCTTATATAAAACGGATTTCCCTCCGAATTCCGTCGGAAATCCGTCAATACCCCCGACATCACACCCCACAATTTCACATCGGCCACCGGAGACGATTTGGCAACCACACAATCGTTGCCGACATCGAACACCGTAGGAATTCCGTCGGAATACCGTCGGTAATTCCGAGGGCATATGCCGTCGGAAAAATGTCTTACACCGGCGACCACGCAAAACTTTCCCGACATCGGAAATTCCGATTTCCGTCGGGACTTCGCCGGAATACCGTCGGAATAGATCGACGGCGAATTACCGTCGGTATGCCGTCTGAAATTGAGACGGTATTCCAACGGTATACCGACGGATTGGGTTTCCGTCGGAATGCCCTCGGACAATTTTG
Source organism: Draba incana (assembly GCA_963576765.1). NCBI lineage: Eukaryota > Viridiplantae > Streptophyta > Magnoliopsida > Brassicales > Brassicaceae > Draba > Draba incana. The sequence continues at coordinate 1,197,602 of OY755208.1, forward strand.
ACGGATTGCCGACGGGATCGTTTTGGTCGGCCAACCGTCGGAAGACCGTCTGTTTTTTCCGACGGAATTCCGACGGAAATTAATGTTCCGTCGGAAAACACCCTGTTTTTTTGTAGTGTTGCCGTTTATTATGTCAAGAAACAATAACAACACAACACTCTAATCAAGTATCAATCTTAGAATAGAAAAAAAGAAGCAAGAATAGGATAAGTACTAATACAAAATATTGAAAAAAAAATAGAAAAATAAACAATGATTCTTCTTGTTGTGATTAATGGTTACAAGTGACGACCACATCGATGTTGATAACCACTTGATCAGCATTGTTATTATTCGGGCCTTGAAATTGATTAGTCACGGTGCTTTTTTTAACGACTTTATCCACCGCCTTGTCACGGCCATGATCGTCTTCTTTGGAGCTGGTGAAGTCGAAAAGTATGTCAAAATAACATCCCTCAAATTCGGTAAGCATACACAGAATATCAATGAGAATCAAAAAGATAAAGCAAAGTATCACACAGACCAAACCGAGGTCCATTCTCAATAGTCAATTACACCTTTACTATTCTTCTCACCTTTGCTCATGTCTTTATATAATAGATTACTTACTAGTAAATCCTAGCCATATCCTAATCTTACGAGGACTTGTAATTAATAATTTTCTCTTATTAATAATATGGATTACTATCTATATTATCCATCAAAATTATATATTAAAATAAAATAGATAAAAATAGTTTGGTATTACCGTACTCAACTCTATTATATATTACTTCATGGGGTAACCTAATTTTATATGATTTTGACAAAATCATCACAATTCATATTTTAAACATATAAACAGATTTTGTTAGTATAGTATATTATATTTTCCATTAATAACAATGAGCAAAGTTAAGGATTTCTTTTTTCCTTTTTCTTCGGTTAGGTTTCGATACATTGGTGAATCTTTTAAGGGAATTTAGATTGGTAAACAAACTTTCGGGCCTTATTTAAGTAGCAGGCAAACAACTGTTTGCAGAGTAATCTTTTAAAAACAATTCCGACTATAACTCTATACGTTACATCCCACTTGCTCTGACTCTAAGATTTATTGTGGGATACTACTCGGTCGAATTATAGTTACATTTAGATACATATTTATTTATTTGTATAATGTTGACAGAGGCGAAGGGAGAGAGTGACGATATATGTGTGCACAAAACTTAAAAGTCGCAACTCCTTTTAGGAAATTTTTTGTTTCAAAGTTCAAAACCGTTCACATTCTTCTTCAAAACCAATTCATATTTTTTCAAAGTTACAATTACCGGAAAAATCAGAAAGTTTTCCGATGGAGAGCATTGAATTACCCTCGAGAGTTTTCGCCGCCGGTAAAGAACCAATTGGCGAGCGAGTAAATTCTTACCACAAGACAAAGAGGATCAACTCTATTCTGAATGTGTTGGAAGAAGAAGAGAGAGAGGATTTGAGGGCTTCTCCATTTGGGAAATTGATAGCTACATCGGAGAAACCTTCTAACTCGGGAATTTTTGGCCAATTTATCATCACACATGCTCTCTATGAAGAAGAAGCATGAGATCTGGATCCTCTTCGTTGGGAGGCCAGTCCGAGTATCACTGCGCGAATTTGGAATAGTTACTAGACTTCTTTGTGGTAAATACCCGAAGAATTTCAGAAAGAAGAAGCGGCTAACCATTTAAGACAAACCCTACTAGCCAACATTGTTTGGTCAACTGGAGTCTTGTACGGTAGATACGGCGACGCACATGCTCCGGCGTAAGGCTGTAACGGACAAAGAGACGAGGTTCAAGTATGCATGCCTTGCAATTCTTGGCGTTGTGTTTTTTCCAACATCGCACCGACCTAAAATTGTGAAAGAGCACTGTGCGAGCTGGAATTTCACACAATTGAATTTGTGAAGATTCTTCGTAAGAGAGCTCCTTTAGGGTTTCAAACAAAAAGACAGATTACGAATTAGGGTTCTTGACGAGCTGTTCCTATTGATTAGCTAAGAAAACTGTTTTTGTCTTATTATATCTCCAAATTTCGGATCCTTACAAATGAGGGGGGTACACACTTATTTATAGAGAAATAAGTCGGTTTGGACAAATAGTAACGGGCCTTTGGTGGGCCTTTATCATCTGGACTTCGACTACTGGGCCGGTTCGGCTAAAACGACGTCGTTTTGGCTTATCGATTATTCTAGGGGATATCTGACCCCTACAGTTAGCCCCCCAGTTCAACAGTTTAATTAAAAAGTGTTGAAGTAAGGGTGTCCAAATGAAGAATCGATGTCCGTTTAGACGGTTAACGTGTTGATGGTGATGTTGTCGAGCCCAGATGACATGGTTACACCGAATTCGGCGAGTTGGCCGACGCGGCGTTATCAGCGAGTCGATTTTAAACTTGCGAAGCTGCGAGCTGATCGCGTTCGTAATCCGCAAGCCGCTTGAGTGTGCGAGGCGACGAGATGGATAGGTTCCAAATCCGCGAGTCGCTCGAAGATGACGACGTGTGTGTGAACAAGCCTCGGTAAAAACCTTGTCTAGAAAACCCGGTGGGAAAAACCAGATCAAGGGAAAAAGAGCGCAAGTCGCACACTCGTTCAAGTCGTCATTGTCAACTTCAAAGGTTGAGTTTTGTTGTTGCGAGCTGCCTGATGAGAGGAAGTCGCGAGTTGATTTTGATGGAGAGGAAGTCGCGAGCTGATTTTGATGGAGAGAAAGTCGCGAGCTGATTCTGATTAAGTCGCGAGCTGCCTGATGAGACGAAGTCGCGAGTTGACTTTGATGGAGAGGAAGTCGCGAGCTGATTCTGATGGAGAGAAAGTCGCGAGCTGATTCTGATTAAGTCGCGAGCTGATTCTGAAAAAGTCGCGAGCTGATTCTGATTAAGTCGCGAGCTGATCGAGGTCAAAATCTGCGAGTTGCTTGAAGATTATTCCATAATTCTGCGAATCGCTCGATATGCGCGAGGCGACGAGATGAAAGATTGTGGAGTCGCGAATTAATTTGTTGAAGATATCGATTTGAACAAGTTACGAGGGTGCGATTTGATCGACTTCTGCGAGGTCATGGTAATCGCTGAGATTCGAAGTCTTGAGAAAACGAAGTCCTGAAGTCGTGAATTGAACCAGAGATGAACTCGTGAAGTCGATGTTATGAGCTAATACGACGTCGCGGGATCGCAAGTCGCCCTGGTTCCCCTTGAAACCGTGATCCTCTAAGCCCAGATTCTCGGTCCAAACTAAAATGAGGCCCACCTGGAAACTCGGAGCGCGCTACACTTATAAAAGGAGGGATGCTCCTCAGATTTCTCATAATCCTCATTTCTCCGAAATCAGGTTTGCTCTCTCTCTCTCTCTCTCTCTCTCTCTCTCTCTCTCTCTCTCTCTCTCTCTCTCTCTCTTTCTCTCTCTCTCTCTCTCTTTTCTCCCGTTTTTCTTAAGTTTTTAGCTGTCCCATCACTTTGCCACTGCCGTGTTCTTCATCATCGTCGCCGTGATCTTCGTCAATATTTCGCTTTTGAGAGAAAAATCAGAAAAAATCTCACTTTGATCCGAAAATCATGTCATCGACGAGTTCGAATAAGTCTGCGTGATCTGCCGAGCTCGCCGAGATGGGAAAATTGATCTGGGCGTATTCCACTAATAGCGAGTCGGTCGTTGATGCGAGTTCAAGCTGTGACAGGTCCCACGGATGCGAGGATACGAGTACTTCCGGCCGCGAAGAGGCGAGTCTTTCTGGGTGCGAGGAAGCGAGTTCTTCTGCGCGAGAGTATCGGGCTAGAGGTAATTCTCCTCTTGCCGACTTGTTCTCCTACCCCACTACCGTCTTAAGGCAAAGTCACGAGACGGGGGAATCTGCTTCACCGATGCGAGCTGCACCAATTGATTTCGAAGAAAGAGTTGGGACCTCGCGCCCGTCGCAAATTGGCGAGACTCCTGCTGCCAATGAGCAAAGGCTAGTCATTGAAGTTCCACATCTTCGTGAAGAATCACTTAGTCCTGCCGAGCCGCCCTTCCAAGTGAAGATTGAGGAATGTAACTGGGCGTATAATTCTCTCGTAGAAAAAGAGAGATAGGATGCCTGGGTTGCATGCGGAGCGGCCGAAGTCGTCAAGAAAACAAAGAAGTCGAGGCGAAAGCAACGCCCGCCTCCAGGCTCTTCATGGTGCGACGAGGAGTCCCTGGATATCCTTCGCGCAGAATGCGGAATCTCCGACGCGGTCGAGATGATCGCGCCGTCTGCCGAGCAGCGAGAAGACAACCCACCTGCCGGCATATTCATTGCATACGAGTGCTGGTTTAGGGATTGTTACCTTACATTCCCCATTCCCGCGACGATTTTGCGGTTCATGTGGGTCCACAAAATTGCGCTCGCGCAGATCAACACAAGAGGAGTTCGTCAATTGGTCGGACTTCTGACGCGAGCTGCTGAATGTGGCGAGCCCCTTGGAGTTCGTCATCTCACTAACTTCCTCGAGTTCCGCAAGAATGCCGACCCGAGCGGTAAGAAGTTATACAATCTGGCGAGTCGTCCTCATTAAAAAATTTTGGACGACTTCCCAAACAAAGACCACAGTTGGCGAAAGCGTTTCTTCTTTGTACTGATATCGGCTGCGTCTGTAGAAGAAGAACACCCGGCGGTAGCGAAGTGGGGAACACTTGGTAGATTTACTTGAAAGTTTACCGCGCGAACTGCTTCCTTATGTTTTATCTTAACCTTTTGTTCAATTGATTTTATAGCTCGCAGACCGCTATTCACTCCTGTTCCCGGAATTGACGAACTGTTCGACAAGCTAAAGGCTCGGAAGTGTCTTTGGAATCGCCATTTCCATCATCGAAGAGTTGTTCGAGCTCGCGAGTCTGCTTTAAACGATGACGAAGATCATCTCAGTCAAAGCGAATCCGACGATCTTGACATAATGCCGCCCAAGCTTACTTTCCGCGACATCGCTAAGCTGAAAGCAACGAAGTCTAAGAAGAAGGCCGACCCGAAGGCCACTGCTAATGTTGTCGAGACGTCTGAGCGGAGTATCGACAAAGAGAGTAACCCTGCCGCTAAAAATGATGAAGCGGTTGCTGTAGGTTCGAGCGGTACTTTGGCTGTTATTTCTTCACAGCCAATTACCATTATAGACGAGTTTGCCGAGCCCGAGGAGCAATTGGTTCGGAAGCGCAAACATTCTGCCTCTGAAAAAGGCAAGGGAAAAGCGGGCGATAAGAAGAAAGCTCGTCGCGAGCTGCCGACTCTGCCTCAAGGCGAGTCCATTCCTCCAGGTCCGCGATCTGGAAAATCTGTCAAGCCTTACGACGATCCTTTAGCCGCAGCCGCCTTGATGGCCAAGGTCACATACCCGGGTGATAACATGCCGATCCCGGAGAGGCTAGTGAAGAGCGAGCTCTACAAGGAGTTCGCGTCTCGCCAGGCTAAGGTAAATTTCAATTTGTTCCATCTGCTCCGTCTCGCTTCATTTCTCATATTTCCAACTCTTCTGCAGGCTATCGCTCACTGCAACAGGATGATCGTAACGTATGATCAGGAGGCGAGGTCAAGGCAGGCCTTTATTGACGAGGCCAGGAGGAATGAGGAGGCCGAGAAGAAGCAGGTCGCGGATAAGATGAGCAAACTCGCTGCTGAGCGAGATATGTACAAGAAGAACGCAGATGACATGGGCATGCATCTTCACAGAGTCGGTTAGGAGAAGAAGAAGGCCGAGGATGAAAAGGCCAAGCTGGAGGCGGAGTTATCCGCGCTGAAAGCGAGTCGCGAGAAGGATCTCGAAGCGGTTGTTTCATCCGCGAGACAATCTGCGGCCGCTGAGGTTCAAGCTCAACTGAACAGTGCTAACGAGCTGTTTTGTAAACTAATGAGAAGGCCGATTAGGAAAATGGTCCATCTCACGCAAGCAGATTCCAACATCCAACTACTGGACGACATGGAGAGCACTGAAGAACCTTTCGACCCCAAGGCCGAACGCGCTCTTCTGGTCGAGAATAAGGCCTCGTTTGAGAAAGCTGATGATATCTTCGATGCGATGGTTGTCGAATTGAAGAAGATATTAGGTAAGAACTATGTCGTCCCCATTAAAGTAGCGGATATAGTTGTTTCACCGCGAGTCGAGGTCAGTGCTAAATCTGTCGGTATTAATGTAGCTTCCGGATCCAACGATGGTTCTTTGGGAATGCGACTGCGAGACGCGAGCGAGGAGTTGAATGAGAGCAAGTCGGACGAGGCCGATGAGATTGCCGATCCTGTCCCAGCTGCATTAATTGAACCCCAGCGTGAGCCGGCTCCCTTAGAACTGGATCTGAAGACTGGCGAGGCGGCGAGTTTGGTTGCCATTGTTGCTCCAGCCAAAGATAGAGTTGAAGAGGGCGAGCTGGTCGCCGAAGAAAAAGATGCCGAAGGAGGCGAGCTGGTCGCCTAGTCAAAGCTTGTCGCGTTATTTTGTTTAAGTATTTAACTTGTCGAGTATATTCGTTCTTTTTTATGTCTAAGTTTTTAAGACTTGTTTTGTTGCCTGTACGGCTTTATCCAACTTCGTGACATTTTATTTGCCGAGTTGGTCGAACCCAAATTTTATGAAAAATTTGGATTTCTTGCGATTTGATTGATTTCTTTATGATTCGCCTTTTTCCGAGGCCTTGTTAAAGCTCGTTTAGCGAGGCGGTTTTAAGACGCTTAGATGCGATACGGTTTTAAGACGCTTAGAGGCGATGCGGTTTTAAGACGCTTAGAGGCGATGCGGTTTTAAGACGCTTAGACTTAGCTGATCAGGCTAGGTCTGTTATAGTTTGTTACTTTAAACAAATTTCGGAGTATAGATGAATTCTAAAGAATCTCTTACCCGATTATAATCTCTGACCAGATTATATTTGCCAAGTTCGACCAGTGTTAAGCATAACTGGGTTTGCGAGATGAACATCCTGGTTTACGGTCGTATTCCACTGAATACATCCGCTCCAGTGATGAACTCTAAATTTGATAGCGCGCTTTATCCATTTAAGGAGGTATATGTAAACTTCGCGATGAAGTGTTATAGATCGCCACTATGGTCAGTAATGACAATGAGTCGACACCTACGTCGCGTTTAGACATTTATGTCGTTTGAGAGCTGTCGCGTGTAGACGTTTAAGTCGTTTGCGAGCTGCTCCGTGTAGACATTTATGTCGTTTGCGAGCTGTCGCGTGTAGACGTTTAAGTCGTTTGCGATCTGCCGCGTGTAGACATTTATGTCATTTGCGAGCTGTCGCGTGTAGACGTTTAAGTCGTTTGTGAGCTGCCGCGTGTAGACGTCGCATTTAGACAATTAAGTCGTTTGCGAATTGTCGCGTGTAGACATTGAAGTCGTTTGCGAGCTGATCGAGTCGTAATAAACTGTCGCGTGTAGACATTTAAGTCGTTTGCGAGCTGATCGAGTCTTAACGACCTTAGTTTATTACAACGTGTCTGGGAGTATGTATATACGGACCCACTCCCCCTTTTTTTGAATAGGGGGCAACTGAACTCGTTCGAAAACGAGCTGCCTACGTACCCTGCGAAGGGATCAAGTCGCGCTGTAGTTCAATTTTAAATACTTAGTGATTTTAGCAGTAATACTTCGTCAGATGTCGCACATTCCAGGAACGCGGGATCATCTCGCCTTTCATGTTTGCGATTTCGTAGACGCCCGGACGAACCACCTTTGTGATTTGGTAAGGTCCTTCCCAATGAGCGCCGAGCTTGCCGGCATTCGTCTCGACTGTTTTCTGAAATACCACGCAAAGGACGAGTTCTCCTTCGTAAAAACGCCGAACTCGCACCTTGGAGTTGTAATACTTGGCGGCTGCTATTTGATATTCAGTCATCTTGATAAGAGCATGATCGCGCCTTTCGTTTGATAAGGTCGAGCTTGTCGATCAATAGAAGATGATTGAGACCTTCTTGTTCTAGAAGGAGTCGTCGACGAACTCCTGGAAAGTGGATCTCGGGAGGAATCACGCACTCCGTTCCGTATACCAGGACGAAAGGCGTCTCGCCAGTAGCGCGACGAGGCGTGGTTCGATAGGACCATAAAACGCCTTCGAGTTTATCTGCCCAACGGCCTTTCTTAGCGTCGAGACGAGTCTTTAAGCCGTGAATAAGTGTTTATCTGCCCAACGGCCTTTCTTAGCGTCGAGACGAGTCTTTAAGCCGTGAATAAGTGTTCGACGCCTCCGCCTGTCTGTTGCCCTGCGGGCAGCGAGGTGTCGACTTGCTGACTCTAATCTTCCACTTGTCGCAGAAAAGTTCGAAGCGCTTGGAGATAAATTGAGAACCGTTGTCGGTCACTATTTCGTAGGGAACGCCGTGTCGGCAAATGATGTTTTTCCAGATGAATTTTTCGACGTGCTTGTCTTTGATCGACCCAAACGCTTCGGCTTCGATCCACTTCGAAAAATAGTCTGTTAGGACCAATAGGTATCGCTTCTGCCGAGACGGATGAAGCGGGCCGACAATATCCATTGCCCATCGCATGAATGGATAAGGCGAGGTGACCGAGCTCAAAAATTCCGTAGGCTGGTGGATGAAAGGACCATGACGTTGACACTTCTCGCACTTCGCCGCGAACAACTCGCAGTCTTTTATCATGGTTGGCCAAAAATATCCATGTCTTTTAATACAGATGGCGAGTGAGCGACCTCCCGAATGGTTGCCGCAGGATCCACCATGAACTTCATGCATTATCTTGCGAGCTGCGTCCCCTTCGACGCAGATGAGGAGTGGCCCAGACAGTCGCCATTTGAAGACTTCCTCGCGGAACAAAACGTAACGAGACGACTGCACCTTTAACTTGCAAGCCGCCCATTTGTCTATTGGCATTTTGCCGTCTACGAGATATTCGCGAACATCAGCCATCCACTTGGCGTCGCAACCATAAACTGTTGTCTCGTCGTCAATGAGAATGTTGACGACTTCATGTTCCGGAGGTGGTACCTCGCTACACGGGTAAGCATCTTCGGGCAATTCTTCGATTTGTTCAGGGAGAAGACCGCGGTTATAAGCCGTATTATCCGGATCGAGCTCGTTGCTCCCCTTTATCACATCCGTCGTTTCATCTGGCGCGACTGAGTCGGGCTGGTCGATATCCATCAGATCTGCGGCGGCATGAGTAGGCGAGTCGTTGCTTAGATCTGCACTCCGCTTCGCGGCTTGAGATCTTGTAAGCGCGTTAACCTCTTTGGCGACTTCGACTCTTGGTTTTTCGATAAACTCAACCTGGACATTTCTTCGAACATCTTTATCTGGCTGTGCTGACGAGCCGAGGGATGCGAGGGCATCCGCTTGCGAGTTCTCTGATCTTGGAATTCTCGTCAAGGTAAAAAATTTGAATTCCACTGCTAATGTCTTGACGAGGGCGAGGTATGCTTCCATGCGCTCGTCTTTTGTCGCGTACTCGCCGTTGAACTGATTCACGACAAGTTAAGAGTCGCAAAAGGCTTCTATCCTTGTCATTTTAAGCGCTTTAGCCAATCGAAGACCCGCGAGTAAAGCTTCGTATTCTGCCTCATTGTTCGATGCTCAGAAGCCAAGGCGGAATGATTGTTCCAAAGATTTCCCGTCTGGTGACGATAGTCGAATGCCTACTCCCAACCCGTATTTAGATGACGAGCCGTCGACATGTAACTGCCAGATTTGGGATGAGTTTTCGCTTTCCGTCGAGGCCGCCGCCTACGGTAATTCGATTAGAAAATCGGCCAACACTTGTGCCTTGATTGTCGTCCTACTGCGGTACTCAATATCGAACTCGCTTAACTCAATAGCCCACTTGGCGAGTCGCCCGGATTGAGTCAAGCTATGGAGAACAGCTCGTAGCGGAAAAGTACTAAGAACAACGATCGAGTGCGATTGAAAATAAGGTCGAAGCTTGCGAGCTGACGTAATAACCGCGAGTGCGAATTTATCCGTCAGAGGATATCTTGTTTCCGCATCGGTTAAAGACTTACTGACGTAGAGAACGGGCTTCTGCGCGGTGCCGTCTTCGCGAATTAGAACTCCACTGACTGCCGAGGCCGAGACCGCAATGTAAAGATAGAGCGGTTCGCCTGCTACGGGTTTTGTCAAAACAGGTTGAGTCGCGAGATATCGCTTCAACTCAAGGAAGGCTTCTTCACACTTCTCTGTCCACTCGAAAGCTTGTCGAGCTGCCCCCTTTTTATCTTTGAGCGTTTCATAAAAAGGCAAGCATTTATCAGTAGAACGCGAGATGAATCTGTTCAACGCTGCGACTCTTCCCGTTAATCGTTGGACTTCTCTTTTCGTTTTAGGCGAGGCCATCTGGATGAGCGCCTGTATTTGCTTCGGATTCACCTTGATTCCGCGACGAGTTACCATATAGCCGAGGAACTCGCCAGATGTTACGCCGAAACGATACTTAGCCGGATTGAGTTTCATGTTATATTTGTTTAATAGCGCGAAGCATTCCGCGAGGTGGCCGACATGATCCTTCTCCTCGAGCGACTTGACGAGCATATCGTCTATGTAGACCTCCATTGTCTTGCCGAGGAGGTCTTCGAACATTCTGTTCACCAATCGCTGGTAAGTAGCCCCAGCGTTCTTAAGGCCAAAAGGCATGACCTTGTAGCAGTAGATTCCGCGATCTGTGATGAAAGACGTTTTGTCGCGATCGCCGAGGTGCATAAAGATTTGGTTGTAGCCAGAAAAAGCATCCATAAACGATAATAGTCTGTTCCCAGATGTCGCCTCGACGAGGCGGTCAATATGAGGAAGAGGGAAACTGTCTTTCGGGCATGCCTTGTTCAAATCCGTGAAGTCTACACAGACTCGCCATTTGCCATTCTTCTTCTTTACGACGACTGGGTTAGCGAGCACGTCTGGGTATCTGACTTCGGCAATCGATCTGGCTCGCAAGAGTCTTTCGACTTTGTCATTTACTGCTTGAGCTCTGTCTGACCCGAGTCGCCTTCGCTTTTGCTTTATAGGCTTAAAGGTTGTATCAACATTCAACTCGTGACTGATGATGTTGATATCGATCCCGGGTATATCCTCGGCCGCCCACGCGAAAGTAATTCGACGAGGTCGAGTCTGACGGCTTCATCGAGCGTTGCGCCTATCTCCACACATTTTTTCGGGAACTCGTCGTCTATGCAAATCGATATGACGGGCTCGCATATCGGACCCGCTCCTTCTTCTTCGGCGGCTTCCGCGATCTGTAGTTGCTACAAAACGTTCGAGAGATCTTTGACGGGCTCCCTGTCGGCTTTAATCTTTTTGCGCTTTTCGTTCGGGATCGGGGTTGCCGATTGACTCCTTAGCTTGTGCGCGGCCATGAAGCAAGATCGCGACGCCGCGTGACTCCCTCTGAGAGTTTTGACTCCGCTTTTGGTTGAAAACTTGAGGCAGAGATGGTATGTCGAGGTGACGGCACGCATCGAATTGAGCCAAGGAGTTCCCATTATCACGTTGTAAATTGCCGGGTTGTCCGAAACTGCAAACTCGACTATCTTAGTCACGCCTTCCGCACATACAGGAAGTTTGATCGTGCCGAGTGTCATTGTAGTTTCACCATTGAATCTGGTCAATGGCTTTGGATAGGATTCGACTTGAGCGAGGTCGATTTCCATACGCTTAAGAGCGTCTATGAAAATGATGTCGACTGTGCTCCCGGTATCGATCAAAACCCGACTGTGCTCATCTCTGATAAGCTTTGATCGACGAGACGGTGTTTGAGCAATAATGCGAGCTGCCAATGATCATGTTGCAGATTTTTTTGTTTCGAGCCGCCTCGGCCTTCGTTATCGTTTCGCCTGCCGAGGTGGACCTCGTTGTCGTTTCGCCTGTCTCGCTTATTACTCTTGTTACTGTTCCCAAACGGACCGTCTGCTTCTCTTGCATCGTCGAACTGCTCGAGCTGAAAGTCGTTGACGCTTATGTTTCCTCTGAGTTCTCCGGCGGCTAGCTTCGCTGCGAGCCGCATACCGAGCACTCTGCAATTAGCCGTCGAATGCCCGCCCATCTTGTGCAAGTCGCAATACGCGGACTCATCAAACTGCGAGTTCCTTGTCCAAGTGTTGCCATAACTGCGGCCTGGATTGCCGCTTCTGCGACCTCGCCCTCTTCCTCGACCATAGTCGGGCGAGTCGACCTGATAGTTATGGGCGCCTTTAAAACCTCCCTCGTGAAGCACGTAGTTGCCTTGCTTCTTTTTTCCTGGAGCCGGGGCTTCCTGCGGAATAGGAGTTTTGGCCTTCCCATACTTCTGGCCTAGGATTCGGGTTTCGTCTTCGCTCTTCGCGAAACCATTAGCGCGATGAAGCGCATCCTGAATAGACGAGGGCTCGTTGATGGTTATCTCCTTCCGGAAATCCGAGCTATACCACAGGGCTTTTCGCAGTGCACTTAGCGCGGACTGGTCGTCAATCCCTTTCACTTGAGTAAGCATCGCCTTGAAGCGTTCAATGAAAACTCCTAAGGGTTCGCTGGCCGCCTGCGACAGGGTGTAAAGGTCCGCCTCCGACGACCTGCGTTTGATTAAGATGGAGTACTGCTTCAGGATGGCTTCGGAGAGCTGTGCGAAGCTGTCGATTGAGTCCCTTTTCATTCCCGTAAACCAATAAAGGCCTGCCCCTTTGAGGTGCTCCACGAAGAGGAGGCAGCAACCAATGTCGATTTCGTCGAGCCGGAAATTAGCTCGCCCCATAGCGATTGAGAAAGCCCTAATGTGCTCCATGGGGTCGCCCTTTCCATCGTAAATAAGAAGCTTGAGCTTCCCCGGATCGGATAGACGTGTCTTTGTGATTCGCTCAGTGAAAGGAGTAGTGCGAGCCTCTTCAAGGACACGGTCGATCTCGAGCGCCTTGCTGGTGCCTTGCTGGTTGCGCGATGGACCTGTGATCTCATATCGTTGAGATCGCGAGCTATCTGCTGCATGATGGCTTTGAGCTCGTCCATCTCCCTTTGCTGTGTTGCAATAGTTCTGTGATTGGTCGGGGCTTCGACCTGCTCCGTCCATCACATATTTTCCGCGATTTCACCCTCTTCTCGGCTCTGGATATGACTGGCCGGTCGACTGGGTCGAGTGGCTCCGAATTCACGTCCTTCCGAATCATCTGCGACTGCCACTATTTCATCAGTTGTACCTACGACGGGTGTGACCCCGTCTCTGAGAGGTGTTGGTGTATGATTCCCGCGAGCCCCGCGAGCTGAAGGCGAGGCCATTGGGGAGAACCTGAGAGTGACCGGGGTGACGCGATGCGCGGCACCGTGAGGTAGTCCTTGAGGTTGACGAGTCATCGACAAAGCTTTGATTTCAGCGGTCAGGTTGCTGTTGATTGTTTCCTGGTTCTGCGACTGCTTGAGTAACTGCTCGAGCATTGCCTTGAGCTGATCGAAAGCTACCGGGGTGGCCGGGTTGGTCGACACGGTATGGACGGTTGTTTGGTTTCCTGTAGGGACAGGTACGCCTGTTTTCGCCTCCAATGCGGACTGGCCGATTACGTTGGTTTGCCCATCCACAATGGGCTCGCTCGGACCTGAACTACCGTCAACCCCTGGAGATTGCGGGTTCGTTGTTGACATCTTAGCGAGTTCGTCTAAGCGTTTGTTTCGTGTATGAAGCTAGTGTGCGAGTAGAGCCCCTCCTTCTAGCGCCAAATTGTGCGAGCTGGAATTTCACACAATTGAATTTGTGAAGATTCTTCGTAAGAGAGCTCCTTTAGGGTTTCAAACACAAAGACAGATTACGAATTAGGGTTCTTGACGAGTTGTTCCTATTGATTAGCTAAGAAAACTGTTTTTGTCTTATTATATCTCCAAATTTCGGATCCTTACAAATGAGGGGGGTACACACTTATTTATAGAGAAATAAGTCGGTTCGGACAAATAGTAACGGGCCTTTGGTGGGCCTTTATCATCTGGACTTCGACTACTGGGCCGGTTCGGCTAAAACGACGTCGTTTTGGTTTATCGATTCTTCTAGGGGATATCTAACCCCTACAAGCACGTAGAGCTAATTAGGGATACCAAGGAGTTTTTCGAATTTCCATGGGGTAGGCTGGCTTTTGATATGGTAATGAAGAGTATAAAAGAGAAAGATGAGATAGTTTTATCTCAAACTAGCCTCGCTGTGAAAGAGTTTTTTCAGGCTGTCCAGTTAGTGATGATTGAAGTTGAGCCTGCATTGCTTGAAGTTGTTCAAGTTAATGACATTTCGTCTTCGGAATGCGAATCTGATGGGGAGGCTTGTGAGGCGGTGGAGATGGATATTGAAGTTGGTGATGGGCAGGGGGAGGCTGTGGGAACAAAACTTTGCCTTAACCTTATGCATGCTTGCAAGGTAGATGAGGATTGTGAGGTATGAGATATGATTCATTTGTTTAGAGAAATATTTTATTGTCCGATAACTAGATTTGTAACATGCAACTTCTTTTGTACCTTTAAAGGTTGTGGTTGACAGCATTATTGCTGACAACGGTGATACTAGTGTGGATGAGATGGATCTGGAGTGGTCTGACAAAGAGGATAATGTGAAGGTTGATAATTTGGTCAGGTTGGTTGGAGAGGAATTTGAATTCAAAAAACATATGTTCAAAGGCGGTCTTACGTCTGCCGACGTTAATCGAATGAGGCAGGAAAAAAAAGTGAGAGACAAGAAGAGTAAGAAGGAAAAGGAGAAATGTTCTATGAAGGCTGATGACCCAGCAAGTGGTGATTGTGATGGTGTAGGCCCCTCAGGGAAGAACATGGATTTTTCTATGAGTGGTGGGGTGGTTGAAATGAAGCTTAACCAAGTTCTTGATAAAGTGAATGGTATTGAGGAAGTTGTGAACGCCATGGAAAAAAAAACTAACTGATTCTGTTGATAATAAGATGGCTGAGATTAAGGTAGCCTTGGTGACTAGTATGATGGATTTTCTGGGGAACTCTGTTCATTTTGATAGGACGGTGTCCGTAAACCAATGTAGCGATCGAGTTAACGTGGCGGGCAAACGTAAAATAGTGGGTGAATCAGATTTGGGTGGTGAAGGCAACAAGGCAGCTCGGACAGTCGATGAAGCGGCGAATATTATTAGTGGTTTGCTTGAGGAGTTGAACACCTCAGATGATTAGGGGGTAATATATGCATTGTTAGCCAAGTCCTTTTTGTGTTTTACATTTTTGTGTAGCTAATTAATTTTGTTACATTTCAGGTTGTCCCTGATGGAGATAGGCGGAGTGGCTTAGCGGCTTCCCATTGTGCTGCTGTCCAGGCTAACAAATCTTCTTCTCAGGTTGGGGATATTAGCGGCACGACCCCAAATAAGGAGGTAAGTGGTTGACATTAATTGACAATTACCTGGTATAATATATATTGGCATTTATGTAATCTGGTTAACTAACAAACAGGTTTTTAACAAATAATAGAAATATTACCCACTACATTATATGTTAGCCCTCATCATTATAGAAAATTGTCTAGTCTAGGATCCCTGATGAAGAAAGATCTCCTCCCTCTTGCACAAATGTTTCCTTATGTTTTGAAGGGAGCCATCAAGGAGAGGAAGTTGTTTGCTTTGCAAAGAGCTTGCGGGATTCTACAGAATGGTATTGATGTTGATTATGGTGTGACATATGTTCTTCTCATTCAAGCCCATGCACAATCGGGTGTTGAGAGATGTTGATTCTGATTGCAACCTCTGGATATCAGTTTATATACACGGTAAAAATCCTAGACATCTGTACTTACATATGTTACATATAACATAAATTTTGGAGGGAAATTCTTTTGCAAATCGGAAGCATTTAATGCCCACTTGCTTCCTTAAGTTCTATGGTTGTTCGTCTGTCCATGTGTCCCTATTAACTTATAATACTCTGCATAATATCTATTAGGCCATGATTATCAAAGATCCCTTGGGATCCAATTATAATATAAAATTATTAAAACACACTCTCTCTCTTCCTTTTACTCAACTTTATACTTTCTCTTTTATCCTTTTACTCAACTTTTATTAATTTTATATTTAAACACTCTCTTTTCCTTTTAAACACTCTCTCCAAAAGATCCAATTTTCTCTCCAAAAGATCCAATTTTAGACACTCTCTCTTCCTTTTTAAACACTCTCTCTTCCAAAAGATCCAATTTTATTAATTTTATATTTCAACATACCCCATAACAACACTCTCTTTCTTCCTTTTACAACTATTTTAATAATTTTATATAGACTTTAGACCCCAAGGGATCTTTGATAATCATGCCCTTATACTCTGACGCAAATCCACCAACAAATCTTCTTGTTAACAGAGCGCCGAAGGTTGAGGGCACTTTTGTCATTTGCTTGCCCAACGAAAACAGTGGCAATAGTTTACGTGGAAATTTTGTTATTCACCTAGTTTTAGTTCCTTTCTTTATTTTACACCTAGTTAACTCATCTTTCTGTGGGAAGCAGAAGATGAGCTTTTGTTTTCCAAATGCAGTTATTGCTTATAGAATCTTGCTTACTATCCCAATAACTGTTGCTTCTGCATAAAAGAGCTTTTCAAAGCTAAAATTATTGAAGTCGTATTTGCGAACCACAATGACACAAGAAAGGCTCAATGGGACTTGATATTCACTAAAAAATGAAAATTGCACAGGAACTTGATATTCACTGAGCCGCCCCTGGCTTTACTCCTGCACTGGACGTCTCCACACAAAAGCAACAAAGGAAACGTGACGAAAATAGGTGAGTCAACTTATAAGATTAAAGTGATTACCTGATCATCAAGCCTACACCTACCAACAAAATTCCAAGTAGTGGGAAAGCCAGGGTTAAGACCAACATTCATGAATAAATATTTGTTTCGCCAGTCTTTCTCAGCATCTTTGTCTGCACCTAGGAAATCAGACACTAAAGGCTTTTGGCGTCCGCTGGTGCAGTGCATATCCACCAATGTCGTTGATGTAAGGTAAGAAATAGTATCCATATAAGACCTCGTTTACTCCAAGGTCAAGTTTGTGATATTCTCCGTAAATTTGGAGAGCCATAAGCACCCTCCAAGCTAATGGAGAGAATTGACCAGGGGAGATGGAGTAATATATAGCCATTTTGGCCACAAGAGAAGGTATCACCTCTCGAAGGCCCGAGGCAAATAGGCACTCGTAAACAGGAATTTCATCGGACTTAACGTCTGCGGGTCGCTTAGTCGATAAAGGAACCCTAAGAACCACAGAAGAAGGCAGATTGTAGGCTTTATTGATCATAGGTTACTCGGAGTACGGACTAAGCGTTGCTTAGGACGAGTGTGTGTGCATGCGCAAGTGATCAGGTGTGGTCGCTTGTGAGATGTGTTGAGACATAGTGCTGGGGCATTATGTGGAGGTTGAGGTGGATACGGATAGTTAGTAGGATGTGTTAGGTTGTGGGACGGAGAAGACCGTCTTACTGAGTATTCAATACTCACCCCTTACCAGACTTCCAAATCCAGTTTAAGTAGCATCCAACCTTGTGACCTTTCTTTCGGCACATTGAATGAACCGCTTCTTGCACCACCACGATATTATGAATACTTAGCCTCCCCGGAATGAAACTCGCTTGTGCCGGACCGATTAGCTTCATCATCATACTTTCAGCGTGCCCACCATCACCTTTGTGATTGTTTTAAACAACACATTACACAAATTGATCGGTCGAAACTGAGTAATCATCTCTGGTTTTGAAACTTTCGCGATTAGAACCAAGATCGCATCCTTTGTCTCCTTCGGTAAATTTCCATAAATTTCCAGACGTAAGGAAATCTAGCGCAAAACAAATAACTGACTTGCCCACAACGTCCCATTATTGTTGGTAAAACACTAGTTGGAACCATCAGGCCCGAGAGCTTTGAATTTTCTCATTCTACGAACGGCGGAATCTACCTTTGCTCTGCCAAAAAAGGCTTACTCAAACTGGTCTGGTCTGCCTCCGAAATCGCACTAAAACCATAAGATGGGAGTTTCTCCATCCTCCATTGAACAAAGTCTCTTATAGTACGCAATCACTAACTCTTCTAGTTCCTGCGTATTCGAAAACCAAACACCCTTATAAGTAGTTGATTATGTCAAGTAAGTCTTTTCTTGTAAAAATGGGACCAAACACACAAAAGAAGAAAATGATTGCAGCAACAATTAGAGAGTTTTGAAGTAAATCAGCTTCTCCTCCTTTTTAGCAAAAATATTACCTTCTTCGTTTATTTTTTCTATTTTGTAAAATACACCCATTCTAATATTTTATCCTCCTTTTTAGCAAAAATGAAAAGGAGGAGGAGAAAATCCTAGAGACTCAATAGTGGACCTCAACCGAAAGGCTTCGAATTTACGTTTTTGGTTTTTGTTTCTTTTTGTTAATATTAACCACACAATCCGCTTATCAAGTATCAATCTTAGAATATGAATAAGAAGGAGCAGGAATAGGATAAGTGCTAATACAAAAGATTGAAAAGAAAATAGAAAAATAAACAGTGATTCTTCTTCTGATTGTGATTAATGGTTACAAGTGACGACGACATCGACGTTGATAACCACTTGATCAGCATTGTTATTACCAAGGCCTTTTAATTGTTTAGTGACCGTGCTTTTCTTAACTTAACGGATTTCCATTCTCAAAGTACACCTTTTCTACTTTTCTCACCTTTGCTTGTGTATTTATAATATAAGCAATTTTTGTTAACTTCTGTTGAAAAATGGAAATTTGATCGAAGATATGCGAAATAAAATTATTGATCGAAGATATGCGAAATAAAATTATCTAAAAGTGAATTATATTATTATCTCTCAGGTTTACAAGAACGGTTACATGCTAACATATATACAATACCTTTAGATAATTCTAGCTTATTGAACATAATTAAACCCAACTAGATTATACAAAAGCCAATATACTTTTAGATTTCCTAATAAGAAGCTACGTCCATCTTCACAATCAAAAAGTCGATCGGGACATGGCCATGGCAATTTACGACTTGAGCGGTAAATTTGAAGTACTACCGGGAGTTGTCTTTGAGGAAGCATCCGCGAGTTTCAAATTTGTGAATTATTTCATTTTTAAAGTGGAATGAATTGAATAAGTTTTCCACATTTTTCAACCGTATTGGTGAATTTTCCAATTTTATTTCTCTAAATATATAATAATCATTTGAATCGTTTTCAATAATTAAGTGACTCCAATGTGCCAATACATACTATATATTTATGGGATATTAAGTTATAGTTTTGCTTTTACTTCAACGTAACTATCATTCTGCTTAGTTGTCCAAAATTCATTTTGTTTGCTTGTTTCTGTGTATAAATATTATTTTTCTAAAACCTTTTGCATTTTAGATACATGAGTCGTCTTACTGAAACAACACAATTTTTCTATCAAATAAGTCTATAACAAGTATTTTCGACGACATACTTACAAAACCAAGAAAATGTTAAAACTGCATAAATTATCATCTTATGTCATTGTCTAGTACAAGGCAAAAATCCTTACCAAAACAACTACGAAACATCCTTCCAGAGCAATAAGTTATGTCATAACAATGACAAACAAGAACACACATAGGTGTTAAATCCCAAATCAGAAAATTAGATAGCCTAGGCATCGGTCTTCTCCGCTCCATCGTCGTCGATCGCCTTCTCAGGCTCGTTCCCGACAATCGCCTCATCACCAGTGTTCACAACATCCTCGTTAATTTGTTCAACTACGTCGTCTTCGATTCGACCCTCAGTTTCTTCTACTGAACCATCAACGGTTTTCTCGACAGCCGCGGCCAGAGCATCTCTCCCTACCGGTTCCTCCTTGGACGAATCTGACGAGGAGGAAGATCCCTCCGAATCGACTACTTCGATACCTGAAAGTTTCAATATTAGTACTTGCTCCCTTGTTAAACTCATGAAATAATCAAAGGTATTTTCTTCAACAAAAACAAAAAAAAATAACCATGGTCCGACATCGGTGGAAGATGCAGTGTCTTGTCCAAATCAGCTAGGAGGGCATCATATGCCTTTTGTGCTCCTGCTATGTCTTCCACTTTTCTGCTCAGATCCTCGATCTCGGTGGAGAGTTGAGGAGGATTGTCTCCCTGGAGTAATTTGATGAATTGTAGGTTTGCTTCGCATTGCGCTAATTCCACCATATCCTCTTGCGGTTGTCCACCAATCTTCTTAACCAACTCTCTAGCCCGAAAGAGTCGTTCACGAAAATCAGAAATCAATTCTCGCTGCACGGCACGAACAGCCTCGTCGATTTTCGTCTTCTGGAGATCGTTCGCTTGCTCTAATTGTTCCTTCAAGCTCGCGATCTCGGCTTGCTCCATTTTACGGTCAGATTCGAGTGACGAGTGGCGTTCGAGGATAACGCTATGCGTTTTCTCGAGCTCGCTATACTGATTTCTCGCCTCGGTAAGCGCAAGCTGAGTCTCGAGTGCCTTTTTCCTCGCAGAGGCAGTGCTATGCTTTTCTTGCTTCAGTGTGAGATCATACTTAGCGGTCATGTTATTCAAAGAACCGACAAACTGCATGATAAATTCACAAGGTCAGCATTTAAGAAAGGAAGAGGAGAAATTTCAGAGCAACTAAACACAAGAAATTTTTTAGGATATCTTACCTTAGAGAATTCGTAAGCCATCTTCATATATCGGTTTCTCCTACAAGATCCATCGGAGAAAGACGCTCCTGAGGACAAAATTTGGCGAGCTGCATCGGCAGCTTCATCACGCGACTCATCGTCCAAATAAGAAGAGTGAGACATCGGAGCACAAGTGGTTGCAATCGGAATGACACGATTTTGTTTTTTGGCGCCATCATCTATACCTTTCTCTTTGGTTTTCTCCACTACGGTCATTTTTCTCTTATGGGTACACTTCTCTCTGTCTTGACCCTTGCTTTTTTCCTTGTGCGGAATCATGGTAGAACTCGAAGGACGAAGCCTTAACACAATGTTGTTGGGCGCCTGAGACTTCCGAGTTATGTTTGGGTCGGTAACCGGAGGAGGATTCGGTGGTGAGGTAGCCTCGCCCACGTGCTTCGCAACTTTGGACGCGATTGTTCTCTTGGATTCGGCCAAAGCTTTCATCCTAGCTGCAGCCTTGTCACGAGCAGTTGGTCTTCCTGACATCTCCGATGAACTGAACAAAAAAGATAAAGCCGGAGACTGGTTATTAAGAATAGCTAAAACACCCTCAATTCATTGGCAAGTGAAGTCTTGAACCCAAGAACACTTTCGAGCAACGAGTTCCTTGAGAAGGTCGCTTACGTCGACAAGGCCACCCGGATGAAAATACCTAGCTGTAAAACCAAGCGAAGAAGAGCAAAGGTTAGTATTATAAACAATGTTTTGAGTGCCGAAAGCTGACAAAAAAACAACAGGTGCGCAAACTACCGAGTCTCCCCTATTCCGATATCACTAATGAAACACCTACCGCGATCGGCTCTATCGCTCGAAGAAGGAACCACTAATGTAACGTCATCCGCGATCCTGCAACGGACTCGGCATCCAAGGATCATTTTTCTTCTTCGGCGAAGTTTTTGAATCATCGTTAGTCGGAGAATGTATTGTGACATCTCCATTGCGAAACCACGATTCTGAAGACTCGTATGACGTCGGTGAATTCAACTGAAAACCATTCGATGGACCAAAATCGGTTGATGATGACAATAATCTTTCGGACCTAATCGGTGTTTCCTTAAAATCGGCATCGGGTTCGGACGAAGAGTCATGATACTCCGAGAAACTCATTTGATCGTTTTTCTTTCAACAATTTTTGGATCGACAACAGTGAATCTCTACAACAACCTCTAAATCCTAAACCAGCAAGCAACGGATCTACATTATAGATTTTTGAAGAACGAATCAACTCTGTCGGAATCCTCAAGAGCACGAAGAACAAGTCGTCGGAAATCTAGAACAACCACGAGACAATGGAGGAGATACGGCAGCACCAAAAGAAAAAAGAGACAAAAACTAAGCTAAAAAATTTAAAATTGCAAAGAGAATAGAGAGAAGAAATTTTTACCTCTTTGAAGACTTGTGAAGAAATGAGAGGAATGAAGAAACGTTATTCATCAAGTGAGTTTATGTAACGAAGACTAGGGAGTCGATTGGTGTTTTGACTTTAAAGGCTGTAGAAACTTTAAAGTTTTTAAAGTCTAATTTTCTTTAATCAGATTTTAATGGTTTAACAGTTTTAAAAGTTTCTAAAAATTCTCCTTATATATCTCTCAGGAATTTAACTGTTTTTGTTCATGATAGGATATAATGTTTTAAACTTTTAAACCCATTGTTTTAGGACTTTTATTTTTTTTAAAGTTACAATTTTAAAACCAGAAAAAGAAAGACACAGGAGAATCGAGCTATGGAGCTTAGCGCCGGTGAATTACTTTACCAGAAAACCCATTAATCGGTGTTAATACTCACCGGAATTCTTTACAAGAATCTCTCACTCTAAAGAAGAAGAGTCTCAAAGCTTATGTGCTTCGACTGTATCCACACACGTGACAAGCGGGTCTGGTGAAACCCTCTGAATCACTCAGAAGCTTTCACTCACTTTAGCCAAAACCAACATCATCATGCTTATATCTTCAGAGTCATTAGTCCAGTTTACAAGAGTTGTCGGAGGAAGAAGACTTCGGGATAAAGAAATTATGAGTCTTCAGCAACAGAACAATTGTTGATGACTAGGAACTCCTTGGATTCGGATGATAAAGAAATCCAACATCACCATTGAAATCGTCGATTTCCTCTCCATCTGAAAAGACGTTGGTGATTAAACCATACGACATCGGTTCCCGTCGTAATAAACATTTTTGGTCTTCGGGTCACACATCGTCATTGCATCCGAGTTCGAATCATTGATCCAAAATCGTAAAAGCTTCAAATCAAACCATCAATGGAGTCTTCGGGTGGTTATCAATCGACATGTTCAAATTAAAGTTATCATCACCACCACCATCCATTTTGGATCTTGATGACGTCGAGACCACACCATGGCAACGGGAAACAATTCTTGAAGAATAAAATTTGAAGTGGGCTTTCAATATTTGTGTTTAATCTTCATTAAACTGAATAAGAAGGATACATTGTTCCTTATATACAATCCCTAAACCAAACTATATAGTAAACCAACATTAACCATAATCTATATATACTAATACTCCCCCTCAAGATCTTGAACATAACTTCCATCTTGAACATAATAACTCTTATGTACTTGAGATCTTCATGTGAAAAGGAGTGGTGTAGAACTGAAAATTTGATCTTCTGGTGGCCTTGGCAATGATCCGTATAAGAAGCAAAATATGTTGTGTAAATCACCAGAATGAGACGCAATGCTTAGTGCCATAACCTGAGGCATGTATACACCAAAATGAGGAAGCTTGACAGCAACTTTGAGAAGAAATCCTCCAATAAGAATTTGTGGCATGTGAAGAAACAATCTCCTCTTTTTCCTGCTAGAAGGACTGCACAAACAGCTTCACCAAATGTATGACTCAACTCCCCCTGGCTTGGAAGAACCTGACTAGTATATGGCTCTAATACAGCCTTGTCCAGCAACAAAGCAAACCAAATCATATCAGGGAATTGAAGAGTCATGTCAATTCTGATGAGATATGTTGAATAGTGTGCAGCAACTTTGGCATGGCAGATACAAACCAATAAGACAGAACACTGATCAGATGTTGTTTCCATCGTCTTGACTGCCCATTATGACCATGAAACTCATCTCTTAAGCTCCATAAACCAACTATATCAACACACAACAACTCTCTAGAGGTGTGTAGATCAGTCAAGAGAAGAAAATTCAATTGAGAGTCGAAGAAGAACCGAATCAAAGCTGGATCTATCGACCGGACCTGAGCCGAATTGTAAACACGAATTTACACAAATCCAAGCTCGATTGGTGAATTTAAAGCTCGATTGATGATACAAACGAACACGATCTGAAGAATCGGTCGTATACGGAGCAATTGAAGCTCGATTTGAAGGAGAAGAAGAAGCAGCTACACTGAAGATGAAACTGCCTTAAACAAGCTTCGTCGGGCACCAAATCAACTCATATCAAAGAGATTGAGCTCGGATTCTGCAGATTCCTCTGTGTAGGTCGATTATTTCCCAAGCGATCGACAAAACCGAAGCTCGATTCAAGTTGAATTGATGAAGAAGAAGGTGAAAAACAATCGGAAAAACTCACTGATCTGAGAATGAAACCGATCAATCGAATCGGGTTTGATCGGAGATGCAGAAATTGAAGCAAAGAATCAGAAATCAAACGAAAAACTGAAGAATTTGAGCAAGAATTTGGCGGAAGAAGGGAATGAAGATTGGGGGAAAATGCTCTGATACCATTTCAATTCAATATATGTTTAATCTTCATTAAAACTGAATAAGAAGATACATTGTTGCTATATACAAGAGTATTTGCATTGTACATCAACACAAAACTTTGTATTTGGCCAAACACAATTGGACTGTTTCAATTTCCAAAATCCCAATATTAACCCTTTATCTTTCCACCGTATTATTCACCACTACTACCTCCAAACTCTTTTTTTTTTTTAAACCACCACCATTTTTATAAGAGTACTTGGGTTGTCGGCGGAAAACGAAACTCAAGTACTTGGGTTGTCGGCGTATAACCACCACGGTGGTGGTGATTTGGGGTTGTCGGAGCCGGAGCCAGAGCCGGAGGTGGACTCGTTCTTCCCGGTGCCGGTGATTGAAGAAGCGGAGGTGGACTCCTCTCTCTCTCTCCACCGTATAACCACCACGGTGATTTGGGGTTGTAGGAGCCGGAGCCGGTGATTGAAGGTTATAATGGAACTCTGCCAAGGTTAAAATCGATATTAACCGGTAGTGTTATTGTGTTCTCTTTAGTTAATGAAATCTCGTTGTCATTTTCCATATTAGTAAACAATTCTTTGATATCTGGCTAAATAACCCTATATACAATCCCTAAACCAAACTATACAGGTAACCAACATTCAATTTTTTATTCTAATATAACCCATTCAATTTTTTGATTAATTTAACAAGCTTTTTTTTTATTATATTTTCGTAACAATATTTAAACGTCTTTAATGTAGATAATAATGTATTTAAGAATAAGTGATACTGAATGCAAACATGTTGACCGGAAAACAAGTCGAATCCAAAGATTCATCAAATTTGAAACCAACGTCTGGTGCAATACAAGGGAAAAAGTACTAAAGAAACAACAAGGTGACCGGAAAACAAGTCTCAAAAACCTCTTAGCCACGCAAAAACCGAACAATCTTGGACCCAAAGTAATAGATAAACACGAAGATGAATTTGACCACGCAAGTTACGAGATTAAAGATGAGCGGCCACGTGTGATACACTTGAGGCAGACCTTGGAGGTTGGAGCTTGGAGGTTGGGCATGGAGATATCTTTGGTTATCGGAGATTGGGCATTGAAGCTGTTCAGCATGCGTCGGGTAGATTAGCCAAAATCCGCTGACCCGAAGCGCAAGGAAGCAGAAGGCAGTGACCCAGAGAAGAGCCCAGCTTTTGCGCAGTTTGCTTTTCCAGAACTTGATCTTCTGCTCCTTGGTGAGGTCATTCTCGGGTTCTTTGCAGAGCATGGCATAATTGACGGTGGATAAGCCAAAAGTTATCTCGGTGAAGACGAAGTAGATGAGGAAGGCGACCGCTGAGTGGAAGCGAATCACACCGTTGTTGTCCAGCCCACCCGGAGGAGATAGGAGGTTTGTCAGACCGGAGAGACCTGCAATAAACAGCACAAATTTCGACAGTCTCACATTTCTTCTCCAACTTTTTGACCATATCCTACAGAAGAAACAAATCACTTAGAAAGCAATCAGAGGCAAATGAGGTGTAAAAGACGCATTAACTGAGCGAAATGTTAACCTCGGGATCGCCAATGAAGGTTTTCAGGTCATTGAGTCCTTGCGAGAGCTCAGTTAACACACGAGTAAGTTGGTCAACCGGTGACATCAGAGGAACTTGGTCAACCGGTGGCATCAGAGGAAGTATAGCAGGGAGTGCATCTTGATATTCTGATGATTGAGAACTCAATCTGCTTTCATGTTCAATGACTCTTTGGGATTGAGACATCGTTCACCTGTGAAAGTAGAGCTTAAGAGCTCAATGAGAAGAGAAATAGGGATAATCTGAACTTTATTTTACCTTATTTGCAGCGATTACAACTTAAGAGTATTTATATACATAATTGAAAACCCTAGTTACCTAGACAGCTGTCAGTCAAACCAGATCGGATAAGATCGCCGGAATAGTGCCAAACCGTACGTACCTTCAACGGCTCTCTGCTTTTCTGTTAGCTGCTATTCTCTGTTAGCTGCTTTTCTCTGTGAGCTGTTGTTTGTCTTTTTCCGAAATGGAGAGGTAGAAGAGGAAGCTTGAGTATGGGCCTTGTGGGCTTCAGTTGATTTGCACTTATGGGCCTTGTGGGCTGCAGTTGTTCCGTACACCGCATGACCGATTTTCTTCCCATTTTCTTCTCTTCAGTATCTTCGAAGCTTTCGCTCTCTGCACTTAAAAACCCAAACTTTATTGACTAGAAAATCGCAGAATCAAAATGTTTTACTCGCAATGCCTGGTATCGAGAAACGGACCTTTAGGCTCGCTGCGTATTTCTTCAAAAAGCTAAAGAAAGCTCAAGTCAAAGATACTCATATTCCCAACTCCGTTGGTTCGTCTCCTTACTTCTTCACAATGCTCGTTTTAATAATCTTTGTTCTGAGAAATGGGTTTTTGCTCCAGCAATTTTAGGTTTTAAGACTTGGACAAAATGTGTTAAAGTTTGTAGCTTTTTAGTTGGGATACAGGGTTTCGTCTTGGTTCTTGCTTGTTAGCATCCATTGGTAGATTGAAATCGAGATCACTGTTGAGTTGGATTTTTTCTATGTTGGTTGTATTTTATGCTCATGAGTTGTTTGACAAAATGCCTGAATGAACCTTAGAGATTTTGTTCAAGAATGCTTTTAAGACTGAAAAGTTTCGATTTTTTCTATTGTTGAGCTTTGTTTATCTAGAGTGAAGAATAAGCCCACTTTTTTTGTGGAAAAGTGTTAAGAACAGAATCTGTAAAGGCCCTTTTTCTTATTCAATCCACTAAACGAGAAACTTTATGTTTTAGTTTGCTTATAAATTCTGGTGGTTTTCTTTTGGATGCACAGATCAGATCTTGCAAAAGGAGTTGGATGCGTTGACATACAGAGTTTTAGCGTATCTTCTTCTTGGTGTTGTTAGAATATACTCCAAGAAGGTTGACTTTTTGTTTGATGATTGCAACAAAGTGTTGATTGGTGTAAAGGATTTTGTGGCTAAGGAGAAGAACAAAGAGAAGATGACTGTGTCTCTACCTGCATCTACATCTACTGAGTATTTTTCCATTGATTTGCCTGAGAGATTCGAACTAGATGCTTTTGATCTTGGAGTTCTGGATGATTTTCATGGGTATGCTTGTTAATCCTGTTTAGAATGTACGTGGCAGAGATTCTTTTTACAATCTCACTTTTTTTTGTTCTTTTTCTCAGAGGCAATGTTAAGCCACAGGAAGATATTACACTTAAAGGTATTTTACTATTAAAATCTTTTGAAGTTAACCTCATTACTATTAATGTACTTATACCACTACACTGCGATGAAACAGAAGGAGTTTGGGAAACAGAGAGCATGGACCAGTACTCGATGGAAAGGGTATAGCTTCTCACCTGATAGTCTATTGAGTGTGTAATTACTCGGTTGTACTATATCGTATATTGACATTGTTGCTTGAATCCATTTCTCTAGTATTACTTGTACTTATCTAATGAAGTATATGTAATGAAGTTACTATTTTTTGTGAAGTTGCAGTTCGACATGGAGGATGACCTGTTTACGTCTCATGAAACTTTCTTTGCGGTCCACAAGAAAACCAATCAGTGAGTATTTTATTTTTTTTTGGCTATGTTTACATGTAATCAGCAGACAGAAGCCCAACTTTCTGTGTTTAAAATTGTTGTTGCAGTGAGAGTTCCACTCATGATATGGACGTAGATGCAGAAAATTTCAGAGATACTACTGAAGAAACATCAGTCAGATTCGTTGAAGAGGAACCACTGAATTCTAATGAATTAGCCAGAGATCATCAAAATGCATCAAGGAATGGGGAGGATCCAGAATCAGATGACATGCTTGTGGAACCGCAAATGTCTGAAGATATGAGAAGAGCTCAAGAAGAAGACACAGTTAATTAAACCATACGTACCATTGTGGACAGAATCGTAGATCATCATGGATCCACAGGAGATAACCTACATGGAGATGGGCACAGGGAGAATTCAGAATCAGAGAAACTTGTCTTGTCATTCGTTAGAAATCGTAGGTTTCTCGATGTTTTTGTTAAATCGGCTTAAGGAATTTGATACAGTTGAAATTAATGGTAAAACGCAGAAGTGAGCATTCACCGATGAGATGTGTAAATTTGTTGAGGCTAAGTGAGAATGATTCTATAAATGGGACAAGGCCAGAGTAATTTGCATTATTTGCCTTGTTTACTATATAAAAGCTGTGAAGTTAATTTCTTATTAGTCTGGCTGATTTGGTTTTGTGGTTAGTCCTATAGTCAAAAGAGTACCATAATCTAGGCTTTTAAGTTGAAATGTAAAACTAAAAGAACAGAGAACCTTTGCGTAGCAGTTAAGGTTTATAGTTTGTCATTGTCGTTAAGATATATATTTTTTTTTACTTTGTGATAACTGAGCATCCAATAGGTTTAATAAGTCCAAAAAAATATCTCTTCGAATAGAAATTATTACAAGATAGTCCAAATAAATCTCTCTTTCTTCGAATAGAAATTATTACAAGATATTTGATATCACATCTCTTCTTGTGTTGTATCATTTCAAGAAAGGACAAAGACACATGGTTTCACATAAATATCAAAGGAAGATATTTCTTCATGGTTTTCACATGTAGACAGATAAATCTCTGAAAACAATAATAATTCAATACAGTACATTGCACAAATATTTTGTTCTTTTGTTGTTTGTTCAGAGCCAATCAAGAGAGGTTTCAAGATTCTGCAATTGGGAAAGCCGAGCCAATACGGTTGTTGCCGAGGCGGTAACATTTGACATTGACATTGTATGGACCCAACTGAATGTGGTTATCTTCTCTTCCCATGAAGAAACACATTGTGTAGAGTGCCAACTCAAACTCTGGACTTACTCCAACTAATGTGCTCGAGACCGATTTTAATACACCGTTCCACTCGAATTGGATCGTTAGCAGCTGAGTCTCTGAATCAGGCTGCATACAATTTTAAATGTGTGAGAAATCGGTAAATAGAGAAATATTAAGCATTCAGCAGAGTCAATGGTACTTACAACTTCACCGCGGCGTCGGGGAAATATATAGCCTTGATAATCTACTGTTCCTTTGGCTTCTTCCAGGTAAAACTGCAACAAAGACGACGCTGAGATTTTATCGGTTGAAAGATTTAGTGTTTTTATTGTAGGCTTTCGAGAAATTTTACCTGAAGCCAGTTATGGAAGCCAGAGACTTGTTCCCCACCACATTGTTTGATCTCACCGACAAAGACATGCTCGAACGCAGAAGACGAGCCAGAAGTGCCTCCACGGCCATATAGATCGAACCAGAGACTTGTCAGCATTCTCTTAAACTCTTGGTAACTTCCAGGAGCAATATCCTTGATCACAAGGTACTTGTGAAGATACTTGATTGGAGCGGTTCTGCTAATTTCTTCGATGAAAGCCGCTTGCTCTTGCCTCTCTTCTTCTGTGACGACTTCTTTGTAACCTTCATTTGGGTTATAGTTGTCAAGCAAAGAACAGAACCTGGCGAAAGTCGGTCTTCTAAAGACGTCGTCGTTCACCCAAGAGAATAGTAATCCTTCAGCCATATCTGATCTCTCACGAACCCTTTTCCCATCTCCGCAATCGATTTGGTAATCGTTTCCAGGGACAAGACGGTTCGAATCGAGCTCCCACAGTTTGTTGCAAGCTTCTGAGAGACCTGAGAGCTCTAGTTGTGAGGGCTCTAGGTCTCCATCAGTTTCAACATCCTCCGAGAAGTGTTGCTCGCTTGCTGGGCGTTTATAGTCTTGCCACTGCTCCTTCTGGACCTGCAGAGAAAGAGAGATAAACACTTATCAAACCAGAGCAAACACATCGTGTAGGGCTCAGTCTTGGGTCTCACGAACCTTATGCGTTTGCCTTGCGGGTTTCTTTTTTCCCACAGTTTCCCAGCCGTCATTGTCTCCTGCTGTCTGGTTCTCCTGTGCATAGAATCAAATGTGAACATGAGATCCTTAAGAAGCTAAAGTAACATTAGCTAGGTTTGATTCTTCGTTTTCAGATTATCTGAAGTTTAATGTAACTAGTAAATGAAGTTCTTTCTTACCGAGAAGTTTTGTTGCTCGGTTACTTTAGCCGCATAGGTATTCTCTTCCTCGTCCTCCTGCGAGGGAAAGACGAAATGTCGATATCTTGTGAACTTTGAATGAAATAAATATGAAAAGACCAAGTTTTTCTAGTTTATAATATAAGTCACAAGTTTATCCAACTACAAGTTACGTAGATTCGAATAAAGTAGCCATTGTCACTGAAACTCAAATGTTAAAAGTGTGTTAATCCCAAACCTTATGTGGACGCCTTGCGGGCATCCTTTCTTCCTTTCTCTCCCATTGATTCTCCTAGCAAAAACCGTGACAATTAGAGAGGCAAAAAATAAGCGGTTTGGTTTCTCGTGATCTTCATCAACATTGTTTTGATTGTTTCAAACACAATTCTAAGTTTGCGTTTGGCTGTAACATGATTTAAGGTTTTGAATACACAATAAAATGTAACGCAAGCAAATAATGAAGATCATAAGATAGTAGAACGCAACATTGTATCGAATAGTTAAGCAAATGCAGATTTCTCTGAATCCAATTTAGATGATCATGTCAAAATAAAACATACGAATCATGTGTTTCAGCTAAATCTATCCAAACTCATAGATTACTAATTCATAGATTCTAAGTTCCGATTCATTTCCACAAGATTTTTGAGTTCTGACTCTTTACCTCTGAATCCTGACGGCGTCGGCCGTGTGACGATTCTCCGGCACGATTTTGATCATCGTCCTCACCAGAAACCACCTGCGAAACATTTCCAGATCCAAAATCGTTTATCAGAAACACAATTTTCAAAAATCTAGGAAAAAAGAAAAACAGATAGATGATATACAGACATTAGCCCAGGTAGATCTAGATCTCGTGTTCCCTTCATCATCATTAACACCACCGTCGCGACGTTCGTTTCCTCCGAGAGCTACATCGAGAACACCTTTGATCAATCCTTCCATTGTCTCTCTCTCTAGCTCAATGAAGAAAAACCCAAAAGAAGAAGAAGAGATAGTTTGTGATGATCAAGATTTGGTTAGTTGAATAACGACGTCGTCGTGGTTTATTTATTTTCCTTAAATATTTTTCACCAATCGCGTCTCTTTAATAATCCCAGATTTGTAACCTGACTAGTGTACATTGTAGTAACATTTATAACGGTCGTTCGCTCATGCCGACAAATAGTTGATTCGTCATTTTGTTTTTCAGACAAGTAAATATGGTAATTTTTACAATATCTCCACAAAATTGAAATCATTTTGTTTTTTTAATTGGAAGAATTAAATCAAATATTTGTTTTTTTGTGAATTGTGATTACCATTTTCTTATTCCCGAGAAGAAAAGATTTCCGACCAGAATAACGATTTCTATAGCGCGAAGCTCGAATAGTAGACACGTCGTGTCTACATAAGCAATAATGCTCATATGCGTTGCACGTTCCCGCGACAATGTAAGCTTTCAAGACTTTATCAACAATTATTCAAAATGTAACAAAACTAATATTAATAAATCGTCGTAAGAATCTTATAACACTAGAATAATCTCTTACCCTTTCTGATAAAATGAAAAATTCTTTTATTCCATATAAGTATATTTGAGTTTTTTTTGCCTTCAAGAAATTGTACAGATGCATCCTTCCAAGAATGCGTGTAAATCTCAATCAAGTCTTATCCACAAATGTACAAATATTCAACATAAAAGCTCTCTTTAACCCAAATAAAAAAACACGAAACTCTCTTTGTTTGTTTGCAAGTGACTTCTTTAACCACAGTTTCCTAAATGCAAATGCAAAAAAAAAGAAACTGTAAAAGGATTCATTCAATACGCATATTCTTTGAATTCAGATTCGATGGACCTGTAATCATCTTGAACTCTAATGGCTCTCCAATCAGACTCTTCTTTGGTTTGTCTTAGAGCCATGAAGTGAAGTGCATCACTTCGAACCTGGTAAATGTGACAAGCCCACGGATACGAATCAGGCGAAGACCAAATCTTCTGTTCCTCAAACTCTGTCTGCTCAGCTAGAGATGTCGCCAAGCAATAGACCGTGTTGGGCTCTGGCTCGACAAAACCAGCAACTGCAACACATCCAGGAGAGACGAATCCTTCTGGAGCCCGTGGATGCCATATCGATACAGGATTCACGTAATCATCTAAGCAATTCCTCCACACCTGAGAAACGAATAACAACAATATGTATCATCAGGTTTAATTCGGTTAAATACAACATATTAAGGAGAAAATTACTTGAAGAGAGATACTTACGAGATCATAACCCACTGGAAGTGCAAACTTTCGATCAGTGTTATTGTAAACAGCAGCGACATTTGGAGGATGGCTACCAACATGAGCTACATCACCCACTGACACAAATCTGTCACAAAACAATGACGAAAACAGTTGTAATGGCACGATAATAACTAAGTTAAGAAATAATTATCGTTTTTTTGGGAATTTAGATTCTGTTTTGGGGTTTACTTACCCCTCTGGACAACTAGGTCTCCAGATAGTGCACACTCCTCCATCTTCAGAAACCTGAAAGCAAAAGAGGATAAAATTGTAAGCAAACCACAACACGATTGATTTGGTGGTCAATTATTTTCGTCTCATAACGTAACATGTCAAGGACTCTTATTGATATCAATTCGAGCATTCTATTTCAACAATTGGTCCTGATGTGCATCTATTATCAATAGATTTCAATCAGAATCGCTGATTCATATCAGATCTCTGAGGAATGGGAAAGGATTTTTTTTTTTTTTTCATTGATGCGTTGGGATATAGCAAGGAAAACCCTTTATAAGCTCAAAGGCAGAGAAAGCAATGGAAAGGGAATTACCTGCTTTTTGCACAAAGTACATCGACCTTTTACTTCTCGCTCACTACTCCAGATTTTCACGAAGTTGATGCTATGTTTGACAAACTTTCTTTCATCCGAGACAGAACTTGAAGAAGAAAGGTCTCTTGATTTAACAATAGCCTTGTTGTTGTACGATTTTGAGTCTTGTCCATCGGCTTCACTCCAAGCAAAATAAACATGTCTCTGGCTTGAAGGAACCTGCATTGAGAAAATAGAAAACCCTTTAGATGCGTTGCATTGGCACACAACTGATTATTAATCATCTCCATTGATTCATAACCAAATTAATCAAATAACTATATGCGCTTAGGGATGGCGATAAATTACCTTGAGAACAAGATTTTTCATGTTAGACTGATATGCTTTCCACATTTTACGCACCACTGAACAGATTCGAACAGCTTGGGGTTCTTGTACATCTGATTCTTCTGGCACGACGCACTTTATAACCTGAGCAAATTTATCTGACTTGCGGAAATTCTTCAGATGGAGTATGAGATGCGAGGGCCTTTGGCTACCTGCCTTTGCCAATTCCAAAGCCATAAGTTCCTCCCAAGGCACATCCCACATGATCTTGCTGGGTTTCTTATCCATCTTATCCAGATCAGAGCACTAAATGGAAACAACAAGTCAGCTATACAAAACAAGTTTAAGATACTAATGTAAAGGCTGCATGTGGAATCGTATGCTTGTTGGTTTACCTGTAATAACACAACCCTCTTGCTGGTCACCATGACAATGCGCTTGTATGGAACAAGGAAATGTTCTTCATAGCAATCAGACAAAGCGAATTTTGAGGGTTCTCTGAATATCTCCGTACAGCCAAAATGCCGACTTGCTTCAGCTAGGTGAAGGAGCATCTGCAAAAACAGGTAATAATGAACGGAATAGAACCAGCTTGGCAATTTGAGCATGAGTGGCAAGCATGACTAGAAAAATGTAAGTTCATAGCTTTCATGTAATATTCTCAGTATAATTTACACCATATCCCAGAAGGAGAGTTCGAGTGCAAAACGATTAGATTCAAATATGTATTGAATACTAGAATAGTCGACTTGGAATTATAAGGTTTTGGATTTGGTTGTGGAGTTTTGCATCCTAATTTTCTCAACTAGTAGACAAGAAAAATAAAATGACGTGGTACCTGGCCCATAGCTTCCTTCTCGTCATATTCCCTGAGTATACCATCAGCATGAACAGCACGAGGATTTCTAATTCTCTCAAAGGCGGTTCTGTTGCTCAAAACCTCCAAACATCTGGTACAACTTGCTCCAATCCCATCAACAGTCAATGAGAAAAAATCTAATGCACCACTCACTGGTTGTACGATAAATCCTAAGAAAGCCCGTCCTACCCCATGGGCAAACCCTAAAATACCATTTTGCCTGGCACTCTCCACAGGCTTTGTAACAACTCCTGATACCCCAAAGGCAACACCTTGTGCTAGGGCTTCTGTACCTTGAATGAATGCATCACCTACACCAGTGATCCGCCTCGACCAAACCTGATACATTTTAAGACTTCTTTTAAGCAAACTGTCAAAGAGATCAACACAAATTTATAGCGAGATAGATGTACCTGTTTTGCTCGCAGTTGCATGAATTGACCATCTGTTGAAAGCTCGGCAAACCCTCTACTAAGAGAAGCCAATGTTGAGCTAGTCATACCCAAAACATCTACTGAGAAAATCAAATGTAAGGGATTGTGGATCAGATCTCTCCATATGCGATTCCCGATGGCTGGAACTATTGAACTTTTCCGTATGAACCGATCTCTGTGCATTACTCTCCTTAGATGAACCTAAATGTAGATATGATTTTCAAACATTAGTAACATTCTTGCTCTCTATATGTCAGCAATAAATTTCGAATATAATATGATAAATTAGCTTCTGGTGTCGGGCGCAATAGGAAGGCTTTCTACACACAAGTTATTCCATGACAATCCAAGGAAAAAAATCTTCTCTTTTTGATATGGTAAAATCTGCTGATCTACTTATCCCATGGTGGAAGTCAAGAAACAACATGGCCTAAACCAGCTTACTAAATCTGCTGATCACACTCAAGAATTCATAATTTACAACTAGTTCTCAGTCCTCAAGATATCTAGCCAACTAATATCCCATGAAATGAAACCAGGTATCCAACAGTTCTACACTTCTATTACTAGACTGTGCAGGAGGTACGCCAAGAGAAAGAATGTAGTTCATATATAGGAGTAACTTGAAAGAAACATCAATCACACCTGAATTTTAAATGCATTTCCAACCGCAGACAAAATGGGGCTCCAAACACCAAGAATTCCATGGGGTCTCTGACCTGGCGCAGTTTCCAGTGAGACCTTCAGCCTTACCTCTGAAACATCTATGAGGCTGAAAATCACAAACAAATTCATACCTCAAATTCAGTTTGGAATTTGCTCGACTTGCATGCCAAAAACGGCAAAATAATATAGACTTCAACTCCGAAATAGTAAAATGTTATAGAGGAAAAGAATACTTTATATGTATCTCAGGATCAACTTGTGCGACAGTAGAACTTTGGGGAAGGCGGTCCAACTGAAGCTTATTGTAGAAATCAGCCGATGCCCAAATGATTGGCTCGTGAATGTTTAGTCGCCATGTATTATCTGTCACCTGTCAATCAAATATCAAAACACCATTTGCTTCAGATAGTACTTTGAAGTTAAAGTTTGAGTACTATACAGATAAACCTGACTAGAATACATACCCGCACATATACATATGGATACACTTGAATGCC
This sequence comes from Draba incana, assembly GCA_963576765.1. NCBI lineage: Eukaryota > Viridiplantae > Streptophyta > Magnoliopsida > Brassicales > Brassicaceae > Draba > Draba incana. The sequence goes on from OY755208.1 coordinate 1,233,574, forward strand.
ATCAGTTTCTTCATTACACATTGTAAATGTCATCTTAAGCACAGGTTGATGAGTATCTCCAGTGTTATCTGGTGCCAGCATCACTGGCATTAAAGTTAGAGGTAGCTGGTTGTCAATCTGTAAATGACCCAGAATGACTTTGAACCTGGAAACCAAAACAAAGAAATGTATGCTCAGGTTTTCATAGGTTATTCAAGTGCAAGCAGCATAAAGCAGAGCGGCTGCACCATCTTCTAAATGAGAAAATATGACATCAACAAAAAATTTACAGGCACGTGTCCACTACTGTCATAGATAACACCATCTTTGCCTAAAATTTAGCATACTTTGATTCCTACTGACATGTTTAACTATTGGTATGAACTAAGGCGCAAGTACATGAAGAGTATATTTGAACTTTTAGTTGCATCGTTCCAGTTATACATGAAAGACAGTCGCACAATAAAAAAAAATCTGCAATATCTGATTTTACCTGCTTGTTCTTCCTTCATCATAGCCAGTGGAGTAAGATACAAAAACTCTTTCAAGGTAAAAATATGACAACTCTTTTGGACTGTGATCTACAATAGAGATCCCCACCAATCCCATTTCAATTATGAACTCCAGAGTGGTGGTCTTTTGTTCTGAAGGTGTCTGAGGAGTAGAATACCCATGGCCCCCAACCGATGACAAAGATATGATTTCGTTAGAACTCTGTGAAGCACTGTCATCATCGGTAAATCTAGCAATCTTGATGTCACCAATTTCTTGAACATGAAAGTTCACTTCTAACTCCCTAAACAATTCAGAATCCACAACACCTTTTTCCATGTCTAGCCTAAAAACGCCAGAGCGGTGATCACTCTCAACCTTAGCATCCAAGAATTTCTGACTATAAGGATCTTCCCAAGAAAATTTTGTAGTAGTAAGAGGTTCCAACAAAACCCACGAATCTTCACCAAAACCAGATTGACGAACACTGATGTTTTTGACAGTTGATCTATTCTCAACCCTGGTTTCAAAAGTTAAACAAACATGAGATAAGGAAATTAGTGATGGTTTCACAAGAATGCAACTGTCACTTGTAGAGAAGATACCTCATAGGACCATTGCTTGGTCCAAGTCGAAATACAATTATAAAACGTGACCCTTCTTCAAATCCCCGTATCTCTGCTTTCACAAATTTCCACATACCATTTTGACTTTTTAATACAAGAACAATTGTGTCCTCATGAGCAATTTGAACAGGAAAAGACCATTCTGTTTCTCCTAACCGGACCTGAAATTAGGCCATGTAATAAGAAGATGATACATCATCACAATATAAAGAGAGATGCGCTGACCTCTCAAAGTCAAAACATAAGAGGTAGCCACGGGAAAGTATGCACATATTAAACCATCTAATAATATGGAAGATAATCAACTTTCATTAAACTTTAATTCACTGCTCCGACTCAATCAGACTCATTGGTTTGACTGAGCAAATATCATGCTACATGCATCTAGTGGACACCTTAAACAACAGCCTTACCCATTCTTTGTTTTTTGTGTCTTAAATTTGCAACTCATTAACTAAAGCAAAGATAAGGAAAATAACTAATGGTGATAATTCTGCAACATTAGACAGCTCACCTGGAGTTCATCCCTCCCAGTTGGTTCGAAAACAAAGGAGACCCTTGAATCATAAGCATGAAGTACTTTTGGTTCATCTGCACTGTTCAGTTTTATATATATGTCTTCACCGATTCTGTTGGTGAAAGTCATGAATGGTCGAATAGATATGATCTGAAAGAAAAAAATGAGTCAGTAACTAATACCAAAGAAGATGTAGAAGTTATAATACTTGTTACCTTGGTAGGAACGGACTGGTAAGTACAAGGTTTGGTTGACAAAAACAGCCGCATGCATTTTCCATCAGGATCATATGCATCCACATCCAAAGATCCATCCTATTAAAATATAGCCACACCATAGAACTATTATGGTCAGCAAAGCTCAACTTTTTGAGACAACTAGTCTACCGAGCAAATAATAATATATATAACCAACCATGTCACCAAGGGCAGAAAGATCTTTTGTTGGACCATGCTGCTGATTGCCAAACTGGGATATAGACACTGACAGGCCCAGAAGTTTGAAATTCAAAGTAGAAGCAATTGTATGACCTTCATATATTTCCTCTTCAGTTACCTCATCCAGGACTACTTCTTCATTCCTTTTAGTTCGAAACGGAAGACCAACTTTTCTTGTTTGCTTCTTCCCTGACAGATCTAGAAGTCTCAGTGTAAGTGAGGGACACCTTGCAATCGAAAACCAGAATGGAGCGTAGACTCTGATCATCTTCGACAAAACTTTCTGCTGCTCATCATAGTTTTGTTCCAGTATTACCTGAGCAATCCTGCTCACATAAATTCAACAGTCTGAGACCTAAGAAACCAGAAAACTATACAATTGTAACAGCAGAATAAACAAGACCTTCCAGTGGCTGAACTTCTTAGCCCAATTGTCTTCGCAGGGACACCATTGGGGTGAGATATAAGGACAGCCTCCTGCCAAATTCAATAGTACTAATAATTATGCAAGGGGAAAAACGAGAAACGGAACAAAAAAATTATGTGTTCCTCGGTGAGGTGAAACTACATTGGATCCCATAACTTACATGCATGGGTAGCCACCCTCTTTGTGGCAATAAAGAAAAGTATAAAGGGTTCCTGATATCGACATTATACACCTTCACAGTTTCTCCAGAACCAAAGACACCTCTACAGCGACAAATAAAATGACCACTGGCTTGCATGTCTAGCACTGAGTACTCAGCTCCAAATGGAAGACAATTTGATATAGAAAACGGTGATTTGACCACAAGTGTCCAATCTTGAATAGGGTCGGAACGTATATCCTTTGCAATTTCTGTTGCTTGGATGTTCACACAGAACCACAACTTTTGACTATCTCCTGAAGAAGTACTACTAATCTGAGTACAGCATAGCAAGTGCTCAGATTCTGTAAGAGCTGATACACATATTTCAGACTCTGATTCATGAGTAACCTCTGGGCTTTCGGACCTGGAAACCACAGAACTCCAAGAATATTCACCAGAACCATCAGGCATTACACACTTCAATTTCAGAACATATGATGCAGACTGTGTCAATCCTGATAGGGGAACAGGCAAGGTATCACCAGGTTTCAAAACCCCAATAGGAATATCTGGAACTGAGTTCACTTTAGGCTGCAGGCAGACGTCAAGTACGAGGTCAGTACTGTTCTCCACCGAAACTAGGGACCTAACATTTACGTATCTGTTTCCATCCTGCATACTAACTTCACTTGCAACCACATCATTTCCCAACCGCCAGCAAGCAGCAGGTGCAGCATAATTCAGCCTCACTGTCGTCCAAGGACCCTCAATGCTAGGACTTACTTGAAGAAATCCAGATTTTTTTTCAGTGGAGGGTTTACTTTGGTCCATTACTTTCGATTTTGCTGGCAAAAGAACAGCACATCTTATTTTTCCACATTTTTTCCTTTGGTCACCTTGGTCCATGATCTGCAGGAAAACAGATATAATTACATTTTACCTTCCCTAACCTATGGACCCAAAAAACAATGGCATCCTTGACATGCATGTATTGATAAGACATTATCACTATCATATTCCTAACTCAATGATGTCTACATCCTGACACGAAAGACATGCAAAGTTCAGGAGATTTTACCATGGTTTCAGTTGTAGACAAGTCTAACCAGACAAGGTCATCGGCATAATTGTGCTGGTACAGGTTGTCCTTCATATATCGTGCTATCTGCTTTAAAGGAGCTGAAAAAGTCCCAACAGGCGCACCTGCAAATTATGAAAACAACATTATTTTCTATACCAAATATGAAAGAAACATTTTAACTCACATATAAAATATATTAGTGTACAATATGTAAGCCACATGAATTAAGGAGACCAACCATTTCCGACGTCTGTCACTATTAATTCCAAGATAGAGTCATCCTGGGAAAATGAAAGAACAATAAAATATCAATGCCGCAGCATCCTTGATTTTGATAACCAAAAATAATAACCAGCAAAAAAAGTAAACATAATACATGACATAAACGCGTTCTAAAAGTTGTACAGGAAATGGTGCTTGCACCAAGATTAGTAGCTAAGTTTTGCCCGGCTATAAGCAGTGCATTAGATATCTTTAAATGGATATTTAAAGACGTCTATTAAATTCATCCGTGAGACCAAACGTAGTAGGAATACAAGTTGAATAGTGATGGGAATGAAAAATCAACAAAGAAGAGAGAAGAGGAACACGGTCATTTGAAAAGAAACAGAACTCAGCAATACAAGCACTAGTCAACAAACGGATGTTAGATGTCATGGAAGAAAGAGCATACCAGGGAGTCGATTTTGAAGAAAAATATTTCACTCCAGTCTACCACTTCAACCTCAGACGAAAACATATTTGAGACACTTCCACAAGTTCGTGCACTTTGCTGACGAAGCACTGATTCAACTGGGAGGGTCTGACTGGGAGACAGACGTATGACTCCGGTGTATTGATGAGAAGACAATCCAGAAGTTCTTGGAAGCTAGAAACATATTAAAATAAACGAATGTAAGTAGATAACATTACTCTACATAACACTTTCTCTATGTAAATCATATAACTCATAAACTCAGTAAAAAAAGTGACTAGGTGGGGAGTAGGCCCTCAAAGAACAGAAGAATCTGAGAGAACAGTGTATAAAGAAACTCATCTCCCTTCAGTATCACCTTAGAAAAGTAAAAGAAGATGAAATAAAAGAAGATGCAGAAAAGTCTGGGCCACAGCAATTGTAACCAGTGTTTTAGGCAGAAAGGTACCTGTGCATCCATCAAAATTACTGTAACCATTATTCTAGGATTCTTGCATAATTCTCCTCTGAGGTGAGAATCCAACATATTGGTCAGAACAGGAACTTTTACAGGTTTCGTGTCCCCAGATGGCATCTTTACAATATCCTTAAATCCTTTGATTTCAGTGGGTCTAATATATATATCTTGCCCAAGCTTGTTTTGTGGAATTATGAAATAGTTTTTCTTCTGATGCACCTCTAAGACAGATTTTCCATTTTCAGCTAGAGGAAGAGCTCCCTGTATGAGGTAGCCAATGTGATCAATAGAGAAAGAAGATGTGGCTCCTTTAAAAATGAAGGATCTAAGGAAAAGTTCTCACTCTCTTTTTATGGTTTTCATGGACGTTGCTAAGGCTGTTCCAACTAGAGTACGCCTGGATGATTGTATTAGCATTTGAAACTGAGAAATTCACATTCAAGTCCTTCGTAGATGTCAAGCGTAACTGAGAAACCGCACCAAAGGATCTTGGGTTGAACTGGTACCTGCAACCCACCAGAACATAGCCATTATATAGAATATACTGCACAATCGTTAAGACTATACACCAAATATGGAGCAAATCACGAGCAGGGGCCTTACACAAACATTTCTGAACCAATGAGTTCTACAATGACTCTAAATTAACAAACCTTAAAAATCCATCTGCAGGCTCAATGAGAGGCTCCCATGCTTCATATTTATCATTATATGACCTGGCAGCTAAAGAGAAGTTGATAGTTGAATTTGTATACTCGGTTTTTCCCAGTAATCCAAAACTTATATTGTTCAAAGATACGTTAACCAATGGAACCATCTGCAAAACACAAAGATACACCATTATTTTCACGCAGATATATACGCCGAGTACATTTATTCGTGTTTTCTTACCAGTCCCCCGTAGTCATCGAAAAGCGCCGCAGAAAAAGTCCCAATTTCTGCATGAATGATCATGCTATCAACTCCTCCAGGTAAATCCTGATCTGCTAGCTTTAAAGCAAATCTCCTTGGTGGTTTTTTCAAACCACTACGGACAATAAAGGTCTTCAACTGATTGCCTATGTTCCATATACTAAATGGTTCTGATCTCTGCCAGACATCAGAGGTGTCCCACAAACTATCTTCGGCAAAATGATCACCAGCTACCATATCGCTACGAGCGCATCTTAATTTGATGAAATCGAATGGTTTTAGTGGGCCTTTACATGCAACACAACCTAGAGAAACAAAACCTGGTGGAGCTTGAGGCATATAGAAAGATATACTTTCTACACTCCTGTGTTTCTTGACACGTCCAACAAGTTGGAAATCAACAGGGGCTTTGAGTTGCTCGCCAGTATCATGAAGAACCACACAAGAGTTTGGAGGTTCATATCTACAAATTCACCCGGAAAAGAATTCACATCCAACTCGCAACTAGAATAGAGTACACTGAAATGATATTATATTATGACTTACCCACTAACAGCAATATCTCCAAAATAAGCCATCCCTTCGGGAACGATTGGCCGCCATATTGAAACTTTCTTTTGCGAACCTGCGCCCCTGTTCCACCATATTAACTGAAAGGTGGCAACAGCTTCAAATCGCTGACCAGAGCTAATAGAATTTAGTGGCTGTGGCCGTGTGGGCTGCATATCATCTGGAGTAGCACGAACATCCACATAGCTGGACTCTTTTGGCAAGACGCCAGTGGATCCAAATAATATATGACGTAGCTCGTATGGTCTTCCTAATAAATTGAGAGTAGAGGGATCCGCAGGTAAGAAACTGCCAACAGAATTATCCACGCGCCAAAATGCTAAACTTGATCGAGAACTGCATTGAGCAAACATAAAAAGTGTCAATCATTAATGGAGAAAAATAAACCAAAATAAACCAGCATAGACGTATACTGAAGAAGTACTAAAATTGAATTGTCTATTAACCACAATTTGAAAAAAGCAAATGAACGAACAAATTTCTGCATCTGCAGAATGCTACCAACTAAGAGCTTGTGTATTAGATAAGAAAAGCAAAATAATCATACACCTAAAAGATGGAGAGTTCTAAAGTCCAGTTTTCATTAGACTGTCACATGAAACCAATGTAAATCACATAGACACAAGGTATTAACACATGCAGCATGCCGGAAAGAACAGACAGTCAGCATGTCGGCGCATGTCAACACAAGGGACCCCCTGTACTTCCGTTTCTGCATGCATTCTGTCCATGTATAAAGAAAGTGACTACTACTAAAAGTGAGAGGTTTGTAGCAGCATACATATCTGTGGAGCTGATAGCTATACAATCTCTGCGAGAACAAGGAGAAACAGAAGAAGCTAGGATGCAGAAGACAGAGGTCGGTGGAGGTGGTGCACTTCCACTTGATACCACACAGCCTAGAGCCACATAACCCTTTGGTGCTTCAGGGAACCAAATGGAACATGAATCGCCGCTTTCATCTTTGCCATTCGTTGAAGAATCACCTAATCCCCCAGAGGAAGGTGACCATATCAATTTGAAAGATAAAGGTCTCTTCACTCTCATCAAATTGGTGTTGACAACAAGAACCCCTTTAGTAGGTGGCTTGTCCCTGCCATTTAAATATCAATTAATTAATTTACGAAGGCCACAGCCAATTAAATAGTGTGTATTCAAGAATTTTTACTAACAATGGTGTCAAATAATCGCCGAGACTTGCAAAACCAGGTGGGGGATGGGGTCTCCAGAATGCATATATCTGATCTGTATAGGGATCTGCATGAATGTTAAGAAATAAGTAACAGGTAACAAAGCTTAAATGAACTGAGAAATTTCAACCATAATTGGACATACTTCTGATAGTCCCTATTTTATCAAACTCTGAGCAAACGACAGTCATTTTTCTGGATGTCATCCTTAGAAAGGATAAAATGTCTTCTTCCACAGCTATAAACAATCTCAAGATGCTGAAGGAAAAGTTCATAAATATGTTTGAAACTGAAAGACGTATGTCAGTCCTTCCACAAGCACTTGAATACTTTACAGAGGTGTCAAAAGGTTCCAGAATTTTCACTCCATTACTCTCCATGGTCAGACCCAACGTATGAGCACTCATTTCAATTTCATCATTCTTTATGCTAACCCTGTATCACAAAAAACGAAAGAAAATAAGATAGAGGTGAGATCAACAGACGTGCAAGACTTCACCAAGCTTTAAGCAACATAATCAATGCATAAATTTCAGCTCCAAGAACATAATTACATAGAAGCCACTGACCTGCCATAAGCATCTAACTGAGCGTGCAAAAGTTTGTTGGAGAGTACTGGCGATTTAACTACGTCTTTTGATGTGTTGTAGAAAGTTAGTTCAGGGCCGATAGCCTGCAGCAGGGGAAACAAGCTTCAAACATTAGACTGGAACTTTTCTTGGCCCATTATGCCCATACAAAGAAGAAAGTAGGCCATTATAAGAACCTGGAACTCAATGATCATTTCCGTGGACCTCTCTGCTGTGGTACTAGGAGATTGAGAAATCGGATCTTCCTTCCTCTCACAGTCTTCTTGCGGAGGTTTCTGATATACTTCCAATTTAACCCCATCCTCTCTCGAAACAGAATAGCTGCTATTGGCTTCCAAAGAGATACATGAATCCAAAACTTGGCCATTCTGGATCAGTATGAAAAAAGTGAGAAATTAAAAGGACAACAAAAAATCAATTTTAGATCCAACATAAGTAGCAAAATAAAAAAAGTAGGAACTTTCATACCATAAAGACTACATTCCTGAATTGCAACCTTTTCCCACTTCCTACATATATAATAGGCTCTAGACTAGGTGAAGAAAGGATGCCTCCACGTCTATCTTTCAGGTATAATGTGCCACCATTACCATCATAAACAAAATTATCAAATTTTTCATTTTCAACAATCAAAGGTCCCTGAGGGGATAGAAACGCTTCAGCAGTTTTTTGCTTGTAGATAGACTGATCCATGATAATTGCGTCAACCATATTGAGGTTTTTATCTTCTTCACTTGATAGCACACTGCCAATAGTAGGGACAAAAAACTCTACTACAGCCAGTAGAAAATCCAAAGCTACAAGCAGCTGTGGCCTCTGAATACAAACGGAAACAAAAGTTGAGGACTGACCAAACTGTGCATCAAGAGTGAGCATCGAAGGAAACGGTCTAATATCACCCCCATTGGTTACACTGGACTGAGTTAATCCCTGATCTCCATCCGTCAGAGAATGTGAATCACCAAAATCTAAATCTGCAGGTCTTCCTACAGCCAGTCTGAAGCCTTTTTCAGTTCCTTCACGGTTGTCAATAACACTGAATCCTTTCAGCGTTGCAGTAAGAAAACCCTCATCGTGTGTATTAGATTTGTAGAGAAGCCAGCCACCACTAATCTGTAGCCATACACAAAAAAACAATTATCCCGATGTTAGCTCAAAGTATCATGAGGTTGTTACTACTGTGAAATCCCTATTACACTGTTAACGTATAATCCCTAGGAAGACCGTTAGAAGAGAAAATGGGAACCCTAGGCAGACCGTTAGAAGAGAAAATGGGAACCAAAGGAATATGAAAGATGTAGGAACCTATGAGATCCATCATGTGGCTGATCCCCGGAATAGAAAGGAATTACAGAATGTTGCAATGTCTACTAAGAAAAAGTATACTAAAGCGGATAGAACTTTACATATGCAAATCTAAAGTCTTTCTGAAGAACCAACTCTAGAGTAAGCCAATTCCTCATTGTAAATCTAAGCAAAGTGATCCTCCACCCTCGGCCCTAGAGAAAGAACTTCACATATGCATATGCCCAGCTTCCCCCGAGAGACGTTAAACACTCTGTTTGGGTATCACTTGTATCCCCAAAATGTATCAGCTATCACAGCTCCAAAGGACGTAAGAATACTTAATACTCCTAGATAAATATGACAAATGAAATGAACATGGTACATGGTACATGGAAGAGGACCTGTACAGCAGCCAACGGCGCATCTCTTGATGTCCCAGCAAACAAACACAACTCCACCAGATTGATGACAACAGAAACCTTCATTGAAATCCAAGCATCACTTTTTTCTGTTGGAGCAATATTAGGATCCTCAGAAGTAAGAGTTTCATGAAAACTTCTTGAAGATGGCACAGTATCAACAGTCAATGGTGGCACGGTATGTTGGGTCTCAGCTATATTAGACTGTGCACACTCTGTCAAGATCTGGTATTCCCTATTCGAGAGGGCTGCTCTTAGTTCGTCTATCTGACAAAGCAGAAATTTCAAAAAAGCATGAGTAAGAAAGTATTACGCTATAGACTGAATATAAAATATAATCATTTACCTCGATAGAAACTTCAATGCTCGGTATCTGATGCAACAAGTCTCGCAAAGACCTGTAAATGGTTACAGAAACCCCCTTCACATCCTGAATGATGCTTTCACCTATTTCAGCTCCAGACCCAACATTAAGGTTGATATCCATGACCTAAGTCAAGTATTTTCCGGTTAATGGAATTAAAAAATTAGGAAAAGGACATTAAAAAGAATATTTGCGCAAAAAGTTGAATATCAAGCAAAATGAGCCATGCTCATCCCAACAGCCAAATAGTGAGAGTTCTCACCATAACTTTCATAGTTTCCATGTGAACTGCATTTAGCTCATTTTTATCTCCAGCAAACCACTGAAAGCTATTGGTCACAGTTATATGCACAACATCAAGCTTCAGGTAACTACAAAAAAGTGAAAACAAAGAGTGGAGAACGGTAAATTAACCACTCTCACGAGTCTAGAGAATTCACTGGACCAGTGATTGTTATAACAAAAATGTGTAATAGAGAAAATAATTGATGGGGAGGGAGAATTCAAAATCTATGCATGGGCTTACTCCGGGCTATCAGTATGTCGAGGCATAACAATTATAGGCTTCTTAAGAGACAGATTCAACTTAAGGGCAGGAGATCCATCAATTTCACTAGTTGTGAACCACTTCTCTGAGTCCGTAATTTGATCTTTCATCTTGACAACTCCTTTTGAATCGCTTGGCACAAGCCCCATAAAGTATTCAGCAATCTACATTCCAGAACTCTATTTCAGGAAGCAAAAAAAAAAGGTTACAACCGTCTATGCAGAGAGAACTAATTACCTCCTGAATAAAGCGATTCAGATAAACAATGCGCACTTCAGAAAACTGCCCAGATAGGCAGTAATCAAAACCTTCATAATCTTCATCAACGATACTGAATGATGTGAAAGCCAACTAGCAGCAATAACCAAAGAAAGTAGATCAACATAAAGAAAGAGATATGTAACTCATCTATGTAATCCGTTCACAGATAAGTAAAAAGAAACAAACAACCAATACCTCAACAAAAGAAGTTCCTCCTGGGTCTCGCATATCACAGATCCAAAAGTACATATGATTGTCTGGGAGGCTGTCATCACTGATTCGTAAATTTCCAAGGCTTGCTGTAATGCTGAACGAGTTCGGGAAGACCTTCAATAAAATGGGAATAAGCACACAAAAAAAGACCAATTCCCCTCATGAAAATCCATTATACTGAAGCAAAGAGAATCAGAAATAACATTTGGAATGCAATTCAAAGAGCAAAATCACACCTTAATATCTGTAAGCAGATTGTCTTGTGACAACGTAGCAAACTTAGTTCCATCCTCATTCATTAGGAATATCTGTGCCCGTGCCATGTTCAATGCCAAGTTGAAAACGATTCTAGATTTCCCCTTCCCTAGCAAACCCTTGACAGGTGCATCCCTAGAATCTTCAAATCCATCTATTCCCGGTGTACTTTGCTCTCCAGCTACAGGAGAGTTGTCCTCAAAAGATTCACAGCTTGGATCCTCAACATTGATAGCATTTACAAATTCCAAAATTGCAAGAATTGTTGGCCTTCGACAGAAAAATGATAATGTGGCTAAGGTTACCGTAACCTACAATATGCAAAGCGTCAGCCAAAAGATGAGTGCTTTAGTCAGGCTTCACTTTACAATAATGAAAAACTAATATCTCGCCTAGATGCAACAGCAGAAAACTATCAACCTGGTTATCAATGTTTTTATATTGAGGTGACGTCTGATGGTATATAACTATTTGAGCCTTCACAAAACTATCCAGCGAATCAGTTGTCTCATTGCTTGGCCTAGTGATATTCTTATTGTAAGCAGGGAGCAATCCATCAACACGACTAAAACTAGGAGTCCTGAGAGATGTATAGTCAATGTTGTCAACCAAGATTTCTGCTGCTTCATAAAACTTCTCCTCCCCTTCACTAGAAGTACGATCAATTCCTTCAAGTTTCCTGCTCTCAGCATCTTCATAGGATGGAAGGGCTACTGAAGACTGAATAAAAGATCTTGCCAAATAACAAGGCTCATTTAAACCAGAATGGCTCACCAAATCTTCTATTTCCAAAGATTTTAGCATAGTCCCAATAAACATATCATTCCCTCTCATTGAAACTTCAACCTAGTTTGACAAAGACAGAAAGACACTTCGTTAAAAGAAATAAGAAATGACCAAAAAAAAATAAAAAATTAAAGAGCAGACCATCTTACCTTCCCACCTATGGCCCTAAACTCAAACAGTTTACTCTCTCTGGCCAGAAGCACCGCCATGAAAGAAGCATCATGCTATATAAACATATAATCAGTCAAAGCATGTCCCAGCTAACAACTAAAAATGGAATTTCACACCCACAAATGGGTTACATTTACCTGGTGACCATAACTGAAACATATTTTGAGTTCATCAAGCACACCAGTTACATAAACACTCTCCAACGTAGACAAATCGAAAACATCTTCTTTCTGCTCTGTCTCTGATTCCTCACTGTCAGATGAAGTATCAGAAAGACCTGCTATGGGAGCAGAACCCTGTATATTTAAAGTGAAATGAAAACTTTAACCAACTAATCAAGTTAACGGAACTGTCTTGCGATGGACGCCACATTGATAAGTGGAAGTAAAGTTCAAAAACTCCAGCCAATTAGATAATAAATTTACCGAGGCCCGATAGACAGCTCCCTGCAAACGGCTATGCCATGTTTTTCTAGATTCTTCAGAATCAAACATTAATATGAGTGCATTTACATCCTCCATAACCTAGACACAAGAAACAAAATTTAAAAACGCAACCAAAACATAGAAAGGAAGGAGCCAAATTTTAGATGAACTTATAATCAACACAGTGAGATCTTAGACTCATCATTGATGAAAAAACACAATCAAAACATAAAAAGTAGGAGCAAACTTTCCCTGCATCTAATGATTCAACTAAATGAGGCATAAACCTTTTCATTGACTCGAGAAGCATTACGAATGGACAAGACATGCTCTACTCCTCCCGCAAGCTTTACAGGAACTTTGTATATATGCTTCCCACGTAAGCTACAAATCATTAGACAAGAAGACATATGACAAACACCAATTAGCAATGAACAAATGGAATTAGGCAAATGCATTAAAACAAAAAGAAACTTCAACTGCTTAGCATATGATTTTGGGTAATGGATTCTTAAACAAGACTTACGAACGTAGATCAGTGAGACTTGTAGTGGCTTTTCAAATGAGACTGGGAGGGTACTATAAGCCCGTTCAACAAGATAATTGAGAGAGAATTCATTTATTCTGTTATCTCATTTCACCTTTGTTTCATTAGTTTATAATACAGTGCATAACATTGGTTTAATTTCCAAATGATCTAGTGACATAAAAAATTGGGCAGAAAAAGGCAGTCTTGCTATAGTCTTACCACATGTTGACTCGTATTCATATTCCAAGATGTAAGATAATTGGTAACACACGCAAACATTTACATATAAGAGTGCTGGTCTTCATCGAGTTCGTACAGGCCATTCATTTTAACCAATCACCTAATCTATAAAGCCTACTACCATAGCCAAATGGCAAGAGTGGAATCAGACCTGGAATACTGCTTATAAGATTTCGAGCTAGGACTTTCGAGCACGTAGATAAATGGACCAACTAAGCATAAGTACCGCCGCTGCCACGTAGCTTCTCTGCCCTATTCATGAAATTAACAATGCAATATATATAACTAGTATCCAATTAGACAAAGAGTTGGCACCCAGGAAATCGGATATGGTCTGCAGAAAGTTACTAACCTTCCAGCTAAGGATAGACACCCAACCCTCAAAATCAGCTTCTTCCCATGGACGAAGAATGTGAGAGCTCTCATCCTCCTTAGTCTGAAAGATCTGTGCAACTTGCATCAACCTATGGTATCGAGCCGGTGAGAAGTTGAAGCCTAATGACGGTAGCCGTACAGCAATCCTGGTTGATGGGTATGATGGGTTTGGTTGACGAATCTACGCAGCAGAACAAGAAATCATAGTGCTTCTAATCAACAGTCTGAAGCATAATTCTTTTCACCAAAAATGTAATGCCAGATGTCTAGAATTTTACCTGTTGAAATTTTAAGAGTACCCCACACTTGTCAATAACTGGCAAGAAGGTAGCACTGCTTTCCTTTCCAGAACCAGAAGATTTTTTAGAGGATAATTGTTTCCAGGAGTAATCCCCGTCAACAAGTAAAGCGGACACATCACTCAAAATTAAATCAAACTGTAGATACATATCCATTTCCTCTGACAGTTCCTGCTTATGGTCATCCTGCAAAATTTAAATGCATATATATTAGAAAATATGCATTTAGATACTATACTAATTATATTGTTAATACAATTGACACTTTTATATTTACCTGGGAACGGATGACCAAATTACCCAGGTCTAGAAGAAGCTTTGTAGAACGATGGTTATCAGGACAAAATTCAGTTGGAATTGTGATTTTGGGTGCTGCAATATCTAGGTCGAGCAGAAACCTAGTTGTTTTGCACAAGGTCATTTACTATAACGATCATGCACATAATTTTGATCAAACAGCAAATGGGTGTAAGAACAGACCTGGAATGATCTTTCAATGCTCTAGTCATTCCTTGTTGAGCAGTGCGTCTAACTTCATCAATAGTTGACTGAGAGGTAAGAATGTGGTTATAATGATTAAAATGCTTCCCCGTGGGCAGTTGAATATAACGAAGGTTTAGAAATTTAATTCCAACAGTTTTTGGATAAATCCCAGATTCAGTTGTAACTCACGTGCAAGGAGAAGGCTCTATACCTATAAATAGTATTGCCATTATGGTAGCAGATATGAAATATCATATCAACGGCATAGGCTTTGACTTTTGAGTATACCAAATAGTCACATGACATTCGATAGTTTCAGTATAATTACCCCATGTATATATTCCAATATTGATAACAAACATAAACTGCTTCTAAGATCCTAGATTAGTCATTTCTCAGTCATTGCTTCTAAGATCCTAGATTAGCATTATTCACAATATTACCAAAGGTCGTTAACAGGGCCACATACCCACATATGTACCTTTTTCAAACTTTGCACATAAAGGACATACCTGTACTGCAGCTGCAGTCTCCAAAGCTATTGTCTGGCTCACAGCGGTACTACTTTCGAAGAAGTTGACAATTCCATCAATGGAATCCTTCAGATACTGCAGATGGCGACACAATCAGGCACATATTTTTAAAGAGGAAATGCTTAAACAAATTTGCTTCATGGAGAGGACACGCACAGTCATATAACATGGAGAAGCTTTTGCAACAAGACTCCAGTCGACTTTGGCATCAAGAGGCTTATAACAGAAGACAGCAAGTACAGAATGTGCAGCAGGCGCACTCTGCAAGAAGATAAATATTTTTAAGAATATAAGATACCACTAAAAATGTGTTGCAGCAAGCAAAACCAATTTCACATAACAAACCTCAGCAAGCAGACCACTTGGCGATGACAAGCGATATCTCCCCAATTTAATGTCCGCAATCTTTGTCTCTGGGAAAAGCTTAATGGTGCAATTAAGACCCTCACATGATAATTCAGCAAGGCATTCTTTCTCCCCATCATAAAGTTTTGTAGCATTACGCCTCATGTGCACTTCCAATAAAGTATGGAGAGCATCAGGTTTTGCATTGTTGGTAATCGATTGGTCGACACCTTCTTTGTACCCTATGACTTTATTTAACCGTTCCCAATCTTCATCTGTGAAATGAACAGCTTCTCCTTCACCGTCAGACACTGGACTCTTCCTGAAGGCACACATACTAGATACTTGAGAAGAAAATTTGGGAAAAGGAATTAGGAATTTGGAAGCAACCAAAGGAGCATTCACCCTCCAAATGGCCACCATGAACTTTTAGCCTGCTGCATCTTCTTGTAATTTTCTGCTTGTACCGACCTCTCAACAAACTTGTGCGCCATCATCCTTTATAGAAATGAAACATAATTAGAAAGCAGAGTTATCCTTATATTTCATATCATACTAAGCAGAATTCATGTGTGACGAATGGCAGGAAAGTAGAGTAACATCGTTGAGCCAACCAGTAGAAACAATTCTGATGAAATTTCATAGACCCACACAAGACCAAACCTTTGAAAAAATTAAATGATCTGCCAGGATGCAACTAAAAATAGAGTTATTTAAGAAACAGTATAGCTTACCTCCATTGCAAAATGACTTCGGTATTAAGTTCCCTATCAAGGGCCTCAATTTCTTCATTATCATCAACAACTGTCCTACTGATATCAGATTTCAGCAGCGAAGCATAATGCGTAATATATCTCTTGCGTAGGCTAGTGTACTTTAAAATGTGCTCCCATGACAGCCTCCCGCTGTCATAAAGGCAAACAGAACCTCATGTAAGTGATATCAAGACAATGGTTTCCACAAACAATATTTATTACACAGAATGACAGCATCAATCAGAAAAAAAGAGTTTACATTTAGATACCTTGCTATTTTAATTTGTTCTGAAACAAATCTGTAAGCATATTTCCACCACGATCTAGCGTCAGATTTCACTGGAACAGATGGGCGGTAATGTGCATATTTCAAACGCTGATTAAACGCGGCAAAATTGTCAGCAAGTTTCATGACATCCCTGTATCCTCCCTGAGTACAAAAAAAAAAACACACACAATCAAGATCACCAGGAACAGCCATATATAAAAAGAGCAGAAGCCTCAAATTGTTTTGTTTAACCTTTGATAAACAAAGTGTCACATCGTCTAAGTTTACATATGCCTTCTGCAAAGGTTGACCCGTATTGGATGCTTGAGACTTTGAGTACTTTGCATTCCCTGAGACAGGTTGCAGGATATAGAAATGCTTTCTCGTGAGGCAGTCAGCTGGCTTACCATCCTTTGTGCCAAATCTAAAAATCTAGAAATTTTCATGTACCAAAGGTTTAGATTTTGGGGTAAGAGACAATGGACATGATGAATTCTGTTCTCATTATATACATGACTTTGCTTATCAATACCTGATCCCACTCAACAGGAAGTAAATCCTCCCATGGTTTGTCAATATGCCATGGAGACATATCAGAATCAAGGTAGAATGCAAGCCGATCAAGTTCAACGGACTGCAAAAAGAGGCGAAGCAAACATAATTACAGTAGGAAACATAAGTATAAAATACCTTCGGTTTTATTTATTGGCTTGGGTATTCCTATCCCTATGCAGTCATTCCATATATTAATTCCATACACCGATCTGCTGCATATCACAAACCCTTCTGGAGAGCACCCAGTCAATCTACCTTGGGTGCTTCATAGTTCTTATTATATCCACATAAATTTTATGACTTAACTAATTATACTATATTACAATGATTAGTTACCAAGTTACTTTGCTTACCAATAATCAAGTGGGGTGCAAGAGATCATTAACAAAAACCCTCATAAAAAGAAACCAGACTAAGAAATTGAGGGACCATAAATACAGTGTAATACGTAAGACCAGAAAAGCTTGTGCTGGGTAGATATCAAAGAACAAAAGTATACCTTTTGGATGGATTCCAGAGTTCCACCAGTAATAAAAGTCTCCTTTCCATTCTCATCAATGGTTACAGCTGAGAGTTTCTCTAGTGTAACACCAGCTGAGAAGGGGTGGCCAGGATTGCTGCATGTATAACCTAAGTTGTTAATCATGTAAATGGGTAGACAATCATGAGCAAGAAACAAAAGTTTTGTTATAATCTATAAACCTCTCTAGATCCTCGTATCTTATGTGAATATTTGATATTGACAGCTTCAAGTTTCCAATAACTGTGTTGATCAATGATCCCACCCATGATTTGTTCTGTAAATAAAATAAGAAAATATGGTTGTTCGTTTAGTACAATATCTCTCCGCATGTTATCTACTACGAATGAGTAGCACTAGTCACACCATTTCTGTCTGTACTCGACGAGATTTTTCTACTAGTTTCGTTTCCATTTCCTGTACACCACAAACAGAAAATGATTCAATAACTCAAATTAGATAATGGCATAAGATCATAACATGGAAGAACTATTTCACCTTGATAAGATTTCTTTTTGCCTCCTGGATAGAATCCTCACTACTTCCTTCAACATCAGTTGCAGGTTCGGCTAATACAAAAATTCGGTCAAGAAAAACCACTACAGGCTCCTGTCCAAGCCTGGTCCACGGTACCTAAAATGATGGTTTTGAAACGAATCAATAAATGGGTCTACCTAGTGTAGAAATCTGTAAAGTTGGAAGGTAAGTTCATTACAGAGATCCAGGTCAAGAAAAAGTTCATAACAACTCTAAAACAAAACAATAAATGAGTTATGATTTTGCATAAGATCACTCATATGGACTACAACAACAAGTGAAAATACTATTTGTGAGCAAATAGGGTAAACAAAAGCACTCGAGATAGGATAGACGAAAAAAACACAACACACCTTAAGTTTCACTGATCCAAGAAATCCAGCTTTAACCCTCACAGGTAACTTCAAAGCATTAAGTGCTTCTGGTTTTAGTTGCATATTTTTCAGCTCTACGTCTCCTGCGAAATTAAAAGTAAAACCAAGAGCTACATTAACAAATGAACGACTAAAATCAATTTCATGAGCAGAGATACGTTAAATCCTTCTTTTGTTCACTCAATCAGTTCTTAGTTGCAACTGTGAAAACCAACCAAAAAGCAAATCATGAACAAAAGCTATATTCTCCATCATGTACGAGAAATTGAAGATTTTCCTACTTAAAAAATACCCAAGGGATACACAAACCCATTCGTCTTCCAAAATCCATGTTCAATAGCTACATAACGAACAGAACCCAATTCCAAAAAACTAACATCTTCTTCAAAATAATCGAACTTACTAAATTCATCCAAATTCACAAAAAACCAGAACCTGACGAGTTCGCACACTCTTTCACAACTCGAATTTCGCTACCAAACATCACAAATTGAACTCGAAATTCCAAAACCCAGAACGAGAAATACCTTGCCATACACTGATCTTAAGAGCTTCTTTATTCAACCCCCTCACATAGTTCCCTAAATACCGTTGTAACAAATACGCAACCTGATCTTCCAACATCTTCTTCGAATTTCTGCAAACCAAAAAATCTCACAAAAGCAAAAACGGGAAACAAAAAAAACAAAAAAATGGAAAACGCGTGTGAAGAAATCTGAGACTGATAAGAGAAGAAAACTCGTGTGAAGAAATCGTTTAGGGTTTTGATTTCCGATCGGAGAAGAAACGGAATCAAAAGAGACGAAGGAGGATCAATTTTCCTCAAGAACACGTTATCGGAGGCGCCGTTGGAATTGTCATGACTCGATGACTTGGAGAAGAGTTTCACGTCGGCACAGTGAAAATGGGAATATAGTAATAATCCTCTGTTGTTCCCTCACCGTAACAGTAGCTGGATGCTCGCCACGTATGATCAACCGACGTCTTGAGTTACCGTGTGCTGATTTTAAATTGTTAAAAAATAACAAAATCATACTAAAAAAAATCCACATAAGCATAAGATTACGAAAGAAAACATATAAAATTTTAACATTTATTTGTAACGAAATCAATTTCAAATTTTTTAAAAATATATATTTTGCTCCAAATATATAGATAACTAACTTAGTTTATATCTTCACAAAGTGTGCTAATTTTATTATTTTCAATTATTAACAATGTAATATCGTTTTAACGATTTTGACAATTTATAATATGATAAGTTGTACGATAAAAAAAAATACGCTACTCTTATGAACTATTTTAATAAGGGTGAATTTGGTTAATAATTAAACTAAGACTAATAACTAAGGTCTAACCAAAAGTGCATTATGGGGAGATATTATAAGCACAAGATCGTAGTGAATTGGTTAATTATTGAGTGATCATTTTTTTTTTTTTGTCTTTGGCTTCATATTATTTTTTAATAATGTCAAGAGTTTGAGCAATCGCAAAGGTTTCTTTGGAGCAGGTGTTCTATTAGTGTAAGGATCATATAATGTTTATTCTTTAATGAAAATCCAACTATGATGCATTTACCAAAAAGATTAATTTGGTGAATGACAAAAAAGAAAATTATAAATAAAATACTAACAAAAAAAACTAGATTCAATGGCTATAATTATACTAGGAAAGCTTTTGATTAGTATTTTAGTTATAATTATTTTCTCTTTACCAAAATAACAGTAAGCCGAGCTCCTTTCGAGCATATTTTGCAAAAAAATAGCATGTTACAATGTATTTCCTGATACCACATGCACAACTTCAGTTTGTGCAGTTTGAGCTTTCACAATTTCATCCACGCGAAAGTATACTATACTCGTTATAACGTGATTAATTAATAATTAATAACTTGTATGATATTTTTGAAGTTATGATTTAAACTAAAAAAAAACAGGTGATTCACTGATTCTAGAGAACTCGTCCACGACAATGACGTGTAATTATGTTTTCGCAAATATCTAGAGACGACGATGAATTTCACCAAAATGTTAAAAAAGAAAATAAAAAAAGCTTTTCTATCAAACAGAAAGTATGACGTGGTCGGAGCCAGCCTCGCATTGACTAATAAGTGGCCACGTGTCCCATTGTCTTTCAAATATCGCCATCTACTCACACGTGCTCTCACGTGAGCCTCGATCATGGGCTCAGATATTTATTTACATTTGATGCCAAAAGCCCATCTCACGGCCCATTATACGAACTCACCGGTACACATTGAATGCGATTAATATTCTGGTTAAGTTGCTTTTATAACGTTCTTATTCCGGTTTAGTAATTAGACCCGGAATTAGCTTTATTCGGGTCGGGTTATAAAACTTTTATAAATCCCCCTGCTAATACCCGCTTCTGTTCAATCCCGTCTTGTCCCTTCTCGATTTCTTCCTTTTTTTTTTTTTGTTCTTCGATATAAGCGTTTTGCTACCTCGATACTTCTCTCCGATTTCGTGCCGTATCTTCCGATTGGAGTTGATTCATCTTCTCCGGCGAAGGTTGATTATACCCTCAATTTAGGGTTTCAAGGACGCCGAGTGAAATTGTATCGTGTTCCCAATTCATCTCGGGTTGATTGCAACTCAGCTTACTCGAAGATTTTCATCAATGGGGTTTTGATTTGTTTGGATTATAAAGAGAATTAAGGTAATTTTGATGAAGCTTTTGTTGGGTATTTGTCAGATAACGAAGCTTTTGACGTTTTATTTCTCTTGTTAGGTTTCCATTGAGTCTCTGGACCTTGTTTTCCTCCTGATAGATTCTACTTAATGTTTTGTGATCTGGGAAGGAAATTTGTCTTGCCTTCTCCTGAATTTCACTCTTGCATTTAAAGTTTTCAATATGGCTGAATCCAACGGCAAGGGCTCTCTCAACGAGACTTCCTCAGGTAATATATGCAGTTATTTATTCTTGACATGGTTTCGTACTTGTGGAATATTGGATTACTACAACATTTGAAACTAGAGGCTTTAGAATAGCTCATGACTGTATTACGATTTAGCTAGTGCTAGGTGGCTTTAGATTACCTCATGACTGTATTACGATTTTAAGTATTTCGGATTGAATTTCTCTTCGTTAAGTAGAAAAAGAGCAGCCTTGAGTGATCTTGACATGTTTTAAGGTGTAGTTAGGATAAGTTTTTTTATGGAAAGAAGGTTTTGTAGGGTCTTAATTAACAAAGAGATTGGAGTTAGTAGTTTCATTAGATAACTGCAGCCTGATAAGATGATAGAGGGTAGCCAATGATTTAGTGACCTTGGAACCAAGGAGTGTCGATCTTATATTAATTATGCAATTACGAATGAAATGGATGCCTCTTGTTTCCTAAATTTTCATCAAGTTTATCACATGCATTCCCATTGATAGCCAAGATTTGTTCACTGAACACCAATATTTACATGTTCTCTTTTGCAGATGATGAGGAGGAATATGAGGACAACAACAGGGGTTTTAACTTGGGTTTTATCTTTGGAAATGTTGATAACTCGGGGGATTTGGATGCTGATTACCTTGATGAGGTAATTTATTTTCAGTGTGATGACATTGTTGAAGGCAGAGCGTTCAGTTTATTTTCATGGAAAAAACTTGTCTCACGTTCTTCTTTCTGGCCTTAGTTATTTTAAATGGATATCTAAATAAATTCAATAAACTTTGAGCTGGAAATGCTCTGCTAAGCATACCTGTGGTAATGATTACATTCACTTTTACAGGACGCCAAAGAACATCTTTCTGCATTGGCAGATAAGCTGGGTTCATCCCTGCCGGATATAAATGTAAGATTCTAAACACTCTTTGCCATCTTGTATCATAATTTTTTTTTTTTAAACGCAAGTCTTTTATGTGATTTTTAATCCTCTTTTTGTTGAATTGGATGCCAAAATGGTGTTTCTAAACTCAACAGTTGTTGGCTAAATCAGACCGTACAACAAGTGATCCAGCTGAGCAAGGTGATGTTGTCTGCCAGGGTCGTCTATCTCATGCAGTTTTTATTTTTCTGTTAGTACCTCCATTTGACCTCTAGTTTGCACTCTACCCTTTCATTAAATCCATACTGAAGGAGTTACTAGGAACCTGCTAGAAACTTTCTATCTCCCTGTGGACATTCCCATTACACTGGTCATGCATTCCTCCTACTTTGGTTGTAGTCAGTCATAAACTGTTTATTGTCGGTCAATTTCATAGTCTTGCGTAAACTCTATATGTAACATTTTAACAACCTATCTTTGAGATATTTGCATGTGCCGCAAGCCCTGTCCATAGCATTTACATACTGACACTATTTAAACAACTAAATCCTGGTCATCAGCTTCATTGACTGTGATGTTATGTCGTGTAGATTATAATAGAAAAGCTGAGGATGCTGTTGATTATGAGGATATTGATGAAGAGTATGATGGGCCTGAAGTTCAAGTAGTTAGTGAGGAAGATCATCTACTGTCAAAAAAGGAGTATTTTTCGAATACAGTTGCTTTGAATAGTTTAAATTCGAGAGCTTCTGTGTTTGATGATGAAGATTATGATGAAGAAGAAGAAGAAGAACCAGAGGAGCATACAGCTGTCGAAAAAGCTATTGTTGAACAAGGTTTGTATTTTGAAATTTCATTTTCTGGAACATAACGATAGCATAGTGTACTCTGTACTTTTGTTGTGTCATTTCATTTCTCTCAAGTATATTTAGGTAAGTTTTTCCCTCGGAAATTATATTTGTTGAGCAAAGTTGTAGTCAATTGCATCTTTAAGTCCTCGATATCAGAACACTTAGAATATTTATTATATGCCTCTTGAGTAACTGATTATGAGACATAAAATAACTTTGCAGTTGTCTTAAAGGAAGACAACGCCTTGGAGAATGAAAAAGAGGTTAGCATCTTGGAAAACGAGGAGGAACAGATGGACACAGAAGATTCCCAAGAGGTCAGTCCCACCACCCCCAAAAAAGGGGAAAATGTGTATCAAACAACATACTTTTTGCTGCTGGGTGTTTTTTTATGTTAGTGATCTCATCGAAACATTCAGGAAGTGGTGGAAGGTACATTGGATGAGAAAGACGCCACCCCACTGCCTACTTTGTATGTGGAAGATGGTCTGGTCATCTTACAATTCTCCGAGATATTTGCTATCCATGAACCACAAAAAAAACGGGATAAGAGAGAAAGTAGATATAGCACTTATAGAGGTATGTGATTTGGAATGTTCTTCCTATTTTTTATTTCTCAAACTCTATTGAGTTTTGTTTGCTGTCCATGGGTTGGTTAAATTCTGCAACATCAATTCTAAAGGCCTTTAGGTGTTGTAAGCATGAGAACTTTTCCTTTTATGTGGCTCAGTCTCTTATTGGCAAGAATGTACGAGATCTGTGTATTTGGTACCTCTAAAATGATGTGCTACATTCTTTTTCTATTTTATAGGCAACTCATTTCTCACTTTTTGTCTCATCGTTTCTGTTGTCTCTGCATTCCTTTTATTCTTTTTGTTTATTATTCATTATTTTATATGGAACTCTTACATCAGAGCCTTCTTTCGTACAGACAAATACAAGTCTATGGATGTTTCTGAGCTTGTTGAAGACGATGAGGAGGTACTCCTGAGGAGCCATGGTAGAATTGATACTCATGTAAAACAAGCTGATCTGATTCAGTTGGATGTTCCCTTTCCAATTAGAGAGGGTTTACACCTGGTAAAAGCTGGCAGAATTGGAGGTATCACACCTGAATTAAGAGAATCTACCAAGCTAGGAAGGGATTCATGTATCATGGGAGAACTGTTGAAGCAGGACTTAGTAGATGATAATTCATCTCTGTGCCAGTCTGAATTGTCGATGGAAGCTTTTCCTCTTGATCAGCAAGAATGGGAACATCATATTCTTTGGGAAAATTCTCCTGAAATTAGTGGTAATTCTGGTGATGGATTTGAATCTGGATTAGAGTCAGAAGATATGCTGGTTCAAAGAACAAATTTAGAGACTGAACAAGATAGCTTGAGTGTGATGAACCCCAGAGAGCAAGCTCAAGCTAACAATAATATGCTTGTGCCTTTTTCTGCCAATCTGTTGGAGTCTTTTGGCTCGAGAGGTTTCCAGTCTACAAACGAGTCCACTAACAAAAGTAGACATCATCCACAACTCCTTAGGTTAGAATCCCGGTGGGATAAAGATCATGTTAGTGAAGATGACGATGCTGGAGGGGAGAATATAAAGCGACTCGAAAGTGATGCTCTTGGGCGCTTCAGCAGACTTGCATTGCAAGAGAGGGATATAGGAAATGATGCATGGTTAGATAGTATAATATGGGAATCAGATAAAGAGTTGAGCAGGTCTAAACTAATTTTTGATCTTCAAGATGAGCAAATGGTCTTTGAAATTTTGGATAACGAGGAAAACAAAAATCTTCAACTTCATGCTGGTGCTATGATTGTACCCCGGTCATCAAATTCCAAAGATGAAAGCTTTCAGGAAGGCTGTGAATCAAATTCTGGGTGGCAATTCAATATCTCTAATGACAAGTTCTATATGAATGGGAAAAGCTCTCAGCAACTGCAAGCAAATGCTAATAAATCAGGCGTTCATAGTCTGAGAGTTTTTCATTCAGCACCAGCGATAAAATTGCAAACGATGAAGAATAAATTGAGCAAGTAAGCGGACACTCGTATTTTTATATCGTTTTGTATTTGCACACTTTAATGTTATGTTGTGTGTGTGCTTACCACACTTATCGGGCTTTTTTACATCCATATTTTATTAGTTTCTGTTAAAATGTTTTGATTTAACTCTTGCAGTAAAGACATAGCAAATTTTCACCAGCCCAAAGCTCTATGGTATCCACATGACAATGAGCTAGCCATCAAGCAGCAAGGAAAGTTACCGACCCGAGGCTCCATGAAAATTGTAGTTAAGAGCCTGGGGGGTAAAGGAAGCAAGCTACATGTTAGCATAGAGGAATCTGTTTCTTCATTAAGAGCCAAGGCTTCTAAAAAGCTAGGTTGTTCACTTTCCCTTTTTGTCTCCTGCTTTATGACATGGATTCTATTTGGAGGACATGCTATTCTTTTGGTTTCACTGTAAATCGTGGAGCTCACTTGCTACAATTATTTTGCAGATTTTAAGGAAACAGAAGCAGTGAAAATGTTCTATATGGGAAAGGAACTTGAGGATGAAAAGTCTCTTGCTTTACAAAATGTTCAACCAAATTCCTTGGTCCATCTTGTGCGTACCAAAGTACATCTGTGGCCAGGGGCACAAAAGCTTCCCGGTGAAAATAAATCTTTAAGACCTCCTG
The DNA here is from genome assembly GCA_963576765.1 of Draba incana. Classification (NCBI taxonomy): domain Eukaryota; kingdom Viridiplantae; phylum Streptophyta; class Magnoliopsida; order Brassicales; family Brassicaceae; genus Draba; species Draba incana. The sequence continues at coordinate 1,259,536 of OY755208.1, forward strand.
GGGCATTCAAGAAGAAATCTGACCTATCTACTAAAGATGGCCATGTTTTCTTAATGGAGTAAGACAAAGATCTATATGCGACTCACCTGTATTTTTTTTGTTTTTTTAATGGCATGTTACTTTGTCTATCAGCAGTGGAAGAATTTTATTGGAAGTCCTCATTTCTTTCATTGATTGTGTAGGTATTGCGAGGAGAGGCCGTTGATGCTCAGCAATGCTGGAATGGGTGCAAATTTGTGCACGTATTATCAGAAGTCCTCCCCTGAGGATCAACATGGGAACTTGCTGCGCAATCAAAGTGACACATTGGGCAATGTGATAATTCTAGAACCTGGGGACAAATCCCCATTTCTTGGGGAGATAAACGCTGGCTGCAGTCAGTCATCTGTTGAAACAAACATGTATAAAGCACCTGTTTTTCCGCATAAGTTGCAATCAACAGATTACTTGTTGGTCCGGTCTCCTAAAGGAAAGCTCTCTCTAAGGCGTATTGACAAGATAGTTGTTGTTGGACAACAGGTTTGCCTTTTGCAAGATTTCTCTCTTAAAAATTTTGTCCAGGGAAGAAGTTATTGCATATGTGTGTATATATATATATATATAATTAAGAATAAATCTTTATGCCATGCTTGTGATTTAGTAGCGTAACAGTGGAGCTTAGTAGCCTAAGCGAATTAAATTGTATCATATTTTGTTTTACCACTTTTACCTTTACTACTTTTGTTGGTACTTTAGCGCCGGTGTCATAGCAAAATTTTAGGATAATAGACGAAAGGGTATATTAATAAAGTGCTAAAAGGATCTAGAATGAATAGTTATGTTGGGGGAAGATAATTGAGTGATGTGAGATGCTCATTTCAGTTGTATTTAAGTCACAAGATTCTCGTTATGAATTTCACCTGCCATACTTAATTGTGGCAGTCCGCAGGTATTTTTCTTTGGTTTCATAAAATCGGCATTCTGAGATTATCTTTTTCTAGGAACCTCGAATGGAAGTAATGTCTCCTGGATCGAAGAATCTACAGACTTATTTGGTGAACAGAATGTTGGTCTATGTGTACCGAGAATTTCTGAAGCGTGGTATGCGCCACCCAATTGCTGCAGATGAGCTGTCTTTCTTATTTTCTAACCTAACAGATGCAGTCGTCAGAAAGAACATGAAAGCTTGTGCTATTTTGAAGGTATCTATTCAAATTCTCACTTCCGCATAAGCAGCATCTAGATTTTACACGCTTACGCTTTCTCTTCTTCATTTTTGCGTCATCATGCAAGCTTCTGTATCATATTGTCATTTGGTATCGGTATTATCATGCTGACCTTCTACATGTACATACAAAATGCAGAGAGATAAAAATGGCCAGCCTTGTTGGTTCAGGAAACATGAATGTCTCATTCCACCTGAGAATGAGCTGAAAAAGATGGTGGCACCAGAGCATGTAAGTTTTGTCTTGTTGAAATACACGCCATCTGTTTTCTACTGTTTAGATTTGCAATTAATGAGCTTTTGGGAGGTATTACTGGAAATATACTCTATAATATGCATGGTTCTCTATGTTTTGTTGGCCTAGGTGTGTTCGTATGAGAGTATGCTAGCTGGGCTGTACCGGCTCAAACATTTAGGGATCACCCGTTTTACATCTGCCAGCATATCAACTGCATTGGCTCAGCTCCCAGATGAAGCTATTGCTCTTGCCGCTGCATCACATATTGAGAGAGAGTTGCAGATTACTCCATGGAATCTGAGCAGTAATTTTGTTGCTTGTACAAATCAGGTGAGCATCACTTTATATTGGGGAGTTACATAGCCAATGAGATTGTATCTATATGGTATGTTCGGAGTTAGTCATCCCTAATCCGTAAAAGGCATGGTCGTTCATCCGTTCTCATTTATAGAAACGCCAAGGGGATATGTTATGGTTCTTTGCAAGCAAGACTAAAACCTATTTCAGCTCTATCTTCTTTATGCTTCTGATCAGTCATCAGTCATCAGTCATGCTTTTGTTACTTGGCCGGATCAATACCCATTTATCTGATTTTTATTTGTGGATTTGAGTAGGACAGAGCAAATATAGAGCGTTTGGAAATTACTGGGGTTGGCGATCCATCTGGACGGGGTCTAGGATTCAGCTACGTCCGAGCTGCACCAAAAGCACCAGCTGCAGCCGGGCATATGAAAAAAAAGGCAGCAGCCGGTCGTGGAGCACCAACTGTCACTGGTACAGATGCTGATCTTCGCAGATTAAGCATGGAAGCAGCTCGAGAGGTACGCTTCTTTATCTCAGATGTCTTGGAACCTGAAAAGGCATTTTCAAAAAATATTTACCAGTTGTCCATTTCTTCTAGACTTCTACCAAAGTATTTAACTATGTATAATATGGTTTGGCTGGATAACGTTGTAGGTTCTTCTCAAGTTCAATGTTCCTGATGAGATAATTGCTAAGCAAACTCGATGGCACCGTATAGCTATGATACGGAAACTATCAAGTGAGCAGGCTGCATCGGGTGTTAAGGTTGACCCCACAACCATAGGTAAGTATGCCCGTGGGCAGAGGATGTCTTTCCTACAGTTGCAACAGCAGGCCCGTGAAAAATGTCAGGAGATTTGGGATAGGCAACTTCAGTCCCTTTCAGTTTGTGATGGTGATGAGAATGAAAGTGAAAATGAGGCAAACAGTGACTTGGACTCCTTTGCCGGAGATCTGGAAAATCTACTTGATGCTGAGGAGGGTGGAGACGGGGAAGAATCTAATATGTCTAAGAATGACAAGTTGGATGGAGTTAAAGGCCTGAAGATGAGACGGCGGCCATCTCAAGTTGAAACAGACGAAGAAAATGAAGATGAAGCTACTGAATTTGCAGAGTTCTACAGATTGCTGATGCAAGGTATGTGCTTTTGACTAAACATTTGTGCTATCAGCTAAAGATTTTTTTTGTTATTGAATCGGGGACTGGTGATGCTTTTTCAGAAGAAGAGCTGAAGAAGAAGAAAAAGAAGATCAAAGCTGTGGGAGAGGGAATTGGATCTTTTCCTCCTCCACGGCCCAATGTAGGTTTACAGATTGTTGAACCTGTAAGAAAGGCCACTGTCATTGACAAGAAACCTACTGCCACCCAACCGGATGCATCTTTCTTAGTGAACAAGAGCAGCATCAAAGACTCCAGAAATGTCAGTACAAGTTTGGAAATTTCCAAAACCCCTTTGCTCTTTCCTTTTCCGGTTACTGTGTCAAACCATGAGCTATGTTGACAAAGTTGTATCTTATTTTTCCCTCCAATGGCAGGTTGATAGCCCTATTGTTAAGACCCCCAAAGCTAAACAAGCAAAAGAGAGCGACACTTCTTTGGGCCAGTTGAGGAAGGTCAAAATACTTAACGAAAACCTAAAGGTATTATCCAATGAGGCCTACTTGTATAAACATAAGGTATGTATCCCAGTACCTGTATGGTCATTCTGAGGTGTTGTCTGTTCTCTCTTTCTAAACCAGCTATTCAAGGAAAAGAAATCGGCAAGAGAGAGCTTTGTCTGTGGAGCCTGTGGTCAGGTATAATTGCTTTTTAGACTAGATTATAAATCTGAAACTGCTTCTTACACAAAAGTGTTTGACCATTATTTTCATGGCCAGCATGGACACATGAGAACCAATAAACACTGCCCAAGATACCGAGAAAATACAGAATCACAGCCCGAAGGTATAGATATAGAGAAGTCTACGGGAAAACCTAGTTCTTCAGAACTATCAGGCCAGGTCAAGCTGAAACCTAATAAGAAGAGCAAGGCTGCACTAAAAAGTGCAATGAAAGTTTCTGTAGATGAAGCTTCAAAGGGTGATAATTCAACTTCCAAAACGGGGGGTCTCCCTCTGAGGTTTAGATATGGTATTCCAACTGGAGGGATGTCTGGTTCAGAAGCTCCAGGAAGTTCTGAACAAGCAGCTGTAGCTGAACTAGACGCTGGGAGTAAGTCCACATCTAAGATTAAAAAACTCAAGATTTCTAGTAAAGGAAAATCTAAAGAGTCAAAGGTTGAATCTGACAGACCGATAGATTCACTGATGCCTACATTTAGCAGAGAGAGAGGGGAGAGCGAATCTCACAAGCCGTCTGTTTCTGGACAACCCATGTCTAGTGCAGAGAGAAATCAGGGTGCTTCAAGCAGGCATACTATTTCTATTCTGCATCCATCCTTAAGCATGGACAAAGATCAAGCTGAATCTCGTAGGCCTCATCTTGTGATACGACCACCGACTGAAAGGGAACAGCCTCAGAAGAAACTTGTTATAAAACGCTCGAAAGATATAACTGACCATGACATGAGTAGCCTTGAAGAGAGTCCTCGGTTTGAGTCGAGGAAAACAAAAAGAATGGCAGAACTGGCGGGTTTTCAGAGGCAGCAGAGCTTCAGATTGTCAGAGAACTCTATAGAGCGGAGACCAACAGAAGATAGAGTATGGTGGGAAGAAGATGAGATAAGCACCGAGAGGCACAGGGAAGTAAGGGGGAGAATAGATTATGATGATATGAGTGTATCAGAAGAACCCAACGAGATAGCGGAGATCAGAAGATACGAAGAGGTTATACGGAGTGAAAGAGAGGAAGAGGAAAGGCAAAAGGCCAAGAAGAAAAAGAAGAAAAAGAAGGTGCAGCCTGAAATAATAGAAGGAGGATATCTAGAAGATTATCCTCCTCGTAGAATCGATAGAAGATTGTCAGAACGAGGCCGAAACGTCAGAAGCCGGTATGTCTCCGACTTTGAAACAAATGGTGCAGAGTATGCGCCTCCACCAAAACGTCGCAAAAAAGGAGAGGTAAAATTGTATTCTACTTTGTTCCCTTTATGTTATTGCTTTATGTTGTGGTCTATGAAACTTATCTTTGTTATATCTCCTCTGTTCAAATTGACTAACAGGTTGGATTAGCAAACATCTTGGAACGCATAGTGGACACACTAAGATTTAAAGAAGAAGTGTCACGCCTCTTCTTGAAACCGGTTTCGAAGAAGGAGGCTCCAGACTATCTCGACGTTGTGGAAACCCCAATGGATCTATCGACAATCCGGGATAAGGTACGGAGGATAGAGTACAGAGACAGCGAGCAGTTTAGACACGACGTCTGGCAGATCAAGTACAATGCTCATATTTACAACGACGGGCGTAATCCGGGAATACCGCCTTTGGCAGATCAGCTGCTGGAGATTTGTGATTACTTGTTGGATGATTATAAAGATCAGTTAAAAGAAATAGAGGATGGAATAGATTCCAATGACTAGGAGAAACTTATGAGATAGAATCTGTATCTCCTCTTTAAGGCCAGAAAGATGGGTGTTTTTTAGCTTAGCTAATGAATTTGTATGAAAAAAGAAACATTGCCATGTATGTGTAAAGCCGAAGTAATGAAAAGAAAAGTTTTTTTTTTTTTTTTTCTTTAAACAGTTTTGCTTATTTTCTTTGTAGTAGACTTCTTTTTTTTGTAGTATACTTATTTTCTTTGTAGTTGACTTATTTTCTTCGAAGTAAACTTAATTTCTCTGTAGTAGATTTTTTTTTTTGTAGTAGACTTATTTGCAATGTAGTACACTACAACTTTACCACTACAAGTCTTCAATGTAGTATGCTTATTTGCAATAAGTCTATTACAAACTACAAAGAAAATAAGTCTATTACAAAAAAAATAAGTCTACTACAAAGAAAATAAGTCTACTTAAAAAATAAGTCTATTACAAAGAAAATAAGTCTACTACAAAAAAAATAAGTCTACTATCAAACTACAAAGAAAATAAGTCTACTACAAAGAAAATAAGTCTAGTACAAAGAAAATAAGTCTATTTCAAAGAAAATAAATCTACAAAGAAAATAAGTCTAGTACAAAGAAAATAAGTCTATTACAAACTACAAAGAAAATAAGTCTACTACAAACTACAAAGAAAATAAGTATATTACAAAGAAAATAAGTCAATTACAAAGAAAATAAGTCTACTACAAAGTACAAAGAAAATAAGTCTACTACAAATAAAATAAGTCTATTACAAAGAAAATAAGTCTATTACAAGCTACAAAGAAAATAAGTCTATTACAAAGAAGATAAGTATACTACAAAGAAAATAAAAATAAGTCTACTACAAAGAAAATAAGTCTATTACAAAGAAAATAAGTTTATTACAAAGAAAAGAAGTCTACTACAAAGAAAATAAGTCTATTACAAACTACAAAGAAAATAAGTCTACTACAAAGAAAATAAGTCTATTACAAACTACAAAGAAAATAACTCTCCTACAAAGAAAATGAGTCTATTACATAGAAAATATGTCTATTACATAGAAAATAAGTCTACTATAATGAAAATAAGTCTATTTCAAAGAAAATAAGTCTACGAAGAAAATAAGTCTACTACAAAAAAAATAAGTCTATTACAAAGAAAATAAGTCTACATAAAATAAGTCTACTAAAAAGAAAATAAGTCTACTAAAAAAAATATAAGTCTATTACAAAGAAAATAAGCCTACTACAAAGAAAATAAGTGTACTACAAAGAAAATAAGGCTATTACAAAGAAAATAAGTCTACATAAAATAAGTCTACTACAAAGAAAATAAGTCTATTACAAAGAAAATAAGTCTATTACAATCAAGTTCTTGAGCAAATTGACCCTAAGTTCTAGTTCTAGGGAAATTAGCATGAATAACCATATAAACTAACCAAAATGGGTACATGTGGCCAAATCACAACCCTTAGATTTAGGTATTTAGTTAGTTTATGAATTTTAATTTTTTTGACGGTTATTGAGCAAATTGACCCTAAGTTCTAGGCGGCCCTTATTGATATTATTTATTTAACTAAAATATGAACAAAATTTTTTATTGAGATGTCATCATTGATCCTTCTCAAACACTAAAAATGCAAAAACAATCTTGAATTATGAGTTTTCAACATAATCAACTGATTTTGGAATTGGGCAAATTTTTGAATTTAACCAAAGCAAACATACAGTGATAAGATCAATGAAAATCCAACGAGAGATTACAATCAACAAGCTTTCTCAATGCTGAGTTCTAATATCTAATTTGTGCTCAACACTACTTTACAATAAAATCTTGAGTCTGAATGAGTCTTGAGGACCAGTTTTGAGGGATCTTTGGTCAATAGTACAATACCTACGATCACGAATAATCGGGTTTTTCCCGTTACCCGAACATTCGATTCATCGAGAGGATGTTCTTAATGTATGTTCTTGACTTCATAAAGTTTCAACTTTGTCAAAAGATTGGAGATCCTCGCGGATTCTTTGAAGTGCTTCTTCACTGATCTCAACTTTTCGGACAAAACCCGGCAAATGCTTGATCTTCTCATTGGAAAAACCTTGAGCATAAAGCTTCGATTTCATCTCTAAGCAAGATTTGAGATCTTCTTCGGTTCTTGATTTGTTCATTTTATCAATTATTTCACTCAAACCTGAAGCTCTCTCTCGCCATTTACCCCTTTTGATCCGTCTTTCGATTTCATCTGGATCTTTCAAACTACTACCAAAACCTGGTTGTTTCTTAAGCTTCACCAAACCGGCTTTGACAGTCTCCCTAATCTGCTTCTTGAAGCTCTCTGTTCTTTCTGAGTTTGATCTCAGCCTCAGTTTTAGCTCCGAAACAATTCTTTCCTCTTTGTTTTGCTCAGAAGCTGCTACTCCGTAATCCTCTTCAGGAACAGATGTCAATGGAAAGGCTTCTTCGAGTACATTCACATTACTCATATACCGATCAAAAGCTTCATTTTCCACCTCCACGTTTCTGTCTCTGTACTCTTTCAACTTTGTAAACCGCCAATCGTTTAACGCTTGAGCATCCTGGAGAATGTAGACAGAACAACGATTGATAAGAGAAAAAAAATAATTGATAGAAGAGTAGCGCTAAAGAACTACGTGTTAATTAGTACCTTTATCGTCAAAGGTTTTCTCAGGCGGGATGCAGCATTCAGGTTATTAAACTGAGAAAAATTGCTAGAAAGTTGCTGGATTGATGAAACTCTAGTTGTAGTCCTGAAACAGTTTCCAATAGAAGACATAAACAGCAGCTCAATATTAACTACGCTCAATAAAACAAGAAACTTTAGCAATGTTCTAACAAACCAAGGAAACTGGTTCACCATCTGAGATTTACTTGCGCGCGGAATAATAAAAAAGGTTTGTATATACGTACCCGGGAGTTCCTTCAGATGCTTTCTGCTCTGATGATGGAGTACTTGGCGCCTGCGTCTTCTCAGCAGACGTTACAGCTGTTTTAAGAACTGCAGCGACAAGAACACATTAAGCCCCATACAAAAAAAAAAACAGTCCATGATAACATCTCTATTTCTCTCAGCTATCACAGGCACTCCTTAAAGAACCAGTCTTACAATACACTTTTCCTTGTTCCGGTTTCTATATTGCTTCTATTATGTCGTGATAACCATTCTTTCCTATGAATCCTAACTGTTACATGCTTCTTAAGTTACAAAGTGAAAGAAACAGTGACAAGAATTCACCTAAATTGTGATACTTATGAACACTAAACTCAAAAACTGATTATCATCTCAGATATAAAAGCAGAATCGGAGAGAAAGCATACCGTGAATCGGGCAAGGATTTTCTGCTCTTGAACAACAACCTTTACAAGATTGAAATGGACATCTGCACATTAACCACAATCAAACAATAAAAATCAATTCCAACATGCAGAACCTGGAAACTAAAGCTCAAAACTTCCAACAAATGCTACTTAATTGAAACAAGCTCAACAGTTAACTAAGCAAAAATCTTTAATCACTTTCTCGAAAACCAAGAAACCCATCAAACTATAAACCCTAAATCAAAACGAAACCGAAGCATAAGAGAGAAATTCGACTCCCTAAGTCTGCAATCAGATTCAAACCCAAAACGAATTTCAATCTCATATGTAAGAAATTCCAATTCACAATGCGTAGAATCAATCAATCGAGAGAGAATTGCCTGGATCGAGCGACGTTGCCGCATTGAATACATTTGGGTTTATTGAGACCACGGAGAGTTCTGGGAGGAGTAACGGCGGTGGAAAGGCCATTGTTAGTCAGAGACATCTTCTTTCACCGGAGATATATGTCAAGACTTAACGGTTTAAAATTTAAAACCGTTAATGACGAAAGAGAAGAAGAAGAAAAGCTAACTAACCCAAAATTCGTTAAACAAAATTTTGGAATCGAAAGAGTTTTTTTTTCCTCTCTCTCTCTGATTTTTGAGAACTCTCTCCGCTCGATTTCTCTCGCCAAAGTCTAGGGCTCCGGTTATTAAATTGCCACGTGACTCAATCTCTAATGGGCCTGGATCCAAAGCCCAATACGTTTTTTCTTTTAAAATCGAAACCATACTTTACCAAACCCTCAAAAATTCATAAATCGATCGGTTCATTTCCTCTTAATAGTCTTATTATTCTCAAATCTTTTCTCCGAGAGTTGTAAATCTCAATCTTCCGGTTTGGAGCCGTAATCGGCTTTAGATTGAGTATTCTTTAGGAAAAAGACTAGAGTAGGAGGTTCAATTTCTGAAGATTTTGGGAGAGAATGAGCGGTCGTAGGATCTGAGTCTCTTGTCCGATTTCTTTGGTGTTGATCCCATGTTCTTAATAAGATGGTTAAGGAGTTTTGCTCAAATCATGCGATTCCATTTAAACGACAGGTTGTTGGGTTATCGGAGGAGAAATTATCGGAGGAATATGCAGGATATAGGAGAAGAACGGAAATTAAGAATATGCAGATCGGAATATCTCTGACGGTGGCTTCTTCTCTATTGATTCCAAGCTTGACACGTTGATCCCACGTGTTCGATGGATAAAATTCATTCTGATCATTTATGTGGTTTAACTTTTTATAATATTTGTATGCTTATCTTTGTAATCGCAGCCCATTAGGCCAATATCAATGAATGTTGTTGCTGGTAAAAAAAAACCAAAACGACTAAGTAGAATCAAGGTAAAAAAAGTAAAAATATTGAAACGATCTCTTAGCCAAAAACTTTAAAAAATAAGTAAACAACCTAGCAAACAAATAGTTAAGAATATTTCGTTTTAATCATATTATAGTGGTCATTGAATTTGATAGTTCTTATTGCCATGACCACATAAGCTTCCAACAACCACGCACCTTTTGTGTTGACCTTAGTGACTGAAATCAGTGACTCTTTCTAGGCTAGAGTCCTTTGAATTCTCTTCATTGCTCAGATCGGAATTCATGAATATATTTATTTTCCTATTTTAACGAGAGGAAGAATCGGTGCTTATCAAGTAAGAATTTTTTTTTTTCCAAATATCTTTGATTCCCCAAATCTTTGAATTCCTTTTTTGTAGGATCCAGTTGCAACTGTGTTGTGTATAATAAGAATGTTGTAACAAAAGAGAATCATAAAGGCGTTTTGTTTCCCAGTAAGAAAAGGATTAGACATAGTTTGACTAATTTACTAATTACTTGTTTTATTATTATTGGCTCTATAAAGTCCACATAACAAGTACAAAAGGTATAATACGGAGCTTAAACACTTTATGCATGTATTCAAATCGACGACGGTAATGCCCCCAACTTTCTCTGTTGTTCCCATTTTTCAACCTTCAAAAAAAAATTAATAACAACATGAGCATATTATGTCAATTTCACAGAACCAGAAATTTAATTTTCATATCATGAATGATGAATATTCTCACCAATTCTTCAGGGCATAATGAACGTACGTAATCTCTCAAGTTGTTGCAATCATTCGAATCACTTCCCTTTTTCTCAACACACCTATTTATATATTTTTTTAATATTAATCAATATATGCAAAATTACTAATTCATAATTCACACATTCTAATCATTTATTTAGTGGTAAAATTTTATAACTTACTTATGGTATTGCATGTACCGATTGAAACAATGTCGAGTTTCACTAGTCACCTGAAACTTTTCATCCAACGTCGAATCTTTCTCTCTGCGACCGTCTTCGTTGTCTTCTCTCATAGCTCGAAACTTCGGCTCGTTTTCTGGTGGCGGTGACACCGTTCCGGGAGTGTGAGCTGGTCTTGGAGCTTGCTGGCCTCTCGCGACTTTACTTAAGTCGCGTGATCTCATCTTGTCGTGTGGATCTATTTGCGCCGACGACATCTTCGATCAAATTTTATTTCCGATCAACTTTTCCGATTTGGTGATTTTGTTTTCATTTCATATATTTTTTTTCCATTCAAAAGCAAAGTTTAATGACAGAGCATCGATGCCACGCCTTAGCGATTGAGATACACATGGCGTTATCGAGAGAAGCTGCATGTATTTCACCGTTTTGTACACAAAGTTGGGTCCAACGTCGATCTAACATTAGCTTGTAATTATTATTGTTTTTCTGGTCAAGAGCTATTGAAAATGAAAATTTATATTTCTACAAACCAATCCATTTATTTAGTGACTTAATTAATTAAAAATATAATTAAACATTTTGATGAATTTGTTAATAGGTACAAAATTTTCAAAACGAGAAGTATAATTGTAACTGTATTACTATTAGCTTTTATGATCAGAATTATGTTCCATAATCTCATATATTATAGGTTTTCTGGTTCATAACCCATAACTTTTTTTGACAGCACTTCAACTTATCTTCTAAACAAGCCGTGAATTAGGTAGATTAATAGAGCATTAATATGTTGGTTTGTTATGTTAGGTTTATAATCAAACGAGTGTGTATAAAAAGGTAGGTAATGTTGGTCACCAGTTCATGAATGAAACAAACGAATTATTTGTTTATGGAGGAGTCACATCTGACGTACAGCTTAGCTTACGATTATCACTATAATTAAGAAACAATTTAAATACTAACACATTTATATATCATTATTGTTGGACAATCGGACGAAACAATTTACGTGGTGCGAGTGGGTTTGGCAGCATCATGACACATGCTTGTTCCTTTATTTCTATTTTTTATATATAGTAGTATAAAAGTACTAATACACAATGAGGAAAATAATTCTATATTGTGCGTTTTTATTTTGTTTGTCTCACGTTTCTGACAAGTTCGAGAGAATTTTCAACGGCCAAGATTACATCACCAGGAAGATACGGCGTTTGGACAAATCGGATGGGCATAAAAAGAAGATGACGATAAATGGGCCCCATGTCATAATTAAAAATGCCCATTTTAAAAGCCCATCGTCCCTACAACCAGATGCCGTTGGCATCATCTACCAATTATAGCACAACACGTGGTGTGTAAGTAAGTCCCCGCACGTGCAGAACTCATGCTAAAATGAAAAAAATTCGAATCATGGCATGATGTACTATTTTATTTATCATTCATTTCAAAAATAGTCCTCCTTTTGCCATTGATTCACATTGATATTCCTACCGATTTTAAATCCATATTTAGTGAACCAAAAAAAAAAACCACATATAGCGACACCATGATCACATTGTGTTACAAACCCACTATATCATGTATATTTTTTAGACTTAAAATTTTTTTTGTCCTCAATGTTTTATTCAAAATGGTTTGCGGAAAACTGATGCCAAAAATAAAATGTTCACCTTCAAATTAGTCGGATCAATTATATGTTTATAAGGAGAAAAAATTGGAATTGCTTAAAACACTTGAAGCTTCATTTTATTTGCATTTATGGTTCAAAAATATTAGTTTTGGTTAGTTATGGTGTAGATTCCGCATATAAAAAAGATTTGCAATACAATGAATTAGTGGAGGACATTGACACACATTAAATTCAATACTAACGTGCAAAAAAAAAAAATGACAAAAGAAACTGAAACATGTAAAATTCTAGCACAACAACTTCAAAAATATTAGAAAGAGGAAGGATTGCACTTCAAAAGACAAAGCATTTAAAATTAGACTATTCACGTCAAAGGATTTTTTTTTAAAAAAAACTGTTCCATAGTCAATCTCAATCGAAGTAATTATATGTACTCTCTATATTTCTGGTCTTTGGATATGAATCATTTAACTTGCATCATATTTTAACGCCCCACACACTTCTTTTGGAAATTACAACTTCATATCACATTTTGAATCAACTAAAAAATAAGATTTAATATGAACAAAAAGACAAGTCACAAGTACAACGAAAGTAAATGCTTTTTTTATTTCTTTCACATTTGCATTGCATCACATACTTATCTATACTATTGTCTTTTTTCCACAACAACTATTCTACATTTACATATATACCCATTTGAGCCCAAAATATACAGGCACAAGTATTCTTTCCATGCTTCTTTCTATTATCTTTCCCACATTTTACCCATTCATATCTACCCAACACTATGTGATGTTAAGCTCTTTCTTTTTACATTGCTTTATACCATTATAGACATATATATACATACATACATACATACATTTACCCTCCCAAGCTACTAGTGATTGTTATTATTAGCATAAGACTATATGCATATTACCATTTTTTTCTTTAGTATTCTATGATTAGTCCTCCAAAAGGAGCACGGTGCGGTATTCCCTTCCTTCGCTTAGCAATCCGGCGATTCATGGCCGAGAGAGGCGGTGTTGATGGCGTGAAACTATCTTCATTCCTCTTGAGCCTCTCGATACTAGAACTGCTATACGAATCATCGGAATCTGAAAGATGGTTTGTCCAATCCTTACGTTTCTTGTCGAAACTCTTCGAGCTTCCAGAGATCTAATTAAACACAATAACAACAAAACTATCAACATTCACAATTCAAAGTAGTTTGTTGTTGCTAGGGTTATCTTAGTAATAATCTCCTATAAACAACAAATATGAATATGTTGAAAGCCATGGAAAAAAAAAAGTAATGAAAATGAAATGACCTTCAAATTGGATTTAACTTAAGGACTAAGCTATAGGTTGACTTGGAATTTTCTCCCTCAATTTCTCGTCAACCCAAATGCTATTTATTTATTTTTATATTTGCTATTCACTTTATTTTTCCGCAACTGTACAAAGTTCTTGAAGTTGCTATCATTTCCCCACATTTTTCTCGCCCACCCAACAAGAAAAACCCTTATAATATAAAGTCTCTTTCTCGATTCCCATCAAACAATCCGGATTAAACAAGAAAAGACGGTCCAAACACAAAACCAAAATAATTAAGGAAAATTATTGAATAGTAGTTAGTTTAACTATTCAACTAAAGTTTAGACTAACCATATTTTTCTTTATAATTTATCTAGTTAATTCATTCTACAAGCAAATATACATTTATAGACCCCAAAAAATTGACAAAATCTAGAGATTACAAGTTGAACTTTCCGCATTTCCACAACCAAACAATATACAACTAACAACTAACACCTAAACATTTAAGATCAAAGACTGTTTTCTCACTAATTTTCTCGAGAAAATTAATTAACAAGAAAAGTGTTTTGATTAGTTTACCTTGCAACCAAGAGAGCAGAATCTGAAGGAATCAACGAGACTTCGATAACAGACTTCGCAAGTATTGACTACACCTTTCCCTGGTCGAGGTTGAGGTCTCTCGTTCAAGAACACAACTTTAGCACTGTTAATCACATATGTCTGAACTCCTGTTATGTCCAGAAATTTCTGTATCTCTGATACTCTTATCACATCGTGATACGACGATCTCCTTATCTACAAAATCCATAATCAAAACACATAAAATCAGAATAAGAAAGAAAAAAAACTCACATTTTCTCGGGGAAATTAACCATATTCTATTTCAGTAAAAAGTTATAAACTTTATGGTTTTGAAGTGATAAAAAGAATCTGAAAAGATACAGAGAAAGACAAACCTGAATGGCGTGATGATCTTTGTGGAAAGAGAGACAAAGAGAACAGAGAGGACCATTGGTACAATCTAAACAGTACATGTTGCACTCACTCTTGTGTGAATCTGCGTGTAATTTACATTGTACAAAGAACTTCTCTCTAAGCAAAGGTTTTAACCATTGCGGCCAATTCTTATTCGTTTCTTCTTCAACTCCCTGTAACCACAAAACAATAAAAACAGAGTCGAAATTTCAAAATTATAATCAATCTTACAAAAGATTCGACTTTTAAGATAACCCATTTGAGGGGAAAAAAAACAGAGTTCTTGGTGGAAACAGAGCATTTAAAGAGAACCCATTTGAAGAAACTAAACAAAAGAAAAATCTTTGTTTTGTTATTACCATGATGAGTGATGATTGTTGTATTTTTATTGTTGATTGATTTTTCTGACAGTAGCTTAGCTCTTTGTTGATTGATTCTCTTTCGATCGCTGAAGATTTTTAGTGAGAGAAAGTAGAAGAGGGGAGAGAGAGAGATGCGCGTGTAAAAGCAAGAGCGAAGAGGCGTTCTTATCCGCACAAAAGTCGACTACTCCGAACCTAAAACCGAACCTAATTAATATTACACCGAAGCTGAAATCTTTGTTCAATGAACCGAACCTACCTCTCCTACTTTTCTTCTTTCTCTTTGTTTTCACATTTATTAATTCGTTAATTAATTCTGTCGAATTTTAATTGTATTTTCTTGTTCATTAATTCTGTAACGTAATGTGAGATAATCAAGAATAATAATATCTCCTTCAAGTCTACTTGGAGACAGAATAAAAAATCCCAGTCTAATCAAGAATAAAAAAGAACTGTTTTAGACTGTCATTAATGAATAGTAATTGTAATTATTGTTAGTTTGATTGAATTTTTTTACACGTTTAGAACACCTTTACACCGTGTTTGTTTTACTTTCTAATACTACAATTTGAAAATGTGCTTATACCAACTGTGTTTTCAATTAAAAATGAGCAAAAATAAAGCTAATCCTTGAGTTCAAATGTTCAATGGTCGAAATAAATTTTGTTAACCAGAAAAACTTGGACCAAAGCACGGCAATTTTTTTTTAAAAGAGTGTAGTCGTTAAATAGACTATCAATTAGTACTCCCTCGGTTCATACATGATTATTTCATAATATAATTTTTTTATTTTATATACAAATTTTATGAAGCTATAATGATAAATTGTAAATTTCAAGTATATTAATTAATTTTATCAAATTTTCATTGGCCGGAAGTTATAAAAAATTATTTAGTACTAAAAACAATACATTTTTAGTTAAACAGTAATTTATTTTTATAATATATGTGAAAAGTCTAAAAAATCAATCATATAGGAATGGATAAAGTATAATTTTTAATAGATCTAAAGTCTAATAATATTTAGACTATTTAACTGAAATGAAATGTATTTTTAGAGAATATAGTTTACAGAAACAAATTTCTGTCTTGTCCGGTTATTCCTATATTGTTTTACCACCCGAATAATTTTCTTACTCGATAAAATGAAGGATTTGTAAAATTTTATTATATCTACGGCTATCCTATTACTAAAAACGATAGTAATTGGAATATTTTCCCAAAACATTTCCCATTGTTTTTTGTAGTAATAGTAAACCGGCTAAAAACTATTCCAAACAAGAACATTTTCAGGTCATAGTCAGATCAAGATTAAGCTTTTACCAAATAAATCTGGCTATAATCACCTCACTAGTGAATATCTATGTACAAAAATCTATTAAAAAGAAAAATGTCACTAATTATGTATATATAATCTAATTGATGTATGTGTAGAAATGTCACTAATTATGTATAGTTGGCATTAGTTTTATGTAATGTGATGATGCCAATTTTATATGCATCTTAATTCAGTGGATGTGAATATACATTGAGAAAAGAAAGATAATGACAACCCTAATCAATGGACACTATCTTATTTATTCCATAATTCTACAAAATTATACTTATTTTATGTTCTGTCCTAATCCTTAACATCTTTCTTGTTCGCCTATTTTTTTGTCCTAATACTTTTCTTTTTAAGTGTTCTTGTTTTATCCATCAACTTCCTTTGTTTAATAGTGACAAAACATATCCATAGTATATAAACACGCAATGAAATATATTATCTTGTGTGATTTTTTGTTTTTTTGTGTCATTTACAGTTCACAAATCTGTCACATTTTCGTAGCAATGGTAGTACATATCATTAAATTTTCAACTTAAGCTAACATATACTATCAATTGATTTGCCATAGACGCCATAGATTATATTTTATCATTTCACATTGCTCTATTAATTAAATCTGCTCACAATCACATTATTCTTTTCATAAATTGAAACTATTATAAATTCATATTCTTTTTGTTTCATAATGAATGTTATTTTATAATTATTATTTTGATTTCACAAAGAACATCAATCTATGATTCTAATGTAATTTGTTTTTCATTAAAAGCTAAGAGATCATTTTAAATTATTGATGTTTAATTAATAGTCTACGTGAAATGTATAAAATGATAATTTGTTAGATGGAGAGCATATTATCATTATAGGCTGACTAAAAATTACAAATTACAAAGGGAACAAATTACCATCAGCAAATTACTAATTACTTATACTAGTATAAATTAATGGTTTTTAACAATGTTGCTACTGTGTCGAATCTAGAGGGGATGAGTATTGGCTGAAGCAACAGAGAACATATTAAATGGGTTGGCTAAGTTTTCAACTAATCCTAGAATAATAATGAATTTTAGCGTAGACTAGCTCCATTATTTATTTTATATTGTCTAATTCCAATTATTTGAGGGTCTGGTTTAAGTCAATCGTCTATGGTTTCTAATACCAGATACTGTATTATAAAAAAAAAGTATTTTAATAAGGATTTTTATCTATTGTTAGTCGCTTGCCGAAAATAGACGACAAAATACCTCATCAGAATATTACATATTTATATAATTCTATGTCTCTTATCCATTGGTCCACTAATTTGTTGGTAATATTATATTTCTACCAAATAAATTATGTATTGATATTCGTGATGTATACATCTTGTGGGCATAATTTAAAATACAGTATATATATTTTCATTAAAAAAAAAAATTTGACCGCAAAAGATTGAGAACAATGTATATCGCGTACTATCTTATTATATAAAGAAGAGTTCTTATAATTGTAACTCACGAGATCGCGACACGTGTTAAGTAGTTAATTAGATTGCGACACGTGTCAATTATTTAAATATGTAAGTTTTTCATTATCAAAATTGTTAATTATCTTAAAAAGAAGAAGTTAAAATAGATATTTATATAAGATATTTTATAAATTGTTAATTTTACAAATTGCACAAAACCTCTATATAAATATTTATATAAAATATTTAGTTGAAAATAATTAATAAAGAAAAATTTAACATAAAACAAAAATTAGAAAAAGAAAAATAGCAAACTATCTAATTAAAAATATAAACGACCAAGTTTCTATCGTTATATATAAGTAGATGTTTACCATATGTATATCTATGGGAAACACAAAATAATGGACTTTAGATAAAAGAAGAACTATATCAATAAGAACAAACAAAAAGAAATAAAATTTAGTTAGTGGTACTTTTTTCAAATTGTAAACATGTAAAAATGTAAAAATGTCTAAACATGTAAAAATGATTTAGTTATTATATCACATGGTTTAATGATTTAAACCATATTTACATATATCAAGCGTATATACTTTATTGATTTTCAAATTCTTCAAATTATATGAGACTATATTTTTCTAAATTACAGATGAACTTCTAACTTTAATCACTCCATTATCTAAGTTGGGGTTTGAATTAGGGATATAGTATACTTTTCTTCCAAACATTTTTTAAACATAAATATTTACTAATCAAACAATCATCGCATCACGAGGATCTTATTCTAGTAAATGTATAACACAAAGTTTCAATAATTCGATACTACAAAGTTGATACCACAAAAGATACATCGATCAAATTCATGCGAGACTTCGATGCTTATGGTAATTAATCACGATAATATGGTGTTTTGATTATACCATAATATTTTTATTTGAGGTAATTAGTCACGATAATAAGGTATTTTGATTTTTTTTTTAATCGTCTGAATTATTATATAGATCATCATTAGAATAATTGATTAATTTGACCTAATCCTATTATGATGATATTTCTCTATATGTTGTTTTTGCGATTAGGGTGAACAGCTTTTACATAGATCTTCATGATGCAACAACTCTCCATGTACGACATCTTCCATCATGGACACTCTCCCCGACGAACGGTTCTAAATGTACGACATCTTCCATGATGGACACACTCTCCTCGACCAACGACTCTGCATGTACGACATTCCAAACGATTGATATGGTCTCCCTGGATAACTCTGAAATTTCTGAAAAACGCTTTTCATTAATCTGCAAAAATTTGTTTTGATTATATCATTATATTTTTATTTGAACAATGCAGTATATTGTTAGATCTTTATCGATTTCTATGTAACATTTAATAATTCTTATAATGTGCAACTTGTGGTTGGTGGTAGCATGACCCGTGAAATTTATGGAATAAATTATGTATCTTTCGGCTTCGTTTATAAGATTTTAGGGTATAAAATGTAGACCCAAACAGGTCAAGTTATCTACAATATAATCATTTCACTTAATTGTCACTATATAGTATTGCGTTTGTAACCGAACGTCGTATAAAATAAATCCTAAGCTATTTTATGGTTTTTGTTATTGTTGATAAAGAGCTATTTTTATGTTTATGTATATAGATGCGAATGTTAAAAACATTAATTAGACTTTCTTTAACTTAAAAATATCAGATTGGTGTAAGTCCTACTGCCATAAACTGTTGAGCACTTCAACATTTCACCGTATTAGCGCATCTTAACGATTAATTTTTCTCATATGTCCACACTTATTCATGCCATCTAAAAACATTATGATCGGTGAGATTCAAAAACCATAAGAAATAAATTTGGTATAGACGTTTTCATTATTTACACCATTTGTTAAATTATAGTCACGTTTTCTCTGATCCACAAATTTAGTTTAGTGCAAAACTCATAAGCATAATACAAATCTTGCTAACATATTTGCCACATAATTAGCTTTCTTATTAAAAGTAGTTTTAGTTCACTACTTGCTTTATTCTTTTCTATAGTCCAGCTTCTTTTTTTCTAAATTTCTTTGATTTGAATATACTGTATACGTATGATCACATTTACATAAAGCCTAATGGGTTAAAATGTTGTAATGACCCTATATATATTTGTTGTATTTTCTGTGTATAAATAACTGGTACATGATTCGTACCATTTGTTTCTTGATTTGACTTGAAGTTTTTTTTTTTTTTTTTATCCGCTGACTTGAAGTTCTAACTCTATATTTATTGGCGATTGCTTCCGAGAGGGCCCCAAATCTGGTTATATTGCTAATTCTTGTCCAAGTTCATTAACTACTACTAGTTAAACGTTAATTATTGTTATTACTCCATTTAGTAAGTACTCTTATTTGAAAAAAAAACAGGGCATGTTATTTAAAATTCTCCCATTTACCGATTTACGTAGTAGGACATTAGTAATTATCCTTTTCTAATTATTATAGCCAACGTTAGTTTTTAATGTGTAATTAACAGTAGTTTATGTAAAAACAAAAAACAAAGAGCTATTTTTTGAAATGTCTTTTTAAATAAAGTTAGAAAAAAGGGAATTTATCATCAACGTGGTGGCAAAAGACTTCAATAATAGGATAGTGTTTACGGAATTGCGTATTTAAATGTTCCAACATCAATTATTGAATTAGACGGAAAAATAGGGGTAAACACAAGACGAGTACTTGCTATTTTAGGTGTACTTGTTACCTGGCTTGCCTTGTACGAATAATACAAATTTCATACTTGTACTTGACTTGTTAAAAACGAGTACCCAAAATTTCAAGTACTTGCTAAAAAAAGGCTTACTTGCAAGTTATTTGCCCCGTTAATTACTTTTTTATTTGTGAGTACTTATAAACTACGTGCGAGTTATTTGCATACTATTTTCTTGAACTTGCTCTTTATTTGTATTATTTCATAATCAGTTTAAAATTTAATCTATATATATAATTTATATTAAGTTTATCTAAAAAATTTAATAGTATAATAAAATATGTATATAAAATATTAACTATATAACGAGTAACGAGTAATACAAACCGAATATTGATTTTTTTTTAGTACTTGTTACTTGTCCCGTACTTGCAAGTATCTAAATCATACTACTTAGTATTTGCCTTGATAATAACGAGTATTTGCTTTTTCAAGCCGAATACGGGACAAGTAACGGTACGGGACGAGTAATAAGTATTAGAGCATCAACAATGGTAACCCTCTTGGATCTTATTAATGTGTCTTAGCATTAAAATATAATTAAACATATGGTTTGGAGATATAAAACAAATGAAAAGTATCTAATATAGGATCTTTTTCATCTATTAGATCCAGTGACTTGGCTTCTGGAAAACAAAACACGGGGAAAAACAAATTTCTTGGCGCACAATTCTTTCTCTTCCTCTCTCTCTCTTTGTTTTCTCCGATTGATCGAAATTGTTTGGAGACGAGTGAGAGAGTTGGGCAATACGATCTCGAGATAAGCAATTGAAGAGGAGATCGTAAAAGGAATTGATGAGACGAGATCGGTTTTGTTTTTGGAGATGGGTTTTTATTTTATTTTTCTCTTCGCGGTGGATCGGGAAGTCGTCTGTGTCTCTTCGCGATATCACCGACCAATATTCCAGGGTAATTGATTTATCTTCTCTGGTTTTGTTCAGTTTTGGTTATAGATGCTCTATTTGCATCTTCTTCTGTGAGAAATAAAGTTTAATTAAAATTTAGGGTTTTGTATGTTGGGTTAGGGGTTTTGTGGAATTAAAAGGAAAAATAGTTATATTGCTGCTTGAATGATCTCATTGACTGTTATAGTTGAAGAAGTAAATTGATGCTTGATTGATCCCGTTCACAAACTCTGGGTCTGAAACTCATTTGATGATATGTGATTGCTTGGTTTTGGGGAAATAATATTTGCTATGATTAATGGTAGCTATGAACGTGTGGAATCAAGGTAGAACAATAGTACATGGTACTTGATTCGTCTAAAGTATGAAACTAGTCTTAAGTTTCTATTGATGTTGTCTTGTGCCTCTGAAAATAAATTTGTTGATGGTATCTTGTGCTTTTGAAAAGAAGCAACAATTCGTTCATGTTGTTGCATTAAGATCAGTTCATGTTTTCTTTTTCTTTGTTTCGACTTGAGTACTTGCATCTTAATGTCAAATCTTTTTTAAGTTCAGGGTGTGCATTCGGGTGCGAGGCAGGTGGATGTGACGATCAATGGAATTGGGGAAAGAGATGGAAACGCTTCGATAGAAGAGGTTAGATTTTGAATTGTATGAAACTTCCTCAAGTTGTTTGATTATTACTTGAATGTATTCTTGGAACTGTATAGATTGTGATGGCGCAAGAGTATAAAGTTTTGCACTCTCAAGCTGAAACTTGTTTTCCAAACCATTTCTTGTTCTACAAACCAAATCTAAATTTCTTTTACAAACCAAACCAAATCTAAATTTCTTGGTTTGGAAAATTATGTTTAAATTTTTTTTTTTGTAATCTATCTTTCAAATTTTGTTAAACTTTTTTATGTTTTAAATGTTTTTATGTTTAATAAATTGTTTTATAAAACAAAATAAATTATTAATGTATTTTTTTAGACACCCAAATTTTGGTGTCTCCATTGGAAGGGTCCATAACCGAAAATGTGTTAAAACACAAAACTAAATTAAATAACTCAAAGGAATCATCAATGAAGATGCTTTTAGTGCTCAGCCAGTCAGCCCTACGAAAAAATAAACTATTTTGGGATTTAATCATATGTCGACCGGTGAAGATGATCTGGATGTTATGCCACGTGTCAGAATCTTAGAAAGCGAATGTATATATTATATTTTGTCATTGGCGAAGAAGATTCAGCAACTTGTGTGGGAGTGGAAATGGAACTGAAGAAAATGGCATTGTGACTTTTCTTAATGCCACGTGCGCACTTAACCCATTTGTCCTCTATTTATCTTTTTGTTTTCCTCCACTTTTTCCTTTTTTTTTTTTTTTTGCCAAATCTACAAAAAAAAAAAAAAAAATTCGTCGCCAAATATACAGTTACCTCTCAACTTTTATTTTTTTTGGGGGAGAATTTTTTTGACAACCAACATTATCAACATTATCTTTTCTTTATTTTAGAAAAGAGTATTATAGTGGAACTAAACTTTATTTATATCATACAAACTCGAGAAATAAAACCTCACTTATTTCTCATTCAACTATATTGCTTATATACTTACAAATAGTTGGCTTTGACTAAAAATTCCAGAAAAGGTTTTTTAAATGAAAAAAATATGTTCTAGCTGAATATTTGGGTTCCAAACTAAAACGATGGCCCATTAAGAAGAAGGTTTGAGGCCCTAGCTTTATTTGATAACACTGAGATTGTGAATAAAATGTTAATTTAGCAATAGAGCCCAAATTAGTTTTTTGAATTTTTGGGGTTTTTATTTTGTTTATGTGTGTTTGATAACCAAAATCCCCAAACATCAAAAATCCAATTCTTATGGAACAGTGTAAAAATAGTAACTTAATAGTAATGGTTCTGATCATGGATTTTAATTTATCTTAAAATGTTTAATTGCCTGTTAAAAAAGTTATTTACAAAAAAATGAAGAAAATTTTGACTTTAAATCCAAAGTACAAGCTACTTTCAACCGTAAATAAGCATAAAATACTTTTGAATTTGTATAGATTACGTGATAACGAAGTGAAGATATAATTTCGGCATGATCCTTCGATGGTGCGAATGAGAAGTTGAAACTGACGAAGTAGCTAAGGGGTCACTCAAACCATTTATTTATTTATATGCTCGAGTTAAGAAACAAAAATTAGTTTTGAAAAGATTCGAATTATGACTATAGAATTATGCGTTCAGATTAATTTTCATTTTAATACAACAACTTTGACCTAATTACACTTTTTTTCCTAGAAAGCAAGTGGCTGTGATCTAAATATTTAGTTGGTGAGGTCACTTTCTTTGCAAGTAAGCTTGTCTCCGTAACTCGGAACTGTCTTTGTCTAAGCGCATACATGCTTTTATATCTACACGTCAAATATTTCGATTCGTGCACTTGTGGACTCCATTTTAATATTTTCAAGATAACTCAATCTACAATATCCTTTTCCAAAATTTTAAATTTTAAAGCTTGTCCTATTCAAAATTTTCAGTTTTAACATTTTTCATCGAACTGAAATAAATTCTATATCATATTTTTTGATAATATAAAAACATTTTATATTATGTTACACAAAGTTTTTGTTATGATTTAAGTAAGTTAGCTTAATTTTGAGAAAGAAAAACAACTACAAGTATATTAGTACTATATTTTAATAAAACCCCTATATAGTCTATTGAAAATATTTCAATATTTGAAATAGCTATTAAATTTTAAAAATAAAAACAAATTTCAATACAGATTCGTTTCAAAAAAATCCCGGTTCAAAACATTTCATTTTCGGTTTGGGTAATAATGAGTAAAGTCATTTTAAAGTCCAACAAAGTCATGCCACACGTGAATGAACTTAATGGTTTCAATTCTAGTGGCATAAACGTAAATATATATCAAGCCCAGCAACTATTTAAACGAGCTAATCAAAACGCAACGTTTCATTAATCAAAGTCATAATGACTCGACGCTTCTAAGTTAAAGGTTAGTGTAGTAAACCAAACGCCGTAATAATTTAACCGTACTTAAAACGCATAGTAAAAAAATGCTTTATAAAACCTCTTTCTTCTTCCTCTCAAAATCGTAACTCCTTCAAATTCCCGAGAAAGTGAAGAGAAAACGCAAGAAAATATGGAGGAAGGTGGAATTTCGCAGTGTTCAAAGCACTTTTCGAAACGCGGTTTTTTTAGCGGCGGAGGCGTTTGTCCGTTTTGTCTCCACGAACGTCTCTCTTCTCTTTGTCCTGATTGTGCTCAAAATCTCCCCTGTTCGTGTAGCTCACGCGCCGCCGTGTGTTTCTCTCCGTCGTCTTCTTCTTCGTCATCGTCTTTCTCTCTCTTTGCCGTAGATATCGGTTTCAGTTACTCCGGAACCGGATCGGTTGGTCGAGTCGCGAGTTTGATTGAATGTGAACCGGCGTTTCGGAGATCGAAATCGATGGCGGTTCCGATTAATCCGGATACGGTTAACGATTCCGGTTTAGAATCGGATCGTGGTAGGAGTAAGAAGACGTCGTCGTTTTGGAGGTTGTTAATGGGAAGCAGAGGAGATAAAGATAATAAGTCTCCGGTGGTTATGAGGAAGTCGAGGTCAGTCGTTTCAGTCGCCGGAGAATCGAGATTTTCGCCGGCTCCGGTGACCGGAAAGGGAAAAGGTTGGAATTTTCCGAGCCCGATTAAGGTTTTCCGGCAATCGAGAGTCTCCAAGATGATATTTCATCAACGGTCTCCATTGTATAGAGGTTGAAAATTTTCATTTTTAGTTTTATTTTGATTTATTTTTGTCTAAGGTTTTTTTTTTTTTTTTGCAAATTGATTAGATTGATCATTTTATGTCTGAAAGGAGTAAAGTATTAATTCTCTTTGAATTGTTTTTAATTGTCAATGGTTCTTATATCTGTAAATTGTAGAATGGTAAATTTATGTTTAGTCATTGTGCAAATCCAATGAACAAATTTGTATTATGTTTAACAAAATTGTACAATTTATAAACATTATACAATTTTTGTGTGTTTAAAGTTAAGCCAAAACAATCTGCTTAATAACCATTTAATAAATAGTTTTGTTCAAAAATGTACTCCCTCCGTTTCATATTAATTGTCATTTTGATAAAATGTATTTGAAATGTATCTGGATGTGTTTTGAGTTAAATACATCCAAATACTAACCAGATACATTTCTCAAAACGACAATTAATATGAAACGGAGGGAGTACTAATTTTGTTCTTTTTGAAATTCTAAACCTGCTCTATAATGTCATTTTCATTTAATTTTGAATTAAATTTGCAAATTGGGTAACTTTCTAACTGCAAAAGCCTTTGAGATATTATAGTTTATTTTCAGCGGATATTATGCAGATTTTCAGGAATGAGGAGCATGTTGTTTGGGTTTTTTATTTGCTTACAGAGATACATAACAATAATTAAAATATATTGGTTGAGGGATTATGGAAATATAATGGGTGATTTGAGTGAGATTTCGACAGAGTTGATGTATATATGTTGGTGACTGGGCAATTTTGGTTGTTAAAGATTGGGTTAAAAGGAGATTTTTATTAGAAGAAAATATGATTAGGCCAGCTACAAGATCTAATATATGATTTTGACTACTAATCATGGAACTAAGTTATTTAAAGCAAATAATTTTTGCCAAGTCTTTTGACTTTTTCTTGCTTCAAATCCTCCACATGTAACGTAGACTTGCTCAATATTTGCTATGACTATAAACCATAATTGTGTTTTTAGTATTTTTTTTTTGTCGTCGTGTTTTTAGTATATATATAAAAATTTGTAGAGTGATAATCTTAAAAATGAAAACAGAAAACAAGAAAATAATGGAGGATAATAATTTTCAATATGTATAAATAATAGAGAAATTCCCTAAAATACCATCAAAAAAAGTTTTTGTTCCAAAAATACCATCAAAAAGTTTTTATTCCAAAAATACCATTAATTTTCAAAAGTTCCAAAAATACCACAAGTTCAAAAATTGATTTTAAAGAGTTTCGAATTAAATTTTTGGGTTTGGGTTAACTAATACATAATTAGAGTATAGTTTTTGGGGATAGGGTTTAGATTTGGGGTTTAGGGTTTAGTTTTGAATATTTAAAGTTAATTTGAAATTTGTAGTATTTTGGAACTTTTGAAAAAATGGTATTTTTGGAACAAAAACTTTTTTGGTGGTATTTTTGGAACAAAAACTTTTTTTAGTGGTATTTTTGAGAATTGCCCTAAATAATATAGATAAGCAATTATTAGATCTATTGTTCTTTATTGTTTAGATCAATCTAAGCTCTAAAGTGTATTTTTTTTTTTATAGATTAGATTAATCCTTCTCTTTAATTATAAAAAAGGCTATGATACTATATTATGTAGTATATGAGTATATAATCATAAGTTAGATCACGAAAGAGAGCATATGTTGCATGACTCCAATATCTCAATTAGTCAGTTATGTTATATGCATGGAACTAAATTACAAAACATGGGACTTTATTTAGCAGGAATTTTTTATAAAAAAAAAGTCCGTATTCTATAATTTGTAGTTGAATACGCATATTTCCATATTGTTAGATCATAAAATATCAGACTATGTGAATACACTGCATGTACATCACACGACGAGAGCTGCGTCGGTTCACCAACCATCAGTCAGATCGGTATTGGCTTATTCGAAACATTGTTTTACAGAATATTTTATTTCTTCATTAATTTCTTGTATA
This sequence comes from Draba incana, assembly GCA_963576765.1. Lineage (NCBI taxonomy): Eukaryota > Viridiplantae > Streptophyta > Magnoliopsida > Brassicales > Brassicaceae > Draba > Draba incana. The sequence goes on from OY755208.1 coordinate 1,286,865, forward strand.
CTTTTTGTTTTTATCATACAATATATATATACATAAACTTGAATTTAAACCCCTTTTTGGGTCAACTTAAACATAACACTGTTTAGCACACAAAAAAAAACTTCAACATACACACATTATAGGTCAAAAGGCATCTCATAGTTGGTTATTTTAAATCAAATTACAAAATACATAAACAGGTTCGATCCGGAACTTTGGCTAAAGAATTCATAGATTCGAGACTTTACTCTCTTTTTTTAAAACCTTGTATGTGATTTCTATAAACGTTGGATCGGTCTTATACAATGTACCTAACAAATTATATGAGCTCGAACTTCGAACTGCTTAAAACATACCAACATCGTGTTGTGTATTGAGTACATACACATGTTTCAAAAAGGTAAAGGTAAAAGCAAGAAACAATGAATACTGTCATATAGGATTTCTTACATCAATTAGTTTGGTTAATCAAAACGTTTTTATAGAAAACAGGAAACGCATATGATTTTTCGCTTTTATAGATTAGGCCCACGGACGACAGACCAATCCATTACAAATTATAATTACAATTTAGTTTTGAATTGTTAGACCATATATAATTTAAAGGTGACAAAAACCATAATTTTCAAAAGTTGATGATATTGAACTTAATAGATTAAACGGGATGCGCCGATTGATTAGTTAGATCCGTTGAACCTCATTACTTAATAGCGGTGATTACTCACTAAAATGTAGTAGTTGTTGTGAATCAAGAGAACGAATGGGGAAGATTGTGTTTATTCATTAATCATAAGATTCTTTATATAGGATTATTACAAGAGAGAAAAGGAAAATTCCTTTTCCTAATGGGAAAAGGAAAGTACATAAAAGGAAAATCCTAATTCAACTAGGATTCATTAAACCGGTCTAAAGACTAAGTGTTAATGGGCCGTAAACGGACCAGAACTAGTTATGACATTCTACTATGATTTATAACACTCCCCCTTGGATGTCATAACTCTAATGGGCTTGTAATACGCTTTGGATGTTGCCTCATTAAAACCTTACCAAGTAAAACCCATTTTGGGACAAAACCGTGGTGAAGGAAAAAGAGTACAACACGTATTACTCCCCCTGTTCTGAACCTCACTGCAAGTCTTTCAAACGACGCATTCCAATCTGATAAGTAAGTTTCTTGAACGTTGAGGTTGGAAGTGACTTGGTGAATAGGTCTGCTGAATTCTCACTTGATCGTACTTGCTGCACTTGAATTTCTCCATCTTTCTGTAGATCGGATGTGAAGAAGAATTTTGGCAGAATGTGCTTCGTCCTATCACCTTTGATGTATCCATCCTTAAGTTGAGCTATACACGCTGCATTGTCCTCGAACAAGACCGTCGATTCCTGCTTACCTTCGGCCATTCCACAATCCACTCTTATGTGCTGGGTCATCAGCCTTAACCAAACACACTCACGACTAGCCTCATGAATTGCCAATATCTCTGAATGATTAGAATATGTAGCTGCAATGGCCTGCTTCATTGACCGCCAAGATATTGCAGTTCCTCCATGAGTAAACACATAACCTGTCTGGGACCGTGCATTATGAGGATCTGAAAGATAACCTGCATCAGCAAAACCAACTAAACCGTCCTTAGATTGGTTAGTATAAAATAGACCCAAGTCTTTCGTTCCTTGTAGGTAACGAAGAATATGTTTTATCCCGTCCCAGTGCCTTTGGGTCGGACATGAGCTAAATCTTGATAATAAATTCACGGCAAAACATATATCTGGCCTAGTGTGGCTTGCCAGATACATTAAAGCTCCTATGGCACTGAGATATGGTACTTCGGGACCAAGGACTTCTTCAGAGTCTCTCTTAGGACCAAACGGATCCTTTTCTAGATCAAGAGATCTCACCACCATTGGGCTGGACAATGGGTGACATTGATCCATATTAAAACGCTTGAGTACCTTTTCAGTATATGCCATTTGATGCACAAGGATTCCATCATTTATGTACTCAAGTTGCAATCCCAAACAGAACTTAGTTTTGCCTAGGTCTTTCATCTCAAATTCTTTCTTGAGGCATTCAACTGTTTGGACGATTTCACCAGGGGTTCCAAGGATGTTCAAATCATCCACGTAAACTGCTATGATAACAAACCCTTTGTTTGCAAACTTTTTTTATAAAAATACATGGACTGATGGGATCATTCTTATAGCCTTCTTTGACTAAGTACTCACTCAATCTATTGTACCACATACGCCCACTTTGCTTTAGTCCATAAAGGGATTTGTTCAGCCTTATGCAGTGTTGTTCTCGAGAACCTTTCTTATCTTTGAGCTCAATACCCTCTGGTAATCTCATATAAATCTCATTATCCAGTGGACCATATAAGTATGCAGTTACAACGTCCATTAACCGCATATCCAACTTTTCTCTTATAGCCAGACTTATCAAAAATCTAAAAGTTGTAGCATCCACCACAGGGGAGTATGTCTCCTCATAATCTATTCCTGGTCTCTGTGAGAATCCTTGTGCAACAAGCCGTGCTTTATATCTCACGATTTCACCATGTTCATTTCTTTTCCTCACAAAGACCCATTTATGTCCAACTGGTTTAATCTCATAGGGTGTCCGAATTATTGGACCAAAGACATCCCTTTTCCTTAAAGAATTCAACTCCACGTTTATAGCTTCTTTCCATTTAGTCCAATTTTCACTCTGAGTGCACTCATATATCGACGTGGGTTCTAGATCCTCCATAAGTTCAAGTGCTACCTTAAAAGCAAATATATCATCGATTTCCACACACTTTCTATTCCATTGTATTCCAGACATAACATAATTCATTGAGATCTCATTATTTTCAGGAACGTCAGAACCATGAAACTCGGCGTCCCGAGTCTCATTGCTTGGAACTATCGGTTCAGTTATGTCTGGGGTTCCATCAGATTCCTCAACCACGATTTCAGCACCTTTCTTTCTTTTCCGAGGATTCTTATCTTTGGAACCTATTGGCCGGCCACGTTTTGAGTGTGGTTTAGATTCTGTAGCAACTTGATTGTGTCCCTCTTGAACATCAATTCTAATCGGTGCATTAACAGCTGGTATGTAAGACTTAGTTACTCTTTTCGGGTCAGCAAAGGAATCTGGCAATTGATTAGCTAGCTTTTGTAAATGTATAATCTTTTGGACTTCTAATTCACATTCTTGAGTACGAGGATCTTGCCATTTTAAGGACGTTTGATTCCATATAATTTCCTTTACCAGTCTGTTATCTCCTCCTAATGTTGGATAGACAGATTCGTCAAAATGACAATCTGCGTACCTGGCCTTAAACAAATCATCCGTGGTTGGCTCAAGGTACTTAATGATAGTAGGAGAATCATATCCAACATATATCCCCATCCTCCTTTGAGGTCCCATCTTTGTTCTCTGTGGTGGTGCAATAGGCACATAAACGGAACATCCGAATGTTTTAAGATGGGATATGTCTGGCTCTTGACCCGTTATTAACTGTGATGGGGAATATTTATGTTCACTAGATGGCCTGATACGAATTAGCTCTGCTGCATGTAAAACTGCATGTCCCCAAGCTGAGACCGGGAGTTTTGATCTCATTAGCAACGGTCTAGCAATCAACTGTATGCGTTTAATAAACGATTCAGCCAAACCGTTTTGTGTATGTACATGTGCCACAGAATATTCAACACTTACCCCCATGGACATACAATAATCGTTAAACGCTTGGGACGTAAATTCACCAGCATTGTCAAGACGTATAGTCTTTAAAGGAAAATCTGGAAAGTGTGCTCTTAAACGTATGAGCTGGGCAAGCAATCTTGCAAATGCCACATTTCTAGTTGATAATAGGCAGACATGTGACCATCTCGTGGATGCATCAATAAGGACCATAAAATATCTAAACGTCCCACAAGGTGGGTGTATTGGTCCGCATATGTCTCCTTGAATTCTTTCCAGAAAATTTATCGTTTCCTTAGTTACTTTGATTGGTGATGGCCTAGTAATGAGTTTCCCTAGTGAACATGCTTCACACGTGAGATTCTTTGGGATAACTCTCCTTTCTTTCAAGGTGTGCCCATTAGTACTTGCTAATATCTTTCGCATCATGTTAGCACCGGGATGGCCAAGCCGGTTATGCCAAAAAGTGAAATTCTCAGTAAACTCTTTGTTTACCATAGCATTTGCTTCTATCATTCCGATCTTAGCACAATAAAGGCCCACAGAAATGGCAGGTATAGTCTCTAGGACTTTCTTATAGCCATAGACGGTTTCAAAGATTTGAAGGAATTCTTTGTTATTCTCGTCCTTAGTTTCAACATGAAGACCATTCATTCGAATGTCTTTAAAGCTCAATAGACTTCTCTTTGAACTAGGTGAATATAACGCATTAGAAATTTCTAGATGCGTGCCCTTAGGTAATAAAATATGGGCTTGACCGTGGCCTTCAATTAAATTTGCTATACCCGCAATTGTGGTTACATTTGCCTTTTTAAGTGTAAGATCAATGAAGTATCTCTTATCTCTTAATATCGAGTGGCTTGATCCACTATCCACAATGAACACATCCATATCGTTCATACTTCAAAAGAGATAACAATAGATACTTTTAAATAACACTCTTTCATTCCATAAAGTTTAATAGAAAGCAATAACACAAAACCAAAGTATAAAGTGTAAAACGTAAAACAAGCAAAACACAAAACACCAAAACAGAAAATCAAAATCAATCACTTAAGTATATCTGAGGTTTCAAAATTCATCAAGTCATCTTGCTCATGATCGAAATCTCCTTCATTATCATGCTGGATCATATGAGTTTCTGGATTCTTCCCTTTAAGGCTCTCTTGATAGAGTTCAACCAGATGCTTGGGAGTCCTACATGTCTTAGCCCAATGATTACTCATTCCACATCGATGGCAAACTGATTTTGGGTTTGATTCTCGTGGTTGAGAAGTAATACCACGGTTATTACGATCATAGTCAGTTCGGTATCCGCGTCCTCGTCCTCGCCCGCGGTTAGAATGATCGTTATGGAATCCGTGGCCTCGGCCCTGACCTCGGCCGTATGGATTAAAATGGCCACGGCCACGTCCTTGCCATCTACCCCCACGTCCACGACCACGATGTCTATAATCACTTTGGACGTGGTTAATTTCTTTCTTTTCATCTATGGCCACATTCGCTTCAGGAAGTGGGGCTGATCCAGGAGGTCTCATCTCACTGTTTCTCATTAGCAGTGTATTATTCTCCTCGGCTAGTAATAGACATGCTATAAGCTTTGAGTATGTCTCAAAACCTCTTTCACGGTATTGCTGTTGAAGCAACACGTTATTAGTGTGAAAGGTGGAGAAGGTCTTTTCCAACATGTCTTTCTCAGTTACCTTCTCACCACATAGTCTCAATTGAGAAACTATTCTGAACATAGCCGAGTTATATTCTTCCACGGACTTGAAGTCCTGGAACCTGAGATTCCTCCAATCATAATTGGCCTTTGGTAACAACACCGTTCTATGGTGGTCATATCTTATCTTTAATTCTTTCCAAAGGTCCAAAGGGTTCTCAATGGTTAGGTATTGATCCTTGAGACCCTCAACAAGATGATGACGAATGATCGATATCGTTCTGTATCGATTCCTTTCATTCTCATTATTATCCTCAATGATACATTCGCCAAGTCCTTTAGACTTTAGATTTATCTTAGTATCCAACGCCCACTGTAAGTAATTGTCTCCAGAGAGATTGAGGGCAGCATAATCCAAATTGTTGATTTTCGACATCTGAAAACATTCATCCTATTCTCTAAGAACTATAAGATTTTAAAGTTTATGCATATGATGCAAAATAGGTCATGGGTGCTTATATAAACGGGTACGGATGCATGATGCTTATGAAACCAGATTTTTATGTTTAACAACCTAACATAATGTTTTTATATGCTCATGATGCAAGCCTAGTATTCAAATTCTAAACCGTATGATGATATGACCGGATTTTAATCAAGCATGTTATGTCTATATGATGCAATCAGTTTCAGTTTCATGTTTATCAATCAACGAATCAATCCAAACAAGCAAACAAACAAACGAGTTCAAATAAATATGCAACCAAATTTGGACAGAGTGTTTACTGTCGATCGACGGGTGATTTGTGTCGATCGACACAGTTTAATTCAAACAACAAATTCAGGCAGAAGTTTACGTGTCGATCGACATAAAACTAGTGTCGATCGACACGGGTACAAATCATGCAATCGGTTTGGATTTTAATTGAATTAGGTTAGGGTTTCAAGTTAGGGTTCCAAGTGATTACGAATCATGAATCAATAAACACAATCAAGCAAGCAATAACAATAACAAGCATGATTTAGATTAGGGTTTCTAAGATTATCATGAATCTAGGTTCTTTAGATTAGGGTTTCTTATTGTTTACCTTAACCTCCGTGAGTCTTCTAGTTCGCCGTAACCGTTGATAGGCTGTATGAACTTTCTTCTAGTTCGCCGTAACCTTAAAGGCTGTATGAACTATGATTTGAACAGTAACGCCGGATGAACAGTAATCGTCGATGAACAGTAATCGTCGATGAACAGTGCGCGATGAATAGTGCGCGATGAACAGTACGCGATGAACAGTACGATGAATAGTAACGATGAACAGTAATCGCGTTTTTTGTGTTTTTAGGGTTTAGGGAGCAACTCGTGCTGATAACGTGTTGTGAATCAAGAGAACGAATGGGGAAGATTGTGTTTATTCATTAATCATAAGATCCTTTATATAGGATTATTACAAGAGAGAAAAGGAAAATTCCTTTTCCTAATGGGAAAAGGAAAGTACATAAAAGGAAAATCCTAATTCAACTAGGATTCATTAAACCGGTCTAAAGACTAAGTGTTAATGGGCCGTAAACGGACCAGAACTAGTTATGACAATCCACTATGATTTATAACAGTAGTATTAATTTTCCCTTACAATCTACCCCAAGATTCTATATCTTTATCAGAATAATTTAAGTGGAAATGTAAGAGTGATGGATATATATAGTTTAAAATAATGTGGGGGATAACTAATCATATATTCATACTGTATGTAATATATTCTAAACTCTTGATCGAATCTTATGTGAATGATATTGGTTCACATGGAAAATAAAACGACAGCTGATTAAGATCAATCAAAAGAACATGTTACGTGCAATTATAATTTTTTTTGGTGAATATGTTACGTGCAATTATTATCAAACAACTATTCAAAGCAGTTTCAGTATATCTATTAAGTTTTCAATTTATTTTAAATAACTCTTCCCAATGGTTTGTTTCCAGTTAAAACAAAATTATGCGGCGCTGGGATGCAATACTTTAAGTTTCATCAAAGGGATATATTCACTCACAGTTTTTCTTCTTCTTTTTTTTGGGAAAATTCTGTATACAGAATATCTCTAATGAAACAATCAGGTTTTTTTCTTTTTTTTAAAACTAATCATTTCTACTGCGGAAACAATAGATCATCCAACCAATAAATTATCCAATAACGCCATAAATAAATAAGCAAAAATCCAAAATAATTTTAAATACCAAATTCAGGAATGAATAAAATGCTAGCAACCTAACATAACCGGTTCGCTAGACTAACAACCAAACACAACATACCCTATCATCCTCTTCCTAACACCTCGATTCCGCGATCACATTTTTTCTTTACCTGCAACACATGGAAATAAGAGTTGAGCTGGTCGTCCCGCCTACTGGCGTAACAAGCAGGCTCAGATAAACGGTCAAACAACAAAATCAATCGAGCCAAAACAACACAGCACAAAAATCAACAATTTCGAGACTGAACAGCTCGTGTCGAGCGACACCCGAAAGTTGTCGATCGACACGACTGCAACATTGGTGTCGCTCGACACCCCTCTGTGTTGCACCGGAGTTGTGAAAATCCTCACATACTTCAAAGAAAAAGGAACTTGTGAAAGCTAATAAATGGATGCTCCATACTTCAGATTTTGAACTTGGGGAAGAAGAAGAAGAAGAAGTTCTAAATGCACGTGGAATAAAAAGAAAAAATCCTCCTGGACGAAAAAGGAACCAAAAAGTCGGACGCTATGGTCGATTTTTGAATGTTCTCGAAACGAAAGATCGTGGTATATCAAAATCATCAAGTAATGCTACAACAAGGAAAACGTTGTTTCTGGTATTTGATATATAATTTTTCTTTTGTTTATGTTCAATTTTCATCGAAATGTAACAAAATCAATATATGTATTTCAGGATTCAACTCTTCTTCCTGATACCCAATCATCTGTTGCTACCAATGTTCCTCCTGATACCCAGTCAACTCTTCAACCTGATACCCAACCATCTTTCTCACAACTGCTCCAGGTAAATACTTCATTCTCTATACTATTTATATTTGAGTTATCTATCAATTTTTAATAATGTGAAGTCTTATATTTTGTAGGGATTTGACAAGAGTTAGGGTGGTTCATCGAAAAACTCTATTATTTTTAAATGCTCTGCAAATCTTAATTATGTTTTCTTTCTTCTTTGATGTTTCTAGTACATGTTTTCTTTCTTACTTTCGGTGTTTCTAGTACCTGCAAAGCATAGTCTAGATGTTTTTTAATTAATTTTATCTTTCTCTCTGTTGTGGATTAACCTAAGATTACAACGCTGATCAATCCTCAGATATTACACAAACCAGTTTCTTATCTCGCAAAAAAATAAAAGCAATTTATAAAATACGACTACCCTTCTTCTCCTTTCCTTGCTCTGCTTATTATCTTTCTCCTTGATATCAGCTTATCTTCTCTGTAAAGCCTCTTTCATCATGAGTTCTTTAATTTTCTCTGCTTCCTTCATTGCCAATTCATATCTCTGTTTCATTGCCAATTCATATCTCAGCTACATCTTCAACAAAAACCAATAAGAACACAGAATGTTAATACATAGTGTCTACACATCTCCTGAACATGTTTCAGCTCAACTTCTCTATCTCAAAACTCAGATTCACCTAACACAGTTCACATCCAAATTTCAGTTTTTTCCAAGGGGTGTATATAGAATTGTTTTAGTTTTTGTTTTTAAAAAAATGAAAACCAAACAAAAGCAATCGATTGTCTCTTAAGCAAGGATTGATACTAAAATTGAAAACCAAAAAAAAGCAATCAATAGTCTCTTAAGCGAGGTTCCCCAACCTTCTCAGGCTTGTGCCTAAATGTAAATTGTTGAGCCATAAGCTCAACCGCCACTCAGATTCGAACCTGGCTCACAAAGTGCGTACAGAGAGGAGCTAAATCAATAAGTTTTTATCCCAAATTCAGCTGTCTTCCCTACAGTAACAGCTAAACAAAATGATAAATCTCTTTTGCAATCTTCTTAACATTCTCAATGGCGAAGAGAGAAGACATGAAGAAGAGAAATACCTCGAATTTCCGGAATTCTATTGCTCAAATTGAAGTGTAGGACCGATTCGGAGTGAATAGAGCTTGCTCGACATCTCGACCACCGAACCCATGCCGGATTCAGCTCCGGTCACTGTAGAGCACGAATACGAACGGAGCACGGACTGCAACAAGCTTCGCCGTCTCTAATGAAGACAAAGGGCCGTCAGCGGCTTTAATTTCCCACTGAAAACCACTGGAGATTTGACGGAGGAGATGGGTCTTCGAGGATGAAGAAGATGAATAAGAATTGAAGAGTGAAGAAGATGAAACCTTTTTTTCTTCGTTGTGTTGTTAGACGGCGTTGTTAAACGTCGGTGTATTTCCTTTTTCTTTTTTCTCAATTCTTTTATTTTGTAATGTTTATTTATTTTTTTATTTTTTTTAACTCTCTTGTTACGTGGACAAATGATAGGTTGTGGAGAGAGAGGTGGATCTAAAGATACACCACAAGAGTGTACACAAGTATTATCCGTTTTTTATAACTAGGTGTTAGCTTAGAGTGTAGTGGTATCCTTTAATTTATATCTATTGATCGCAATTCGCAACAAAGTTACCATAAGATGTGTGCTTCTCATTGCAGCAAAAAAATACTACGATAATTAAAAAAGAGAGGCGACAAGGAGTGGCACACGAATGGCCTTTCCCTTTCCTTCTCAACATTCTTGATACGACTGTTTCCTCCAAAAGAAACCCATCACGATACTTTTGTCATTTTCGGTTCTATATCGTAGACAAGTTACTAACAATACTAGCTCTATTAAAAGAAGATTATAATCGCACATAAGAAATGGTATGGACTAAAAGATAAACAAGGTGCGGACCAATGTATATGCACCTTCAAAAGTGTGTGGTACTCGTTATAGCAAATCGAGAATCACTTGTCTATAGAATAACATGTAACGTAAATCATATATCGATATCATTCGGAAAAAAAAAACGATTAGAACTCAAATGATCAACAATACGGAATTGAATGTTTTTCTTATATGTGAAATTTGCATATTCAAATATCTTTACTATCTAAGGGATTTGATTATATATAAAAAAATCGCTTTTTAGTTAATTTGAGGGAGATATATCTGGATACATAAGTCTGAATGTTCTCAACACAAGAAAATTATCGAAATATACCTTTATATAGATTTCCGTTCAGATTTCAATTTTTGATCTATCTATTTTTATTATAATTTAGAAGGATAGAAAGAAAAAAACTGAAACGGATAGGGTTATATTGTTTTGCTTATGATTCCAGTTAAATTAATCAAATACTTTTTCTTGTTAAAAATTTTAAATTCGTTTGATTTGTTTTTTTTTTTTCTAATCTTGTTCGAATATTGTTATGTTTAAGTTTTCAGATATAGAAAAGGTAAAATCATTATAATCATATAATAAGACCTGTTTCGGTTATTTGGATCTTGACAATACCCAACCCAAATATATTGGACCATATTTAATATTCATGTTCCTTGGACTCAAAATATATTTAAATCTCAGAACCTACAAAGCCGTTGGTTGGGCCTAGTTTATATATAAGCCACATAGCTTTTAATGACTTTTTTTTTTTCGTCTTTTTTTTCGCCTTTTTTTTTTTTTTTCGTCGTCGTCCAACTTTTAAGGGGTAATTGCAAATATGTCACTGTTCACAAAAATCTAATCAAATATGCCACTATTCACAAAATCATTACGAGCGTGCCACTATTCACTGATTAATTAAAAAAAAAAAACAGATCTCACTTTCTCTCCCATCTCTCTCACGCTCATATCAATCCAAATTTTTTTCTCTCACAAAATTCTCTTCTTTGAAATTGCAAATTAGATTTGGGTTATGGATCGAGAGTTTTTGATTTTCTCTCTAACTTCATTGGACGCAAACGCAGCGAAGATAGATCTAAGATTTTCAATTCTCTTTCATTGTAACTCAGGAGGAGGAGGAGTTAAATCCATGAATTTTGTTTTTTAAAATTCGATTTTGGTTACAAATTTAAGTTTTTTTTTGCATTTTGGTTACGAATCTAAGTTTTTTATTCGATTTGGGTTACAAATTTGAGCTTTTGATTCCATTTTTGTTCAGATCTGGGTTTAGGTTAATTTTTAGTTAGATTTGGTTTTGGTTGTTTTTTTGGTCAAATGTAGGTTTTGGTTATTTTTAGGGTTTTCCCATTTTTATAAAGTTTTTAAACAATTTTATAAGACTTTTTTACATGTCATTAAAAACTAAACAGTTAAACAATTTATAAGGTTTTTAAAAGGTTTATAAGGTTTTAAAAATATTTATAAGATTTTTATAGGGTTTGTAAAGTTTTTAAAAGGTTTATAAGATTGTTTAAAAACCTTATAAAACTGTTTAAAAACCTTATAAAACTTTACAAAAACCTTATAAACAATTTTACACGGTTTTTAAATAGTTTAATAAGGTTTTTTTAACAGTTTTACTAAAGCTTTTAAAAATATTATAATTTTTTTTAACAGTTTTATAAGATTTTTTTAACAGTTTTATAATGTAAAGGCATAATCTTACCCCCATCCCCCCCCCCCAAAATCTATACCCTAAATGCATAATAGTTAACCCAAACTTGAAAATTTACAGTCGTTTGTGTTTGAATTTGTTTTGAGATCTATTCTTCTTCTTCTTCTTCTTCTTCTTCTTCTTCTTCTTCTTCTTCTTCTTCTTCTTCTTCTTCTTCTTCTTCTTCTTCTTCTTCTTCTTCTTCTTCTTCTTCTTCTTCTTCTTCTTCTTCTTCTTCTTCTTCTTCTTCTTCTTCTTCTTCTTCTTCTTCTTCTTCTTCTTCTTCCTCCTCCTCCTAATCTGCACGATCTAATCTCAGATCCACGTTCTTCGCCAACAACAACACCTTCTCAAATCTTCTTAGCAGAAATCGCGACACAGATCAGAGATAGTGAAATTAGGGATGACGAGAATCGAATTCAGTGATAGTAAAATCCGATCTCATGATGCGCGATCTGGTAGAGATAGAGAAAAAAAAAACAAAATTTGGATGAAAGAAAAAATTTTGGATCTGGGAGATGAGCGTGTGAGAGATGAGATTTCACACGGTTTTTTAAATAGTTTAATAAGGTTTTTTTAATAGTTTTACTAAACCTTTTAAAAATATTATAATTTTTTTTAACAGTTTTATAAGATTTTTTTAACAGTTTTATAATGTAAAGGCAAAATCCTACCCCCATCCCCCCCAAAATCTATACCCTAAATGCATAATAGTTAACCCAAACTTGAAAATTTACAGTCGTTTGTGTTTGAATTTGTTTTGAGATCTATTCTTCTTCTTCTTCTTCTTCTTCTTCTTCTTCCCAAATATGCTCGATCTAATCTCAGATCCACGTTCTTCGCCAACAACAACACCTTCTCAAATCTTCTTAGCAGAAATCGCGACACAGATCAGAGATAGTGAAATTAGGGATGACGAGAATCGAATTCAGTGATAGTAAAATCCGATCTCATGATGCGCGATCTGGTAGAGATAGAGAAAAAAAAAAAAAAATTTGGATGAAAGAAAAAATTTTGGATCTGGGAGATGAGCGTGTGAGAGATGAGAATTCACACGGTGTTTAAATAGTTTAATAAGGTTTTTTTAACAATTTTACTAAACCTTTTAAAAATATTATAATTTTTTTTAACAGTTTTATAAGATTTTTTTAACAGTTTTATAATGTAAAGGCAAAATCCTACCCCCATCCCCCCCCAAAATCTATACCCTAAATGCATAATAGTTAACTCAAACTTGAAAATTTACAGTCGTTTGTGTTTGAATTTGTTTTGAGATCTATTCTTCTTCTTCTTCTTCTTCTTCTTCTTCTTCTTCTTCTTCTTCTTCTTCTTCTTCTTCTTCTTCTTCTTCTTCCTCCCAAATCTGCTCGATCTAATCTCAGATCCACGTTCTTCGCCAACAACAACACCTTCTCAAATCTTCTTAGCAGAAATCGCGACACAGATCAGAGATAGTGAAATTAGGATGACGAGAATCGAATTCAGTGATAGTAAAATCCGATCTCATGATGCGCGATCTGGTAGAGATAGAGAAAAAAAAACAAAATTTGGATGAAAGAAAAATTTTTGGATCTGGGAGATGAGCGTGTGAGAGATGAGATTTCACACGGTTTTTAAATAGTTTAATAAGGTTTTTTTAACAATTTTACTAAACCTTTTTAAAATATTATAATTTTTTTTAACAGTTTTATAAGATTTTTTTAACAGTTTTATAATGTAAAGGCAAAATCCTACCCCATCCCCCCCCAAAATCTATACCCTAAATGCATAATAGTTAACCTAAACTTGAAAATTTACAGTCGTTTGTGTTTGAATTTGTTTTGAGATCTATTCTTCTTCTTCTTCTTCTTCTTCTTCTTCTTCTTCTTCTTCTTCTTCTTCTTCCCAAATCTGCTCGATCTAATCTCAGATCCACGTTCTTCGCCAACAACAACACCTTCTCAAATCTTCTTAGCAGAAATCGCGACACAGATCAGAGATAGTGAAATTAGAGATGATGAGAATCGAATTCAGTGATAGTAAAATCCGATCTCATGATGCGCGATCTGGTAGAGAGAGAGAAAAAAAAACAAAATTTGGATGAAAGAAAAAATTTTGGATCTGGGAGATGAGCGTGTGAGAGATGAGAGAGAAAGTGAGATCTGTTTTTTTTTTCATTTAAGTGAACAGTGGCACGCTGGTAATGATTTTAAAACAATGGCATAACCGAAAAGTGGCATGCCAATAGTGGCATAACTCAAAATTTCTCAACTTTTAAGGACTAAACCATCAAAATAGGTAGCTCAACGATGAACGACCAAAAAAAAACGTAACGCAACGATATTATAAACTAGGGATTGCCCACGCGTTGCGTAGAATTTAAAAACTAACATAGTAAAATATACAATAATTTCTAATTTATTGATATATTGTGTTTTTAATATTACATACATTTTGATGCTTATAGTAAATAATTATCTAGGTTACAAGACTAAACATATTAAGCAAATTATTGGCCATATTTGATATTATATGAAAAAAGAATAGCATGTTCGTAAATTTACAGCATGTAGAAGATATCGTATTTGACACAAATCTCTAACTTATATGTCTTTATCAATATTCAATATGATTCTTTAAAAATATGATTAATAGTCTTTTTTCTTGCATCAAACACATTTCAAAAAAAAAATTGATCATAAAAGTTGAAATTGATCACATTTCTATTCTATAAAGACATCTGCATTATCTCAACAAAGATGTTAAAATGCATCTTGTGTTTATTTTATTAGAATCTTGAATTTGAATGAGAGAATAATTGATGATTTATTATATTTTTATCTCATTCTCTTAATCATTTTGATGTGATTTTCGTCCTTAACAATGATACATTGACGAAGTGATTCTGTTTTTTTAGATTCATAATTTGTGGTGGACTAAGCCATTTTCGAGAGTCTTAGAGTTGTTATGTCGATTACAAATTGAATCATATTAGGGGTAATTGGAAATCTGGTTTTAGACAATGTGAACACTTCAAAAAGAAAATATTCATTTTATTTTTCTCCAATCATACTTTAGCATATTTTAGTCTTAAAATTATTTTTAATTTTTTCTTAAGATTTTTATGTGTTCATGTTACATTTTTTTTAGCAAAGCTTCTCTTTTGTCACTTTCTAAAAAACTAAATTTTAAATTACATATATAAAAACTAAAGTCTTAGACGTTTTCTGAATATTACATTGTTAAATTTAATTAATAAAATATCTATTTTTAAACTATTAAAAGTTCACAATATAGATACGTAAAAAACACATTCAGTTTGAGTTTAGTTTATATGACACATGTCATCCTCTCATGTCATGAGTTTAGAGAATATATGACACATGTCATCCTCTCATGACTTGAGTTTAGAGAAAACTTTAACATATTATATAGATACGTAAAAAACACATTCAGTTTTGCATGCATTGAAATTGCTACTCATCATTTAAAAAAAAAAACTATAAACATGGATAATTTTAGAAGAATGATCCCTACAACACTAGTGTGTTTGTTATTATGTCTAGGGTTATGTTCTGCAACAAGATCTCTCCTCCATAAGCACGGTCACGGACACGAAAATAACAATGTCGGAGGTGGAGGTTATAACGGGGGAAATGCCGAAGGTGGAGGAAATGTAAATGGATGAGTCAATGGTGGTGGATATGCAGGTGGAAATGCCTGAGGTGGAGGAAATGTAATTGGAGGAGCCAACGGTGGTGGTTACGCCGGAGGTGGAGGAAATGGAAATGGAGGAGCCAATGGTGGTGGAAATGCCGGAGGTGGAGGAAATGTGAATGGAGTAGGCGAGTAGCCAATGGTGGTGGAAATGTCGAAGGTGGAGGAAATGTAAATGGAGGAGCCAACGGTGGTGGCTATGCCGGAGGAAATGTTAATGGAGGAGCCAATGGTGGTGGATATGGTGGTGCACAAGCCGGAGGACAAGCAGCAGTGAAAAAGGGCATTTCCATTAACGATGGAATATCTTTTAATAAAGAGTTGAACGCTCAGGCTCACGGATCTGGTGGCGTAGGTGGATATGGTGGTGCAGGTGGATCCGCCGGTGCAGGCAGGTCAGGTAATGTTGGTGGATCTGGCGGCGCAGGCGAAAATGGTGGTGTAAATGGGGCAGCTGGTGGTGGGGCAAGAGGAGGATCATACTAATGAAATTATTTTAATAAATATGGTATTGAGAAAATGATACCATTTTGTTAGAAAATTTTGCTATTGGTTTTATATATTTTTCAGCTTTATATTTTATTTTTCTATCATTTTGTTAATGTTAGCCTTGCCCCTAGCCAAAGTGCTAAGTGTGGACTAGTGCAGTGACTTGTGTCCTTATAGATATATCAATCTACGGTTAAAATATTTGTTATTTTAGACCAAGTCAGTTAATCATTACTGGTATTGGTCTTTTGTTGGACGCGTTCATCGGTACCGCATTCATTTAGTCATTTCTACCTTGGCCTAAATGTAAATCTTGATTAGACACATGGACTTCTCTAGTCCAATATTTTTTTTAAGTGTTCTGATCAAATCGACGAATTATTTGCAAAGAAGAGAATCAGAAGAAGAAAAATGATTAAGGGAAAAGGCAAGGTCAATTGCAAAATAAAATCAAAGAAGCATGTTTTTGGCTATATAAAGACATCTTCTCCAACCACAACAATCAATTGAAATAAGTGCAACAAAAAGAAAACGAAATCCACTGATCATCCTAGAGTCCAATTTCTTTTCATGCGGATTATACGGCTTTACTTCAGCTGGACATCCCCATACACGTAAGTGTCTTAAACTGGGTTTTCTTCCCGTAAATAGTTCAAATGGAGTCATTGGAACCACTTTACTAGGAACCCGGTTTAAAATATATGTCGCAGTCCTTAATGTGTATGTCCACATTGATATTGGTAGTTTGCAATTACTTAACATGCTCCTAACCATTTCCATTAAAGTACGGTTACGCCTTTCAGCTACACCGTTCTGCTGAGGTGTTCCGGGCATTGTGTATTGAGCACAAATGGCCCTGGACATTGTCCTCTTTCGGTGAATCGACCATAATATTCACCACCTCTATCAGATCTCACAACTTTTACTTTCTTTTCAAGTTGCCTTTCTACTTCATCAATGAACACTTTCAGTACGTCCACCGAGTGAGTCTTTTCATGCAACAAATAAGTATATCCATACCGTGAGTAATCATCAATAAAAGTGATGAAATACTTCTCACCAGTCCATGACGGAGCATCTATAGGGCCACAAATGTCTGTGTGTATTAACCCTAAGAGTTCAGTACTTCTTGTGGCTTGTTTCTTTGTGATGTGTTTGGTTTGCTTTCCTTTAATGCATTCTATACACACATCCAAGTCACTAAAATCCAATTGAGGTAATAAGTCTTTCTTTATTAACCTCACCATCCTTTCTTTGGATATGTGACCTAATCTTTTATGCCACAAAAATGCTGAGTTTTCACTAGTTGCACTACGTTTAATGCCTTGATACTCAATATTAAAGAAAGATTCAGAGAAGGCTTTATCAAGATTGAACTTATAAAGTGAATCACACAATGTACCATTACCATAAAAGTATCTGTTACGGTACAACGAAAACACACCATTACCAATCTCAAAGTTAAAACCAACATCATCCAACCTACTTACTGAAACAAGGTTTCTAGCACACTCAGGTACAAAGAGACAATTTTCAAGATCTACAAAACATCCAGTGTTGAAGATCAATCTATACGTCCCAATGCCTTCTATTTGCGCCTTCATCCTGTTTCCCATGACCAAGTACCTTTCAGTTCCGTTTAAAGGCTAGATCGAACTGAATCCCTGTTCAATATGAGATACATGAGTAGAAGCTCCAGAATCAAGCCACCAAGTATTTCTAGGCACTTCTACAAGATTTATTTCAGAACAAACATATAAATGTTCGGTACCTTTCTTGTCGAACCATGCCTTCCTTTTAGGATAGTCTTTCTTTATGTGTCCCTCCTTCTTGCAGAAGAAACACTTGACTGCCTTACGGATTTTGCTGTTAGGAGTCTTAAAGACAGCCTTATCCTTCTTTTTGCCCTTGCTTGGTTTCTTGGAGCTGCTCATGTTACTGTTTAGTCCAGAAATTAGTGCAATGTCGCCCTTCTGTTTCTTTAATCTCGCTTCCTCCTGAACGAGCATGGCCTTCAATTCCTGAAAGTTCCACTTATCCTTAATGGTGTTGTAATTCACCTGGAACTGACCATACTCTATAGGCAGAGAGTTCATAATGAACTGAACCAAGAAGGACTTATGCACTTTCATCCCCATGGACGTTAACTTTGATGCCAAGTTTGACATGTGAGTGACATGGTCATGGATTGTCTGAGACCAATCGAACCTCTTCGTAGTTAGCTCACTCATGAGACTACCTACAATTGATTTGTCAGCGACATCCGATTGGGATTGTTCTTTGATTTTTAAGATGAATTCCCTTGCTTTCTCTGTCTTAGGCATGTATGGCTTAATGCTGTCCGCCATCGACATCCTAAGTAAATTCATGCACAACCGGTTAGAGCGCTCCCAAGTCTCATAACGAGACTTTTGCAATTCGGTGCTCGTAGCCGTAATGGCTGTCGGCTCCTCATCTGTAAGAATAGCCTAATCAAGGGACATTACACCCAAGGAGAACCTAATCTGTTCAGACCATTCGTCATAGTTGAGCCCGTTGAACTTCACGACAGAGTTTGCTAAAGCAAATTTTATATATGCTTACCATTAGTTCTATGAGACTTTAATAGATTCATCGACAACAAATAATCTAAACACTTTCATTTGTATGTATTCAAGCAACATTTGGGCAATACTTTAAACACATACACTTAAATTGATGCTTGTTTAGATTTTCTTTAATAATTAATCAATTCATAGTTACAGTGGATAGCAATGCTACCTTTGGGTATACACACCATCAACCGCAATATGGGTGACTAATATTGTAGTTGTTATTTAATACACCCAATGATCCACCTTTGGGTGATCTCCTATGATATACTAAGTAAGCAATTGATCAATCAATAAACTTTTCATGTCATTTAGCATCCTTTAATCATGATCAATTATGAATCTTTACTTTACCGTCACATTAAATATAACCAGACCACTTTGGTGATTAACAAGTTATACGTAATATGAACTCTTTTCTTATAAGCTTTTAGTAAAAAAAAATTTTTTATATATGTATTAACATTTCATAATATATTAGCCTTTCACATTTCAGAAAACAGCGGAAACGGTTTTTAAAATTTTTTTTTTTTTCTTCTTCGGGACATGGACCGACCGGTCCGGTCTCTTGGCCCCTTTACGCAACTTATGGACCGACCGGTCCGGTCGGTTACCTTCATTTGCGACTGTTCATCGCGAATTATAGTTTCAAAACTTTAAAATTCCATAACTTTTGATTTACTTGATGGATTTTAATGAATTTTATACCGATGGATAGAAACTTTCATCCTCTACACAATGATATAACTTTTAGACCATTTTAAGATTCAATGCATTGATGAATTTCTTAGAGAGAAAAAACGAGTTTTTCGGTTTTATCCATCAATATGCTTTAAAGTGAAACAAATGATTCTAGGGTGGCTCTGCTACCACATGTAAGTTTATCCATATGATTACATACTTGTAATCCATCCCATAATCGCCACTAGAACAAATGAATCAACGATTTCATATTGATGGAGTTTTTGGTTATGAGAAGGAAGAATGCCTAACCTTTATCCATTGCATTGTTAGGCATCATGATGATTCCTTGATGATTGTTTGATCTTCTCCTTCCCTTCCTTACTGCGATCTCCCCTTCGACGGAGCCGGGGTTTTCCGATTCCGATCACAATCTCTAATCTCTGTTTTCTGTTTATGTGTTTTCTCTTCTTGTCTCAATTCTGAAAAACAGAACTTGTGTCTGCAATAACTTCCTCCTCTCCTTTATATATGAAGGCCCACGTGATTTGAACTAAACGGGAGGAGGATTTGTGTCTCTTATTGAGACACCCCTTCATTTAAATATAACACATAAACTATACTTTACATATACATTTATATAAGTTAAACCATTATATATAAATGCATATGAACCTTAGATTAGATTCTTTATTGGGTGGAGTAAGAGGGTTGACATCAAACCCATTCCGGTATCTTTTCTTTGATTCGGTCCATCACTGTATCCCGTTACATACCGGAAACCTTAAGCCTTACATTAAACTTAAACTATAATAGTTGGACCGTTAATACTTCGGCCACACTAACGGAAATATTCTTACAGATCCTGCCGTCGGAGAACCTGCTTGAAGATTGTGGATTGCTTTATTCGATAATTTTCTGCTTTTATGAGAAATTGTTTTGGAGTTTTTGTTCTTGGTTTTTTAGTTGGATTTTTATTAGATTATGAGTCTCTCTGCAGAATATTTGGGCTATTAAGATTGAATTTTCCATAGATAGATGAAATTGGTTCTTGAAAAAAGGTTTACATAAGAGTGTACACGGTGAAATCCGAATTGGTTTCAATCAAAATCTCGAGATTTCTCATGCCAATTGGTGAAATGAAAAGCTTTTTATAAAAAAATATGGACTTTTATGACTCTGTCTTTCGATAAAAAACACGGCGGAGTAACCAAGTATCCTCTGTGACGTCTGAGCTCCTTGAATGTAACCTCTAAGAACAATGTCTTCCCTTTTAGCCATAAACTAATGAATCTGCTTCTTTGGGATCCCTTTTGATTCGCCGAAAACTAGTCCGTACCCATTGACAAGAATTTGTCTCTTGAGATGAAGAAATTTTCTTTACATTCGACTTCACTGGGACATTGGATGGCAAATTGTGGTGAGGACGAAATATAGACATTCACAAACCATTGATAACGATTACGATTTGATTTGGCGGAAGGATAATTGGATCGACGATGAAAGAAGAACCCATGTGAAATTCGAGAGATTGATGGGATTTGGGTTTGTCGAGATATGGAATTGGGGCAATTAGGTTTATTGGGGAGAGAGAGTAGAAGATTGACAGAGAGACGTGGGAAGAGAACGGGAGAAGAAGATGGGTTTAATTTAAATTTGGTTTAATTTGGTTTAAACTGGTTGGGTATTGGTTTTTAGTGGGTTGGTATCAGTTTTGGTCGTAAACCAATAAAACCGATATTTGTGTATAATTGAAGATGAAACTTTGAACTGGGAGAGATACAAGCATATAACTTTTTTTTCAGGGAGATTTGTGCGGAGGCTAAAATGTCGTGGACATATATGTGTATGTCATAGTTCTCGTGGAGAAATATCCAGTTTTTCCGCTCACAGCTCTGTAACTTCCAGGTTTCAAAAGTTAACTTTGTCCTTTTTTCGTTTGCTTGGACTCTTGGACCACCAATGTTCCAATTCCAAATTAATTATTTATTCTTTTTTCTCTACTTATAAATGAAGAAATTCAAGAAAGCGAGATGTTCTTTAAAAACGTGTTTCAGTAAAGTCCATGAATTGAATAATTTCATGTTCCCTACAAGTGACTTATATATTCACGTACATATGTTGTCCAAGATAGCATAGAAATGATATATTAAAATTAGTCTAGCATCTTCATATATTCACATACACAATTTTGTCTTGAAATAGCATATGAGATCCATATTCTATGGATAAATAATGATAGGGTTTTGGCTTTTTTTTAAATGTAAAAATATCTTATTTGTGTTTCTTGAGAAAAACGCTTTTCTATTTTAATAGATGATAGAAAATACCTTGTAAAAAATATATATTTATGGAACTTAAAAATACAAAAGAAAACTCAAAATATTTTATGTGTCTGCCAAGGAAAAACCTCAAGCCTTTTATGTATTAAAAAAAAAATTATTTAGTTTATGAAAAAAAAACATAAATTGCTGTATTAAGCTACGAAAGTATGAACAAATTTTATAAATATTTATTTTACTATTGTTCTTTCTATGGTTTGGTTTGTTAAGGTCCAATTGGTAATCGAAAGGGTAATAGTGAAAAGTTATTCAAACAAAGTTGTACAAAAAAAACTGAATATACACTGTTGATAGAACTTTTAGTATATCTTTTCCAAAAATGTTATAAATTAGAAAGTGGGGGTACATTTATAAAGACGGTTATTATTTATTTTTCTCCACTGAATATTTCTGTACATATATAGAAGTGTCAACGTACGACCTCCCACTAAAGGTAACACGTATATATGGCCAATCTTTCTGACATAACCATATGTGGATGACAATTTCATCACGTGCGCTAATAATTTTTCAAAATTAAAATAAAATGATGTCATCAAATGATCATTAAAAAAAGACTATTCGAATCTTATGAAATAAAGAGCTCTAAAATCAAAGCCCCGACTTGGAAAAATCTGGCACTTTAATGGATACGATACCATCACTCAACTTGAATATCAAAACATTTAACTATTTAGTATTTACATAACATTTTTTAAAAAAAATTCAGGTTTTAGAGCTAAAAGATAATATTTAAACAATACAAAACTAAATAATATAAGTAAATTTTAAATTTCAAAAGTTATAACATATGGTTTCTAAAACAAGATTATACAGAATTATGCACATAATTCAATATATATAGATAGATAATTTAATTTAGCCGCCATCTCCTTTTCTCTCTGGAAGCGATTCAAAGAGGGATAAGACAAAAAAATTATTTTCATTGATTTTTCGAACCGCCGGCGTTTGCCGGAGGTTCTTTTATGTTTGTTAAATTTTTTCAGTTTCTGTTTGCTAAATTTTTTCAGTTTCACTATAGATTCTTTTTTTTTCCGATGGTGATGGTTATTGTGTTCGTGACAACAACGGAGATCACATGTTATCATGTTTCAAATTTGTTGGTGCAATTTCCGGTTTACGCACAAACAATCCTAGATCCGAGATTAAGAGGAACGATGTCGTTTGCAATGTCCTCCGATTATGGAGTCGATTCATTCATGGTTCGTCGGTGTTCTAATTTCAACCAAGACGAGTATGTTATCTCCTTGAAGGGTTTTGCGATTTTTCACGATACTCGTGTTACACGATCCCGATTAATAAATGGGATTGAGTACAAATTAAGAAGCGTTAGATGGTATATCTATCGGCGGTTGTGGGATCCGGGTATATCATATTCACGGAAAATGGACGAATCAGCACAAGAGAAGATATTGAGTATCATCAATAACGTTAGAATATTATGGAGTTTCATTCAAGAGATGATAGCCAAGAGCAACGATCTCATGATTTTGGGATTGATTCTGAAGAGGGAAAGAAATAGGTTTAGTAACCTGTTGACGAGTAAGTCTTCGATATCGAAAGCATCGCGGAAATTCACTTCTTCATCGCTCTTTTTAATGTTTGGTTATGTATTTGTAGGTGTGTATTTGGATTTGTTTGTTATTGATGTCTTATGGATGTATAAACTCTGGTACAAGATTTTGAATTAATGAATGAGTTTGATGTTTAAAAAAAAAAAGATAGATAATTTAAAATGGTTATTTTTTAGCCAAATATATAATGCGTTACATGGCATATAATCAAAAGTTTGCCCAACATTTTACAGTTACTTAAAGATGATAAAGTTACGAATTTTTTACTTAAACCGAATCAATGAAAAATTAAATCGAACCAATTTATCTATTTATTTTATATACAAACTAAAAAAAAAAAAAAATTTGAATCAAAATGTCTATCTAAAACGAATCGATAACTTTTACTCGTTGTTGAACTTAGTTTATATTTTGGGTTCAAAATTGCACCAATTGTAAATTTAAATAAATGTTAGGTAAAATTAATAAACCAAGGGCACACATCTCACTATATTAAAGTAGACGACATATTTGGCCAAACGTAGAATACGATAAGATGAGGAAATGGACACATATCTTTGGTGGAAAAAGCATTATTGGTGGTCACAAGCTTATTTTGGTTTGTTCTTTATATGACTATCAATACAAATTTTCAGTGTGCACATTTTTGCATGTATTTGCATAAAATTGATTTTTTCTTCTTTTTTAATAGATTTTTTTTTTTTTTTCACAATTTAATAGATTTTTTTAAACTTATGTTTCCTAACTATTTTCTTTTCTACACTACAAGAAAACATCCACTTTTCCGATGGCCTAAACAGCCGGAAATCCGTCGGAATAAGGGTGTTTCCGACGGATTTCTACCGTCGGAAACTGTTGACGGATTTCCGACGGAAATCGGTATAACGGAAATGTGTCGGAAAGCCATCGAAATTCCTATTTCCGACGGCTTCCCAACAGCGGCTGATACCGATGGATTTCCGACGGTTCTAGATACCGACGAATTTCCGACGGCGGCTAATACCGACGGTACTAGATACCGACGAATTTCCGACGGCTGCTGAAACCGACGGATTTCCGACGGTGATAGATACCGACGGATTTCAGACGGCGGCTGTTACCGACGGATTTCCGACGGCGGCTGGTACCGACGGATTTCCGACGGAATTTGGAATTTTTATTTTAAAAAAATTAATTATAATTAATTCAATAAATTAAATTTTCAAAAATTAATTAGAAATTAAAATTAAATTAAATTTTAATATAAAAATAAATTTAAAAAGTTTTAAAGGTTATTTAAAATTTAAAGTTTTACAAAAAGATTAAAAGTCTACGGAGGAGGATAACTACGGAAGAACGCGTTCATCTTCTCTTCCATCGCACGAACGCGTTCTGCAGACTCCGCTATCAGCTGTGCATCTGCTACGCGTTGTGCCTCAAACCGCTCTGCTTCTGCTGCGCGTTGTGCCTCAAACCGCTCTGCATCTGCTGCGCGTTGTGCCTCCATTGCGTTCATCCTCTCGAGAAGCTCCATGTTTTCTGCCCGCAAACCGCTATCACCGTGAAATCGGAATGAAGACACGGAAGAAGTGGAACTGTCTTCCGGAAGACCGAAGACACGACCTTTGTTCTTTGGAGTAACATACCTTATAAAATAAAACTATAAATGTTATAACTTATAAGTATTATAAGTTATTTTAAATTCGTTAATAATTGAAAACGTTACTAACCTCATACGTAAACTCGTTGATCTTCTCGAATGGAACTTCGGTGAGCGGTGGAGTTCCATCGACGATCGGTTGGGATTGGATGAACTCCTCACCGAGCCTCTCAACACTTTCCACGATGTGACGGGCAAGTCCATCTTGGAGTTGGCCCATCTTTCGGTTGGTATCCGCATCTTTGATCAAATCCAGATGTGAATGACGCGTACCTTCCTTTTCATACTGTTAGCATTGAAAAGTAAGCAAATAAGTTAGCGATTATAAAAACTTTCAAAATAAAGAAACTTATCAGTTGTTCTGCACAAGTCGCCTTGCTCGTCGCTCCGAGGTTATGGGTCGCTGGTCTCTTCCCCTTCCGGTCGCTCTTTCGGTTCGTAGAGTGGACTGCCGAGCTCGACTGAGTTTCCTCCCGTTCCCAATACGCAATTAGTTGAGCCCATAACTCGGGATTGTTTTTCATATCCCGAGGCATCTTACCAAGTCTCCACAGGTCCTTGTACTCGTTCATCTTCCGCGAGTACATTCTAGCAGCCTTAAGGTCGAACTCCCGTCGAACCCTACCGGTCAGCTGTCTGTCCCAATTAAATTTTTGCTGGAAAAAAAACCTTTAACGATTTAGTATATAACATTTAAATGTAATAAAACCGGGAATAGGCTAAATTACAAAATTTAGGGACTACCGCAAATTGCAGAAACCAGCTGTCACGGTCGGCTACCGGCATCGAAGAGTATGTGGGATACGGTCAAGTTATCAAACAATTAAGCATTTTGTTGATAGACCTCGATATCCCGTTTTCCGAAAATTGAAACCTAACCAAAATTAAGGAAAAATGTTTATTAAGTTAACTAAATCGAAAACATTTTTAAATAAAACTTACCATGTCATGTTGGTAGGCAAGTCCGGATCTAGGACAGGCAAACGATCCCTTCCGGGTTGTGATACAAAATCCTCGATGCTAATTACTGTAGGAGCTGAGGTCGTTGTACGATTAGGAGACGGTTCTTGTGTATCCAATGTCGGGGATCCGGGACTGACTAGAACTCCGACCCCCCTACTGGAACCACCGCCTCCAAAACTCTGATGAAATCGTGAATAATCCCTATTATTTCTAAGAATCGTAATTTGTATATAAAATTAGTAGTTAAATTTTAATTAAAAATTTATAAATAATTTAATGAATATATTTATTTGAATACTTTTCCAAATCTAGTTAATATAAACTAATTCATATAATATTAATTACATGATGGTAATTTATTATTTTATACTTTTTTGACAATTATATAGATATTTACAAATTAGTAATCATTTTGTAAATTTCATAACCCGTACGAAAATTTTATAAAAATCATCTAAAATCATGTGTTTAACCAATATTAATATTATATGAAATTATAAAAATTACACAAAGTTGAAAAAACTTTATTTCGTAAAATATTTATTCCTTAAACAACTAATACGTTTAAAAATCGAAAACAATTTCCTATACCCAAAAAATAACAAAATAACTAAATTTCTAATTACCTAAAATTCTCATAATCCCTAAAATTCTCATATTCCCTAAATCCCTAAATTTCTAAACTCCTAAAATTGTCATAATCCATAAATCCCTAAATTTCTAAATTCCTAAAATTCTCATAACCCCTAAATCCCTAAATCCATAAATTTCTAAATTCCTAAAATTTTCATAATCCGTAATTCCCTAAATCCCTAAATTTCTAAAATCCTCAAATTCAAATAATCAAATTCTCACAACAATCCTAAATCTAAAAACCCAATTTTTCAAGAACAATGTTGAAACAATCAAAATTATCAACCCAAACTTACATTGGTATGTAGATTTCGTGATATATTTGGCTATTTGGATTGAAACCGTTTGATTGTCGGCGTTTTCCGGCGAGTTTTCCGACGATTTCCGGCGATTTCCATTTTTCCTCTCCGTTTTTCTATCTGTCGTCTGGAGGAAGAAGAGTCTGGTTTTATTCGAGAATTCCGACGGATTTCCGATGGAACACGATTCCCAATTCCGACGGAATTCCGATGTGATCGAAGTGTTTTGGCGGAAAAAATTAGGGTATTCCGCCGGATTTCTGTCAGAATATATTGACGAATTTCCGACGGACTGTGATATTTTAATATAATATTTACGCGTAGTAAAATAAAATATAAAAATAATACAATCCGTCGGAAATCCGTCAATATATTCCGACAGAAATCCGACGGATTATGTTATTTTTATATAATATTTCCGCGGAGTAAAGTAAAATATAAAAATAACACAATCCGTCGGAAATCCGGCGATATATTCCGACAGAAATCCGACAGATTGTGTTATTTTTATATTTTATTTTCTTATATTTGTAATGAAATCCAATTCCCACGGATTTCCGACGTAATGTGTTATTTATATATTTTATTTTCTTATATTTGTAATTTAGGGATTCAGGAATTTAGGGATTACGGGATTTAGGGATTCAGGGATTTAGGAATTTAGGGATTATGAGAATTGTAGGGATTTAGGGATTACATGATTTAGGATTTCGAGACTTAGTGATGATGAGAATTTTAAGAATTTAGGGATTTAGGGATTATGAGAATTTTATGAATTTAGAGATTTAGGAATTTAGGGAATTTGTTATTTATATATTTTATAATATTTCCGCGCAAATAATATATATAAATAACAAATTCCATCAGAAATCCGTGGGACATTTCTGACGGATTTCCGACGGATTGTGTTATTTATCTATTTTATTTTATTTCTGCGGAATAAAATATATATGAACGGTAAATGTTTTATTTGTGGACCACGTTGTGCGGTATAGTTGGTTACAAAATTTTTTACAAAATTCAAAGCAAAATATATAACTAACACATTCTGACGAAATGTTTTATTTATGTATAATATTTATACCGGAATAAAGTAAAATATATAAATAACACAATCCGTCAGAAATTTCCCACGGATTTCCTACGGAATTTGTTATTTATATATTATTTGCGCGGAAATATTATAAAATATATAAATAACAAATTTCGTCGGAAAACCGTGGAAAATTTCTGACGGATTTCCGACGGATTGTGTTATTTATATATTTTACTTTATTCCGGTATAAATATTATATATAAACCAACCATATCGCACAACGTGCTCCACAAATAAAACATTTACCGTTCATATTACACAATCAAAAGACTGTTTATATTATTAATTTATAAAACACCAACACACATGGATTTATTTTTTCTTCATAAAGATTCCAAAACTACTACTTCTCGTCCCACTTCCCGATGGTGTATCCTTTAGACTACCATACGCAGTATAACTCTCGCCAGAGTAAGTATCCTCGACATACGAGTCTCCGTTAATATTAGAAGTATCTTCATCGCTGTTCTTTGAAGGAATACAAAAAGTCTTTCGTCCAGATAGCATCTATGTTTTCAAGCTTGATGTTGAGGTAAGTGTACCCAGTTCCGACTATAACTTGAACCTACAAAATAAGCAAATATAATGTAATCTATACTTCATTTACTTAAATAAAAATATGTCAAACTTACATTACTCAATACAACGACTGAGCCAACTCGTATATCAATATATCCGCCAATTCTCCCACATAGATCCTACATCAATACATATTAATTTAAGGTTTCAAGTAACAAAATATATCAATTGAATCATATTCTCAATTATAATTACCAATTACCTTTAAGACAACCATAGCGTTTCCCTCATCAGTACAATCGTACTGATCAATAATTGCAATTACCTACTTAATTTATCAGAACCAATTATCCATATAACTTTCATATAAAACCTCTTCTACAATAAAACTCAATCTCACCTTCCGAACAATGTCCAAATGATTTAAACAGTTAAGAATAACGTCCAATTCAACGGACAGTACCCAATCCCTGGGAGTCTGCATTAACCTCGCTGGAAAAGTATAAACATTTTTGTAAAAATGGTCTAACAAAATCAGAGTGCATTCGTTTCATGCTATTCAACAAACCTAATATTGTACATGTGTCACGTAGGTGTTCAACTGCAGAAATCCAAAGATGGTCGCTAAATGCGGGATCTTCAGATATGCTGAAAAAAACCTAATGCTTATTTTATGGAATGTATTTTTGT
This sequence comes from Draba incana, assembly GCA_963576765.1. NCBI lineage: Eukaryota > Viridiplantae > Streptophyta > Magnoliopsida > Brassicales > Brassicaceae > Draba > Draba incana. The sequence goes on from OY755208.1 coordinate 1,316,008, forward strand.
GTTCTGATGAAATACAGAAGTTTCCACCCATATATATAATACCGGAATCCGTCGGAATTCCGTCAGAATACCGTCGGTATATGTGGGCATTTAATTCCAAAACCTTCAGAAATCCGTCCGGCCGTCGTACCGACAAACTTTGCTGACATCGGAATCCGTCGAAATTACGTTACAAAATTACGACGACTTAGTTCCGTCGGTAATCCATCGGTACAAGGTGACGGAGTACTGACGGAGTTCCGACAGTTTTCGTGGCCGTCGTAATTCCGTCGGTATATTGTGACGAAATTCTGACGGATTGATGGAAATCAGACTTCCGTCGGAAGTTCCGTCGGAAAAGTGGATGTTTTCTTGTAGTGCTACTACATCAAATTTAATATCAAAGAAAATGCATATATGCCTCAAATGTCTTATTGTGCAATTTTTAACAGATTGAAATTGAACTTTTGGAGATGGCGATGGAGTTTATGTTTGTGGAATCTCCATGTATTTTTTTTTTTTTTTTTGATAAAAATCTCCATGTATGTGTGGTAAGATATAGTATATATATATATATATGTATATGTATAAACCATTTTGTATATGTTTATATATATCCCATCATTTGTCTGAGAAATATATTCCATCCAATCACTTAAAAAAAAACATATCCCATCGTGTTGTGTTGTATATTAGAAATAATAGTGGACTAAAAACTAGAAAGAAATCGTCGATATTTCGGGACCATTTTTATTTTAGGTCAATTTCTCTAGAAAATATCAACCATCAAAATTTAACGAATAACTAGATTAAAAATGTTTATCTGGGAATTAAATTTGAATTAATGTATTTTAATATGATAATCACTATATACTATATATCAAAAACATAATTTCCATACAAGTTAAAAATATGAGTGATGATGATTAAATTGGTCGACTTCAAAAGAATTAAACCTTTTTAAAACAAAAAGAGTAGGTTTAAGAAGTAGATAGAATTGCATGAAATAGTTTCCACAACGTGCTATAAATATAATGGGTTGCCACTTGCCACCATGATAGTTACCTCTCAAGACGACAACGTCCGATCAATATGTGGTGAATTATCGTTTGGCAGCATGATTCACGTGTTGCTTCTCTCTCCACCCAATAAATTTAGTTAAAATGTAGATAAAATCATGTTCAATGGTTAGAAACTCTTCAAGTTATTAGAAATTTACTTTCAGTAAAGAGATCTGCGTTAAGTTTTGAGATGAGCGGCGATGGCGAGTTTAGGGTTCCCAGAGATGCAACCATGACGGACTCTATGGAGAAGGGGCGGCCACCAGGAGACCCTCCGGATGGTACACGATCATGGGCAGCAACAGTTACGGAGACGAATGTAGGAGGTTGGAAGACGCCAGAGATGGTTGTGGAGGCGGAGTTCGTGAAAGCGAGGTTACGAGTTGATTTCCCGAATGGGGAGGACGGTGAACCGGAGATCACCATAGAGGAAGAAGTGCTAGAAGCAATGAACGGATTGTGGAAACGATGTATGATCGTCAAGGTATTGGGGAGACATATTCCCATTACCGTTTTGAGTAAGAGGTTGCGTGAGATGTAGAAACCGACAGGGACGATGCACGTAATCGACTTACCGCGTCAATTTTTCATGGTTCGTTTCGGAGAGGAGGAGGAGTACTTGGCGGCGTTAACAGGAGGGCCATGGAGAGCATTTGGGAGCCATTTAATGGTGCAAGCATGGTCTCCGAAATTCGACCCTATGAAGGATGCCATTGTGACGACCCCGGTGTGGGTTCGGTTATCTAATTTACTTCTCAATTTCTATCATAACTCTATTTTGATGGGAATCGCAAAGGGATTGGGTACACCGTTGAAGGTCGATGCTACTACTTTGAACCTTGAAAGAGCAAGATTCGCAAGAGTTTGTGTGGAGGTTGACTTGAGAAAACCATTGAAAGGTTCGGTATTGATCAATAACGAGAGATATTATGTTACTTATGAGGGCCTTAATACCATCTGTTCTGGATGTGGTCTGTATGGACATATGATCCATAAGTGTCCTCAGGTAGCTCCAGTTCAAAGAAGTAACTCAGCTCCGGAAACAGAGTCCATGGAGGGAAGACGGAAGGAACAGAATGGGGATGGCTTTACACCGGTAAGGAAGACGGGCAGACCGGAAAGGAGATCGGAAAATAAAGCAGGCGGTAATTCCGGTAAAGCTAAACCAAATCAAGGACGGCATCTTCGGGAAATTCCGATATTGACGGAAAAGGAAGAAATCTCAATTTCGAATAGTTTCGGGAAATTAACAGATGATATGATTGAAACGGAATCAAGGGATTTGATTGTTTCTGCGGAAGTGGATAAGGAAAATCAATTGAGGATGGATAGTCATATTAATGACTCGAATATCTCAGTCAAATCGATGGAATTAAGGAAACAGAGTCAGGAGAAGGTTGAAAGCAGCGGGAAGTTGGATTTTCAATCAAAACAGGCCGGACCTAGTAAAAACTTGAAGCTTAATGAGCCAAGAACTCGATCAAAACACAATAAGCCCACGAAGGGTCTTGTGTTTGGCCCGGTTCAGAATGAAGATAGCTTTTCTCTTTCGGGTAAGAGATTAAGAGTGGAGAGAGAGTCTGTAACAAGACCAGGTGGAGCCTTTGTCCGATATGACGGTGAAGATAAGATGAATTCGAACTCTACTCAGCTCGGGGAGGTGGAGCAGGTTAATCGGAAAATGATGTCATCGGAGAAACTCCCTATTGTGAGTGAGAAACTAGTACACGAACATCCATCTGTGGGAGAGATGGATTTGGGTCAAGCATAATGGTGTTCCCCGGTAGTTCAACGGTGTTGTTATACTGTTTTTATGATGAATCTATTACTATGGAATTGTCGGGGGGCCAATAAACCCAATTTTCGTCGTGCGATTCGATACATGTTGAAGAAATTTAATACGGATATACTTGCTCTGTTTGAAACTCATGCTAGTGGAGAGCGAGCTGGAACGATTTGTCAAGGGCTCGGGTTTGAGAATTCGTTTAGAATCGATGCAATAGGGCAGAGTGGTGGCTTGTGGCTACTGTGGAGATCGAGTATTGGACAGGTTACGGTGGTGGAATCATCATCTCAGTTTATATATGCCAAGGTAGGAGAAGGTATTGATATGGTGCATCTTGTGGTGGTCTATGCGGCCCCATCAGTGAGTCGTCGACAAGGTTTATGGGAAAAACTCGGAGAGGTTATTCATGGAATTGAGGGACCACTTTTTATCGGCGGTGATTTCAATACAATCGTTAGGCTCGATGAAAGAACTGGTGGTAATGGTAGACTATCGCAGGATTCGCTGGAATTTGGAGAATGGATTAATGCGGCTTCACTTATTGATATGGGTTTTACAGGTCCAAAATTCACATGGAGGAGAGGTCGCATGGCCAATAACTATATTGCCAAAAGGTTGGACCGAATATTATGCAATGCTACGGCAAGATTGTTATGGCAAGAAGCTGTTGTTACTCATTTACCGTTTCTTGCATCTGATCACACGGCTCTGTTTATACAACTCTCGCCATTACAGAGCGGAGATCCAAGACGTCGACCATTTCGATTCGAAGCGGCGTGGTTGAAACACGAGAGTTTCAAGGGGTTGTTGGAGAGTTCTTGGAACACTTTGTTATCCACACCGCAAGCTTTGTTGAAGCTCAGGGATAAGCTTAAAAGCTGGAACCGAGAAGTATTTGGCGATGTGAATAAAAAGAAGGCAAAACTCATGTCTGAAATCAAGGTTATCCAAGGGTTGTTGGATGTAAATCAGACTGATGTGTTGTTAAATCAAGAAGCGATGCTACTCAAAGAGTTGGATGTTGTCTTGGAACAAGAAGAATTAATTTGGTATCAGAAATCTAGAGAGAAGCATATAGCTTTTGGTGATCGTAACACCACTTTTTTTCATACGTCAACAATAATCAGGCGAAGGAGAAACCGCATTGAGTCGTTACAAGATGATGATGGGCGTTGGGTCTTGGATCAGAAGGAGCTAGAACAATTAGCTATTAACTATTACACAAAGCTGTATTCTATGAATGATGTTCCCGCAGAAATGGAGAGGCTACCGATGGAGGGTTTTAATGTGCTAACAAGAGAGGAGAGCCACGTCTTGAATAAACCCATTTCACCACTGGAAATAGAGAGTTCAATACGTGCTATGGGTAGCTTTAAGGCTCCGGGGTTAGATGGTTTTCAAGCTGTGTTCTATCAGAAGTGTTGGAATGTTGTAGGCGAATCGGTTCAGAAATTTGTTCTTGAATTCTTCGAAACAGGACAGTTTCCAGAAGGTCTCAACGATGCTTTGGTTGTGTTAATTCCGAAAGTGGGTAAACCGGAGAAAATTACCCAATTTCGACCCATTGGTTTATGTAATGTTTTATTTAAAACAATTACAAAACTGATGGTACTGCGTTTGAAGTGTTTGATGCCGAAACTAATTGGACCGGCCCAATCAAGTTTTATACCGGGAAGGTTGAGTTTAGATAACATTGTTGTAGTGCAGGAGGCTGTTCATTCTATGCGACGGAAGAAGGGTCAAAAAGGATGGATGTTATTAAAACTCGACCTAGAAAAGGCGTATGATCGTGTTCGGTGGGATTTTCTTGAGGATACTCTCAAAGCTGCTAAGTTTCCGGAAGTTTGGATTACTTGGATAATGAAATGTGTTTGTGGACCGTCAATGCATTTGCTGTGGAATGGTGAAAAGACTGAGCCGTTTCAATTGCAACGGGGGCTGCGGCAAGGTGATCCCTTATCGTCGTACTTGTTTGTCCTCTGTATTGAGAGATTATGTCACCTAATTGAGCAATCGATTGCGTGTGGGGACTGGAAACCGATAAGACTGTCACAGAGTGGTCCGAAACTTTCCCACATTTGTTTCGCGGACGATCTTATCCTTTTTGCGGAGGCTTCGGTATCACAAATAAAAATAATTCGGCGAATTTTGGAGAAATTTTGCGCGGCATCTGGGCAGAAGGTTAATTTGGCTAAATCTAAGATTTTCTTCTCCAAGAATGTGAGTCGAGACATGGGGAAGATGATTAGTGAGGAAAGTGGCATAGCGTCAACAATGGATTTGGGTAAATACTTAGGTATGCCGGTGTTACAAAAACGTATTACCAAAGATACTTTCGGTGAAATTTTGGAAAAAGTCTCGACACGGTTGGCAGGATGGAAGGCTAACTGTTTGAGCATGGCGGGTCGCTTAACTCTTACTAAAGCGGTCCTCACTTCGATTCCGGTTCATGCCATGAGTTCCATAGCGCTCCCAAAGTCGACGATTGCAAAATTGGATCAAATGTCGAGGTCTTTCTTATGGGGGAGTAGTACTAGTCAAAGAAAGCCACACTTGGTGAGTTGGGAACGTGTTTGTCGACCGAAGTGGGAGGGGGGTCTTGGAATCCGATGTGCTCTTGAAATGAATAAGGCTTTATTGGCGAAGATGGGTTGGAGACTTCTACATGATAAAGATAGTCTATGGGCTATGGTTTTTAGGAGTAAATACAAAATACAAGGAGTTCAGGATCAGACTTGGCTCACCGTTAAAGGAACTTGGTCGTCAACATGGAGAAGTGTTGGTATTGGCTTAAGAGAAGTGGTAATCCCGGGTATTGGTTGGATCCTTGGTGATGGTAAGGAGGTTAGATTCTGGAAGGATAAATGGTTAATCAACGAACCACTTCAAGATATGGTGATAGGAAACTTGCCAGATCAGGAGAGAAATCTTAAAGCTTCGGACTTGTGGAGAGATGGATATGGTTGGTCTTTCGATCGTATTGAACCATTTCTACCGAGACACTATGTTCTGCAGTTGTGTTCCGTGGCTCTCGATACAATGACCGGAGCTAGAGATAGACTTTCTTGGAGAGAAAGCGCAAATGGAGAATTTACAGTGCGGTCGGCATACTTGATGTTAACCCGTGAGGATACACCAAGACCGAACTTAAGCAGTCTATTTCACCGGGTTTGGAAAGTGATTGTGCCGGAAAGGATACGAATATTTCTTTGGTTAGGAGTTAACCAAGTTCTTATGACAAATGTGGAGCGCCAACGAAGACATTTATGTGATTCGGGAATTTGTCATGTATGCAAAGGAGGTGAGGAGACTATTATTCATATTCTCAGGGACTGTCCAGCGATGGCAGGAATCTGGACGCGGCTAGTGCCCCAACGACGACATCATAGCTTCTTTGGTCAATCTTTGATTGAATGGATCTTTTCGAATCTGGGCGATCACCATCTGCGTAACAATATGGTCTGGTCGACACTTTTTGCAATCACTGTTTGGTGGGGGTGGAAATGGAGGTGTGGAAACGTTTTTGGTGTTAACAGGGCATGTCGAGATAGGGTACAATTTGTCAAGGATGTGTCGAAGGAGGTTCTTATAGCTCACTCCCGAGTTTCGCAGTTGGGCCAGACCCGTGCGGCTAGAGTTGAAAGAGTGATTGCTTGGTCGAAACCAGCGGAAGGATGGCTTAAGTTAAATACAGATGGCGCTTCGCGTGGTTATCCGGGGTTAGCGACGGCAGGAGGGGTTCTTAGAGATGAAAGAGGCCAGTGGTGTGGAGGTTTTGTATTGAATATTGGTATATGTTCGGCTCCCCTAGCCGAGTTATGGGGAGTTTACTATGGCTTACTGATAGCCTGGGAGCGTCGAGTAGCGCGTTTGGAGATTGAGATCGACTCGGAGATGGTTGTTGGGTTTCTTAAGACAGGGATAAGTGAGACTAATCCTCTGTCATTCCTGGTACGCTTGTGCCATGGCTTCGTATCAAGGGACTGGATAGTCCGAATTTCGCATGTGCATAGGGAGGCTAACCGCCTTGCGGACGGTTTAGCGAACTACGCGTTTTCTCTTCCTTTAGGATTTCATTCGTTGCATTCTAGTCCGGACATTGTTAGTCCTTTGCTTTTAGAAGATGTTGAGGGAGTGTCGTTTCCTCGACAAGTCATTTGTAATTTAATTCAGTAATAAAAGGGGTTGCGGCCCCTCTTCCAACCAAAAAAAAAAAAAAAACTCTTCAAGTTTCTTATATATATATTATTATTTAAATATAATTTAATTATTATTTAAAAATTATATAATTAATAAAACAATGGATCAAGTAGCAAGTGAGCTTCTTTAAAATGAAAAGCGGTTCTAAAACTATAACCATAGAATCCATCTTTTGCTTTTTCCTACTTTTTTAAATATTTTTTTATCTTTTTAAATGTTTAGAAATTTATAGAACTTCTCCCTAAACACTATCACTATTCATGCTCTAAGTGATCAAAAATTAACCTAAAACTCGTAACCGACATCATGGTCAACTTCACAAGGCAACTTGTAAACGCCCTTAATCAACATAAACTGTTTCCCTTTTGTAGTAACGGTTTCCTTTTTATATACTTACAGATGACAAAATGTTGAAGTCAAAAAAAAAAAAATGAACAGATTTAGAAATAATATTTGAAAAAGTTGAGAAAGAAAAAGCTTAGTATAGCTTAGTATAGCTCATGAATAACTCAAGTAATTTGTATATTTATTTTTGCAACCAATCTCTGCCATTTTAAAATTGATTTTAATTTCTATGATTTTCTATGTTATAATACCGCTAATTACAAATATAATAACTACCCCCATTTATTTTAAGTATAGTTTGATATAAGGAAACAAGAGAAAAAAGGTTGGATGTTATTAAAGCTGGATTTAGAGAAGGCATACGATCGGGTCCGATGGAATTTTTTGGAGGATACTCTGAGAGCGGCCAGGTTACCAGAGACGTGGGTTACTTGGATTATGCAGTGTGTTTTTGGACCCTCTATGAATGTTTTGTGGAATGGAGAAAAGACAGGGTTTTCGGCAAGGTGATCCACTTTCTTCGTCTCTGTTTGTGATGTGCATAGAAAGATTATGTCACCAGATTGAGCTATCTATTGCCTCCAAGGAATAGAAGCCGATTAGTTTATCATGTGGTGGGCCGAAACTATCACATATGCGTTTTGCATATGACCTTATTCTTTTTGCGGAGGCATCGGTGGCACAAATAAGACTGATAAAAAGAGTCTTGGAGAAATTTTGTATTGCCTCAAGTCAAAAAGTGAGTCTTGAGAAATCAAAGATTTTCTTCTCAAAGAATGTCCATCGTGACTTGGCGAAAGCGATTAGCGATGAGAGCGGGATTAAGTCAACATGTGATTTACGAAAAACTTGGGAATGCCGGTTTTACAAAAAAGGATAAAGAAGGATACTTTTGGCTCGGTTGTGGAGAGGGTGGTATCCCGGTTATCAGGTTGGAGAAGTCGTTTTTTGAGCTTAGCGGGTTGGTTGACGTTAACGAAGACGGTGCTCTCTTCGATCCCAATTCATTCCATGAGTACCATTCCTCTACCGGGGAGTGTTTGGGATAGTCTGGATAAGATCTCGTAGACTTTTTTATGGGGCAGCGACAGAGAGAAGAGAAAGCAACATTTAATTGCATGGGATCGAGTTATTGCACCGAAGAGTGAGGGAGGTTTGGGAATTCAATCACCAAAATCAATGAACAAAGCAATGTTGGGCAAGGTGGGATGGAGAATTATTCACAATCGGGAGAGTTTATGGGCGCGAGTGTTGAGACATAAGTACAAGGTGGGAGAGGTGTATGAGCAAGATTGGATGGAAGTAAGAGATATTTGGTCCTCCACATGGAAGAGTATTGTGTTGGGGTTACGTGAAGTTGTGATTCCGTGTTTGAGTTGGGTCTCTGGAGACGGGAGAGTGATTCGGTTTTGGCAAGATAAATGGTTGTTGGATAAGCCATTGGCGGATGAGGCTGTTGGGGAGGTTCCAGTTGCGGAGGCGTATGTTAAGGCCAATGATCTATGGCAGGATGGTAGAGGATGCGACCTTGAGAGGATTATGCCGTATATATCCCGGAATACGAGTTTACGTCTTACCTCGGTGGTGTTGAATATTTGGAGTGGAGATGCAGACCGAGTGTCTTGGGGGGAGACCTCGGATGGGAGCTTCACGGTTACCTCCGCATATGCAATTTTGGGGAAGATGTCAGACCGAGACAAAATATGGCGAGTGTGTATAAGCGAGTGTGGAGTGTTATGGCACCAGAACGAGTCAAATTATTTTTATGGTTAGTTGCGCATCAGGCTATAATGACTAACCATGAGAGAACTCGGCGACATCTAAGTGCTTCAGCGCTATGTCAAGTTTGCAAGAGCGGAGAGGAATCTATTATTCATATTCTTCGGGATTGCCCGGCGATGGCGGGGATATGGCACCGGTTAGTTCCTTTGAGGAAGAGAGATGCTTTCTTTGCTAAATCTCTTTTGGAATGAGTTTATGGAAATTTAGGAGATGATGGAGATACGGGAGGGAGTCCATGGTCTACGATGTTTGCGATGTCGGTATGGTAGGGATGGAAATGGAGGTGCGGAAATATTTTTGGCACGAATGGCAAATGCATGGATCGGGTCAGGTTCCTTAGAGAATTCGCAAAAGAAGTTTTCGATGCTCACTTGAATTTGAGGGAAGAACCGCGAGAAAGTCATAGGGAAGAGATGATGATTGCGTGGTCCCCACCTCTGCAGGGTTTGTTTAAATTGAATACCGATGGTGCGTCACAGGGTAATATCTCGGCTGGGGGTGTTATCAGAGATGGGGGATGGGGTTTGGTGTGGTGGATTTACTTTGAACATAGGCATATGTTCGGCACCGTTGGCGGAGTTTTGGGGAGTGTACTACGGATTGGTTATTGCTTGGGAGCAAAGGATAACCCGTTTGGAGTTGAAAGTGGATTCGGAGATTGTGGTTGGTTTTCTCAAGATAGGGATTAGTGATGCACATCCGATGCCTTTCCTGGTACGGTTTTACCATGACTTTTTATCAAGGGACTGAATAGTTTGCATTTCTCACGTGTATAGGAAAGCTAATCATCTTGCCGATTGGTTAGCAAACTATGCGTTTTCTCTACCGCTAGGATTTCATATGTTTTCTTCCTGCTTCGATTCAGTTGATCCGATTGTTTTAGAGGATGCGAATGGGCTTGCGCGCCCAAGAAACATTCGTGTTTAGTTTTTGTATTTTAATAATATGGAGGAGATAATTTTCTTCCTCGCCAGTTACAAAAAAAAAAAAAAAAACTAGCAACTTAATCGCACTTACACTACAAGAAAACAGGCAGATTTCCGACGGACATTTTTTTCTATCGTGACATTGGTAATACTTGATATTTTCTATTTCTCTTCTAATAGGCGTCAGAACTATTTGAATTCTACTATACTTTCGTTATATATATAATTCATGTCGACTTAAAAAAAAAAAAAAAATATATATATATATATATATATAATAGTGAATTTACATTTTGAAAACATCATTAAAAATTCATGTTGACATGTACAACCGGAGTGTTTAATTACTCGCAACATAATAATTATAATTTAGTGATTTATATTAATAGCATTGATGTATAGTCACTAAAATACAATTTGTAATGTATAATATATTTTTTACATAAAAAATTTACTTACAAATATATACCATATACATGAGCTATAATAATAAGGGAATCAAATCTTGGAAAGAAACAAAGAAGATCGAAAAGTTGAAGACAAAGAACAATAGTTTTCCACGTGGTCCATGTGAATTCTCAAAGATAAAATTATCAACTGTCCTACCTGCCGTCCAAATTAAACTAAACTTTATTTTATTTTTAGTTAATTCAACATCATTATCACTATTATCTCGATTGTAATTTACGAAACTCTGACGTGTATTTGATTTTGATTCTGAAACAAATTTTTTCTCCTTCCTCCAAAACATTGATTACTTAAAAGTTAAAATATTTCAAATTGTTATGAATAAGTTAAAGTTAGATAACTGATACAGCCTTGTTATAATATTATCATTTACTATTAAAATAATTATCACGAGAAAAGCTTACTATTAAAATATCATATGATTTTAGTGTAACCTAAACTTTAAGATAAATAATACGATTGACAGCTAATAAAAGCAAAACCACTTACAAATAACAATTTTTCTTCAAAAATGATTAATGTATTTTGGCGTGACATGGGATTCCTCTCTGTGCACTTAATCCTCATTTTAAGCTAGGATGATCCCTTTTTGATATAATCTATGTAGGTTTAAATCTGAAAGATGACACAAAACAACCGTAAAATATCAAAATTATTATAAACGGTTAGGGTATAATAACCGTTTAATAAGTTTATAGTGCTATGATATACTTATATGCATGTAAGGAAAAAGATGCCAAATGATTATGTCAATGACGCACCTAATCCTTTGAATTATTGTTCTAAATTTTATACTAGAATAATAATCCATTTTAATATTCAGATAAAATTGTACAATCAAACTTAATCAGCATGTGTTCATCGTGAAATGTGAATGTGTTCATCGTGAAATGTGAATGTAAGTAAAATATTGTAAGAAATGGTATCATGATTTCTTCCTTTCCTAAAGCATGTTCTAATGAAATAAATCGTTGGTCAAGTGGACTAAATAATTATCGTTTTCGTCAACAAATTATTTAGTTAAACAGACAAGAATCATTTATGGAGATTGAGGTTCTCACGATTGAGGTTCTCACGCATTATCTATATATATATATATATAATATATATATATATAATATAAAGTTAATTTTTCTCTCTTTTCTTTAAGCCACCTCATCATCCACATCATAAATTCTATTTTTTTTTTGGTAATTTTAAATTTAATTTATAAATTAATTAACAATTATGCATATTGTTTTAACATAAGAAAAAGAATTTGAAAAGTCATCATGTTATGCCAATATATATAGATATCTATATATAGTTACTAGATTAATAACATGTTTTATAAATTTTGTTATATTTAATATATTTAACATTTCATATATATATTCAGTTTGGTTAAATTATATTTGCAAATATTATAAAAAAAATCTAAAATATCAAAAGAATCGTAACAATTTATAAACAACTTGATCTACAATTAAATCATATCGCAAAAACATAATTTGCTACATTTAAATCCAAAAAAATTTGAAAGTATCCTTAAAACAATAAGAGTAATTATACATAACAGAAGTAAAAATAAGAACATAAACAATAGTTTTCTAAGAAAATATTAAAATTATTTACAAAAATATAATATAAGCTTAAATAATTAGGAACGTAATGTTTTGTGATTTTATTTTGATCAACTAAGAAATTTTAAATACAATTATAAGTGAAGGAGAAATCTTCATGCTATTAAGCAACTAAATGTTTTTTTTGATAAAAGGTGTAATTAGCATCTTAATTGAAATATTTTGGGTACAATACGTGGTAAAAATTTTAAAATTTGAATATTTCACATTCTTTATTTTAAAAATATGGTTATACTATATATTATAATATAAATATTTAATTAAGTAAAGTTGTATAGCAATTTTTACAACCAATTTATAAAGCAAAATATAGGTTGATAAATGTTACATTTTATAAAGAGAAAATAAATTAAATTCAGCTATACTTAAAATAATTATTGCAATTATACATAATTAAAGGGGAAAAGAGAACAAGAGAAATTAATAGGTACTCAAATTAAAAATATTTGCCCCAAAAATATTATAAGCTTAAAATGTTAAAGATTTTTTTTTGTGATTTTCTTTTTAACCCAAAAAATAGAATGTAACTATAAGAGCATGAGGACATACATGGGAAATCTAAATTCTTTTCACGCGAAGAGAAAAATTCATATGTAAATATAACATATATCATGTAAGAATATCTTGAAAACAATAGAAAATAAAATTACTAAGTCGGTGTATGAAAAACAAACTCATATTTTTAACTTTACAAATACATTGTATTTTTAATTTTAAATCACTAAGTTTTTTATTCAACAAGTAGTTTCATATTGAGACATTTACAAAAATGTCACTTTTGACATATGCCACTCTAGAATTATTTTTTTTACCAACATGCCACTTATAAATCTATTTAAAAACCTTATATTTCAAAATTTTCAATTTTTAAAAATGTTTTGATCCCTCACAAACCTTTAACAAAAAAAACTAAGCCCTAATATAACATAGTTAACCCAAACATAAATGATTTTAAAAATTTAGAAAAGGTGATAGTTGCATTTTTGAAAAGTGACATGTCAAAAGTGGCATATCTTGAAATTTCTCTTTCATATTAGTAATATTACTAATCAAAAGCCAGAGTAAAAAATATCTAAAAACTTAAAGAATAATGAAACTTAAATTTACGTAAAAAGGGTATTGTTATATAATCAATAGAAAATAAAATGATTTATGTTAAAATAATAGAATATTTGTACATTAAAGTACTATAATTTGTAGATAAGATATATGAAAATATCAATTATATATATATATATATATGCAACTAACAAAGTTTTAAACAATGATATACCTTTTCAAATAGTAATCAATAATGTCTAATTTTATATTCATGCAATATCATATAGATAAGAGAAAAACACTAATTCATTTCAAACTAATCACTATTTTTTATTTCTAAAACATAGATTGGTTTTGTTATATATAATTATTAAATTATTGGATAAATCAAACTATATGCTTTTAAATGTAATAAAATTGTAGAAAGTTACTCGCGCGTAGCGCGAGCCAATTCTAGTTATTTATATATTTATACCCTATTTGTAAATTTACAAATTAAGACTAACACAGCTTTCTGGTTTTTTCCTCTTCTTCTGACTCTCAATTATTAATCAGCCATTGTATATAAACACCTGGTTAAAATCATAAGATGTTAAAACAGTTAGTATGTAGGAAAAATGGGTAATTCAGTTTCTTGAATAGAATCATGGAATATATAAATTTCAAAATTAACAATCTGGAACTCTTAATTGAACTTAACTCTTATATAAATCTGTTTTGGTATTTGAAAATATTTATAAAATTGAAAACGAGTGAAAAATATAGTAAAATGTTGTTACACTGAGCTAGTTCACTGTTAAACTCTTAATTAAGGAAATGATTTGATTTTAAATCTGAGCCGTTAAAATAAAAGCGCGTAAGATGCATAAAAACCGTACGATCTCACTTCACTTTGGTCTTAATCAAAACCGAGTAGATCCAACAGTCTATAAGGTTAAATCGGGACGCGCGAGTTCACCGAAGCTTCTCTTACTAATCTTGACTCTCCACGTGTCAAAATCATAACACGACACGTAATATCCTCAACACTTAAATGACTTATCTACCCTCATTATCAGCTCCAGATATAAAACAACCACGGACGCACTCTCATTTTTCTCCACTACAACGACGAGGACGACCACTTTCACTCGCTACATCACTCTCTCTCTCTTTATAAAATTTAAAATTTCAACTGGTTTAAACCGGTTTACACAATTAACGATGAACCTTTGGACCACCGACGATAACGCTTCAATGATGGAAGCTTTCATGAGCTCCTCCGATATCTCATCTATGTGGCCACCGGCGTCGACTTCAACTCCGGCGACGGTAACATCAGCTCCGAATCCGGCGATGGATATTCCGGCGCCGGCGGGATTTAGTCAGGAAACTCTTCAACAACGATTACAAGCTTTAATCGAAGGAACTCACGAAGGTTGGACCTACGCAATTTTCTGGCAACCGTCGTATGATTTCTCCGGCGAGTCCGTGCTCGGCTGGGCAGATGGGTATTATAAAGGCGACGATGATAAAACAAATCCGACACGGAGATCGAGTTCGCCGCCGTTTTCAACTCCGGCGGATCAAGAGTACCGGAAAAAAGTTTTGAGAGAGCTCAATTCGTTGATCTCCGGCGGAATTGGTCCGGCGGATGACACCGTCGACGAGGAGGTGACCGATACGGAGTGGTTTTTCTTGGTTTCGATGACTCAGAGTTTCGGTCCCGGTTTCGGTTTAGCCGGAAAAGCGTTTTCGACGGCCAACCCGGTTTGGTGCTCCGGGTCGGATCAATTATCCGGGTCGGGTTGTGAGCGGGCGAAGCAAGGTGGTGTTTTTGGGATGCAGACGATTGCTTGTATACCGACGGTGAACGGAGTTGTTGAAGTCGGGTCAACGGTGAAGATCCGACAAAGTTCGGATCTTATGAATAAAGTTCGATTCCTTTTTAATTTCGACGGTGGTGCTGGTGATTTATCGGGTTCGGGTCTTAATTGGAATCTTGATGACCCGGAGCAAGGTGAAAATGACCCGTGTATGTGGCTTAATGACCCGACTGGAGCACCCGGTTCAACAAACGAACCTCCAACTCCGAGTTCGAATTCTCAGCTTTTCTCCAAGTCTTTACAGTTCGAGAACGGTAGCTCAAGCACAATAACCGAAAACCCGACTCCGGTTCAATCTCAAACCCAGAATCCGAAATTCAACAACAGTTTCTCTAGAGAGCTTAATTTCTCGACGTCGACTACGACGTTAGTGAAACCCAGATCCGGCGAGATTTTAAACTTCGGCGATGATAAACGGAACTCCGGTAACCCGGATCCGAGTTCTTACTCGGGTCAAACCAAATTCGATATCAACAAGAAAAAGTGCGAAGATAAAGTTCTATCATTGGGCGGCGGAGATAAAACCACCACCGCCGGGGAATCCGATCATTCCGATCTAGAAGCTTCAATCGTGAAAGAAGTACCGGAAAAGCGACCGAAGAAACGAGGACGTAAACCGGCGAACGGTAGAGACGAACCATTAAACCACGTTGAAGCAGAGAGACAAAGACGCGAAAAACTAAACCAGCGTTTCTACGCGTTACGAGCGGTTGTACCAAACGTTTCGAAAATGGACAAAGCTTCATTACTCGGAGACGCGATTTCTTACATCAACGAATTAAAATCGAAAGTTCAAAAAACCGAATCTGAGAAAACCCAAATCAGAAACCAACTCGAAGGTGTGAAATTAGAACTCGCCGGAAGAAAAGCTAGCGCAAACGTCGGAGATTTAACCGGTCCGGCGATTAAACCGGTTGGTATGGAGATTGAAGTGAAGATTATTGGTTGGGATGCGATGATTAGAGTCGAATCGAGTAAACGTAATCATCCGGCGGCTAGATTGATGTCGGCGTTGATGGAGCTTGAGCTTGAAGTGAATCACGCGAGTATGTCGGTGGTTAACGATTTGATGATTCAACAAGCGACGGTGAAGATGGGATTTAGGATCTATACGCAAGAACAGCTTCGTGCGAGTTTGATTTCGAAGATTGGTTAAAATTGTGGGGTCGATTCGTAATTATTATGTTTTAGTGAGTTTTCCTGTAATTTTTGAGTAGTTCTGTAGTTATTTTAAGAAAAGTCTCAAAAATAGAGCGATAAGTTTTCTTTTGCTCTATTTATCTTGAGTTTGTTATATGTAATGTCATTGTATAGTCTAAACGTGTAACTTGTATATAGTATGAAATGAGTAATACTATGTGTTAGTTACTACCAATTTTGATTTTTTTTTTTATCAATCAATTCGAAACATAATTGTTGACCTTCGCCATATTAGTAATGGTAAAAGTAGTCATAGGCATAAAACCCGAAAACATAACCAAATCCGATCAAAATTACCCGAACAAAAATTTTAAGTATCTGAAAGGTCCTAAACACGTAGTACTGAAAATTGAACGAGTACCCGAATATCCGAAACATAAATTAATTCAGATATTTTATAGTTTTTTTTTTAATCATTTGAAATGTGGAGTCGACCCAAACCCGATCCGAATATTCTAAATATCCGAATAGTTCCTCTATCTTTATACCTTTTTACCCGAAAGACCCGAACGTGATGACTAGTTAAACGGTTACACTTACAAATGTTATATAATAAATATTTTATGCTTAGGTTTTTTTCTGTTTCTTATATTTCATTTATCCTTTGCACTATTTCTATAGGTTCTCTTTAAGATTGATGTTTGTTTTTATTGTTCTCAAGTCATAGTATTTTTATTTTAGTTGAGATTAATTTCGATCTAGTAATATAGAAAATGGCAACCATAAAATTATGAAACGTATTGGTTGTTTTCATAATAATTCTATTATAAATATACTTATTTTCAAGTGTATAATATGGACTGATTCTTGATTAAAAAATTATTAAAAAGAGCAATAAAATAGCCGTTGTAAACAAATAGTACTTGTATTGAAACTCTAAAATTTAAGTGTTGGTTAGGTCTCAGTTGGTGAAGAATAATTAAAAAATAAACAAATATTAAGTCAAATCAGTTTTTACACAGTAGAAAATTATCAACGGTCACTTTTACACAGTAATAAAATAGCCGTTGTAAAAAAATCAAAGCTGCTTATAAAACAGACAGAAGCTTACAACTTCATTAAATCCTCTCTTCCTAAGTCTTTCAAATTATTATATTATCAAATTTATACTTTTCTCTCTCTCTGATTCTTTGTAATATTAATTTACATCCAAATCATAAAGCTTACAAATTTCTTCTCCTCCTACGTACTGATTCGTAAACAATTCGTAAACAAGAAGAAGCAAAGAGGTGGATCCAGACTTTGTTCATCAGTTCATGACGAAGAAAGGTTTGATGTTTCTTCCCTTTTTAACAAATTATATTAATGTCATGTTCTTGTCATTGAAGCACCATCGTTTTTGAAATTACACTTAGGATCCGTATTGTTTAGTTTTGAGAATTTTGTTGTAAGAATATAGATTATATGTAATTTTTAGAATTTGGTAATAAGAAAAGAGATTAGGTTAGTTTCCTCTATACTAAATAAACTTTTGGTTTTGTATTGTCTTTGAAGGTTGCGTGCGCATCTTCTGTGAAGAATATGGCTCAAGGCTACGGTGAAGACATATGGCTTAATGCTACGGTGAAGACATACGGGTATTTGTAAGACTTTATACTTTTAGATTGTTGGATTAATCAACAAACTTGATTGTTAAAATGCAAAATTGTGGAAGTCGGTAGAATTTTGGTATCCCGTCTTTTGATTCGTTTCAATTGGTCGTTAGAGGTATCTTTTCAACTTGATGTTTTCACCGTAATGTACGTTTAGCATTCAAGTTTTTTGATTATTTTAACATTAGAAAGAGCTTACAAATATAGAGTTTTGCAAAATATTACTCTTGTATAATTTTAAATTGTTGGATTTATCAACAAATTTGAATGCTATCCATACATAATTGTGAAAACGGACCGAGCTTTGGTATCCCGTCTTTTGATTATCAATTGATTGTTAGCGATTATCACAAGTTCAACTTGATTTTTCACTATAATGTGCGTGTGTAGCATTCAAATTTCTGATCAATTTAACAATTTCTCATAGTATTCTTGTAATATTTCAAAATCTTGGATGTAATTTCTGATTAACAATTTTCTTTTATTACTATGTATTTTTGTTTGTAATGTTGACTATAATGTATTTTTGTTTACTGTATGTGTAATAAACTGTTCTTTTATTACAATGTATTTTTGTTTATAATGTTGACTATAATGTAATTTTTGTTTATAATGTTGACTCATAATGTAACTTTTCGATCTATATAAGCTCAAATCACCACACATTGATTATTGGCACTTTTAATACAGCAAAGAACAATAAGCGAACTTATATCTATTATGGTATTTCAATAAGTCACACATAAAAAAACTTGTACTTATTATTACTACAATTTTGTTACTTTTGGCTAATCAATAAGACACACACATAAAGTCATCTTCGAAAACACAACAAGAAATATCACAATTACTCCCTTTTATCTTCATCATTTCCAGTAGCTGCAACCCAAACAACGAAACATCGCAACGATAACACGTTCGCTTTGTGCTTTCTTCAATCATATCCAGTCTTTTAAAGGAGAAGCTGCTTTAGCTCCGGGGCACGTTGCCATTGTGTCATAGTCCTAAAGAATGTGTGTGAGTTGTTTACTTCTCCCACTGCAAGATCTTCTACCAAACCGACGAGTCCTAAAGCATCTGCCTGTTTATTTATATCAAGTTTTCAACTTTCGAGCTTCAGCTTTCCAGTTTCTTCGACGAGGCCTAATCTTCCGTTTAAACGGTCCACAAGAACCATCTAAATGAGCTCTTCTAGCTTCTTTTTTCCAATCTCTATCGCAATAAACACGACTCACAAAATTCTCAACATACCCTTTATTATACTCTAATTCCGCTTCTTCTTCTTCTTCTTCTTCTTCTTCTTCTTGATCAGCGGTAGCCTCAAACGAGAGATTTTCATCGATAATACCCGCATCTTCACGCATCCGTTTCCTCGCTCTATACCTACGTTGTCTTTCTCGATTCTTCATTCGACGAATCATTACTTCATCACCACCACCCCCGTTGTTACCTATCAAACCTTCTTTCCCATCAATCCTAAAACCATCTTGCATCACACCATTACTCATCTCTCCTTCAATTCTCATTACACTGACACAAAAAACAGACAAAGCTATAAAAGGTATTGAATTTAAGGAAGAATCTAATTGACTAAACCCTAGAAATTCGATTCAACACAAATCTTGGATTTTTCCAGGAGGGTTCGTCAAAAGCAATCAAAATGAAATTTAGGGCTTTCGAGATTCGTTTCAATTTCAAAATCAAAACACTCCTCTTCTAATTTTGTTTCTAAAAACAATCGATTGAACATAGAAACGAAATAGTCGGAGAGAAATCTTGAAAACGAAATCAAAAATCCATAAAGGTAATACCTTTTCCAAATGTTATCTGCTTCAGTGAACATACAAACTAAAGTGGCGATTCGGTTCTCTGCTTGTTCGGTTTCTGTTGAATCCAAGAAAAATGTCTTCTTTCTTCTTGTAGATTCGAGAGAAACCTTGTACGAATAGTTACATGTTAGTTAAAAATGTCTGAAATGAACTAACAAATTGGGGTGGTGGCGCAGTTGGCTAGCGCGTAGGTCTCATAGCTACTGAGTGATCCTGAGGTCGAGAGTTCGAGCCTCTCTCACCCCAATTTGTTTTTTTTTTTTCTCATTTCCATCAAACTTTGAGATGGATCAGTTTGGTGTAAAGGACTCTTCATTGATCAAATTACGAAACGAAGACCGGAGTATGTGTTAGAAATTTATATAAATAACTATATATATATATATGTACATATAACATATCACTACAAGAAAACATCTCAGTTTCTGACGGATCAAATCCGTCAGAAATCCGTCGGAAAACCCCTGATTCTATCTCGTCAGAATTTCAAATCCGTCAGGATGGAATTCTGACGGCCAACGGATCACCGGAATCCGTCAGGAAACCGTCGGAATTTCGTCGGAGCCCAATCTTCCGACGGTTTTCTGACGGTTCAAGCAACTGACTGAATTCCGACGGTCGGAAAAGCCGACGGCTTGTAGAACCGTCGGAATTCCGTCAGTTTTTGAACCGTCAGAAAACCGTCGGAATTCTGTGGTCCGACGAAATTCCGACGGTTTCGTGACGGATTCCGGTGATCCGTTGGCCGTCAGAATTCCGTCAGGGTGTCCTGACGGAATTCTGACGGATTTGGCATTATTTAAAAAAAAGTTTTTTTAATAAAATAAATGCAAAAAAATAAATTAGTAAGAAAAAATTAAATTAAAAAAAAGAAAATAATAATTAAATAGAAATTGTTTTAAAAAGAAATTAAAGTTTTACATTAAATTTAAATTACAATATAAATTTAAAGTCCTTGACGACGTAAGAAGTCGTTCATCTTCTGCTCCATCTGATTGTATCGTTCGTCCGCCTCTGCCTTCTCTCTCAGACGCCATGCCTCCACCTCCTCCATATCCCTCTTGCGCCGTTCCTCCGCCTCCTCAATCCGTTCCTCCAAAGAGACAACCCGTTGGGTCAGTTGGGCGTTTTGTGCTAGCAAACTGCTACCACCGTGATAGCGATACGACGAAACGGATGAGCAACTGTCTTCGGGGAGGCCGTAGACACGACCTCTGCTCTTAGGGGTTACCAAAGAAAAAAAAATTAAAATTCAAAACGTATTAGTATTAAAAGGTATTTTAAATGTGTTTAAAATTGACACGTTTACTAACCTCGAAAGTGAACTCGTTCACCTTGTCGAATGGAACTTCGGTTAGCGGCGGAGTTCCTTCGACGATCGGTTGCGACTGGAGGTATTCCTGCCCGGCCTTCTCCACGCTCTCCACGATTTCCCGAGCAATCGCACCTTGGATTTCACCCGTCTTTTTGTTGGTGTGGGCATCTCTGATGATATCAACATTCGACGGACGCACACCGGTCTTCTCAAACTGTTAGCATATTCAAGTACGGAAAATGTTAGCGATAAGTAAAATTATTTGAAAAATTAGGAAAATTACCAGTTGCTGAACACGTGTCGCCTTGCTCGTTGCACCGAGGTTGTGGGTCGCCTCTCCCTTCCCATTCCGTTGGCTCTTCCGGTTACTCGAGTTTTGGGCGGAGGTCCCTTGAGTGGCCTCCAGTTGCCAATATGCAACAAGTCCATCCCATAATGTTGTGTTGTCTTTAATAACCTTAGGTGCCTTCCCCATTTTTATCCACTTGTTCTTCCACTCGTTTATTTTCGACGAGTACTTTCTCCTCGCCTTTTTGTCGAAAAAATGTCGGACCATAGGAGTCAGCTGGGGGTCCCACGTAAATTCTTGCTGCAAAGAAAACCAATACTCGATTTATTGACAATTGGAATTTTTTTAAAAAAATTGTATATTTATTTAAGAATATAAATATTTACCGCAAATTGCCGAAACCATGTGTCTTGGTCTTCAGCCGGCATCGACTCATATGTGGGATACGGCTTAGTTATCATGCTGTTGACCATTTCGTTGATACAACCCGCAATACCGTTTCCCGAAAATTGGAACCTACACGGCATTTTGTTTCATATTTTTAAACAATTTTTATTAAGCTTATATAATCATTTAAATTTTGAAAAGTAGTCATTACCAGGTCGTGTTGTCAGGTAAGTCCAGGTCAAGGCGTGTCAACCTATCCCGACCAGGTTGCGACACAAACTCCTCGATGGTCATAGCCGTACGAGCAGCAGAGGCAGCTGTACCCATAAGAGAAGTGGTTGGGATCTGCGAATTACTCGCAGTCCCACCTCCCCTACTGGATTCACCGCCTCCGGTACCACCATGAAATAGGGGATAATCCCTACGATTTAAATTTTTTTTAAATAACCATTTATTTTTATTTCATATTTAAAATTAGTATATCAATTATTGCTTTAAAATTTACAATCTTTACTACGGGATTTAGGGCTTTTGGGAATTATGATTTTTAGTATTTGGGAGTTTAGAATTTAAGGATTTTATGATTTATGGTAATTTGGTAATATGCGATATATAAAAGTTACATGTTTTTAAATGTTACATGATGTTTGTAAAAGTTTTGCAATTTATTTGAAATGTAAGAATTTTTGTTTTCCAAATTTTTATAACGTACATAGTATAAATCTCAATAAATCCTAAAAAATTACAAAAATTTATTACAATTGAATCCGCGAATGCATCTACACATATTCCAATTTGTATGGTTTTTAAAAGTTTTTCTATTTGTTTAAATTACAAAGTTTTTATACATTATTTAAATGTTTTATATAGTAACATGTTTTTTAAAGTTACATATTTTCATATGTTTTTAAATTTAAGCGTTACATCTTTGTATTTTAAGAGTTTTTTCCCAAATTTTAACAACTTACATGTATATATCTCAATAAATCCTTAAAAATTACAACAACTTTTTACAATTGAAATTTAATTAATCTATACATCCATATATCCCTAATTTATCATAATTTCAAAATTCATAATTTTTTAATAAATCACTAAATTCATGGAATTTTCTAAATCCCTAAATTCATATGATTTTCTAAATCTCCATATCTTTAATTCGTAAATCAATAACAAAACCATGTTCTACAAGATTTCTATTTCGAAATTTACCCATACCCAATTGAATAACACACAATTTGAAGCATCGATTTGAATGGATTGAAAAAATTTATATGGATTTGTTCATAATCTTAAAACTACCAAGAACTTACATTGATTTGGTGAGTTGGGTGACAAACGGCGGTGAATCGACGGAGAATCGGACGGAGAAGTCGGTGAATCAGACGGAGAAGAGGAGTTGAATTTTTTTTTTTTCTCTCTATGTTCGACGGAGAAGACGAAGTGGTGGTTTTAAAGAACACTATGACGGAATTATGACGGGTTATTAAAATCCGTCAGAATTCCGTCAGCCATCCCGCT
Source organism: Draba incana (assembly GCA_963576765.1). Taxonomy (NCBI): domain Eukaryota; kingdom Viridiplantae; phylum Streptophyta; class Magnoliopsida; order Brassicales; family Brassicaceae; genus Draba; species Draba incana. The sequence continues at coordinate 1,339,216 of OY755208.1, forward strand.
ATTTTGATGAGACCGAAGTGCTTAGGCGGGAGTAAATTAAGGTTTTCCGTCAGAAATCCGTCAATATTGGCTGACGGATTTCTGACGGATTCTTTATTTTTTAAATAGTTTAATAAGGATTTACACATAATTAAATGTAAAAGATACTTGGGGTTTTTATTTTTATTGTGTAATGGAGAAATGTTAAATTTAAAAATTTAAAGAATTTTGAAGATTAATCATATTATAAATTTGTATAAATCCTAATAAATTACAATCAATTTATAAAAAGTGAAATTCAATTCATTGGAAAACAATCGTAAAATTGTTATAATATCGTACATCCTAAACAAATATAGCGTTTATCTGTATGCGAGGAAAACAAATTTTAAATTTAGGATCCGTCACAAATCTGTAACACGTGATTGTATTTTAATTTTTCTTTTTTAGAAAAATATTTTAAAAAATAAAATTCCGTCAGAAATCCGTCAATATTGGCTGACGGATTTCTGACGGTTTTTTTTTAAATTGTTTAATAAGTATTTAACAATTTAAATGTAAAAGATTCTTGGGGTTTTTATTTTTATTGTGTAATGGAGAAATGTTAAATTTAAAAATTTAAAGAATTCTGAAGATTAATCATATTATAAAATTGTATAAATCCTAATAAATTACAATCAATTTATAAGAAGTGAAATTCAATTCATTGGAAAACAATCGTAAAATTGTTATAATATCGTACATCCTAAACAAATATAGCGTTTATCTCTATGCGAGGAAAACAAATTTTAAATTTAGGATCCGTTACAAATCCGTAACACGTGATTGTATTTTAATTTTTCTTTTTTGCAAAAAATTTAAAATAAATAAAATTCCGTCAGAAATCCGTCAATATTGGCTGACGGATTTCTGACGGTTTTTTTTTTAATTTTTTTTTTTAAGCGGATAAAATATTTATAAATTAAAGATCCGTTAGAAATCCGTCAGGCAATATTGACGGATATCTGACGGAATATTTGTTTTTATATTAATTTAATAAGATTCAACAATTTAAATGTAAGAGATTCATGTGTTTTTCTATTAAGAGAATTGAAAAAATTTACAAATTAAAAGAATTTTGAATTGGAAACAATTGGAAAATTGTTAAAATATCGTATTGTTATTTCTTTTCATTTTTTTTACCTAAAGGGGATTATTAATTGATCACAAAAAAGGTTGGAAATCCGTATTATTCCATATTAAATGATCGATGGTACATACTTATAAAATCATGGAGGGTAAAATATTACACATAACAATATTATCCGGATAAACTCGTACAATGGATAGTACGAAAATATTAAAATCATGGACGTGAGATTTTTATTCATCATCATCTGAGTCTGGAACTGTTTCATATTCGTACCCAGTAGTTCCGTCATCTTCATCATCCATCGTAGATACTTCCGGTGATTGGTATTCAGCAATCATCGAATTAGCACCGATTATCTGTTTCAAAAATGAATTTAATTTGTTAATTAAGATTTCCTACAAAAATTTATAAACTTATAATATACATGTACCTTAACAATGTTCCGCTCTATGATGTTAAGGTACATTGAGTTCCTGTTAAAACGGCAAACGGTAACATTCTTTAGGATGACCACCGCACCTACACTAGTTGTGAGTCTGTACTCCTCCTTCTTGAAGATGTTATGGTGAATGGTTCCCTCGATTTTTCCTGAAGGATCTTTAAAGGTTACTAGCAGATCTCCCTGGTCATTGGGGGTTAAACTAGAGACCATAGCCACAATCTGATAATGAAATAGAATATACTTGTGAGATAAATTTTATGTCTACATGTTAATAAAATAGGTCGAAAACGTAAACCTTTTTCACTTTCACAAATTGTGAATGCGGACATTGAATTTCTGCAAGTTGGGTCCAGAATGCTCTGCTCCTATTGTTATAAGAACCTACATGTATGAATGATTGATTTAGTATTTGTCAGCTACAATCATTATTGTAACCACATACCTACATATATACCTTCACGGAGTATGCAATCGATAGTAGAAGTCCACCGATGACTACTAAAATCCTGGTCGGTCTGTGGTGCCTCTTTAATGACTTCACGAATAAAATCTTGTGTTGGGCGTGCCTGAGAACTTTCACCTTGCATCACCTGCGCATCAAGACACCTCTTTCGAAACATGCCTCGGCGTACAACTTGGCCAGGTCCCGGTATTACGGGCGTTTGGTTCTGGGATTGTTGAGTTGGACGGAGTGAAATTGTCGGTTCAGCTTCAGTAACATTTAAGTTATCGTAAGGAGGGCTTGAAGGAACAAGAGTTGTGTTTGGAGGGTTATGACCGGGTGCTCGGTTTTGCATATAGTAATTCCACAAATCTCTGTTTGCCATTACGTAATTGAATTTTTATGTGTTATGATTTTGTGTTGAAATTTTTTTATAAAGGAATGACAAAATCTGCTAACTTATGTACAAGTGATATCCGTCAGAATTCCGTCAGACAACCGTCAATACCTCCGACATAACAACACATCAATCCCATCGGCCAACCCAGACGATGTGTTAACCACTCAAAGTTTGCCGACATCGGATCCGTCAGAATTCCGTTACATAATTTTGACGACTTATCTTCGTCGGAAATCCGTGGGTCCACCTGACCAATCAATCATTGCCAACATCAGAAATCGTCCGCCATCCGTCGGACATCCGTCACACAATTCTGACGACATAGCTGCGTCGGAAATCCGTCGGTACAGCTGACCAATCAAACTTTGCCGACACCTCTACGTAACAGACGGAATAGCGACGGTTTATACATATAACTTCTATTATAAATACATCTGATGGAGTGTATATCTTCTACACCTCTCCGTAAAAAAAAAACATGTCTTCTCGCTCTCCAAATGAAGACGCAAAAACAACATCCGATGCAAATTTTTTTTATGTTCCAAAATACTCCTGGGAAACCGAATCTCATTGCGACGAATTCACTCAAGAGATTCCCACTTACTCGTGGGAATTTGATACCTGCTCACCAATCCATAAAGAAGATTCCACATTAACAATAGTGCCTAACAGCCAGTGGTCGCAAAACATCCACCACGCCAATCCAATCGAAGGCGAGCAACCATGTCAATTGATGGAAAAGTCAGATACTTACAGTGGAAGTACTTCAAACGTATGTAAGGATCATTACCATGATTATGAATTCGCCCAAAGCCCAGAAAAGCCAAACTTAAATTTAGATGTTGATGCAATCAAACGTGAATTGTGCGACGGATTTATAGATTCGCCACCAAAGGATCATTACTATCATGATTTCGAGTTCGCCCAAAGTCCAGAGAAGCCAAACATAAATCTAGATGTTGATGCAATCAAAAGCGAATTGTGTGACGGCTTTGTAGATTCTCCACAAAAGAAGAAAAAGGGAAAGAACATCAGTAAATGGTTCTAACAAAAGAAGAAAAAGGGAAAGAACATCACTAAAGTGGAAACCGACATATGATTTTCAAATGCGGAGTTTATTATGTAGTTGTACCATAACCGTTGTGTGTTTAATATTTGCAAGGATTTTGTGTACCTTTTTAAGAATGTGTTCTAAATTTTATGTTTCATTATATGTAATATTTTATTGGAGTTGCAATACCAATAATTATCGTTAATTAGTCAGTGAACATGACAATATATATACTATTAAATAATACGGAACACACAAATGTAAGAGAAGAACATGAAAAAGCAAACATTTAATCCCAAATTATTATTCTGAATCTTCGGAGGGATATTCACTAGGGATGGAGTCTGAATCGTCGTCAAATTCCCCACGTGTTTCCTCTTCGTCTGAATGCACTAGATCATCCCCGACATGTGTGACATCAACGACAAGGTTAAATGGATCGTAACAAACCTATTAACAATTAGTTGATATGGCATGTAGCAAACCTATTAACAATTAGTTGATATTGTTAATATACATGAACAAGAAACGTTAACTATGAGTACATAGGTAAACATATTAGCGTATTGATACCTGGTCTGCTTGAGAAGCAAGGATAAATGGATCGTAATACGGTAGTTTTTGGCTTGAATTTATCGAAATAACCCCAAGAGGGTCAACTCGAACCCCTCGACCATTGGATGGATCATACCAATCACACAGAAACACAATGCACCTCAAGTTCAACATTCCCGGATAGCGGATTTGCAAGATTTCTTTTAAAATCCCATAGTACATGGTATCGCCGGAATTTGCCAAAATACCATAGTCCGCAGTTGACGTTTCACGTCCTTCCTTGCCGATCCTGAACGAATATCCCCTACTGCAAAACTGGGGATATGAAATGGCGGTGCTGCGTAAACCATGGACAGACTCTAGTAACCATGTCGGGAGGGGATGAGCACGTGCTATACAATCGGAAACCTAAAAATGATAATAGTAAGATATAAGTAACATATGAACGTGATAACATCGAAAATTAAGAGTAAGTAATTATAGTAAACTTACATAACATTTCAACCTCCTCTCAAATTCTTCATCTTTCAAGACAGCAAGTTCGGCATCTGTCTTATCACGATGGTATTCACGTGCGAGAGACATGTATATCCTGTAACATAACAGTCGTTAGTAGATGAAGTAAAATAATTCTATAAATTTAGTATGATAACTGATATATATATACCTTTCGTAATCCAAAATTTCATCATAGTTTCTTAGGATATATGTATGCAAATGTGTGACCTCTTGTGGTGATAGTCTACGTTTCTTTGCTTTTCCACTTGGTCGACCAACTTGGGTAAACAACTCGGGAACTACCACGTCATAGACTGCTTTCTCACCTCTATCATCATGTCGGGGAGGCCGTCTCGCCTTAGTACAAACTGCCGGTGGAAAGTAATATTCGGAAAATTGGGAGGCTTCCTCGTTTATGCTTTGTGCGACAATTGATCCCTCAACCTTGCTCAAATTTTTAAACTTTTTCTTCAGGTGGAACATGTACCGTTCGAACGGATACATCCATCGGTATTGAACAGGGCCTCCTAAGGCTGCTTCGCGGGGGAGGTGAATAGCAAGATGTTCCATAACGTCAAAAAAAGACGGTGGAAATATCTTCTCAAGATTACAAAGGATAACCGGGATATTGGCCTCCAAGTTACGTATCCCGTGGGTGGTAAGCGTTCTTGAACATAAATCTCGGAAGAATGCACCAACTCCTACAAACGAAAATTAAACAAGTTAGTACATATATAGTACTATTATGGTTGTAAGAAACTAACGGGAGTAAGAAATATACCTCCAATAGCTTGGTGGATAGGTTGTGGAAGAAGATATGCAAATACAAATGGAAGAAGACGCTGCATCACGACATGACAATCATGACTCTTCATGCCTATAAACTTGGCTTCCGTCGAATCCACGCAATTACGTAGATTAGATGCGTAACCGTCTGAAAATTTTACAAATTTTGAACCATTCAAAAAATACTTCTTTCTGCCCTGTGTCTAACCGGAAAGCAGGCATCAGCAATCTTCCGTTCTTTACATGAAGAGATGGCCTCGAACAAATCGATGGCAAGTCTAATCTAGACTTCCAGTTGTCTTTTGTCTTTCCTGGTACATTTAATACTGTGTTCATGATGTTATCAAAGAAATTCTTTTCCACATGCATGACATCTAGATTATGCCGAAGTAGATGGTCTTTCCAGTAAGGCAAATCCCAAAAAATACTCTTCTTGTGCCAATTGTGATATTCCCCACAACCGTCAACGGGGTAATGGCCATTACCCCCATATTCCGGAGTTCGCTCTGCACCAAAATCTCGTAACTGTTCCAACATGCTGCAACCATCTATCTCAGGAGGTGGACCATGAAACACTTGTACATCCGTCTTGAATTGTCTTCCAGACCGACGATATGGATGATTATCCGGCAAAAAACACCTGTGGCAATCAAACCATGAAGTCTTCCTGCTGTGCTGTAATTGGAAAGCTGAAGTATTGTCTTGGCAATAAGGACATGCCAATCTTCCATGCGTTGACCATCCAGATAACATACCGTACGCAGGAAAATCGCTTATTGTCCACATAAGAACCGCCCGCATGTTGAAATTCTGCTTGATTGAAACATCAAATGCCGTAACACCATACTCCCACAACATCTTCAACTCACAGATCAATGGTTGGAGGAATATATCGAGCGACCGTCTTGGATGATCTGGCCCGGGAACTAGAATTGAGAGAAACAAGAACTCTCGGCGCATGCACATAGATGGAGGAAAATTGTAAGATGTCACGATGACCGGCCACAACGAATATTTTCTTCCATGCTTGCCAAACGGGTTGAAACCATTAGTGGATAAGCCTATGTATACATTCCGTCGTTCACACGCAAAATCTGGATATACTGATTGGAAGTGTTTCCACGCTTCCGCGTCAGAAGGATGCGTGATATCTCCATCTTGTCTATGCTCTGCATGCCATCTCATAGAGTTAGCTGTGCGTTCAGATTCGTACAGCCTTTTCAACCTCTCCGTTAAGGGTAAATACCACATCCGTTTGAAGGGAATCTGCACCCTCCCACTTGTGTCCTGGAACCGTGGTTTGTTGCAAAATTTACATTTAATCGGTTCTCGTCTTCTCTCCAGTATATCATACAGTTGTCGATGCACACATCAATAACCTGGTAGGGCAAACCAAGACCGGCAACAAGTTTTTGGATCTCGTATTATGATCCAGGGGCCAAATTATCTTCTGGCAAAATATCTTTCACGAACTCGGCGAATGCATCAACACAATCTTCGGACAAATTGTAATTAGTCTTTATGTTCATCATCCTTGTAGCAGAAGATAGCGGTGAATGACCATCCCTACAACCGCTGTATAGTGGTTGCTTTGTTGCGTCTAACATATCGAAAAAACTTCGAGATTCTAAATTAGGCTCTTCAACCCTACCACCCTCATAACCACCCGACTGGAAATTATCTCTAACCATCGCAACCGTACTTACCCCAACATCTACTTCCGTACTTACCCCAACATCTACTTCCGCTGTAGGTTCCCCTACGCTATCCGGAAAATAAGGTGCATTACTACTACTACTACCATATTCATAATTCCTCTCTCCATGTAAATACCAAACCTTATATCCGGCCCTAAATCCATATCTATATAAATGGTTCCAAACATTAGGAACATCAACACTAATTCTATTACGGCAATTAGAACAAGGACATTTGATATCCTGACCTTTGTTGGCCGCCTCTTGATTTCTGGGTAACTTCATGAACTCGGAAATACCAGTAGCGTATGCAGTCATTAATAAGTTACCCCCCTCTTCCATCATTGGCCCGTCCATCCATGACCGAAAATATGAAGAACTTATATCTAAAATTTTTATTTTTTTTGGTTTTCAAATGATCTTATGAACAACCGGAGAAATTGGAAAACTTAAGTAGAATGAAAATCCGTCAGAATTCCGTCAGACAACCGTCAGACAACCGTCAAAACCTCCGACATAACGACACATCAATCCCATCGGCCAACCCAGACGATGTGTTAACCACACAAAGTTTGCCGACATCGGAATCCGTCAGAATTCCGTCGGAATTCCGTCAGCCCTATAAAAAATCTTATTTCCGTCAGTGTTCCGTCATTAATACCGTCGGAATTAGATGACCGATTATTTCCGTCGGTATTCCGTCGGTTAATAATGACGGATTTATGACGGAAAACTGACGGATGCCCTTTTCGTCAGAAATCCGTCAGAATAAACTGGCGGATTTCTGACGGAATGAATTTTCTGTCAGATTACCGTCAGTAAACCGTCGGAATTGACCGACGGAAATACTGACGGCTGAAAATTCCGTCAGAATCGATGGTGTTTTCTTGTAGTGTATATCTCTTTTATATTCCGACTTTAAAAGTGTGGTAATGTAAATAACTTCTAAAACGTTTTTTTTTTAGGAATCACATGACGTTTTTTTCTCGTTTTCAAAATTCCAGATAAAATTTTCGTGTTATAGACATATTCCTTCTATCAAAAATGATATAATATGCAAAATTCCAAAAAGAAGAGTTTAAGGTGTAACTGTTATGTATCTATATTCGACATGTTATCCTTATTCGTTTTTATTTTTTTATGTATAAAAAAATTTCACTACAAAAAGAAAGAAAATCAAACAAAATGAAATGAAGTAGAAAAAACATGAGCATGGAGAAAAAATAAAAGAAATTAGAAGATTTTTGTTAACAAACCCTTAATTTCATTGTTAGAGACTTAGAGCACTATATTTTCCATATCTTATCATAAAATATCTTCTTCTTTTTTTTCTTTTCATAAAAGAAACAAAACATAATTATGAAGATACACATTCATAGAGTGACATGTAAACACATAATTTTTTTATAGAAATATTGATACAACAAATTTAAACGGAAAACATCTTAATATTTTAACAATCTTATTATTGAATCTTATTATTGAAACATAAATCAAGAACTAAAGTGGTAAAAAATCAAGAATTTTAAAAGACATGATTGAGAAATATCGTGCATATAAATATGATCCCGTGAACCTTATCATTTTGATGATCTTGAGAAGCTATATAGTTTGATAGTGACTATTATTGTTAAAAGATGAATCAGCGACCACAAAAAGATCACTTGAGAGTAGTGAATAAGAGTGGTAAGAACATTCGAAAGAGTATTTTCCACCAACTAAATGGTACCGCTAACGTAATACCCCAGCCGCAACCGCAAACGCATGTGTATATCATAAACAAGAACGACTTCAAAAAGGTTGTTCAACAACTAACAAGTTATGAATCACGTGAGTCTTTACCTCAAAACGTTCCAAAGCGTCAAAAGATTAGATCGTCGCCGATAAACCGAACCTCATCGACAAATCCTTCCAAGGACATACCGGTTCAAGAGAATCATGATGTTTTGTTGTATATGCGTTATCTTCAAAGCTTACTAGAAGAATCATCAGGATCTAATGAAGACCAAATTCAACAACCGTCTCAATCTCATTCGCAACCTCAAGTTGTTGAACAAACCATGTCATATTCCAATGGTTTTGAACCGGTCATGACCACTACTTCACCTTCTTCGTGGTGGTTCGATGGTTAGGACCAGGAAATTAACGATGCTTACTCATTGGACTCAACTAGAGTTCAGTATCATCCTCAACCAATGACTCCAAATTTTACATTTTCGTCTATGACTCAAGATGAAGTTTTCGGGCTGGATCAAGGTTATTTTTAGCTCTTCCTACTACATCTCTTAGACTCGTGATCTCGGTTTCTGAATTTTCCTCCATATTCAGAGGTTTCATTACAAGACGGTAAAACAAGAAAGAAATTTGTTAAAACAAGAGAGGTTTAGAGAGATCCAATCTCTTTGTACTCCTTAATTTTGTTTGCCTTATCACTAAATTAATAACTTTTTTTTTTTAATTATCACTTACAATACCTTGGGTAGATATGTACATAATTATTACCAATGAATTAGTTTTTAAGTTTTAATAAAGACTGAATTTATGTTAAATTATAAAAGTTCGTATAATCACATTTCCATTCACATTTCCATTCACATTTCTAACTTCTTGTGTAAAACCAAGCTTACCGAACCATTACATTAAAGCCAATCCAAGTTATGAAGCATTATTCCAACAGCTTTCTCTACTACAAATCTGAATATTTTTCTAATATCACACAAACGAAACAACTTGTGGAAATATCAAACTTGTTATAAATTTTTTGGTTATCAATTCAGAAGCAAGAGACTGAAGAAACAGAGAGAGGGTAAGAGAAGCTATTAGCATACTGAAAAGAGAGAGTCTCTCCAGGACCAAGAGATTCACCATCATTAACTAAACAATCATCGTAACTCACTCTCCTGAAAACTCTAGGGTTAACCAGCCTAACCGAGCTGAACCAGCCGCAACTGACATGAATCTCAGCGATACTACAATCCGAAACACATGAGTTGACGATCTCAACTGTATACGCAGGAACTCCGTTTGGAAGCGGAGCCGTCGAGCCTTGAAAGATGGAAATATCTTCTTTCGAACAATCTTGTCCGATCCTGTTGCTCCCGTCACTCGTATCCGAAAATAGTTCCGAGCCACTGCTATTCACAGCTGCAAGATTGACAAAATTCAAACATGGAAATGGTGTATAGTGAGAGGAAAAGAAAAAAATGAAACTTACATGGAGCAAGAGAGAGCAACATTCCAAGACTAATGAAGAAGACAAGCCAGTGTTGGAATCGGTAGATGTGTTCCATTTTCTCATGCAACAGCCAAAAGATGTGGAGACTCGTTCTCTATATTGTAGATTTTATAGAAGGTATGATCCACATGCATGGTGTGGAGAGCTCCAGAGAGAGAGAGAGAGAGAGAGAGAGAGAGAGATGAAAAGGACCTTAAAAAGGCAAGTATGTGATTGCATGCATGTCTGCTGTTTCCATAAGGTATGGACTAATCCTCTGTTTCATCTCAAAAATCTATCTACCTCGAGATTCAGACTAACACATAAGTATTACTACCAATCTTTGAAAAAAAGAGCTGACAAAAGTAGTTGAGGAGTCATTAATTATACAAAACCATAATTAAATTCCTATCAACAAAAATTTAAAGAAAAATAAGTAGCAGACTTGTTAGAGAAGAACTAGAAGGAAAAATAAACATCACCTTTTTGTTTCTTGCAGTAAGTACATTTATGAGATTAACATGATTCACAAGTCCCACTCTGATAAGTATTAAGTCAACCAATTTTCAAAATCTTCCCAAAAAAGTAATAACACATGACATCTCACAAGATCTTACACTGGTTTGGGTAACTGATTTGTCTGAATCTTCAGAGAAGGTGTTATGTCCTTTTGGAGAGAAAATCAAGCCAATGTCATTAGATATTTCCCTACAAAGGTACTAGATCTTCCATGGATTTCACTTGTCTGCAATGGTTTGGTTTATTTTTGGCTAGTTGATTAAAGAGTTTAGAGTCGAGATTTTGAGAATATCATTTTTTTGGACCAAAACAAAAACGGATTATTGGCAAATCTCTAAATATATGTAAAATATTAAACGTCTAATACCAGGTTTAAAGATACTTTTTCAGCAGCCGAGAAAGTGAAATCGCCATGAAAAGAGTTAGGAAGAAGGGAACTACGATTGAGAACAATTCACTGATTGTTACGAGGTCTATGAGTAAGAAACGTAGAGAAAGTGAAATCGCCAAGAAAATATTTTGCAAGAAGGAAACAACATACGGTTGTTCTCGATCATTGCTCCCTTCTTTCTAACTCTTTTCATGGCGATTTCACATCCTCCACGTTTCTTAGCCATACACCTCGTAACAATCAGTGAATTATTCTCGACCGTAGATCCCTTCTTCCTAACTCTTTTCATGGCGATTTTACTTACTTCCTTGGCGGCTAGAGAAGCTTCTACAAATCCCTCGTCTCGTATTACACGTTTAATATATTACCATTAATCTGTTTATGTTTAGGTCTAAATAAGGTCCTCAAAATCTCGACTCTAAAAGGAAGTAAATCCTCACTTACTCTATAGTCTTTAATCAAATAGCCCAAAATAAACTAAACCATTGCATACAAGTGAAACCCATGGAAGATCACCATTGCACAAAAATAAGTCAGCCAATTTTAAAAACTCAGAACAAGAAAATAAGGTCTCATTCATGTCTGGAATTTTATAATACACCAACCTCAGATTTCCCGACATTCTTTGGTCGGCCACGTAAGGCATTAAAAGAGGATACTACAAAATAAATCTCAAGCTTCTTCCATTTTACGAGATTGTGTTAGATGTCCATAGCTGGTAAGGTGGAAGAAGCATGGGATTTATTTAGTCGTTTCCTCTCCGCTTGCTCTAGTCCCTGACCCGAGAAAACAATACATAAAAAGCCAAAAGACGATCCATTTCGCTCTTTTGCATATTAACCATATACGAAAATGTTAATATAACAATCGATTTCATGAGAATATTATAAGTCACTTCATATAGGAAGCAAATAACACTTTGCTTACAAAACGTAGTGACTTATAATACTCTCATAAACAAATCTTCAACATTTTCACAAGAGAGCAAGAGTGAAAAAAAACAATCATACTTCTCCATCGAAACCGTATCAATCCTTATGTATAACTGATCAAAACAATGCACAATTCTAGAAAATTCAAAAAAGTTATTGGAAAAAGTTTTTTGCCTTTACCGATTTAGAAATCTCTTCCATCGTTGAAACTGATTGTGATTGGAAATGATCGGATTCATGATTCAGGAGATTTTGGGATCGGTCTCGATCTCTGTTTCGTATTTGGACTGTGTGTACGGCGCAACCCTAAAAAGGCTATCAAGTATTGAGTTTGTAAGTGAAGGAGCGTTATAAAGAAACGGTTAAAATTTGTCAATCTGGTTTAATTAAAGAACCGGGATGAACCGGTCTTAAATCTATTTCACACCGGTTTTTAGTCTCTAACAACGATGTTTATTCTTTTAAAACCGAAGTTTTGGATCTTGGGGACAAGGGTATGTTGTTTTTCTCCGTAATCCCCTACGGCCCGAAACTATAACATATAATATCAATTTCCTATGGATTTGGTGATGGATGAGATCCTTACTAGACTCCCTGAAGATTTTGCTTCCTATGGATTTGGTGATGGATGAGATCCTTACTAGACTCCCTGCTAAATCACTCATGGGATTCAAGTGTGTCTCAAAGCTTTGGTCATCTCACATCAAGTCACGGTATTTTACACACCGTCTCCTCACAGTCCCATCCCGACCACGTCCTCGACTTTACATCTGTTTAGTGGAACTCAGCGACTACCGTAAATCTCTAATCTTATCATTGACTCCAGACATTAGTACTACTTCCTTTGTTGTTGACCACAGTTTGACCATCCCACGAATGGGAGGCTACATCATGCAAAATCTTGGTGGTTTCATGTGCTTCACCTTTTCGATAGATGAACCGCACATCTTTAACCCTGCCACAAGACAACTTGTCACTTTACCGCCCACCATACTTCCTCCAGGAGAAGGTAACAAAACCGTCTCTTACTTTTTTGGACACGACCCTGTTAACGACCAGCACAAAATGATTTGCTCAACTAGTGTTCACTCTAAACTTTTGAAAGAGGTAAGGTCAGAGCATTGGGTATTTGTCCTAAAACCTGGAGGAGGTTCTTGGAAAAAGGTGGCTCCGGACATTTGTCCTCACAGTCCTGGCCTACAAGGAGTGTGTATCGATGGGGTTATATATTACCCGGGTCGGATTGATACTGATAATTATGTCATTGTCAGTTTCCACATTAGATCCGAAGAGTTCAAAACCATCCAAGAACCTTTTTGTCGGCTGTCTGAAAAGTTAAAGAATCTAAGTCTTATAGATTGTGGTGGAAAACTAACTATTCTTAACCTTGCCAATCTTAGAGACAAGGGTGTGTTGGATTTATTTGTTTTGGAAGATGCCAAAAACATTGGAATGGTCGAGGAAGACTTTGGTTTTGCAGACTTCTCAGCTCCATTTGGTCAATAACACTAAATTATATGTCAGAGGTACAACTCAAAATGGCAAGCTTCTCTTGATATCAAAAGAGTTAATTTCTCCCTTTCACATTCTCTGTTATGATATGCAAAGCAATGATATGAGAAAGATCCAAATTAAAGGAATACCGGACCACTGGTTTAGTAAGGACAAAGCCAAAATACGTTTTGACTTGATGTTTATGGATCAGAGTGAAAGCGTCTTGCACTTGGAGACTTGAATCAATCCTTTCCATGCTTTTTGTGTGTCTAGATTAAGAACACATCTAAATTATTATTTATATTGGGTTTTATACTATAATTTATAGAGTTAATAATCGCGTTCTTGTATCACTGAAACATTTGCTAATAATAAGGCAAACTTTATTTAAATCTTTTTTTTTTTTCAATAACGACACCGTCCAATCGCCAAAATATGTATAAGCAATAAGAGTTCCATTACAAGTTCAAATAAAACAAAGCTACTACTACTAAACCATTACATGTAGAAAGAACCTCAAAGAGCAAGCTCTGCTATTGCAGACACAAACATTTGGGTCAAGAACATCTTCCTCTGATTGACACATTTTTTAGATTTAACGCATGTTCTCTCTCCTTCGGACGTATCGAGTTCTGTCGTGATACTTTGGTTTATCATTGCTTTTGTGTGTCGTTAAGTCGGTGATCCTTCGCTGTCTCTCTGGAGGTCGTTGGACTATTTCTCCATTCACAAATAGCTCAGCTGCAAAATGCAGAGAAAGTATTTGATTAGAAATTAGCTTAAGAAGTTAAACAAACCCGAAATAAACGATCAAAGCGCAATGGATACCGGTTTAAGATTTAACGCTCAAACAAACAAATCGAAGCCTAAGTAGAATTGTTTTCTCTAAAAGATCAACTCATGGAATGCATAAAGGATAGAACAAACAGAGGACAAAACCCTAACTTGTATTAAGCAAACCCTAACATCAAACTCACCTCCATAATCTTTGTATTCTGGATCAACATAAGAATCTGGTAGAACAAAGAGAACACCAGGAAGTCCTGAAAACACCCACACAAGAAGCAAGATCCATTAATTACATACACAATCCAGTAGTCAGATATGTTTCAAGTCACACATACCGTCAAGTTTGTTCGATGTCTCTTCATCGATCTCACAGCCAAATCCGAAATACCTTTCGCATGATACATTGTATATCTTCCTCTTAGCTTCTTCCTCACTGATAAACAACGAACAAACAATAGATATATCAACTAACTTCTTCTTCTTCACCGTACAATCACTATCAAAATACACGAATTTTAATGATTCGACAAAATTATCTAAATTGTGGGAAATGAAGAAATGTATATAACTTATAGCTTCTTCCTCACTGGTAAACATGAAGAAATGTATAAACTACCACAACAATTGCAATAACGATTCAAAACGAACAAAATTATCGTAATCCGGAGTTTAATTACAATAGAATCAACCTATAACCACTATAACCAAACATTACATACACCAATTTCACAGATTCATCAATATTCACTAACTTTTGGGAAATGAAGAAATGTACAAAGAACCAACAATCATACCTTCCGAGAATTTTAGCTAGGGTTTGAACATAACAATCAATCATTTGCTGCTTCGACGCGTTTTCGCCTCCAGGTTTATCAATAATAATCAACCAATGTTCATAATCGCAGCCAGGAAAGAGCGGAGCCATCTCAGTGGGTGGTCGTTCGCTGAAATTCGAACCAGATTTCAGCGGAGAGTACGATCCACCGGACCTATCCATCCGAGTTCGAATCGTTGTGTAACGATTCAAGGATGAGACGAAATCGACGGCATGTGAGATCGCCGGGGATGATCGACGGGAGAGAAGGTAAGATGGAGAAGGAGCAGTGGCTCCGGAGGTGGAGAAGAATCGCTTGGCGACGCGTGAAGCGGTGGAACGAGCTAGGGTTTTCGCCATTGAAGCTCTCTGTGAAGTTTTTCTCGGAAATGTGTTGAATTTAGGGTTTAAGTGAAAATGATCTTAATCAAAATGATTCTTCTCTCTTTATTTTTTGTTTGGGCTTAATGGGCCACAATATTAAAGTCCAATATGGCAGATTTAATGGGCAAACAAAATTTACGTTTTGTTGTTTATAAAACAGCCAATTGATACAAATATGATAGATTTCCAACGAATTTCGTTCACAAATGAATAACAGAAATTTCTTATTGGTTCATTTTATTCCTATAATGATCATCTAATTGTACTTTAATTTTTTTTCCCCAAACTTCTATTGTATTTTCCCAAACTCATGTCAAAATTCAAAACTTGAATTTTATTTTTCCTTACAATTTGTACGTGGTACAATTCTAGGTTTTTCCTTGATCATTATTTCCACATTTTGTATTTATCAGGAAATAATACAAACTATTATTTAATCTTTTACTTGTTTAAATTTTAAAGACGATCCAAATAAAAAGGAAATTCAATTTACAAAACATCTCGCTTATATTTAGAAAAACACAAAAATTAAAGCATGTCGTTTCCGTGATGCTGATGCCTCGTTGTAGGATAAGTCTGCAGTGGCACGGAAGTAACTCCGGAAGGATTATGTCCGTAACCATGCCCCATGACCGGTGCTGGAGCCGGAGCCGCCATAGGCACGTGATGAGTGCCAGGAGCCGCGTGACCATGATCAGAGACGTGGTAGTGAGATTGCTTAGCCAGAAGCTTCTCTTCTGCATGAGCAGCCTTAGCCATGTGCATGTTCATGTTAGCCTCTGCTTCTTTCGCTTTTCGACGTTGGTGCGCTATTTCCTTCTCCTCTTTGGTTCGTGCCGTAGCTCGCTCTGCCTATATTAAAAAAATAAATAAGTTGAAATTAACACTCAACCGTGACTAATCTAAATTCCCTAACTTAAAACTCTGAAAACTATATATACGTTAGTATAGACCATTGACTTCTTAACCAACAATCATAAAACTTCAAATGTTTTAACCCAAATCCAAAAACTTCGATTTAATTATATCTGCTCTTGATATTTTTAGAAAAGCCCTAAACTAATCATACTTTTTCATAATTAAAAAAACATATGAATTAAAAAAATTTACAATGTAAATAAACACCTTTCCATCGGCCTTTGCTTTGCATATCACCATCTTCTCTTTGGCTGTACTAGCCTTATCGCTTATCTTCTGTTTCGCCGATTGCATTTTTTTTTTTTTTTTGGTTAGAGATCTTTTTTTCTTTCTATTTCTCTAGTTTTTATTGAATGGCCATCGATTCATTTAAATAAACAAAATATATGAATAGCCTCGTCGGTCCAAATGAGTCATACTATATATTTCTACCACGTGTAGTTCATTACGGCACGTGTCAAAGCCTTCTAGTTAGCTGCCACGTAGAGTTGCTTCGTTCGCGCATCGCCTTATCCAATCCTAAACCGGGTTATTGAAATGTTTCGATAAACCGAAAATTCAAACCAACAAATCATTTCCGGTTTACGTATTATGCTCTCGATTGCAGCGAATGGTTGCTCATAGAACACTTATCTTCTTCAACCTTTCGACGTTAAGCCGCGAAAGTCAAAATCCCCAGAAACATGGCTCTGATTATGCCCTGCACATTTTGTACTTTGATTCAGCGACAAAATTTTCCGATCAATCGCCGATATACTCGGAATTTCCGGCGAGGAGCTACGACGAAGTGTGCGTTTCGAATTCCTGTAGAAGTTTCCAGTCCAACTGATAGAGGTTCCTCGGTTGTTCCTTCGCATAAGGTTACTGTACACGATCGACAACGAGGAATAGTTCATGAATTTGAAGTTCCAGAGGTTAGTCTGATTCTGGATTTTGATCCGAATGTTACTGTTCTATGATGCGTTTGCTTGATTTTCGAAACAATTTGGGAATTTCTTCGTTATATCAGCTCAGAAGCTGAAATTAGGGGATTTCTGAGTTATATCAGCTCAGAAGCTGAAATTAGGGAATTTCTGAGTTGTATCTAGCTTAGAAGGCAATGTATGCTCTGGAATGTTGAGATTCTAGTATATTCTGGCCCTGGATGTCGTAAATTTGAGCTGTTTCTGCTCGCTGATGTAATCTAGATTCTACTTAGGTTCAATTGCTCTCTTTCGATGTTGAAATGCGTAATTCAGGGATAATGAGAATGAATTTCTCTGCTTGTGGCTCTCTTGATGTAAGAAAAGTATGTAATG
The DNA here is from genome assembly GCA_963576765.1 of Draba incana. Classification (NCBI taxonomy): domain Eukaryota; kingdom Viridiplantae; phylum Streptophyta; class Magnoliopsida; order Brassicales; family Brassicaceae; genus Draba; species Draba incana. Next base: position 1,356,951 of record OY755208.1, read on the forward strand.
TTCATTGATTAGGTTACTTATGCGTTAGATTTTGCGCGGTGTTCTAGAACGTAATATATGCTCTGGAGTGTTGAGATTCTAGTATATTATGGATTCCTTGCTGAGTTTATAGCTGTTTCATGCTCTCTTTCTTTGATTTCGATGTTGAAATGTGTACACGGAGGAAAATGAGAACGAATTCCTTTACATGTGGCTGGCTCTCTTGATGTATGAATCGGCTCTTAGATTTGTAACTAATTTTACGCTTATGACTGGTTTTGTTTTGTTGATTCATGGAAATTCTATCTGAAATGCAGGATCAATACATATTGCATTCAGCTGAAGCTCAGAACATTAATCTTCCATTTGCTTGCAGGCATGGTACTGTTTTCCTGACTTGTTTCAGTTTGTTACTAAGACCTTCTTAAGACTTTTTCATCTAGATGTTGAAATATGCTTTGGCTAAGTGCTCAAGTTCTTACTTCTTAGTCCAAGGAAATTATGTGTCAACAATCTTAGATTTCCCTTCTTACGTTGGCAGGTTGCTGTACTAGTTGTGCGGTACGTGTAAAATCTGGAGAGCTGCAGCAGCCACAAGCATTGGGAATATCAGCAGAACTGAAGTCCCAGGTAATATCCCTTTACCCAGTGCTTTAGGGAGTTAGGTTTTTTAACGTGGCCAGATTCACAGGTGGTCTGGAACTCAAAGACATTTGTGATGACGATAGTCAGTCTCTGTGAAAACACTAGAGCCAACTCTTATAATATCAATAATACGAATCTTTACCTATTGTAATGCAGTATCCTTCTAAGTGAGTCTCATCGCTTGGCATTAGACAATGTCAAATACTTATCTAACCATTTAGAGATAGTGGAACAACTTCTTTTGCTTAGAAGTCAGTTAATTGAAGCATAGGGAGTAATTATTAAAGAGCGATAATCTTTTACACCGCTTAGTGATTTTGGTACTTTGATCTTGATTTCAAGTTTATTTTGCATTTTGAAGTTCTTTAGCTTATATATGCAGGGATATGCACTTCTTTGTGTGGGTTTCCCTACATCTGACCTTGAAGTAGAAACACAAGACGAGGACGAGGTAACTTATTATAAGAATTAATCTTCTGAATATCAATGAACTGCTGGAACAATACTTGTTTTCTATCATTTCGTTCTAGCTACACCGTTCTAAATCGTGTGGAACACACAGGTATACCGGCTACAATTCGGAAGATACTTCGCTCGTGGACCAATTGTAAGTTGTCATACCCAAAAAAAAATAGCCTTGGTCATGTTTTCTTGTTACAAGTATTCTAAAGCTAACCAAAGAACGAGTAAGAATGACTAATCGTGAAGAATATCTAGATAAATCGATAGACTATAATCCATTAAGAAATTTATGGCTCTCGTTATCCTTAAGTGAAACATTACACGCAAACAAACAAATGAGTAAGAAGACTAATGGTGAAGTGTATCTAGACAAATTGATAGATAGATAGACTGTAATCTGTTAAGGAACTTCAGGATTCTTTATTTTAATTTGAGGCCAAACTAGGGTTAGTTATGGAATTGATGTTGTCAAAGAGATCAAACTTAATTTTAAGATTAAAAATGATCTTGAAATTGGTTAGTCTTTATTGGCATTGGGCTTTTAACGGTTTATCGATGTTAACACTGCAGGAAAGAGACGATTACGCGCTGGAACTCGCCATGGGAGACGAGTAGAAACAAAAAGAGCCATGAAGCTGCAGACTTTTGCTATTAGAAGTGATTAGTGAGTGTTTTTCTTTCACATTTATGTACTTTCTTAGTCCTGAATCTAGTGCTGCATACTCGTAATTCTCTTAAATATATATATGAAATTGAGCGATGAAATTCTGATAAAAACTTCCCGAACAATTCAACATTTTGTGAAAACTTATGAACCTTATCAACCCACAAACTTATTGTTTTGTTTGCATATATCTCTAGCTTCTAGTTAACTATCTAACCCTTGGTCCTAAGTAATGGTCAATAATTATATTCTTCAAGTTTTGGAAGTGGAATACAAAATAACAAATTGTGGTCCAAAGTGAGAAGGAAATGTAATGCTATTGTGACCGTAAGAGATGATGATATTGAGATAAAATGTGGGCATATGATATGCTTTTTGGTATATGATACTTTGTTCTTTTGTTATCTGTTCTTTTCATTTGTTCTATATATTGTATCTATTTACTAGTAGAAAGAAGTCTAGAACCCTGCAATAGAATATACCTCTTTGATATTTTCTTAGAATTGGCCTATTTTGACATAAACGACACTAAGTTGAAAACCGATTGAAAAACATGCACCAACCCTTTATGTACTGATATGTTCCTGTCTCAACTTCTGTGTGCAAAAACCCGAAAATTTTGGTCTGATTTATTTAGTTTGGCAGTTGCTAAAAAGCTGTCAGATATTCTATGGACTCTTCGATGTTCCATGTACTTTTTTGGAGTGATACGTTTTGGTGTATGTTTTCCAAATTTATATGTTCAAGTTTATATATATTTTTAATCTTACACAGACTATACTGCATTTTTTTCCTTTCTATTTGTGTTTCGTGTGTGCAATAATTTCGTATTTGATAAAAACACTAAAATACAATTTTTGTTTACGACAAGTCATTCGAGGATGAGTAGATTCTATGTTTGTTGTTTGTATTGTACTCATCATATCGTCGTTGTGTTAAAAACTTTTGAAAACGTGCATGTCTAAGTTAATAACAGATCAAATCAAATCAAAGAAATGGTTTTTAAAAATATTTCCGTTTCATAATATATACATGACCTTCGTAGGAAGAGATACAACACTTATGTACAAAATTAATCAGTGTAAAATTTTTGGTTGGTGTTGTCGATGATATTTCATATTTAATATGGAGGTTTGAACATAGGTGGTGACGAACTGACTTTACTATCATAAACCCATGTGCAATTGTGCATACGATTCTAAGAGGGTGTGCTTGAAAAAAAAGTATAATGAAAAAAATATGTGGGAAAATATCATAAAACCTAATTATCGGGTTTCCGAGTACCTTTAGTAGAGATAGGTTTTGATAGTTTTTTTTAAACGATAGGTTTTGATAGTTTTTTTTTTTTTTTTTTGAAATGAATTCATGCATGATGGTAAATTCATGTTTTTAGTCGTTATATTATCTACGTCTTTGTGTAAGGATTAATTAGTGTGGAAAAGTTGGATATAAATATATAGAATGCTAATCGTATATTTCATTATGGTTAGAGATTTTAGCCATTAAGCTTTTGGTTAGTGATGTGACAAGATATGCGTGTATGTCTACCAAAAGAAATGACTATTAGATAGTTTTGGCTGCCGAAATTCTTGATATCGATTTTACACTTATCTCTAACCATTATTTATAGCAATTTTTGGTTACATGACTAGTCAAAAGAAACCATTAAATAGTAAAAGAAGATCTCACATGGATCTTCTTCTTAAGAAATCAATACAAGAAAATGAAACTAATCTTATCCTCAGAAGAGAAAATAGCAAAACATTTATATAATATCTAAAGTCGTGCATGACCCAAAGAAACGAAAAGACTTTCGAAAGATACTTAAACCAATTGAGATCATTCATAGACCAAGCCATGATGTCTAATCCCAATAATTCACAAAAAGATTAGATTGGAATTATTCGGATTAAATTGATAGATAAGACAAAGAATTATGAGAATTTTCAAGAAATAACATTTTTGACATGCCATTTTGCAAAAATGTCACTATCATTTTTTTCCAATTTTTAAATCATTTATTTTTAAGTTAACTATGTTATATTAGAGTTTAGTTTTTTGGGTTTAAAGTTTGTTAGAGATTAAAACTTTTTTTAAGATTGATAATTTTGAGATATAAAGTTTTTAAACAAATTTATAAGTGGCATCTTGGTTAGAAAATAATTCAAGAATGACATGTTTGTAAAAGATAATTCAAAAGTGGTATTTTTGCAATTGTCCCAAGAATTATTCAGGCTAGAATGATAGATAATACTCAAACGAATTTAGTCTTATGTTTTGAGAGAATTTTCATGATATGCCACTCTTGGCATGCCACTTTACAGTTATGCTATCCATTTTACAGTTATGTCATCGTTTGAAAATCTTTGCAAGAATGTCTAATTAAATGCAAAAATTATTTTCAAAGGTGACATGTTTATAATTCCCCTATGTTTTGACGAGTTGTCCTAAAAAAACAGTTTGTTTTTTATTAAATGTTTGAATTTTTTTTTTCTTGATAGAGGCCAAAGTGGCATTTGGTAGATATATTGATTAATTTTTTTTATTAAACTTTATTTTTCAAAGTTTGGTACCTTTTTTATGTAATTAAATTTATAAGAAGTAATAAGTATGCGACTGCGATATATTTAGATGTATATTAGGTGTGGTTTGTGTATAATTAGATTTAAAAAAAAAAAGTTAGAGGAATTCAATAGTGAAAAATGGGAAAGGATAAAAAAAAAAAAATTCAAGAGAAGTGATTAATTAGAGGAAATAATTTTCTCATTTTTTGCTTATATTTGGGAAGTGATAATTAAAAAAAACAAGAACATTTTAGCCTTTATTCCCGAATCACTCTTACAAACTGGTGAGTTACATTTTTTTCTGAATTTTTTTTAAAAAAGGTTACAAACAGAAACATATAGAGATAGCTCTATACAAACGGACAGAGGCCAAAGTCAGCAATTTCGACAAATTACCAAGAGAGAAAAAGAAGGAAAAAAGGATTTGATTCTTCCTCTATATTGCTTCCAACTCAATATATATAGAACCAATATCATTTGGTAGATATATTGATTAATTTTTTCAACTGTTAAACTTCATATCAGTCGTGCTGGTCGAACCCTACAAACATTATCAAAACCATAACAACCAAAAACAAAGCAAAACATTATACAAAGAAGTATTCTAATGTCTCAAAACATTATAAATCAATTTGTTTGGTAACTGCGATTTGAAACCGAATATTTTTTTGGATATAGAAAGCTAACCCCAACGGAAGTACTGACAAAGTTACAAACTGAACATTTCACAGATCTTGCTCCATACTGATACATCAATAGCATTCTGCAGTTTCCGCAGTTCACATGTGCTACCTGATTCGCTGATTCCATATACAAAACACAAAAATATCAATATTGGTAAAACTGAATAATCTAATTTTTAAAAAAAATTCTTATAACTATCATAAATCTTGATCTGGTTTAATTAATTTTGTTTTACCTCATTCCAAAAACAAAGACTAAATTAGACCACAAAAAGAAAAAATAAACCGAAATTTATAGTATTTCTTTTAGAACTTCGAATAAAAACATATTAGTACAGAACTGAACCCGAAAACTAATTTCATATATATTTCCCGAAATCAAAACCGAAAAGATCAGTTAATAAACGGATTAAACAAAATTTATAAACATCATCAATATGCATGTATGTAATTGTAATTATCATTGAAACCTTCGAGGGCGAGATTAACAGTGTGACAACAAGAACATTGAACACTTGTAGCACCACGAATATACATTAGAAGTGTATGGCATCCTCCACACACCAACTGCGCCATTTCGGTCCCTACATTGCCCAATTCATCATATACAAACTCAAATTAATCCAAAAATTAAAAAAACAGATTATGATTTATTAAGCAAAGTTTGGTTTTGACGGATTGTTAATTACCTGGCGGAGGAACGGCGGTCACGGCGTTACAAACGGCGCAACAAACGGAGGATGCTCCGACAGGATACATCAGAAGGTTTCTGCAACCTGAACACACTAATTGGCTCTGTCCACTTGTACTACCTAAGAATCACAAATTCTTATTATTTTTTTTTTATTATTGAGAAACAAAATAAATAATAAACAAACGGGTTATACAAAAATAGTGAATTGATAATGAGAGTAAGTCTTTTTTTCCCCAAGATATTAACAATCCATGAACAAAAACCAAATGGGTTTTGTAAAAACTAATGAAGAAAACCAATCTCTCTTTCGATAATTTTTTTTCTATGAAAGATTTTTGGATGGTATAGATTCTGAAAATGATTTTGAGAGAGATTTATACCATTTGCCGGAGGAGGTGTGAACGCCGGAACCGGCGCCGGAGGTGTTGGATATGGTGCAAGAGGGACTGGCATTATTCAATAGTACTCAAGAATAATTGCAAGATTTTTTTTGGATAAGTCTCTTTTTTGTTCCTCTCTCTCTATATGTTTATATAAAAAAAAGATGGCTTCTCTCTTTTGGTAATGTTTTTAGTGACTTAGAAGAACAAGATACATCTTGTGTTCTTCACTTCTTCTTTTTTCCATTTCCTTAATTTCATCATCTGTACAAAACACACAACAAAAAATGATATAAATAAGGAAATGAATCTTAACATTTGTGAAAAAGGAAATAAATCTTAATATTTTTTTTTAAAAGGGAAAAAACTTCAATACTTGAAACTTAAGAAACATGTGAAGACTAACTTTTGAGGTCACACCATCACCATGAAGCTCCTTTGACTAATTGTGGAATCTCCTTTCCCTAGAGTTTTACAGTTACATAACGTTTGTGTTTGTGTTTGTTTTTGTTTGTGTATGTAATGGGGAAAACGGAAAGGGGAATTTGAATTGTGAGAATTTTGAAGGATTGTATTATTATTTGAGGAGTGGGGCAAACACACACCCTCTCTTGCAACTTGCCTTTATCATTTTTTAATAGAGAGATATAGATATGAAAATAGAAAAAGTAAATACTAGTTATTTGAAGTCTGAAGTTCTAGTGGAAAAGATGCGAAATCTTAAATATTTTTAGCCAGAAAAGCAAATTTTAATAATTTTTATCATTTAAATGGAGAGATATTGATATCATTTTTTCCTAAAAAATTGAAAAATTAAATGAAGTCCTAGTGGAAAAAGATGCACATTTCTTTAAAAGGTGATTTTTCGAGCCAAAAAGAAATTTATATTAAACTTCTATACTTTCCAATTAAAATAAATAGCTAAAGATAAGTTTTCTATATATTGTATTTTTATTTATTAATTAAATAAAAAACGTAGTGAATTTTTATTGAAGTTAAACTTGATTTTGGGTTATGCTTAATTATGGGTTCATGATCCAAATATGATATTTGGACTAAGCCCAAAATTAAGCCCAAGTTCTAGAATTTTCAAGAGATACTTAGGAAGGTTATCACCTCCTTAAGTTTTTCTAGAGAATTCTTGAAAGATAAAGATATGTAAATAATGGTGTAGAAAAATCTAGAGAGTCACAATATAAGGAGATACTAATCTAGATGTTATAGAGAATTCTAGAGACTTGTAAAATATTTAGTAAGTAAGGAAGTTAGTAGAATAATCTAGAGATTTAGGGAGAGATCTTTGGGAGGCTATAAATACCTCCCCACCCTCTCATTTGTAAAATATACAATAAACAAGAACATAAGAAAGTTGAACAAGTGAATAAAGAATAAGTTCAAACAAAGAGTGTTCAAGTTCATAAGTTCTCTAAATTTCTCTAAGAGTCTTTCAAGTATTCTCTAAAAGTCCTTCCATATTTCTTCATCATACTTAGAGGGTCTTTTGTTTATTTCGGGTTTCTCGGGGTTGTACGGTCTTGGGCTAGTGCTAAGCACTATCAAGGGAGGTTTCTTTACATGGTATCAGAGCCATTCTAATTGTGCTCATCAGGATCATATCTTAGAGAGCTCGGGTTTACTCTAAGTATGGAATCAACGAGTCGCGTTGTTGGATTGGGAATGGAGATCTTAAACCAATCTAACTACCGGTTATGGAAGTCATGTATGGAGTCATACTTGGTCAGTGAGGACTTATGGGATGTCGTCGGCGGTAGTAACACAATACCACCAAGGGGAGCTACTGCGACAGCGAAAGCGACAAAGGAATGGACACGGAAGAATGCCAAGGCGGAGTTTGCTTTAAAGAGATCAATATCCTCGGGAGTATTTGAGCATGTCTCAAGGTGCAAATCTGCTAGTTCTATTTGGCGGGCGCTAGATCAATTGTTTAACAAGAAGAATGAAGCTTGACTACAGTTGTCAGAGAATGAGCTGGCGAATGCGAAGCAGGGGGAGTCTACAATCTCAGAGTTCTTCATTAAGGTAAAGAGCCTTTGCTCTGAGATTAATTCTCTTAATCCAGAGGAGTCAATCTCGGAGGCGAGGTTAAAACGGTCTATTATTCGAGGTCTACGATCTGAGTATACACCGTTTGTGACTTCGGTTCAAGGATGGCTACACAACCTTCCTTGGAGGAGTTTGAAAATTTATTAGCTTCGAAAGAATCCTTAGTCATGCAAATGGCGGGTGTTAAAGTCCACGATGACTCGGGAAGTGCTTTTGTAGCTCGGAGACAACAGAGCTTCAAAGCTAAACATAAGGATAATCATGGAAGAGAAGGATCGTCCATGGGAGATAAGAAGCGATTCAAGTGCTACCAGTTAGGGAAACTTGGGCATTTTAAAAAGGATTGTCGAGTCAAGTTGAAGGAAACAAATATGGCGGAATCAAAAGGTCACACTGAAGACAAAATATGGGGAAAGTGTTTCACGGTGGAGGCTGCCTCTTCAGGTACATCCACAACTAAAACTTTGGAAAATAATTGGATAGTGGATTCGGGTTGTAGCCATCATATCACCGGAGACGAGAAGTTATTTTCTAGTCTTCAGAATAATGATGGGAAAGATGCCATTATTACCGCGGATAATTCAGTCCACCGAGTTGAAAAGGAAGGTACTGTTGTCATTAAAGGAGATGATGGAAGTCCAATCACACTCAAGAACATGTACCATGTTCCTGGAGTTAAGAAGAACCTTCCCTCTGTGGTAAATACGGTAGACTCGGGTAACTACGTTCTATTTGGCCCAAGAGACGTTAAGTTCCTAAAGAACATTAAAGAGCTAAAGGCAGTTGTGGTTCACACTGGAGCACGGGTTAAAGATTTATATGTCTTATCGGCCTCAAACACTTATGTGGAGAAGATGAGTGCCAATGACAATGCCTATATATGGCACGCTCGACTTGGTCATATAAATATGACTAAGCTGAAAGTCATGGTGAATAAGGATTATGTAAATGGGCTCCCAAAGTTGAAGATTCAAGATGAAGGAAAGCTTTGTGAAGGATGTCAATATGGAAAATCACACAGACTTCCATTTGACAACTCTACTTCACGGTGTAGTGCTCCGTTAGAGAGCATCCATAGTGATTTGATGGGTCCAACAAGAACATCCTCCTATTCCGGGTTTCGCTACATGTTGTTGTTTGTTGATGATTTTTCACGGTACACTTGGGTATACTTTGTGAAAGAAAAATCAGAAGTATTTTCCAGGTTTCAAGAATTCAAGGTTACTGTGGAAGGCGAGTTGGGTCGAAAAATAAAGACTCTAAGGACGGATAATGGAGGAGAGTTTATGTCAAATGAGTTTCTCTCTTTTTGTCGAGATTGTGGCATCAAGAGAGAGTTTTCATGTCCATATACACCTCAACAAAATAGAGTAGCAGAGAGAAAGATCAGACATCTAAGCGAGACATGTAGAAGCTGGTTACATGGGAAGAACTTGCCTAAAGCTTTATGGGCAGAAGGTATGAGATGTGCAGCGTATGTCATCAACCGAATGCCACTCAGTCCGAACAATATGAAGTCTCCTTATGAGATGGTTCACAAGAAGAAGCCAACGGTGAAACATCTCAAGATATTTGGGTCAGTCTGCTACGTTCATGTGTTTGACTCTCAGAGAACAAAATTGGAGGCAAAGGCGAAGAAATGCATCTTTGTCGGCTATGATGAACAAAGAAAGGGATGGAAGTGTATGGATCCGGAGACACATAAGTATGTTGTGTCTCGTGATGTTGTCTTTGACGAAGTCTCTTCATACTATGGGCCACCTCAAGTCTAGGTTGAGAAAGAAGATGATGGTTCTTCTAAGATCGATAAACCAGTTCTTGAAGTACCAAATGAAGGTGAAAGTCCAAGAACAGAGACGCAAAATGAAAGGGGGAGCACTAACCAAGAGAAGAATCAAGATAATGGTTCTTTGGTAAATCAAAGACCAAAGAGGAACATTATCAGGCCTGCTCGGTTTAGAGATGAAGATTTCATTACTACTTACTCATGTTACTTTGCAGCTCCATTAGATGAAGAGGAGCCATCATCATATGATGAAGCAAAAGGAGTTTGTGAGTGGGAGACCGCAATGAAGGAGGAAATGGATGCTCTTATGAAGAATGAAACTTGGCTCTACGCAATGAAGAATGTTTATTTCGGGTTTCTCGGGGTTGCACGGTCTTGGGCTAGTGCTAAGCACTATCAAGGGAGGTTTCTTTACAATTTTATACTAAATTGCATGAAAATTCTCTTTTATTATTCGGATAATTTTACTTATTAGGTATCAACGATTTAAATCGCGACAAGTTTATGTCGATTACATTAAAAAATTTATGGTGATTGACTTTTTGTGTTATTATCTTTCAGTAAAGTCTCATATCCAACAAAAGCGAAAATACTTAATTAGTGTTCGATGTCATATATGACATGAGATATGTGCAGAACCGTTCCTAGAAATATTGAGACCAGATGCGACACTAAAAATGTCTCAATTCAATTAAAAAAAAATCATCATCCAACGATAAAAACATTGAAGTAACAAAAATTAACTATAAAATATATATTTTCCGTGAAAACCCTCTTAATTCAGTAGATTGACTAAAAAATTCATTAATGTTTTTACATCTATATGTATGGAATTTGAATCTATGAGAATATCAATTAACGGAAACAAGAGATTTTCATCATGGTACAAAGAGAACCTCTCAGTTGGGTCCCGCATGTTAAAGCTAAAATTATCCGTTGTGTAATCGTCTGTGTAATAGTTCTCATAATGTGTAATAATTTATAAATCTAGACGATTAAAATATAGAAAATTTTCTAATTCCCCAATTGGATCCGAATCCAACCTTAAAAGCCCATTTCTAATTTATATTTTTTCCACATCATCAACATTTTGGTCTAAGATCCATCTTAGACTTTTTGATGAAGATACAATTAGATTCTCTCTCTGCTGTTTTACTAAACCCTACAATTTATTGTTTGGCAGTTAAATTCAACTATTATTATTACTAGATGAGAACCCGCTCGTACACCCATGTTGTATTTTTTTCAAGTATTTTGAAATTATGAATTAATCACAATTTTGTAAAAGGCTAAAAGCTAATGCATAATTAACCGTTTGTTAAATGCTATTAAAAATATTTTTAAACCAATTTGTCACACTATGGAATTAAGAGTTCACAATCACAATTCTCAGCCTCCTATATTAAGAAAAATGTAGATTATTCTAACCTTAAGTGCATGGGATCTCCTAGTCCTAGGTGACAGCTTTTAACGATTATTCTAAACAGAACCCATCACCAAAATCTACCTAATTTTATTATTGAAAATGCAAATATTAAAAGTTAGAGAATTTAGAGGAAATAGAGGTTGTTCAAGCAACCACGAAGAGGAGAGCACATCACCATTGTTGTGGTTTTACTAATCAAGCAATTAGTTTATAATCTATCAACTTTCCAACAAGCTTATCTTATTTGTTCCTTCTAAACGCATTCAGCCAGAGGTCAATAAATGCAATCTGGTTCCGCAACAGTAGTAAACAACATCGCCTGTCCTGTTCCCTCTCATGAGCTCATTCCTTCTCCTCCTCAACGACTTTCCCAATCCTTCAAAGCTAAATTCCGAGTCGTCAGGGAAGCATACGCGCATATCTTCTTCCAGCATCGTCTCGGCGGATGGGTTTCACACGGCAACAGAGATCGAACTGGCCTGATCCGATTATTAAAATTTTGTTTTCGTAGTCATGTATTTGTCCCGTCTCTTCCCGGTGCTGTTTAAAGCGTTTTCTGGTTTTTCATGGGAAATTGAGTTGATGCTTTGATGACTGAAGTAATAATTGTAGAGAGCGAGAGAGATAACGAAAGGTCAATTTTTTTTTAATAAAATGCAAAAAAAATTAAAAACTACAGTGCCACGTGTTAGCCTCTTCATTTGCCACGTGTCAGCCTCTGGAGAGTGCCGACCAACTATTATAGTATAGATTCATAAAAGTGAATTTTCATATGCATATGATATATGTACATCAAAAAGTGATATAAAAATGTAGGGGTAACAATAATTTTGATTTATATAGTTGGCTATCATCATATCAATTAGAACAACTTATATAATTATTTGATGGGCCCAATTTTCACTTATGTTTATGCCTCTTTTCTAAAAAAACTTTTTATTTATTTTGCTTTTATCATATTTATATATTATGTTATGTCAACTACACTTCACATGTGACATGGTGAGTCACGATCTCCATCGTAAAAATCATATTTTGTTTTGTTTTGGATTGGACTATATCTAAATCTAATATAACAATAATTATAATTTATATTTGAATTGACAGTACTAAACACTATTTATGTAAAATAAATTAGACTAGCCTCAAGTGAATTCGTAATTTACATAAAAGAGAATTTCAATTAAGATGCGATACAAATTGGAATCTAAACCAAACTTCAGATTGAGTTCGTAAGCCATAAATAGGAACAGTACCACAGTCAGTTTGGTGATTTAGTTGATATGTCAGAGAGATGATTCTACAACTTTATCTTTAATGCATGCAACTATTCAAAATGTCAAATTTTCAATAATGTCACACTTTTTTTTTTGTCGAGCTGTATATAGAATTGAATCGTGGATAATATTTTCTTATTGTACATGTTCACATTCATCAAGTAGTTTTCAATTTATTTTTTTGGCAAAATATATCCACATTTTGAGAATGTAAGTTTAGATTATGTCACGAGGCCTACCCACACTAATTAAAGGACCATCAACTTCATACACACTGTTGAAAGCTTTACTTGTTAAATCAATTTTTTTTTATTAACCAAGGAAATAATACCCAAACCCAAACTAATTTATGCGCTTGATAGAAATCCGAGTTTTTTTGTCACTGAAAAAGTCTAAGGATGGCCGAAGATGATTGAAATCACAGTGGAGAAACTTAAATTTTGCTATAAAAAAAAAATTTAGAGTGAATCATTTTACTACTAGCTAGACCACCACCACTTAATTGCTCGAACAAGTATTTGCAAACCAACACACGATATCTTTAAATAGACGGTATCGTCAGTAACCAAAGATGCATCCGCGCTCCCAACTAATGCAGAAGAAGTTAGCACACAAGCAAATGAAGTAGCATTACGTGTGTGACATTTTTTTTTGGGGAATTACAAATATGCTATCTTTTTTATAAAAATACAAAATCATTAGTTTTTTATTCTCTCTCAAAACCTAAATCCTAAACTCTATCGCCAAAACTATATCATAAATATAAAATAGTTAATTCAAACCCAAAAGATGTAAAAATTCAGTTAAAAAAAAAATGGCATTTTGCAAAGATTTTTAAACGATAGCGTAACTGTAAGTAGCATGTGGAATATCATAAAAAATTTTTTATTTATTTATTTGAGTTTGTAATCGTCGTATATGGTTTTCGCAATTTGACGAGTTCAAATTTTATCGAATATCTTCAATGAGAATGTGTATTTTAATAGTTTCATGCGGAAAACATCATTACGATTTTCCACCGAACCTAACCAACACATGTACATGCCTCTATGGCATGAACTAGGTTTGTTTAATGGTTGGCACTGATGATGAGAAAACAAAAATAGAAGAAAACAATGAGTAAATTTTTAACTAATCTAATATTCTCGAGAACAAATTAACTGAAAATAATATGAACACGAGATTTTTTTCAAGAATAATGGCATACATGATATTGGTGGGGCTGTGGCATGGATGTTACCACCTGAGCTAATTTTTTTATTTTTCTCTTCAAAAATTAGAATTCAAATCTTTCACATGCATTTTCAATCAATATTTGGTGGTGGGAAATGTATTCGGAAACTTAAAGCTAAGAATTTTTTTTGGATCTAACATTAAAATCCAAAAGTTGGCCGGATAAAACCGTAGTTAATACCTAAATATCTATACAGAATAAAGATATTTTGATGGAAAGAAAAAAACGTTAACATGGTAAGAAAACAATACACGTGACGATTAGTGGTTTTATATGATTTACAAAAAGAGTGAAAATTAACAGCAAATGACTAGTATATGAATGAATTGCATACCCATTCTAAAATTCATAATGGCATAGCAAAAATATTTAAGACGAATAAAAATTGTTTATAATAAATTTGAAATGTTAAAATAATGGTAGTATTAGATTAATTATTTTTAAGGTTTACTAATTATACATTCAACACATGCTACATGCACAAATATGGTGCAAATTTAGCAGTCGAACATAGTTCGGATTCAAATACGATATTTTGAAACGGAAAATTTAACTATATACACAAATTGGAACCTATGTTTTTTAAAAGCCTATTTTACTATATTGAAAAGAGACAAAGTGTTAGGAACAAAACCCTCTGATTCAAAATGAGGCGATATGGGTAATGTAGATGTGACAAAATGGGACAAAATGTTAGGGAACAAGAGACTTGAGGTCACAGTGGAAAATCCAAACATCTTGTCCAAAGAAGTTGTAAAAGACACATCAACAGAAGAAGATGCCATATCCATAAGCAAGCAAACACAAACACAAGGATTTCTCAATCTCATTCCATACATCACCGCTAAGCTAAATACATCCATCTATGTATGTATGTAACTATGTGTGTGTGGTATTTTGAGGAATGGGAGAAATAACAAATGGACAAAGGATTTTAGTATAATCTAATATATAAAGGAGACAGGAACACTAAAGGGTTATGTTTGAACATTGACGTCTCTATATCTAGACGCTTGGACAACCATTAAAGAGCGGCTATGGAATTGTCCACGTCATACTTAAAAGCTCTAGGAGATGCATACAAAAAAAAAAGCCCTATTGTTTATTTGTTTGTTTCAATAGTATAAAGGCAAATCATAAATATGTGCAAAACATAGAAGATATCTATTTACTTGTAACAGTTGTGTTTTTGTTTGGATCCCACACCAGAATGGTCAGAAGAAACATATACAGAACATGTCATTCATAGTCAACTGATTTGATTTGAATTGGAAACCAAATAAATTTATATACTATTTGAGTCAATTTATATACGCAAATATAATGGTTAAGATATTATTCATTGCATGTTCTAAAATAAAATTCAGTTCGAAATAGACCGATTTGAATCATCATCTCAAATGAATGTATTTACCATGTTATCACGTACATGAACCAATTCACTACTAAGCAATTGATTTTGAGATATTTCATTACATCTTTTATATATCATTTTTTTTTTGTCACAGACACATTTCATTTATCAGCTAAGTAAATTTTATGCAAATCGATTTGCATAGACGTGCAGACCCTTTATCTGTAAGTCGATGGACAAGGACGAACTTTGACACTCGGTGTCGAAGGTCCCTATCAAAGTTCCGGTATATATCAGATTTCTAATCCATAAATTAGGGTTTTACTTTCTACAACATTTCTAAGCCATAAACTAGGGTTACTAGACTCGATAAAGGATCAATAAAACAAAACAAGACAGATTTGGTGTAGTAGTTGGTAACAAGATAAGGAGAAAAAATCCTATTCATTTTAATATCATCATTTATTTGGGCCAAATCATTAAATGGGCCCAAAAAGGCCCAACTTATATATTCTCTGGCGCCGCCACAAAACAAGAAAACCAAAAGGCATAACCTTTCTTCTTCTTCTTCTTCTTCTTCTTCTTCTCTCTCTCTGCCGAATTTCCGCCATCGCCGATCAGTGAATTCTTCGTACATTTCTCCATCTCTAATCTTTAAATCGTCGTCAACCCACAACCCATTTTCTCACAATTTCGATTCCGTTTCCTCTAATCATCATATTGGTTGGTGAAAATCCATTCAATTTCTGATCTTTCTGTATCAATCTCTTTTTTTTTTTCCAGATTCTTCGTATTCTCTGTGTAAAGAGATATAGACAAGTTTTCGAAATGGGTTGTACTGTGAGAGAGAAGCATGTAAGAGCAAATCGGAAGATCCGATCCGTCGTGAAACCTGATTCCGATTCTTGTTGTTTACTCGAAAGGGTTTCGCGTTCGAAATCGATTATCGGTTCGAGTTTGAAAAACTTGGTTTATCATCCAGGTCTTACTGATTCTCGTCCTGGGCTTTCTTCAATTTCGAACCCTAGTGAGGGTAACATTTGGGGTTATTATACAGAAGAACAATTAGAAGAGACATTGCTTACACATTTGGATGTTATGTATAACAAAGCTATTTCAAAGCTTGTTGATTTGGGTTATGAAGAAAGTGTTGCGTTAAGAGCGGTTTTGAGTAATGGACATTGTTATGGTGCATCTGATGTCTCTGCTAATATAGTGAATAACTCGTTATCGTTTTTGAATAGCGGTAACGGTGGTGGAGGCGACGATGAATCGGAGATTGGTTTTAACGATTTGAGAGAATTGGAAGAGTATTCACTTGCTGGTATGATTTACTTGTTACAACAAGTTAAACCTAGTTTGAGTAAAGGTGATGCAATGTGGTGTTTGGTTATGAGTGAGTTACATGTTGGTAAAGCAAGTATTATGAATATCTTGAATTCTAGGGCTAATAAGGAAGATAACAAGGTAGAAGAAGCTTTTGGTTGTGGTGGTGGTAGTAGTGTAGATCTTTCGGGTTTTATGGCACCGGCGTTATGTAGATTCCATGGAGGTTGGGATTATGGTAACGGAGGCGGTCCTGAGTTTTTCGGTAACGGGTTTTCTACGAATAACGATGAGTTGAAACTGCAGAGAGGAGATTGATTGTCCGAAAAGGTTTAATCTTTCTCCGTCGATGAAAGCTTTGTTGAAGCGGAATGTTGCTGCTTTCGCTGCTGGGTTTCGTGCTAGTTAGAAGGAGATAGAGTCTGGAACTGGTGGTAATAGTACTGATATTGTACCTGTGGAGATACGTAATTCAGGGAGTGAAGAAAGTGTTAGTACGGTGTTGGAGAAGTTTCGTGATTTGAATCTTGATGATAATCTTGAATCGGTTGGTGAAGATGATAAAGACGGTGTGATAGTTAGTTTGCTTCATGAGGTTAAGGATCTTGAGAAGAAGTTAAAGGAAAGGAAAGAATGGGCTCAGAAGAAAGCAATGCAAGCTGCTCAAAAGGTTAGCGATGAACTAACCGAGCTTAAGTCATTGAATAGCGAAAGAGAAGGAATGGCACTGTTGAAAAAAGGAAAACAAGTGGTTGAAGAATCAACGGTGAAAAGATTAGCTGAATTGGATATTGCTGTTAAGGACGCTGCTAGTCAAAACGACAAGGCAAATGCGATTGTAAGAGCGCTTCAGAATCAGAACGCCGAAATACGAGCAGAGAGGGAAGGTGCTAAATTAAGTGCGTCAGAGTCGCTTAAAGCGTGCATGGAAGCATCAAAGAAGGAGAAAAAAATGCTTGAAGAAGCTTTTGGCTTGGGAGAAGCAGAAAGCGAAGTTGCAGGACGAGATTACGTCTGAGAAAGAAAAGATTAAGGCCCTCAATACGGCTTTAGCTCAGATCACACAGGACGAAAAAGAAACTGAGGTACGTTGGTTTCATGTAGTATCTTCATTTGCTCAAGATTTGGTTAGTCTTATCGTATTTTGGTTTAATGTTTCATTTGTAGGCAAAGTGGAGGCAAGAGCAGGGAGCAAAAGAGCAAGCTTTGGCTCAAGTGGAGGAGGAACAGCGTACAAAAGAAGCAACCGAGGCTCATAACAAGAGAAAGCTCGAGACTTTAAGGTTAAAGATTGAAATAGACTTCCAACGACACAAAGACGATCACCAAAGACTAGAGCAAGAACTTTCTCAGCTCAAAGCTTCTTCAGATACTGACTCAAATAACAACTCTTGGAAACCCGCAAATTCCCAAGGAGAAAACATTGCTAAGCTGCTTGAAGAACTCGATAAGCTTGAAGGATCTGTCGAGAATGAATCAGACAATGACCGAGAATGCATAATGTGTATGAAAGATGAAGTCTCTGTGGTGTTTCTTCCTTGTGCTCATCAGATTGTGTGCGGTAGTTGCAGCGATAACTTCTTCAACACCAGTGATGGAAACAAAGTCATCTGTCCTTGTTGCAGAAGTTTGGTTCAGCAGAAAATCCGAATTTTCGGAGCAACCTCGTAAAAATCGTCACCGAAACAGAGCTTTCTCTTAGGGGGTTTGGAAAGAGATCATCACAAAACTTCAGCTTTTTACTTTTATAAGTACCAAAATAAATGCTTAGCTTCTTCTTTAAAGCTTTTAACACTTAAGGGAATTTGTGTTCTTTGACAAAAACAAATTCCTTTGAGGATTATCTTCAATTTGATTTGGAAGAAATAAATCTCTTTCTACATTTTAAGTATCTTTGGCCAAATGTTTTAGGTATGGTTTTGGTTAACCAACTCGGTTTATTTCTTCTAGATTATGGTTTTGGTTGAGTTTGGTTCGGTTAAATTGGATTGGACTATTCTATGCAAAGCAATGACAACCACAAGTTCTTGAGACATAACAAGTGATGATCAATGTTTGTGTAAGTTTTCTTCTTGTGGGTTTTGTTGTGTGGCCACTATTTGCAAGAAAATGGCTTCTTGTGCCATCTCAAACACATTTAACACAATAGCCTTCAAATCTTCGAAGACAATTCAACCGTACAATGGTCTGTTCGGTTGGAACTCCGGCAAGAAATCAGACAATCTCCGGCCGCCGCAGCAACCGGCTTACCACGACGACGTTCAAATTCCTTTCTCTCTTTCATTAGTAAACAAAACCTTCCTAAAAGGTATCTAATGACTTGTTAATCTCATTTTGAGACTTTAAACTTTTTTTGTTGTTGTTAATTTACAAAATCTACATTATTTTCTTATATTATATACTAGTGTATGTCTTTATCTGAAATTCTTAAAATTCATTGACATTTTTAATTCGTTTGATTAGGAAAAGAATTAAAATGTTGCTACAAGGCAAGCATTGATGGGTTTAGTGCAACAAAGTTTCATGAACGTTGTGATTTCAAAGGTCCATGTGTTATCATAGCTTACACCAAAGACAAATCATTCAAGTTTGGTGGATTTAGTCCCGAAGGCTATAGAAGCACTGATGATTATTACGATACATTCGACGCTTTCCTATTCTATTGGCTCGATGATTCCGATGATCCAATCATCCTTTCTAAGGTTGGAGGAAGCGGGGCGGCTCTATTCGATTATGCACGAGGAGGGCCGCAATTTGGAGCTGACGGGCTTCTTATTGGACCGCCTTTAGCTCCCGTGATGGGCGGATTTGCGGGTCCGGATACAAATTCGGGGATTGGTGATTTGAGGATGGCTAAATCAAGATTGGGTTTGTCATATGCTAAAAGGAAAGATGGGAAAGAATCTATCTTTGGAGACGAGTGTAAAGCTACTCTTGATGATGTCTTAGTCTTTTGTAACCCTTATATTGCTTCTTTGTATTAAATTACAAAACCAATCTTAAAAAAGTATACCAATAATTCATTTTTATTTATGTAATTAGTAGATACATAACATTGATTATACATACTTTTGAGACCTAAAAACTTTTGAAAAGTATAGCTATAACTACTAGTTGATGGTGAATATTGTAGTTTTATATTTATAATATGCAACTATACTATGTCTATACACATAAACAAGTCTATGTATTAAACAAATGAGATTATAGTTAGAGTTCATTTTTGTTATCCAAAAACTTGATAGTTCATGACTTCATTGTTCATATGAGCTTCTGGATAATTCTCGAACATGAATGGACTCTCCATATCCCAATCGAAATTCAAATCCGCGAAGAACTCTTGCGGATATTCGAATTCAGGTAGTGCAAATTCTTGGAATCTCGAATCTTGTTCTGTTTGTGGTTGTGAATTTCCCTGCAAAAAGAAAGTAATGAAGTTTAAGAATTGAGACACAATGACATTGATGATATTAATGTTTTTGCGAGTTTTCATTTGATATATTAATACCTGAAAAGATGATTCAAAGATGATATCAGGAGAAACCAAGAGTGTGTTAATTGTGTCACAAGAACCATTTTCTTGGTAACTTTCTTGACAAGTAATCTCAACCCTATTTTCCAATGGCTCATTTGAAACTTCTGATGAGTTGGTTTCACATTTCTTCAGTGTAAGATCATTCCTCTTCAGTACACGACATAGCGCGAAATCTCCCTACATAGCGACAAAATACCAAAACGAAAATGATCAATTACTAACACATAAATCAAACTTGAATATTTTTTTCGTTTATCATATGTTTTTGCTTGATTTACGGTGTTTTCACCTTGAAATTAAGTGATCCTTGTGAAGAATCGTTGTCGCAGAGGCGATATTCATGCATTACCCACCCGGTTCTACCACCAAAGGGGGCTCGACCTAAATAAAAAACTAGGGTTTTTCGACACCCAATGAGAGAAGAAGACGAGGAAGAAGAATTACAAACAATTTTTCGATCTTTTCCCGTGGCTTTCCAGTAACCAGATTTAGTTGCTCTGTTTATCCGTAATCCGTTCTGGTATTTTCTGTCCCGTTGACAAAAGAAAAACCATTCCATATCTCGATTCGGCAAGTATGATTTCTCTACAAAGAAGCAAAAGTTTGATCTTCTTTTTACCGCGCTAATTGAAAAAAAAAGAAAAGATTATGAGCTTTTTAAAGAAAGAACATACCTGG
Organism: Draba incana; assembly: GCA_963576765.1. Taxonomy (NCBI): domain Eukaryota; kingdom Viridiplantae; phylum Streptophyta; class Magnoliopsida; order Brassicales; family Brassicaceae; genus Draba; species Draba incana. The sequence goes on from OY755208.1 coordinate 1,377,702, forward strand.
AAGTTCCCAAGGATCATACTTGTATAAATCCATTGATGGGATTATATCGAGCTCGATTGCAAGCTTTTCGTTTTTTCGGTGCAAGTAATAACTCACAAGTTCTTCATCTGTTGGGTGAAATCTAAAACCAGGTGGTAAAAATGATCCCACCATCTTGTTTTCTATAATTTCTTCAAATGATTCTCTTAGATACTAAAAGGTTCATAACAGAATGGAACCACTTATGTAGTGTTTCTTAAGACCCAAGGAACTATACCAAACTGAATTTTGACTAGGGTTTTGGTTTTTCTCTTTGGGAAAACTAAAGAAAAAGATTGAAGTTTGGAAAGTTGATGATGCTAAAACTTAGAGGAAGAGGGAAAACCCGTTTGGTTGGGGATTGTACATATATAGCATAAGAAAAAGCTTAAAGGTAAAATTAAAGTATTAACACAAACTTAAGTATAGTTTAGTGGTGCTATAACTATATAAAATAGTCGTAATATAATATAGGTTTAGGTTTTACATTTGTTTATGATAAAATAGTTCAGACCGAAAGTTTTTGAACGATTACTTGTCTGAAACGTCCCACAAATTCCACAACAAATGGCCCACCTGAACCAAAATAAAGCTTCAGTTTGTAGTTCACACACTAACTTAAAAATTTGTTGGCATTTGTCATTTATACATTTAGATACCTTTTTGGATATAGAGATCTTGTTGTTTCTATGATCCATATCTATAGCTCATTAATTGTTATAGAGATCACATTTTCATCTCTCAACCAATAATCCAAATTGTTTGAGAGATGAAAATGTGAATACGAGTCAGAATATGGTCAATTTAGCTTTACATGCATCCACCTCATGGTGAGTTGGAAAATATACTCATTAATTGTATGTTGATTAAGCAACTTGCCTATGCCATCAAATATAACCCCCATTAGTAAAAAACCTTTAAAATCTTTCGGGGTGATTGATTTCGGCTGTAGCTGTAAAATAATTGCTGTAGAATTTTTGCTGTAAGTGTTTTGGCTGTAGCTGTATACTATTTTTTGCTGCAGATTTTTTTTGCTTCAGATTTTTTTGCTGTAAATTTAGAAGTTGTAGCTGTAAGTTTTTAGCTGTAACTATTATAAAATAAAATATGATTGGTAAGTATACAATATGTGATGTAGTTTTAATTAAATTAGTTGATGCATATAAAAATTGTTATAATTTAGAAATTTATTGCTTCTTTTACCATATAAAATAAATCCAACAAAAACCTTAAGTAAATAAAAAAGTAACGTGTAAAATTATGTTATTTTCAATGCAATAAATAACAAAACTTTAAATTAGTTATAAATGGACATAATTTACATAAAAAAATTAAAATTGTCATTCTAAAATTAAATACTTACAGTAAATATATCTAAAATATAAAAAATACTTGAGTGATTGACAAAATAATTCATAATAAATTTAATTTCACCTATTCCATAGATTCATTTCAATCTTATTTTGGGATCCTCTATATATATTTTTCCGATATCTTTTATGATTTTTTAACTAAACAACTATAATAAAAAAAAGTCTAACGTTTTGTTTTCAAAATTATGAAATATTTGTGTGATTTCTTAAACACTTACAACTCAATATATAGGGCTGTAGGATTTTATATGTAATAGGCAACAAAAGTGTTTTAAAAACAACTTGGGCTGCAACTTAGAAAACTAAAGCTAAAGCATGATTGGTTAAAAAAATTGTAGATTATGATTTGAAGAATTAAAGCTACAACATGATTGGTAAACAAATAATACTTTAGAAAAAATTAATATTGTAGACAACAATTAAAGCCCAACTAATCACCCCCTTAATCTATTATTTCTTTATATCCGCGTTGTTCACTTTTTGAATGCATAACCAAACACTACTCGTTTGCTTTATTGTTGAATTCACATTGTTATAATTATAATAATATACAGAGTATATCTAAATAAGATGTACTCGTATAATACATCAAGACCTTCCAGAAGTCTTAATCCAAGACGAATGACGTATGCCATGACATCATCAAAGTGTCGGCACCATAGGATTGCGACACGTGGCAACGCATAGCTAATCAAAATGTCGGCACCATAAGGATACGACACGTAGCGCACGCAACAAAGTCTCCTTCACTCTATAAATACCCAAGCCGGGCATCAGAAGGAGGACACAAGCATTCCCCGCACAACTCTCTCACCTCTCTCTAAAAAACTCTCAAATCCTTTTTGTAATCTTTTCAAGTTTTAAGTTTTAAATTTTCAAATCTTTTGTAATCTTACAAGTTTCATTAAAAGTTCAAATCCTTAACCATCAACCGTGCAAAGTAATTTTAAATTTATAAAATAAGTTACTGTAGCAAGAACAAATGGTATCAGTAAGCTAAAAATCCTTTTAGAAAACAAACGAATAATTTTGCCTAATTTTCAAAAAAGATTTTCAAGAAGTTTTCCAAGTTTTATTCTAAATATTAAACTTTTCTCGAATAAAATCTTACATCTTGAAGACGTCAAGCCTCATGGTGTTCCAGGCAGCAAGCCCTGCAAGAAGGCAGTAAGACCGTTGGTAAACCAGCAGCCGCGTCCTAAAGGAACTGGTAAGACTCTATCTGAAAATGAGTTTAATTTAGAATAAAATCATGGCAGCTTCTATTAGAAAGTTTTTTAAAAATAATCATGCCTCTACTTCTTCATCTCGTGCACCTATTAATTCAAGAGAAATTATGACAAAAATAACATCATTTGACCAAGATATTTCAAAAAATCATTTACCTAGCATAGATACACCCAGTATATATCAAATCGGAAAATTTGAATTCAGAACTGGATATTCAATAAAAGATCATGAAGAAAGCCTATCTTTAAAAGATGAATTCGAAGAGATACAATTATTATCAAAGATAGCCTTAAACTATTATAAGCAAAGATATAATTATATCCATTTTGGACTCGTTCAAGTAGCTATTAAACCCTTAACCAGAATTGGTATTGATTCCCCAATACTAATGCTACTAAGGGACAAAACCCTACTAAAATTTGAAGATTCGCTCCTCGGAGCAGTTAAGTCTAACTTATGTAACGGGGCAGTCTATTTCAATTGTGCTCCTAATTATCAAGTAAGCCTAAATGATCCAACAATACTAAACACTTTAGTGTTAAATGTCCATCTTCCAGAAATTAAATTTCAACCGGACCGACATGGATATTTATTACTATATAAAATCTATTTTAAATTATCAACTTCTGAATTTAATCCAAGATGTCTACTACAAGACAATAAAGGAGAAACTACAATATTAGCAGTTTATAGTAATGATACTCCAACAGCCACTTATACACCTAAGCAATTAAACTGGAATGAAATAACCATCCCGGATCAATGGAAAATTGATATTACTCAACCACCGAGAAATATTGAACAAAAAAATATCTCACAAATAATAGAACAAAGAGATGGAAAAATATTATTAAAATTCAGATCTTTTAGAGAACCACCTCCACCAAGGATCAGCGAATATAATTCAAGAGCTTCCTTTTCTGAATACCGTACTAGACAATCTAGTGTTGACTCAGAAACTGAAAGCATAAATCAAAATGAAAACCAAAATCATCAAAATGATAACCAAGATTATCAAAATCAAGATAATAACCAAAATCATAACGTTAGGTTTAAAGCTCCTATAGCTACACCAGAAACAAAGCCATTTCCAACATCACCTACTCAATCAGACTTTATAAATGTCATACTAAAGGAATATAAAATTAATAAAAAATATATAAAAGAAAATTTTTATTCAAAAGAAAATGAAGAAAAAAGAAGTTGGTATTTCAAAACATTTTCTAAACAACAAACTACTGAAATTAGAGAAAAATGGTATGAATGTATGCATTTAAAGCAAGTAGATATTCCATTCTTTATATGGTTTGAAACGTATTCAAAAACCCATAACATTAATTATCCATTTAGGACAATTAATGCTAGTTCTACTTTGACCCAAACATGGGAAACAGTAGACGGATTAAGAACTAAATCAATTCATCCACCTTTAAGAGACCTAAAAATAGAAACTCATAATAGACAAGTAGTAGCTACACCCTCTAAAACCGGGGCTAACAAGGAAGATAAAGATCCGGTAAGTATGCAAGATATTAAAGCAATATATCAACAAAACAATTATCAAAGTCAAATATTACATACAATCTCTAAACAAGTAGATTATATAGACAATAGATTGTATAGTCAAGAAAACACTAAATCAGACCTTTATGAATCTATGCAACATCCTTTCTCCTCATTAACAACACCAATATTTAAACCAGCTGATAGACAAGTCAAATTTCCTGAAGATAAAATTTTAAGGTCAATAGCAATTAGACTTAATAGCCTAGATAAAGAAAAAGGAATCAATATAATAGATGAAAATGATAACGAATCCATACAATCTTCTATACAATCTGAAAATGAAAATCAAGAAATAAATCGAATAAGAAATAGGACAATGAGGTCTAATAGACCATACTATCCTAGACATACGCATCCAGATTTATTATTTGAAGAAGACCATAAATATTCCCATAACGTATATACTGGAAACGGTATACACGAATGGAATATTGATGGACGATCTGAATATGAAGTAATGAAATTATTACAAGAAATGGGCATGGCAGCCTTAGCTTATAGAGCAACTAATGAGGATTATAGTGAAAAACAAGTATGCGTTATGTTAATAACCGGATTTACCGGAGCATTAAAATATTGGTGGGATAACTCTTTGGATAGACATATTCAAGATTCAATCATAAATCATGTTGAAACCATAAGAACGACAGATCTAGATGGTTTCACAGAAGAAACTGAAAGGGAAAATGGTGTAGAAGTGCTAATCCACACCATAACAATGCATTTTCTAGGAAATCCTGCAGAAGAATTAAAAAGTAAAAAAATTATATTAACAAACCTAAGATGCCCAACCTTAGGAGATTTTAAATGGTATAAAGATGTTTTTGTAGCAAACATATTTCAACGAATAGACTGTAATCAACCTTTCTGGAAAGAACGGTTTATCTCAGGATTGCCAACTTTCTTAGCAGAAAAAATAACCAATAAGTTAAAAGAATTAGCGGGTGGACAACCTATACCGTGGCAAAACATAACTTATGGTCAATTATTTGCATTTATTAAAAAAGAAGGATTGTCCATATGTCAAGAACAAAAAGATAAAAAACGTAACGACAAATTTAAGTTTAAAATATCCATGGGTTCATTCTGTGAACAATATGGTTATGAAAAATTTAATCCACCATCTAGAATCAAAAGGATAAAATATAGACAAAGAAAATCTAATAACCTTAAATATCATCAAAGAAACGAAAATTACAATAAAAAACCCAATAATCAATATTATTCAAAAAATCAAAGATATTCCAAAAATAAAAAATTCAATTCGAACAAACAAAAAATAGTATGTTGGAATTGCAAGAGACCTGGACATAGATCCACAGAATGTAAAATGAAGAAGAAAATAAATGAGATATTTCAAGATCAACCTGACATACAAGAAAAATTAACAAAACTTTTAATTTCAGAATCAGAACATTCAGAAGATACTGATAGTAATTACTCAATAAACGAAGTAGAAAATTCAAGTGACTCTTCCGAAGAATCACAAGAATTATCAGATAATCTATGTAATTGTAAAATAATTAATGTTATAACAAAAGAAAGCGATAAACAATTCTTATTAGACATAATAGATAAAATAGATAATCCATAAACAAAAAAGGAATATTTAATAAAATTAAAAGATATAGTATATCAAGAAAAACAAATATCTACTCCACAACCTTTTAGTCTCAATAAAATATTTGAAAAATACCCAACTCAAAGTTTGTTTAAGCAAGTAACAACGGGAGAACTACAAAATGAAATTAAACAAATCAAAGCACAAATTAAAGAGTTACAAGCATCGATAAATCAACAAGAATTAAATCAATTACAAACTAATGCAAGACTTTCTTTAATTGAATCAAAAAATCAAGCATCATCAAGTAATCAAAACATAGAAAGTCATAATAATGTAGAACCACAAGAAGACGAAGATTATATTCAAACAATAGAAAAAATCAATTATCAAAAATGGTATATAACTATCAACTTGCATATAAGCCATGATTTTAAATTAAACATAATCGCATTAGTAGATACCGGAGCAGATTTTAACTGCATCCGAGAAGGAATAATACCAACAAAGTATTATGAGAAAACTACTGAACGTCTTAGTGGCGCAGGTGGTGATAGACTCAAAGTACAATATAAATTACCATGCGCAAAATTTGTAACCAAGGTTATTGTTTTAAAAACCAATTTATTTTAGTAAAAAACTTATCACAAGAAGTGATATTAGGAACTCCTTTCATTACTCAAATTTATCCATTCAAAGCAACCGAAATAGGTTTGGTAACTAAAGTAGTAGGAACTAAATTATCTTTTGACTTTTTATCCCCCATGAAAACAAAAGAAATACTAAATCTCCAACATAATACAATACATAAAACAATAAACTTAATAAAAGGAAAACAAAATCATATACAACACTTACAAGAAGAAATAACATATAAGAAAATAGAAGAACAACTAGCAACACAATATGTAATAGAAAAAATAAAAGCTATTGAAAAAGATTTGCTCGATCAAGTATGTTCGGATCTACCCAATGCATTTTGGGAAAGAAAACAACATACTGTCGAACTCCCATATATAAAGGAATTTAGTGAGAAAAATATACTCACTAAAGCACGCCCCATCCAAATGAACAAAGAATTACTAGAAACTTGTAAACAAGAAATAAATGATTTATTAAAAAAGAAATTAATAAGGCCGTCCAAATCACCTTGGAGTTGTTCAGCCTTTTATGTAAATAATCAAGCCGAAAAGGAACGTGGAGTCCCACGATTAGTTATCAATTATAAACCACTTAACGATGTACTACAATGGATTAGATATCCGATACCCAATAAAAGAGATTTATTAAAAAGACTTTACAATGCAAAAATATATTCAAAATTTGATATGAAAAGTGGATTCTGGCAAATCCAAATTAAAGAACAAGACAAATACAAAACAACATTCACGGTACCATTCGGACATTACGAATGGAATGTAATGCCTTTTGGACTTAAAAATGCACCCTCAGAATTTCAAAACATAATGAATGATATATTTAATAATTATACGAAATTTACAATTGTATACATCGATGATGTACTCGTCTATTCAACATCAATAGATCAACACATTAGCCACATAAATACGTTCCTAAACATAGTCAAAAAACATGGTTTAGTTATATCAGCTAAATATTGGTGTTGTTAATGAGGAGAAAGGATGTTGCATAGATTCATAAAGGTCTGATTTAGTGTTTTCTTGACTATACAATCTATTGTCTATATAATCTACTTGTTTAGAGATTGTATGTAATATTTGACTTTGATAATTGTTTTGTTGATATATTGCTTTAATATCTTGCATACTTACCGGATCTTTATCTTCCTTGTTAGCCCCGGTTTTAAAGGGTGTAGCTACTACTTGTCTATTATGAGTTTCTATTTTTAGGTCTCTTAAAGGTGGATGAATTGATTTAGTTCTTAATCCGTCTACTGTTTCCCATGTTTGGGTCAAAGTAGAACTAGCATTAATTGTCCTAAATGGATAATTAATGTTATGGGTTTTTGAATACGTTTCAAACCATATAAAGAATGGAATATCTACTTGCTTTAAATGCATACATTCATACCATTTTTCTCTAATTTCAGTAGTTTGTTGTTTAGAAAATGTTTTGAAATACCAACTTCTTTTTTCTTCATTTTCTTTTGAATAAAAATTTTCTTTTATATATTTTTTATTAATTTTATATTCCTTTAGTATGACATTTATAAAGTCTGATTGAGTAGGTGATGTTGGAAATGGCTTTGTTTCTGGTGTAGCTATAGGAGCTTTAAACCTAACGTTATGATTTTGGTTATTATCTTGATTTTGATAATCTTGGTTATCATTTTGATGATTTTGGTTTTCATTTTGATTTATGCTTTCAGTTTCTGAGTCAACACTAGATTGTCTAGTACGGTATTCAGAAAAGGAAGCTCTTGAATTATATTCGCTGATCCTTGGTGGAGGTGGTTCTCTAAAAGATCTGAATTTTAATAATATTTTTCCATCTCTTTGTTCTATTATTTGTGAGATATTTTTTTGTTCAATATTTCTCGGTGGTTGAGTAATATCAATTTTCCATTGATCCGGGATGGTTATTTCATTCCAGTTTAATTGCTTAGGTGTATAAGTGGCTGTTGGAGTATCATTACTATAAACTGCTAATATTGTAGTTTCTCCTTTATTGTCTTGTAGTAGACATCTTGGATTAAATTCAGAAGTTGATAATTTAAAATAGATTTTATATAGTAATAAATATCCATGTCGGTCCGGTTGAAATTTAATTTCTGGAAGATGGACATTTAACACTAAAGTGTTTAGTATTGTTGGATCATTTAGGCTTACTTGATAATTAGGAGCACAATTGAAATAGACTGCCCCGTTACATAAGTTAGACTTAACTGCTCCGAGGAGCGAATCTTCAAATTTTAGTAGGGTTTTGTCCCTTAGTAGCATTAGTATTGGGGAATCAATACCAATTCTGGTTAAGGGTTTAATAGCTACTTGAACGAGTCCAAAATGGATATAATTATATCTTTGCTTATAATAGTTTAAGGCTATCTTTGATAATAATTGTATCTCTTCGAATTCATCTTTTAAAGATAGGCTTTCTTCATGATCTTTTATTGAATATCCAGTTCTGAATTCAAATTTTCCGATTTGATATATACTGGGTGTATCTATGCTAGGTAAATGATTTTTTGAAATATCTTGGTCAAATGATGTTATTTTTGTCATAATTTCTCTTGAATTAATAGGTGCACGAGATGAAGAAGTAGAGGCATGATTATTTTTAAAAAACTTTCTAATAGAAGCTGCCATGATTTTATTCTAAATTAAACTCATTTTCAGATAGAGTCTTACCAGTTCCTTTAGGACGCGGCTGCTGGTTTACCAACGGTCTTACTGCCTTCTTGCAGGGCTTGCTGCCTGGAACACCATGAGGCTTGACGTCTTCAAGATGTAAGATTTTATTCGAGAAAAGTTTAATATTTAGAATAAAACTTGGAAAACTTCTTGAAAATCTTTTTTGAAAATTAGGCAAAATTATTCGTTTGTTTTCTAAAAGGATTTTTAGCTTACTGATACCATTTGTTCTTGCTACAGTAACTTATTTTATAAATTTAAAATTACTTTGCACGGTTGATGGTTAAGGATTTGAACTTTTAATGAAACTTGTAAGATTACAAAAGATTTGAAAATTTAAAACTTAAAACTTGAAAAGATTACAAAAAGGATTTGAGAGTTTTTTAGAGAGAGGTGAGAGAGTTGTGCGGGGAATGCTTGTTGGTTACTTCACCAAATGGACATCTACAAGGACAAAAAGATGATATCTTGACACCCATAATTTAATCGTGCGAAATATTTGTTCAAAACAGCAAACACACACATATAGATTATAACATTTTCTTTGATATAAGTTTCAAAAAGAAAAACATTTTCTTTGATTTCATATATAACAATTATATATTCTAGTCGATGTAATAAATTTCAAGAATCATGCAACTCTTATATCTGATTATTATATAAATACTGATAATTTATCAACTTATATGTCTGAATCAAATGTTATTATACAATTTATATTTGAATAAAAAGGTTATTGTTTCCGAAAGTTAGTTATGAGTGACGAAGCTAAAGTTAATGGCTTCTCTTTAGGCTATTATTCTCATTGTACATCTTTTTATTAGTTGCTAATTTTTTTTAAATATTATTCAATTTAGATAAACTATTGTGGAATCTCATTAGTTTAGTAATTGATCAAATGTTCATACGTTAGATATACAAACATATAAATCAGTCGAAACATGTATGACGATAAATTTTTAGCATAATGCAAATATAGTTGTTTATCGTATCTTTTCTGTGTTAATAGTAAAACTGTCCACTAGAATGTCGAAATTAAAGAGAAGTAATATTCTTTCATAGTAAATGATAAAATCGGTGATATTGATGAGATTTTTCCGATCATGTGTAAAATAATGGGAAATTAGCATAGATAATACTTATTGCACTAATAATTGAGAATCTAACATGACCTAAATTATAATTAGGAAAATAACATAAAGCATATCTAGAATGACCATTTTAATCTTATTCAGTTACATGATAAATAGACCACTATATTTTGATCTTATAGCTGACTATTCGCAAATAGTCCACTATTCGCAGATAAACATTAAAGAAAAAAAATGAATAGCTGACTATGCATTTATAAGTAATTGACTATAATCATAGTGAATTAATCACAAAATGAACTATATAACTAGAATATCAAACACTCTTTTACATAGACAATGTTTTACATAGTCAACTATATTTTGATATGATAGTTGGCTATTCGCACTTAAATATTTAAAAATAAAACTGAACAGCTGACCATGCATGAATAAATAGTCAACTATAATCATAATAAATTAGTCATAGAGTGAACTATATTACAACTAAGAATAGCAAATACTCATTTACATAACCAATGTGTTACATAGTCAACTATTATGATATGAACCGATAGCCAACTATCTATACTTAATCAGATCATTAAGAATATTTTGGTCAATTCGTTTTAACTGGATGTTACTTACCTAAATTCTATTTACAACATGTTATATACCTAATTAAAGCCTCCCAAACTACTATACACCTAATTAACCTAAAATGATCCTCCTACCTACCTATAAACCAAAAAGTGTCTCCGACAAGAAAATAATAATAATATTAACGAATGGGTCAAATGGGCCTATTAAATAAGCCCGTTTAGCCCAAACTAGCCTTGTAAAGGAAGATAAATAGAAGAAAAAAATAGAGGAAAAAAAAAAACTGAAAATTCCATTTGAGAAGAACTGATCGGAATCGAATCGCTGCAAAAGAGAATCCATTAATGGCGGCTGCTGCTACAGTTCTTAGTCGCTTATCGTTAATCCCAAATCTATCCTCTAAACCAAAATCAAAATCGAATAGAAGAACAACTTCAACAAGTGTCTCTGTTCGAGCTCAAGCTTCATTCTCAGATCCTTTCGTGCTTCATTTAGCAGAATCACTCGAAGACTCTCTATCTCCTTCTCCTTCGTCGTCGTCTCTCCAAAGAATCAGAGACTCTTCAGCTGAAACCCTTTTATCTACACCATGGCCATCTCGAAAAGACGAGCCTTTCCGATTCACCGATACATCGTTCATACGATATTCCCAAATCGAACCGGTTTCGACCCAACAACGAAATTCTGAGATTTTGAACAATCTGAGTGAAACCCATTTTCCAAACGCAGTGATTATCGATGGGTTCGTGTCGAATTTGACGATTGGTGAATCAGATTTGCCTGATGGGGTTTACTTCGGAAGCTTCTCCGGTTTACCTGAAGAATTAACGAACCGGGTTTCTGAATTCATCGGTGATTTCGATTCCGGTGATCTGTTTTGGTCGATTAATGGTATAGGAGCACCGGAATTGACTGTGATTTATGTTCCGGCTGGATGTAAGGTAGAGAACCCGATCTTTTTGAGTTATTTCGCCGGAGAAACCGGTGATCAGGAATCAAAACGGTTACCCGTATCGAATCCTAGGGTTTTTGTGTTAGTAGAGGAAGGAGGAGAGATTGGTATAGTTGAGGAATTTGTGTGTAAAGATGAACAAGGGTTTTATTGGACAAATCCAGTATTGGAAGTTGTTGTTCTAAAGAATGCAAAAGTTAAGCATTCTTATTTGCAGAAAGAATCCATGGCTTCTGCTCATATCAAGTGGAGTTTCGTCAGACAGGTGAATTGTTGTCTTATCAGTTAAAAAATGGTATCTTTGATTTTGAATTGTTGAAGAACAAGCAAAATCTTAGTTTACTTGAGGTTGGGTTTTGTTATTGTCTTGGTGTGCATATAGCTTATGGTTTAGATTAGTGTTGAATGTTTTGGTATCAATCAAGTATGAAATCAGAGATTTTTGTGTCTCTTAGTTTAGTATTTTTTGTGTTGTTTGAGCTGGAAAAGTTGTAATCTTTATGATTGAATTGTTGAGGAGGATGATTACTAGTTTTAGTTTCAGTCTTTTCTTGTTCTATTCTCGTTTAATCGGTTAAAGTACGAAAATCGGAATGTTTTATGTTGAATAGTTGATGTGATGATTTCTGCAGGAGGCAGAGAGTGAGTATGAGCTTGTAGAAGTGAGTACGGGCGGGAGATTGGGGAGACACAATCTCCATGTGCAGCAGCTCGGCCCTGATACGCTCACCGAGCTAACCACGTTTCATATGTGTGTCAACGAGCAGACTCTCGATCTCCATAGTAAAATTATCTTAGACCATCCTCGAGGCTCTTCTCGGCAGCTCCATAAATGTATTGTCGCTCATTCCTCTGGTCAAGCTGTTTTCGATGGCAATGTCCGAGTTAACAAGTAAGCTCTCAATTTCCCCAATCCTGTTTTCGGTTTTGTTTCGATCTTCCGATTTAGGATTATCTGTTTTCTTGATTTTTTCCGATATTAGGATTTCGGTTTTGGTTCGAGTCGGTTTAAATTCTGTTATGATATGTATGTAGATTGGCTCAACAGACGAACGCGGGACAACTAACTCGGAGTCTTCTTTTGAAACCTCGAGCAACCGTGAACATAAAACCGAATCTTCAGATCATTGCGGATGATGTGAAATGCTCGCACGGTGCTGCGATTAGCGATCTTGAAGAAGACCAATTGTTCTATTTCCAAGCTCGTGGGATCGATTTAGAGACCGCAAGAAGAGCTCTCATATCTTCTTTCGGAGCGGAAGTGATCGAGAGGTTTCCGAATCGGGAAATCCGCGACCAAGCCAGGAATCACGTTAAAGGCTTGCTCTGATCTTAAATCTCCGGCAAGAAGAGAATTTTTGTCTTATGATCTTATAACCATTCGCGTTGTATTCACGCTCCGCTTCTGCGCGTGCGATTCATCCATTACCCTACTCGGCCCATCTGTCTCAGGTCGGCCCATTTTATGTAAAAACAACGAACTGTTGGCTTCTATGTGAGCGAAACAACTTGCATTTTATAAAAAACGTTATACAGTTGGTGTTTGTATACGCAAAACGACGTGATTTTTGAAACGGCGAAGATTCGAGTTCTCAGTGAGTAAAACTACACGCTTTGTTTTTGAAATCTGATAAAACAAAGAAAACGCTTGATTTTTTATGCCGCCTTCATTTTTGGCCTCCATCAACGTCGGAGACTCTCACCGTCTTTTTTTCCGCTGTCGCCGGTGAAATCACTCCGATAGATCCCACCGTGAACTCTCGCGCCCACGGGTAGCTTCGAATACAGTCATCTCATCTCCTAAATCTTCTCACTCTGTAAGCTTCGAGAAACCCAGACCTTAATTACCTAAATCTAGGGTTCTTAACTTGTTCTCTTCGCTTGATGATTCCATATATCTGAGAGTTTGTTGCATACGATAATCGACGCTCGTGTGGCTAGATAGTTAGACTAATTAGAGTATTGATGTGAAATTGGTGGTGTTGCTTTGTTATCCTAATGCAGTGACAATGGCGAGCAATGATTTAAAGACCTGGGTCTCGGATAAGCTGATGGTGCTACTTGGATATTCTCAAGCAGCTGTTGTTAACTATCTCATTGCAATGGGTAATTTGATAATTCAATTTTGGATTAATGGAGCTTATGAAGAAGTTTTGGTTACTCTCCTTATGATTTACAAATTGGGTTTATCTATCTTCTTGCAGCTAAGAAGACAAAATCACCAGCTGCACTTGTGGGCGAGTTGGTGGATTACGGGTTTTCTTCATCTAGTGATACTCGTATGTTTGCGGAAGAAATCTTTGCCAGAGTTCCCCGTAAAGTTGCTGTTGTTAATGTGAGTTTCTCATTGAGCTTGTGTAAACGTTTTTGCTCCTGTGCTAGTTTAAAGCTTTTGGAAGTAGAGGTATATAAGCATAGTTGATTTCGTTCTCGTCTTTATTAGCTCTACCAACAACAAGAAGCAGAGGCAGCAATGCTGGTTAGGAAGCAAAAGACATATGCTCTTTTAGATGCTGATGATGATGAAGATGAAGTTGTTGTGGAGAAAAAACCTTCTGCTTCTGAATCTAGAAAGTCAGATAAGGGCAAGAAAAGGTTTAGAAAGAAAAGTGGGCAGTCAGATGACGATGATGACGAGGTATAGTTTCCTTTCCTCACTGACTGATTCCAGTTTCTTTTTTGCTTGGCGTCTCTTCTGATAAATTTCCGACCATTAATGCAGGAGCCTGTTAGAGAGGACGATAGACAGGTTAGGAGAAAAGTTTCTGAAGACGAGGATGATGGTTCTGAGGTATATCCGGATACTCTCTCAGGGTCTTTGTATTCCAACTGTTTTTGGGGTCTTGCTCTTTTGTTATGGAAATCCAGTAACTAGGATGTGTTCTGTAGATATGTATGGATAAAACCTGTGATTTTATAATTGTTTTGTTGACGATTTGCTTTGATCTTGTACACGGCACAGTCAGAAGAGGAAATGCTGCGTGACCAAAAGGAGAGGGAAGAACTGGAGCAGCATTTAAAAGATCGTGATATTGCAAGAACAAGAAAGGTATGTCTCAATACGATCCTTGGTATGCTTTTCCTGTTTTGTGCTCCGAATAGGTCTTGTCGGTATACCCAACGAGTGGCTAAGTATTGTTGACAATTATGTACAAGTTCTAAGTGGATGAGTTTTGTCGCAATTCGTAACAGGAAAACCTAGCTTCATTTGAGTAGGGAAATGAATTAAGCAAAAGCATACACGTTTAAACAAATTTCTCTTACCGGACGAGAAGTATGTTGTTATTATAGGTCACTTGTGTATTCTGTACATTTGAAAGACTGTGACATACTGACTAATTCCTTTCGTTTGTTTAATGATCAGTTAACGGAGCAAAAATTGTCAAAGAAAGAACAAGGTATGTATGAACATATAGTAGCATTTCTTTGTTTCATTATGATCTAGATATAAGTCTTTTTAGGCCTGACAGTCTCACTTTGGTATTTTTTTCCACAAAACAGAAGAGGCTGTTCGAAGAGCAAATGCTTTGGAGAAGGATGATTTATACTCCTTAAGGTAATGAAACTTTTTTTTTTATGTGTTTGTGATGATATCTCTTTGACAAAGAGAAGGTAATAGAATGAAGTATAGTTGCCTACTATGATTGACAAGAACAATAGTCAATAATGTACCTTTGTGTCATTTGTTTAGTCCCGCCATTGAGATATTATATAACGTTGCAAATTTCTTTTCTAGTTACCAATTTTATAGAATTTATCAACCACCTCTTCGATAATAACTCTTGACGGTGTTCCTACTTGTATAAATTATCTCTTTGGAGGCTGTTTCATGTTTACCATGTTATTGATTATCTTTTGTGGGGTCTAATGCAGGAAAGTCTCGAGACAAGAATATTTGAAGAAGAGGGAACAGAAGAAACTGGAAGAACTAAGGTACATCACATATACATTTTTGCACTCTGATTTTTTGTATTGTTGATCTCTTCTCTTTAATTGAGTTTTCACGTGTCCTCCTTTTCTCCACAGGGATGAGATTGAAGATGAACACTATCTCTTTGGAAATGAAAAGCTGACTGAAACAGAGCTTCGTGAGTTTAGGTAATTGTTATCTAGGTGATTGTTGCTATTGCCAACATCTATCTGATGCAACTTGCTTGTTTTAACGAGTAAAAGATTATCCTTTGTGATTTGTTCATATGTTTTTCTTTTTCCAATTTTAAACTTATTTGGTGCTATTTATATAAGAAGGTATGTTTAGTTGTGGCTAATTAAGCTTGGGTTGATCTGTTATCTTTGATAGATACAAGAAAGAGCTTTATGACCTCGTGAAGAAAAGAACACAAGATGAAGATACTGTCGATGAGGTATTGTTTGCATCTTGCTGGACCCTTCTCCCTCCTGGCTCTTTAGAATTTTTATATATCTAACACATCTCTCTCTCTTACACTTCAGTATAGAATTCCAGATGCGTATGATCAAGACGGGGGTGTTGATCAGGAGAAGAGGTTTGCTGTTGCTGTACAACGATACAGGTGAGTTGACAAAGAGAGCTTTGCTAGTGATCCAACATATTGCAACCTGCTTGCAATATCTATCTTTACTATTTTGCAAAATCCGTACGGGCGTTCTAAATCCCCTTTTTTTATTTAGGGACCTGGATGCAACGGAGAAAATGAATCCATTTGCAGAGCAAGAAGCTTGGGAGGACCATCAGATTGGTAATTTCTGCTTTAACTTGATTACCGTTGATCAGTCTTGTTTTTACTACCCACTTATTCAAGTGACATTGTTTTTTCTTATGCTGATTTAAATGACATTGTTTTACAGGTAAAGCAACATTGAAATTTGGTGCAAAGAATAAGAAAGCCTCAGACGATTATCAGTAAGATCTGCTACATATTTGTTCTTGTAGTTTTATTCTACTGCTATAAAATATGTTTATTTCGTTTGAGTAAGAGTCTTGGTTAGTTTCTTAGACTTGGATCAGTGATCTGAGGATTCTAAGGTGTATTTTTTTCCCTTGCAGGTTTGTTTTTGAGGACCAAATAAATTTCATAAAGGAATCTGTGATGGCTGGTGAAAATGTATTGCCTATGATAATTTATATTAAACCTGATGCCACCTTCTGTCATATGCTGAGTTGTAGCCGACTGCTTGTTTTTTCATGCAGTATGAAGATGATGATATGCATGCGAAAGAAGCTCAAGATTTGGCAGAGAAATCAGCTTTAGAGCAACTTCAGGTCCTATCTTTTTCTTTCCCCGTCCCATTAACTCTGTTTGTCAAACTCAATCACCAGATCATCTTTCTTTTTTTGTATGTTTGTTTGAATTAATATCTGTAGCAGAAACCAAAGTTTATTCTGACATGTTCTTGCATCTGTTTGTTTGTGAATCAGGAGGTCAGAAGAAGTCTGCCAATTTACGCATATCGTGAGCAGCTTCTTAAGGCTGTGGAAGAGCATCAGGTGATTCTAGCTCTCATATTTTTTTCCTTTTAGTTTACGGATTGCAACATTCCGATTTCAAAAGAAAAGGTTTAAATTTTCGAAACCGGCTAATAACAGACGAGAAGCTCGCTTTTCCAGTCCCTATCAACAGAACCATATTCTCCAGATATAAGATATGACTATGTGTAACTGATACAAAATCAACAGCAAAGAAAGTAATTCTCAATGAAAGCATGCATCAGAGCATCAGATTTCAGTGTCATGATGAAATTGAGCACAATATTTTTTAATATAGTTTCTTTTGTTTTCATCTACTACATGTAACTGAAATTTGAAACCCTTTTGCTTTCATATTGATTTGAATTTATTAGGTTCTTGTTATTGTGGGAGACACTGGCTCAGGCAAGACTACACAAATACCACAATATCTCCATGAAGCTGGTTACACTAAGCGGGGAAAGGTACAACCTACCACTTGCCCTGAATTTGCAGCATTAATTAAACACACATGTTTCCTTCAAAAGGATCTGTTAGCGTAGAAGTCATCAACAAATTGGTGTGATATCCTTTAGTTGAGAGCTGATAGTTTGTTGGGAACGAACTTAACCATTCCTTATATAGCTGTGAAGTTGTCCCTTTTTTTTTAATCTAGATGCTAATAAGTTTAAGGTGTAGTTGCATATAGGAAGAAGGCCTTTGTTCATGAAATTTGTGGTTGGATGGGCTCAATAGTATATCGTGGCTGGTAAAGTAGCTACTTTTCAAATAAAGTACCATAATGAGTTTCTACTATATTTCAGGTTGGTTGTACACAGCCCCGGAGAGTTGCAGCTATGAGTGTTGCTGCCCGTGTGGCTCAGGAGATGGGTGTCAAACTTGGACATGAGGTATGTTGGCTTCTTTTGTCTTTTCTGCTGGTAGTTGATTTTTACACTATTGTCGATTCACTATCACAATCTAAAATGTGGCTGGTATTTGTCACAGGTTGGGTATTCCATTCGATTTGAGGATTGCACTTCAGATAAAACAGTTTTGAAGTATATGACTGATGGAATGCTTTTGCGTGAGCTGCTCGGTGAACCAGACCTGGCCAGCTACAGGTAATGTACATTCCTGCACTTATTTATCATTATTATTGGACATAGCAAAACGTTTTGCTTACTGATTACATAACTTTTCAGTGTTGTTATTGTGGATGAGGCTCATGAAAGAACCCTGTCTACGGATATACTGTTTGGATTAGTTAAGGCAAGTGGCTTTTCCCTTACAACACATCTTCCTGTGTAATTAAGGCTTAGATCCATGGATATATTCTGATTGACTCTTCTTGTATATGACAGGATATAGCGCGGTTTCGACCTGATTTGAAGTTATTGATATCTAGTGCAACAATGGATGCAGAGAAGTTTTCTGATTATTTTGATACAGCCCCGATTTTCAGTTTCCCAGGAAGAAGGTATCCTGTTGAAATTAATTTTACAAGTGCCCCTGAAGCTGATTATATGGATGCAGCAATAGTTACTGTGCTTACGATCCATGTGAGGGAGCCACTTGGAGATATATTAGTCTTCTTCACTGGTCAAGAGGAAATTGAAACTGCAGAAGAGATCTTGAAGCACAGGATAAGAGGTTTGGGTACAAAGATCCGCGAATTAATTATATGCCCAATTTACGCAAACCTTCCAAGTGAACTCCAAGCAAAGATATTTGAGCCAACACCAGAAGGGGCACGGAAAGTAGTCCTAGCGACAAACATTGCTGAAACATCATTGACCATTGATGGTATAAAGTATGTTGTTGATCCAGGCTTTAGCAAGATGAAGTCATATAACCCGAGAACAGGGATGGAATCTTTGCTTATTACTCCTATCTCTAAGGCTTCAGCAACTCAGCGAGCCGGTCGAGCTGGAAGAACAAGCGCAGGGAAGTGTTACCGTCTGTACACAGCGTTTAATTACAACAACGACTTAGAGGAAAACACGGTGCCAGAAGTACAAAGAACGAATCTTGCTAGTGTCGTACTCGCTTTGAAGAGTCTTGGTATTCATGATTTGATAAACTTTGATTTCATGGACCCTCCACCTGCTGAAGCTCTTGTGAAGGCTTTAGAACTTCTCTTTGCTCTTGGTGCTCTAAACAAGCTCGGTGAATTGACTAAAGCTGGTAGAAGGATGGCGGAATTTCCTCTTGACCCAATGTTGTCGAAGATGATTGTTGTCTCTGACAAGTACAAGTGCTCCGATGAGATAATATCAATTGCTGCTATGTTGTCCATTGGTGGGTCTATCTTCTACCGTCCCAAAGACAAACAGGTTCACGCCGACAATGCAAGAATGAATTTCCACACCGGGAATGTCGGTGACCATATTGCTTTGCTAAAGGTTTGAACCTCCTGTTAACCCTTTGTTTCTTTTCCCGTTATAATCTCTATATGCTTATCGTCTTTATTTTCCTCTGAAGGTTTACAGTTCATGGAAGGAAACAAACTACTCTACTCAGTGGTGCTACGAGAACTACATTCAGGTACTGAGTTGTTTCTCAATGTTTATCATTGCGTCTTATCAGATTTGAACCCATTTGACCTTTGTTTTGGGTTGAATATATGTTCAGGTCCGGAGCATGAAAAGAGCCAGAGATATCCGTGATCAATTGGAGGGACTCCTCGAGAGAGTGGAAATAGAAATCAGCTCAAACCTTAATGAGTTGGATACTGTTCGGAAATCTATTGTAGCCGGTACATTTCATACTCCTCATTTTTGTAGATTAAAAATATTAATATTCTTCCAATTTTGCCTATGCTAATGATCTTATTTTTACTCAGGGTTTTTTCCGCACACTGCAAAGCTGCAGAAAAATGGATCATATCGAACCGTTAAGCATCCCCAGACAGTGCACATACATCCCAACTCAGGCCTAGCTCAGGTTAACTAATTCTCACTCTACATTAAACCACAAAAATCTGATTATTCTGTAGAATTTAACAACTTTGAATGTTGATATATTTTTCCCAATGCTTATTATAGGTATTGCCGAGATGGGTTGTGTATCATGAACTAGTGCTTACCTCCAAGGAATACATGCGTCAGGTAAATAAAAAATTTCATCATCATATATGAATATCTGTTTTGAATTATTTTTGGTTTTACTTCTTGTTTTCATACGCTAAACTCTCCATGTAACCTGAAAATGCAGGTAACAGAGTTGAAACCAGAGTGGTTGATAGAGTTAGCTCCTCACTACTACCAGCTCAAGGACGTTGAAGATGGTATGAACATTCTTTAAACTCTGTCCAATATACGTCTTTTGTTATTAGTCCGTCTTTTGTAGCAATGAATCTTCGATCCCTAAATACAAAACGTTTCTTCAATATTTTCCAGCTGCATCAAAGAAAATGCCTAAAGGAGCTGGTAAAGCTGCAACGTAAGGACTGAGATTAGATCGGCAAAGAACAGAGGAAGCAGATGTGAGTATATATAAACTTTGGTAGATTGTTAGAAGAGCTCTCTTTACTACATTTACTCATTTTTGGTCATCCTCTTGAGTTCTTGTTAGAGAGATTGTGAACAGTCTAAATCAATTACATTGTTGTTATTTATACAAAGGTCTAAAACAGGGGAATGAGTGACACAGCTATCATGACAAAGAGCACACAGTTAGGCTTTATGCGAGTAAACTATTTGGAACATGCTATCTGAGAACCCAATTCAAGTTATTTCAAAAAATATGCGGTTTACAAAACCAATAACCGGATCTATATTTGTTCAAGTTTCATGGATTTCCAATTTAAAAACAAATTGAGTAGATTGGTGGTCTATGTCTTATATATATATATATTTTTTTTTTCTTGTCAATTTTTGATGCGAGATATACAATAATATCTTCTAATTATTAGTGGCCGTGTGAGGGACGACGTGAAGTTTATGTGGAAGTTTCTGTTGTCACTTTGATTTTTCCAACAATCACTGTCATTTCAATTGGAGAGAAGAAGTCTTTGAAACAATACACTTTTAAGGACCATCATTTTAGTGTTCTTCTCTCATGTATCCTTTTATCTTTTCTTCACCGTCTTCATCCAAAAAAAAAAGAAGACAGAGGAAAGAAAAGCACCATGATCAATCTTTCTTGGTTCATATGGTTGCTTTTTGTGATTCCATCTTGTGTTTTGTCACTGGATGAGCGCCACAGTCGCTGCGCTCAGCGGTTTAGCTGCGGAAATCAGATAGATCTCTACTATCCCTTTTGGACACCTGAGAGATTTGAGTGCGGTCATCCGGATTTCGAGGTCATCTGCAATGGAGATGTAGCAGAGTTTCGTATGTCTTCCATTTGGTTCCAAATCCTTGCGATGAACTATGACTCTGGAATCATAACACTCGCCATAGAAGATAACCGCAACGATCTTTGTTCCCAAATTACTAAAAACGTAACAATCAACAAATATGTCCTTCCATTTGGTCCTGACACTGTGGTGTTAAATATCTATGGCAAATGCTCTTATCTAATGGCATCTGATCCTGTCTATAAGTACATCAATTGGTTTGTCTGTGACGATGATAGTATCTTTTATTTTTACTCATACTATTCAGATTCTGGGGATGAGGCTAGGTTCAGAGCATCGTGTGAAAGCAACGTCAACATTCCAGTCTCTCGATCTGCCTTGAAGAGTGTAGAAGAGGGATATGTGGAGAGGGAGATCGCTCTTGATAAGGGTTTCAACCTTACATTCAACAATGATTGTTCGCAATGCGTAGCATCAGGGGGAGCTTGTGGTCATAATGGCAGCTCGAGAGCATTCGTCTGCTACTGTATCGACAAGCCTCATGAGCATACTTGCGATTCTTCGAGTAATGATTTATCTTTCTCTGTTTCACTAAATATTTTGGGATGAATATATTTGTCATCCCAAAATGTGTTTGTGTTTTTTGGTAAATAAGGATTTTGATTTTTTTTTTTGTTTTGTTTTGGTAGAAAAATCATCATGGAAGTTAAAACTCATACTCGGTATGCCTATTATTAATTCTGTTTTATGTTCCACTCGAACCAGCGATCTATAGGCTTACTGTCTTATCTTATTGCAGGAGTCTCAGGACCTTTAATTATGCTTATCATTACTGTGATTGCGGTAATGGTGAGAGTGAAGAATGCGAGAAAGAGTGATAGGAATGGAAAATGCGTTGAAGCGGCTGAAATGTCTAAACAATATAGCTACGAAAAAGTTAAGAAGATGACAAACTCATTTGCGCATGTTCTCGGGAGAGGAGGATTTGGGATTGTCTATAAAGGGAAGTTACTCGATGGTAGCGGCCGAGATGTTGCAGTGAAGATCTTGAAGTCTTCTTCAAAGGGAAATGGTGAAGACTTCACAAACGAAGTAGCTAGCATGAGTAGAACATCTCATGTCAATATTGTTTCTCTTCTTGGATTCTGTTACGAAGGCAACAAGAAAGCTATAATCTACGAGTTCATGCCGAATGGATCCCTCGACAAGTTCATTTCCAAGCATATGTCAACGAAGATGGAATGGGAAAGGTTATATAACATCGCGGTAGGTGTTTCTCGAGGCCTCGAGTATTTGCACAATCGTTGTGTATCGAGTATTGTGCATTTCGACATAAAGCCACAAAACATACTGATAGACAAAGATCTTTGTCCCAAGATTTCAGATTTCGGTCTTGCTATGCTCTGTAAAAACAAAGAGAACAACTTCTCAATGCTAGACGCGAGAGGGACGATAGGATACATTGCCCCCGAAGTATTTTCCAAGAGTTTTGGAGGAGCTTCGCATAAGTCAGATGTGTATAGTTATGGAATGGTGGTACTCGAGATGATTGGAGCGAGGAATATAAAAAAACTAGAGAACTTTAGATCCAATAATAGTTCAATGTACTTTCCAGATTGGATCTATAAGGATCTTGAGAAGGAAGAAGTCATGACGATATTTGGAGATGATATAACCGAAGAAGAAGAGAGAATCGCAAAGAAAATGGTATTGGTTAGTCTATGGTGTATTCAAACCGATCCATCTGATCGTCCATCCATGACCAAAGTCATTAAAATGTTAGAGGAGAGAATGTAGAGACTCTCCAAGTTCCACCTAAACCTCTTTGGTGTTTACCCGCGACAACGGTTCCAATAATTATTGAAGATAGTAATGAGACTTCAAGCTTCTCTTACCCCAAGTCAGTCAGCTTGTGATGATATTTTACGCTTTTCCGAATAAGTTGTTCTGCAAACTGTTAAAGAGAGTCAAACTTAGTTCAATATCTTGAGGTATTCATGTCGTTTCTTTTCAAAAAAAAAATTTAGATTTGATTGTGTTTTACTCTCTCCGTTTTTATTTGATTGATGTTTTAGAAAAAAAATTTGTCTCTAAAAGATTGATTTTCTCTATTTTCTATGCATTTTTATGAAACAATAATGACAAATTGTAAATTTTAAGGCATATTAATTGGTTTTATTGGAATACTATTGGTTTAGAGTTATGAAAAATTGTTTAGACATTTATGACTTAAGTATTTATGTGTTTTCTTAATATAAGTGAAACTCTAGAACATCAAACAATACAAAACAGAAGGAGTATATGTTTATGAGATAATGTTATTATTTATCTAGACACCAGAACATTGTTGGAGAATGTGGATAGTAATGGATACAATTTTTTGTCTTCTTTTCCTCGGAAATGGTACAAAACACTTTGGAATTGTTACAACCAGAGTGTCATAAAATTTGCTACCGGGGGATTAAAATTTGGGCATCGTCGGCGACACAGATTAGTCTCTTGGGCCTAGAAAGCCTTTGGAGAAACTGTGTATAATTAAAAAAAAAAAAAAAAAAAAAATTTGCTAGACGCTAGTCGGGTAACAACTACCTACCATATAGCCTCTGGATATATAAGCATGATATATTTGGTGGATATCTTGAGTTCTTTTTTTTTTACATTTTACTGAGAAGCCCCATAAAAGTCTAATATTAACACAATAGACCCAAACTTTTGTTCCTGTGCAAAATCTGCCTCCCATAAGAACTACTAAACCTTTTGAATCACCGAGAGGGTTTGGGTTACACTTTTTTGAACGCACCATGAAGATTAGGCCTTCATTTTCCGCCATACATCTAAAGATAGAAAAGAAATACACTAAAGAAGAAACAAAACCACTAAGAGAGCCCTCTTTAGATATTTTTCACACTTTCCTTTGGAACAAATAAACCAAAACAAGAACAGAGAAAATGGCACTGAGAATGTGGGCTTCTTCAACAGCAAATGCTCTCAAGCTTTCTTCTTCTGTTTCAAAGTCTCATCTCTCTCCACCTTTCTCCATCTCCAGATGCTTCTCCTCAGGTAAAAAACACAATATGTTGCATTGGTTCTTGTTTCACAACTCTGTCTGAAAAATCTTGGTTTGGTTTTGTTTTTTTTTTTTTTTAAAGTGTTGGAAGGACTTAAGTATGCAAATTCACATGAGTGGGTGAAACATGAAGGCTCAGTGGCTACTATTGGTATCTCTGACCATGCTCAGGTAACAAAAACATGAAGAACTAAAGTTTTAGAACAGATTTATTAGTGTCTAAATCATAGAGAGTATATATATGTGTAGGGTCATTTAGGAGAAGTTGTGTTTGTGGAATTGCCTGAAGCAAATAGTTCAGTGAGTAAAGAAAAAAGCTTTGGAGCTGTTGAAAGTGTTAAGGCTACAAGTGAGATTATATCTCCAATCTCTGGTGAAGTCATTGAAGTTAACACAAAGCTCACTGATTCTCCTGGTTTGGTAAGTTTTTTCTCATTCGAAGCAATTACCTCGGTGTATGGTGTGGAGGTTGCGGATTGAAATGAGTTATATCGGTTTTTTCGTGTGGTGTATAGATCAACTCAAGCCCTTATGAAGATGGTTGGATGATCAAGGTGAAACCGAGCAGCCCCGCCGAGTTGGAATCCTTGATGGATCCAAAGGCATACACCAAATTCTGCGAAGAGGAAGATGCGGCTCACTAGAGTCTCTTTCGCCTTTTTTATCTTTTCCTCGAATGTCGTAATAACAGAGCTTAAACATGAGAATCCATTCACAAGTTTCAATCTTTTTACTTCTCCATGTTTCTTGTATCTCAGTATGATACTAATTTCATTTAAAGATCATCCAATGAGAGACTAATCCAAGAAACACACAAAAGAAGACAACTTTCATTGAGTTATTCAATCATATATAGTTAAAGGAGTAAAAACGTTAACATATTATCGAAACGGTCTACTTTTAGACCAAAACCAAAAGTCTTTACGCATAGAGGAAATGTACATTTTACTCCTATCCGTGAGAGACACCATTAGGCAAGGTCGGGGAAACAGCTACATTCGGTGTAGGTGACTCGTCATATGAAATTGAAATCAGCTCAGATCTCAGCTTCTCCGCATCAGAGGACTCGTTGTTTCCTTTGGCGACGAATCCGTTAGTAATGGTATTGATAACCGGTTTCACATCAGAGCGCAAAGGAAGAGTCTCTTCTTCTTCGGGTGAAGTGTAGGAAATGGCGATGAGCGATTCACGAGCTTGTTCTTGAGAGGTCTTCTTACTCGGTTGTTCCATCCAAATATGCCTTTAAAAGCTTCTCTGCATATTACATGATTCTAATATGAAAACACTCCTCAAAGTTATATATGAACACAAATCACATTCAAAATCCAATCTTTTTTACATGTAATGAACCAACCCAATCTAAATCTCAAATATTTTGCCACTTAACACAAAACCCAATTGGGATAAACAATCAAAATTTTCCAACAACAAAGAAACTCTAGTCTTGAACAATTATATGAAGAAATTACATGAAAGCTTAAAAACAGAGCTTAAATCACAATATGACCCCAAAAAAATTTCAAAATCCAATATTTTTACATGTAAAGAACCAAACCAATCTAAAACTCAAATATTTATTCCACTTAACACAAAACCTAATCAAAATTCTCAAACAAAAAAGAAACTCTGAAGTCTTAACCAATTAAATGAAGAAATTACATGAAAACTTAAAAACAGAGCAAATGTTAAGACTTTACAAAAATTCGTATAGAATACACAAAACGAATCCATCCACCATTAAATAAAAACCCTAATTTCTGTAACCAAGCCCTAAATTCCATGACCGAGTCAAAATTAGCCTCAAAAGAACACAAAGTCAACGCAATTTCTATAACTTTTTTTTGGTTTCTTGCGATTTTCTCGGAAATCAATATCAAAAACATACAATCAAATCATAATATCCAATTATGTAACCAAATCCCAATCAAATCGCGGATTTTTTTTTTCTTTTTCTCCGAACAATTTTCTCTTGAGATTTTCCCAAGGAAAAACAAAATTTTGGATTCAATAACGAATGAAAAAAACCGAAAACAATGAACAATCGGAAAATCCGAGGAAGGAGGAGAAACGCACCTCGTTGATTCGTACGGTAATGGAAAAATGGGAAAATCTCGAGACAATATTGGATAATTAAGTTTGATTTTATTGGCCATTTTTATATGTTTTTCCCACATGTTTTTTTATAATTATTCTTGTCCTGCTAATTCACACGACAGACAAGACGAAATTAGCCAGTGGGGGTTTTAATTATAAAACCAGTCTTTGATTTTCTCTGATATTATAGATTTTAGTACATATCTTTCGTTTTTTTTCTTTAACTTGCCTATGGTCTTATCAAAAATGAGTTGTATAATCCTTAAAAAGTTTATTTGTATCCTTAACTATTTTATAGGAAATTAAAGGTTGACGAAATTAGAACGTTATTCATTAACTTATGTAGAGAAATAGGAGTTTCGATTTTTTTTTTGGTAACCTTGTAAATGGAATATAATTATTCAATATGAATCTAAATTTCTATATATATTGTAATAGATTTGGAAACCTAAATTTCTTCTATACAAGAATAGTAAATATATATAGATATATATATATAATAATAAAGAAGTACTAATATAAATACTGTAAGAAGTCAATTATCTTTTTTGGTTAATGGAATATTTCTCAATTATATATATATTATAATAAAGAAGTAATAATATAAATACTGTAAGAAGTCAATTATCTTTTTTGGTTAATGGAATATTTCTCAATAATTTGCAGGTCTATATATATATGTGTGTACGGATATTATGACAATACAAGGAGATCGAATCACATCATTATTTTGTAATGAGAAGCAACGAAAGAAAAAAAAAACAAGAATTAATAACAATTACGGAAACGGTCCTCTATTTATGAATCATTCATTATACATGATTTGTTCCTCCACCGCCAAGTACATGTAATAACAATATTAATTGAGAAATGGTCCTCCATATTTTTAACATTATAGTTTTTACCCTTTTTTCTATATCACACACGATCATAAGGTTAACTTAAGTGTAAAGATATACGTTCGCAGGACATGATTAAAGTTATAACGAAATTAAGTAAAACCAACATTAATTATGGTTTTCTAAAAGACAATAGTATATCATAGCAATAGTAAAGTAAGAATGCTATTCTCCGAAAACTCTTTGTTGAGTAATCTTTCTATCTTACCTTGGTTAAGAATGAAAGTAATTACCATAAACTAAAACAGCTAGCTAAACAATCCATATGAGTAACTGGGTATACTATGAAAGTATAGCAAGATCTTCAAGTTTACAATGATTTCTTTTATATTAAATCCTAATGGGGGAACTTGAGAGTTTGGGTTACACTGTTTTAATTTCCAACAAAACAGTACTGCATTCTTTTAAAAAACAAAACTCATTTTTATGAAGAAAAAAAGTTCAGTTTTCGCTGTCTGTTTTCTTTTCTTTTTCATTTTTGTTCCTTTGTGTCGAGATGGTTGTGAAGTGAATAATAATTAGCACCATACCAAATAACATATTTTTATCATGTCATTCTTATACAGTTATATAAATTTACGAGGACGACAAAAAAAAAAACTAACATATATAACAGAAATTAATTTTAAATATAGCTTTCTAGCTTTGCATAAAAGCAATATGAATTTATATATCTTTACAGCTTGTACTAATTAGTTATTAAGTTTTTTTTATTGTGGCCAGATTCCATTGTTATGTGAATAACATTAAAAAAAAATTCACATGAATAACATAATTAATATTATGTTTTTGTCAATTAGATATACACTACTAAAAGATTTTAAAATGACAAAGAAATACATAACTGGAACGACAGCGTAATTACTCTTGTAAATTATTTTACTATAACCTGATCTATGTGTTTTCATGCTGTATCACTATTAACGATTGTCCACATTTTTTTGCATAATGATATATTGTTGAAAATCAAGCTCATTGTTAGGATTTTTTTTTTTAAAAATAAGAATTTTTTTTTTGATAAAAAAAATAAGAAAGTTTTAACAAGGATTAATTTTTCAAATAGCACAATTTTAAATTATAATTAGTGTAATAGCCATGTAATAAATATAATTAAAAAACTAACAACTAATCTAGGGGAATTTACGATTTTATCTTTGATACATAATACATAATACATACTAATTTAAGGGAATCAAGGACAAAATTTTTCATAATACATATTATACACAATGAACAGTAATTTTGGTTATTGAGTAAATTATAATTTTTTTTTGTGTTATATCTGCCAATTTCCCTTTTAACAAAACCTTTGTCGCCTGTATTCGTCGCAACCCTCACAAAGTTCTTTCACATATGATTTCATAAGTGATCTCCTCCAGCTTGAGGAAGAAATGTTTAAATCACACACACGAATTTTATGATTTCACATTTCAAATATAGGGAGTAAACCTTGTATTATGTAATCAATATGTAACGTAACAATAAAGAACATATTGCATTAAAGCATGAGCTTACAATTTTATGTATAAGCAACGTGAGCTTACATTAGCCAATTAACAACTACTAACTATTTTCTTTTTTGAAAAAAAAAAGCTACTAACTATTTTTGTGTCATCGTATCTAATATATATATATATAAAGTCACATCGACTACGTCGGTACGATTGCACATCGAAGCAATATGCAAGTTTCTTATATAGGAATACTAAAGTAAAAATCCACGTGAGGTTATTTAAGCTAGTCAAAAGCCACTAAGCACTTGTTAAACAACTAAAAACAATTATTATATGAAAAACACAAACATATATAATAAAATGATTCACAGAAACCAGCAGCAGTGGTGTCCTTGTGATAATCGACTAAAAGTAAAGCAATAAACTCGTACTTTCATCTCTTAATTAGAGTTTTCGGTTAGAACAATTTTGTTGATGTTGAGTGAAGTGGTTTTGGACTGCGACTCAAATGTTTTGTGCTCAACAAACTTGCTTACCTAGAAACCCTTAGTTCCGTCGGATCTATACACTAGTTAAAAACTGAATTGCTGCTTGGAAAATGCTATAAGTTTGGTGGTCGATGAAATTAACATCAAGTTTAGAATATAATTATTTTAACCCCTAAACATATTTAATGTAGAATGGTCGTTTATAACTTACATATTCACATCGGCGGAAAATAGCGTGAGTTAGGATGACAATATTACATTAGGTTATATATACTGGACTAGTTGAATAACTTTCTTGTTTCTACCTGAAACAAATCATTATAAGATGTTCCTTCCGAATAATCCTTCTTGCGGCGATGCATATCAACAGTTTTCCTTCACTGATATTGGGTTGAGTATCATCAAGAAGCTTCGGTGTGGTTGGGTTTCTTATTCCTGTGTTGGGTCTCTTCTTTGGCTAATTGGTATTATTACTCTAGTCTTCCAAAGGTTGCTCTACGTTTGGTCTTTGGTCATGGTGTTTCCAAGGATCTATTCAGTTCAAGCGTTCATCTCGTTCTCCTTTGGTGGGTTTTTGGCTGTTTGGGCTCTCGTTTCGTGGTCCCTAATGGTAAGGTTGTAATGGTGGTGTTGGTTTGTTAGTGTTCTTGGTTGTAATCTGCAGTTGTTTTCTTTAGTTATGGGTATGTGTTCGATACCTTATGTGTCTCCCTGTTGTGGGATCCTTAGACCATGTGCAATGGAAACCACGTGGAAAGTGTCTAAAACTTTTTAAAATTAAATATATTAAATTTTAGGATCATTGAGTGTCTAAAACCAGAAAAAATCTAATATCATGCTTTTAATTCCCCTTTTGTAGGATTAAAATTCAAGCTATGTATTTCTTTGAGTTTATGAAAATTTCACCAGATGAAAAAAAAAAAAAAGATAATGCTGAAAGGATACCTAAAATGATCCTTTCAGTATCGATGAGTGACAATACTCAGACTAAGAAAAAAAATACTACTTATCATTTAGTGTTTTTTGGCGTTGGCTAAGAGATTATGATATTTTTTACTTCAATTTTTTTTTTATAGAAGATGCAAAAGACTACTAGCCGTATGCGTCATAACGATATAATCAATAATAAACAAAATAAAGATTTATATTTTGGTTGACAAGGTGACTTTGTAAATCAGTCATGTCTTGTAAGATCAAGAATTTACTAGCAACATTTATTAATCATATATACATATACTCCCTTCGTTTTAATTTAAGTATGTTTTAAGGTTAATTTTGTGTTTTAAAATAAGTGTCGTTTTATGGCTTCAATGCAATTTTTAGTGTAAAATATTTAATTTACCTCTACGTCTAACCAATAGTAAAATAGAATTCCAATAGTTAAACTATTTATTAGAGGTTTTTTAATTTGTGTGAAAAATGTCAAAACGACACTTAAATTAAAACGGAGGGAGTATATGATAATATTAATATGTATATAAATCTTTCTAAGTTAATAACACATTATAAAATAATAGTATATCTGGTGATGACTTGAGCTAGTTCAGAAACTAACATAAATGTCATAAAATCATTTTGCCAACCATATAACGCACCCTCTAAAAGATTTTGAACTAATATTATCTCTATAATATAATCAAAATTTATGGTTGTAACAATGTGAATTAATAAAAGTTTACTGTATTGCATAACTCTAAAACACATTTGTGGAAAAAACTTCAGAAAAACATTGTATTAGATTTCACCTTTGATAGACTCTTTTCTTAATTCTTTTCATCTCATAGTGTCTCTTAAACCTCCGGAAACATTGTGGATCATCGATCGAGTGGATCTCATTATATTTTCTTTTCATTTTTTTTCCTTCACTCTCCACGTTTCACCATTGTGGTCACTATGCCTTTTTTTAATCTTTTTACTGACTTGTGTGTCGAAGAACTATCAAAAAACATTTTACCATTGTATTTCTAGACTTCGATGTGTTTGCTACTTGACCTCTAACTACTGAACCCGCAGACAAAAAAAAACTTCTTAAAAGGCGTCTTTAATCAACCACAAAAACATACATTATTGAATAAAACGATTTTTCATAATGGAATAAACTTAAAAGTTATATCTTATCTCATACGCTATATTCCACGATTTTTCTGGTTCGATGTTACCAGTAATAGCCTTAAAAAGTTTGCTTTCAAATCAAATCGAGACCTAAATTTCTATTTGTCTTCTCTTTAACTTTTCATTATATTATAATAATTAAAATTGCGAATGCGAGGTTTTATGTAACGTGACATCATGAGGGATAAACATCACATTTGTACGATCGAACAGTGAATATAAGCACTTTCGAACGACCATACAAAAACAAGACATTCCCAATAGGATGAAATGACAACAATGTTTTAAGAATGTCACTAGAAAATCGTAATTATTGGAAATAATTTTTTATAATAATTTAAAACTTGCAATTGCCCGTACTTAACATCCACCACATACACATAAACCAAGTGGACAACTAGTAGGACATAATACTCGTGGCTGATCTTACAAGTTTGATCGAACTAAACTGAATTTGCACTAAATTAAATCGAAATTTGCTAACAGTGTAGTTGATATATCTTTTAAGTTATATCGGAGATAACCTCAAAAACAAAATGTATATCTTACAGATTTACTTTCGTGTTTGCAGTCGAAACTAGATTATGAGATAAAGTTAATATGATCACATATGTATAGAAGGGAAGAATATTTTCTAGATTTCTGATATTATTAAGAATTTACAAGTATATATACGTTTTTGTTGAATATAAATTAGAGAAATTGGGTTGTATAGCAAATATTTATAGGCAAATTAGCAAACTAACAAAAACGTTAGCAAACCAACCTATTGTTTTGCTAAGGAATCCCAAGAGTTTTTGTCATTCACCTAATTAGCCTATAAATCCTTGTTATATAGCTAACTATCCCTATAAATTAAATATACATATTTTTATTTTTATTTATTCAGAATTGGTTTAATATTTTCTATATTATGCTGGTATAAGTATTATGTTTAATATTGGTTTAATATTATATATTTATAAATGAAGTATACATATTTGTATATTTCATACTTTTGTATTTTTATTTATTCATAATTGGTTTAATATTTTCTATATTATGCTAATATTAGTATTATGTTACCACTATATTTAAAATTTAAACACGAACTCTGAATACTTTGAGACGTATGCATGCAACTATGCAAGCTTCGTAAATTGGCAAGAAATATTGACCGTACCGGATTGAGAATTACGTAAACCACCGGTTCTTTACTTGGTGAGACATCTAACCAATAAAAGTAAAATGACCTTTCGATAATTATTAGTTGAAGAGTCGTTTTGTACATTTACTTACAAATAAACAAAGCATATATAATCCACTTCCCAATGGGCATAATTGCGATTACACTAATAAATGGGTCATTAAAGAAGCATAATTGCCATTACACAGAGACCATATATATACTTGGTTTATAATTTTTAAACAAATATCTATATACAGCTCATCAATAGTTGTCGACCGAAACGAGACATGTCACTCTATACATACATGGATTGATAAAATAATGTAAATATTTATAAGAAGTGCACAATTACCAAATTTGAGCGAGGCAAAGTTTGATGAGTTTAAAGTTAATCTATAAAGTAATATACGGTTATAAGATAATGGATGCTGCATAAATTGAAAATTGATCTTATGATTAGTTGTTAATTTTATGTGAAAAAGGTGATACTGGTGGCGTAGACGAAAGAGCCAAGTGTACTAATTGAAAACAACTAGAAGTGTAAATTAACTAAAAGCATTAGTATGGAAGAATTAGGTCATGATTTGCTTTCTATTTTATTATTTTCCTAAACAATCAGATAATGTGATATGTAATGATGAACATTAAAGCATCCTTATTCCAAACCCTTTGGGGTCTAAAATTAATAAAAAATTATTAAAACACACACTCTCTCTTCTTTTTACTCAACTTTATATCTTCTCTTTCATCTTTTTACTCAACTTTTATTAATTTTATATTTAAACACTCTCTTTTACTTTTAAACATACTCTCCAAAAGATCCAATATAGAACACTTTTTTCTTTAATATCATTCAAAAAAGTTTCGCATTGTCTAGTATTCCACCAATTAGTAATCCAAATTTTCAAACTTTTATTACATCCCTCTCTCTCCCTTTTACTCCACTTTTATTAATTTTATATTTAAACACACTCTCTTTCTTCTATTTACTCAAATTTTATATTTCAATATACCCCACAAAAACACTCTCTTTCTTCTTTTTACTCAAATTTTAATAATTTTATAAACACTTTAGACCCTATTGGGTCTCCAATAATGATGCTCTAATGTCCTAAATAGTAATAAAACGTAATCATATATATCTCCACAAGATGATCGACTATTTTGAATCCTTAAATATGAATGACCCGTTTGAATCACCTCATATAAGCTTGACTACATGAATTAGTGGATGATCAGGTGTTGTTCTAACATAATCAATTATATAACAAATAAAAGTTAAGTGTATTTTTCTTAAAAAACTTAATATTTGTAATGTGCTTCTATATGACTATATAAAAACATCAAATAACTATCGGAAAATATGTTATGCGAATCTTCATGAACGGATGAAAAAACAAATTATCCAGTTGTACAACATTTCGACCTTTTTTTATAGCTAAGAGAGTTATATATATATATATATTTTTTTTTTTTGAAACTTAAGTTATATATATCAATCCAAAGTTTAAACCACTTTGGCCTAATGCCATCTTCCAAAACAAAGATTATCATCGTCAAGAGTTTTGATTATGAGTATTTTCATGCATGTATTCGTTTATATATAATAACTTTTTTTATTTTACTTTCTTAAAGTAGAATTTGTTTGTCTAGATAGTGTTAAAATGAAATAAATATGCTATTAATTTCAATTTGAATCAAAATATATACATGTAGAAAATGGACTTAACTCAAAAAATAAACTACTCTAAAATGTATTCACTGTTTGTATCTACATAATTGGTCTAACCGAGGCTTAATCAGTTGAAAGACTCCTACGTATCGAGGCGTCCAAAAGTTGTAGCATTCGAGATGGCCTCTTCCGGAGTAATGGTGGAAACTTTATGTCTAGTCATGGTTTGTTTTTACCGGATTATAAACGTAAGAATACTTTGCTCAGAAGTAGTATTGATTCATTATAGGAGAAATCTTCTCGTTGTTTGGATTTGTGTTATCCACTTTGGTTTATCGTGATCATCTAAGAATTTAGAAATTTGGTTAGGCGAGTCATGTTTTCTTTTAAATTCAAGTTTACCTCGTTTGTTTTTATTGGTTTTGGACTATGTTTGCTTTACGTCTTTTATTAGTTTTGACGTTTTTTTTAGAATAGATTGTATGAATGAATCACTCAGCTAAGATTTAGTCTTCGGAGATATAATTTGTTCCGGCTTTGTATTTCTTCTAAATTTTATTAAATATTTCAGATTGATTGTTTTTTGTAAATTCACTAATTATTTTCTTGTTTTAATAATCATTTATCATAAATCCTTATGAGTGGACCTGTGCCTTTGTGGTTGATGTAGTAAGTAACTAAGTATATAGTGGACGAGACTGTAATGTCCTTTTAAAATTTTAGGCTTTCTATTGACACAAAAATCACTATTATCCTATCCTTTACACAATCATTGTGCTTTCAAATTGAAAATTTCCAACGTGAATGATTTATTTCTTGTAACGAGAACATATATTGAAATTTTTACTAAATATATTCTCATGCCATTATTATTTTAGCATTGTATGAAAATATATGATATATTATATATCATTCACCGCATAATTGCTTACATGAAAATTTACGTTTTCAATTATTCTTAGTTTGTAAGTTTCAAAAAAAAAAAAAAAATCTTAGTTTGTAGTCATTTTGTATGAAAAGCTAGATGTTACTCTACACAGCTCTAAAGTTAGGGTTGGGCTAATTGAACCCACATATTCTGGCATCTTAACCATATTAATATATAACCATTTCTTGTAAAATTTTGAAAGAATAGTATACATGTTAGAAATCATATTTCTTTATTTTTAACATCTTAAATAGTTAAATCACAAAGCGAGCATGTAACTCATAAAATTAAATGGTTTGTTTAGTACTCTTTGTGGTTAATATAAAAACAGTAGAACAGAAAGAAAAAAAAAGCAACATAATCAAATCTATAGTCACGTAGTTTATCACAAACAATCGAGCCGAACTTTGGCATCGGAATCAAATCGAATGTCCTATATTTTATATAAAAAAGCATACGCAAGATGGAAAAATTGAAATTTATTTAGCTATATACTATAAGCTGTGAATATATATATGAGTTAGACCAATGAAATAAAATGAAAGTGGAGCTAAATACGGAATGGGCTAATTCAGGTTATTGTCTCCTTCAAAGGCAAATAGATCGATGATGACCGAATAACACCACAATTTATTTATTAACCTTTAATGTCTTTTTTATTTTCTTCTTAAAATACATTTAATTTTCAAATTAATTTGGTACGGATGTTGATGTCTAAATAAAAATTATAAAATAAAACAAAAGAAACCAATATATATATATATAGACAATTGAAGTGGGATCCAACTCAAGCTCCTGCGGACTTTTTTCTAAATATGTTTTTATGCTAATAAAGACAAAATATTTTTTAATTAGTTTCACTATTGTGCAAATGGGAAACATTGGTAAAGCCTGATCAGTGATTTGTTATTGTTCTCTACTGTTTTATTTTATTATTTATTGTTTGCAAAAGCAGATTTTTTTATAATGGATGTTCTTTTTTTCTTAAAAAGGTGATTTGGTTACGTAAGAGAGAAAATTTGATAAGTAAGTGGATGGACGTAATACGAGCAATTGCTTTTCAATTCGTATCCAAATCTTTACTGACTAGTCACTTGAAAATTAAAGATTATGAAGTTAAATTTTCTTCTAGTACTTACTCAATTATTCAGCCGATTGATTAGTTTCGATATGAAGTTTCATCTATAAACTTTTGAATATTGTATCATGAATGTTAATATTTTCTTAAGCCTAGAAATTATAGGTGTTGAAATATCTCTTCCGATTAGGAAACACAATTTTTTTAGTATTCCATCAGAAAAAAGGAGTATACATAAAAAAAAATGTTATAATGATTTATAATTTAGTTTTTATTTTTCTAAGAATAAAATTTTGGTAGCTCGCTCAAGTAAATGGCCGTCTCAAACTATTGGTTGGCCTTTGTTCAAATAATTTTTTCATTAAACGTATATCTAATATAGTAAAATATTTTTTTTTTAAAATATAGGTTCCATTTTGTATATATAGTTTAAATTTTTATTTTTTAAAAAGCTGTATTTGAATCAGAGGCATGTTTTGCAAGGTTATCAGCCTTTAAGTTTAGGACAAATTTTGGTTTAGAAAAAAATTCGGTTTAATGGAAAATCAGATGTTTTGACCAAAAAAGAATCAGAGCCATGTTCAACTACTGTATTTGAGATGTATAGAGTTTAAATAGTTGCAATATAATAAAATGTACAACGTTGTACATTAGAGTATTGTTTACATGGTAAAAATAATGGTAAAATGCGTTTAAATTTTAACTGTTTTTTTCTCCAAACATTTGGTAGTATCACATAAACAAACTTTTAAAATTTTGTTTTCCAAATTTAAGTTGGTGCGTGCTGCTGATGCTACAACAATTCAGAGACATGGGGGATCGCACGTTGGAAGGAAGTGTAAAATGCTGGTTTATTATTAAAAAGAAAAAAAAAGAAAAAAGAGAGTGCTGGTTTCCAATTTTGTATCAGTTTCTAGTTTATGCTACAATAATTTTAATTTTTATGAATAAAATGTCATTTTAAGTTTGGAAAAAATGGGCATAATTAACTTTAACTGGTATTTGTTTGTCTTCCCAAGTAGTGCTCATTTGATACCACAATTGCAATGAAGAAAATGATTGCTTTTGAAGAAGTTTTTCTTTCTTTTCTTATGATAGGTAAGATGAACTTTCATAGTAACACGACATTTTTCCTATTTCATTTCTTTTTAAAGCTAAAATTACTTTTAACTAGAAACCAAAATGTCATTGTCTAACTCTTACATATATCAACCAAGAACATGCATGCACACACAAAAATATACTATATATAATGTGTCATGTGTGTATATATACTATATGTGCGTGAATCCATACACAAATTTTCTAAATTAGATCAATGGCATTAAAAACTACCCGGTCTAAACCTTAAAGAAACTCACCACTTTTTATCTCCATATAAACGTAACTGATTTTACCATTTTTAGTTTGACATAAGAAAAAGATAAATTAATTAAAAATGGTGAAAATAATTATAGTTAATAGTATATGTGGTAGTATTCTTTCTGTCAATACCATGTATTATGTTGAATTTGAATTGAATCTTAGACTGTCTTCTCTCATTCAGAGTGAAAGCCACGACCGTATAAAAAACACTATTTCAAACCATATATAGTTTTTGGTTAAACAAGTATTTACCTCAATTTACATTCGCAAGAACCGGGGCCGTCTCAAAGTATTGCTTGGCCTTGTGCATTTTTTATATAACAAAAATTTAAAATAGTAAATTAGTATTTTTTTAAATATGGACCCTAATTTATGTAAATAATTAAAGAAAATTTAGAAATATAGACCCCAATTAATGTATATAATCAAAAAATTAAAGAAAATATAAAAATATGAGCTCCCAATTCATATATTTAGTTAAAGTTTTCTTAAAAAAGTTTATGTATTTGAGTCGGGATCTTGTTCCACCGCTTCACTTGCTCTTGTTAAAAGACGGCTCTGACAAGAATTCATTCGAGCTATCAAGGCGGGAATCCATCAAAAGAAACTCGATGAAGTCATTCATGATATGTCATTCGGATCAACTCCGATCGACCTGGGTCCTTTATAAAAATTGTGAAAACCAAAACCTTTCTTTCTTTTTAATTAAAAAATTACTAAAAACTAGCGGACTAGTTTGCAAAATCTGAATTCAGAAAAAATATAAAGTGTTACCCTTTTTAGTAAAAATAAATAAAAATAATTATAATTAATCATTAATTATTAAAGCTACAACGTCATCATTTAATGGAATAGAAATATCCGCAAGATTGTGATTACAATTTGTATCGATTAAAGAAATCGTTAGAATTCTCAAAGTTATACACTCTCTTAGTGCGGTATATTCTTCTTGTTGATCCACGATGATTACAATATCAAACAATCTTGTCATATATTTAATCCCACCTATATATGTTTCCAAAGGAGATAATTGTATCTTCAATACAACTGCATCCCTTTTAGGAAGACGGTTGATCCCCTGCGTCTTTTGTTCAGTATATATGTAGAGTGTGGTAGTATTTTTTCTTTATCAACTACATGTATTGTGTTAGATTTGAATCCAAACACTGATACATTAACATCACTATAACACAAATCATTATGTTAGCATATAAAATGTTTTTGTTAATTTTTTTTTTTGAATCGAATGTAAAATTATTCAAACAAAAAAAACCGTTTTTACAATTAGTGCATCGTTTGTCTGAAATATGAACGTGTTACATCAAAGATAAATTGGATAAATCATTTGAAGAAAACCATACTTCCATTCCGCTTTCATATCTACGATCTCCCATCGCTCTAATCGTCGATAAATGGTTCTGAACTTGTTTATCGATGAAATGGAACTATTGCATAGATGTCAAATGAGTTTTCCCATGACGCCGATCATTACACTCTCACTATATAGTATGAATTGATGCTTGAAATACATATCTCAAATTCAAAAGGAAGAGATGAATATGGTCACACGACGTGCCCACCAATAACCCCATGATGAAATTCCAATATGTTGTATATTGTAGCGCTAGCAACTTGAGAGTCAAATTTCTCTTCTAAAAAATTACATGTGAAGTAGATGTGATTTACCGATTCGATGTTGCTTTGGCGGAAGATACATATACCATTAGCACCAACATTCCACTTAAGCATACGATCACCTATAGACAATCGATTCCTAATTGCAAGCAACACATGGAAAGAGTATTTAGGAGTCGCATAAGAGAACTAAATCCCCTTTCACCATGCTATTTGAAGAGCTGCCTCTCGTATCAGTTCCCATTTAGCTTTAGAATTGAATTTCGGTTGAAACATATCACCTTTCTTCTTTCATAGAATGATATTTTCACCATGTAGGAGCTCTTTGCGTTTTTGTTATTATAAGTTGCACGGCTACGTTTTTTTTAACGACGATTCTAGTTTCGTTTAACAAGTACTAAGCAATTATATATGAAAGAGCCTAAAACTAACAAAAGCAGAAGCTAACTCATCATCACCTAGCGAGAAGCCTGTTGTTAATGGAACGCATTATACACATTTCATGAGATGATACATAAACCATATAACTTTTTCTGCATATGTTTTCAAACGTAGTTTAAATCTATGTTGCATGGAATCGGAAATGGGTACCCAGAAGCGAAACGTTCGAAAACACGGAAATAATTTTTTGGCAAAATTAGAAAACGGGTACGTTTTGGAAGCATATAACTATATATTAAACATTAAAATTAAACTATATTAAAAAAATCGTTTGAAGTTCGAGCACATATCCAATAAATTAATTAAAAAAACAAATAATAATAATCCTAGTTAAAAATTAAAGATTTTGACCATCATCTTCATGTTTGTTTTCATTTGCTACATCAAACAAAATCGCTTCCAACTCCGAGTCGTCATGAAAAAGATCTAAAATCAAGTCTTTCAAGATCAGTCTCATCCAATGAATCAAATTGGTTTTCTTGAGCTTTCTAATTTTTTTTTACGAATCCCAAAATACAAAATAAATTCCGTCGCAATTCCAAAATAGAATCAGACGCTTCCACGATGTTTCTAAATTGGTAATTTCGAAATCACGCTTCCTAGAGATTCTATTTGATTCCGAGGCGTGAAACGTCATAAAATGGAGTTTGCATGCAAATTAGGTTTTAAATTGGCTTATCAAAATTGGAGTTTTTTTCTTAACAATATGCGGGTTTGTTTTTTTTGTTTTTGTTTTTTTTAAAATATTGAAAATATATTTTATGTGTCGACTAGAGATCGAATTTTAGAACCAAGACACTTGTAACACCCGGTTTTATTTATAAAATAATTAGTTAATTAATTCTACTGCGGAATAAAACTCAACAATTAAAATCCATAATAAATTCCAATAATAATTTAATATCAATCCAATAAATAAAACCAATATCAAATCCAGGAATGCTCATAAATAAAACTAACAACCTAACACCGGGTTCCACTACACTAAATAGCAATAACACAATTAAACCCTATCATCCTCTCCTCCAGCCATGATTCCGCGATCACACTTTCTCTTTACCTGCAACACAATTGGGAAAAACGAGTTGCGTAGGTATTTAATAAATACTTAGTGAGCCGGTCCTTCCGTCTACAGGCTAAGTACGAAAATACTAGAATATCAATAACACATGATTTAAAAGACTAACGCAAGAAATACACGGGTGTCGATCGACGCTACAATTTAACTGGTGTCGATCGACACATCGCACGGTGTCGATCGACGCTACAATTTAACTGGTGTCGATCGACACATCGTACGGTGTCGATCGACGCTTGGTTATTAGTGGTGTCGAGCGATACACCACAAGGTGTCGCTCGACACTACGTTCTCAGAAACAGAGACAGTTACGAAAATCACACAATTTCACGAAAACAAAACATCATTTCACCAAATCAGTTCACGAATTCAACACAAACAACCATGAAATAAATACGATAATCCCTAAATCAATCCGTTATCAATTCCCTAGTAAAATCGAGCCTACGGTCGCGCACTCACCTCAGTTTTTCGACAAAAACGATGAAACGACGAAGAACGAGGATGAACAGTGACGAACAGCGGATTCCCTTCACTGGAATCACCACGGAACACGGCTCAACGGACTCACGAACAGAAAGGATTACACAAGCGAACTAACGCAATGATCGGATCACTCAAACACTCCAAATCTCTCGAGAAACTCAAACAACCTTAACAAACCCTTTTCTCTCTGATTAGTCTCCGGATTACGGCCAGAGAACTGATCAAAAACCTTAAATACTCGAGCCCTAGGCTCCTTAACCAACCTCATCAAACCACTCGATTAAAACTAAACCGAACCGCAAATCTAGACATGGTGTCGATCGACGCCACCAATGGTATCGATCGACACCCCTTACCAAAATCGACATTTTTGTTTCAGAATGTTACAATTCTCCCCCACTAATCTGGATTCGACCTCGAATCTCGCAAAAACACATCCACAAAGGACTACACTCTGGCCCGCACCGATCAATACCACTGGAAACTCTCACCTAATCTCTGAGGCCCATGAACTAATCCTATGCTTATACGCACGTTTTTCAGACATTTATTTTGTTAACTCATCCATACTCACAAATACTCTAGGGAAACCACCGTCCCCTCGAGAGAACCACCGTCTCTCCACCCTATAGAGGAAACCACCGTCCCAATATAGGCATTCAGTACTATAAAGGAAACCACCGTCCCAGTATAAGTACACAGAAAAACCACTGTCTCCTGGAGAGAACCACCGTCTCTCAGCATGTATACAGGAAACCACTGTCCCCGATACATACTCTGGAAAACCACCGTCTTCAGATCATGAGTAATCCGTAATAAATTCTAAAACGCCTATAAACATCAGCGACTAGGTCACCTCACATGGTCTAAAATTGGTACTCCCCAACCAAAATATCCGCAAAACCCGACCCTCACTGGTCAACACAATCGCATATCAGGAACACACAACGATAAAAATAAGGGAAAATCTCATCTTATAAATCTCCAACAATGTATATCGTTACAACAAAATGAAAAATACATGAACCAACAACAATACTGGCACAATGGCCTACAGGAAACTGGAACCCCAAAGAAAACTAAGCTCAAATGGCGACCTGCTTATCGAACCACTTCTTGAACTTCAGCTTCATCTTTGCCTCCGGCTCCCAAGTCTCCTCCTGGCAACCGCCACAATCCCACAAAATACGCAACAACGGAATCTTATTCCGACGCAATTCCTTGACCCTCTTCTCGAGAATCCTCACAGGAACCGCCGGAACCGTCAAATCTGGCTGAAGATCCGCAGGGATCTCCGGCACTACCTCCTTAGACTCATGTAGGCATTTCCTCAACATCGACACATGGAAAACCTTATGAAATGCCTTCATGATCGGAGGTAACTCAAGCCGATAAGCCACTGGTCCAACACGCTCCACCACCGGGAACGGTCCCATAAATCTCGGACTAAGCTTGTTCTCTGCTATGGATCTGTTAGGACCCCTCAATATAGCCATCTTGAGATATACGCGATCTCCCACTGAGAATTCAAGCTCACGTCTACGCTTATCCGTATAACTCCTCTGTCTATCCTGAGCTTCTTTCATGTTCAGTCGAACAATACGAACCTTCTCTGTCGTCTCCTGAACATAAGTAGCCCCATGAATACTACGCTCCCCCACTTGGGTCCAGCATAAAGGCGTCCTACATGGCCTCCCATACAGAGCCTCAAAAGGAGCCATCCCGATACTCGCCTGAAAGCTGTTATTATACGCGAACTCAACTAATCCCAAGTGATCAAACCACTAACCACCCCAATCCAAAACATACATCCTCAGCAAATCCTCCATAGTCTGAATAGTCCTCTCTGACTGCCCATCAGTTTGTGGATGATAAGCCCTACTTATATGCACCTTAGTGCCCATCTCTGCCTGAAAGACTCTCCAAAATTCTGATGCAAACCTGGGATCTCGATCAGAAACAATATTGGCTGGCACTCCATGCAGCCTCACAATCTCCCTTACAAACTTTGTAGCCAACTTAGCCGCTCCATCGGTCTTCTTAATGGCCAAAAAGTGTGCTGACTTGGTCAATCGGTCCACGATCACCCCTATAGCATCATACGTCTGCGACGTAGGTAAACCAACCACGAAATTCATTGAA
This sequence comes from Draba incana, assembly GCA_963576765.1. NCBI lineage: Eukaryota > Viridiplantae > Streptophyta > Magnoliopsida > Brassicales > Brassicaceae > Draba > Draba incana. The sequence goes on from OY755208.1 coordinate 1,421,239, forward strand.
ACATATCCCATTTCCACTCAGGGATGGGTAAACTCTGCAACTTACCACTCGGAACTTTGTGCTCGGCCTTGACCAACGAACACGTGTTGCACTTAGACACATAAGCTGCCATGTCTCTTTTCATCCCGGTCCAGTGATAATACTGCTTGAGATCACGATACATCTTGGTCGCACCCGGATGAATCGAAAACTTGCTCGCATGAGCCTCACTCAGAATCTCCTGTCTCAACACCTCATCACGAGGTACACAAACTCGACCACGAACCAGAATCGTCCCATTCGGAAAGATAATATGCTCAGACCCCACTGCTCGCGACGTATCAATCAATACCTAATCACTCTGCCGAGCCACTCTGATCCTACTAAGAAGATCTGCTCGATAACCTCCCTCCAAGCCCAACAGCTCCTCCGAAATAGCGCAAAGACGTAACGTGCTAATCTTGCCTACTAAATCCTCAATATCCAGCTCACGGGCTGGATCGAATCTCCGCCGACTCAAGGCATCTGCCACCTGATTAGCCTTGCCCGAATGATAAATCTGCCAGCAACTCGACCCAGCGCCTCTGTCTCATATTCAGCAACGGCTGAGTAAAGATGTGCTGTAGATTCTTGTCATCCGTAAAAATCTGCACTCTCCCTCCGTAGAGATACGACCTCCAGATCTTCAGAGCGAACACCACTTCTCCCAACTCTAGATCATGCGTAGGCCGATTAGGCTCGCTACCCTGCAACTGCCTCAAAGCGTACGCGATGACTCGACCCTCTTGCATCAGAACACAACCCAGACCAAATCCTGAAGCATCCAAGTACATGGTATAAGGCTTCCCCAGCTCGGGTAATGCCAACACCGGCGTACTAGTCAACATCTCCTTGAGTCTCGCAAAACTATCCTCGCACTCCGGCGACCAGACAAACGGAACATCCTTACCGGTCAGCTTTGTCATCGGCTACGCCATACTCGCAAAACCCCTGACGAACCTCCAACAATAACCTGCCAAACCCCAAGAAACTCCTGATCTCGGTAGCACTGCTCGGTCTAGGCCTATCCCGAATAGCCTCAAGTTTGGCCGGATCCACAGAAACTCCCTCTACAGACACAATGTGACCAAGGAAACCCATATCTCGCTGCCAGAAACTGCACTTGCTCAACTTAGCAAACAGCTTCTGCTCCCGAAGCCTCTCCAGAACCAAACGCAAATGCACCTTGTGCACCTCGGAACTCCTCGAATAAACCAAGATGTCATCGATAAAAATGATAACGAACACGTCAAAATACTCCTTGAACACGTTGTTCATCAATCTCATGAATGCCGCAAGCGCATTCGTCAAACCGAAAGGCATCACTACAAACTCAAAATGCCTATAACGCGTCCTGAATGCCGTCTTGCGAACATCTGCCTCATCAATCCGAATCTGAAGATATCCTGAAGCCAAGTCAATCTTGGAGAACCAGATAGCACCCCTCAGCTGATCCAGCAACTCATCTATCCTCGGAAGAGGGTACCTGTTCTTCTCAGTGACTCGGTTAAGTCCCCGGTAATCGATGCACAACCGAAAATTCCCATCCTTCTTCTTCACGAACAAAACTGGCGCTCCCCACGGTGAAACACTCGACCGAATAAAACCCTTACTCAAAAGGTCCTCCAACTGCTTCCTCAGCTCTGCCAACTCTGCTGGAGCCATCCTGTAAGGAGCCTTAGATATCGGAGCTTTCCCAGGCTCTAGCTCAATCGTGAAAGGATCGGACCGAGATAGTGGTAATCCCTTCAATGACCGAAAAACATCCTCGAACTCCCGAACAACTCGAATATCCTCAAAAGCAACCTCACCACTGGACTCCGACATCACAATCGTCCCCAAAAATGCCTCGCAACCTCGCTCTAACATCTGCTCTGCCTGAATAGCAGAGATCACAATACTACTGGAAGTCGGTCTCAACCCCTGAAACACCAACCTGCCGCCATCACGCTCGAAGCTTACTCTGCCTCTGAAGCAATCCAGATGAACCCGGTAGAACGATAACCAGTCCATCCCCAAAATCACATCTTACAGCGCCACTGGACTAATCACCAAGTCCGCTGGCATCGAATGCCCAGCTATCTGAACATCTACTGCTCTAGCACGGCCCGAAGTAGCCAGGAATCCACCTCTAGCCACTTTGACCATGTCTGCGTGCTCACTAGCGCTGCTCCGGATGCCACTGCGCTCAGCACGCTCCGGAGTAATATAGCAGTGCGATACTCCAGAATCAAACAACACGTGGGACTCAAAGCTGCCCACTTACAAGGTCCCTACACACATCACATGCGTTGAGAACCCTGAGATTCGACCACAAGTAAAAATAACAGAACAACAACAACAACAATGAAAAATTCTACCTCTAGGAATTTTACGAAGTTCGAGTCTAGAATTTTACCTGTGATCTGCCGGGCTCCACTTCCCTGATCGAACTCTACCGGAGAACACACCCACGGTGCAGGTCCAATCTGACCCATCGGCTGCTGCACTGCTGCAATCTGACTCAAAGGCTGCACTCCAGCTGGCTGAATCGCTGCAATAACCGGCTGCTGCAACTTGGGACACATCGGCCTGATATGCCCCGGCTCTCGGAAGTGGAAGCATACCTTGGCCTCCCGGGAGACCTTAGGACAGTTCGCCACCCGATGCTCAGAACTCCCGCACCCAAAACAACCATGAGTGTCGTGGCTACCTGAACTCGTCCTGGAAGGATCATCCCACCTCCTCTTCTGGCCCTGCGCAAGCTTACCGCCCTTGCCTGAACCAGAACCTCGCCGATGCTACTGTGACTGCTGCTGCTGACCCCTCGGCTGAGCAACAGGAGCAACCACAAGCGGAACCACTATCAAACCAGCCTGCTCTCGCTGATCCTCCTCAATCGATGCCGCAAGCTCTACTAGCTATGCCCTCGAGGCATACCTGGCACCTCTGCACTGAGACCGGATACTCAACCGAAGTCCCTGCAAAAATCTCTGCATAAGAGTCCTCTTATCCTCAAAATCACGACCTGAATGAACCAACAGTCTGCCAAACTCGGCATCATACTCGCGTACTGAACGTCCTCCCTGCTCCAGCGACATAAAACTCAACTGAAGACGATCTCGAGCCTCCTGAGGAAAATACTTAGCATTGAACTCGGCTAAGAATTCTCCCCAGGTCCACACCGCTCTCCGAGCCTCGATAGCTCGCCACCACAGATGCGCATCACCACACAGATAGTGAATGGCCAACTCTACCTGATACTCACCAGGACAACGAATCGATATGAAGTTACGCTCCACTCTCAAGCGCCACTAGTCCGCCTCTGCAGGACCCACTCGGCCCTCAAACGGCGGCGTACCAATCCTCTGTATATGTTCCATAACCTCAGCGGAACCTGCACAGCAACTGCAGCCCTTGGCTGCTCAACAACTGCATCCCTCTGCTGCAAACCGGCCACTGGAGGAACACCCAAAGCCTGCTCAGGAGCCACTGGTGGGAAATGTGCCAACAACTGCGTCAGCAATCCCACAACCTGGTCATCACGACCTGGAGCTACTGCAGCACCCCCACTAGGGCCCACTGGAACTCCCCTGCCTCTACCGGCACCGACCAACACGCTGCCACTAAGCGACTGAGACTCTGACGCGGTCGCTACACTCGGGGATACACTATGCGCCACGCTCTCTGCTGACTCAGCAACTAGTCCACGACCATGGCCCCGGCCTCCACGGCCACAAAATCTACCACCATGGGCACCAACTCTACCACGACCTCTAGCTCTGGTATCCATCTCACTGCAACACAGATCAGTAGATAAGTACCCTAGAAGTCACAATCAAAAACACAACAAAACTTACCGCATAATCTCTTTGAAGGCCGGAGAGGATGATACTAAGACTAAAATTGATTAAACACACAAAATCAATTAAAACACATAGTCTTAGTTCCTCTAACCTAACAGTCCTAAAACTGTATAGGCTCTGATACCAAAATGTAACACCCGGTTCTTTTTTTAAAAAAATAATTAGTTAATTAATTCTACTGTGGAGTAAAACTCAACAATTAAAATCCATAATAAATTCCAATAATAATTTAATATCAATCCAATAAATAAAACCAATATCAAATCCAGGAATGCTCATAAATAAAACTAACAACCTAACACCGAGTTCCACTAGACTAAACAGCAATAACACAATTAAACCCTATCATCCTCTCCTCCTGCCATGATTCCGCGATCACACTTTCTCTTTACCTGCAACACAATTGGGAAAAACGAGTTGCGTAAGTATTTAATAAATACTTAGTGAGCCGGTCCTCCCGTCTACAGGCTAAGTACGAAAATACTAGAATATCAATAACACATGATTTAAAAGACTAACGCAAGAAATACACGGGTGTCGATCGACACATCGCACGGTGTCGATCGACGCTACAATTTAACTGGTGTGGATCGACACATCGCACGGTGTCGATCGACGCTTGGGTAACAGTGGTGTCGAGCGATACACCACAAGGTGTCGCTCGACACTACGTTCTTAAAAACAGAGACAGTTACGAAAATCACACGATTTCACGAAAACAAAACATCATTTCACAAAATCAGTTCACGAATTCAACACAAACAACCATGAAATAAATACGAGAATCCCTAAATCAATCCGTTATCAATTCCCTAGTAAAATCGAGCCTACGGTCGCGCACTCACCTCGGTTTTTCGACGAAAACGACGAAACGACGAAGAATGAGGATGAACAGTGACGAACAGCGGATTCCCTTCACTGGAATCACCACGGAACACGGCTCAACGGACTCACGAACGGAAAGGATTACACAAGTGAACTAACGCAACGATCGGATCACTCAAACACTCCAAATCTCTCGAGAAACTCGAACAACCTTAACAAACCCTTTTCTCTCTGATTAGTCTCCGGATTACGGCCAGAGAACTGATCAAAAACCTTAAATACTCGAGCCCTAGGCTCCTTAACCAACCTCATCAAACCGCTCGATTAAAACTAAACCGAATCGCAAATCCAGACATGGTGTCGATCGACGCCACCAATGGTGTCGACACCCCTTACCAAAATCGACATTTTGGTTTCGGGATGTTACAACATTAATAGATTTAAATTACTTGGTTATAAAATTTACACGTATAAATGCATATGTGATCATCATCCTATTCAACTCGATGTTTTTGTCTGTGTTCAATGCGATGTTAATTCTAATGATTTTGATATTTTGTTTTTTTGGTCCACACGAATGAAACTGGATATAAATAAAGCTGGAAAATTGAAATTTTAGAATGAAAAGAGAAGTAATGTCAGTGTCATTGATTAAAAGTAACATTAACAAAACAAAGTTCACTAGAGACATCAATCAAACAAAGAGAAAAATATATATAGAAAAGTGTAGGTATGCTTGCGTTTTATTAGGTTGTATAGAAGAAATTATTGTCGGTAGAAATGTACATGTAGATCTCAGAAAACCACTGCTCATAAGATTAGATATTCAAGTTTTTATATAAAGATATGATTGATCTTATGGATCGCAAACTATTTTACTTTTGTTAACTTATGAGAAATTTAAACCATATCATTCATACATAAAACGTTATTTTTTACCGTATACTATGTTTTTATATTTATAATAACAATTTACTTATTTACTGAATGATGATTTTATCATTTGTAACATTTTAAGAGATCTTTATACTTGATTATCTTTAATATGTATACGTATATTATCCTACTTCAAATAAATATGATCATGAATGAATTTAACAAGTAATTGATATGATGCAATTTTGGAACCTTGTATGATACAAAAAGCTTCTAGAGTATTTTTTACTTTACATCTACAAAACAAATCTTATACTTCTGGAGCTTGAACTCTATACTGTTTAAAATTTATTTAACAAGAAATTATATAATTAAAATAATTTTTTTATTATTCATTATATCTATCTCTGATCGTAGTTTTACATAAAGAAGAAAAAAAGTTAGCCTCAAAACACAAGATCCTTCCAGTCACAAAACAAAACAAAAAAGTTGGGGGAAAATACAACTATTTATTTTCTTGTAAATCAAATTATGCTTTTGAGTTTGTATTTTTCTTTTCTCATCGTGCTTTCGAGTATTTGTCTTTATAAAATATAATTAAAAATAGATATTGGGCATGTGAGTGTCCCATGTAAAATCAGAACCGTTCAAATCATCTTCAAAACTTCTATTTATTCTCAACCTCATCCTCTTCTCTCAAACATTCAAGCTTAAACTTGCTTTCTGCTTCTTCCTTCTTACATTCATCCTTTGTTATCATTCTCTCAAAATCAATTTAAAAAAACAGAAAAACTATAAATATATATTTTCGTTATTATTCTCTTCCTAAAGCTTACATATATACAATCCAATATCATCGCAAAATGTCTTGCCTAGAGATTTATAACAAAGATGTAAGTAATTATCAAAGCTTCTCCCTTCATTAAACGTTTCTTTTGCTTTGATATAAGTTAAAGTTTGAATTAGTGGATCTACAACTTTATTTCCTAAAAGATTGTACATGCTTCTTAAATTTCATATGTGACTGCAAAGGGAAAAATATTTTAAACTAATTATAAATAGCAAAAAATTGGTGGCTCATGAAGAGCATGAGCTTAAAGGGTAAGTGCAATGGAAAGTCACGATCTTTATGCGCAAAACACATTTTAGCTTGTTTTTCTAACATACCAACTTTTATTTGTTATACTACCTAGCTATATTGATTAACGCTAATCTTCTTTCTTTTGTTTGTTCTTAACTCTCTAATCTTTTTTTTGTTAAAGATTAACTCTCTAATCTTCTTCTATGTTATTAAAGACGATAGAATAAATCCAAATAACCTTGAAAGTTGTGTATCCGAAACAAATACGTGGCAATGCAAAAAATTAGATTCCTTCATATTCATATAAAACGAAGAGATTCTAAATCCACTTTTAAAATCGATAGTTTTTCTGGTCAGTGGTAGATTCTACTAAAGAATCAAAAATATATACATAGACATATATCTATATATTATATACATAATTATAATTAAATATATTGATGTGATTATATGTAAATGTAAATGTAGATGATGAAGAAGAAAGAAGGAGAAGAAGAAGAAACAAGAGATGGCACTGTGGATTTCTATGGTCGTCCTTCAATTCGTTCCAACTCTGGCCAATGGACTGCTGGAATCATCATTCTCCGTATGTTCTCTAATCAAAATTATAAAATCAAAACTATTTATCAAAACAATATTTTCTTGGGTTTTATTAAAGTGAAGTATACATATCATTTGGTTAAGAAAACCAAACTAAAGTTGAAATCGAACCCTCAAAAAGATAATATAGATACTCTTTTTGTTCTTCACGTCATTTTCTTAAAGATACTACACAATTCATATAGTTTATCACATAGGTATATTTATTACTAGGGTCCCTATATAAAAAGTAATCATGTCTTCGTTGTTTTGGATTCATATAATAACTCTTAAAACGTACGTGTAGACGAACACACATGCTTACAAAAATATATGTAATGTGTAACGAACACACATGCTTACAAAAATATATGTAACGTACACATTATATCGATATGATGTATATCTAAAAATATGCATACTTATATTTGAGGTAATAAGTTATCAGAATCAGAAACTAGGAGAGTGACAATACATAAAACGAAATTTTTTAAAAATAATAAAACTTCGAGTTTTACGTAAACGTGTCAAAACATATCCATATGTTCGAACGTTGTGGCTGCATGTTGTGGTAAAAACCCTAACCACGTGAAAAAAATCATACATATTATTAATTTATATAACCTATGATGAAAAATAGTTTTCGTAAAATAAAACATAGGGTACTTTTCAATCATTTTCTCCTAAAAGATGAAAAAAATTCAAACGCTAATAGATTGGAATGATTGAGTGTGTTTTAATTACGGATTTTTAGTTTGTCATTAACTGAAAAAATGCAGTGTTTTACTATAGATGGAGATAGATATCTAGAGTTTTTCAAAGATATTTTGATAATTTAACCAAAAAAAGAAGAAGAAAAAGCTATTTTGAGGAAGACGACATTAATAAATCAATTATAATTGCAAGGAAAGCATGTGATAGTGGAATTACGTTGCCTTACACGTAATTGCCCATTTCGTCTTTCAATGACGTTACCTTATGCCACGTTACCTTATATTTTATAAATGGTTTGAGTAAGTAATTAGTTTTATTTAATGACTAGAATCCACGTAATAGTTTCAATAAAAATTGATAAGATTGTCATGTGAAATTCAATTCATTAGCTATATTTTTAATTATTTGTCTAATTATAGTATCATTTAAATTTTAATTTCGTTAGAAGTTGGAACAATTATAGAGTAGTAGTCATTAAATACTATGCAACCAAAAAAGGTTAACATCACCTTGACGAACACGTAACATACATACTTTCAATTATTCACAATCATTTTCCATTCATTCACCAATTTAGGTTCCTTTCAAATCAAATAATTTGGTTTAACCAACTAAACCAGTTATTTTTCTAATCGAATTTTCCGGTTTAACAGTGAACCAGGGATTGGCGACACTAGCGTTCTTTGGAGTTGGAGTGAATTTGGTGTTGTTCCTAACGCGTGTTTTGCAGCAGAATAACGCAGACGCAGCTAATAACGTTAGCAAATGGACAGGAACTGTTTATATCTTCTCACTTGTCGGAGCGTTTCTGAGCGATTCTTACTGGGGGCGTTACAAGACTTGTGCTATCTTCCAAGTCATTTTTGTCATCGTAAGTAAAAATATTACAAAATCAAAACGTTAATCTTCGATTATAGCGATTCGGATATAGCGGTTTTATTGTAAAGTTTCAAACTTTAGGCTGATTTTGCGAACATTTGAGCGTTTTTGCTGCTCAGGAATAGCGGTTCTAGTGTAAAGTTTGAAACTTGAAGCTGGTTTTAGCGTTTTCGCGATTCGGGTATTGCGGTTTTAGTGTAAAGTTTGGAACTTTAAGCTGATCAAAACGCTTTTTTTATTGTGAAAATGCAGGGACTTTCATCGCTATCGCTATCATCGTACATGTTCTTGATCAGACCAAAAGGTTGTGGAGATGAAGTCACGCCTTGTGGTACTCATTCCTCGATGGAGATCACAATGTTCTACCTCTCAATCTACTTGATCGCGTTGGGAAATGGCGGTTACCAACCAAACATTGCAACGTTTGGAGCGGATCAGTTCGATGAGGAGCATAACAAAGAAGGGTACTCAAAAATCGCGTTTTTCAGCTACTTCTACCTTGCTTTGAACCTCGGATCGCTCTTTTCGAACACGATCCTAGGATATTTCGAAGACGAAGGAATGTGGGCACTCGGTTTTTGGGCGTCTACTGGCTCAGCTATCTTAGCTTTGATTCTTTTCCTCGTTGGAACACCAAGATACCGATATTTCAAGCCTACGGGGAATCCTCTTGCGAGGTTTTGCCAAGTTTTAGTCGCTGCAACGAAGAAATCATCGGTCGAAGCGCCATCAAAAGGGAGAGAAGAGATGTATGATGCAGATACCCAAGGCAAACACGCTACAGGAAACACCGGGAGGAGAATAATGCATACCGATGAATTCAAGTAAGTCGCGGAAACAAAAACAGAGGATTTTGATTCACATATATACTTCAAAATGCTTATGAAGTGTTTCTTTCAGGTTCTTGGACAAAGCGGCGTATATCACATCGAAGGATCTTGATGACAAGAAACAAGGAGGAGTGAATCCATGGAGACTATGTCCGGTAACACAAGTCGAAGAAGTCAAGTGCATTCTCAGACTAATGCCGATTTGGCTCTGTACTATAATCTACTCGGTTGTATTCACCCAAATGGCTTCTCTTTTCGTTGAGCAAGGAGCCGCGATGAAAACCAGTGTCTCGAACTTCAAAATCCCTCCTGCAAGTATGTCAAGCTTCGATATCCTTAGCGTCGCTCTCTTCATATTCATATACCGTAGAGTTCTCGAGCCACTAGCTAACAGATTCAAGAAGAAGGACGGATCAAAAGGAATCACCGAGCTTCACAGGATGGGAATCGGACTTGTGATCGCTATCTTAGCTATGATTGCAGCCGGAGTTGTCGAATGCTATAGACTTAAATATGCAGACAAGAGTTGTACTCATTGTGATGGCTCAAGCTCCTTAAGCATCTTCTGGCAGGTAATAACCATAAAACCCGAAAACCCAATCACTTACAGAGTCTTGACAATCTTCCTCTCTTTACAGGTACCGCAATATTCGTTAATCGGTGCATCGGAAGTGTTTATGTACGTTGGTCAGCTTGAGTTCTTCAACGCGCAGACACCAGACGGACTAAAGAGCTTCGGGAGCGCTCTGTGTATGATGTCGATGTCGATGGGGAACTTTGTGAGCAGCTTGTTAGTGACAATGGTGGTAAAGATCTCTACGGAAGATCATATGCCTGGTTGGATTCCGCGGAACCTAAACAAAGGTCACCTAGACAGATTCTACTTCCTCCTAGCTGCCTTAACCAGCATTGACCTGGTGGTATACGTTGTATGTGCGAGGTGGTACAAGTGTATTAAACTAGAAGGGAAAGATGAGATGCAAGAAATGAGTACTGATGATGAAGATAGTACCGACAGTGACGACTACGATGAACCAATGAAGGATTCTAAAGTCTAACTAAATGTGTGTTTTTGGTTTTTTGGGTTTTTCCGGGTGTTGTAACATCAAACTGATTTTATAAATAAAAGACAATAGTCTGATTAAGTCTTTTTCAGCTAAAAGACTGAATCTTACTTACCTAAAACCAGAAAAACAGCTTTCAATAACTTAAAAAAATATGTATATGGTTCTTTGATTCATTGTGAATGATTCAAACAAATATGGATCAGAGCGTGTAAGAGAAAGAAAGCTCGGTTAAGTCAAGATAAAAGTAGAAACATTGATCAACCTATCTTAATCTTACGGACTTGTATGATATGTGTTGATTCTTCACGCCAAATGGGTTGCGCGCCGCTTTGGACAAGAGTTACTTGTTGTCCTTCCTTGAGCATATTCTCGTCCTACGCGATATATAACGGATAACTATTAGCAACACTGCTTATGCAATTAGAGATGATGATTTAATGAGAAGGAAGATGGTTAATGTACCTGTAAGAGTTTCAGAGACCGAGCATATGTATCTTCTGCATCATTAGAAAACTCCATATATATAGGCATAACACCTTGATAAAGAGCTAGCCTTCGCATTATCCTTCTCCTAAAGAACAGAAACAAGCACATCAATTAAAACTCCAATCCTTCAATTAAAAGTTTCATACATGTAAACAAATACTCACTGGTTTGTGAAGGCGAATATTGTTGAGGATGGACGGTAATGACTTAAAAGCACAGCCATGGATCCCGTTCTCGTGTATACAATTATTGGTGTACTCAATGTATTCGCCATTATAGAAGCATGAAAAGCAAACATTTGGCCCATGTGACCCTGCAGCAAAAATGTCGTTTTTAATATTCGCATTTGACTAACGAACCATTTGATACTTCTGATATGAGGAATTTGTAAAGAGTACCTTGTAAGCAGTGGTACGGATTGCTGAGGTTCTGACAGGTAGACTTGCCTCAGTCCTCAACGCCACAGTATGCATTACGTTAACAGCTTTCAGCGGAAACCTGACCATCCGAGAATTAAGAAAAATAAGAACATTTCCAGATCACATGGCATGGAAAAAGTAAAGAGTTTAGGTTGAAATACAAACTTTCCGTGTGCGGTTTCACCAGAAAGCATGATTGCATCTGCACCTTCACGTACTGCAATTGCTATGTCAGAGACTTCAGCTCTTGTAGGCGTTGGATGATTAATCATGCTCTCTAGCATATTCGTGGCGACAATCACTGGTTTATGAATGCTCCTACACCTTCTGATTATCTCTTCCTAAATTACGGCATTAAAACAAAAGCATAAACACCAACAGAGAGTCTAAAGCTAAATGTTTCGTAAACCGAGTTTTGAGATTTACCTGTAACAAAGGCACCTCCTCAATGGGAAGCTCAGCTCCAAGATCACCACGAGCAACCATTGCCTGAAAAAAGCATAAACTTGGTATCAAACATCAATCTATTAACTACTTATCATCGAAAAGACTTTGAAACCAACCCCATCACAAGCAGCTATGATGGAAGGAAGATTCTTTATTGAGTCTGCGCTTTCAATTTTCACGATCACCGATATATCCGCACTGCACGCTACCAAAACATTTGAAAAGTTTCATTAGTTTACAGAAATTTTCACCAGAAGCTAAAAAAATGAAAAAAAAACTTACTTTTAAGATAGTTCTTCAACTCATGAACAACTTTAGCATCTTTAACAAAAGAGACCGCATAGAAATCAACTTGGTTGTCCACACCGAATTTAATGTCTACCCAATCTTTGTCTAAAGCGAGTCAAAAAAACCAGAGTATGATCATTCAATAACACCGAGCTTAAAAACCTCCTTGATGCAAGAGATTCATGAAACATTAGCTAATATCAACCTGTTATCGAAGGAAGAGTCGCACTTTTTCCTCGAACATTCAAGTGACGTCTAGATTGAAGCTCACCACCGTCAATAACTACACATTTCACCAAATCGCTCGTCTTTGATTTAACAGCTAACGACATCATTCCACCTACAAGAAGCCATCTCTTGTTACAAATTGACTCCAATAACCACATAAGATACACAATACTCTAAGATGTTTAGTATTTACCATCCACCAAAAGTATGTCCCCAACTTCAACATCGTTAACAAAATCGTCATAGTTTACACTAACGGTATCTTTAAGCGAAACACCTCTCTTGATAGTAAAATTAAACTCTTGACCTGCTTCTAAAAATATCGGTTGAGGTACATCCCCGCTTCGAACCTCAGGACCCTATCACACACACAAACCAAAACCAAAACCAAATGAGACTTTTTCGTCGAATTTTCGTTACATAAACAGAGGAAAAGATAATACCTTTGTATCCAACATTATAGCAATGGCTTTGTCTACAAAGAGAGAATTGTATTCTTTAACTAAATCAATAGTTATCTGATGAGAAGCATGATCTCCATGAGACATATTCAAACGAGCTACATTCATTCCTGCTTCAGCTAGTTTCCAAATCATTTCTCGAGAACTCGAAGACGGTCCAATCGTACATACTATCTTAGTTTTCCTCTTTGAATCATTACTCCTTGTTCTTGCTTCCGCAAATTTATATGAATCAACTTCAGAATCCTCTTCCAATACTCCCTAACAATCGAAAAAACCGGAAAAAATTCACAAAAAACACATTTCACAATCAAATAGAAATCGAAATCGAAGTCACTTACGACATCGAAAGCGCCGTTTTCTGCATAAGCTTTGATTTTCCGATTATTAGCTTCGTTTGTGTGATTAATCGATCTGACGACGGAGAGAGAAGGACATTGACGGAGAGATTTTCCTCCGGCGGCGATTAGAGTTCGCCGGAGAGGTGGTGGTGATAAGGCAACTCCAATGTTTTTGGAGAGAGAGCGATCGACGGTTATTCTCGTGGAGATTTGACCTATCGCCGCCATGTGACAGTACCTGAGAAGCATATAGTATTTCTGACTTTTCTCAACTATTTAGAATCCTTTGTTTCTGCATTCGCATATGACAAAATGTTATTTTAATTTATTTTGTTTTGTCGGCCATGGAAAGTATATAATATGTGGTAATATTGTTTAATGTGGTCGTTCTAAATTAGCTGAAAACTCAGCTAGAAATGACTTTTAAAACTTTCCTAGTTACTAACGCAAATTTTAAAAAATACTATCATTTGTTTTAAAATAAATATTCACACACCAAAATGCATTTGCATTAGTCAACAAAGAAATTTCATTAAAATAAATCTAAGCAAAGCAACTTTCTACATGGTAAAGAGTCAAATGTTTCTCTTCTTCTTCCTCCTTAAGCATTGGATTACCATTATTACCACCACAAAACATTGGTAAAATCATGTGAGCAACTTCACAAGAACATTTATCACCAGAGAGAAACACATTTGTTCTTCCATTAACCACAATCCAACTACATCCTGGTTTCTTCTTCACACCTTTAAACCCCATTTCTTTCCTCATCTCTTTCTCCATCTCATGCTTCCCTAAACCCGCATACACGTTACATAGCGCCACGTGTCCTGGTGCATTAACCGGGTCTAGCTCTAGCAACCTCATCGCAGCTCGTTCCGCTACCCCTCCCGCATCTCTATCTCTCCAGTTTAGCCCGCATAAGCCTAGCAATGCGCCGTAAACCGTATGGTCCGGTGTAAAAGGCAGAGTTGAGATGAATTCCTCTGCTTCTCTTAGCTTCCCGGCTCGGCCTAAAAGGTCTATCATCGAGATGTAATGCTCGATCCCGGGTTGGATCGAATACGTTTCCTTCATCGCTTTGAATAGTTCTAAACCTTTGGTTATGAGTCCGGAGTGGCTACAAGCTGAGAGGAGAGCAAGAAACGTTACAGAGTTCGGTTTCATCCCCGAATCAAGCATCTCATCGAAGAGTTTTAAGGATTTATCCGCTAAGCCGTGATGCGATAACCCCATGATCATAGAGTTCCATGAAACTGTATCTTTCACAACCATCTTTGAGAATATCTCGTAAGCATCGTCTATGGCTCCGCATTTTGCGTACATCGAGACAATCGAGTTTTGAAGAATGAGATCAGGATCGTACCAAGCGGTCGTCTTTACGATCACGCTGTGTAAATGCTTCCCTTGATCGAGATTCGAAGTAGCACCCGCGGAGCTAAGAAGTACAGAGTACGTCGAGTTCAATGGTTTCAGACCATGTCTCACCATATCTGACAATAGAGACGCAGCTTCAGCAAAAAGCTCGTTTCGGACAAGACCTGAGATCATAACCGTCCATGTAACCCCGTCCTTATCGCGAATTTTATGAAACAGATCAAACGCTCTCGATACATCGCCCGCGTCTAGATATCCATCGATCATCGATGTCCAAGATACTTTATCGTGTAAGCTCTCGACTTTCTCGAACAGAGTTTGAGCTCGTTCCAAATCCCCGGTTCTTAAATAACCGTTGATCAAGATGTTACACGACTGCAAATCGAAGCTTTCGTTGAGCACCGAATGCGCTGAACCAATCAAACCGGATGATGCATACATATGAACAAGACTTTTCGCCAACCTTCCATCGTGATCCACACTTTCCCAACCGTTAAATATTACTTGGGCGTGCAATTGCTCGCCAAGACGGCGAAATCTAACACCAAGACCGCCACAAGCATAAGCAAGAGAGATAAGAGTCTCCCCATTCGGTGATACCGCATCAAGATCCTTCTTCATTTCAAGAAAAAGCATCAATGCTTCTCTGTAGAACTCGTTCCAAGCAAACCCACTAATCATAGCGGTCCAAGAAACGACGTTTCTCTCAGGCATTTCGCAGAACAATCTGTAAGCTTCATGAACATCTCCGTATCGGCAATAACCATACACCATACTCGTCCAAGTAACTACATTTTGCTCACTCATATTCTCGAACAAGACTTTCGCTTCGTCCATTCCATCGTTCTCAATAAACCCTTTAATCATAGCGTTCCACGACACAATATCTCGGCTAGGCATAGCATCGAACACCTGTTTCGCCTTCTCCATATCCCCATTATTAATCAAACCTGTCACCAACGTGTTCCACGAAACCACGTTTCTTTCAGGCATTTCATCGAACAACTCGACTGCATCTTCGCTTCTTCCATCGTCACATAGCGCAGTAAGCATCACAGTCCACGATACAACATTCTTCGGCATTTCTCGAAACAAAGTCCAAGCCTCGTCCAATCTCCTGCATTTGACATAACCCGTTAACATCGCATTGCAAGTAACGATATTTCTCTCTGGCATAACGCCAAACAAAGCCCTTGCTTCCTCCAAGTACCCAGCTTTAGCGTATTTCGTAAGAAGCGAAGTCCAGTAAATGACATGGCTATTACGTTCTCTCTGAGGAATTTTGTCGAGCAAGTGGCGTGCATGTACGAGACCTCCTTCAGATAAACGTTTGAGAATAAGAGCTTCTTCTGGAGAGAAGTAACCTCGACGATGGGTTCTGTAATACGATACCGCATTTCCGAAAAAGCGAAAGAATTTACGAGAAGGAATCGAAGAATTGACAGATTGCTTCGAGAGAAAGCAACCAACTTTCTTGACACAGAGAGCTCGCATTTAGACTTTGGTAAAATAAAAGAAGAGAAAGAGTTAAATACATGTTTGAATTTTTAAATCAGTAAACCATAGTACTTTTGACCCAAAAATAAAAAAAGTAAACCATAGTACCAAATTATATGCACTCTTTCTATACAATGAAATGATAAATTTCATCATCAAAAAAAAAAAAAAAAAAAATCAAAAAAAAGAAATGATATATTTCATCTTACACAACAATTCATTCATACATACATTTAAAAACAAGAAATGCTAAACTCATGAAAATCCAATCATATCAGCCTGATCGATCCGTCCCAAAATACAGCGAAGGATCCAGCGAAGAAGAGCAAAGGCATTGGTAGAAGCACATACATTATCACTACCAAAAAATTATTTAGAATCATCAAAAGCAAGAAGCTAACGGACATATTACCATTGATATAACAAACACACACACAATCATAAAATGGACTGATGATTAACCACTGAGTTAAGAGTGGAAACTAGAAATTTTGCATTTGTCTCTGTTAAGAGTGATGATTAATTTAACGACTGAGTTAGAGATTTTTGTGTGGTTTTTGTTGTTTAGGTTGGAGTAATCACCTTGTGGAATATGCCTTTAGATGATGGTGTGTTTGATCTACAATCTCACTTTCTACATGGACTGATTCACACCAATGGGTTTGGACATTTGATATGCATCAATGGAATGGAAACAGGATCCAAATCCTCGACCTTTGGGATCGTATATGTTGTGATCTCGGAGCAAGGTATATGAACGTTTTTCTCCTTTTGAATTTTCCTTGTATTGGAAATTGAAAGAATCTGTGGTTGCAGGATCCCTTGATTTTCGGTTATTGTACGGAGTAGCATATGGCCATTCTTGGTTGTAACTAATAGAACCGAGGAAAGAAGCTAATCCAAATTTCAGATCACAACAGTTCACAGAGCTACCTCCAGGTGAATTAGTCACAGTGTCATTGGAAGCAACAGTGATTGATCTAAAGCAAGCCATTGAAGAAACTTTCAGAGACACTTAGTGGTGAATGGGATTGATGAGCTTAGAGAAGAAGATGATGGTGATAGGAAGTTACTGTTTGGAAGAATAGAGTCTGGTTCTGTTTTAACAGTGAGAGGATTTGGGATCAAAACTCAAGTTTCAAGGTGTTTGTAGAGCAAGAGATGATGATGGAGAAGGAATGGTAGCTTGCGATCACAAGATGTTGCGGTATCAATGATTCGGACACTTTACCTCCACTTTTCGTTTGTTCGAACAACAGAGGGAAGTTTTGCAGCCAGAATACAGAGAACATGTTCTGGACTGATCAATACTTGCTGTAACCAAACCAAGTCGGTAACTTTTACCAAAAACAAAACCTTGTATCTATATATATATATATAATTAGGCAAATGTTTTTGACACATAGGACAAGTTGTAACATGTTACGGTTTAGCTGATGAGCTGAAACGAGCTGGTTATGGGTGAAAATGGTGAGTGATAAGCCTAAAGCTTCATATAGAGCTTTGATGGTTGACGTACTGGATAAGAGACAAGTGCAATGTGTCTTCACATTGGATTTTGTTTGGTCTAATAACCTTTTAAGATTTTGGACTTTCCGGTTTAATTTTGTAAAGAGTCTGCACTTTTAGTGAACCGGGATAATCAATCCAAAAACGTAACCATTTTTTAATTCAATTCACATTTTAACCGGGAAATTTTTTGGAATAAACCGAATTTCTTACAACTTTCGGTTTAATTCGGAAGATATTATATTGCCCCAAACCGAACCGCATTTTAGATCGGTTTACTTCGGCAAGACTTTTCCTAAACCGAAAAAACCGAAAGTCTAGGCGATTTTGTTTGGTCTAAGATTTTGGATTTTCCGGTTTGTGAAGAGTCTGCACTAAACCATATTTTTAATTCAATTCACATTTTAACTGACCCATCTTTTTAAAGTTTGTTATATATGTGTGAAAAGAGCGTTCTTGTTCTTGCATTCAAGATGAATCGTAAGGACGTAATGGAAGTATATGATGCTCCAATGGAACTTGAAGAATCAGAACACGACCCAATCAATCTTGAAAGCTTCTCCGGTGGTGGTAATGTTTGTTGAATTTTAAATTAGGGTTCTTGTTCTTGTATCAACTTTAAAGTTTGTGTTTTGTTTTTGAAGATAAAATGTTGTGGATGTCTGAGAAGATGGTCCGATGAACGTTGAGGAAGAACCGGAGCACGACGATCCCATGGACGAAGGTGGGTCGATAAGCTTCTACGGTGGTGGTATCAGACAAGTAATGTTTGTTGAATTTTAAATTAGGGTTCTTGTTCTTGTATCAATTTTAAAGTTTGTGTTTTGTTTTTGAAGATAAACGGTGTGGAAGTCAGTGACAATGGTCCGATGGATGCCCTATGCATATATGTTAAAAAGTGTCATTTTCGTACGTTTTCCAATACCGTAAAAATAGTAATCTAAATAAAAATAACACACTAAAACTTTATTAAACCGTTTATAATTCTAAATAGTTAGTAAAAAATAAAAAATAAACAACAAAATAGAATTTATTTTTGAAATATACTCTCCTTATATTTTTGCGTGCAAATTCATTAATTAAACTTACATTGTCGAGTTTTTTATTCATCTATGTTTCAATGGATAACAAAGCTAACTCATTCAATTTCTCTTGTCACATGGTAGACCACAAATAATTTTGTTATCACCTTCAACTTCGAATTTTAACTAATAATTTCAAATTAATATTTTTAAATGAGTAATTAACATGTTTGCTTAGAGAAGACCATAAACATTAAAAAAAACATTTGAAAAATAAAATCTTACGAATATTATTATTATTGTAAAAAAAAGTTTATAATTTTTTTAATTATTGCTATAACAAAAATTTAACTAAAAATGTCTCTAAATTTAGGGCCATAAGCGGTGGCTTCACTGGCTTGTCCTCTGGGCCGGGCCTGCCGACAGATGATTAGTGAAATTGTTTGTTGAATCCTGAAGATGAATCTTAAAGTTGTGTTCTTGTTCTTGTCTTTGAAGATGAATTTTAAAGTTGTGTTCTTGTTCTTGTCTTTGAAGATGAATCGTGAGGAAGAAATGCAAGTCTATGATGGTCCGATGGAAGTTGGTTTGGTGAGCTTTGACGAATGGACCTTCAAGAACCAGAGCTTGACGACCCAATGAATCTTGACGAAGGTGGCTTGGTCACGTCTGAGTTTGGAAGCTTCTCAGGTGGTATCCACATGTAATTAGTGAAATTGTTTGTTGAATCTTGAAGATGAATTTTAAAGTTGTGTTCTTGTTCTCGTCTGGTTGAACCGTAAACTAATCTCCAGCGGTCCATAAAAATTCGAGTTTTCTTGCCATTGAAAACGTTTACGTGTGATCGAAAATGATTGAAATCATAAGTGGATATTGTTATATTGGTACTACAATAAAAACTTTATACTAGAAGGTATTAAAAATATAGAGTTGTAGAAGATACTGAATTGACATTACTATTACAATTTTTAAGGGGAAAGCCATAGGATAAGAAGAGGGTATCTCCGATCAAGTTATTTGGTACACTTGGAGATGTTTATATAGAGTCCGTTGAGGAAATGAACACCTGGTACACGAATCAACTCACAGTCTTGGGACAGGGAAATGTCGTAACCAGTAACAAGATGATGAAGGAAAACTGATATATGAAGCCTAGCAAACTCTGAACCAGTACATTGTCTTACCCCGGCTCCAAACACCATGAACGTTTTAGAACTAGACCGCAACTCTTTTCCCTGCGCCCCCACAAGAATCATTATCAATTATGTTGCAATTAATATAATTTTTACAAATTTAATTTACGGTTAATTCAAGTTAAAAAAACATAAAATATGATATAATTGAGTTTTGATGTAAGTGTACAATATATACATACGTACCTGCCATCTCCATGGATTAAACTCAAAAGGGTTTTCAGAGATTTCAGGATCAAAATGAAGTAGTGAATGTACAACCATTACCATCCAACCTGCTGGAATCGTGTATCCTGAATATTCTCACAAAAATGTTAACATTAATTTTTCTTTGTATATTATTTTGTTATGATCTATTTACAATTTAGTAGTGACACATGAGTAGTACTACTTGCCTTTGATTTCCACATCCTTGGTTGCCTTTCTAAACATCATTGGAGCCATGTTTCCTAATCGAAGCGACTCATTGATAACCTAGAGAATGTAGATCAAAGGCGCACGCACCATGTTAATCTTGACTATATAATGTACGAAAAGCAAAGTGAAGTTTACCATATTGGTGAAAGTCATCTTGTGTCTGTATTCTTCCCAAGTAACTCCACCCTCTTTATCTTCTCTGCTTTCGAGGATCGCCTCATGCTCTCTCTGCCAAATTACATGTGAGCTTCTCAATACAAATGAAAAAAAATCTATATGCTTGTTTAATAGGACCATGATGAGTACTATTACTTCAATTGGTTAGATGTTTTTACTACCTTCAACTCTGCAAGAGCTTTTGGGTTTTCCGATAGGAATTTGACAGCCAAGCAAGTTGCCTTAGAGGTGAGTTCTTGAGCGACACATGAAAGACTGAAGATGAGGGTTACAATGTCTTCATCGTTCAAAATGCTTCCTTCTTTCTCTAACTCTTCTATCGCCTTGTCAAGAAAGTCATCGTACTTCTCTCTTGACGTTTTCCTCCTTGTGTAAACATGCCTTACTATTTGGATCGCTTCTCTACATGCCTGCATATAATATCTTATTATACAAAACTTTTTTTTTTTTTTTGGAGAAACATATTATACAAAACTTGATGGGTCAAGTTTGTAATTAACACGATATTTTTATTTTCCCGCGATCTAATTTTGTTTTAATTTCTTTCTCACATGTTAGAAAATATTAAATCCGCGGATTCTAATCCAGTATCTTATTATATAAAGGAGGGTTCGTAAAATTGTAACTCACGAGATCGCGACACGTGTTACGTAGTCGATTAGATTATAACACATGTCAATAATTTAAATATGTAAATTTTTCAATATCAAAATTGTTAATTATCAAAAAAAATGGAAAAAAGTTAAAATGGAAAAAACAAAAAGTAATTTTACAAATTGCACAAAACCTCTATAAGAATAGTTATATATGATATTTAGTTGACAATAATTAGTAAAGAGAAATTTAACATAAAACAAAAATTAGAAAAAGAAAAATTGCAAACTATGTAATTAAAAATAGAAACAACCATGTTTCTATTGTTATATATAGGCAGAGGTTTAACATATATACATTTATGAGGAAAAAAAAATAATTGACAATGAATAAAAAAGAGAGAATTATATCAAGAAGAACAAACAAAAATAAAAAAAAATGTGGTTAGTGGTATTTTTTTCATTTGTAAAGTTTATGAAATATCATCAAAAGAATGATCGTCTAAACATGTAAAAATGATTTAGTTATTAGATCAAATAGTTTAATGATTCAAACCATATATGTATATATCAAACGTATATACTTTATTAATTTCCAAATTTCCAAATTATATATGTAATTAAAAATAGAAACGACAATGTTTCTATCATTATATGTATGCAGAGGTTTAACATATGTATATATCTATGAGAAATACAAAATAATTGATTATTGATTAATGGAGAACTATATCAAGAAGAAAAAAGCAAAAAAAAAAAAAAATTTGGTTAGTAGAATTTTTTTCATGAGTAAAGTTTACAAAATATTATCAAAAAAATATCGTCAAAACATAAAAAATGTTTTAGTTTGTGACTTAAAAAAAGGTAAAAATGATTTAGTTATTATATCTAATAGTTTAATGATTAAACTATATTTACATATATCAAACATATATACATTATTGATTTCTAAATTCTTCAAATCATATGAGATATGAGACTATATTTTTTCAAATTACATAGGAACCTATAACTTTAATCACTACATTATCTAATTTGGGATTTCAATTAAGAATATAGTATACTTCTTCTCCAAACATTCTTTAAGCATAACTATTTACTATAAATCAAATAATCCTCGCATCGCGAGGGTCTTATTCTAGTGTACATATATGACGGGGTTATTATTTTACAAAGAAAACGGAAATAAAAAAAACACAAAAAATCTCACCCGAAGGATCTTGTAGAGACCTTTCCCGGCAGAAACAGTAAAGGATGTTCGAAACCAATCAAAATTGAAGGCGCTGAACTTTTCCATAAGCTTTGTTTGAGTCTCTGGTTTGAGATTACTTATCACATTTGGTGTCAAGTAGGATGTAATCAACTACCCAAAATTTAAAACAGGCTACAGAGTGTGAGATTAGCATAAAACTGAAATTGGTCAAATACAGGATAAAAAAAGAAGCATAAGATAAGAGTACGTACACTTGAAACTGCTTCCCTAACGTTGAAACTTCCTTGGCTAGCTTTCAAACTAAGATGCTCGCGTGTGACCCGGTTCATATCTTTTAGTATTCTCTGCTTCAAATTCTCGGAGCCCAAAAGAAGAAGACTGATTTGTTTGATGTGCTTGTGAATGTTTCCTGTCTTGAAGAACAAGCTATCTTTTCCTAATGGCTTCACTAAACTATCCGGATAACTGATAATGAAACCCTCGTTCTCATGTCTTAAAATGTCCATGTTCACATCCATATCCGTCGAAATCACGGTTTTTACTCCGAGAATGTTCGTCCGGAACAAAGGTCCATAACTGAAACACTCTCACAACACACACATATACATAAATAGACAAAACATACAAAATTTCCATCACTATAATTAACAATATAAGAGAAGAAGAACTAATAGCCAATAGCTCAACTGATCTCAGGCAAAGCCGGCTCAATATTATAGGCAGCGCCGGCTCAATATTACGGGTTTCTCCCCATAACCTCATGGTAATTGAAAAAAAAAACAAGAGGTTGAAATTTGACCTTAAAATCTTCTTCTTGAGAAATGGGGAGACCTCGTAAAATCCATGAGACTTAAAGAACCCGAATGTTTCTCCGATGATCGGGAAGCCCATTGATCCGGGAGGTAACTTGCCATTACACTTGGGGTTTGACCATCGGTACCACCAATGGCTAATACTCACAACCACTAAGGCAACACACAATCCTGTAATCCACATAAGGCTCATGTTGTTGTTGCCTTGAAAACTATGAATTCGTGGGTCATAAATAGATGATGAATTATGCAATAAAAAACTTGTCGATGTAAAAAAACTATAAAATATTTTAGAGTGTAGATTTATTTACCAAGCTTACAACTACTTACTAATTATTATAAGTCAAGTTGTTGTAGATTGATGATTTTGAAATAGTTATAAAAAAAAACTATAACTAATCACTCCCTATACATACATGTGTTGGGAGGTGTCAAAGAGCTGTCATGTCAGTTAGAAAACATGGGTAATGGGTTAGGGTTTACCAATGGTACAATGACTATTTTGTTGTTATTCGTGTTCAAAAATGTTCCCTCGGCCATGTACGCAGCTAAGAGCCGTGGTTTTGGTACGTATATTTTGGCTTCTAAAGACGGATTTATGAGAAAACCTCAATTTTGTTTCGTTTGAAGGTTAATTTTTGTCTAGTGATTGTTTCGAAGGGAACAAATTTCTCCGAAACAATTAATAGTTTTAATTAATGATAATATCTGAAGAGAAAAAACTTAAAAATGTGGTATTTTACTTGGCCATCAATTTCAATTACTGTAGCACTAACTTATATATATATGTATATCTAAACTTTTCTTACAGTAAATCAAAACCATATTCGAATACTCTAATGCAAATGCTAATATGCTATTGCTAACGTTCTATTTACTTAAACTTTATTTACAAAGTCTTGGTTAGAAGCTGAAGCATAAAGTTATCTTACTGTAATCCAAAATAATCAAAACCATATTCGAATAGTACTCTAATGCACATGCGATTGCTAACGTTCCATTTACTTAAACTTCATTTACAAAGTCTCCATTAAGAAGGTTCTTGAAATGAAAGATTAGGCTTAGCTGTAGAACATGTATGGAAAAATGTTCAAGAAATGACATTCGTCTCTAACTATCGAAAAATCAGTAAACCATACCAATATATTTGCACTCTTCTATACAATGAAATGAGATTGACCATATATTTCATCTTGCAACCATTCATTCATACATACACTTGAAACAAGAAATACTAAACTCATGAAAAAAATCCAATCATATCAGCTTGATAGATCCGTCCCAATAAGCGGTTTTTGTTTTCGAAGCATCAATCGAACCGAGAAGTGGGTAAAAGGCTGAGACTTTGAGCTTCAAAAAGAAAATGATGATGGATTTGTGTGTGTCTTTTTAAATAAAGCTGTAATAGTCGTCATTGCCATCTCCAATGCAAACATAAGACAGAATCGCGACTAGGAAGACAACGTAGGACGAGAGATCAAAGGCTAATGCGCCCCAACCGATGAGTCCAGCGTGTTTTAAAATCGTAGGTATTGCTATGCTTCCAACTGCTGATGCACCAGTCAAGAACTTGGCTGCATTAATCCAGCTGACAAAAAAAAAACAAAAACAAAAATTCGTCAAGTTCTCTACGAGTTTTGAATATGAGAAGAACCCATTTTGCAAAGTCCAAACGCTAATTGCAAACGGAAACAAACAATCGGGTGCTTATACATAAATTCCGCACCTATTGTCTGAATCGCTGTAGAGAGATGTACTATCCGATCCAGCGAAGAAGAGCAAAGGCATTGGGAGAAGTACATACATTATCACTACCAACAACAACAACACAAGAAAAGATTTAGAATAATTACAAGCTAAAACCCATAAAAATGGAGTTCTTTAACATCGAAACCGATAAACAGATATCGGATGAGTGAGCGAGAGAAAGAACTCACCACTTAGCATTGGCCACCAGTTATTATACAGAGCACAAGCCTGGAACATAATTAGAGAAGAAGGGTTTAAACACACAAGTATGAATCTAAGCGTAAAACTTGTAAGAGTTTCTCGGGATACCAGAATCTGCAAGACGATCCCTCCCGATACTAGGATTGCTAAGAAAGCTATCTTCCCCATATCTAAACAAGCTCGAATGTGTCTAGGTAAGTCTGCCATTGATAAAGTATCTTCTCGAGCTTCTTGTCCTTCCACAAGAAACCTGAATACTAAAAGAGAAAAACTTTGTCTGAGTTTCTAATGATTACATCAAGCTTTTATTATTCAATCATGCTAACACTAAAATTCAATGAACCAATCTTCAATTTAACTCAAGAACACATCAAAAATCTGAAATTTTTTCACCTAACAAATTCAGACTATTACATTCGCTAACTAACTATTAAATCCAAAGAAATTTGGATTTCTAAAACCTAACACTTGCCAAAGTTAAAATATTTCCTTGAAATTCGACGAAAAAATCGAATTTTTAATGAATCAAACCACTCCAATCGCCAGAATCAATTTCAATCGCCGAAGTCTTTCTTATGGATTCAAAATTCGTAAAAAACGAAAATCAAACAACAATTTGAACCTGATAAACTTACCGACCAAGGTTAGATTCACGCAGGACGATAAAAAAAAAAAAAAAGCCCTTCACGATCAAATTCTGTAGAACCCCTTGGCTTCAAATATCGAAATTTTCAGACATTGCCAACATATGTTTTATTTATTTATTAGAAAGATAAATAATTATTATTGCTGTAATATCGGAACTTTCTATCAGGAGTGATCAAGCTCATTCGTAAGCATTACTACACCCAATGACAAACAACCACGTGTACCTTAACGTTTGAAAGCTTAACTTTCTCTAATTATTTATTCAGGCTGGAAAGACATCTTGTTAGCTAATATAATCTCTGCAGATAATAAAAGTTTAATGTAATTATTGACTATATGGATTATTCGGTAAAATTTGAATCAAAAATTAGCTATTAAAATTATTGGGAAATGATTAAAATTTCAAATTTTATTGGAATGTATAGTGTATTAGTACTTTGTTTGGGAAATTTAAGTTTTACTCTTTCTAAAGTATTAAAATTTCTCATACAAAAATAAACAAAAAAAACTAATGAGTAAATACAAAAGTTGGATTAGAGCAAATCTTCATGTTACTAAAAAGTAAGAGTATAGTGTAGAATTTAGATTTTTTATAATTTTTAAAACAAAAAAATGTAGATTTTTAGTTAATCACAAAAACTAATTTTTTATTCCATTCCACACAAAAACTAATTTTTTATTGCCGACAGAAATAAAAGAAATAGTTTCATTTTATAATTCGAAGCCACGTAAATGTAGTTGGGCTCCTGATACAGATAGGCCTTAGACTGTCCATTTACAAAATCTAAAATGCCAGCTGTCATTTCCGTAAAAGCCCGATTACAAACAAAAAAAATATCCAAAAAAATTCCCATCCTTGGATATTCTCCTCCTTCCTCTTCTCGACGACAAAGAACAATCGAGACCTTTGCACGAACATCGAAGAAGAAATCATCTGAATCTATTCTCCGTAAGTTTCAATCATCTCCTTCTCTCTCTCGATCGCGTAATTTCGATTCACCGATTCGTTTCGTTCTCTCCGATCTGAAACTATTCTTCGTTCGTTGGGTTTCAAGTTTCGTGGAATCATTCTTCGTTTTTCGATTACGAGCTTTTAGTGTGATTTGATGTTATTATCTTCAGTTTCTATGTCGATTTGAGAAGATTGATTGATGTACCTCGCATTTTCAGCTATATACGAAAGTAGATTCGTTCAATTTTGATTTTGAATTTAACATTTGTAGATTACGGAATTCAAGTACGAGTTAGTTTTGATGTAATATTGATATGCGTTTTCACTGAATTGGGGTTTTGATTTGTATTTCATGACTCTGCTTTTTGTATTCTAGGATAATTCTTTGGACTGATGTATTAAGGGGAAAAAAACCGAATAAATCGTATCGCAGTTAAGTCGTGTATACAAAAATGGCGGCTTGTAAAAGTTGTTTGGAGTGTTTGCTGAAGGTTCTCAACTTTATTCTGGCTGTTGTTGGACTTGGTATGGTTGGTTATGGTATCTACTTATTCGTCGAGTACAAGAGAGCTACCGATAATTCCGTTACTTTCAATCCGGTAAATGGCGGCGATCAAAATTACGTTTCGTTTGGGAGGCCTATGCTTATGGCTGTAGCACTTTCTTCGAATGTGTTTGACAATCTTCCCAAAGCTTGGTATGTATGTCACTACTGGTTATTTCATTTTGCTAGTTACTAGATTGGTTCTTACGGTATTTGAAATCTGACGATATTAATGCAGGTTCATTTACTTGTTTATTGGTATCGGCGTGGCTTTGTTTATTATCTCGTTCTGTGGCTGTGTTGGAACTTGTTCAAGGAGCGTCTGCTGCTTATCTTGTGTATCCTTATTGCTGAACATATTCAACCGTTTTACATAAATACGTGTGAACTATCATAGCTCACACGCCATTGCTTATTACGATATGCTCCTTTAGCAAACTAAAATTCTTAACCTTTTTTTGCCTTAATTAAGAATAGTACTCTCTGCTTCTGATCTTGTTGATATTGGCGGAGCTTGGATTCGCAGCGTTCATATTCTTCGACAACAGCTGGAGAGAGGTGAGTTATCTTTCCGTGTTTCATTGTTTCACGGGAAAGATTTCCTGTTGACTTCTAAATTCACAGGATCTGAAGACAGTAATGTCTACGCACTTAGCTAACCATTTTGTATAAATGTTCTCTAGGAACTTCCTTCCGACAGGACTGGAAACTTCGAGACAATATGCAATTTCCTGAGGGTGAACTGGAAGGTTGTAAGATGGGTAGCTCTAGGAGCAGTTGTTTTCGAGGTAAGAGCACGCAAACTTTCACAACTTGTTACCATTTCTTCTCTTCTCATTTGTTGTAAACACAGAGTCTAAACACTTTTTGTGAATTAAACTTGTCTGCAAACTATTTTGGAAAGTGATACATATCAGAGGAATTGCTTGGAGATTATTGTATAATGTTTACATTATAATACCTCTCAAAAGAAGAAAAACGGAATATGCTAATAGAAACACAACACCTCTAAAGACTCTTAACATAGCTTTGTTTACTCGCAGGCTTTGCTTTTCTTGCTTGCCCTTATAGTTAGGTCAGCTAATCAACCACAGTACGACAGTGACGATGACTTAATTGCTCCAAGACAACAAATCAGGCAACCATTCATCAACCGCCAGCCCGCTGCCGTCACTGGTGTCCCAGTTGCTCCTACTTTGGACCAACGCCCGAGCCGTAGTGACCCTTGGAGTGCACGTATGAGGGAAAAGGTAACATGATTAAAGCATTCAAAAATATGTCGAAATTATAGAAAAAACATCGATTAGTGAGCGAAATCGAGATTGACTGACGGGTTGTTTTATTGAAACAGTATGGGCTTGACACATCGGAGTTCACATACAATCCCTCAGAGTCGCACCGGTTCCAGCAAATGCCAACGCAACCAAATGAAGAAAAAGGTCGATGCACCATCATGTGAGATTGCGAGTCCGTTTATAAAAGTCGTAAAATGGTCAGTTGATTCTCTTGTCCTGTGTTTTTTGTTTCTGTGTAACAATCAAGAGTGTCGGTAAAAATAGAGGTATTTGTTTCTGGGTTTGATGATAGACTCTTGGCAATGGAGATCTCTAATCAGCAGCCTAGTCACGGTCTCAATACTCTTTATGTTGTGTCTGTGTAGTCTTTTGCACCATGAAATTTCATCTTCTGATTCAGTCCTATGTTTCTTGTGATATATAATAGATTCAGTTGCTTCATGTAGTCTTAACACCGAAAATGAAGGAGTCAATCTCACACATTAACATTCAAAGTTGATGTCAATTCTTGACTAATTTAAATTCCTTGTCGCTAATAAACAACCAGACACTTGTTTCTCCATGATTGTTGGTACTTAGGAATGTGGTACAAAGATATCTCTTGACGTTTGGCTCAACACTCCCAACAATGAGTGATATTTTTACACCACATTTAAATATACCACTATCACCACCAAATTTGAAAAAGCTTAGCTCAAAAACATCAACAATTGCTATAGAAACTGAAATGAAAATACTGTAATTACAAAAATTAACCAAAAAAGGAAGAAGAGTTTGGACATCAGCTCTCCAAGGTGAATAAACATCAATATAATTTGAGTCGCAAATTACCCATTAGTGTTATGTAAGTGACAGTAGGAGTATGTAAGTGATGTCATGTTTGTAAGTTTTAGGTTCAATCATACAAGAAAAATCTTGAAAATTATAAACATCTAAACAAATCGAGAGAAATAATGTTTAAAACATGATGCGATTATTAATCGAAAATTTCAAATATTATGTGACTGATATCTCTTAAACTAGAAAGGACAAAAATCTCGGACAAGTAACAAGTTTGGGTGAGAAATGAGAAACAAAAACATGGTTAGACTAGAAAGTGTGAGGAAGATAAGAGAAACAAAAACCAAAAATAAACCAAGAAGCATGTATCAAAGGAAAATGCTACTAACGGAGCTATCATCGTGAACACGCCAAATGGTCTCACCTAGAAGATTAGCCACCGATAAAATCGTTAACTGCGGGAAGTAATTCTTCTCCGTTACTGGTAAAGTATTCGTCACTATCACTTCTTGCAGCAAACCACTCGATAACCGTTCTATCGCAGGCGGACTGCAAACATTGAATATATTCATCCAAAAATAAATTCAGAGTCTTGCATTTGATTGTTTCATTACAAAAATAAAAAAGATGGAAAAACCGAGAACTAATGGATTTACCTGAAAACTGCGTGCGTGCAGCAAGCGTAAACTTCCCTCGCACCTTCATCATGTAAAAGAGCTGCTCCTTTCACAATGGTTCCTGCAAATAAATAAAAAAACAATTCTGGTTAATGTTGTTTCGAATCACCAAACAGAATTTCGAATATGCCTGGACCACACGGTTTTACTAACCAGCGGTATCAATCATGTCATCCACCATTACTGCAACTTTCCCTTTTACATCACCGATTAGGTTCATGACCTGTGTGGAAGAGTATATTATCAACACTTGTGTGATGGTAAGAAACTGAATATCTAGAAAGTTTCAAATTTTACCTCAGCAACATTGTGGCCATGACGCCTTTTATCGACAATGGCAAGAGGTGCATCAGATAATTTCTTAGCAAACGCGCGTGCCCTGGCTACTCCACCAACATCAGGAGAAACCACAACCAAATCCTCGGAAGAAATCGACTTGCTAGCAAGATAATCAAGAATCACAGGCTGAAATGTAACCACAAGATTTGGGTAAGATTTCAAAACTGTGAGGCCCATCAAGAACATGGAGATTGAGAGGTACCTGGCAATAGACATGGTCTACAGGTATGTCAAAGTAACCCATGGACTGTCCTGAATGAAGATCACATGCAAGAACTCGATCCGCACCAGCTTCGGTTATAAGGTTTGCAACCAGTTTAGCAGCAATGGATTCACGCCCTTGTGTCTAAAACCATCAAAAGGTGTAGATAAGATAAAGACAAAAGACCATGAGATTCTATTCAATAAGAGAATTACCTTTCTATCAGCTCTTGCGTAACCAAAATACGGAATCACGGCAGTTACTTTCTTAGCTGATGCTCTTCGACAAGCATCAATCATAATCAATAGCTCCATGAGATTCTCGTTAGTTGGAGTGCAAGTAGGTTGCACCAAGAAGACATCGCAACCTCTAACACTCTCTTTAAGCTGAACATAAATCTCTCCATCAGCAAATCTCTTTATGCTAACCTTCCCAAGCTCCAAACCCATATACCAAGCAATTTCCTTCACAAAACATTTCCATGGATTTTAGCGATTGATCACGGTATTTCCACCAGGGGAAAAATTCGATTAAACGAAATACCTGAGAAAGTGCTGGATTTGCAGTACCAGAGAACAACTTAAGCTTGGTATTGCTTCTACTGACCGATTTCTCCAACCGAGAAGAATCAAGGAACTTTGGAATTGTCGTCTCATTGATAATCGGAACTCGAGCGTTCCCGTTTCCAACATTCAACACCTTCGGCAAATTACATTTCTGTAACCAAATACAAGATTTGTCACACACACACACATATAGGTTAATCAAAGATTCATATGGCATTCATCAATTTCACAAGATTGAACACAAATTCTTAACCACCACCATCACACAATCTCTCACATTCTTCTATCTAAACGAATTTCAAAATTTTCACATTCATCAAACGAATTCATCTACATACTGCTAATAGCTATAACAATCTATGAAATTTCACACAGATCAAAGCACAGAATCAATCATTTTTGAATTTTCCATATACGTAAAGTAAAATTCGAATTCAAATATAAACGGAAGAAGAAAAAGCTCACCGCAAAACCGGAAAGGGAGATTCGGGAGCGAGACTCAGAGGTTCCGACGAAAACGGAGGAGCGAGAGAAGAGAGACGAAGGAAACTTAACGCCGGGAGGAGAAGACAAAGCCAGCGACGCCATTTGTATATAAATAATCGCCGGCGGCAATACGTCGGAGAATCTCTCTGAATCAGTCACTCACTCACCGTAATGGAAATTTCAGAGAGAAGAGTGAAGGAAATTAGGGTTAGGGTTTGTGGAGAGTGAGAAACGAAGAAGAAGAAGAAGCTCTCTGATTGTTGTCTTCTTCTCCGAGAGAATCTCAGGCGGTGCGGCGAAAAGTTTTTCTTCTCTTCCTCGAATTTTGTAAATGTTTTAATTTGTTTTGTTTTATTTCAGTAAAATAAATACGAAATTGTATTTGTTTACTCCAACGGTGTCGTTTTTATATGCAAGCCAACTGGTCTTTGCACTACGTGTCAGGTAAAGATTTGGAAAAAGAAACTTTTTTTTGTTGAATGTTGAATTTAGTCTTATTTCTTTGTGTTTCTATATTGCTAAATTTTAATCCAATCGAATGATTACATGTATATATATATATATTAATATTAATATTAATTATTGAAAGTTTTTTATTTAATTGATGGGGCAATTTCATGGTCTTAATTGTAATATCTGAATATAAATTATAGACTATAAACGTTTAGCACCATCTAAAAAACTGTCTAAATGACGCTAAACGTTCGAAAACAAAAATGCTCTCGCTATAATTTTGTGGCTAATCAATTAGACCCTAAAGTTGAGTATGGAGAAGGCAGGTTGTACAAGAATTGTCGACTTGTGAGAAGAATACAAACACAAATTCTAAAGAATCTCATACTTATCTGATTCTTCATGTCACTTGTTTCTAAGCAAATTTTGTGCCACTTTAGGATTCCCCTAAAGCCATCGTTAAACATGAACAAAAAACTTGGGGAAAAACTTTAATATTCATTTTCAGCTAAAAAAATCTAAAAAGAGAGAAAAAGGAGACCATTCGTTTTGTTTGGTTCTTTCTTATTTTTGGCTATACAAGTAGATTGGGTTACATCCTTAATATTGGCCATTGGAAACATCTAAAAGTGGATTTCAAAAAGAAACAAGTCAAAAGCTTTAAAGTGAAGATGTGATTCTTCTCCTAAATAAAAACAAAAACGTTACCCAAGACTTGATCAAAAAGACTACGAAACACATTGCCGAAAGGCTTTGTTTTGGCACGTCAAAGAACGCCAAATGGAAACATTTTGGAGTCAAAATAAATTTTACCTGAGACCAGAAATAAGAGAATATTAATTATGGAGATATTAACCCCAATGGGTACTGATTTTCTAAAACGTGTGTGTGGTATATATACTTTATGGCTCATTGTTTGTTAAAGGAATGGTTACTCTTCAGAATTTCCCATGATATCGTGATGAACAATGGGTACTGATTTCGATTAAGAATTTACTCTTGGAATATTACGGCTATAATATTAAATTTTACGGCCATTTTAAAAATGAACAATTTGAATAACATTTTTCAAAATAAATATAATATAATAGAAAATCAACTAAAATCAATTTTAATATAAAATAACATAATATACATAAAAATATACTAATATTTGAACCTTGAAAATTTTATTATCAGGATATGGATATCCGAACTTTGAAATATTTTGCTATTAACATTATAACTTTTTTACAATTTTTTAAAAAGAAAAAAAAAACATAATCAAAATATGAATTCAATTAAAAAGTCGTATTCGTAGATTTAGAGGAGACTTTGCAGGATCTCCTTTGATGACGGAGAAATTATTGATCTACGTTATGTGTGCAAGGGTGAATTAACACTTGCACATGCAAACTACACCAAACATGGTTTACGATAAAGAAAAAAAAAGAGGTTAAGTTAGTACTTATACAACTCTAATCTATATTTTAAATGCGTAGTTTCATTTTTTTTTTTAAGTGAATATACTCCATATATAAAGGAGTGTTATTTTTCCATATATAAAGGATATGTGAAATCTGCAATAACGTAGCCGCAAATGCTGATTCACCTCGATTGTGTGTCCAAGGGTGAAGTACCAAGTAAGTATTTAAAAAGAAAAAAAAAATTTGGTCAAACCATAATTTCATTGATCAAATTATTCTCCATGGAAGGAGAAGTTGTTTACAAACCATGAAACAAGACAATTAAATATCCTACTACAAACGTCCCAAACAAAGCATAGAAAAAAAAAAGATAGATGCAGTCCAAGCACTTGGACAACAAAGGCCGTGAAGAGAGTCAACGACAATGTTGCTAAGAGGTGAGACGATGCCGGAAATAAAGAACACACATAGTGATACAATGTCCGAGATTGAAACTACGCATAAGACATAATAATCAATCATGATTTTGGCTACACGCGCAGATGGACACTGGCTTACAGAGCTTTCAAATAGGATGAGAATCGAAGCATTTGTAATCTTTTTTTCATAAATCGATTCAAAATTTAAAATCTTTTTTTTTTACCATCAAAATTTAAAATCTTCATAAATGATTTTCTTATTTTCATAGATTTCTCTTGTGCATTTGTTG
Organism: Draba incana; assembly: GCA_963576765.1. Taxonomy (NCBI): domain Eukaryota; kingdom Viridiplantae; phylum Streptophyta; class Magnoliopsida; order Brassicales; family Brassicaceae; genus Draba; species Draba incana. Next base: position 1,455,440 of record OY755208.1, read on the forward strand.
CTATTGTACCTATTATAAGGAGATGATCACGGTCAATCATAATAATGTCAATCATATCAATCATCCTAAACTCAAGGCTATCTCCAATTGCATATATCAAGGATGAGTTTATGTAAATTAGAGATTCTCATTACCCTAGCTAGTACTACTTGTATAAATTGAGACTCTTGTGAAAGGAGAAGAAAACAACTTCTATAAACATAATACCTATAGCGTTTCATAGACAACCGGTGAGTCTGTTTGATATTGAAACTTCAAATTCAATTTGATGTTGTTTCAAAAAAAAAAAAAAAAAAAAAAAATCAATTTGATGTGATGCTAAATTGTACGACAATGTATGTAATGTGATAAATTTAATATGTTGAAAAGGTATAAACGAAAGTGAGGTTGTCTGTATATATATATTTTTTTTTTGAGTAATATAAAAAAATTATATTTAGTTAACTCAAGATTGTAAAATCTTTCATGCTCAAGAATAGAACTAGATGTCTTCACATTGTAAATTATTTTTACTCTATCAATATTTTGTAGTTATACTTGTTCTAAATTTTGAAAAAGCAAAAAATAGGTCAGAAATAAATAAGCAAAAAGAAAGAATAATATAAGCAAAAAGTAAGTACTTTCACTCATTGTTCATATTTAATTTATTTATTTTTCAAAAATAAATACTTTCACTCATTTTTCATAAGAAAAAAAATGGATGAGACCTTAGTTGATTATTAATTTATCATGATAATACTTGATAAAGTAGCTTATGAGAGAAAATTTCAGTAAAAAGAGTTTGTGTTTGCTGATGACCTCTTGTTATTATTTGACGACTTTAATTTGTTCAGTATGTGAAAAATGTATTCCTAATTGTTTCAAAGAGTCTGAAGATGTATCTTAACTTGCGATTAGTCTACCAAACAACAAGCAAAAGTTCTACAAAAATACTGAAAATTAGCAAATTACAAGGATCTTTCCGACACAAAGAAAGGAAGATCAAGTAGCAATAGATTTTCTATATTTCGACACAAACTCGGTCCCTAAATTATTTTATGTTTCTAAATATTCGATTGTTGAAAAATTTACACCAACAATAACAAAGCCAAGAAACATGGAATGGATTCCAATAGCATCAATTGTTAATCCGCTAAAAAAGTTAGAGAAGATTCAAACTTTCTTCATATCCTCTTATATCTTTTAGATCTTTCTTTTTACAAGTGATTTGTTTGAAAGACATAACATAAAGATAGAGAAAAATAACCAATAATACACACAAAAAAAACATCATACTCGAGAGCTTTTCACTTGGATCGATAATTGATGCCGCCACGACAAGTTGGACATGAATGCTTGCGTCGTAGCCACGAGCAAAGACAATCCTTATGAAAATTATGGCCACAACGCAACTTCATGATGTCTTCTCCTCCCCACTCGACAACGATAACTCATATAGACATATGATGCATTCTTTTTCTATCGGTCTTTCTCGATATTTAGGGTCAGACTCTTGGACGGAAAACCATTTATCCCACAATGTTTCTTTAACATGGTCAACTTCAGCTTCAATAAGAAAACATTTTTCTTCTTCTTTTTCTTTTTCTCCACAAAGGCGGTTTTTAGTAATTGCATCTTTGGCGATTTTAGGAACGGCGCATTTCTGAATCTTGCTATGGATCCCTTCGTTGGACAAAACGTGACCTACAAATCTTTTGCAGACATCTTGTTCTTCAAGGAAAGCAGGAGGGATCTCATATTCACATGTCTTTTCTTCTTTTATGATTCTTAGGTCACTTAGAGTTTCACGACCACAAGGGCTCTGAATAATAACACGCTGAATTTCTCGGATCTTTAGTGAAAAAGATCTTGAAACTTTGGAATCGATTGGGTATATCGTGGAATCATAGTATACGTCCGAGTCCTTCTTGAAGTCTTTACTTCTCATCGCCGGTTTGCTTCCCATATCGTAAAACGGAAAAAAGCTTTGTATAGTAATTGTTATTTGTTTTGATGCTTAGGTCAAGAACAAAACTTGTTTTTGTTTCTCTGTGTGGTCTTATGATCGATGTTATCGTGTTTATTTATAAGATGTTAAGTGTTTCCATTTCTAGTTAGGATTTGGAAAAGTTTCTTTCCTTTATTTTTGTTTTCTTTCCTTTTGATCTTATTGTATATTAAACCGACTAGATCTTCTAAAAAATTAAACACCAAATTTTTTTTTTTTTTTTGTTAACAACACCAAGCTAATTTATAATACTAGTTAATATAACTTTATATCATACGATGCGTATAACAATAATTTTCTATTAAATACGCACTATACTTGTGTTGTGTGCACAAATTTCAGATTATTTTTTAAGAGTCTCACTAGAATTGGGATTGGACTTGTCCTATGTATGATGTATCAAATAGTTTTCCTAATTTTTTTTTAACTATGTCTCTTTTATAGATGCCTATACCAACAATGTTAGATTGTCGAAGAGCACGAAGCTGTGTGCTTCCCATGTTTTTATATAATGAATTGACAAAACAAGAGTTATGACCGATATGAAATATGAAAATCGGGTGTTGGAATATATTGTCCAAATCCATTGGTTCATTGGTCCATGCAAAGAGAGATTGAACATGTTGTTTACAAAATAGAACCAAAAGACATTAAAGTTAGATCCAAAACCTTTGATACAAACACAAGAGCAATACGCTAGTTTAAACCAAAATATTCCTTTCTTCTTTACACCGTGCTCAATCTCTTTCTAGTTACACTTGTAGATAATAATCCATCTCTAACCATATAAATACAAACTTGATCCCAAAATATTTTGATGTTTCTAACATAAGCAAGAAAATTAAGAAAAGATTTAAATTTTCTTCACATCCTCTTATATTAAGAGATATTTTAGATCTTTTTTACAAGTGATTTGTTTAAAAGACGATACATAAAAGAGAGAAAGAGAAAAACCAATACTATTAGTTTTGTTTTTCTAAATTAGTCCGTCAATTCTTTTTAACTTTTCAACAAAACTATAATTCAAGAACTGAAAAGTGACACTACTATGTAAACAAAAATATGTTACAAAAGACATCTACTAAACAGCTACGAAATAACATAGAGATTTCCCAAAGGCTTGTTTTGATACATCCAAGTAGTTTATGGATTAGAACATATGTATGTACCTGTCTTGGATTCAAATCACTACTTGCCATTTATCTGACATGTTCAAATGGGCTCTGGAGATTGATTGTCCTATTAAAGAAATGGAAGAAAAATCTCATCTCCTTGGAGAAAAAAAGTAACAAAATGAAGAATTGCAAAGAAGAGATCTGAGTCTGTACCACAGGAGAAATATTAGATTGTCGAAGAGCACGAAGCTGTGTGCTTTCCATGTTTTCGAGTAACTGGGTTACCGTGTTTAGATGAACACCGCTGGATAGGAAACAAAAAACAAAAGTTGAGTTAGAACAGAACCGCTACAGACGCGAGAAAATCAGTATTCTTTTCATTAAAGAGAGTAATCTATAATCACAATCCTCATTCATTGTTCTGAAGCTATATATTAGAATGTTGTTCAAAATTGGATAATTCTTGCATGGTAAAGGAGAACAAACCTGTTCAATCCGCTTTCTATAAGGGCATCGAGAGATGAAATCACTTGAGGAAGCTGCGCCAAAGTCTTTACAATAAAGGTAAAAAATACATAACAAATCAACCACTATTTATGTTAAACATGGTACTACACCAGAATTTACATACTTGTCCAGTGGTCTTAGTCAGGGAAGTTTTAGCCAAAAGACTCTTTGGAAGCTTTGCTAACTGAGCCTGCATATATCAAATATCCAAAATCAGAGATAAAACATTTTCAGTGGTTCCACGAGACGGTATCACCGAAAAAGTAAGGCAGGTGAAGTATTGTTACATACTTTCATTGTTGTTCATACTGTGTGAGGTTAATAAGTAAGGATATAAAAAGTTGTCTTAGGATGCAGAAATGTGTGTCTATATCTGAAAGTATTCACCAAAGCTTCGTTTTCTATCATCAGAATCATCCCAAAGGTCTCTATAAGACCAACATTGTACTCAAATGAAGCCAAATATACATAACAGCTTGACTAGAATCAAAATAACCCAAAAAACAAACACAAAAGTTTATCAAAGGCTATATATCTACTTGCCTACTTGTAAATCCTCTTCATTTTGGCAAAATTCACCAAAATTCCGATTAACACTACACTAGTGATATCAAATTCAACCTCTAAGAGATCAAAATCTTCACATTAAGAGTGCAGATCGGATTCAGAATCCAAAATTGTTGTTAGAACAAGGTTATCCAAACTTAGAACCCTAATTCATCAAATCGGATTTCACAACCGCACTACATCGGTAAAGTGGTTTTACCTGAGAAGAAGACGATTGACGCATCAAATGGAGAAGATTGGAAGTAGAATTCACGGCTTGTGAGATCTGCTCGGCGACGATTGCTTTCGCCGTTCGATCACCTCTTCCGTTTTCCGATTTCGTCGCCATTTTTCTTCTCCGATTAAGGTTTCGTTTCACTTCTCATTTTAAAATCAAATGGAGTCCAAAATTTAGGTACCTCCTTGTAAATAAACAAATTCTTCGTCACTCCCTCTAACTTTTGATTAATATCATTTTAATCCCAGTATTTATTTTCTTTCAGTTTACAACCCCACATCAAACCGAAATTGGTTTTCGAATCACAATCCGGTACAAGAACACAAAAACCGCCTCAAGTCGGTTCTTGAAGCTGTGTTGTACATGGACATTAAGTGTAAAGTCTGAAAAGTATGAGAATGTGAATTTTGTATTCAAGTATAAAGTATGAGAATTTGAGTACAACAATCTTTTAACATCTTCTATTTGTATAGGCTATAAAGAATCACAACAACAAAATTTATATCACCAAAACAAAGTTGTATTAGTAGTGTCTTCGTTGCAGCCGGAATTCGAACTAGTGATCTTGAAAACTCTAGATAGTACACTAATAGGTAACAACATCATAACGAAATTAATTTTCGTCGTTTAATCGAATATAATAGATGTATCATCCCAAGCTAATTTCACGTTCTTGGGATCTATCCTACCGAGTAAGTACCTCTAACACAATACAACTTTCTGTTTGGTAATGTCCTCTTGTGATCTTCGAATTGACATTCACCAGAAATCTCAATATGTATCTTAATTTCTTCCTTTTCTTCATCTTCTTGATCGTTTCCGGTCTTAACTACTATCGAATGTCCGGTAGAATGTGACCTCCAAAACCGTAAATTTGATGCTTTCATTCGTCTTTCATAGCTTTCGATTTCATCTGTCTGCTCTAAACTCTCAATAGTAGTGATAGGATTCTCTTCGTGAACGATAATTGTCACCGTATCATCGATTTCAGGAACAACAAGTGGCGGTTTTTCCACCGAGTTTCGGTCTTGATCAAGCTCACTGCGACAAACAGGACAAGTCTTATGTAATTCAACCAAAGATCAATACAAATCGTGTGAAATGAGTGGTTACAAGTACTAATTAACCTAATGGTATCATCATCCATAAACTCAGCTAAACAAATAGAACATTGATCCGAACCATGATCTTTAACCGAATAAGGATACTCAGGGAAAGATTGAATGATTTTGGAGTCAAGACCGGTGTTTTCAGGGTGATTAGACGGTTCAATTAGGTTACCGGGAGGGGTACGGTTTCGATGGCTGTATAAGGCGGCCATGAGTTTCCTTAGACAACAACCACAAAAGAAGAAAGATAAGAAACCGGTGAAAATGATGAAGAGAAGACTACCGGTCAAAACTATTGTGACCGGCGTGGAAACGAGAGTGTGGACTGGTTTGGTTCCTCCGCCCATAGGGGTCAGGGGAGTAGTGGTAGACATTTTGAAGACCGTCAAGTAAAAACAAGAAAATAGTGTGACTTGTTTCATAGATTGCTTGAAGAAGAAGAAAGGGTTTGATTTCTAAAAGGTTACGTGTGTGAAGGGTAATTGTCATTGGGGAAGAGAGAAATGTGGAGAAAGGTAAGCTTTAGAGTTTTGAGCGAGTCTTTTGGTGAGAAAAGCTAGGTTCTTTCTACGGCTAATTAAATAAGAGATTATTTATTTATTTATTGTATTACAATTAGAAATAATTTAAATAAATGTTATAAACTAAAAAAAAATTGGATTGGTGAAAAGTCCACTCTTGTGTAAATTAAAATCTCTTCTAAAGCTAGTCTTATGAATGATGATATTTCTTCAAGTTGGGATTAGTTTATGCTCTTGAAATTGTATCATACATCATTGTTTTAAAACCTTTTCTAAGATTTTCTAATTAAGAATACATAATATAAAAATACATATTGTCTAAAATAACACAGTACAGCTAAGTTGATTTTGTCTTTTGCCTAATTGCCAACTTACATGTTGTTGCCCATTGCAAATACTCGTATAAAAAATTCAAATGATGAAACGTAGTGTGGACAGTACAGTCAATAATAATGTGCTTTTTGTATTGAAATACTAAAGTAAAATAATAATAATAATTCGTTGAGCTTAATTTGACTTTGACGTCAACTCACTCTGATTCCGTTGATTTCTCAAGTCTTCTTTAATCAATCAATAATTGGCTCATTTATTTCAGCTCTATGTTTGAAACCTTGTTTCTGAATCTTGGAAGATATGATGATTCTAAGCCAATCTTATTCCTTTTCTAGTTTTATTACTATCTATTTCTTCTTCTTTGTTTTACACACTTTTGCTTCTCCTACGCTTCAAAGGAATGCTCTTTTGGAGTTCAAAAACGAGTTTCCAATCACTGCATCAGACTCAAATGACCTATCTTTAAGTTCGTGGAACACGAGCAGCGATCACTGTTCTTGGAAAGGTGTCACATGCGATGTTAAATCCGGTGAGGTGATATCACTCGACCTTAACATCCCTCTCAACGGCTCTTTGAAATCAAACACTAGTCTTTTAAAACTCCAACATCTTCGTCACCTAACCTTTCTCGTCTCATAAATCTTGACCTTTCTTATAATCACTTGGTGGTGAAGTTCCAGCTTCAATAGGAAACCTAAACCAACTAGCACTGTTGAGTCTTTCCTCAAACAACTTGAGTGGTAATATTCCTATTTCATTTGCTAATCTCAACAAGCTTTCCGATTTGGACCTCTCCGAAAATCAATTCACTAGTGGAGATTTCCCTCGTATACTACCAAATTTAACCAGCTTATCCAAGTTAGACCTTAGCCATAATCTTTTCAAATCCAAGCTTCCACATGACATGAGTGGACTCCACAATTTGGAGGAACTAGATGTGAGTGGAAACTTTTTTTCCGGTAATTTCCCTAATTCCTTGTTCATTATTCCTTTTTTAGAAAGTGTTTCTTTGAGGGAAAACCAATTCAAGGGACCTTTAGAGTTTGGAGAAACATCTTCATTTCAATATCTAGACCTTCCTCATAACAATTTCTACGGACCAATCCCGAAATCTATATCTCGACTTGTCAATCTCAAAAGTCTAGATCTTAGCCATAACAGTCTCATAGGAACAATACCGGAATCCATATCTCAACTTGTTAATCTAACAGGTTTAGGTCTTAGACATAACAGTCTCATAGGAACAATCCCTAAATCTTTGTCCAAATTAGTATCCCTCTCTAATCTTGATCTTTCTTACAAAAAGTTAGAAGGTCAAGTACCGAGTTTCTTATGGAGTCTATCTTCGTTGACGCTTTCTCATAACTCTTTCAGTAGCCTCGAGAAATCATTGGAAGTTGTCGTCAATGGACAACTCTTTGATCTTGGTTCAAATTCATTGCAAAGACTGTTTCCTCAATGGATGTGTAACTCTACATCATTAGGCTTGTTAGATCTTTCCAACAACCATCTCACTGGCTCCATTCCTTCACGTTTGAAGAATTCCACTACTGGTCTTATATATATGAATCTAAGAAACAACAACTTTACCGGTGTTCTTCCAGATATCTTTATCGATTCCACCGTGTTACGGTCACTAGACGTCAGCCGAAACCAGTTGATTGGGAAGCTTCCAAAATCTTTGATGAATTGCAGCAATATGAAATTTCTGAATGTGAAAGGAAACAAGATTAAGGACTCGTTTCCTTATTGGTTACAGTCTTTGGAGTCGTTACATGTTCTTCTACTCGGATCAAATGCATTTTACGGTCCAATCTATAGCTCTTTCGGGTTTCCAACTCTACGAGTCATTGACATTTCGCATAATAGCTTCAACGGAACGTTGCCACAAGATTATTTTTCGAATTGGCTTGAAATGTCATCCGTGTCGGTAGATTACACCAAATGGTACCAAAGCGACGGTCCATATTTAGGCGGAAACGTTGTGCCAGATTCGATGGATATGATGTATAAAGGAGTAGAAACAGAGTTTTCGCAGATCTTACTTGAGTACAAAGGCATCAATTTTTCGGGAAATAAATTCCAAGGACGGATTCCTAGATCCATTGGTATTTTGAAAGGGTTACGTCTTCTCAACTTGTCAGGTAACGCATTCAGAGGGAATATTCCGTCATCATTGGGAAATATAACAAACCTCGAGGCACTAGACCTATCCCGCAATAAGATTTCGGGTCAAATTCCTAATGATCTTGGCAAACTCTCCTTCCTGTCATACTCGGAATTTTCCCACAACATTCTCCAAGGTCCAGTGCCGCGGGGTACGCAGTTTCAACGGCAAAATTGTTCTTCATTCGAGGAAAACCTCGGACTCTATGGTCTCGAGGATATATGTGGAGAAATCCATGTTCCAGACACAACATCGCAACAACATGAGGACTTTTCGTCTGAGCCAGAAGAAGCGTTGAACTGGATAGCAGCTGCAATCGCCTATGCACCTGGTGTGTTCTGCGGATTGGTGATCGGACATATCTTCACTTTACACAAACACGAATGGTTCATGGAAAAGTTTGGTCAAAAGAAGCCCCGTGGGATCATGAGTGTTCGTTAAGCCCATCTCTCTCTAAGCATTTTCGTCAAGTGTTTGTGTTTGTAATATTCTATTTAATGATTTTCTAATAAATATTTGTAACTGTAACGGTCTCACCAATTTGTAGTACAAAATATTGCATTTTTAGGATTGGCAAAAAAGTGGGAATGATATATAAAGTTACAAACATAAGAAAGTTGAGATTTCAACTTCTTGAAAGTTGTCATACATAATCTACAACAACAACAAAACAAGCATTACACATCGATACAAAACTCTACAAACTGTACCACCCATCACCGGAGTTTCAAGCCGGAAAACTAAAATCCGAGCTTAAAAAAAGAGCGATTGTCATTTAGTTTTGAGTGAAAGAAAGAAAAGAAAAAGGAGATAACTTTATTCAATATCGTCGATCCAATCACCGTATATCCGACTGATTTTGGCCGGGCCTTTCCATTTCTGATGTGTTCTGATCCCGGGCTTCTGCGTAACCGCACTAGATGCTCGTTGCAATGCGACTCCACTATGGTAACTGGCGTCTGTCTGATGAGGAACTCCCGGAGATATAAGTGGCGTTGCGTCCGAATGTCCTTTAGGGTTTGATCCTGTTTGCTTTATTTCCGAATTAGGCGATACACCATCTGTACCTTCTCCTTCTACAAGTCCTCCACCAAATCTATGCAACTCTGCAAACCATAATGACTCCAACTTTAAAGCTACATCGACTTATCGAAACTTTCTAGGGTCACAAAATTCAACAAATCTAACACTCAACTCAAAGATTCCACATAAAACTTCTCTTTTGGTAGAAATTTAAAACCCGACAAACTCGGCTACTAAGCTAATCCTTGACTTAACCAATAATCTCTACTAAGATACAAACATAACCACCATTCATCAAACAACATTGGTTTAAAAGTTAATCAAACCTACAAAAAAGTCACTAAACTAATCACAAGAGACCCTTAAACTCAAATCCAGTCCTAAACCTCAAGCTTAACCACTCCATTCATCAAATCTATAGCAAACCAAATTGAAGAAAAGCCGGTATCTATTCTTTACCTGCAGCTCCATGAGCAAAATGACACTTAGCACCAAACGGACAATAACCAGTAATCTCCCATTTATTACAAATCCTCGTCTTCCAATTCGACGGCTTCAAAACATTAACTCCATTTCCACCACCACCACCAAGTACTACTACATTACTACCACTACCACCACCACCACCAAGTACGACTACATTACTACCACCGCCATTTCCACTTCCACCACCGTAACCACCAGGGCCTAAACTAATCGCAACGCTTTCTCGATTCCTCGAAGCTTCATCGTGTAAAAAAGTACAACTTTCTCCATAAGGACAACCTTCTTCACTATAAAACTTCTTACAATGTCTTCCTTTAAAAGACCTCCCACTCTCAATCACCGACGAAGTAACCAAAGACGGAATCTGAAACTCCTCTCTCGGCGGCTCCGGCGTCTTCTCCTCCTCTTGAGCCGCCACAATCTCCTGCCAATTCGCCGGTGGACGACGAAGCTCCTCAACGGTATGAGCGAAATTACAATTCGTAACATACGGACAAGTCCCAGCTCGAAATTTACAACATAACTTCGTCTTAAAGAACATTTTACCGATCGCTTTGGTCCGATTACTCGCGGCGGAGGAAGAAGAAGACGACGGAGAGCCACGTGTCTTCTTGTTCGGAGGTTCGCCGTCGTGATTTATAGCCCAGGCGCGATTGTAATCGTCTTCCGTAGCCCAAACGGAGCTATCTCCGAGATTCGGAAACCAATTCTCCGGTGGAGGATTGTTTGTGGGTATTACGTGAACTACATCTCCGCCGGAATCTCGCCGGTGATGATGACTCATCTCTCAAACCCTAATTTTTGGTACTCAATCTGAAATGTTTGAAATTTCAACAAAATTTCACGGAAAAGTCGATGAATTTCGTGGATTTGAGAGATGGGTAATCTCGAGAAACATGAAATTCATCGATTCACGAGAAATTTTTGAGAAACCCAATGAAAAATATAAAAATGATAACTTGAAAAGCGATGATAATTGGAAAATGAATGTGAACAGATGAAGAAGAAGAAGTGTGGGATAATGTGACACTCAAATTTCGTCGTTGAGATTGAAAGATCAAAAGAAGAAGAAGAAGATAATTCGAAAAATCATGTTTCGCCGAGAAAATAAAATCGAAGAGGAATATCCAGAGATTGAAAGTGAGAGAATAATTAAAACCAAACGTGTGGAGATTGGGTAAGATCTTTATTAGGACAATAATTTAATTCAAGCTGAGTAGGAAATACAAAGTGGTAGTAACTAAATTTGGTAATATCCGGTGAAAATTAAGACACTGTAATAAAAGAAGATTAAATACAAAATTTAGGTACAGAATAGTTTTTTCCCCAGTAAGTAAACTATAAATAAATTTTCTATCATAATTAAGTAAATTAACCTAAAAATATTCTAGTTCGAAACTTTGAATGAATTCAGTAGATTCGTTGGATGGTTAGATCATTTAGATAGTTGAACCATCACTGATTTAACAGTATTAGAAACAGTTTACTGCCTAGCTCTTGTAGCTCATTGGTCTGCGATGGTGCATCAGTGTGCAACGTGTGACGAGTTCGAAGCTCGAGCAAAGGCACTAAAAGAGGAAAACAGAGGGAAGTAGCCAGCAGAAGCAAAGACAACAACAATGTTAGCCATAAACATTTGAGGTATTCTAAAATATCTTTTTTTCTCTCTTTTTTTGTCAGCATCTCCAATTTTGGTAAAAAACTATAAATGAAATCACTGGAGCACATGTTTTTTTAAAAATTATGTTTCCTTTTTCTACTACTTGAATCAAACTTAGCCTTTTTTATAGAGGTTTCCTTATTAAACATGTGAATTGTATTCGTCCTTAAAAAGTTGTTATTTTGTTAACAAGACCCAAAACCACTGTATTCTTTTAAAAGTTCTATAAGATTATCATTATTTGACTAAATACACATTTGTCTAAATGTTGACCAAAGATTTAACAGATGGGGTAATTAAATTATTTGTCGAAGACTTACTGCCTATTCCTTGTAGGTCACTTGGCCAGCGAAGGCATTTAATGTGCAACGGTTGCCAAGTTCGACACTTGGGTAAGGCATTCAAGAGAGAGAGAGAGGGGTTAAAAGAAGAAGAAGCAAAAGAAAATGAATCTATGAAACATGTGAGATATCTCTTTTCTCAAATTTGATAACCAATCATTAAAATTTTGTGGTTTTTTTTTTTTTTTTTTACATCTAAACTTCATATATATTAAACTGAAGGTGGAATACCGATTACATACTTTAACACCCAGACATGACAAGGGCGTAAGTATACACACAGTGGAACCAAAAGGGTCCTAAAGACCAGACTATACCACTAGTATGTACACCAAAAAATGATCAAAGCTAAAAGAAGAGGCTCATACACTCTCATTGTTAAACAAATCCATTAACCATAAGGAAAACCCCAGAGCCACATAGGAGTTCACCCTCTTCTCTTTGGACACACTTAGGGCAATGAGAAATGCACCTCTATTAGCTTTTTTTTTCTCCAAGCAAAAATTCCATTCACTAATAAGTTCCAGAGCTTTCCTAATTTCATCAGTTTCAAAGTTGAAAGATGGTCAGGCTTTCGGTCTCAAGACACCCAACCAAATCTCCAAACTGCAGCGCAAAAATCACTCTACTCACCTTATGAAAGCTCATACTCTCTACAGCCCATAAAACAACAAGCAATTTAGCCTCATCAAAGCTCCTCTGTTTTGGAAGACACCTCCTACTGTGTAATAACACTTTACCAAACTCATCTCTCAAGACCCAAGAGCCCCCAAGAATTTGGTTCTTCTTGGACCAAGAGAAACCAATGTAGAAATCGATGCAACGACGAGAACGATGCAACGACGAGAACAATTCTGCAAAAAGACTTGAAGAAATCATAAACGGGCTTGTAGAAGCCCAATTCAAGATAAGCCCATAATATTATTAAATCCATAATTAAAATGGGTTTAATAATAATATGGGCCAGAAGTCATTTAAATGTTCAATGGGCCTGGCCCAAATGTATTATTAGCCCTAGTCTAAAAAACTATAAATAGCTCATTGTATTCACCCACAAAGGGGATCAGAACTTTTCAGACAACAACATCAATAAAGCTTTCTTAACAGCTACTGCAACAGTCTCTACATTTTCTGCATTATGATTCACTCAGAAGTCTCGCACCTCTCCTACAACCCTTACAAATTCAATTGTGCGAGTTACGAATCCTACAATTTGGCGCCGACTAAGGGGAAACATGAGACGTTCTTACTCATAAGAATCACAGCGCAAGTTACATCAGCGAAGGTGACAAGCAGCGCGACGTCGATAGCACCAGCACCGCAACGTCAACAGCAGCAGCGCTGACCAGCAACGGTGACCAGCAGCGCAACTTAGACAGCAGCAGCAGTGACCAGCATCGCAACATAGATCATACAAGCGGCGACCAGCTGTGCAATGTCGACATCACCAGTGGAAACCAGCATCGTAATGCGGATCGCACCAATAGTGACCAATAGCGCAACGTCGACAGCAGTAGCGGTAACCAGCAGCGCAACATGGATCGCACCAGCGGCGACCAGGAGTACAACATCAACAGCAGCAGTGGTGACCATGAGCGCATCTCCACAGAATCAGCGGCGATCAGCAATATAACATCAACAACACCATCAGTGACTAGCAATGCAGCATGGATCGTACTAGCAGAAACCAACAGTCAAACGTTACAGCGACTTCCGCGACTACTGCGCAGAAACCTAGGGTTGAGCGCACTACTAAGAACGCAACTCCACAGAACTAGCAGTGATCAGCAATATAACGTCAACATCACCTGCTGGGATAAAACAGCACTAACACAAAGCAGGAACACTACTCTCTCAAACAGATCGTCACTCTTCTCATAAGCAGATCATCGCTTCCTCTGGCAAATGTATCATCGCTCCTCTCGCAAACAAATCGTTGCTCTTCTCCCAAGTAAAAATGACACTCCTCACTCAAGAAGATCTTTGCTCAACGTCGTTTCTCTCATAAACGGGTTGTCACTCCTCCCTCTAGAAGATATATGGGCCAAATTGATTGTTGACCAAACCGGGGTTGACCACTGTTGACCAAACCGGGCGTTGACCAAACCGGATTGACCGTTGACCAAACCGGATCGACTGTTGACCGAACCGAAAATGTCAATCTCACTCGCCGGAGCTTGTTCCCGATGCTTCCTCTCTGTCACCAGAGCCGCTTCGTCGACGCCGGAAGCACGGGCCACCTCGAGGACGCCGAAGCAACGAGCCATCTCCTTGTCGTAACCACGAACGAGTCACCACGAGCAACGAACGAGTCACCACGAACGAGCCACCACGAGCCGTCTCCACGATCCAGACGAAGACAAAGGCGGAACGGAGCAGATCAGCCAGCGACGGTGAAGCATCCTCGCGGCAAGCGACTCTCCGGCGACGGAATCCGATTCCAAGCTCTCGAAGCTCTGGCATCTCGATCCCGAATCCTCAAGCTCCGGCGTCTCGATCTTGGACTCGGCGACGACTCCAAGCTCTCGGAGCACCGGCGAGGAAGCTCCGGCGATGGCGATTGGCGAGGGAGCTCCGGCGACGGCTCCAGCAAAGCTCCGGCGGCATATCGGCGTCAAGGAACCACCAGAGAAGAAGAGGCACAAAAAGACAAAAAAAAATCAGAAAACCCTAATTTTCGCACTACCAGACAATAAAAAAATTGGAAAAAAGGATTCTGAAATTTTTACCTCTTTAACTGCAGAAAAAGCGACTCGGTAAAAAAAATAGACTGCCTAGGAAGCCTATTTATACCAGAAGGATTTCCTAAATTCCCTAGGGTTTCTCAGGAAAATTTCCAGAAATTCTTATAACGGGCTTTAAAGTTCAGTTAAATGAGCCCAATAGACTTTTCAGTCTATTAACCTCATCTCTAACAACGCAAGCAGGTCCAGGAAAACACGGTAGCATCAGCTCGACATGGAATATCTGAAACTTTCTGACTTCGATGACAAGACGTCAACGCCTGGCTGCTTCAGAATCCATCACATCAATCTCAAATTTCAACAGCTTATACCTTGGCATCATCTAACTTGATACTACCAAGCTGGGGGGCTAGCTAACTGTAAAGGTTGGATTTCACCCCTATGAGATTGATGTAACGACAAAAACAACTTATGTATTCTACCTCGGCGACGAAGCAAGTCAAATCTCATCTGAATCTTATCTATCTCGACAATGTATCAAAACACATCAGCACAACCTCGCTAAAGAGCACATCTTCGTCATCTTAGGAGACGGTATCATTCCAGACCAAGATGAAGGTATCAGAAACCCGTCCGCCGAGCAGAACATTAACTAAAACATGGGAGCTCGGCGACATCTACAATAATCTTCATTGGTGAGCTGAACATTAACTCAAACATGGGAGCTCGCCGACAATGACAAAATCTCTATTGACTGAGCTAAACATTGACTGAAACATGAGAGCTCGGAAAAACAAAAACCTTTCGAAGAAAGTACACTACAACGAGTCAAATCATATCCGCCGAGTTGAACATTCACAGAAACATGGGAACACGGCGGCAATAATTATAACTCCAATGAGAAGTGTGTGACTTGTGCTCTTTTTCCCTTGATTTGGTTTTTCCCATTGGGTTTTCTAGACAAGGTTTTTATCGAGGCTTGCTCACACACTTACGCGCTTTCCTCATTGACGACAAGTTATTCCAAAACACGGATCTATAAGGAGTCTCTACCGAGCTAAGCGTTTACAGAAAACACGTCGAACTAGGCAACATTAACAAGTCGGCGGAACAAAGCTTTACAATTTCATCTCGTGAAAACACATCTTGGAAAACAATGGCAACGTCTGCAACGTATCTTCTTCAAGCATCGACCTCACTTGCGACTTTTTCTACCTTGACACTATCATGCCAGATACTGCCAAGCTGGGGGGCTAACTGTAGGGGTCGGATTTCACCCCTAAAAGATCGATGCAACGACGAGAACGATTCTGCAAAAAGACTTGAAGAAATCATAAACGGGCTTGTAGAAGCCCAATTCAAGATAAGCCCATAATATTATTAAATCCATAATTAAAATGGGTTTAATAATAATATGGGCCATAAGTCATTTAAATGTTTAATGGCCCAAATGTATTATTAGCCCTAGTCTAAAAAACTATAAATAGCTCATTGTATTCCCAAGAAAGGGGATCAGAACTTTTCAGACAACAACATCAATAAAGCTTTCTTAACAGCTACTGCAACAGTCTCTACATTTTCTGCATTGTGATTCACTCAGAAGTCTCGCACCTCTCCTACAACCCTTACAAATTCAATTGTGCGAGTTACGACTCCTACAACTAATGTTACATTTTAACCCAAGAAACCGGAGGCTTAGACCAATTCACTTCCTGAACCAGTGGCTCACCAACCTCACTTTCTTGAATTATCTTCTTAACTTCCTGGGCCTCTTCCCATTGATCTAGTTCTTGACATGCCTTAGATACCACTTCAAACCTTGTGAGCATTCTTCCTTCAAAAAGAAGGCTATTCTTGTTCTTCCACATAAACCAAGTCAACCAAAGAATGAGGCGTCTAATCTCTAAAGGAATGAGAGGATCCTTGTAAGATTTTAAGATAAAAGAGAGATTGGGAAACAAAGCTTGATCATGAAAACCACCCTCAGGACCTGGAATATTGGACATGGCCCAAACCTGTCTTGCCATTGGGCATGCAAAAAGAACATGATTTATAGATTCTCCTTCACTTCCACATACTTGACACCTAGGGTCCAGGCTCATTCCTCTTTTGTTGATCAAATCTATGTTGGGAATGTCCTGAAATCACACTTGTATTAACTCTAATGATAGTTGTATTGTCGAGATCAGACATTCATATGATACTAGGTGGTCATTACGTTTTGCTAGAAGTCGCTGATGATCTATGAGTTATGAACTCATTGCTAGTATTATATGATTCTACAGGGTCACACACCTAAGCAAACTGGATTTACTTTATATGGGAATGATCATTAATGTAATGATCAAATGATGTGTATTTGATACACATGAGAAACGTGTTTAAGAGGTTTTGTCGATCGACATAATAGTGTGGTGTCGATCGACATGTGTATATGATACACATTAGAAACGTGGTTTTAAAGATAGTGTCGATGGACACTAAAGAGTAGTGTCGATCGACACAGGCCAATAATCGAAATAGGGATTTCGGTTTAATGGCTTAATTTAAACCGGTTTATTTCCTGGAAGATTAGGTTTTCTCACGTGCCTATATATAGGATATGAGGCACGAAAACCTAAAAAGCCAGAAGTTCACAGCCGCCTCTAAAAACGTAGAATCCCAGAGAGATCCGATTCCAGGCACTAGGATCCCTGCGGATTCCAGTTTGTGTGCGTGTGGACTATCAGTAGAGGCGCAACACTTGGGGCGCTCATAGATCTCGATTCCTGTTCTAATTCCGCTGCATAAACTCCAGGTATATTCGAGATCCGTTCTTATAGATTCATCGTTTACAAACCCTAGATCCTAGGCTAAAGAATTGTCACTAGGTTGTTTTAATAGAGATTAAAACCGGTAAAACCCACTAGCATTGTGTTTCCAAGTCCAGAAATCGTCCCTAGATACAGCCGGTTTTATCCTAGTGATTCAGTGACCGGAAAATACACATTTTTCTTCATTTTTTTTAACCATATATGTTACACTACTAGTAGTTGTGCTTTGTGCAGCGTGTGATTCTTGAATTTCTTTTGGTTAGATTTTGGTAATTGGTATGTATTGAACACATAGAACCCTTTGTGGTTCGATATAAGAAAATAGTTTTAAAAAATGGATACATATCAAAATGTTTACAGAAATATTTCTGAAACAAATTCATTACGTCTTATTATTTATAGCAAGTGAGAATATCAAAACCCTAAATACCTTCATTACTTGGGCGAGAAGAGAACCAAAAGAATATTTCCAAGGAAATTAACATATTAACTCCTACCATAAAAAGAAAAATAATAATAAATTTTTATACAATCTGCCTTATAAAATTTCATGCAGATTATATATCAAACAAATTTCACCAAGGAGGTTATACTGTTTTAAGAAGATGGTCGTGTAATGTTACAATACAAATCCTGATAGTCCCTTCGGTGTATCAGAGTCGAATTTTGTATCAACCGGTGCAATCCCTTCCTGTATAACCAAGACAAGATTGTGGTTCAAGATTCTCTTAAGTCAACGTTTCAATTACAACTCGCTTCTTCTTCTTTGAAATTATATAAAAAATTGTATACATTCGATAGTTAGTTCCTCGTATAAATGTTTTACTAGATTTTTCTTGGATTTTTTCTTGTTTTTTAGTGGTAGTTTTCCGTAATTAAGAAACACACGCAACCAATAGTGAGAACGCGTCTGAAAAGTATTGTTATATATTTGATTTTGAAACGCACTCTATAAAACAATTCCCTTAGTTTTTGTTGATTCCACCTTCTGGTTCTGAGATCAATTAGATCACTAACCTTGAGATCAATGTCAATAAAGGGATTCATCATGAGAGGCATTCTCCCTGGCCCTTCCTCAATCCATCTTTCTGCCCATACACAAGTATCTCTGCCATTACCAAGTTTCTTCTTTAAGCCCATCTGTAACAGTTTCCTGCCATGAATAATGCTACGCCAACCATAAGATGGAGATTTACCTTCAGTGGCTTCAAGGAAATTCCTCTGGTCATAGTAACGACTTTTCATAAATCTTGCAAGGAGACAGTCAGGCTCTTGAAGGAGTTTCCAAGCTTGCTTGCCTAGTAAGGCCTGATTAAATCTCTGAATATCCTTGAAACTGAGGCTACCTTGAGATTTATTTAGGCAAAGCTTCTCCCAACTCACCCAGTGCATTTTTTTCTTTTCCTCTTTAGAGTTCCACCAAAAGTCTGACATTGCACTAGTGATGTTGTCACATGTCTTCTTTGGAAGTTTAAAACAAGACATAGCAAAGACTGGGAGTGCCATAGCCACAGATTTAAGCAAAACCTCTTTGCCACCTTGAGAAAGTAACCTTGCATACCATCCAGTTAATCTGTTCTTTAACCTCTCTTGAATGTAAGCTAGCATGTCAATTTTTGAGCCACTGAAACATTCAGGGAGGCCTAAATACGTTCCAGCACCTCCCTCATTCATAATACCAGAGATATCCTTCAGCTTTGCCTTTAAATCCTCCTCCACCTTACTGCCAAAAGTCAAGGAAGATTTAT
The DNA here is from genome assembly GCA_963576765.1 of Draba incana. Taxonomy (NCBI): domain Eukaryota; kingdom Viridiplantae; phylum Streptophyta; class Magnoliopsida; order Brassicales; family Brassicaceae; genus Draba; species Draba incana. The sequence continues at coordinate 1,474,718 of OY755208.1, forward strand.
TAATGTTGATAATCTGCCCAGTGGCTTCTCCATACCTTTTGAGAATAAGCATCATTGCTGAGACCTGTTCAACAGAAGCTTGACACACGAAAAAGGTTGTCATCAGCGAAGAGGAGATGGTGGATCGTAGGTCCTTGAGGAGAGAAACTAAGGCCAGTAATGCTTCCTACCAATGCAGCTCTGCATATAGAATGTGAAAGACCCTCCGTACACAATACAAACAAAAAGGGAGACAAAGGGTCTCCCTGTCTTAAACCTTTGGAGGGTTTGATTAGGCCAAAAGGTTTATCATTCATAAGCACCGAGAAAGTGACAGTTGTAACACAAGCCATGTTCCAGGTGATCCATATCTCATGAAACCCCAAAGCCCTTAATAATTCTCTCAAATAATTCCACTCCATTCTATCATACGCTTTCGACAAATCTGTCTTCATGGCCACAAATTCTTTAGAAGCCTTTGGGTGAGTTCTCAACCCATGTACCACCTCATGAGCTAGAAGAATATTATCAGATATAAGCCTCTCAGCAACAAAAGCTGATTGAAAAGGTGAAACCAAGACATGCATAACCATTTGAAGCCTTTTAACCAATATTTTAGCAATAATCTTGTAGCTGACCGAGCATAAACTAATTGGCCTCAAATCTGTCATCTGGACAGGACTGGTGATCTTAGGAATGAGACAAAGGTGAGTATAGTTCCACTCCTTAGGCATTTGACCAGAGGCAAAAAAACCTCTAACTTCTCTGATAACCTGTTCACCAATAATGTGCCAATATCTCTGGAAAAATAGGCCAGTCATACCATCCGCACCAGGCCCACTACCCGATTTAATAGAATAGACAGCCTCTTTAATTTCCTCAGATGTGACTCGCCTTATCAAACGGTCGTTCATCTCCACAGAAACTCTAGACTCAAAGCCATGAAACATATACCTGAAATCCTCAGGATTTGAAGATGTGAAAAGGTTTTGGAAATAGGAAACAGCCACCTCTCCTTTGGAAGCCTCTGCTCTTTGAAAAATTCCATTAACATCCTTTAGCTTCACTCTTCTTTTCTTGCCTTTGTTATCCTTCACTGATTCATGGAAGAATTTCGTATTGTGGTCTCCTTCCACATACCATCTATTCATTCCCCTTTGACTCCAATATGCTTCTTCTTCTCTATAAGCAAAAACTAGATCTTTCTTCATCATATTAACTTAAAGAATAAAAACCGTATATTATTACTAAGACAAATTACGATTAACGTACCGTCATCTTTGGATGATAAACAATTTCATTATTTTGTGACAACTAGTCAACTACAATCATACAAATCGTTAAGTACTCTCACATGCATGACCATTATACTTTTCCACGAATAGAAAACATAAAGATACGTGTCAAACAACATTTCCAATTTCTCCAAGGAAAGCCTGTTTTTGAATTTTTCAAATTGTGAGACTACATGTTGAAAAAACAACGATACGAACGTGTCAAACAACATGTCCTACATCCTCCAAGAAACTTTGAATTTGAACAAAAATTGTTATAATCATTCACATGTATAAATTCTTCTCTTCACAATTCATCTCGAACATAACCAACCTAAAAAGAGAAAAGAAAAAAAAAACACTAAAGTCCTTTTTAATTTTTAAGTATTTTTCCATTTTCACCCCAAATAAACTCATCGAAATTACGTTCACGACCCAACTGTTGTAACTCATGTCATCTAGACTGATTTACCGTACTCTTCGACCGGTGCTATCATCTTCGGTACAGTCCTCCGGTTTAGGAATTGGACCGGGACATGTCTTCAACCGCTTGCCGACGGTTCGGTTTTTGAGCTCGGACACGTCATCTCCGACGACCGGGAATATTAACCAGCCGGAAAATCCTGTCCGAACGGTCGACGGGGAAGTGATATCCACTTATTGGGGTATACCTCCGGCTAAGATCACTAAACCAGACGGTTCAGCTTGGAAGTGGAATTGTTTTCAGCCATGGGATTCATACAAACCGGACGTGTCCATTGATATAACCAAACATCATAAACCGTCCAATTTCACTGATAAATTCGCATATTGGACCGTCCAAACTCTCAGAATACCGGTTAATTTATTTTTCCAGGTAAAATCAAAGTTATAAATTGTTCTATCAAATTCTTATTCATACAAATGTTCAAAAATATGTAAGCCTATTATCGAACGTTAGAGTGAATAATTAATATATTTTGAAATTTTCAAAATTTTGGTGTTTAATTATTGAAAAATAATAAATATACCAAAACGACCATAATTGTTTGTAAATATTTTTGACTGTGAATTTTTTTTGTGGGGTCAAGTGTGAGTGTATTCTGGAAAAAAGCAACTTCTTATTAGCTTTAAGAAAAAAAAAGGAATATAATATGATAATTTCTTTTTGTGTATAGAGGAAGCATATGTGCCATGCGATGTTGTTGGAGACGGTGGCTGCGGTGCCGGGAATGGTCGGAGGGATGCTTTTGCATTTGAAATCTCTCCGGCGTTTCGAACATAGCGGCGGATGGATCAAAGCGTTGCTTGAAGAGGCCGAGAACGAGCGTATGCATCTCATGACCTTCATTGAACTCTCACAACCCAAATGGTATGTGTTTGTTGTACCTTTCTGATCCAAAATAAAGTTTTAATTATATTTTTCCGATTAAGTTCAATTTGGTTTTTGATATAGATGAATAATGAAACCGGCTCGATTTTCTTTTGTTTTAAGTGGATTGGTTTGACCTAGACCGATTATGAAATTAAAAATTTCTAAGAATATGTTTTTAGGAATGTGTGATTAATTATTTGAACCGTTTTTTTTTTTTGTAAGGTATGAAAGAGCGATTGTGTTTACCGTCCAAGGCGTTTTCTTCAACGCATATTTCTTGGCTTATATAATTTCTCCAAAACTTGCTCATCGCATAACCGGATACTTAGAAGAAGAAGCTGTGAATTCTTACACCGAATTTCTCAAAGACATTGATGCGGGAAAATTTGAAAATTCGCCTGCTCCGGCCATCGCAATCGATTATTGGCGGTTGCCTAAAGACGCAACGCTAAGGGATGTGGTGTTTGTTATCCGAGCTGACGAAGCTCACCACCGAGATATTAACCATTATGCTTCGGTAAGTAAGAATTTGTATATATTCGTGTAAAATTATTTTAATTAGGGGCGAGTATGTAACATTTGTTAAATAATGTGGTTAATGTGTGCAGGATATACAATTTCAAGGACGCGATCTCAAGGAAGCTCCTGCTCCGATTGGATATCACTAAAGATTGATCATGTGACAACAACTTTATACACTATACTTCAATGCTTGCTTGAATATTCAATATTCCATTATTCCTTGTATACCTGTATGAATATACATGTGTCTCCATTAAATTTTTATCTTTCAATTTATTTTTTACATGATGAAACTCATCCGAGCGGACATAATAAATTTATTTGTTTAAAAGAACTTTATAGTTGTATCCAATTTTATCTTATTGTCCTCTGCATGTTTTATTGTCTCTCCTTGTTATTTAAACTATTTATTACTGTATTACATCTTAGTTTATGTGATTTATAAAATCATGAAATGATGTTCTTTACCACGTCCATTGGTGGTTTTACCATCATTAACAATGTTTTGAAAACCGGACCGGACCGGCGGTCAAACCGGATTAAACCGGGAACCGGAGAGTTGTCCGGTTCGGTTTGACACAAAAACCCGGTTCTCCAGATTTTTTCGATTTTTGTCATAAATCAATAGTTAGTTGTTAGATCTATAAGTTTTGGAAGTAAAACAACTAAAAAAGTATGAAGAAATCGAGAAAACACTAAAGAAAACATGAAAACATCAATTAGGGTTTTTGCAAGTCTCAGGGAAGGAGATGGGGATAAAAGAGTAATTATACATTTCATTAAATGAAATTGTAAAAATAAACCCTCTTAAACACGGCTGGCCTGTTCGAACTCACAATATGGGCTTTTCCATTTCACGCATTTGGCCCAGGAAGCCACTGAACCACATCACTTTAATAAACATTTCCTTCCAAATATAATATATGAACCCGGGTTAACCGGATTAAACCATGATCCGGACAACTTTCCGGTTCAGCATCCGGTCCGGTTTTAAAAACATCGATCATTAAGAATAGTTTTTCTAACTTTGTCAGGTCATATGACAAACATGCATTGGTCAATTCGAAATAATGGCGCATGACCTGACAAAAATATCAAAGAAAGTAGTTAGTGAGAACTAAAATTTTGTCAGGTCATATGACAAACATGCATTGGTCAATTCGAAATAATGGCGCATGACCTGACAAAAATATCAAAGAAAGTAGTTAGTGAGAACTAAAATTAATAACATTAAATTGTTAAATCCCGTACCTATCTATAGCGATGAAAGTTACTCCATATACTGACTATACGTCTATAAATATTTAACCTGCTAGGATCCCCATACACCATCGGCATTTTATCCTTCAAAACCAAAGGTCCTCTCTCAATCACTTCTCTGTTTACATTTATAAATAGTCCTCTATGAATTGTAGCTGTTTAGTTTTTTTTTTTTTTTTTTGTGTATGATTAAGCATAATAGTGAATTTATGAAATAGTAGGATCACCAGTGTGTAATTATTTATGAGCAACTGACAATTTCTTTCCCGTTAGGATCGGATATATAAAATACAAAGATTGATCAAGCGAATCCGCGGCACGAAGCAAATCATGTCACAGAAAGTGGTAGCACAAGGAGGACATGGAGGAGATGTTTGGGATGATGGAGTTACCAAAGGCATAAGGAAAGTTATTGTGGGATGTGATGATTTTTGTCTGACTTATGTCAAGTTCGAATATGTCAAAGATAGTTCAGTATAGCTTCGTGAGCATGGCAACATCTGCCAAAAGCCACAAGAGGTAAATAAAACTTAAAAGCCATAGACTCAACCTCTGAAGCAAATATTGAAAGCTCGACATGAAAACCATTTTCTTTATAAATTTTGTTTTTATTGTTTTTAATCAACATGACTTGTACAAGTCTAGGGAACATAAAAAATATTAATGTCTAAAAAATACTCCAAGTTTAGATATATCTATAAATCAGGAAAGCTTAACACAAATAATTCAAAGGAGAATCCAGTAAATTTTGCTATAAACTAGAACACCTAAATAATTGAATTCTTGATCTCTTGAGTTTAGAAACTCTCACCTAGACGAAAGTCCAAATTTATGTACGCAAAAAATAATTGCTCAACGAAAATTAATGTTTGGTGAGATTCTTTTTGGCATCGACCAATAGTAACGTATCACTTAGCTACATAACTTGATTGATTTGGTAATGTTCATTCCAAACTTTCATATACTTATAATCACTTATATATATGTTAATGCAGTTTGAGGTTAACTATCCACACGAATACATCACATCAGTTGAAGGAACTTACGCTCGTCCAGCTTCCTACATGGTCATTACAAGTCTTGTCTTCAAGACATCAAGAGGAAGAACTTCTCCAACGTTCGGAAACCATAAATTCGTGTTAGCGAACAATGGTAAGAAGCTTGTTGGCTTCCATGGGAGATCCGGCGGTGTCCTAGATGCCCTTGGAGCACATTTTTCATCGGCATCATTATTGCCTAAGAAACTTAAGGCTCAAGGTGGTAAAGGAGGAAGCACATGGGATTATGGAGTTTATAGTGATATAAGAAAAGTTTATGTTGGAAGAGATGGGGCTTGTGAAACTAAACTCATGGTCGACTATGTCAAGAACGGCGTACCGGAAACTCATTACCATGGGTTAGTAAACGAAGAAGTACAAGAGGTCATTTTCTTCGCAACTCTATCTACTAATATGTATATTATTAATTATCATCTTTGAATATCTTAGTCATAAAAAATATATTTTATTTTATGTGTATATACATCTGTAGGGGTCAAATCTCCCCTAGAAGAATCGATAAACCAAACTGCTTAACACGTGTTAAAACGGTTCAGCGGTCGAACCCAGAAAACGCAGGCCCGTCAAAGGTCCATCACTGTTCATTCCAGCGCTGTTCAATCCTTCTAGACCGGCCCAGCTCAGAGCGACCGGAACTGCTCAAGTCACCTCGACCGTCACTGTTCATACCGCCTCATTTAGCTATAAATAAACTTGTATCCCTCTTATTGTTGGGGATCCGAAATTTCGGATAAAACACTGTTTACAGCTCTGATAATAAGAACCCTAATTCTATATCTTTCTAAAATCTTTCTAAGTGTTTGGAAAACCTAAAGAAGCTTTACTTTATCTGAATCTTCACAAATTCTGTTGTGTGAAAATTCCAGCTCGCACAATTTGGCGCTAGAAGGAGGGTGCCTACTCGCAACACTAGCTTCATACACGAAACAAACGCTTAGACGAACCCGCTACTCGTAACATGTCAATAACGAACCCGCAGTCTCCAGCGGCCGAAGATACAGGTCCAAGCGAGCCCATTGTGGCTGGGCTGATCAACCAGTCCGCATTGGGGACGGAAGCAGGCAGACCTGTCCCGACAGAGAACCAGGCAACCGCCAATACAAACACGGCCGACCCGTCCACACCAGGAGATTTCGGTCAACTCAAAGCAATGCTCAAACAGTTGCTCAAGCAGTCGCAAAACCAGGAAGCAATCAACAGCAACCTGACTGCTGAAATCAGGGCCTTGTCGACAACTCGTCAGTCTCGAGGGCTACCTCAAGGTAACGCGCTTCGCGTCGCCCCGCTCGCTCTTAACTCCTCCCAGGCGGCATTGCCATCGGCTCGTGGCACTCGCGAAGATCATACGCCAACACCTCTCAGAGACAGAACCGTTTTTGTCACAGGTGCTCCCGGCGGCATACCTGCAGTCGCAGACGATTAAGAAGGACGTGAATTCGGAGCAGCTCGGCCCAGTCGACCGACTAGTCGTATCCAGAGTCGGGACGAGGGCGAAATCGCAGAAAATACGCGATGGATGGAACAAGCCGAAGCTCTAACCGCCCGTAGAGCTGTCGATTCGCAGGGAACGGAAATGGACGAGCTCAGAGCCGTCTTGCAGCAGAACACTCGCGATCTCAAGGATATGAGGTCACAGGTCCATCGCGCAACCAGCAAGGCGCCGGAACTCGACCGCGTTCTTGAAGAAGCTCGCACCACTCCTTTTACCGAGCGAATAACAAAGGCGCGTTTATCTGACCCAGGGAAGCTCAAGATTCCTATCTATGAGGGAAAGGGCGACCCCATGGAGTATATCAGAGCATTCTCAATCGCAATGGGGCGAGCAAATTTCAGGCTCGATGAAATCGATGTTGGTTGCTGCCTCCTCTTCGTGGAGTATCTCCAAGGGGCGGCCCTCTATTGGTTCACAGGAATGAAAAGGAACTCTGTCGACAGCTTCGCCCAACTCTCCGAGGCCTTCCTAAAGCAGTATTCCGTCCTAATCAAACGCAGGTCATCGGAGGTGGACCTTTATACTATAACGCAAGCGGCCGGCGAGCCCTTGGGAGTTTTCATTGAACGCTTCAAAGCGATGCTTATTCAGGTAAAAGGGATTGACGACAGATCCGCCCTAAGTGCCCTGCGAAAAGCTTTGTGGTACAGCTCGGATTTCCGAAAGGAGATGACAATTAACGAGCCCTCGTCAATTCAAGATGCGCTTCATCGGGCTAACGGCTTCGCAAGAAGCGAAGATGAAACCAAAATACTGAGCCAGAAGCATGGAAAGGCCAGGAATCCTAGTTCGCAAGAAGTCCCAGTCGCGACAAAGAGGAAGCCGGGAAATTTCGTACAACATGAAGGAGGTTTCAAGGGGGCCCATAACTACCAGGTGGACTCGCCCGGCTACGGTCGAGGAAGAGGACGAGGCCGCGGAAGAGGCGCCCCTGGTCGCGCTAGCGGCAACACTTGGCCGAAAATATCGCAGTATGACGAGTCTGCTTATTGCGACTTGCATAAGCTGGAGGGACATTCGACGTCTAACTGCAGAGTCCTCGGCATGCGACTCGCAGCAAAGTTGGCCGCCGGCGAGCTCAAAGGAAACATCAATGTTAACGATTTTCAGCTCGAGCAATTCGACGATGCAAGAGAAGGGAACGGCCCGTCGGGAGACAACAGGAATAATAAGCGGTAATGATGGCCGGAGCGCCTCGAAACAGAAAATCTGCAACATGATCATGGGCGGCTCGCGCTACTGCTCTAACACCGTCTCGTCGATCAAAGCCTATCAGAGAAGAGCGGAGGTAGGGGCAAACAAACCCGAACCGTCGAAGTTCCCGAACGACATCATCCAGTTCGAAGAGAATGAGGTCGATGACATTGACAAACCTCATGACGACCCGCTTGTCATCCGACTCTCCGTCGCAGGATAGGACACGGGTCGCGTTTTAATCGACACTGGGAGCACAGTCGACATCATTTTCGTAGACGCTCTGAAGCGCATGGAAATTGACCTCGCACAAGTCGAATCCTATCCTAAGCCATTAACCGGATTCAATGGCGAGACGACGATGACACTCGGTACGGTCAAGCTTCCTGTGAGTGCGGAAGGTGTGACTAAAATAGTTGAGTTCGCAGTCTCGAACAACCCGACAATTTACAATGTGATAATGGGAACCCCTTGGCTAAACTTGATGCGCGCCGTCGCCTCAACGTATCATCTTTGTCTTAAGTTTCCAACAAAGGGCGGAGTCAGAACAATCAGAGGAAGTCAGTCGGCGTCAAGATCTTGTTTCATGACCGCGCACAAACTAAGAGCTCAGGCGACAGTGCCGATCCCAAGCGAGCCGCGGAAAAAGATTAAGACAGACAGGGAGCCCGTCAAGGAAATCTCAAACCTCTTATAGCAGCTACAGATCGCGGAATCCGCTGAAGCTAGAGGAGCGGGCCCGACCTGCGAGCCTGTCATATCTGTCTGTATAAACGACAAATTCCCAGAGAAATAAGTAGAGATAGGTGCGACACTTGACAAAGCCGTCAGGCTCGACCTCATCGAATTCCTCAGGAAAAACGTCGGTACATTCGCATGGTCCGCGGGAGACATGCCCGGGATCGATATCGGCATCATCAGTCACGAGTTAAACGTGGACTCGACCTACAAACCGATAAAGCAAAAGCGAAGGTGACTAGGTCCTGAAAGGGCTCAAGCGGTAAATGACGAAGTAGACAAACTCTTGCAGGCCGGCTCGATCTCTGAGGTCAGATATCCGGAGTGGCTTGCGAACCCAGTCGTCGTGAAGAAGAAAAGTGGTAAGTGGCGAGTCTGTGTAGACTTCACGGATTTGAATAAGGCATGCCCTAAAGACAGTTTCCCTCTTCCTCACATCGACCGCCTCGTCGAGGCGACGTCTGGAAACAAGTTGTTGTCATTTATGGACGCCTTCTCTGGCTATAATCAGATCTTCATGCACCCTGGCGATCGCGATAAAACATCTTTCATCACAGACCGCGGAATCTATTGCTACAAAGTCATGCCCTTTGGACTTAAGAATGCTGGGGCTACTTATCAGCGATTGGTAAATAAAATGTTTGCGGACTTACTCGGCAAAACGATGGAGGTTTACATTGACGACATGCTCGTCAAATCACTCAAGGAAAAGGACCACATCGGCCACCTCGCAGAGTGCTTTGCGTTATTAAACAAGTATAACATGAAGCTAAATCCGGCTAAGTGTCGTTTCGGTGTAACGTCCGGCGAGTTCCTCGGCTACATGGTTACTCGTCGCGGGATCGAGGCAAATCCAAAGCAAATCGACGCACTCATCCAGATGCCTTAGCCAAAAACGAGAAGAGAAGTCCAGCGACTAAACGGCAGAGTCGCGGCCTTGAACCGATTTATCTCGCTCTCTACTGATAAGTGTTTACCTTTTTACGAAACGCTCAAGGATAAGAAGGGGGCAGCTCGACAAGATTTCGAGTGGACTGAAAAATGTGAAGAAGCCTTCCAGAAGTTGAAGCAGTACCTCGCGACTCCACCTGTTCTGACAAAGCCGATAGCTGGCGAACCGCTCTATCTTTACATCGCGGTCTCGACCTCGGCAGTTAGTGGGGTTCTGATTCGCGAAGACGGCACCGAGCAAAAGCCTGTTTTCTATATTAGTAAGTCGCTAACCGATGCAGAAACAAGATATCCATTGACGGAGAAACTCGCACTCGCAGGTATTACGTCGGCTCGAAAGGTTCGACCGTATTTTCAATCACATTCGATCGTGGTACTAAGTACTTTTCCACTGCGCGCTGTTCTCCACAGTCCGACTCAGTCCGGGCGACTCGCCAAATGGGCTATCGAGCTAAGCGAGTTTGATATCGAGTATCGCAGTAGGACGACAATCAAGGCACAGGTATTGGCCGACTTTTTAATTGAACTGCCGGAGGCGGAAGCCTCGCCCGAAATCGAAGACACACTTGCGAACAGTTCCGCATCCCAAATCTGGCAGCTGCACATCGACGGCTCGTCATCTAAACACGGATCGGGAGTAGGCATTCGACTATCGTCAGACGGAAAATCTCTAGAGCAATCGTTCTGCCTTGGTTTCAAGGCATCGAACAACGAGGCCGAATACGAGGCCCTTCTCGCAGGTCTTCGATTGACTAAAGCGTTGAAAATAACAAGGATAGAAGCTTTTTGCGACTCTCAGCTCGTTGTAAATCAGTTCAACGGCGAATACGCGACAAAGGACGAGCGCATGGAAGCATACCTCGCTCTCGTCAAAACTTTAACAGCCGAATTCGATCTGTTCACCTTGACAAGAATTCCAAGGTCGGAAAACTCCCAAGCGGATGCCCTCGCATCACTCGGCTCGACCGCGAAGCTAGATAATGATCTTCAAAGAATTATCAAGGTCGAATTCATTGAAGAGCCGAGTATCGCAATCGCAAAAGCAGTCAACGTCCTAACAAGATCTCTGGCAGCAAAGCAAAAAGCAGGTCTCAGCAACGGCCCGCCCGCTCGCTCCGCCGCAGAACCGATGGACCTCGACCACACCAAAGATAACGTCGAACCGGATCCGATGGATCCCAATCAATCCGGTACAGTCAGCACAGACGAAACGACGGATGTGATGGCAACAGACAACGAGCTTGACCCGAATAACACAGCTATTGACCGTGGCTTTCTCCCCGAACAACTTGAGGAATCCCCAGAGGATGCTTACCCATGTAGCGAGGAGCCTCCACCTGGGCATGAAGTCATCAACATTCCCATTGACGACGAGACCACAGTCTATGGATGCGACACCAAGTGGATGGCCAACATTCGCGTTTATCTCGCAGACGGCGAGATGCCAACCGACAAATGGGTGGCTCGCAAATTAAAGTCACAGTCGTCACGTTACGTTTTACTTGATGGGAATATCTTCAAATGGCGACTGTCCGGGCCACTACTCGCTTGTGTCGAGGGGCAGGAGGCTCGCGAGATAATGCACGAGGTTCATGGCGGATCCTGCGGTAACCACTCGGGAGGTCGCTCACTCGCCTTCCGAATCAAGAGGCACGGATATTTTTGGCCGACAATGATAAAAGACTGCGAGTTGTTCGCAGCAAAGTGCGAGAAGTGTCAGCGACATGGTCCGTTCATCCATCAACCGACGGAGTTCTTAAGCTCGGTCACCTCGCCCTACCCGTTTATGCGATGGGGAATGGATATAGTCGGACCGCTTCATCCGTCTCGGCAGAAACGATACCTCTTAGTCCTAACGGATTATTTTTCCAAGTGGATCGAGGCGGAAGCATTCGGATCAATCAAGGATAAACAGGTCGAAAACTTTGTCTGGAAGAATATCATCTGTCGTCACGGCGTACCCTATTAGATAGTGACAGATAATGGTTCGCAATTCATATCTAAACAGTTCGAACTTTTCTGCGATAAGTGGAAAATCAGAATCAGCAAGTCAACGCCTCGCTGCCCGCAAGGCAATGGCCAGGCAGAATCGTCAAACAAAACAGTTAACCATGGCCTAAAGACTCGACTCGACGCAAAGAAGGGTCGTTGGGCAGATGAACTTGAAGGCGTTTTATGGTCTTGTCGAACAACACCGAGACGCGCTACGGGCGAGACGCCTTTCGTCCTTGTCTACGGAACAGAATGTGTGATTCCTCCTGAAGTCTATTTTCCAGGAGTTCGCCGACGATTGCTTCCAGAGCAGGAAGGTCTCAATCATCTCCTCATGCTCGACGAACTCGACCTTATCAACGAAAGGCGCGACCAAGCACTTATAAAAATGACCGAATATCAAATTTCAGCATCCAAGTATTACAACTCCAAGGTGCGAGTTCGGCGTTTTTACGAAGGAGACCTCGTCCTTCGCGCAGTATTTCAAAACACTGCCGAGCCCAATGCCGGCAAGCTCGGCGCTCACTGGGAAGGACCTTATCAGATCACAAAAGTAGTTCGCCCGGGCGTCTACGAAATCGCCAACATGAAAGGCGAGATGATCCCGCGTTCCTGGAATGCGCGACATCTGAAGAAATATCACTGCTAAAAATACTAAGTCATTAGACTTGAACTACGACGCGACTTGATCCCTTCATTGGGTACGTAGGCAGCTCGTTTTCGGACGAGTTCAGTTGCCCCCTTGTTCAAAAAAAAAGGGGGGGGAGTGGGTACGTATATTCATACTCCCACTCGCCGTATGAAACGACTCCGGTCTAAACGCGATAATCGATTCGCAATAAGCTAAGGTTTTAACCAAGTCTTATTCGCTCAACTCGCAAACGACTCCAGTCTAAACGCGATAATCGATTCGCAATAAGCTAAGGTTTTAACCAAGCCTTATTCGCTCGACTCGCAAAACGACTCCGGTCAAAACGCGATAATTGATTCGCAATAAGCTAAGGTTTTAACCAAGTCTTATTCGCTCGACTCGCAAACGACTCCGGTCTAAACGCGATAATCGATTCGCAATAAGCTAAGGTTTTAACCAAGTCTTATTCGCTCAACTCGCAAACGACTCCGGTCTAAACGCGATAATCGATTCGCAATAAGCTAAGGTTTTAACCAAGTCTTATTCGCTCAACTCGCAAACGACTCCGGTCTAAACGGGATAATCGATTCGCAATAAAGCTAAGGTTTTAACCAAGTCTTATTCGCTCAACTCGCAAACGACTCCGGTCTAAACGCGATAATCGATTCGCAATAAGCTAAGATTTTAACCAAGCCTTATTCGCTCGACTCGCAAACGACTCCGGTCTAAACGCGATAATCGATTCGCAATAAGCTAAGATTTTAACCAAGCCTTATTCGCTCGACTCGCAAACGACTCCGGTCTAAACGCGATAATCGATTCGCAATAAGCTGAGGTTTTAACCAAGTCTTATTCGCTCAACTCGCTAAACGACTTAACTGTCTAAAACGCGAGATCAATAACAATTAAGCGTCATTATGGCCATAATGGCGACCTGATTAAAACTTCATCATCATTATGAAGTATACTCATACATCCTCAATGGATAAAGCGCGCTATATAAGTTTAGAGTTCATTACTAGGATAGACGTATTCAGTGCGAGTATTGTCCGTTAGCCGGGATGTCCATCTCGCGAGTCCAGCTCGGGATAGACACATTCAGTAGAATGTGTCCGTTAGCCAGGATGTTTGACTCGCAAACCCAGTTTTAACCTTAACAAACTGGTTGAACTTAGCAAATATATATTTGCCTGGATAAGATATATTCAGTAGAATGTAACCAGGATGTTCGTCTCGCAAAACCCAGTTACACTCAACACTGGTCTAAAATGGCAAAACATACGGCAGCGATATCAATCGCCTCGCCATTAAGCGTCTTAAAACCGCATCGCCATTAAGCGTCTTAAAACCGCATCATTTCTATGGCCTTAGACAAGCTCTAACAGGCCTCGTCGACAGACTACTAGTCGAAAATCCAGTTAAGAAATTGCTTAAGGGCATTCATATAAATCTGCTCGACCAACTCTGCATAAAAATGTTGTTACAAGTTGGATAAAGCCATCTAGGCACAAAAACAAAAATCGAGTCATAAAATCCTTAAGCAAAAACAAAAACTAATCCTACTGTTGCAAAGTCCGGATTAGGCGACAGTCTCGCCATCTTCGGCCTCTTTGTCATCAGAAGCCAGCTCGCCCTCTTCGACAACTTGTTCTTCGGCCAGAGTAATGATAGCAGCCGAACTCGCAGCCTCGCCGTCCTTGGGTTCTGGTTCCGAAGGAGCCTGTTCGCGAAGAGGTTCAGTTGGTGCGACTGGGATCGGAGCAACGGTCTCATCGGCTTCGTCCGACTCGCTCTCGTCTAACTCCTCACTCGCGCTTCGCAAGCGCATACCAAGAGAGCCATCGTTCGACCCAGAAGCTGCATTTATACCAACAGACTTAGCAACAACTTTGATTCGCGGAGACGCAACTATATCCGCTACTGTAATGGGGACAACATAGTTCTTACCCAAGGTCTTTTTCAAATCGAGTGCTATCGCGTCGAAGATCTCGTCGGCTTTTCCGAGCGACGCCTTGTTTTCAGCTAAAAGGGCACGCTCGGCCTTGAGATCGAAGGCCTCCTCTGCTTCAGCATTCTCCATGTCATCAAGGAGCTGGAGATTAGCCTCCGCTTGTGCAAGATAGACCATTTTCCTAATCGGCTTCTTCATCATCTGTTGAAACAGCTCGTAAGCCCGGTTAAGCTGGCCTTGCACTTCGGCGGCCGCAAATCGCCTCGCAGAAGCAACAGCCTCTTCAAGATCCTGCTCGCGACTCGCCTTCAGAGCAGATAGCTCTTTCACCAGCTCGGCGTTGTTCTCCTTGACCTTCTCCTTCTCCTTACCGACTCTGTGAAGGTGCACGCCCAGGTCGTCTGAGCTCTTCTTGTACATATCTCGCTCAGCAGCAAGATTTCTCATTTGGGCCGCGACTTTTTCCTTCTCGACCTCTTCTCTCTGCCTGGCCTCGCCTATAAAGAGCTCCTTAGACCTCGAGTCTTGATCATACGACATGATAAGCCTGTTGAAATGGGCGATGGCCTGCGAAGGAGTTGACAGTATGAAAAATAAAGCTAAGTGAAAAAGAAAGAATAAAGTGTGGAATTACCTTGGCCTGGCGAGACGCGAACTCCTTGTAGAGCTTGCTCTTTACCAGCCTTTCCGGGATCGGCATACGATCACCCGGATATGTAACCTTAGCCATCATGGCGGCTGCGGCTAAGGGATCAGTATAAAGCCCATCGGAACTTCCAGGAATAGTTTGCCCTGGAGACAGAGTCGGCAGCTCGCGACGAGATTTCTTCTTCTCGCCAACTTTACCTTTGCCCTTCTCAGAGGCAGAAGATCGTTTTCTCTTCCGATGCAATTGGGCCTAAGGCTCGGCGGGCTCGTCAGTAATGGTAGTTGGTTGTGAAGTAATAACAGCTAACGCACCACTCGCAGCTACAGCAGCCGCATCGACGCCCTCAGCAGTAGGAGTATTCTCTTTATCGACGCTCCGCTCAGACGTCTCGACGATGGAGGCAGTGGCCTTCGGGTCGGCCATTCTCTTAGCCTTCTCGGCTTTTCTCTTGGCGAGATCGCGGAAAGTGAGCTTGGGAGGCATTATTTCTAAATCGTCAGACTCGCTCTGTTCGATTTCTTCTTCTTCGTCGTAGGAAATGAACTCGCGAGCTAGAACAACCCTTCGAAGATTGAAGTGACGATTCCAAAGGCACTTCCGAGCCTTCAATTTATTGACCAAATCGTCGATGTTGGCAACAGGAGTGAATAGCAGTCTGCTAGCTGTAAAAACAAATTAGCAGAAAAGTTAGTATAAAACACAAGGGGGCAGTTCGCGCAGTAAACATTCGAGAAAATCTACCAAGTGTCCCCCACTTCGCCACCACTAAGTGTTCATCCTCGGCCGACGCGGCCGATATCGGCACGAAGAAAAAATATTTTCTCCAGCTATGATCTTTGTTTGGGAAGTCGTCCAGTATTTTATAAAGGGAACGACTCGCCAGATTGTAATACTTCATGCCACCCGGGTTGGATTGCTTGCGCCATTCAAGAAGGTTGTGTAGATGGCGAACTCCGATGGGCTCGCGACATTCGGCTGCCCGCGTCGTAATTCCCACCAATTGGCGAATCCCTCTTGAGTTGATTTGCGCGAGCGCGATTTTGTGAACCCGCGCGAATCGGAGAATCAACGCAGGAATGGGGAACGTGAGGAAACACTCCTTAAACCAACACGCATAGGCGGTAAACGTGTCGGCAGGGGGATCGTCTTCCCGCTGCTCGAAAGAAGGCGCGATCAGTTCGACCGAGTCAGGAATTCGGCACTCTGAGCGATAGTCTTCCAGGAAGTCCTCATCGCACAAGGAGGAACCAGGAGGCGGGCGTTGCTTTCGCTCGATTTCTTTTTCTTCTGGACAACCTCGGCCAGCCCGCACGCAGCCCAAGCTTCCAGTCTCTCTTTTTCTACTAAAGAGTTGTACGACCAGTTACCTTCTTCGATCTTTACTTGGAGAGGCAGCTCGGCAGGACTAAGGGACTCGTCGCGGAGTTGTGGGATTTCCACAACCAGTCTTCGCCCATCAGTGGTCGAGGCCTCGCCAATTTGCGAAGGATGCGAAGTCCCAACTCCCTCTTCAAAGCCAGGTCGTCCAGCTCGCATGGATGAAGTAGACTCCCTTGTCTCGCGACTTTGTCTTAAGACGGGAGTAGGATAAGAGAACAGTTCGGCAAGAGGAGAATGGCCTCCAGCTCGATCTTCTCGACTAATGGGGCTCGCCTCCTCGCTGCCTGAAGGGCTTGCTTCCTCTTGACCACGGAGCCTACTACAACTCGAACTCGCATCTACAATCGACTCGCTATCGGGAGAATACTCCCAGGCCGATTTCCCTTCTCGGGGAGTTCGGCAGACTTCGCGGATGCAAAAGAACTAGTCGACGACATCTTTCTTTGGATCAAAACTTTAAGTTTTTTCGGTTTCTCTGAAGAACACTGCGGCGGCGATGAAGAACACGGCGGCGGCGAAGTGATGGGACGGCAAAATTCCTATCTACTACTCGAAAGAAAAAACAGAGAAGGGAGAGAGAGAGCGAACCTGTTTTTTCGGAGGAATGAGAATAATGAGAAGTATCAAGGGAGCGTTGCCTCTTATAAGGACATTTTCGACGGTTCGACTTTCGAGGTGGGCCTCATTTCTTAATGGGCCCAAAGATTCTGGGCTCAGAAGATCAGTTTCGCGAGATTGATCCAAATCAATGCTCCACAATTTTTATCTGACCCTAAATGCGACTCCGCGGGCTCCTCCTCGATTTGTTTCGCGACTTTATAGTTTCAATATTCTCAGGATTTTGACCTTCAAAGAATCGCGCGACCTCGCGACTTCACTTACGAATAAACCTGCGACTTCAGCATCTCGCAACTCGCGACTCCATCTCAATGGATCAATCGCGACTTTCTCTCCGTGAAAATCAACTCGCGACTCCATCTCAATGGATCAGCTCGCGACTTTTTCTCCACAGAAATCAACTCGCGACTTCATCAACTCGCGACTTCATCAACTCGCGACTCCATCTCAATGGATCAATCGCGACTTTCTCTCCGTGAAAATCAACTCGCGACTCCATCTCAATGGATCAGCTCGCGACTCTTTCTCCGTGAAAATCAACTCGCGACTCCATCTCAATGGATCAGCCGCGACTTTTTCTCCACAGTCAACTCGCGACTTCATCAACTCGCGACTTTGTCAACTCGCGACTTCCTCTTCGGCGACAACGATGACTTGAGTAAATGTGCGACTCGCGCTCTTTTCCCCTTTTCTGTTTTTTTCCACTGGGTTTTCTAGGCAAGGGTTTTACCGAGGCTTGTTCGCGCATCTGTACATCTTCATCTCGTCACCTCGCATCTTCGAGCAGATTTATTCGATCAAGTCAACTCGCGATTTTGAAGGCTTTCAGTCAGCTCGCAGATATCGGAACAAATCTACCTTGACACCTCGCACTCTCGCACGATTCGCGGATCACAAGTAAAACCAATTCGCAGATTCGCGAAACTAGAAATCTACTCGCCAATAACAGCAACCGACTCGCAGTATTGAGTATTTGGGTTCGACAGCATCGCCGCTAACACGGTAAACGGCCTAAGCGGGAATCGATTTTTCAGACACCCTTACTTCAGCACTTTTTAACTAAACTGCTGAACTGGGGGGCTAACTGTAGGGGTCAAATCTCCCCTAGAAGAATCGATAAACCAAACGGCTTAACACGTGTTAAAACGGTTCAGCGGTCGAACCCAGAAAACGCAGGCCCGTCAAAGGCCCATCACTGTTCATTCCAGCGCTGTTCAATCCTTCTAGACCGGCCCAGCTCAGAGCGACCGGAACTGCTCAAGTCACCTCGACCGTCACTGTTCATACCGCCTCATTTAGCTATAAATAAACTTGTATCCCTCTTATTGTTGGGGATCCGAAATTTCTGATAAAACACTGTTTACAGCTCTGATAATAAGAACCCTAATTCTATATCTTTCTAAAATCTTTCTAAGTGTTTGGAAAACCTAAAGAAGCTTTACTTTATCTGAATCTTCACAAATTCTGTTGTGTGAAAATTCCAGCTCGCACAACATCCAAATCGTTTTTCTATCAAATTTAGTAGCCCTTTCGTTTAAATAGTATTTTTATCTTACAAAGAATGTCATTTTGTGTTTTCAATGCATAATTTAAACAAAAATTTAGTTCTAACCATATTATTGTAGTGTACATGAGTAGAAAGAAAAATATAAGAAAAGGTTTATAGAACTTTGATTAATTTTTTTTAATGTGTGAAAAATCGTATAACGACACTCCTGGTTTGATAGTGTATGATAACTTAACTCTTTTTTATCAGTGTTGTATGTAAAACACAACACTTACATTTCAAAAAATCATTGTTTGTAGTTTTTGCTTGATGCAAACGAATATATCACTTCTGTGGAGGGAACATATGGTAGAGTCGGTCACTTCGGCACCCCAATGATCACGAGTCTTGCCTTCACAACATCGAAAGGGAGGAAATCTGTAACATTTGGAGCAAGCAAGTTTGTGCTCGAGGACAATGGTCGTCAGCTTGTCGGATTCCATGGACGATCCAGATCTGCCTTGGATGCTATTGGAGCATATTTTGCATTGACAAAGACTAGTTCATAAAAAGCTCATTCGTCCATCTTTTAAAGGGTCCCTCTTTTAAAACCAATAAGTAACAGAAGTTTCTTAATTCTTCTAACATCTAAGTAGTTAAATAAATGGAAGAGTTTTAGTTAATTCTTATAGAACTAATTATCTATTAGTATGCATTTTGTAACAAATGATATCATCCTCTTTTCTATTTTTTTTTTTTTAAACCTTTTTCTTGGGCCTCTTGTGAAATATATGTTTTATATGAATAGATTATGATTCTCTGGATCATTATAAACTAATAAACACATAATTCATATCAATTAGGTACTCAAAAAGAAAACCTTGTATGTTCATTGGTTGATGACTATGAGAATCACTAGACAACAACAACTTGACAAGTAGAGATTCTTGGAATGGTAAGGAGTTCTCTAAGGATGACAGATTCGTCATTCTTTACGGAATCATTCAAGCATAAGGTTAGTTTCTTGAGGATTGGTGAGTGCTCAAGTAAGTATCTCACTAGTTTCATCTCCATCGCTTCTCCTTTCAATGGCCTTTCTATATCAACATATTCAAGAGATTTTAGAAGACACTGAGGTCCAGATACAATACTAACTTCATCCTTATTGGACATGTAGTAGATCCCTGCAAGTACAATAAAAGGTTCAATATATATATATGATGCTTTCACCATTTGCATTTTAAGACAGGAAGTTTATGGTTCCGTAGACAGTCCTCACCATGACAAGAGACTTTAGATTCGGGCACCTCTCTAGAAAGATTGGCAACATTTCCCACCTGTAGTCATCGAATTTAACTCGCAAGGAAGATAGGTTACGGAATAAAGGTAATCTTTGGCATCTCGAGTAATTATAGATGACCTGCAAGGAGACAAAAAAAAAAAAAAACTTAAAAGATAAAGTTAAGTAATTCAAATAGCGAATTTGAAGATAGGTTTACCTCAAGAGTACTCGAAGTGATGATCATATCTTTGACACTAGAGATCCCGCGGAGAAAATTCCGAATCACATTTCTCTTTGGTATATCATTAGGATCAAACTTTCCGAAACTAAGTTAAATACAATATTGAAAGCCGCTTTCACAAGGGACGCCAAATTGTTAAGTTCGAAAGTTGCAATTCCATGAGCAAGGAGCCCAAGATACTCAAGCCTTGGAGCATCAATTACAACTACAAGATCTTTAACCAAACAGTTTGCAGCATAAGTTAAGCTCAGTAGAGACTGAGAACGCACACGTAAACCTTCATTATCATCTTCGGAACTCCTCAAAATATTTAACCTTTCGAGAACAGGGCATCCTGAGATAAGCGTTTCTAAAGCTAAATCACCCGTAAATCGAACTTGAATTAAATCCATAGCTTTGAGAGAAGGTAAAAATACAAACTTGGGACTAGTCAAGTTTAGTACACATAGACGCTAAGTTACCAAACTCTCACAAGTGTAAAGTGTTTGAGCCAACTCCACTTCCTTTGTGGGCCAAGAAAGCTCTCCTAAATAGAGCAGTTCAACTTTCCGCTCAACGGCAGTGTTAATCCACTTGGTCAAATGAGCATACTTATTAAAATCGTACGAAAATAACTTGAAATTTTGCAGGCGAGACTCGTTGTTAAAACCTAGAAAGCTATCGACAAAACTCACGAACTAGTCGTGGTTTGAGAAATCAAGATGTTTCAAGTCCAAACCAGGTACATACCTCCAAAGATTTCTCCAACTGCTAGATAATACACTAGTCTTAACCACATCCTTTGTGCGAAGTTTCAAGAGTATCTCAAGTTTCAACGAATCTGGCAAATTGCTGATCCAATCAACTTCAAATTTGGTATGAACACGTTTCTCTACATCTTCGTCCATTTACTCTGCCTCGCAAAATTTGGAATCCTAAGAAACCCTAAATAAGACTACAAGACATGCTTAGGGCACAAGTAGGTCTAAGATGCGAGAGGCGAAAATGAAACGACGTCGTGTTGTGCATCAAGTAATTGGGCTTTTAACGATTTTGATGGGCTTTTGTGAAGCAACGACAAACTGATCCAAAGATGACGACTCTAGCATAGAAACATTGGTTTACAAACTATTAGAGGCAATGATAGCTTTGATTAAGCGATTTTATGATGTGGTTCCTTCATGGACAAAATCGCAGTCGTGAAAAGACCAAATTTTTTTGACGTTTTCTTTTGTCAATCGCACTCTTTGAACTCTTTAACATCTTATTTGCAGTCATTAAACTCTTTAATAGACTAATACTCTCTCTTGTTTTTGTTTTCTCATTTAATTTTTACTTTCTATTAAACTAAAACATTATTTATCCTCTCTAGTCTCTCTATATCTAATTTAGGATGAACTAGATATAAAATATAGATGTTTCAGTTATTTAGGGAACTAACGATACAAACCAAAAATGGCATGTTGACTTTGTAAGAAGCGAAAGAAATTACGAAACACTCCTCCACAAAAGTAACCAGATAAGGGATGGGTAGCGTGTAAATCTTGATTATGACACATTATATTTGGTATAGTAAACTAGGGAAAATAGAATAGGTATGTGGCAAATTTGAACTACATATTCGTGTGTCAGGCGGCGAGCATTTAATGCTCTCTTAACGATAAAACACAAGCACACTAAACCCTAATTATTAAATTGTTAACTCCGTTAAATTAGTTAACCCAAATTGTAAATTCTAAGTAACCCACATAATCATAAACTATACCTTAAAGTGTTCTCGTTAACCCAAAGACTAAAAGATAAAGTACCCTAAACCCAACCTAACTATACCCAAATTGTTAAATTGTTAACCCAAATTTATATAATAAATAACCCCATATATAATCATAACTTATACCCTAAAAGAGTATTTGTTAACCCAAACCCCAAAAAAGAAAGTACCCTAAAACTCAAGCACACTAAACCCTAACTGTTAAATTGTTATCCGAAATTGTAAAATATAAATTACCCCATAACCATAAACTAAACCCTCATAATTTGTTTGCTAATTCAAACACTATAAGATAAAGTAGCTTAAACACTTTGAATTTATTATGTTGAGATTTGTTTACAGAGTGAAGTTTACTAATGAAAAAAAGCTTGTTAAGAGGAGAGAGGAAGGGAGAGGGAGAGGCAGAGGCAGAGGCAGGAGAGAGATTGATGTGGAGAGAAAAGAGAGAGATAGAAAATTGCGTAAAGTCAGATAAGGAGTCCTTTCACGCATCCATTCTCATAGTCATAGCTATAAAGCCATAGCTATAGGGTCTTTTGTATTAAAATTTTTAACAGTTACCTAGTCATTTAACTAAATATGTTATTGTTTGTGACTATGCAGTGCAAATTCTCTAATCAAGTTAAATTTATTTGGAGTAATATAACAAAGACATTTGTTGGAAAATAAAATTACTAGCATATTTATAAAATTAGTTGGTTTAAAATATATATGACTAAAGTATTTTCGAATTGGAGTTTCAGGCGCATTTACAAAATAACATATTTAAATATATACTTAACGAAATCTAGTTTGTCTTCAAATTATATTTAGATACCAAAATTCTTTAGTCATATTCATATACTACCAATAATAATATAATTCGAAGTTCCCAAGAATATTTTGGTACAAAAATCTAATTTTTATTTAGATACCTATTCTATTTAGTTATTTATATTTAATTAAATCAATGAATTCAATAAGTATAATTTAACTAATTTATTCATACATAAATATCTTTCTCATATTAAATTAAGAGTAACAGTTACCACAAAAAAATCAATCATTACTTTTTCGTGTGGTCATTTCAGATTGCTGTAAACTCTATTCATATAATTACTAGATTAGGACCCGTGCTGTGCACGGGTTAAATTGTAACTATCAATTTACATTTAAAATTATTTGATTATAAACAAATGAAATAATTTGAAGTTATGTTAATAATTTTATGCATTAAAATATCAGATTGAATTCAATGTGTTTATGTAATTTTGGTGAATTTTATAATTGTGTAATATAGGATTTGGTATATTCATTTTTGTTCGAATTTATGTTAGGAGAAGAACCTAGGCAAATGCATGAGATGTGTTCATTAAAAATAATACCACAAAGATTCAGTTTTGAGGTCTTTGCCCATAAGATAATTTGAAAGATTAAAGATTAAAATTGATGGGTTTTCTTAAAATTTTTTGATTATGGTTGTAGATTAATGATGGAGGTTAATTTGATGGAAATAAACAAATCTCGTAGTCAAACTGTAAATACTAAAAATAACAAACTATGGAATTATTGTGAGTACTTTGGTTTGTGATAAAACCCATTACTCGTAATGACAAATAACTGTGCTTAAAGTAATGGCACTAAAATAACAAAGCTTAATCAAACATATTGGTTTCGCAATAAACTCATGATCTTCATTCTAGTGAGATAAGGTATAATTAGATACTGCAAGTGAGGTTAAATAAATCGTAATAATTAGAAAATTAATGTGAAAATATGTGTTGTTAAAAAAGATTAAAGATTGTGATGGTCAAAGATTTGGTAATTATTGTATAAATTTGATTGTAATAATTTGATAATTTGATTGTAATCTGATAATATAATTTGATTATATTGATTGTGTTGACAATGTGAATGACGATATGATTTAAGTAAATTACTTAGAAGTATTTCCCTTTTAGTGTGAAAAATAAAATAGAAGTTTTAAAAATGTGTTTGGTAATGAGTGTACAAAAAAAATAGAGAAACAAAATTCAGAATATATATAACTAAACTACTTAGAAGCATTTCTCTTATTAAAGATTTGTAGTTTGTTAGGTAATTGAATTTTTATTAATCAAGTTACGTTCATTTTGATTTTGATAAAAATGAATTTATAAAGCGAAATTACCAATTAAAATGGGATGGATTGTAGATTGTCTATATTCATAGAAAACTCATAAGTAATGAATAATTTGTATACTAATAATTAGAAACGAATTCTAAATAACTGTAAATTATGGTTTGTTAACTTTCTATCGTATATATAACCCATCTAGATCTATATATATTATACGTATAATAATTTTGACCTAAAAAAAGAAAAAAAAAATCAGAAATTTATAGGATCGTAGATTGTTAGGTAATTGGATTTTTATTAATCAAGTTACCTAATTTGTTAAATTAAAGTTGTTTGGGGATTGGATTAAGGTCATAAAAAGTGTTTGGAAGTTAATATAGTAGGAGAATAGAGTGTTTGGATAGTAGAATATGAGATATTAAATTATTTGATAAAAAAAGTGAAAAAAATTGTGGGAGTGACACATAAAGATTTTTACTATAAAATAAACGTTAAATCATCATTAAATTTAATAAAAATCTCCCAAATATTAAGGCCAATGTTATCGGTTAAATGAAATATTAAGGCCACCTTTCGTGACCCTTTATCTTCGTGACGTCAAAGAGTTCTTAAAAACCGAACCACAGAAGAAGAAGAAGAAGATCTTCCTGTGACGGTGCTTTTGTCTTTTCTCTCTTTTTTATCTCTTTGTGTGGACGCAAAGAGAACCCTAAAACCTTCTAAGGTAATTTCAATTTCTCTCTGAGAATTTCTGTTTGATTCTTCTCAAAATGATTTTAAGAGAATCTTTGGTAGATTCGTGTGAATACAGATGTGGATTTACAGAAACCGTGCTTTTTAGATATTTACTTGTTGATTTTTTAGAATAATTTTTGTTGTTGTTGTGAAATCTAGGGTTTGAGGAAGAAGGAACGATATTGAGAACATCGTCAAATAGTCGGCACTTGTTGAGGGAACCTAAACGTGAAGGCGATTGGATAAGCAAGTTGCCGAATGAACTGTTGTGTAAGATTCTTTCAAGTTTCACTGCGAAGGATTCGGTTCGCACAAGTGTTTTGTCGAAAAGATGGAGAAATCTATGGTTAGATGTTCCTGCTTTGGAGTTGGACACTGGTGAATTCGAAGACGAGTGGGACTTTTGGGGTTTTATTGATGGGTTTCTGGAGTCTAACAAAGATCTAGACGTGACCAGATTCAAGTTGATCTACGATATTGGGGAGCATTTTCATGAGGATTTCGCACCGAGGATTAAGGATGTGATTAAGCGAAGAGTTTGTCATTTCAAAGTTGTGAACTCGCTTGCTGATGATGAAGGGTTAGTTAGGATGCCTTTTTACATTGGTGAATCTGAAGCTTTATCGTGTAGCTTTTGATGCTCCAAGACCAACAACAATGGTTTCTTTACCTTGTGACTCTTAAGGGAGTCAAGTTTGATGGAGAACATGTCCTAACGACTCTCATATCAAGTTGTTCGGTTCTTGAGGAGTTGGTCATGGTCACGCATCGTGATGATTTAGTGGAAGTTATATGTGTGCGCTTTCGGTCACTAAAAAGCTTCAAATTAAAGTTGAAGCGCGGTGAAGATCTTGATGAAGATGAACATCCGGGTGATCCTCTTCTTGAAATCGATGTCCCAGGACTGGAGTATATGAGTATTTGCGACTACCAAACTAATAGCTTCATAATTCACAATATTGGTCCCTTGGCAAAAGTGAACATTGACTTTGTCGTTGCTGTTGAATATGATGATCCATCGGAAAGAATTATGATGAGTAATATTCTCACCGCTTTATCCACTGTTGGCGAAATGATCATCTCTGCTAGAACCCTAGAGGTACGTACATTTTAAATATTTTAAGCATGGTTGATTAAGTAGTAATAAGTTTGTATAGTTAACTAATGACTTTTTATTTATTTGTCGATACATAGATGATAGATGATTACTGCGAACTAGAAGAACCAGTACCTCAATTCCAAACTTGTCTCGGTTACATGCTTATTTCCTTGACAATTCGTGGGAAGGGTTGCAAACCTTTCTTGGTTACTGCCCAAATCTACACTCACTCGACTTGGTAAGCATTACTTGCCTATGCCCTTGTAATTATCTTAATTCATATTTATATATCTTTGGGTAAAATATTGCTTTGATTATTGTAGCATTTTGAGAGGCTTCTAGAGCCAGAAGCAATTGATCTTTCATTTGTGCCACAATGTTTCCTAACGTCTCTCGAGTATGTTGAGCTAAGGTCAGTAGCGAATGCAAGTGATAAGAAACTAACAACATATTTTCTAAGGAACTGTGTAGTCCTAAAGAAACTGATGCTAACTAAAAGCTTTGAAAACATCATTAAGAAGATCAAAGGGATTCCAAAAAGATCTCGTGAGTGTGAAGTTGTCATACTCAGAGATTCTCTCTAACCCTGTATCTGAAATTCATATTTATATATCTTTGGGTAAAATGTTGCTTTGATTATTGTAAAATATTTTGTTGACATGTATTAAGTCACCTATGTATGACCTGTATGTTATATTAATAGTATATTTTCCTTTTGTTCTAAGCTATATCGCATTTACGTTTGATATTTTTCTTATCTTTTGGTTAATATTTGGAAGACTCTAGCCCTAGCACTCAGGTGATTGATTTTCTTCTCACTTAGCCTTATGAATATTGTGAGTAAAATCTGTTGGTGATGATAGAATAGAGAACAATATATGATTTGCCATCTACCGAATGCGTTGTTATGTATGAAAGTTATGAATGAATCTTCCGACCAAGGATGTAGTTAAGACCAGTGCAATATGTGCCTGTATTGGATTTTAATGGATACTAAATTCAGGGTTTTTTCTTTTTTTCAAAAGGTTTATAAATAGAGTTCAAGTTTGATGATAGTTTAGAAATGCAGATGCTGTGTCTAGTTCTAAAACCCATAAATTTGGACAAGATGTATGGAGTAAAAGTCTCTATTTAGTTTCTTGCTGGTGAAAGGCGTAAATTAAATATCAGAGAGATGTAATATAACAAACTCCAAATCTTTAGCATCTAACGGTTTACTCGATTGCAAGAATCATCTAAATCTTGATTATTTTATAAAGCTTGGTAAAAGCTTCATCGTTTCCTCATTGGGGTCTTTTGTGTTAGAGATATCACTTTCACTCATTTTCTGTATATGATTTCGTATATGTAACAAACAATCTTGATTCTTTATATTTTCTAGATTTACTGTTCTTTCAAATACGAGTACTTGTGTAACATGCATTCTTTGTTTGTAGGACGTCGTCACTTGCAAATTCTAAATATTATAACCTTTCTGTCTTTACCGTCAATCTCATGATCTTCATATCAAAGTCTCGGAAATGTTGATAAATTTTCTTTAGAGCATTCCGAATCTACAATGTCTGGTTTTTGATAGGATTTGGATTTGCTTACTAATTACACATACGAGATAAGTGTAATTTTTGTTTCCTTTTCGTTTACAATGATTTTGTCTGACCTAAGTTATGATGTGAACTCTACACAGTTTTATTTGTTGGGTAGCATTAGATGCTAGTAATATGTCTTAGTTTAGTAGACTTGCGTTGGAAGGAAAGACAACTTTGAAAATTCTTAGTTCCGGCCATCAATACTTAGGGTGCTTGCTTTTTTAATCTCGAGAAGATGGTGTATGTGTTAAAAAAATGCTTATCAGTTGAAATAACGTATGCCTAATTAATGTTCACAATTTTTTGATTTGTTACCCAAAAAATTATGCTTATATAGATTCTTGCAACATTTATAGGTTTTTGATTACTTTTGTCAAGAACTATGTTTACAAAGAGTTAAGCTAAAATATACCAAGTATGATTCTAGAATGGCATGTCAATTAATCAATTCTTGATCACTAAGAAGTTCTTCTACACCTTTTTCTTTTTGGGGGAAGAAGAAATGCTTCATGAATAAATGTTGTATATCCTCTGATCTTCTTGTTGTTCTTGTTTTGTATATGTCGTGAATTGGAAAAAAAAATCGATATTAAAAAATGTCAAATTTGGATTAAAAATTTCCAAATTTATTGCATTTTTACGAAAAAACGATTCTAAATATTTAAATTAGTAGTGATTTTTTTTCTTCCTTTTTAATTTCCAAAACCCTAAACCTATATATATATATATATATATATATATATATATAGTTAAGAGTCTCTGTATTCATTGATCTCTCTTGCCGTCACTCAATGATTAGAGGAGAAACTTCATATTCCATCCCGATCGATGTCATTATCGAGATATTGTCGCGGTTGCCTATGAAGTCAATCGCAAGGTTTCGTTGCATACCGAAGCTATGGGGATCTCTGCTTCACCGTACTATTTCACCGAGTTGCTCTTGACCAGGTCACGAGCTCGTCCAAAGCTCGTATTTGCCATTGAACGAGCGCATGGGTGGCGTTTCTACTCCTCACTTCAGCCTCAGAATCCATATGAGAAATCGTCGTCTGTTGCAGTAGCCGCAGATTATACCAAGTTCTTTGGAAACCATCAATGGAAGTCCATGGTTCCTCCTAAGACATCACCAACTTCATGTAGATATGCCTCTGGTTTGGTTTATATATCTAGTATGTGGATGTCAAAGGAGGATACATATGCAGTGCCTGTGATATGTAGCCCTAGCAACGGACAATATGCAGTGCCTGTGATATGTAACCCTAGCACCGGACAATATGCAATCTTACCGGAAGGCTGGTACATAGGGATGTATAGCTTTTTAGGGTTTGATCCTATTGTCCAAGGATCTAGGTGGTTTTAGGGATCATCGAATTCTGACACTAGGAACTGGAACTATGACATGGAGGGATATCCATTGCCCCTTATCCCACACTCTTTATTGTCCGCGAGACCAACCAGGGATATGCATCAATGGGGTTTTGTATTACTTAGCTAAACTCTTTGAAGATGGTGAAATTCTTTTGATAGTTTGCTTTGATATTAGGTCTGAGAAATTCAAGTTTATTAAAGCGGATTCCTGTTGTCGCAATTCTCCTAAATTGATTAACTATAAGGGTAAATTAGGTGGGATCGGTTGGGCGTATGTTGACGCTAGTGATGGAAGGCGTACCCTTGAGTTGAGTATGTGGGTTCTAGAGGATGTCGAGAAACAAGAATGGTCGAAGAATGTCTACCCTATGCCGGATAATGAAGTCTTTGGTGGCTCCAATATTATCGTTGCTGGAGTGACAACTAGAGGTGAAATTGTTTTTTCGAAGGACTATAGATTCGAAAAATCGTTTTATGTTTTCTACTTCAATCCCGAAAGGAACACTCTCCAAACTGTTGGTTTTGGAGAATACAACGAAACGTTTGATAATTGTAGTAGGTTTAATATCTTTGTAGACCATGTAGAAGATTTCAATTTCATAGCATAGATATGGAGCTTTTTGGCTCTGATATGACTTTGGTTCAATGTTAAATTATATTCACACAAAAAAAAAGAGTTTTTTACATTAAATGTATCAAAGTTTTTGATTTTTGTAGAGATATTTGGAGAAAGGAGAACATAAACAATTCGGATTTCCTATGTTCCCTCTGGTTGCAAAACCAAGTAACAATGGAATCAAAGTATTGGGCCGTCTCGTATCGTAGGCCCAATTTAGATCCATCGGGCAATTTTTGCCCGATTCTAAATCCGAAGCTCTATAAATTCGGGTTTCAAGCTTCCTCTTCGTGGAGAAGAACTGAGTTACCTCTCTGGACCCAACCTCGCTACGAAGACCAAAACTGACGCCGTAGAAGAACTCACGACCGCCGCTACATCCGCCGTGACGGCGGAAACGGTGAGATTGTAAATCCAGTTAACGATAATCCTCATGACTACCAGAGATCGGTCTTCTGCTGCTTCGCCGTCAACTTCTCAGCCAAAACCTCACCGGAATCCTAAATCGGTAAATCGGAGTCGGCGAGGTCGAGGATCAGATTCAAAACCACCTCGTTCCGTGGAGAAATCAGAGCCCGATGCTTCCGATTGCTTAGCTGATGAATTGAGTAGCTTGAACCTGCAACAGAATTCGAATTCGGATTCGGTGATTAACAATAACTCAAGTGGAAATTCGATTACAAATTGTGAGGAATCGGGAGCGAAGAGTGGTGAAAACGAAGATATTTTGTTGACTATTCTGAACGATTTGCGATCTAGCGTCACTGAGCCAGAGCTAACAGAAGAGCAGCTAAAGATGAATGATCAATCTCAGGAAGATGAGGTAAACGAGCTTTAGATTGTCATTTGAACCTAGTAGTAATCTCTTGATACCGAATTCGTTGTTGTTGCATTTCTCCTTGTTACCGAGATTACATAGGTTTCTTTGAAATTCTTGCAGCTTCTGGCATTGGGGTACATCTATGGAGGAGGCATGTTCATCCTTGACCGACATAACGATATGCGATACTTTCAGGTTTCATATCGATAATGTGACGGAGAAAATGTTATAGTAGTCTGAAACCTTTATTGATTTTTGCAGATTCATGTAAGTGTTGAAGCTATTAGTGAATATACTCTCTCTGCGATGCTTAACGTACAAGTTGATTCAAGCAAAGATTCTGAGGATTTCTTGTATTCATTCAAGGCCCAGCACCTTCCGCCGATTGTGTTGACGTGTTTATTACCAAACGCTTATCCGAGCCACTTACCGCCTTATTTCGTTTTAAGTGTTCAATGGATGAACCCTGATAAAATTTCAAGTCTTTGCTCTATGCTTGATTCGATATGGACACAACAGCCAGGGCAAGAAGTTTTGTACCAGTGGACCGATTGGTTACAGAACTTGTCTATTTCACATCTCGGATTTGATAATGAGATTGCTCTTGGTCCTTATGGTGTTACGTGTTCTAGAGATAAGCGAGCTTTTTCTGGAAGTTGTTCCCCTGATGCAGATATTCCTTTTATTAGGAGTTATGACGATGAAAAACGTCGTGAGAGCTTCCTTAAGAGCTTACACGAATGTTGTATATGTTACTCTGAATCTGCAGGTTTCGACTTTGTTAAGTTACCGTGTCAGCATTTCTTTTGTGTGAAATGTATGAAGACGTATACAGACATACATGTCTCTGAAGGCACTGTTAACAAGATAAAGTGTCCAGACGCGAAATGCGGAGAAATTGTTCCCCCAGGTATATTGAAGAGATTGTTGGGAGATGAAGCGTTTGAACGTTGGGAAACTCTAATGTTACAGAAAACATTGGAATCCATGACTGACGTTGTTTACTGTCCTAGATGCGAAACACCGTGTATAGAGGACGAGGAGCAACTTGCTCTATGCTTCAAGTGCTACTACAGTTTCTGTACGCTTTGTAAGGAAAAGCGACATGTGGGTGTGGCTTGTATGAGCCCGGAACTGAGACTTCAAATCTTGCAGGTATCGTTACCGACCCTTTTTGAGCAATCACTACATTTCTGTTTGTTTATACCCGAGAAAGCTTAAAACCGGTCTCTTTCTGACATTTTATACTAATCAGGATCGACAAGACTCTACTAATCTTGGAGAGGAACAAAGGCGAAAAGAAAAAGAAATGATCAATGAGATTATTAGTGTGAAGATGATTATGAAGAACTCTAAGCAATGCCCGTCGTGCAAAATGGCCATATCAAGAACAGGAGGTTGTAACAAAATGGTCTGCCAGAACTGTGGCCAATACTTTTGTTACCTTTGCAATAAAGCTATCACTGGTTATGAACATTACAGGTTTGTGATTTCACTTATAAATTGTTACATGCATTATTGTTACATCTTGGAAGTCAACCAAAAACCTGTGTTTTAATGGGAATAGAGAGGGAAAATGTGATCTGTTCCCACAAGACGCGATTCAAGAATGGGATCGAATGATGTACGAGGGAATGAATGAGCGACAAGTCTTTGGACAGATTCGAGCTCAACTTTTTGCAGAGAACGGTCAGTTTCATCAGATCGGTCAGTTTTGTCCGAATTGTCGCCAGTTCAACGCAAAGGTAAAACTAATACTCCCGTTTAATCATACCAGCGAAACCCGTTGAATTAGTGAGATGATTCTGGACTCTGTTATTGTGTGTAGGTGGGAAATAACAATCACTTGTTTTGCTGGGCTTGTCAAGCACATTTCTGTTACCTTTGCAAGAAAGTTGTGAAGCGATCTTCTCAGCATTATGGACCAAAAGGTTGCAAACAACACACAGATGGGTAAAAGACATGTTTATGGGTTTTGTTTTCCTTCTCCAGAGGTTATTACTTGTTTTAAGCTCCAAAGAATCATTTTTGGACTTGAGAGTTTCAATATTTGTTATATGTATATGTTGTGTGCTTATTATGTATGTCTCTGTTCCAAACCAAAATTTTGCAAAAATCTTCTATCTGCCCCCTCGGTTTTTGGATTGTTGCTAATATTATTAAATTAACCCTTGTTTTTTGTCTTTTTGTTTAAATCTAGATTAATCCTTCACAATTATTATGGAGAAACTTCTACATTCTAATCTTTTTTTTTTTTGTCAACACATTCTAATCAATAATCATTAAAAAATCCAATTGCCATTAAACAATTCATTGTTAATTTTTTCGTTTTTTTAATCCAATAAATTGGTTGCAGCGTGAGTCCATACCCCCCAATAAAGCAGATCACCAAAACCAATAATACAACGACACGTAAGCAAAAACGTTTACGAAGCTCCACTTTTTATAGACTTTTTTTTTTTTGTCAACTTGATAATTTTAAATTCAAATTGTCTATTTCCGTAATTTCGCAACTGTTCATGGGTCTCTCGTCGTCTTCTCTCTCTCCATCTTCATCAATCAATAGTCTCTCAGATTTCTCTCCCCTCTCTCTATAAACGAACCTCATTTCTTCCTTGAAATTTTCTATATCTTCACCGGAATTTGTAATCGGAGTTCTCTAATCTCGATAAACCTCTTCGGATTTGAATCGAAATGGACGGGGTTAATGTCGGTAATCGGAGCAATAGCGACGGAGGCGACGGTGGAGGAGGATCTATAACAACGGAGATTCAGCTTCCTCAACCTCAACCTGTGGCGATTTTAGCTGCGAATGCGCCTCCTCCGTTTTTGAGCAAGACGTATGATATGGTTGAAGATCCAGCTACGGATTCGATTGTCTCGTGGAGTTGTACTAACAACAGTTTTATCGTTTGGGATCCACCGGAATTCGCACGAGATCTTCTTCCTAAGAACTTTAAGCACAATAATTTCTCCAGCTTCGTGAGGCAGCTAAATACTTATGTAATTCCTCTTCTCCCCTTACTTATTCTCCATTGTTTTCTCAATTTTGAAGCATCTTTTAGCTGGCATGATTGATGTGAGAATCATAGATTTGCTCTTATTGTTCCAAGATAAATGGAGCTTAGACTGGTTAATATTTAGAACAGGGATGCTTATAAAGTAATAATGTTGCAAGATGGTGAATGTGTTTGTATGAGCTGGTAATTTTCATAGACAGTTCTTACTTTTAGTGCAATTAGTTTTGATGGTGTATTCCACACTTGGAACTATATCCAAGCAATACACCATCTTCATTAGTTGATTGCATGTGGACTCTGACATAAATAAATTGGTATATCATAGACCTTAACCTCTCGTATAGTCTTCTGTGATCCCTATTGGATTTTCCTTTTGTTTGGCTGGTAATATGAACATGTATTAGCAGTTGTTGATAAAGATCAGATTAACCGCTATTGGTCTGTTATGATTACTTGGCTTTTGAATAAAAAATGCTTCATTTCTATGTCTGTGTGAATCTTTGAGTAGCAGCCATTCAAACGTTACATTGAAGCTATTAGATTGGTTACTGTTGTTAGTTTGTCTTATTTCTCATTTGTTTTGGTGGAATCCTTGGTCATTTCATTATACGTGCCTTTTCTTGAAACAGGGTTTCCGAAAAATTGACCCAGATAGATGGGAATTTGCGAATGAAGGTTTCTTAAGAGGTCAGAAGCATTTGCTTAAAACGATAACTAGGCGAAAATCTGCCCACGGACATGGACATCAGCAACCTCAACATTCAAATGGGCAAAACTCATCTGTTAATGCATGTGTCGAAGTTGGCAAATTCGGTCTCAAAGAAGAAGTCGAGAGGCTTAAAAGAGATAAGAACGTCCTTATGCAAGAACTCGTCCGATTAAGACAACAGCAACAATCAACTGATAACCAACTTCAAACAATGGTTCAGCGTCTTCAAGGCATGGAACAACGACAACAACAACTAATGTCGTTCCTCGCAAAGGCCGTACAAAGCCCTCATTTTCTATCGCACTTCTTACAACAGCAGAATCAGCAAAACGAGAGCAGTAGGCGTATCAGCGATACAAGCAAGAAGCGTAGATTCAAACGAGATGGCATTATTACCGGTAATAAAGATTCCGCTGCTTCTCCTGATGGACAGATAGTGAAATATCAACCTCCGATGCACGAGCAAGCGAAAGCAATGTTCAAACATCTTATGAAGATGGAACCTTACGAAACCGACGATGATGCTTTCCTTCTTGCTAACAGTACTACAGAAGGAACAGAGATGGAGAGTTCACCAAACCACGTATCGGGTTTAACACTCCAAGAGATGCCAACATCAACACCAAGTGGAGCAACTCCTGAAAATGTAACAGTAGCCGAGTTTCCAGCACCCGAAGGAGCTATTCCTTCACCTGATGATCTGACTCTATGCGAATTTGCTGATATGCTACCAGAAAACATCGGCGACTTGCCTCCAGAGAGTTTTGTGGAACCAAACATGGGAGGATCAAGTCCTTTCCTAGACTTAGATCTGTTGACAAGTGAATTTGACTTCGACGACATTCCAATGGATCCCGATTTAGAACCTTCTGCTGGTTATGCCTCGGAACTTGAAAAGCTTCTCATGTCAAGCCCGCTTCCAGTTGATATGGATCTAACACCATCGGATCTTAAATCCGAAGACATCGAGACAGAGCAGAAGCAAAATGAATGGGATAAAACTAATGATGTGGATAAACTTACTCAAGAAATGGATCTCCTCTCACCTGAAACTATAGATCTCTCAAGGTAATCAAGAGATATATAACAACTTTAGTTTAATCAATCATACAAAAACTCTAATAAGTAAAGTAGATTTGCTTATGATGTTTGTTTCATTCAGGCAAAACCCGTGATTTTCGGAGTTTTTAAAGTCTTTCTGAGGTAACTAAGAGCAACCGCAACGGTTGCTCTTACGTGTGTTATTCGTATTAAAAATTATTAAAACACACACTCTCTCATCCTTTTACTCAACTTTATACTTTTTCTTTCATCCTTCTACTCAACTTTTATTAATTTTATATTTTAATATACCTCACTATCTCATAAGAACACTCCCAAAAGTTTCAAAATAAGAACTCTCTCCAAAACTATCTCCTCTCTTTATTCAAAATTTATTAATTTTATATTACCAAAAACACTCTATTTCTTCTTTTTACTCAAATTTTACACTCTTTCTTCCTTTTACTCAAATTTTAATAATTTTTAATACCAAAAACACACCTAAGAGCAACCGTTGCGGATGCTCTAATAGTCCTTCTTATTCTTGCACTGATCATTTTGTTTTCTTTCTTTTGATCGAATTTGTATAACATTCATACTTTACTTACACACAATATCAAGGTGAAAATCTCTGTCATCTTTCAATTTTCCCTCAAAAACAAAAACCTAATACTAAGACCTATCTCTGCAATAATAATCTAATCAAAAACAAAATGGAACAAAACTTGTGAGAAATAAAACTACTTCTCTATCTTTCTAACAAAAGGATGAAGAAGAAGCTCTTCCACAGTACCTCTCTTTCTCCAATCTTTCTCCAAACATCTCTCAACAAACCCTCTAAACTCCGGCGACCAACTCACTGGAATCTCAACTTTCTCGCTACAACAAATCGCGAAAATCAAACCCGCCCAATCCGGTGTATCCCCAATTTTGATCAATGGATACCTTCCAATACAACACTCAAGAACCACAACTCCTAAAGACCAAACATCTCCTTCAAATCCAAATCCTCCAAAACTCCATCCCTCTGGATCCAAACGTTCTGGACTCATATATCCACACGTCCCACTCGAACCAAATTCGCCTCCGGTTACATTAATCCTACTCGCTCCTAAATCCGCAATCTTGACCTCTCCTTTATCATTAATAAGTAGATTAGAAGGCTTTATGTCTCCATGAACTATTCTCATTTCTTGTAAGTAACGTAACCCTTGTAGGATTCTATAAGCAATATTCGATATCTCTTTCTCGGAGAAAACGTGTTTCGCAAGCAAAATGTCGTATAGAGATCCTTTCTTGATTAACTCCATCAATAAACAAAGATCTAATGCGTTAACAAAAATCGCGTAACATTTCACAATATAACTCGATTTGATTTGTTTCAAAATCTCCGCTTCGAGTATGGTGGATAGATTTGACCGGAGAACCTTTAACGCGTATAGCGTTTTGGTTCTCCTGTGACGGATTTTGTAGACTATCCCACCGTTTCCATGTCCTAAACAGTGAGTTTTTCGATATCGTTTAAGGTTTCGAACGGCGATACGTCGGGGCTCGATGATGACGATGATGAAAACGACGACGGAGTTGAGTTTCCGGTTACAGAGAAGACGGTGGTGAGGTGGTATGGTGATAATGGTGGTACAGAGAGTGTGAGTGGTTTTTGGTGACGTCTCTCTCTCACAAGTTTCATCTATTTTTTGTTTATTTCACTTGTAATGGTTTTTGCAAGTCCAAAATGGTTATAGATAATGAAAATGAATTTTTGACAATATGTGGCAAATAGGACTTGTAGTATGACACTTGTCACAGTCAGTTTTAACAAACTGAGTGGTATTTTTTTTGTTCCCGTACATCTAGTAAGAATCTGTGTATATTTTGAGGTAATTATTGTCTAACACTAAATTTTAAAGTTTATGAATTTATTCTAGAAAGTTAGATTATTTGTTTGAGAAGTAAAGATGAATTTATTCGTCAACAACATGCATTGTACGAATTTAAACTATAGTGATCACTAACAACACTAACACATCAACTCCTCTACTAGGCTACATGTCATGGTCAAACATTGGATCTTTCCGATTATTGTTTACAACTCACACTTGTATATTTTTAGGTTTAAATCAAATAATAAAATGGCAATACCAATACAAACCAAATACTAGGTTTATTGATGCATAGTTGTTGTACTAGACCAAGTGTGATATTAAGAAGATATCAAAAGCTGATATTTTCATTAAAATTTAGTTATTAGTATTACATAGAGATTCTTAAAGATTTGCTCCAGTTTTAATGCTGGTTCCGTTACCATTTCAGTGGAGTTAGTTGTGTGATTTATGTTGCTTTGTTTGTCGAATTAAATCATATTATGCCCAAAAACGTTGTTAACACCATCAAAAGATTTCGGACCACTAAATCGAACACCCTCAGATTTCGAACAACTTTGAATAATGATTTCTTCATTTATACATACATCAACACAACACCAAAGTCAGTGACTTCTAACAAAAGAAAACAAGAAAGCTAGTATTTTGTCGATCCTTATCATGTTACTTGCATTTGATCATCTGAGCTATTGAACAATGCTCGATTTCGCCACAGCTTCACCTTCTTTCTTTAGAAAATTACCTAACAAGAATCCCATATGAATCACAAATCTGATTCCGCAAGAGTGTCTTAGCGAAATAGTGATGATAAAACACCAAAAACAAAACACAAACACACGAATTCTATAAAATGTACTCATCATATTGATTTTTATGACCTAATCATCTACAAAACGGCTAATATATGAATCTGAATTCAAGATTATCTTTCATTAGAGCCAACATTCATTAAATTCAACATCATTGTGCCATATACATTGCAAGACACATGAAAACCTAGGTTTCAATGGAATCTTGGAGGCGAAAAACTAACCTCTTCTCGAGATAAGATGGATTCGAGAACGAGGACCGTCGAATATCCAGTTATCTTCTTCCAATGATTTCACCTCTTTCTCTAATTCAGCCATCAAATCAGCTTTCAAAACTGCAAACACCATGAAAAAAAACCAAAGATTTGATCAATCAAACACTCACAAAAGATTTAGCTACTTAATACAAGTACCAAATCATCAATAACAAGTTTACAAATTACAGTAGAATCAGCTTAATTCATATGGCAATCCAATCAAAATCACAATCATTCATCTTATTAAACATGATTCTATGTGAAATTTGAAACTCAAAATGAATTCGACTTTGGACCCAAATTTCGCGACGAATCGGAAAACCCTAATTGAGACGAGAGATCGTTGAAAGAGGAAGAAGAAGAACTAACCTCGCATGGCTTCGTCTTTGCGTTCTTGCATAGAAGGAATATCCGGTGGAAAATGAAAATCGTCGAGACCAGCGGCGGCTCCGCTGCTACCACCGCCACCGGCAACGGCGGTCGTCGAAACCAAAGAATGAGCAGGAGATGCTCCGTTCATCACTTTCCTCTCACTGGATCGATTTGGGTCGGGTTTTTTTAAATTGGTTTAAAAATTAATTTCGGTTCGGTTTACTTACGACTCGGATCGACTTAATGGGCTTTAACTCTCACTATTTTAATTGGGCCAAATTTTCTAAATATGCGATTTACCTGAACCGACTTTGTTTTTCTAAAATCCCACATCGGTAATTCAATGATTGCTCTCTATCACAACGCATATAAATAGAGTCCTTTACCTTCATTCCAACTCATACCTTTCTCGGCCTTTTGGCTAAGATCAAGTGTAGTATCTGTTCTTATCAGTTTAATATCTGATATGTGGGTCATTGACTTACACGATATTAACTCTATTTTTTTTGGGAGATGCCCAATAAGATAGCTTGCTATTTGGGCTATCTCGAGTGGCCTTTGCGTTGCACTATTGCATGGGCCTGGCTCGATCCACCAAAATTTAGTCTAAATAATTCAATATCTGAACTAAATCAACTGTGTAAATTGGTCAAACGCAACTCAAAAGTTAAATAATATGGTATAGTTCTGACTTGAGGTAAATCAAACTGAGGCCTATGTGGGTATGTTATAGAGCCAATATTATAAAGATTTGGCTGATTAGCCTCTATATCATTTTCACACAAAGGCTTCGTTTCTACAACCGAAGTAACTGAGAAGAAACAAGAGTGGCTTCGAACATTTGAGATTTCTATGTCCAAAACCCAAATTCTATGTTAGACCATCTCAAGCTGCAATTACTATGATAACAATGAGGATAATGATCCCAAATATCACCATTAGCAAACACATCTGCACAAATAACCAGAAGAAAACAAATAAGTAAAGAAACACGAAAAACGACTAACTAAAACGTGAATGCTGATAACGAAGCATTCGTACCAGAGATGAGTTTGATCGTTGCGTCTTGGAAGCTTTCACGAGATGATAATTTCCCTGAGCTGTTGCGGAATATGCATTCTCCACATGACTACCAATATCATCTGCAACAAACAGTTTTTTTAAGAGGGTTAAGAATTACCAAATCAAAGCTTTCTTGGTCTTTTATAATGTTGTCTTTGCTTACCGATCATGGCTCCTTGATCGTGAACCAACACCGCAAGATCTTTAAAAATCTCGTGTACTTCACCGATTTGCTGTTGAATTTCCTGTATTCCTTGTTCTCTTTCCTCTATCACCGCTTCGTTGAAGGAAATTTCGTTGTCAAGCAACACTACTTCTTGCCTTTAGATGAATATAGACAGAGGTCAAAAACTAAAAAGCACGAAACTTTATTATACAGAGATATACGCTGTAAGGCGTAAAACTTACTTACCTTCTAGATTCCATAAGGATACGTTGCTCTTGAGATCTATCATATCCCCCAATGTCTACTTCACTGGTATAGAAAAAAAGGTAACATCAGTAATAACTTCAAAGCGGGCTATAAGAATACGGAAAGTTTTCTAATGTGAAAAACTACCAGTCAAGAAAATTACAGGTAATATAGACTATAGGTCAAATAACTTGTGTCCTTTGAACCAATTTGCTTATAACAAGAAAAAAAATGTAGCAATCAATCTAACCCCAAAAGGGTAGAGACTTGAGATTTTGATACATTTACGACTGATATTAATGTCATACCTTGAAGAAAGGTTGCCTTTTGGATCGAAAGGAGTGTAAGACGTTTCTCGTTCAGCTGCAATCCGTTGCGCCTTCTGAAACTCTTTCAACACTGCTTCAAAATCCTTTGCAAGTTTCGCATCCGCAATCTTCTTACTTTGCTGCAGCAATACCAGTAACATAGTGAAATGAAATACACAAACCAACTTCCACATCCAGAGAATGTGATGCTACTGAAACACACTTACGGAAACATCTCGGCCATGATCGCTTTCGCTAGCTTCCTTAAGTTTCCCTGCAGTATCTTTTACCAACTGCCCAATATGTAATCTTGTCTTGTGCCTAAATGATTAACACAGAATTCAGCAATCCTATTAGCTCAAAAGAGGAAAAACTTTCAACATACAACAAAAATGGCTTGCCTCAAACACAGAATCATATTAGAAACTCCCTTACTCCTTTCATAAAACCCTAACAAAATTGGGGCAAAATTTCGCAACTAAACCTATACTCCTATTATGAATTGCATGATTCCAGATAAAAGCCCTAAAATCAATGGACTCACAGTTTATCACGGAGCTCCGGCGTATCTTTGGGAGTACCGAGAGTATTAACAAGTCGCTGAAAAGTGGAAACCGCCGTGTTGATCTGAAATATACCGAAAGCCACCGCTTGTGTTGAATCCTTCTTCCCGTTGATCGGATTCCGTCGCGATTTCATCGGTGTACCAGCTTCCAGATCCTGAAAACTCATTTCTGGTTTTTTTTCCGGATTCGAAACAATAACGTTGAGAATCTCAAATTGAAGGATGATGAACACGAACAAGAATCGATGAGAATCTGCAAACGTTAAGGGGGAAATTCTGGGTTTTTGATGGAAGAGAAGCAACAAAAATTCGAAATTGCTTCCAAGAGAGAAGAGAAACGATTTTTTATTTGTTTTTTTCTTTTCTTATTTTAACAGTTACTTATTTTTTTGGATTTATCTTAAGTCACACGTGGAGGGAGTGAAGGAAGCAAGAACACGATAATTGGTCTTATTGGGCTACTTCTGGGCCATATTCGAACATCTATTATTGAAAATTTTATTACTTTTATGGCGTTTGGTACAAAACAAAATTATGTGTTTTTCTATTATGAAATCACTACATTTAATCACTAAGATAAGATTTGGTTACAGAGAAGAAAAATAACGATTTGTTAGCTAGTACATTGACAATTGACATGGAAGAGAATGTTAGGCAGACAAAAAAAATCATTTCAATTTTTTTTCAAACACATACATAAACATTATAATTATCTTTATGATCTTAAAAACTAAATAAAATATCATAATATGCCCCAAAAAAAACAACCTAAATATTACTTTACAGTGCACTTGGTTGAGTTGAACTTAGACCCTCCACTGAAAAAGTCAGAGAACCCCAACAATGGTACCTTTAGATTACGTCTTATGCTTGGTTTCATCGGCCACGTCATCAATGGCCAAAGCATACCTCTACTACTAGTCCTCACCTTCACGTCGATTCCATAAACCCCGATTTTCCGATCATCTTCAAAATCCTTATCAAATTTCCGATCATTTTCAACTTTATTCATGACTTTACCAACCAAAACAAGATTTTGTCCTTGAAACATAGTTTTAACAACCGTTGTGTCCTTATGTCCTTGGTAAAACGGAGGTACGAATACGGACGCTACTCGCTGATCTCTGTAATAAACAATTGTTTCAAACTTATCGTAATGGATTCCAATAAGTTTGTTAGAGTTTAGGATTGAGAAATTCAAAGAAAGGTCGTAGTGTAGATTGTGGTTTCCGAGGTCTAGTTCGAATCGAGACAGGTCTGCGTTATGGATTTGGACACTCACTGCGTTGGTTTGAAACATGATCCAAACAATCAGTGAAATCATGCAAACGTAAAAGACTAGACTTATCATTACGCTTACGACGCTTATTATGACTAAGTTCCCAAATTTAATGCAGCAACGTGCATCGTTGGAGTACTCGTCCATGTGTTCGTTAGAACGTGGGAGAGAAAATTATCAAACTACAAATATTTTTATTTTGGGTCAAAGTAATAAGATTGTACTTTCTTATCATTGTTCTCCATATTTATATAATGAAATAATCCTAAAGATAGGCATAGAAAAAGAAACTAAAAGTAAGATGTGAAAATATATGAATAATTGTCAATAGATTTCTAACTAGTTTAATAGCAAATTATAATATCTTTCAATATGTTTTTAACTAATTTAATAGCAAAATATAATATCTTTCAAATATATTTCTTATTAAGAATAGATAGAAATATTTATTTTTTATTGAAAGTTTTTTCTCGGAATCTTTTTTCAACCTCTTTCAAACAACTTTACAAAAAATGGTAAATATGATTTAAAATATACATTAATAGCAAAATATCATATCTTTCAATAGATTTCTAACTAATTTAATAGTAAAATCTAATGTCTTGTAATACATTTCTTATTAAGAATAAATATAAATATTTACTTTTTATTAAAACTTTTTTCTAGAAATCTGATTTTAAATATACATTAATATAAATTAATGTGCAATCTATAAATTGAAATACAGAGATTAAAAACAAATTAGAAATTTCTCTAAATATTTAATGGATACAGTAATTAATACTCTTAACATACGAAAAAATTGATTAGAATAACATACGAAGTTAAGGTATGTAATGGAGCTACAACTTCTTTTTGGTTGGATGTGTGGTCGGATTTGGGACGAATTAAAGATCTAACAGGGGTGAGGGGGACTACTGATACGGGAATATCTCTCAATGCCACGGTCGAGATGGTTATGAACACGCAT
Organism: Draba incana; assembly: GCA_963576765.1. Taxonomy (NCBI): domain Eukaryota; kingdom Viridiplantae; phylum Streptophyta; class Magnoliopsida; order Brassicales; family Brassicaceae; genus Draba; species Draba incana. Next base: position 1,517,529 of record OY755208.1, read on the forward strand.
CGCACCAAAAGACATCGAATTGATTCCTTGAATCGAATTGAAGATGAAATTGCAAAGATCAGAACATTGAGAACAAATCAAGATGATATAGCCCTATGGCGTGACTCAAATGGTAAATTGAAGAAGAAATTCACTTCCAAAGGTACTTGGCAACAAATTCGAACTGTGCATCCGCAAGCGAGTTGGTCAAAGGGGATTTGGTTCAAGTATGCTACCCCAAAGTTCTCTTTTCTTACTTGGCTAGCGATTCTTAATCGACTCTCTACGACAGATCGCATGAACGCTTGGAATTTGACTACATCGACTAGTTGTGTGTTGTGTAAGTAAGCTGATGAAACTCGTGATCATCTATTCTTCGAGTGTAGTTATGTGGCTGCAATTTGGAAGGTTCTTGCATTCCGAATATTGAATCAGAACTACACAACCGATTGGACTCTCCTCCTTCCGCTTTTAACAAGCCAAACCCTCAACAAGCTCTCTCTTTTTCTGCTACGGTATCTTTTCCAATCGATGATTTACCATATTTGGAAAGAGCGGAATCGTCGACGTCATGGAGAAAATCCAAACCCCTGTGAATCCATAATCAAAATTGTGGACAAGACGGTGCGTAATCGTCTGAGCTCGATACGGCGTGCAGGTGATCATGAGTACGACGAAAGTCTTCTCCTATGGTTTAGTACTCGTTAAGGTTTTGATTACGATTTAAAAACTCTTTTTCTTCTACATTTACGTTCAAAAAACAGTTCATGTAAAACAGTAGTTTTTTTTGTTTGAATATAATTTAACATTCATTTAAAAAAATAATAATAATAATTTAATCAGGCTCATATATCTATCCTGACCTATTGGGCTATATTCAGGCCCAAAATGACTTCTTCAAAGTAAAACGGATTAGCATCACAGTAAAACCGCCGGTTTAAACTCAGAACGGAGGTTAGTGACTGACTTTAATGGCGATCATCATCTGATGTAACCTAATCGGAGAAGACGAAGAAGAAGGAATATGGTTCTCTGGGAGATAACTCTTGGAACAGCTTACTTCTTGGGATTAAAGCGGACTTATAAGCTCGCTTTGAAGATCCAACGTCGAATTGTTAGCCCCAAGCATCCGAAAATCCGTCAATTTCTTCATCGGTGAGATTTTTCTAGGTTTGATTTCGTTTTGTTGGAATTGGAATCTCATTTTGGGAAGTTAGGTTTATCGAAATGAGAAATTGCAGTCGTCTTCTGTAGTTGAAATTATTTATTTGCTGGAATCGGAATCACATTTTTGGTAAATTAGGTTTTTTAGACTCTGTAGATGAAATTGGTGATTCGATTATGCTTTTGGCTCAATCCGATCAACGAGCCTAGATGATCAAAGGAAACTACAATCTAATTGTGAATCTCGATGATCAAATCAATTCATATGAGCTTTTTCCATTGAAATCGAGTAATTTCTGTAAGAAATCATTCGATTCGCGCTCCGTTTTTTCGTTTGATCTTTAGGGATAAAACCGAATTCGAAGACTAGGATCAGTAAGGAAGTGTATGAGATTCTAGTGTTGTATCTTGAATGATAGTATGAAAATTTGTTGAATTCACATATGTTTGCATGAGATTGATCTCATTTTGGTGTTTGAATCTATCAGTAACATATATTTTCTTGTACTCTTAACTCTGATTCTTGAACAACTGTATGAATTTCTTCAGAATGGATCATACTCTCACAGAGATTATCAGATAGAACCTTTAGTGGTTAATGTTGAATCTTGTCCTTTGTTAGATTTGAAGGAAGCTTAGGTTCATTGTTAGGGCTATGCATTTAACTTGCTCGTCTGCATTCTCTGGTTCTGTTGTAGGAGGACTCGTAAAATCTTCGATGTGGCGGTTTCGGTTCACAAGAACATACAGCAGAGAGACATAGAAGTTGGTCGGAATCTCGGAAACTGGATTCTCCGTTGGCTTGACCGGATGAAACCAGCGGCTCAAATCCGTACTCGACCAGAACTACCACACAGCACTAACTCGAACATGGTCAAGGCAAAAAGACTGTCCCGTCCCAAACCCACAAACACGATGCAGGCTCCACAAAACCGTGAATCCGATAGACACTTGTTCTCTTCGTTGAAACATTTCTGCCACAAGCCATTCCCAACTGTTTCTACGATGATCCAACCGCCAAGACCCAATGGAACTACGACTCAGTACAGACATTACAGTAGCGGTCTGATTCAACCGAGCTATCTTAGAGGCGGCGGTTTCAACGGTGTAATCAGGAAGGATATTTTGGAGTGGATGGTACGGAGATGATGATGATGAAGCAGCAAAATCCCATCAAAGTTCTGAATAATTTTTCTTATAATTCCAGAAACTGATGTGATTGAGGATAGATTCAGAGGCAAGAGTGTAGAAAACATGGCAATGTCTTCATCTTCTTTTCTAACGGTTGAATAAAGTTTAATATACATTGAGACTAATATCAATAGTTTGCTAGTCATAATTACTAATTTACTATACATCAACGGCATTAGTAGATAATAATCAGTTCTAAAATTTCTTATGAAATTAAAGTCATTTCGAATACATCTATAAATGATGAAAGGTTGTGCAATTTTTGTAGATGGTGTGTTGGGGGACTTGTATTATATATGTCCAAAATTTAGGTGACTATATAAATACAATTTGATCGGAACACGTAATTTAGTGGTTTTTACTACAATTAGTCGTTGTATCACCATCCGAATTCAAAACCGACATAATAAACTGCATGAGGGGGAGGCGGTTGTCGGATTTTAGTTGCGAATTGTCGACTCGATGCAGCGGTAGATACAACCTGGCTGCCAATGAACATTCCTATGCATGCGGGACACAAATTTTTTTTCCTTCAAGTTATATATGACATTTGGAAACATTGGGCCGATTCGGCGATTTATTCACCGTTGTAGGCACACAAATGATGTAAGATGATAAGTAATCATCCTAATTTTACTTCCAAAAAAAAATTTTAAATGAGCAATAACAACAAAAATTTCGACTTTAGTAATTATTCTGAATTTTAGTACACAAATGAAAATTAATCATAAGAAAACTACTATAACTGAAAAACAAAATAAAAAGTCCAAAGAAACAAATATCAACCCCATAAATCATCAAAAGCAGCAGAGTTAATAGCCTTAGCAAACTCCTGAAAATTAATCCGACCATCTCCATCACTATCCGCTTCCTTAATCATTGCCGTCAACTCTGCCACCGTCAAAGCATGGCCAAGCTTAGCCATTGAATGAGCCAACTCCGCCGCAGTAATAAACCCATTACCATCTGTATCAAATATCCTAAACAATCTAAGAAGTTGCTCCTCCGTGTAAGGAGTCTTTGGTTTCGCCGTTGCTGAGAGAAGCTCCGGCGAAACCAAAACTAGAAACTCGACTAGACCGTTGCTTTTAGTGTCGGATTTGTCGATTAATGTTTCGAATTGGTCTGGACTTGGTTTAAGACCTATTGCTCGGAGAAGTGATCCGAGCTCGAGTTGAGTTAAGCTTCCGTCTTTGTTTCGATCGAATGACCGGAAAATCTCTCGGAGCTCTTCGATTTGCTCTTCGTCTAACTTCTTGAAGACTTTATGGCTCATAATCACTTGCTTGATGTACAAGTATTGGTTGAAAATCTATCAAATTTATTACAAAAAAAAATCTCGTTTGTGTTTTGTGATAGGTTTTTTTATCAAAAGATATTAAGATATATGATGATTAAATTTCAGATTTTGGGAAATTAGATAAGATTGAAGGGCTAGTTCTTTGGTTCCTCCATTTTTGGTGGATCTTCCTTTTTATTAGGGCTCAAACTTTAACTTATGATAAACCAAAATAAAAGTTTTAAAAAAACTTTAACTTGTTTAGTGGGTGTAATTAGCACATGAACCAAACTTTAACTAAGTTAATTAACTATTAGTGCTAAGATTCTATTAATATTTTGGTGATTAGTCACTTGTTCACTTTTACTATCTTTTACCATTCACTGATTCACAAGTAATTAAAAGATGAGTTAGTGCAAGGTCATGGGCTTCTCGTGTCCCTTAGTAACAAAAAGACACAAAAACAAATCTCTTCTTTAACAAAAATACAGCAAATGTCCTCTCAAATGGACGTACATTGACCAAGATAAAATGGAGTTCCCTTTACGAATTAAATAAAGTCACAATACATAATTACATCGGGTTTTAAAAGCTCATCGTAACAATGTTATGAGCATTTTTAGAGGTTTCTTTTATTAGTTTGACAAAAAGTATTAGACACTAATTATATTGAGAATTAACTTGTAAGAATATAAGAGAATGAGAGAACCGACGCAATAAAAAATAGAATTAAACGAAAAGTTAAGAAATGTTAATGGCTCTCGTCAATATCAATATATAAAATTGGAATGAACTATTTTATGTTATATTATCTTTATATGAGTGGAGTAATTTGTCTTTGAACAGATTTTGTAGGCCACTTATAAAAAACCCTGTCTTTCCTCAAAGTCACTGGAAAGATTCATATTGTTTCCCCTTTTCGTTTAAATTTTATTATGTTAAAAGCATATTTTACCTTAGAGACATTCGAGTTAACAATGCATCTTGCACTTTGAAAATCCACATATTTTAATTATTCCAAAGATGTAAGGTGGAAAATAAATTAAAATGATGATTGTGATGAAAATTAAGACAACGTCGGGGCACTGTGATAATACTCAACTTAGTATTTTAGGAAGTAACCATGGTCTAGTGGAATCAAAATATTTCTCCTATAATAGAGTATATTAGGTTAATGGCCCGATCCGCGTGAAGATAAAAACAACGGTAACTAGTTGAATGGATCGAGAAACTGGAGTTATGTTTAAGTAGTCGAGATTTTCAATCGTTTAAATGCGACTTGTTGTCTAATTCAGGTCTGATATAAGGTTTTCGTAATGCATGCACAGACAAAAATATCATTTCCTCGAATTAATATTTTAATAAAACCACTAATATCATCAATATTTGGGAGAGAATCTATTCAATCTTCCACTAAATCTGTACTTTTAGCACACTGATAATCTTTTTTCATCATTTAGACTTTAATTTCGATTTATATCCTGATTTTTCCTATATGAGAATAATGATCATAGAATAATATCTTTTAGCCACCAACAAAGTATATATGGATGTGTTAATATAATAAATCCTTACTTTGGAACAAAACTTATTACGCTCCAAACTCACAATTTTGTGTTGTAATCTCCTGTGTAATAAAGCATATAGCAAAGAAAAAATACGTTTGTAGTGTATATTTGCACATCAATATGTTAAAGTCTGCCCTTTATCAAAAAAAAATATGTTAAAGTCTGCACGTACATTAGAGTTATTTTGGAAAAGTAAAAAAAAAATGACAGCGATGGCATAACCTTTTTATTTGTCTACATAATAATTCTGTTTTTGTTTAAACCTTTGATCACAAGTCATTTGTCTAAAATTATTCTGAGAAAAGATTTGATGTGAAACAAAAAGTGATGTTATTTAACAGTTATGCGGGAAAAAGAGAGGTTTATGTATCATGATGTAGACAGATTAACCTAATCAAAGAATAATGTTTGAAAAAAGATATTCCTACTTACTTAAAATATTGTTAAATGGATACCAAATTCAAAATGAACATATATTATATAGTATAGATTAGAAATAAAGAAAAATAATATTCCACCTGAAAAGAGCCACCATTCAATGGGAACAGAATCTTTTTGTTGAATATACTATAAAGGTTCAAATTTAAAGAACATTACTAGAATGTTTTTATTTTTGTGAGGTATGATCACCAAAGAATGAAATCTGTGGAAAAAAAAAATCGGAATAGGACATTACCTAACAATCATCTTTAATTTCTTTATTCAATGAAAAAACATATACTAACATACGCTAGATAAATAGATGATTATCGCCATAGTCTAAGATTGCGATTCATTGAAAACGTTAAATTTACAAAAACAAAAACAAACAAATACAGTTTATAAGGTTTTAGAGAATTTTAATGCAAATGATATCCTCGATGAAGATGTATACTGACAATTAAGGAGTTCCCTTTTATGATTTAACATTACTTAGTCACCTTGTTGGTTAGGAAGAGTAAGATACAATAGTCATACACTCCAATGCTCCATGATTCAACATATTCAATGCCATGAAAACCATAATCTCTCCAGAGTATCTTGGAAGAAATCTCATTTAATGGTATAAGTTCAACCTCAATCATTCTTATAAAGTGTAAAATGGTTGTTGGTGTTAATTCGTATAACGTTTTTTGTTTTTTGGTGAAGCAAAAAAAAAAAAAACAACTTTAACAATTATCTATTCGTATAACGTTTTTATGCTAATAACTTTAATATTTAGTTCTTAATTCGTATAACTTTTTTTAATTTTTTTTTCTTTATTAGTGGATGAGAATTATGTCCGCATATAACAAGAAGACAAACAATTATCTAATTATATGCATATATCCTCGAAGTGTGTGTTTTTTATTAGACCGTAGTTCTAATTGCCGTGAAGGTGTTTGCATTGACCATTCAATAGCCAAATCCGTACCTAACTACCTATGGCCTAAATGGTGTAAGATTAATGGTTCTACTATGGGTATAACCATTCTATTGTCACAATTCGTTTAATGGTTCAACTGTTAGTATAATGGTTCTATTGTCAGTTTAATGGTTCCACCATTTTTTTTGTCTCTAGAATGATTCTACCATTGATATAATGACTCTACTGATGGTTCTACTGTTAGTATAATGGTTCTACTGTCAGTTTAATGGTTTCACTATTTTTTTTTGTCTCTAGAATGATTCTACCAATAATGGTTCTACTAATACCATTTCACTTTTATTTATTCTGCCAGAAAAATAATCAATCATTATGCTAAAAAAATAATCATTCTGCTAGAAAAATAATTATTCTGTATATGTTTTTCTCAATGAATTTGCAGATATATATATATATATATATATATATATATATATTATATGCTCGATAAATGTTTAATATGTATATACACATACCATAAGGTTTACTTTTTTATATATAAGAATATGATGCTCCGCAATGGTTGCTGCAACAATTAATGTTTCATAATTTTAAAGGTGAGGGAGGTTCTGCCACATTTAATGTTGTGAGAGTTGGACATTCTATTTAACTTCTTTTTTTTACTTTTCTGTTGATTTAGCATATTATTAACTTTACGATGATGCGTGTCAATAAATAGTTTAGTGATTTGTATTAATATATTGATACCCTATCAGTATAACTCATATTCATGTTCAGAAATATACGTGTGTCACTTGTGGAAGAACAAAAAAACTTGTTATTTTATTTTAATTTTATTAATAGTGTAAACTAAGACTCAATAACTCGTGATATAAAAGGCGTTTCTTTTTTTATGAAATTTTTTCGATCACATCCCAAATTCAAATAAGATCAATACTAAACATGGTTTCTATCTCCCTAATTTATTTTATTTTACATAGTTCAAATAAAAAAAAGACATTAAACATGGTTCGATAATAAGTAATTAGTACACCGGTTTTGGGGGTTTGTTGGGAACCCTACGAGAAACCAAGAATCTAAAATGCGAGTAGTAATAGTTTAATAATTTGTTATTAATGGAGGATACTTAGTTGTAATTAATCACATGTTAACAACAAAATCAAGATCAAATATAGAAACATCTTTGTGAATTTCTAGAAAATTAAGATCAAATGTCGTTTTCTTATGTAGATTTATATTCCCTATGGAGGTATCTAGTTGCCGATCTCAAGGCCCAAGTCATCAGCACTACTAACCATTATGTCAAAGATGATTTAATACTATATGGTTCAAATTAAATACAATGATTCTTTTAATCTCTCGTAATTAATTTGCAGGTATCCTTCAAATCATTTGTCGGCAAGATTTGAGAAGTCAATCAAAATATTAAAGCAATTAAAATTTTCTTGCTCATTGTATGCTTTACTTTGATTTTTAGTAGTGATGTGTTTATTTTTACTTAATTTTTTCAAAATCTATATATTAATTACAAAAGTATATTTAAAAACTAGGCCTTTGGTTGGGTTTGGGCTTAAATATCGATTGTCCTTACCAAAAAAAACACAGCAACAGTTCGCGTTAAATCCCACATGGTGGAAAACTACTATTCTAACCCCAACATGATTGACTCACGTTGGCTGTATATTGAGAATGTAATTAAGTCTTTTCACTCCTTGTATGACATCATATTATACTTTAACACGACATTATTCTAATTAATCTTTAGGTTTGCAATAATTAGTTAGCATGTAGCCTGATTGTTTCGCATTTAGCCAACTATAATTTGAGACAAACAAAGATGGCCGTCAATTAATTTTCTAACAAAAACAGCTTTTAGTTAAGGAATTATGTCATGGATTGTCAAAATTTATAAAATCTCAGTTTAAACTCAACCTATATCTTTCTGTATCACTTAGGTCTAATGAAAAAAGAAGAAAACATTAGTGTAGGTCTAATATATTTGGTAGACGAGATTTTTGATTTCAGTTATTATTGTATTTAGTAAGCCCAAATAATCAATGGAAAATATTGTTATTACCTAGATTATGTTTGAAAAAATATACAAAACAAAAGATTAAGAGTTGTACATGAATAATTTCAAATTGCATGTGAAGCCACACGATCAAATCTTTAAGTTGATTTGAACATCGCTCTAGTTAAGAAGAAAAACTGATTATCCGAAAAAAAAAAAGTCTATCCTAAGGATTTTTAATCATTAAGGTATAATTTACAAATGAAAAGGAGAAAACATAGGGAGAAGAGAAAAGTGATAATCATGTGAAACAGATTATACAAGCTAAAATAAGCAAAACTTTGTTTTGTTCCCCTTTTCTTCCTTTTTCTCACTCTCTCTTTTTCATCTTTTTCTTTGTTCTTCCTTTTCTTTTTGTAATTTAAACTTTTTCATTTTTTTTATTAAATAATGCTTCTTTTTGGAATGAATTTAGGGTTTATAAAAAGGAGAAATCAACCTTGGGTTTCAGTTAAAAGCAAAGCATACAGACCGTGTGGGATGTTAAAGATATTACCACTAGTATTGGCCTTTCTATTCTTCTTCAAGCATGTGATGAATATTTTAGTTTAGTTTATCTTTGGAAAAGACATTCGAAGGAATTTTTTCATACAAAAAAATCACTTTATTCCAAAATTAATTTAACAAAATGAATAGTTTCTATTTTTCCTAGAATTGCGTAGGTCTAGTCATTGTTGTACTGTCAATATTCAACAACGAAAAAGTATATTTTTCCCACAAAGTTAATGCAACATAACTGATTTGATCAACTTTATAGACTTTTTACTGCCATAGCTTAAAATTTGGTTAGAACAAAATTAAAGAATTATATATAGAAGTACACATAAACTCAATTAAATGAATTCATTTATCATAGGACCGATATATTTTTGACATAGAAATTCAGTTTATTCGAATTTATTGGTTTTAGGAAAAAGGAGATGGTGAAAAGGAGAAAAATAAAAGGTTGAATGTATATTAAGAAAAAAAAAGTTCTAAAACACAAATAAAGGATTTACTTTTCTCCTCCAAAGAAAACAAAAGAGTGCAAAGAAAGAAAGAAAAAAAGAAAGCCTTATTTACCATTTACCACTTTTGTTTCTTTTCTGTTCTCTTTTCATTTTTTTTTTTTCTTTATCCCTTTGCTTTTTTTCTTCTTTCTTAACCTAAGTTCCTCTAGCCCCCATGTCCACACAAAAACACATTCTCTCTCTCTTCTCTCCTCTCTCAAATACACACTCAAGTGTCATTTTCTCACATATACTTCACACAAAAGAAACAACCATTCACTACATACTACCTTGTCATTGATTTTTCTCTCTCTATATCTCAGAAATCTTTGCAAAATCCTCTCAAACCTTATAGAACAACATTCTTTAACAAATCCCAGAAATCTCTTCCTCAAAATCCTTTTCTTTTTTTTCTTTGTCCTGATTCAAGAAAATCAAGAACCAGGGTTCATCTTCAAAGAATCTCTTCAAGAAAATCTCTTTAATGGAGTTGTTTCCTGCTCAACCGGATTTATCTTTGCAAATCAGTCCTCCAAATAGCAAACCATCATCAAATTGGCAAAGAAGAAGATCAAACACAGATCATCATCAAGAAGGTCATGAAGAACTCGATTTAGGGTTTTGGAGAAGAGCTCTTGATTCAAGAACTTCTAATCTCGTCTCTAATTCCACCTCAAAACCAACCACTAATCATCATCACCATCCATTACAAGACCTCTCACTCTCTAACAACTTTCATCATCATCAACAACAACAACAACATCCACACCAAAAGATCTTATCCTCTTTCCAATTTCAGACACAACAACAACAGCAACAACAACAACACTTGCAAGGTTTTATTTCTCATGATCTTAATTCTCACTTAAGACCAATTAGAGGAATCCCTCTTTACCAAAACCCTTCTCCACATCATCAACATCATCCTCACCGTCCACCACCGTGTTTTCCTCTTGATCCGTCGTCTCTAATTCCTTCTCCTTCACCGTCTCTTGCCGGAAACAACAACAATAGCTTTGGTAATAGTATCATTACCAACTCCGGTTTAGTTACAAACCCTAATTACCACAATCAACATCATCAACATATGAATAGAGCAAGATTCATGCCAAGATTTCCTGCTAAGAGAAGCATGAGAGCTCCTCGAATGCGTTGGACCACCACTCTTCATGCCCGTTTTGTTCACGCCGTTGAATTACTCGGTGGCCATGAAAGTAAGCTCCATTAAACTCAAAGCTCCATTTCTTAATGACCCTTCTAAGAATTTGTTTAATGGGTTGTTAATTTTCTTGATTTGAATAGGAGCAACACCTAAATCAGTTCTTGAGCTTATGGATGTTAAAGATCTAACCTTGGCTCATGTTAAATCCCATTTACAGGTAACTTTTGTAATTATCTTATTTATTGATATATAATTAGTGGGAGGTAAATGAAATTAAAATCAGGTAATAGTAATAATCGTCTCGGGTATCGATGCATTTGACTCGGTGACTTCCTTAAATCAGAGTTCCACTCGAGTCAGAACAGATCGAATCTTGTTTTCTTCTGATCCTTCCTTTTTTATTCTTATCTTAATTAAATCAGATTTTTGCCTACCCAATAATGCAACTCTTGAATGAGTTAAGACAAACGAAAAATATATATATAAAAGTTATTTTTGTTTTCTCTAAAATCTTTTTTTTTTCTTCTTCTGCTAGATCTGATGGTCCTTATAGACGATAGACAGACCTTTTTTTCCTTTGCAAGGTTTTTAAACTTATTTCGTCTTGGAAGAATAAACTTGTCCTGTTACAAGTAAACCAAAAATTACTCAACACTACTATTACTGACACACATAGAATCGAAAGTTAGAGAGAGAAATAGAGAAATGAAGAAATTACGTAAGTGAATGTGCTGCTTTGATTAAACATAATAATAATCTCCCCCAAAACATTTTAAGAAAACATTAGTAGTACTTTTGGTTTCTTATTATCCATTTTTTATTGGGTTATACACCTAAATTTTGAATTCGTTTTATAAGATTTAAATAATTATTTATGTCATAATTACATATATTTGTAATTGTATGCCTAAGAACACACAATCATAGGAAAGCATATTAGGGTTAGTCACCTAATTAAATGTACATTTTCTTAGGAAAAAAAAGTAGCTAGAATAATAAATAAAATAGAAAAATCAGAAAGGGAGAGTACAAGAAACACCATCATTTCTCAATGATGAAATGGTTTTGGTCTTACACACAGTCGCAGTGTGTGAGAGAGAGAGAGAGAGAGAGAGAGAGAGAGAGAGAGAGAGAGAGAGAGAGAGAGAGAGAGAGAGAGAGAGAGAGAGTTAAACTCAACCATGTTTCACTTGTTCATATGTTGAATGAGTTACATTTTAACCATAGTTAGACACATAAATTCATGCATATGGGTACATGAAAATCGTAAACTCCATTAATAATGTCAATTAATGCTTCTCTGTCTGAACAGTTCTATATTTTTCTTTCTTTTTCTTATCTTCCAATGTGTCTGTATATATAAATATATAAAAATGATGTGTGCATATATATGTTTCTTTTGAAAATTTGTTGGTACTATTCAACTGTGTCGGAAGACAACAGTACATTGGTCTCCTTTCTTTGGTCTCTTATTCCTTTGCCATATATATATGCATGCATCTATATGTATGTATATAAGGTTGAGAAAAAAAATAGAATTTGATTTTGGTTTAATCGAAATTATAATATTGTACATTCCTTTCTGATAAATTAATTTTTAAATGTGTAGATGTACAGAACAGTGAAGACAACCGACAAAGCAGCAGCTTCATCAGGTTAGTGATAGAGAAATAATTCAGATACTTTTGGAGGTGATCACATTATTGAATTTTAATTTTGTAATCAAATTATAAAAGATACCCTAATATTTATTTCTTTTGTGATTTAGGACAATCTGATGTCTATGAGAATGGATCTTCAGGAGATAATAACTCAGAGGATTGGATGTTCGATATTAATCGAAAATCTAGAGATAGCGATGAATTGACGAATATTCCTCTTGAGAAATCAAATGGTCTATGGACCAATTCTTCCGGGTACGTATATATACGGTCTATCTATGCATATAGTGGCAAATGATTAATTAAGAGAATTATTTCATTATATCTTAGTTATAGAACTTTAGGTTTATACACGACCATGCATCTATGTATATAAATACGAATTGAAAAGAGATATAGTTAAGTGTATCTACGAATTGGGTTAGGTTAATGTTTCTGCTTTGTATTTCTGTTTTGTCTCTTTCTCTGCCACAAACCCAATAGATAGGAGTCGAGACAAAACACATGATGGGTTAATCATCAATCATGTTTTGTTCTCCTTCTCTCTCCCTCTCTATTTATCAATTGAGTAAGAAGTTTGAAGACAATAAACAAAAAATTTAACAAAAGATATAAAAAAAGTCAATCAATAATCAAACTTTGTTCACACTTACAAGAACACACACACATATATAACGTTCACCATTTAACAATTGAGTAAGAAGTTTCTTCTATGCATATATATAACTCTGATATATATATATGTGCATGTATTTTGCTATACTATAATAATCACTGTGTGAATTAAAAAACTTTACATATACTAATTTCGATTAGAAGATGACATAATTCTTCAATAAAATTAGATATAATTAAGTAACTTAAAGCTCATTTAGAAATGGGCAAACACATGGGTTGAAGGAGAAGATTGATTTGTTAACTTTATGCTAGAATAAAGTAAAGAATATATATTTTGCTATATATTGCATACGTTAAACATACAGCCATACCAGTAGACAGAGATAAAAACAGCTTTGTGTATTACCAAAAGAGAAATGCTTTGTTTTCTTTCATCTTGTAATTTCTTATCTTTCTTTTTCACTTTCTTCCACTTTTTGTTTATTCTTTGATAATTGAACTTTTAATTTATTTATTTCCTTAAAGCGAAAATCATAGATATCTCTCTCATATAACAAAGCTTTTTGTTGCCTTTTGCAGAGAGGCACGTTTGCATGGGAAATTAATCGATAATGTTGCAGAAATTATGCTACCTTCTGAGGTACGATCCATCTCTTTCTAAAATTTAACTGTGTATACTCGATTTCTTTTCAGTGCTAAGTCACCCCAAAACCTCAAAAGGGGTGCCGCAAAAAGGGCTTCATTAAAGTTTGCTTTAGGAATTTTCAAAAGCAAAGGGTATTTTCGTTATTTAGAGATTTACTAGGAACAAAACCTAACTCCATTGAGTCATTGACATTGACCATGATGAGTTTATTTTGTTTTGACCTTTGACACGCCTATATTGTGACTTGTGAAAGTTTAAGCCTTGAGGTGCGGTTATCTATGTTTGGCCTATAGACCAATATATGAGCAAAACCAAAACCATGGCATATAGTGATATGTATATATGTATATGTATGTGTCAATGTCAAACACTAGTACTAATTAGAACTAATGTCTTCATTATGGGAAATACAAAAACCTTAAAACCTAGTTATATATTGATATCACTTCCACTTATAATGTTGCATGAGTTTCTGCACTTTTAATTATAGTTATCAAGACTTCAATTTTGAATTAAAAATTGGGATGAATTGTAAGTAGAGAATTTTTTTCTGCTGTTCAGACTATTATATTTTTAACATGTCCATACACATTCACATGTTTATCATACAGATATACATATAAACAAATCTAAACCATTTACTTAGAGAAAGTCTAGCTCATGGTGATTCATTGTTTGTGTTTTGTATTTTTATTAAACAGAAAGAAATAGATGGGAAGTGCTCAAGCTATGAGAGGATATCATCAGAAGAAATGAGCTCATCAAGCATATCGGGAACAAGCCCCTTCAAGCCTAATCTTGAGTTTACTTTGGGTCGATCTCACTAAATTTATTATTGTAGCTAGCTAGTAATTAATTAGTATGAATTAACTTCTATTTTGGCTAGTGACTAGAGTATCATTATTCATATCAATTGAATAAGTTTTTGCTTTTAGCTTAAATCTCAAATTCCCTCTTGGGAGGTTGAAAACACACTGTTCTTTTCCCTTCTTTCTTGAGAAGAGTTAGTGAAAGAATCGAGTACTAGAGGCACAATAAATGTTATGTTTCTTTTGTTGAACCTTTATTTTTATTTAACAATACGAAGTTAAATTAAAGAGATGGAAATATAAATAAAGAATAATAATAGAGGGAAAGGAAAGACATAAAAGAGAAAAAAGCAGAAAAAAAGAAAAGAGAGGAAAAGGTCTAAAGGAAAGACAAAAGAGGACATGAAAGAAATAAAGCAAACAAATTAAAGGAGAATGGGTAAAGTTACGAAGAATATTTAAAATCTTTCTACTAAATAAATGTTAATTAACGTTAATTTGGTAAAAAAAAACAATGGATGTGATCTGGTTATTAATTAATGATTACCTTTATGATTGGCCTTAAGATTTTAGAGTGGGTATAAAGCATATGAACTGTCTGTCACCATAAGCTTTTCGAAAAGATAATTAACTTATACAAGAAAGCAAAGAATATCTCTTTATTTTTTGTAAAAGGAAAAAAAAATCTCGTAGTTTTTAGGTCCAACGTATTAATTTTGGGACTTGTTCTTGAAATATATCATGATGTATCACTAAAGTTCATTGAATATATAATAGGAAAAAAAAGTAAAAGTCATAAAAGAGAGAAAAATAGAATAATTTTTATGCATAAGGTAGATTCCCACCAAGGAATGTTTAGTTCATTGCTTTCACTTAGGTGTTTGATGTTTCCTTACTCCTCAACACTCTATTTTCAGTATTTTGTCTTCCCCGAGCACACATAATTATATTAAAAATAACAATTGTTGTTGGCAAAACAAAAACAATAACAACAATCGCTCGCCATCCGACTGTCAAAATGGCCAAGCATATAGAGATAGTATTGATTAATTATCATAATTTGATTATTAGTTTTTGAAGTTTTATTAGTACATACTAATTCTGTAAGTTGGATATAGAATTTGCCCGATACCAACAATAATAATATGTAGATTTTTTTTATAAAAAAAATTGATGATGATTTGTATATTACTCTTATAGATTTTTCTAACTACTATCGATGTCAGAAGATACATAACTAGATTTTTATTTAGATGATTTGGTTGGTAGAATTTATTTACTGTAATATCTTTGTGGCAGAATTTGTAATAGATTATTTTTATTGTTAAAAGGTTTTCTTAGATTTATAAGGGATTAGCTATGTTACTACTTAGAGGCTATAATTGTATAACGAAAGAGACAACTTCTATTAGTACATACTAATTCTGTAAGTTGGATATAGAATTTGCCCGATACCAACAATTATAATATGTAGATTTTTTTTATAAAAAAAATTGATGATGATTTGTATATTACTCTTATAGATTTTTCTAACTACTATCGATGTCAGAAGATACATAACTAGATTTTTATTTAGATGATTTGGTTGGTAGAATTTATTTACTGTAATATCTTTGTGGCAGAATTTGTAATAGATTATTTTTCTTGTTAAAAGGTTTTCTTAGATTTATAAGGGATTAGCTATGTTACTACTTAGAGGCTATAATTGTATAACGAAAGAGACAACTTCTATTGTGGTTGTGCGTTTGTTTCTAGTAAAGTGATAACAGTTGGTCACTTAAATCTTGTTGGAAGCAGAGTCGAGCTTGATGTATTAGAGCATCATTATTGGTGAGTGTTATAAAATGAGTTGCTAAATGAATTAGTAAATAAGTTGCTAATTAAATAATTAAATAATATAAATTGGACCAATAAAAAAGTGACATGTAGAATAATAGTTGCTAAATAAGCAACTCTACTTATCTCTCTCCTCCATTTTTTTGTATTTTTTAATACTAAGCAACTTATTAAGAAACTCCCTATAGTGATGCTCTAGAAAAAACTAAGCCACAAACAAATGAAAAATTGGATATTCACATATTTCATTGCTTAATTATGTTTGTGTATTTAGTTAAATATACTCTTAGTCTTTCTATTTGAAAAGTCCAAATTTTATTGTCATAAAGAAATAGAAGGTTGAATGGTTTTACTTAGTAAATTTATAGAGAGTGGGTTGTGTCGATTATGTATAGTATATATGATGATCAATTTTATAGAAAAAAAACTAAATTGTGTTTCGCAAACTTTGTGTTATCATTTCAATTATTATTAATTTGTACATTTCGACGGAATCTTAACATTTTCTGTAAATTTTTTAAATGATAATTAGAACAATGTAAACCGTAGTTCACATGTAGATGATATTATCTTTTATGTCCACTAATTTTCCGTAGGATCAATCCAAACAAATTGCACTCAAAAACATTTTTGTGACTAATTTTTAAGAGAAAGAGAGACAAACTTTATATATATATATATATATATATATATTCGTCATATGAAAACCATTTAATAAAGCCATTAGAAGAGTATTTAATTAAGAGTATGTAGGTTCGAGTGTTTTAGTTTACTACGTATGGTCTTGTACAAGAATAATGAATGGTGCATATTGGTATGGTCTTGTACAACATGTTGCTTATTATGGTGCATATTGGTAGTCTATCTAGTCGACGCTTTACACCATGTATTGCGTTTTTTTTTTTAATATAATATTATTCATTATTCAGTTTCTTCTCCAAAAGGGAGACCATATTGAGCATTACAAGAGTAGATACTGAGGTTTCACATAGAACCACACGCAGGTGGCAAAACCAGAGAATTTGGTTTATTGATCATCTAACTGCCAACTTAATATTCACATTCTAAACCCACTCCCAGGGGGATAAACACATGAAATTTGAAATTCGTTTTGAAATATCGTAGGGGTTGTAAACACATGAAATTTGAAACACATCTAAGCTAAGTGCCAACTCAATATTCACATCTTAGTCAAAATCGCATTTTTGTTGTCGACATGCTCTAGTTTGAATTCATTTTCATGAAGAGGTTTCACTACAAGAAAACATGGTGATTTTTGACTAAATTAAAATGGTCAAAATATTTATTGATCTATTTTCGACCAAAATATGATGAAAATTGGATTGATCAAAAATTTGTGACTATTAAAAGTGGTCGATAAAAAGTCTAAACATTTTGACCAAATATCGACTAAAAATTTTTTTTGTCGAAAACTAGTTGACAATTATTGACAAACAATACATGATGTAAATTGGTCAAAAAATTATCAACCAACTATCGACCATAGAGGTAGCTCGTGTGAAATGGTTTAAATAGGGCCAAAATGTTTCAACTATTATTGATAAAATTTTACAAAATTAGTAATTTATTAATTAGTAAAATAGTTAGAGAATCATCGTTCAATGGT
Organism: Draba incana; assembly: GCA_963576765.1. Taxonomy (NCBI): domain Eukaryota; kingdom Viridiplantae; phylum Streptophyta; class Magnoliopsida; order Brassicales; family Brassicaceae; genus Draba; species Draba incana. The sequence continues at coordinate 1,535,474 of OY755208.1, forward strand.
TTTTATTAGTCCTAGGTGCTGATTTGCTAATGATATTACTTCACTTATTGGACGTAATCTTAACTTGGTATGAAATGTTTTGATATTTCATATTTAAAAAATATCAACAGATTGGTTTTGATGTGAGAACTATCTTTTAGTCATTTTGTAACATATTGGTTTTTACTTCATCTGGTGTTGCATATATGCTAGTTTGATCTATAACATTAAGTTATTGTAGATGTTTATTTATATATTATAAATTTCGTAATTCCATATTTAATTTTATGATTTAATTTTTTTGTATTTATGAAATAATTTTAATTTAATACGTAAAAAATAAGTCAAATTTTATTTGATTAATTATTTGGGCAAAAAATCCCAACAAATATTATAAAAATCGTTAGGCGGTATTTAGGCGTTCGATATGTGCCTAGCGCCTAGATCGATTAGTCGGGGCTTAGGAGAGGCCTAGGCGTTATCGAATTACCTATTATTTACTCTAAAAAGTATATCATATTGTAAATGTCTAATATTTATAAAGCAAAAAGAACAAAATTAAAATATTTATCAATCACGGAAATATACTACTACTTATCTTCAGCTTATATATATGAGTAAGGGAAAGGCATAATTACATGTAAATGCCCAGGCCCAAAGAAATATTTATGGACGTAGGGCAGAAAGTTGGTTTAATCGTTCCATGTAGATTTCGATGAGTTGGTAGATAGTTCCCGATTTCGGGACGTTTTTACCGATTAAATGTGATTTAATATATGGAGCTAGTTGACAAAAAAAAAAAAGACATTTATGATCCTAAAACGTTATCAATTGGATCTTAAAAAAAACTCGCTTATAAAAAGAAATTGATCATAAAGTAAAAGCTAAAACAGTATTAGTCCCACATCGGTTAAAGTAGAGAAGAAAGACTTAATATTTCTCTATATAATACGCATGGACGGATAGGGAAATATTTACTTAAACCCAAGCCCACACACACTAATTATGGTTTGGGTCAAAAAAATTAAAGGTTAACTGCTTAATAAAGTGGTTCATATTCCCTTAATTAGTGATAACCGGCCGTTTAGTAGTTGGTCGAATAGTGAAGCCGACTAGGCTAAAATCGAGTCAGTAATAAGCTAATTATTGACTGGTCGGACGCCTAACCGGCGATTGGTTCGATTTTTAGAACATTGTTTTTGGTTAAAAATTCCAAGACCGTTCAACCAATTATTTGATCAAAAACATTACGACCATTATTTTGGTGAGAAATTCCAAGATGTTTTTACCAATTGTTTGGTCAAAAATATTTCGACCATTAATTTCGTCAAAAATTATTGATCGTTTATTTGGTAAAAAATATTTTGACCATATTTAGACCAAATATAGATCAATTTCATGGTCATATCGATAGTGTAAAATGGGTTGTTATTGACCAAATATAGATCAATTTCATGGTCAAAAACCACCTTATTTTTTTGTAGTGTTTATCTCTCTAGTGCTTCCAAGATTCTAAAAAAGTCGTAATGTTTTTTCTCCGCTGCTAATTTTATGTCAATATTGATATTGTAGTTCTTAGTCTTACACTATCGATATGTGATGTCCTTTGTCGATATATAACAACCAAAAGCCTAATGTGACCAAAAAGACTTAAATTGTAAATATAAACTTTTTCTGTCTATCGTTTGTTGGTGAATTAATGTGTACCAAAAAATCATTCCTGCCGAAACAGTTAAAAAAAATGAAACAGTAAATTGAAAAATTGGTTGCTTAATGGTTTGGTTTCTATTGGTATTGTTGTATTGTTATTCGAACTTCTTCGAATTGAAATTACGATTCGAATTTATTCTCCTATAATATCTATTGTTGATTTTTTTAAAAACATAAAACGATTTTCTCAAAAAACAAAAAAAAAAACATAAAACTAATATAGAAACCAAATAATCAAAACATGATGTGGAAGTCCTCCAAAACACTAATATCAAAACCAGAAAATTTTCTCGAAGAAAAATCTATGCATGGTTGTCATCGTTGTATGGGTAGTCGCATTTGACAATTGAAATACGGCCTTGTGTCACTGTCATGTCACGTGCAAAGTGAAAACATCCCAAACCATTACCAATAAAATTCCAAGTAGTGAAAGCAAAACAAAATACAAAAGGCATGCAAAAGGTTGTAATCATTCACCAGTAATTGCAACATACACCCACCCACTCATCTACATCAGTAAATGGTAGTATCCCATATTTTGCAAACAAAATTACATTCATATCATTTTAAGTAAATTATTACTTTTGAGTTTTGACCAATTCATGATACCGCTGCAATGTTTATCTAACAGATTTAGATTCTTTACTTATGTAATTGCCAACACAAAGTTTGATTATCATTTTTACATGTGTATACTATACTAAATAAAAACATTCACGTTGTTGGTGTTATGATGAGAGAATGTGTATATTGTGATGATACACACAGACGCACAGATACATATATAAGAGAGATGGCACAAGTTAGTAGATCCATGAGAATCAGAAGAAGAATTATCGGAAAAAGAGAACAATTGGTCTTCCTCTATCTCTCTCTCTCTTAGCTAAAAGCCATTCATCTGTCCTTTCTCCTTGGACTACCCCAAATTCATCGACTTTCTTCTAAACTTATTGCTACATTTTAAGAATAAATGGTGTATTACAAAAATTTGAAATGATATCCAGTAATGAATAAAACCAATCCTCAAACTGATATAATCATGAGCAAATGAAGACTTCGAATGGAAACGGTCCATCTCATACCGTCCCGCACTATATAAAGTATATACTCCATCCGTTTCATAATGTAATATGTTTTAGACATTTTGTTTTGTTTTAAAACATAAGATGTTTTGACAATTCTAGATACTTTTTAACTTTATTGAATATTGTGCAACCAATAGTATTATGTAGTTTTTTCTTTTTATTGGTTAAAATGTTTTTTATATACTTTTAAAATATTACTTTTTAAAATAAAAGTATTTTCTTAATGTTTGTGTTTTTTGCTAAAATTTCTTATATTAAGAAAGGGAGGGAATATTTGTTATTATTCGGATCATTCCGCATCATATTGTCGTCATTCAAAACAAATTATATCTTAAAAACTTACATTCATGTAATGGGTATCTGCAAATTGTAGGCCGTAAAAAATTCTTAAATCATCTACATGTACCATTTAAGAGGTAAACCACATTAATGTAGATGTAAGTGACTTTTTAGTAAAAGTCTTTTACATAAGTTAATTTCATATTCATTAATTAAGCAAATAAAGAAAACTTTGTACTTTAACAAAAAAAAAAAAACTTTGTATTATATTATTATATTTTTGTGGCTTCGCTTCTGTCACTCTCTCACTTTTCTCTCTGCGTTTGAGGCAAAGACTGAAACACTGCTCTCGATTACACTACAATTTACTGTGGTACGAACAGAGGAGAGAAGAAGAGCACGAAGTCCACAGAATGTCAAAAGCATAAATTATTAAACCATCATTACGTTATCATTTCAACTTTGGGACCTTCGTACACACTCTCTTTTCTTCCACGTGTCGTCATCTCAACGGTTATATTTGTTGGGTCTCTGCATGATCTGCCAACCGTTAGATCTGATATTGCCAAATGTTGCAAAGTTGTTTTACTGATCAAATAAGAAAGTGACCAGTAAAGTTGACGCTCCTTGTTTTCACCTTCAAGGGAAAATATCTTCCTTCTCAATACCTTTATTTAAGCATGTGATATATTCCAAAATTTTATAACCTTTACAAAGATAATAAAGTTTTCTTTGTCAAAATCTCATCATTTTTTAGAAATGTAATTTTTGGTAAACAATTAGGCTTTTAGTGGATGTAGTAGTTGAAATAGTAACTCATATTCATATAGATATTTCAGTTAGAAAATCGCATCTTATGCCACTTTCATCGATATATTAGTGTAATAAGAAAATTAAACATTAAAAATCCCCTAATAAAAAAGCACTTCATTTTGGAAACTTCGTTTTAGGCATTGAGGATGGATAGGTAAGATCCGTCCTATAAATTATTTCCAACAAATGAATATGGTAAGGTAGAAGAAGAAGAAGAAGAAGAAGAAGAAGGTAGTAACTGTGGAATTAAATGTAAAAACAAACTTTTAACTAAGAAATGTAAAACAAAAAACAAAAAACAAAAAGAAGCAAATGAAGAACTATTTCATGAATTTTGCCGTGTTAATTGAGTAGCTCGAGGAACTTTTGCATGGGGAGAAGCCGTGTATGGGTCCCATTAACGTTAATTCAAACGTCAAAATGTGATAAAGATTTATGAATTTATGCATATATATGTATGATACTATTGTAGAGAATAATAATTGGGTTTTTTAATGGGTATAATGAATGATAAATAAAAAAATCGAATGACTAATCTAATAATGTCAATCAATATTCTAGTATTTGTCATTGAAAGACTGTTAAACTAATATAATGATATATATTCATATATTAGAGACGAAAAAAAACGAGAAAAAGAAAAGAATAATGCAGAAAGTGGAGAAGACATATAACAAAATAAATAAATTATCTCTTACAGGACAACGGATAATAAGGCGAAATTCTCGCGGGAACCAACGTCTCCTTCTTTCTATCTCTTCCCTATTAAATAAAACAGACAAGTGAGATACGTACAAAGACATATTTACATATACATACATACATTTGCATATATATACTTTCTCTGTTCTTATATATTTCTTGGATTTTCTACACCTAATACAAAAGTAAAAATACAGAGAAAACAACTTGACTAGTCTATGGTAACTCAACCGATTAAAGAATAACTCAAATTTTTCTAAAATGTACTCAAATATCTGATTATGGAACTTCCATAATATAAATTTTCAGTCGATTTTTGTATGGGATCTAATATTTATTTTTCACCAACTAACTTATTCATTTTAGTAATTCATCAATGGTTAGGTACATTTAAAAACTCATACAAATCGGATGAGTCTATCATCATCATATCCTATTCTTATATATGTAATTAAACTAGATGACTCTCCGCGTTTTACGCAGATTAGTATTTTATGAAATCAATTAAAACTAAAAATTTATCTGGATTACATGTAGAATTTAGATTTATTTATTTTGAATTTTTTTTTATTTTTTGTTAATATTTTGTTATTATTAGTTTCACTTGGTAAATAATAACTTAAGGAAACAATAAATATTCTATCTATCTCATAGATTATGGGAAACAACAATAAAGAATGTCACAATATATTTAGATAGTATTATTTACGGAAATTTTACTATAGAATAAAAAGAAAAATTTTCCTTCAAAATCACGATTATATGTAGAATTTATATTTATTTATTTATTTTAAATTTAACTAGATTTTGACCCACGCCATGCGTGGGAATATAAATTTCAGTTTATTTTATAGTAAAAATATATTGTTTTGAATCATACAACTAAAAAGATATTAGATATATGATTATGTCCACTAAAAAAATTAATCGGTCGATTTCTCGAATCTTGAATGTCTTAACATGATAGGTCTTACGTTTTAAGTATATACAAAATATAAAAATAAAAGAAATTGATTTACAATAACAAAACCAAAAAACGAACATTGTCTTATAATGTATGACAAAAAATGTAATTGAGTGATCTATATCTTATATTTACAAAAACAAATATTTTTTAATAACTCTAAAAAATGTTTTTAACTTTATCACTGACCAAAATACTACTACATAAATGAGTTAAATATGTTTGAGTTTCTCAATATGGTAATAGATTTGGTAAGTATATATTTTTGTCATCAATGCACTGCATGTATTAAAGATATTGAAAATATGTAAAGATTTTCACCATGACAAATTGAAATGTTTTGATTGGTTGATTTAATTAATGTGTTCTTTAAGTTTCTCTTTGAATGACACCTATGATTAATGTTACTTAAGACTCTCTTTGAATGACACATAAGATTTTTAACTTTTAGTGTCTCTTCAATTAATATATATAGGATTTTATTTGCTGTTAGTTTATTATTATTATTATTATTAGTTTCGTTTAATAAAGAATAACTCAAGGGAATTAAAATATTAAATCCATCTCATAGATTATAGGAAGAACAATATTTGTTTGAAGGAAAATTTGTATATGAGTAAAAGGAAAATTGTTGTAATATTAATTTTTCATCAAAATGATATTTTTTCTTTTTGAATTTGACTTACTTTTATTTCCCACTGAAAATAATTATTTTTTTTCGATTTTTTTGTAGGTGATACATTGTGAAGAGAATACATAAATGTTTTTGATTTGAATATAATTTTATTTATTTATTTTAATATTTTAAATTATTCATTATGGTGAATATTTTATATGTCCGAAAAAATATTAGCAAATATTTTGTTATTGATAATCACTAAATATTTTATAAGTAATAAATAACTATTGTTTTGCCATATGATAAGATTTTTTTTTAGAGTGATATCATATCATATTTCTTTACTTGCCGTGTCATATTTATTTGTTAGGCATGTCATATTTCTTTCACAAATCATCTCTCTAATAATATACATGGATATAAAATTAAGCATTAATCATCGTATCTAGTAGGATATACAAATAACAATTTACACATTTATTTAAATGGAACCATCCTCATCAGGTATATTATTAGATTTTTGTAAAATTACGGAAGATAATGCCCGTATCTTGGTTATGATGTTTCAGTTTCATATCCGAAATAAGAATTGTACTTAAATACGGAAATGATATAAACATTCTTTAAAAAAAAAAAAAACTTATTTTTGTGTTGGGAGGGTCAAGAAGAAACAAAATGGAAATAACGTTGCAAAAAATGAAAACGATAAAAGTCAAAAGGACTAAAGAGAGAAAAAGAGGTAGGGAAATGTCAGAGAAAGAAGTGACGTGTCAAGAGGAAGGAGGTGGGACCCAAGGGGAAGGGGGGGATATAGTCAAAAAACGAATTACTGTGACAGAGTAAGTAAGGGAAGTACTAGTATAGTAGTAGGGGACCAATCAACGACAAAAACTCCTCCAATCTTTCACAGTCCTGTCACTATATCACTTTCTCTCTCTTTTATATATTTTTATTTCTCTTCTTTACAAAAACAAAAATTCCTAAAACATACTAAGAATTGTCAATTCACAATTTGACAAAAAAACAATAGAAGAATTGTCAATTCAGTTTTCTAAAGTTTATTCATGTTAAAAAAAACAAGTTTATTTTTCTTTATTTACCAGTTGGTGTATGAGGGTATGTTTGATACATATAAAAGATCGAGTAAATAATATGTACAATTTAAATAAAGGTTTTTTTTTTTGTCACCAGATTATATCCTAGTGTTATAGGCTTTTTATAATGGACTACATAACGTAAGAACACATCTAATCATTTCCAAGCTCATGACCAGATCGAGGCCCATATACAATCCAATAAGGTTGACGAAGAGAACAAGATATGAAATTCTAAAACCTAACCAGCAAGAACATAAAAATTAATTAGGGTTTGCTTTCTTGACGACGACGACGGCAAGTAAGCAACAAAAAGGGTTTTACGGTTTCTGACAAATCTGTTCTTATTCGTCAAGTTTATTCATATTTGCTCTTGAGACTGTATCTTAAAACATGCAAGATAAAACTGGAAAGCGTCGGAAAATCGAAGGAAAAGTATGCGAAGACAGGATTAGTGCTTTGCCCGAAGATTTGCTGTTGCGGATATTGATGCTTGTTCCAACGAAAGATGCAGTGGCCACGGCGATGTTGTCAAAACGATGGCGTTCTATTTGGAAGATGTTGCCTAGGCTCGAGTACATTGACCCATACAATAAAGATAAAGGCTGTAAAAGTGTTTGGTGGTTCCTTGATAAGTCATTATTACAACTTAGCAAAGCACCTGTAATAGAAAAGTTGTGTGTTCATCTCGGTTCAACATGTCCCGTTGATGTAGATGTCGGAAAATGGGTTGATAACGTTGTTGAACGATGTATTCAATGGCTAGATTTCAATCTCCTTTGGTCAGCAGAGCCCATAAGCTTGTCTAAGAGACTATACACTTGCAAAACGCTCAAGACATTGACTCTATCAAACAAGATTCTCCTTGATGTTCCTTCCAAAGCTTCCCTCCCATCGCTTGTAGATTTGCAGCTTGACAGAGTGTCCTTTATAAAGACGAGGAGTCGCTTGTTAGGCTTTTCTCGAGTTGTCCTGTTCTCCAAAATTTGTATGTGTTCCGAAAAGATTATGACAATGTGACCAAGTTCAGTGTGAAAGTGCCGTCTTTACGACACTTATGGTATACGAAGTTCAATCATGTAGGAGAGATGGTGGGTTTTTGGTTATAGATTCCCCGGGACTGATGTTCTTTAATATCTATGATACGTTGAGAGACGCTTGCTTGATCGAGAATATGCCTCCTTGCCTAGACATGGCCAAAGTAGACATTGTTTCACATCCAAATGACAAGCTTTTGAGATCTCTTTCTTCTGTTATGTATCTCAATTTGACTTGGATGGATAAATCGGTAGGTAATTCACATCGATTTCCATCTCTCTTTTTTTTGTGGTCACATTTGATGGAAATGTATTATATGTTTTGATTTCAGGATGCGTTTTGTAGAAGTATTAACTTCTCTCGCTTGATAGAGTGTAAGCTAACTCCATTTTACTCAAATAATTGGGTGGAATCGACTATGATTTTGCTTCACAATTCCCCTAAACTTAATCTTCTTCTTATCAACTCTGTAAGTACCACACTCTCTTTTCCCCGAGCGGGTTTTGGTTTCGATTTAACTTTTTCTTATATATATTTCTTGTTGCATGTCAGGAGTATATTGGTAAACTCATGGATTCTTGTCCTCTTTGGAGTTGTGTTCCGGGATGCTTGTCGTCTCATCTCGAGATTCGAATGGAATGAATACGGAGGGCTAAGAGAAGAGAGAAAACTCTTGACATATATTGTTGCAAACTTAGCTGCAAAGTAGACATTGTCATAATTTGCAAACTCTTGACATATATTGTTGCAAACGCTAAGTGTTTACCAACAATAGTGAAAAGAAAAAGACAAAAATGATGAACAAGTTAGAATCAATGTACAGGGTTTCAGAATCTTCGCAGCTTTTCTTCTCTACTCAATTTAGATGGAGATCGATGAAAAAACATCCAGCTTTTCCTCAAGTCATGCGTTTTTAGTTTTTCGGGTTACTTTAAGAGGACGCAAAGCACATAAACAGAAAAAACACAAGTTAACTATGTATTTGATCGACGCATTTTGTGTCAAACTCATTGATTCTGATTCTTCGTTATCAGAGAGATTAATAAGAAAGTTGACATCTTTAATTAGATATATACATTGTCTTGTTGTTCAACTCCCCTTAGAGATTATTGCCTTAAATGTGATGTTTCTCCATTTGATTTTGACCAATGTAACCATTACTTTTAAGTTGTGTTCAAATTTCATCAGGTCGCACTACTTATTTCGCCCCACAAAGTTTAAGCTGCCTTTTTTTTATCGCTTGGCTGGAACCACTTATGCTTTTGCTTCGTAACTCACCTAAACTATTAAGTTCTAAGGCTCATCCATTTTTTTCTAGAGTTTATAGTAGTTTTGTTTAACAGTTAATGGTTGTTTCCTCGAAATGAAATTTGGCGAAGTCCATCAAATCTAGGAACAACAATGAGTTTATTCCCGAAGCTGTCTTCTTTGAACCATTGAACCATGCAATCTCCCTCGCGAGACGAACCTGCGTGTGAACAGAGCGGATCAAATTTCAGGCCGCTGTCGTAGATAAAGGGTCCGATTGGTAACCTAGCTTTTTAAAAATCTGGAGCGGTAAGCTTTATAGTATAGTGCAAAGCTATATAGTTAAAAATTTGAGATAAAGCTGTATAAATAAAGATTAGTGTAATAGTGTTGGTAAAGCTTTTGATAAAGTTTTCGTGATTGGTACAATATAAAGTGGTACAAATTAAAAAGTGGAATAAAGATTATAAAAAGTGTGTACCAATGAGTTCCCAAATTCACTATTTCTGCGGACTCCCATGAAAATTGGACTTGTTGGCTGTTGCGTTATCGCTAAACAGTTTGCACCACGGGATATCAAGATACCCCTGCTGGCTTCGGCAACACAAGCTTCCCGTGGTCTCAAAAGAGCCCAGCGGAGAAAGCCATATACTCAAATAAAACGGCTTTTACAAGTTCAAAATAAGTGATTCTTTTCCTTTTAGTAAAAGCGCCATGCATTTTTTAATTTCGTTTTCACCACCCCAACTTAAAGTCTAAGTGTACGTCTCAATCTCACACAAATGAGATGTGCATAATAAAAGCTAAACAATAAACAATGAGAACAAAATAGTGAAGACAAGTTTGTCAATGACCAAATTTTCGTCAAGTTTCAACGACTTTCACAACAAAGTTTTGCAGCTAAAGACAAAGACCCCAAACCACAACATGCCCCTTTAGTAAACCATATTATATATGAAATACGATTTTTCCACGACTGAAAAGTCGACACATTAGACTCTACCCCCAGAGAGAGACTCAGACTCAGACTCAAAACCAAAAGTCTAAAAATTAGAAATATAAAAAGCATCTTAAAGTCAAAAGGACAACCACAAAAGGCGAGTAGAGCGAATAAGCAGTTTCCTTTTGATATTCGTCATCATCAACTTCTTTACTTACAACCCACCTACACCTTCATGGTGGTCTCTCACGCCTCCCGGAATCTCCATCTTCGACTTTGGCTGCTGTTCAAAAACCGCAATTCCCGTTAACTTCCATTTCACTTCTGCATAACAAAATCTTAACTATGAACCAATTAACTTGCCTGGTTCTGAAGAGTTGTTATGGTGGACCTAAGCAGTTCATCTCCTACTATAGCACGCAGTTTACTAACAAACTCCGCTCTCGTCATTTTCTTCTCCTGCAAAACAGATTTTTTTCAACTTCAGAGCTGCTCATGCGATTCTAGAATATTATAGCAAAAACTCTACAATCATCGGTTTCTACCCGGAGTTGTTCGTAGTCAGCATTGATGAAAGACATGTCTTTCTCTGCAACCTTATGTGAGATTGCTGCAAACAGAGTAGGGAAAGGCATCCATGGAGATTTGGGTCTTGTAGTGCTGGAACCGACACTGTTTGCGCTCCCCGAGCCTCCTGGTCCCTGTTTATAACACCCAACCCCCCTAAAGTATTAGTTGTACAATTCCCTTAACAATAAATCACACAAAGGATAAACTGAGAACCAAACACTCACGTTTGACTCCAACGGTGGAGGAACATCCTTGGGGCCTTCCAGAGTGACTCCCGAGTTATCCCGCTTAGCAACCAAATTACCTGCAGAGAACCAGTGTATGTTATCGGCATCTAATACCGCAGAAAACAGTACGTGATGGATTGAAATACCCATTAGGCCGTATGAGTATCTCATCCGACCCCCGGATGATGAAACAGAGACTTGTCTCTTAAAACCAACCGTGTTATAACACCGGAGGTCGTAAGGTTACCACACATATCCCTCTTTTTTTTTTTTACAAATTTATCAGTTGAGAGCTGGGCTTCAGCTAGTTCAATAAGCTGTCTCCCTTTTCAATGCGTCATCAGTTGATTTTAGTTTGGGATCAATCACATTTTAAGTAATAGGAAGGTAACAAACTAATCACCTTCTTCAGCATTGGAGGGAATAGACAGCTTGAACCTCACGACAAATTCTGGGAATATATGGGTGTTCATATTGATGTTCCAGACAACGTAATTCTTTGGATTTTCGATATCATCGACTCCATTGTCATACCCTACTCCCCCAGAAAAGAACTGTGCTTTATCACCACGAAGAAGCTCCATTTTCCCCATTATTACACGGCACAAAACCATGTAACGTACTCCGTTTTCATCAATATCGCAATACCTAGCACTGAAAAAACAAGCATTTTACAGTTAGTACTTGAAACCCAAAGTATTAGATTCAATAAAAGGCAGGTTCAAACCTGAAGTAAGGGCAATCTGCAGCAGTTAAATGAATCCCAACACCATAGACAGACTTTCTGATGAATGCTCCACCAACTCCAAGTCCTTGCATCATAAGGGTAGATAAAACTTCCCTCTTTGCAGGAAGCCATGCATATCTAACGTTTGCATCCCCGCGATGTTTCTTAGTGATCTCAACTTGCTTCTGGAAAAGCGCTAGACGAGTTTCAGCAATCTCACTGGAAAAACGGCCCACATCCAGCACGGATACTTGTCCTATAGAAGCTGTACCTACAACAAACATTTTTTTAACCGCATCTTTATCCAGTGCTCCGGATCCAGAGACTAAAGCATCTGTCTCATCCCATTTCGAAACAGCAGCTACAACCTTACGGTTGCAGCTATCATCATAGTGCCCATTTGAAGAAGGCTGAGTAATTGGAACATCATCCGTATTGTCATCAGACTCGTCACTGCACTCTTCCAAATTTAACCTCGGTGTCTCCCCACCATTCACATCAATCTCAAGACGCAGTTTAATCTCCTGCGGAGCATACTGTTTTGGTTCTTCCACACAGTTATGATGACAGAAATCATTCCTTTCATCACTCTCGTAAATTTCAGGGAAAAAACATTTGCCTCCAATGTCAATCCATGCAAGAGGGGTTTTTGCCCCTGTTTCCAAGTCAAGTCTATGCATATGCAAGAAATCCAAGATAAAATGGTGGCCACACCATTCAAACTCAATCGCAGCTCTCTTTTCTTCAAGCTCATTTCTGATACCGCAAATAGTATCTTCAGGTAAATCATTCCATTCACTATTCTCATAGATCATGACACGTTTAGGCACACCCGTCTTCTTAAAGTAAGTATAGTATCGTACCAGTGACTTCCCAGAGGCATTCACCTTGTCTCCGTCCAGTTTCCTTCTTTTATCGGGACTCTGACGCTGGCCATTCGGTAACGGCACAACGGATTGCAGCTTCGGACAAGAAGCTCCAGTAACAAACACAGCAGCATAGCTTGCTGCGCGTTTCCTCTTCTTTCCGAATCCATTATCACAAGTTCTAACCAACACCTTTCCGATTTTCGCATCCATTTCTAGCTATAAACAACTCTAAACCTATAACCCTGAAAGAAAAAGTCAAGCTTCCTTCTAAACTCCCTAGTAGTCCTAAAGATAGATTCTTGCCGATAGCATCAATAAACACTGCAAAAAGAAAGAAATGAAACACTAAAAGGTAAGAAATATTTATATACAATCACAGAATCATAATCAATCAGTCCATGCAAGAAATGGAAACTCTCAATCAAAAACCATGACCTTGAAATCGAAACTTACCAAGCTGTAACAATTAAAGCCTGGTACATACTTGTGTTCATCTTTGGATTATCTTCTCTATAAGAAAAATAAACACAATCAGAGAAGATATAACACTGTCTTTATTCGATTTTCACAGCCGTCGGCAAGAAAATTCCTGCAAAATACACAAAACCACCACAAAAATTAGCTTTTCCACAATCTTCAAATCATGATTTTACTCTTCGTATACTCAAACAAGTTAAATCCATAAATTATAGACTCAAAAAACGCAGATCGTAGACAAAAATTACACGAGAGCCAGCAAAAATCAATTAATTCAAGAAAAACAACTCGAAATCAAACGAATCTAAGCCGATCTACAACTACCGACCTTAAAAATCCCCACAAAAAAAAAATCGCGAAAATCGGAGAATCAATCGACGAATTCAAACAAAATCATAGAGATTCACCTGATAAAATCTTCAGATCGATCGCTGAAGGTATGGGTTCTCTCTCAAAAAAAAGCGAAAAGTAAAACCAGAAATTAAGGAGAAGGTAGAAGGATATATCTGCTTATAGAGAAGAAAACCCTAAACCAGCGATGATGAAGAAGAAAGTGAAACGAAGAAGACGACTCATCTATATATATAGAAGAGTAAATACCGTCGGCGATTTTGATAAGTCGGCGGTTTCTGAGTTTTTCCTCTTTTCTTTCTCTAACCCAGAAAATTTGCTTGGACGAAAAGCAAATCAAATTGGGTTATATTAAAGCTACACGCCGTTTACTTATTAATCGTCAAAGACCGACTCTGATTGGATGGTCATGTATTTTAATGAGGCGGTCAATATACGGAGGTATAGATAATGTCGAATTAAATAGAAATTATTCGTGGAATAATAATATTATCATGGGAGATTTCTTTTAATTTAATAATGGAAGGGGACCGAATTAGAAAATTATTGAAAGATCAGATTAAAAAGTGACTTGATGCTAAGGTCTATGATGAGATTGTGAATCGATGGGTCAAGGTCATTGTATTGTAAGATAACTATGGAAATAAATAAAGTATTTTTTTTTTTGGCATAGATATCTACATAGTTTTCTATACAAATTTGATTGATGATATTTTAGAATTTTTTTGAAATAGTAAATAACAAACGAATAATATTATATATAAAAATTTACAACATAAAAAATAAAACTACGTAGATAAAACGGTAAATTTTACCTCGCTAATATTTTTGTCGTATTTGTGTTTATCGATGGTCAATACTACAAGCGGTATATTTCTCGCCGCAACAACCAAAAATAATTTATCAATAATTTATGATAACTGAAAATATAGACATGGAAAACTAACCAAAATCAGTGTTTATAAATGTAGAATGGTTTTCTATAATTTTCAAATTTTATTGTGTTAAAGAAGGAAAAAATCCATGAAAATCAATTATTGATTTACTTCCCCTACTATATACATATTTTTCAAACTTTCTTTTAATAAATATATTTAATCCCATTTCAACACATAAATTATATTTATTTATTTTAGAATATAAACAATTGTCAAAAAAAGACTTTGTAAATTACATACTCGAAACTTGGTCCTTTATAAAAATGCATATCCAATCAATTTCATATTACTAATCTCAAGAGTTTGCTTGTACTCAATTGTAGAAGTATATAAGTTCTTATATGATATACATTACAATTTTGACTTAAAAGAAACAATTTAGTATTTTAGTATCTATCAATTAAGTTCCTCAAACTCTCATTTTAGCAGCTGCTTCTTTGATCTGTTCAATAGTGAAAATGCCAAAGAAGTCATCATCTTTAATGGCCTTAATCACGGCAAGTGCTAAATCATCGACGTTAACCGGTGGAGCTAAGACGAGATCAGATGCAGGGAGAGACCTCAACGGTTTGATGAAACTCGCTGCAGCATCATAGATCTTGTCTAATGGCTCTCCAACTACATCAAGCGGGATCTCAAGTCCGTTCACTTTTCGTTTCCCGTATATAAATCCAGGCCTTAGCACAACTCCTATACGAACAACAACAACAACGACGAAATGAAATAAAGATCATAAAAATTTGATACGGATAAACCGAATCCGAACCAAACTGAAAAGAGAGAAACTGATCCGAAATTTAGTATATTTGACAAATGAAGTTATATTTGGTTACAAACCGATCCCAAACCAAACCGATTCATACTAAATTCGGTGCATAACCAAAGAAACCAAAACATTTCAAGCAATATTGAACAAAAATCAAGAAGGTTACATATTTTACCAGAGGTGGGATATTTGGAAAGAAGTTCAGCCTCGGCATTACGTTTTCCGGTAAAATATCCGCTGGAGAGGATAAACGGCGGAAGGTTGTAATCGTGAACCGTGATCAAGACGAATTTAGGAACCCCTGCACACAATAAAAGAATTCGGAAATGTAAAAAACAACGGAAATGCAATGCGGTAATAACTCAAAGGTTTTTTAAGCTATAGAGATACTTAACCAAAATCTTTAGAAGCATTCACAGCGATAACGTTAGCTTCACCGTTAATTCTTTTCATCTGTTCTTCGTTTCCGAAACCACCAATAGTCGAAACTACGGCTGTAGCACCTAGAAGCACTTCGTCCCAATCCAAGTAGAAAACATCACCTACACAATCCACGGAAAAAACCGAAAAAAAACAACATTAAGAACCAAATCTTGAATATGCTCTATAACATAACAAGAACCAGAAATGGTTACCAGTAACCCATGTAACCTGATCCAACCATGATCCCTGAAAGTTAGGACGACCTGACCTAAACAACCACAAATCGACAAATTTCAGGAACAAATATACCAAAAAAGGTAAAGATTTCGATACGAAGCAACGTTTTCTATTTACCTGCTAACACTAACAACTTCAATGCCTTTAGTGATTGCTGCTTTGCAAATAGCTGAGCCAACGAAACCATTGCCTCCAAGAACAACAACCTAGGTAAATAGTAAAAGCTCTACTTTTAGTCTAAGACAATAAATATGTATAAACACATAAGTAAAAGCTTGGTTTTTTTTAATACCCTTTCGGATTTGATATCTGCAACAACGTCAATTGGATCTGATCTCGAATCACTGCTGAATCCAGTTTCAACATAACTACACTTAACACGAGACTTCCTGTAATCATACACACAAACGCAAGCAATCTCATTTCACAGTGTTAAGAGATCTCAGAAGTGAAATAAAATCGATTTTTCCTAAGAAAAGCATCAATTTCACATCTTTTGGCTTCACCATTTCGGAATTACCTTGGAGATAAAGAGCGAGGACGAAATGAGACGCCGGAGAAAGCAAGACGGTTAGGTGAAATGGCCGGAAAACTGAGGAAAGAAGTCATTTTTCCCGGTTTGTGGATTTCAATAAATTCCGACAGATATTTGGGTTTGAACTAACTTGTGTCTGAAAATTGACGGAGAAGACGGCAAAGCGAGAAAATTGTGGCTACTTAAAGTACCACCGATTCGGCAAAATTGCAGCGAGACACAGAAAATTAAAAAAGAAACTTTTAATTTAAATATCGTACTTGATTTTCGTGAAACGATGCCGTTTGTTTAAAATAGGCCCAATCAAAAATCGGCCCGTTTACTGAAACGACGCCGTACAGAGAAGTTCGTAAAGATTTGAGACTTGAGAGACTCTCGAAGACGAAGGGGATTTGTGTTTGTTTGCTCTTGGAGAATGGTGAAATCATCGAGTAGTAAAGATGCTCAGGATCTATTTCGCTCTCTTCGTTCCGCTTATTGCGCTACTCCGATCAATCTCAAGGTTTCGCCATTGTTGATTTCTCTCTCAACCTTCGTTTTTTTTTTTTCCCCGAATCATGTTGAGATTTGAATGTTCTTCTTTGGACTTGGAATTTGCAGATCATCGACCTGTATGTCGTTTTCGCTGTCTTCACAGCTCTGATTCAGGTACTTTTAAATCTGTTTTTGATACATGGCTTCTTTAGATCTGCGATTGAAATTTGGTAGAAACATTGTAGATTAAGATATGGATTTAGATCTAGAATGTAGTTTCGTGTAAATGAGTTTGTTTCGTTACGTATCAATTTTGATGTAAATGAAATGGTAAATTCTTCTGTGGTTTCTAAGGATTCAGGACAAAATATTTGCACTCTGTAATCACCTGAGGAAATGGAGGAAATGAAGCATCTCTTGTTCTTTGAGGACTTGACACTTAATTCAGTAGTACACAGTTCATGGATATAAGTAGTTTGAATTCTCTTATTGCTACTGAATTTAATCTCTAGAGATTTTTTCTTGAAATTTCTACTGGATAGGTGGCTTATATGGCTTTGGTGGGATCATTCCCGTTTAACTCATTCCTATCTGGAGTTCTCTCTTGTATCGGAACAGCGGTTCTTGCTGGTAAGTTTAGCATGTTTTACAAGTGACGAATTCGTATACCTTTAGAATGTATAAAACTAACAGTCTTGTTTATTTTGTGTGTGTAGTTTGCCTCCGGATTCAAGTGAACAAAGAAAACAAGGAATTCAAGGTAACTTTACGCATTTTCAAAACAAATTTAGATGACAATTTCTTTTCCACTTAACGCTTTAAACCCGCTGTTTTTCGTCATAGCAATGTCAATGTTTAGTTGACTAGTTTTCATGTCCATTCACATTCGAATATTTACACATTCTGGAATTTCCTAGGATATAGTTTGGTTGGTAGTATAGTCTGAGATCCTCGCTAAAAATCCTTTGGTTCTGAAATATAGGAATCACTTTTTCTTAGAAACTTATCATTGATACTGTTATTACACTACTCTATTAGATTCCTGCTATGTATTCTTGTAATATCCAGAATTATTCACCTCTTCTTTTCGAATTATGCAGGATTTGGCACCGGAGCCAGCTTTTGCTGATTTTGTTCTCTGCAACTTGGTTCTTCACTTGGTGATCATCAACTTCCTCGGATAAGTTTCACTCTCCTATTGATGACAAGTTGCTTTCATGCTCCGGAATTTTTTTAGGTGTTACTTGATACAATAACTCTTAAGTTTGAGATATTTATGTTTTTATGAAAGTATATCACAATCAAACTCTTCTTATAGCTTCATGCAATAATGGAATTGGGACCCTTGGTTAGATTCGGTTCCCTTTAGCCTATATTCGAACCATTCACAATATGACACGTGTCAAGAATCACCAATCTTCAAGTTGGTGAGCTGAGTTTTTGTGCCGTTTTGGTCACACACAAATTCGCTGGCACTTTTAATAATTGAAAGCTTATCTATCTACTCGTGTGTTGTTTACATCACGAAGAAATTTGCAAAAATATGAAATGAAATAAAATTTTACAGTTGACATTTACCCACAATATATTACTTTGTCAATTATCCACAGTTTGGAATTTAGAATTGTTACATGATGTTTATTCAACTAGTATATATCATTACGTGTACACAAAAACATATGGCTTCTTTCAAATAACTTTCATCCAAGAAACAATAAATAAATATAAACATTGCGTTATTGATTTAGAAATGACAATATCCACACTCCACAGTTTATTGATTTAGAAATGCAACATGAATGTATTGTTTTTGTTCACGGCACATGAATTTAAATTTAGATACCATTGCGTCTACACAAGCATATGACCTATTCAAATTAAAAAAATTAAGAAGGACGCAATAAATATTTAAAAAAAACAGAGGGAAAAGTTAGCTATATGAGGTTTAAAATGTAATCTTCACCCAATATCCATATTTTCTTAATTTATTTAAAACTGTTACATAGTATTTTCTTTATTAAAAAATACATTTGTTTTCAACTTTTATTAGAGAAGAGCAAAAAAGAAAGATTTTAATTTGGTGAAAACCGAAAAAAAAAATTAAAAAAAAAACGTGAAATAAAAGGGGGGAAGAAGTAAGAAGAGTAGTGAGATAATTAGAAAGCAAATCTCCTTCACACACACGCTCACTTGCATCGTCCAATCACAAAACACGCATTAATGACTCTCGTGCCCCTCACATTTTCCTCCTCCGCCGCAACCGTTGCCGTTGCTTCTGCAACCGTAACTTCCTCCGCCGTTAGGGTTCCGTTCCTCTCTCCGTCTCTTCGCCGCTTCGTTTCCTTCCGATTAACCTCAAAGAAACAGCTCCCTCCTCCTCTCCGTTCTCGCGGCGGCGTCGCCGGAGCTTCGTCTCTGAGTGTGAAATCCATGTCGGAGCTTGTTCAGGATAAGGAATCTACAATCGCGGCGAGTACTTCTTTCAATGACGTCGATGAGACGAGTAGTAATACGGCGACGCATGAGCTTAACCATTCTCGTACCTTTCTGGATGCTCGTAGTGAACAAGGTCAGTCTTCTTCTTCTTCTTCTCGAAGAAATTTCAAATTCGGAGACGGAATTTACAAGTTACGGAGGTGTCGATTCTTTGTATTCATCGAAAAACCTTATCCTTATCGTAGTTATGTGTTTGTAGTCTTCTTCTTCTTCCTGAGGAATTTTGAAATTCGGAGACGAAATCCAAAGTTATGGAGATTTGTAAATTAGATGATTGTGTTCATAGATAAACCTTATCGCATTTTGCAGAAATTGTTTCTTGTTTAACTGGATAAGGAATCATTGAATTGGCTTGTTCTTTTTGCTTCTGATTTTGCTCCATTCTTGCGTTAGATGTATATATGAACATGTTTTCGTTCTCTTCCAGAAAGATGCAATTCGATGATTTAGGAGTCTTGTGAAATGGATAATGTAGGAGTTTCTGGATGTTTAGTTACTTTTGTGTGTTTCTTGATTTCCATTTTTTTGCAGATCTTTTATCTGGTATAAAGAAAGAGGCAGAAGCTGGAAGGTTACCTGCGAATGTTGCATCAGGAATGGAAGAATTATATTGGAACTACAAAAATGCAGTAATTGAATCCTTTTAGTCACTCCATTGTTTGTACGATTGGTGCTATGCTTTCGCCATCAAGCTCTCTGAGATTTGCTTTTTCGATAACTATTGGTTTCTTTCTATGTTTTTTTTAAAGGTTTTGAGTAGTGGAGCTTCCAGAGCAGATGAGACTGTTATATCAAATATGTCTGTTGCTTTCGATCGTATGCTTCTCGGTGTGGAGGTACATCTATATCAATCTCTTGGAATTGGTTGTCTACTCGAGTTTCCTTCTGTTGCCTATAATCCTGCTGTGAATATTTTTCCAGGAGCCTTATACTTTTAGTCCATATCATAAAGCGATCAGAGAACCATTTGACTACTACTTGTTTGTCCATACATACATTCGTCCCTTAATTGATTTCAAGTAAGCTGGAATCTGCACTCATAGTTATCATATTTGATCTATCATTGGAATGCAATTAGAAATCAATATTGTTTAGTTGGTGTTGATGGATGTTCCAATTTTCTTCTTCACGTCTACTAACAGCGCCTAAATATATCTATCATGCAGAAACTCTTACGTTGGAAATGCTTCTATTTTCTCTGAGCTTGAAGACAAGCTTCGGCAGGTCCTCATTCTTGTGCCCTACTAAACTGCCTTGAAGCTTTTTAATCACTCCTTCAATTTCAGGGGTATAGTTGCATTTTCTTTTCATTTAGGACATTAACATTTAACTGGCTAATTTCAGGGACACAATATCCTATTGATATCAAACCATCAAAGTGAAGCTGATCCGGCAGTCATTTCCCTGTTGCTTGAAGCACAGTGTCCTTACATTGGAGAGAACATTGTGAGCCTTGTTCTGAGCTCTTCTATATGCTACTTATCTGTTACTTTGTCTTTATACTTATATGTTACTTTGGCTGCAGAAATGTGTGGCTGGTGATCGAGTCATTACTGATCCTCTTTGTAAGCCGTTTAGTATGGGAAGGTATCCACGACCTCTCTTTTGACAATGGTATGCTACCTGATGGGCTCAAGTGTAATTAGAGCAACCTTGTATGACTTCCGGGATTTCTCCTGCTTTCAGGAATCTCATATGTGTTTACTCGAAAAAGCACATGAACGATGATCCTGAGCTTGCTGAGATGAAAAGAAAAGCAAACACACGAAGCTTAAAGGAGATGGCTACACTGCTAAGGTGTGTACAACATTAATCGGAATCAACCTCATAGAAGCAGAAATAAGTGGTTTTTTTTAATGTTATTAATGAACCTTACGGATAGGTCTGGCTCGCAACTTATATGGATTGCACCAAGTGGTGGAAGAGACCGCCCTGATCCTGCTACTGGAGAATGGTTTCCTGTAAGTTCATTTAATGGAATGTAGAGATCTTATCTGTACTATCTGGTAAATATGCATATAATAATAAACTGATCTAAAAATGTTTCAGGCGCCTTTTGATGCTTCTTCGGTGGACAACATGAGAAGATTGGTAGAACACTCTGGTGCTCCTGGACACATCTATCCCATGTCTTTGCTTTGTTATGACATCATGCCCCCTCCACCACAAGTATATAGCTAACTCTCAGTCTCTCTTCTCCTCTTTGGGCTTTTTCTAGGTTTTGCTTTCCTCTCATAATCCCGTTGTTAATCTCTTCAGGTTGAGAAAGAAATTGGAGAGAAACGGTTAGTTGGGTTTCACGGTACGGGACTATCAATTGCTCCTGAAATCATCTTCTCAGAGGTCACAGCAGACTGCACGAACCCTAACGAGGTCTGTCTACTACTACTACTAAAGTTTCAAGATGGAGTAATTCTCCAAGTTCATTGTGATGGATATACTACGTTGTTGTTGTGTATGGCAGGCGAAACAAGTGTTTAGCCAAACTCTGTACAAGTCGGTTGACGAGCAATACAAGACTCTAACCTCTGCGATCCATCACAGAAAAGGACTAGACGCATCAACTTCGACAGTCTCTTTATCACAACCCTGGAATTAGTCTCTCTTTTTAGGGGTAAAGTAAACACACTTTCTTGAAATCTCAAAGTTTGCAACCATATAACCAAAATTAAAGGATTGTTTCTTTATCTATTTTGCAGGATATTATAATACAAAAACAATGGAAAATGCTCAAAAATATGGAGGAGAATAGATAGATGATTCTCACGCGTTCGTCGTAGAGAATCTTTTCGTTATGTTCAGGGAAAGGAAAAAAGATCCAAAGCCTCCATGGAAAAAAAAGGTTCCTTTGGTTCTAACGTAGGAAAAAAAGGTGGGTTTGTGTACATATATGAATAGTGAGAGAACACACATTCTCTTGCTAGGCTCTTCTTATTAGTTCACATATGCTTTCTCATTTGTAATATTCTTTTCTTTTTGGTTCCTTACTATATAGAGCCGAAAAGCATTCATAAACCACCAATTTATGCTTCTTCATTTAAGTTTTCATTTAGATAATCTAGGCTTTTATATGTAGTCATCAAACTGACAATGAGTTACCGATAAAACAATCTTACGAAATGGTAACTTATTTTCATGTATTTGACAATCCCACCATTTAAGTAACCCCTTACTATTGTGGTTTTAGTTACCTCTAATTTGGTCACTAATCACAATTAGTTAAAACTAGCAATATTAAAAGCAATACCACTAATTTATGTACCTAAAACATTTTGCTATCGTTTACGGTCAAAAGTCTTTGTTATGTCGATTTCTACATCAACAAACATTACCATTTTGTAATTGTTTAGGATAAATCCACCATTACTAATAGGAAACTATTATGCTTGCATCTAAAATATATTACGAGTGATTTCTTCAAGGAATAAGAGATTTTTTGGCCTTGACTATTAAAATTGTTTGTTGTGATATCGATATTATATAGTACTAATAACTAATAAGTAAAACATTTTAAGACCGCGTAGAGAGAGAAGAGAGTGTCTAGTGTGCTTTGGATCTTATGTCAAATACTCTCTCACAAGCTTCTGTCTCTGTATCACATGCCTCTTCTCTGTTTTCTTCTTCCACTATCCTCTCACTTTCTGATTTTTCTCAGAAATCCACACTCAAGCTTTAAAGTTGAGCCAGCCAGGTATACAAAAAAAAAATTATTATTCATTATTATATTTTCCCATTAAAAATTACATTATGACAATGGCGACATTAAGTTACTGAATGAATATTGACATTTTTGGGTTCTATTCATTTTCAGTAATTACGGATTATAAATTGGAAAAGCGACAACACCACTCAACACCACTTTCATCTGTTTTAGTCAACAATTAACACTTAATTTACTTTAGAGATCAGAATTGTTTGTTTATGACTTATATATATATTGGCTATTGTAATCATTCCAATTTTTTCCTTCTTTTTTTTCAACTTGATGTGATATACTTACGACTGTTCTTTGTTTGTTTAGTTTGAATTGGAAATGATATAAATGTAATTAAAAAGTATCGTGTTATCAATGAATAATAACAACTATCAAATCAGTCTCTTCTTTTTCTTATTTTTTCTGCATACAGATGCCTCATTTTTTTGGTGAATTAATTATACTGTTTCGTTCCACGATCAGAATTGTTTGTTTATGACTTATATATATATATATATTGGCCATTGTAATCATTCCAATTTTTTCCTTCTTTTTTTCAACTTGATGTGATATACTTACGACTGTTCTTTGTTTGTTTAGTTTGAAATGGAAATGATATAAATGTAATTAAAAAGTATCGTGTTATCAATGAATAATAGCAACTATCAAATCAGTCTCTTCTTTTTCTTATTTTTTCTGCATACAGATGCCTCTTTTTTTGGTGAATTAATTATACTGTTTCGTTCCACGATTCTCCATTATTATTCTCCGGAGAAGTAATCTTGATTTTGTGATGCAAGTGAAAAGTTACTGTGATTTTCACTTTTCACGGCTCGATATCCACAAATCGTTATCACGAGTACGAATCGAAAGTGGTTCTATTCTTTTCCTTTAAGTGGGTTTTTAATTGCTAAAGAAACGTACCATTTCACTAGATGACAAAAACTAGAATGTATCTGTACATATTTACGATGATAAATTAGAAATTTCATTCATACTTAAAATCTACTCCAACCCTACACTAAATCTCATTTTGGTGTAAAATTATCTCCAACCCAACACCACATCCTACCATTTTAGTGTAAAACTTTTTTATTTATAAATTGGTCATTCAAATTATAAATAATTTCAAATTTAGTGAGAAACATATATAAATGATGACAATTAAACCCAAATATAATATGTTTATGATAATTTAACCAAAATCTGTTATACATACATTTATTTTATATGATGTTATATTTTTCTTTTCATATTTAATGTTAAATTTAAATGATTTTATAATTAATCAAACTAAAAAAAAGTAGATGAGTTAATTTGTAAATTTTTAAAAAAATAAATTTAGAATATTCTTTTTTTGGTGTAGAAATTGGTGTAATACATTGAAGTAAAACCCAACACCATTTTAGTGTTACACTATTTTAGTGGAAAAAATGGTGTAATACGTTAGAGATGCTCTTAAACTAAAAAGTACACTACAAATGAAAGTTAGTGTTTTTTGCAATCTTTATGTGTAGTATAGTGTTTTTAAGGTTAGTGTTTGTAGTTTTAAATATAGTTAATGCTGTTTTATCCTCTAGTCTTTTACGATAATCCATAATTACAAATGGCATGTAGAAATTTGAGAGCACGAGTCCCAGCGAAGGGCATGCATGCATCCCTATATTTATTTAGTTTTTTGTACACTTTTATTAGTTTCTTGATTTAATGCGATTTTCATCGCACGTGCCTCTCGAATCGTTTCACATTCTCACGACCTTGTTTGTAATTTTTTTAGTCTTTTTGTCAGTTTTAAATTTGGAAGTATTCATTTTGTTAGATTATCGATCGATTAGTTTATTGAGCATGTATTTGTTTGTGTTATTTCGCAATTTTTTTTTCTTGAGAAAACAAATGTATCGAAGTTGGAATCCACGTTGTAACGAGAAGAGTGACGTTTAAGCCTTCCTAGACAACCATTTTATCATTCAATACTATCTTCGTTGGATTTTGTTTTTCTAGAAACCTAGTTAAGATTTTCACTTTTCACAAACCTTAGTTAATTTGAGTAAATTTTTTGAATAGCCTAAGGCAGCAGCAATGCTTTTCTCTTCGAGTAAATTAGTGTCCTTTCGACATTAAGAGATTATCTTTTTGGTTAACTTTAATAATTAAAAACTGTTTACGTATTAAAGGAAAAGAAGGCTACTGATTAGTACTTAACTAGTACATCGAATATCACCGGTTTCTTTGTTGTGTTTTCGGTGGATTTTACACATAAACAAAAGATGTGCAAAAGTTTAGGACTGTCACAATCTCGGCCACCGTTTTTAAATTTGTTGTAAAGACTGTTATCAACATAATTATGATATGTGTTCTTAATTAGTAGATAAAGCATGATTTGATCTAATTATGAGTGTAGTAATTAAGTGATTAGATTGTTCTTACTCGATCGTATTATTTTCCCACTTTATCTGCGTTGGATTAGTGAGTGTGCCTTCCACCTTTGGGTATCTTTATTTTAACTCATGTACTCCCTAATTATTCCATATCATTGTTAATTTTAGCTTTACCATTTTGTTGAAATATTTAGCCAAAATCGAATAGCCTTTAGTAGCCTTTTATGACAGGAAATCATATTCAAGTTTTATTTATCTTTGTCACAAGTTTTTTTTTTGTCTTTTCCAATTAATCTACATGAAATAGTTCCATTTTATGCAATTGTGTACTTCTCTTCACAATTTATACAATTATTCGGAATTCTCCATCTAAATAACTAGCAAAACAAATATTCGTTTTCATGTTTTAGTCAATGTACAAATTGGTAGTTTGTATATTTTTTTTTCAATTCGTTCTCAATTAGAGTGTTATCCATCATACTCTAATCTAATTTTCTTCTAAATACGACACTACTACACCTTTTCGTTTTCTTTCAAACTCTAGGAACAAGAAATGCCTTGTTGGATCCGATCAAGTAGGGCTGGGCAAAAAATCCGTTAAAACCGATTCGATTCGCGATTCGTTTTGATCCGAACCGAAAAATTCGAATATCCGCAAAGTTTCGAAGCAAAGCAAATACTAAAATAGGCGATCCGTCAAATACAAAGCAAATCACAAATAGTGTTTTTAAAAAGATTATTATCCGTTCCGATCCGTATATATATACAAATACATATGCCATTTATATAAAGTAACATGTAAGTCTAATATGTATGATTAAGTTTTATTGTTAACCCATTTATTTTCACTAAATATTTAATTTTTATGATGATTAAATTACAAAAAAATAAAAAAATTAAAAATAATAACGGATCGGATCTGATAATCGCGAATATCTTTAAAAAAAATCGGATATTTGATTTTTCACGGATCGAATCGGATATCCGCGGATAGCAAAAAAAATTCGGATATCCGAATTTCTGGATATCCAAAATTTAACGGATCGGATCGGATCAGAAAATCAAATATCCGTTTAACATGGATCGGATCACGGATACCTGCATTTTTCTGGATATTTGCTTAGTGCCCAGCCCTATGATCAAGGAACGACTTGGACCAAACACGTAATTAATTGGTTGATGCTGACATTTGGTACATATTTAAAAGTTCAAATAAAACATGTGAATATACATATTAAAGAATTAGAAATACTGCATAATTTATTCATTGTTATTTTGAAGATGATATATTATTTTGTATCTCGATTAAACTTAGAGTGTCTCACTTCGTAAGTATATGTATATATAATACTCCCTAAGTTTAATCAAGATACAAAGAAGACGTAGCTGCTATAGTTAACCGAAAAATTCATAAACGTTTTACTTAGTTTTGGTTTTTAGTCAAGTCAAATTTTAACGTGTTGAAGATTTTGTGCAACTATAAATATGTTAGCGTGGACTGTGATTGAGTAGAGTATGTAAGGATAATAGATTTCGGTAATGTGTTTTGAGGTTTCATATTTCCAAATCTTATAAAATTTTGTATGTGTGTTTGCAAGAAAAAAATGAGTCAAGGCTCCTCACAAAACAAAACAGAAACACAATATATTATATTTCCAAATTTCCCAACATTGGGTACTTTTTGAAGTATTGAATAAACCTCAATCAGAGAGTAGCACGTGGCAGAGCAGGAGTGGGAAAACAAGGAAGAGGACCACAACAGATTTGTACTAAGATCTAAAATAGTGAGCAAACTGATAAGCTCTGAGGTGGGTGGGTCCACTAATTCGGACCAAAGACGATCTCTTTGTCCAAAGTCAAACAACATGTCAAACACTCGAATTGAATAAGAGTAAATCTTTGTTTCTTAATTAAACATCATCACGACTCTAATTGCTTATCTCATGCGCTTCATCTCTCGTTAACTACACGCGCCTCCGTCCCGAGCAGTCTCCGTCGCTTGGTGACATGTCGGACCTTATTGATTTGTCAAATAGTATACCGTTCTCTAGTTATCAATCACATAAACCGGTGTATAAAAAAAGTTATCAAAATCTTTTTATTTATTTTTTCATACTATTATAATGAGAAAGACAATAAACATGCAATTATTGCATGTGTCTGGGCGATAGGTGAACAACGAAAGGTCTCTTTACATGCTTCTCATCAAATAACATTAATAAATATGGGTCTATCACTCTTGTGTATCTATATTACTATCAAACTAGAACATACACAATAAATAACTTCATTTTATATTGTTCTAAATAATAAAATCGGTACATATCTCACTCATTAAAATAACACCAAATAAAACAGCCAAGAAAAGTTTCTTATTTAATCTAAATATGTGCATCGTCATCACCATCGTTATCTAAAACATATTTCGTGTTTGCCTTATGTAGTTATGTTAGTTTCGTCCTAGGCCATATAAAAAGGCACACCAATGCGGAAGTGCATGATTTATAATATCGAAAATTTTGCTCTATGTTGAAGTAGGTAAATCAATTTGAACTCCATTACAAAAAATTATCTATGGTTTATGCATAATTTAAACGTAAGATTGAAAAGTACAAAAACAAACTAGTACATCTACATGAATGGAGACAGATGCTACCTCGTTTGTTATATGGTAAACGCGATAAATGCAATGAGCACTCCTTGCATGACTCCACTCTAACAATTTGTTTTTGTTTTGAGCCGTGTATGATACTAAAAAAAGTTGTATTGTAGATTTGATATTGTTTAAGGTTAATCGAGTAACTCTACGCTAAAACATATACATGTACTTGTCGAAAACATCTTCCTCCAAAACGACAATTGGATTAGGAAGATAGCAAATGTACAATTTTTGGATCCACACAAAATCCACCACTAATCCAAGATCACTTGGTTGTGTATTGATCGATGTGTTAACCGTTTTTATCATTTCTATTATATAATCAACAATTTTACTCTACAAAACATTTCATTCGACAACGGTTTTAAAAAGTACAATTTTTTACTTTATCATTTTTACTAATTAAACATTCAACTTTTATTTAGTACTCCATATTCTTTTGCTCAGTCGTATTGTGGCCTATACAGCTGTTTCTTACCACTAAAAACAACTGAAAACTAGAATAGCATGACAGGAATGGTTTTTCTCTTTTATTCATTTAGCAATGGAAACTTATCGTGTACACAAAGCTGTCAGCTAAGCTAAGACATGAAAGAAGTTCACTTTTCTTTCTTGTTTTCATAATACTGTTTACTTCTACAATTTCATTTTTTCCCCTTTAGAGAAACTATAT
The DNA here is from genome assembly GCA_963576765.1 of Draba incana. Taxonomy (NCBI): domain Eukaryota; kingdom Viridiplantae; phylum Streptophyta; class Magnoliopsida; order Brassicales; family Brassicaceae; genus Draba; species Draba incana. The sequence continues at coordinate 1,564,439 of OY755208.1, forward strand.
CAATGTACTAGTATAACTAAAACAAATAAACGAATAACGCAAAAATAATACTAACTCAGGTTGAAACCGACAAAGCAATGAAGTCCAATACCACTTTTTGCTCCATGTTATACTCTTTATACTAAATATCAGTAAAAATTCCCAAAATTAAGTACTCGTTAAAAAATGCAAATTGCAACTTATAAATAAAATGCAAAATCATATAGTTTAGAGAAATAAAAGATAATAATCCTATATATTATTTAAGGAGCATTTTGGGAGCACTTTACTTAGGTGTCATCACCATAATTTTTCTCCTCTTTATTTTTATTTATTTATTTCATTCTCTTATACTCATTACCAAACACATTTATTTCCAAATATACTTATTTTGATTACTATAACTCTAATTGCCAAACACATTTGAATTTTCCTAAACTTGCCAAAATTAAAATATTTTGAAATTTTAAACTTGCCAAAATTAAAATATTTTGAAATTATAGATTTAAATCATAGAATTAAATGTGAACAAATATTTAACATATACAAAAAATTGATTTAAAATAAAATAAAACTATTTATTATCTTTTAAAAATATATGAGTATGTAAAAATATGTTTTTACATGTGTTTTTTTGTTTGACATGTAGATGTTTTTAGTTTTTCAGAAATGCACTTTTCTACAAGTAAAAAACTAATTATCAATGAAATTTGGTTTAATTATTTCACGGATGGAACACATTTGTATGCAAAATAATCGTAAAATTCAAATATATAAATTGGGTCTTAGATTATGTATATTTATTCTTCATAATTTTTTTGTTAACTAAAACTATTGATTTTATGAAATAATCATTTTATCCCGCGTATGACGCGGGTAATTTTCTAGTAGTAATTATAACACGGAGAAATTAATGTGAAGTAGTAAAAAAATAAAGAAAAAACAGTAAGACAGAAGCAATTACCTAGGAAACGCACGTTCACTCTCACACGCTTACTCACACACACACACACACACACACACACACACACACATCTCTCTCTTCTCTTCTCCTTCTTCTACCTCTGCTCTCTCTCTCTCTTTGGCTTCTCTCGTATCTCTCTGTTTACCTTCCTCTTGTTTCTTGCATTCATTAGTTTTTTCACTTCTGTCTCTTTGAATTACTTCTCTCTCTCTCTCTCTCTCTCTCTCTCTCTCTCTCTCTCTCTCTCTCTCTCTCTCTCTTGATGCAAAGAGCTTTAGAATCTCCGCCGTAAATATGGGGTGCATGTTCTCTCACCTCGCCGCAAAATTCGCATTTTTCCCACCATCTCCTCCGACTTACCACCTCACAAAAACCTCCGACGGTAAACTCTCCGCCGTCTCCTCCTCCTCCACCTCTGCTTCCTCCGCCACTTTTCCTTCCGCCGGAGACTCATCTCTCGACGTCATAGTCGTGAAAACACGACGTGGCAACAAAGTCGCAGCTTTTTACCTTAGAAACCCTAACGCAAGACTCACGCTTCTTTATTCACATGGAAATGCAGCAGATTTAGGACAACTATTTGATCTCTTTGTTCAACTCAAAGTCAATCTCCGAGTCAATCTCATGGGGTCTGTTTCTCTCTGTTTCTCAGATTGTTCATACTCACCAAAACGTTGTCGTTTTTGTGTTTAGCAATATCTTATTTCTAATGGCTTAATGGTTTTTCTTTCATCTTGGAAATGTTAATAGCTTTGAATGATTAGGACAGTTTTATCAATAACTATGGTTTAATTAAGCATAATTTTCACTAATTTTTCTCTTTATTTTGTTTTTTTGGTTAAAGGTTCACATGCTTTTTTTCTCATTCAATAGTAGTTTTTCTTCTAAATTTGTTTTTCTTTTTTCTTGAGGAAAGCTAAACGCTTTTGGGAAATGGATTCTTGTCTCGTTGCCCAAAAAGCTCAGATTTGGTGATGTTTCCGACAAATTTTCTTTTTTCCTGTTTATGTGTTAATTTTCCACGGTTTTAGTAAAATGTTTTGGTGTTTTTAATTGTCGGTTTAATATCTTGAATTTGACTCATTGTTAAACCCCAAGATTTCAGTTTCAAAAACTTCTCACCTACCACCATCAATTTTGTTTTATTTACTCTTTCTATAACGTTGAATTCAAATCTGAAGATGGGTAGGTAGTAGTAGTAGTAAAATAATGTGTAACCTTTCAATTCTCATAATCAATATAGGTCAATTTATTATGGTTCATTTATAGTTTCGTTACTTAGAGTTTTGATTTTATTTTTGTCCTTTTTGTTTTTAATTTTCAGGTATGACTATTCCGGATACGGAGCTTCCACTGGTAAGGTGTGTAAATGCGTCTCCTCTATTAAACTAATTGATAGATTTAAGCTCAATACTACATTTTTCGTATAAAATGTAATTTAGGTGGTTGGAATGTTCTGTATCAATCTCTTAGAGCCTAGGAATGTTTAGTTTATGGCAATATTTTCGATATATCGGTTAGAGAATTCTCTTGGTTTTACATTTAACTAATTGTGGTTTATAATTTGTGTTTGCAGCCGAGTGAGTACGATACATATGCTGATATAGAGGCGGTTTACGAGTGTTTGCAGACAGAATATGGGGTCGGGCAAGAAGATTTGATTTTGTATGGTCAATCTGTTGGTAGTGGACCGACGTTGCATCTTGCCTCTAAGCTTCCTCGGCTTAGAGGTGTGGTTCTGCATAGTGGCATTCTCTCTGGTCTTCGAGTTCTATGTCATGTCAAGTTCAAGTTTTGTTGTGATATTTATTCGGTAAATCTCCCTTTCCTTTCTGCTTTTCGGTATGACCTTTAAGGAACTCGAATTCCCGGTTTAGGAAGTGCGAATTGTGAAAGTTCAAATAGCCTATGTAAGTGGCTAATTTGGAAGCTAACCGGCGTAGAAGTAACTATGGCTACTTTTAGAATCTAACCGGTATTGGGTGCTAACACTATGGTTTTGTTTAATCGCAGAATGTAAACAAGATCAAGAAGGTGAAATGTCCGGTTCTTGTAATACATGTACGCGAACTCACATTTTGTTCATATCCTTTTGCCTCGGCGCTATCTAAATCCAATGAATTTTTTTTTATTGATTTTTCACTATCTATGGCTATGCAGGGAACAGAAGATGATGTGGTGAATTGGCTACATGGAAATAGGCTTTGGAAAATGGCGAAAGAACCGTATGAACCGCTTTGGATTAAAGGCGGTGGACATTGCAACCTCGAAATCTATCCAGATTACATTAGACATCTCTACCGGTTTATACAAGATATGGAGAATACAAACACTAAGTCTCGTCTCAAGAAGATTTGGCAAGAAATCCGTCGGCGAGACGAATCCAAAGGATGTTGTAGTTTCAAATTGTGTAGACCGAAATGCCCTCGGTGTCCCAAACCTAATTGCGGTTGCAGTGGCGGTTGTAGTTGCGACGATTGCAGTTGTTGTAAGTGTTCGTGCCTTTCTTTGAAGGGATGTTTCTCTTGTTGTAAGACACCGAGCTGTGTAAGTTGCTGTCCAAAGATCAAATGCTGGACACCGAGCTGTGTAAGTTGCTGTCCAAAGATCAAATGCTGCTGCTTTGGGAAGCCAAAATGTCCGAAATGCGCTTGTTGGAATTGTCTGAAATGCTCCGAGTCGGAGTGTTGTCGGTGTAATTGTGGCTGTGCCGGTTGTTTTAGCTGGCTGTGTTGCTGCGGCGGAGGGAGGAGGAAGGAGGTGGAGAGTAGAGGAACTACGGTGGTTAAGAGTGAAGGATAATATTGGTATTTATTGTATAGATTTTGTTCAAAGATTTGGTAAAAAAACATCTAGGTGGATTCATGGGAAGAGGTTTGAGGCAAAAAAGTTCATATTCATTCTGAGGAAAAAATTTGAAAAATATATGAATCTTGAAATCTTGACCCAAAAAGTTCATAACTGTTTTTACCGTTTTTTTTCTTCTAATTTGTAGTTTTTTCTACGAATTGTATACTAGGTTTGTTTAAGAATTTAAAAAACATTGTATAAAAATTTTGATCAAATTTTTTATTCAGGACTTTTTATACAGAAGGTTCAACATACATTACTTATACAGACTAAAAAATATAAGAAGATTGTGTATCAAACCTCTGTGTAAACACTAACCAAAATCTTATCAATTATAACCATCTATTAGGAGGAGATGCTTATGGTTCCCTATTCCTTTATCGTTAATAGTTTCTTAAAAAAAAAAAAAACTGTTTACCGCTTTGTGTATCATAATCAATATGAAATAATAATGAAATCATCACACAAAAAAAATTTGAAGCAAAGTAACAAATAATGAATCCCACCACAAAAACTAAATAGTTGTCCAATCCTGAAAAAGGTATTAATCCAAGAAAAAAAGAAGAAGCAGAACAGAAACAAGAGCTTAATCAGTAGAGCCTACCAGTACAGTCCAAGGAACCACAATAGCAATTCTTCATCTTGATATTACCATTAGAGTCACATACCGCATCGAGCTTATAATTGTAATCGTACGAGAGTTCTTGAATATTGTCCATTGCAAACAACATAATGTGAGGTATCCTCTTGTCCTCATGGTCGTACAACACTTCTTGCGCGTACAGATTCGGCGAGCAGCTATGGTTTATAAACCTCCCTATGTTCCCTTTCCTTCCCGCGTCTATCGCAAACCCGCTAATCTCATCCACCTTGTCAATAATATCAAACAGATACACGTCTTCTCCTTCTCCGGTCAGTCTTTCGGCTTCTTTCTCCTCCAGAAGCTCTCCTGCGTACTCGCAGATAAAGCTTCCGGAAGGAATCGAAGCTAACGATCTCACTCCCCATCCTTTTGACTCGGTTTTGAATATCTCCAACGGAAACTTGATCCCTCGCTGTGTGACTCGGAGGAAGCAAGAAGGCGGGCATTTGCAATGCGGACCACACTCATACACCACCCGCCTGGGCATAACAATGGCTCCGTCGTGGTTGTACGGTAATTCTCCTTCGTCGCTACGCATGAGCAATTTTTCGATTCGGAGCAGTGGATTTTGCAACCGCAATTTTTTGGAGGAATTCGCTTGCACCAATCCGGATATATCATTTCAACCGTGTAGATAAACGGAGGCAGTTTCTCGTCGTCTAATTCGTTCACAGCGAATATCAGAAACCTTTCTTTCCCTTCAGATAAATCAACATTGTAACGAGCATCCCGCAACTTTGATTTCTTCAGCAATATCCAAGAAAGCTCGGGTTGTCCAGGAATACGCCGCAGTTTAAACTTATAGACGCGCTTACCGTGTGACCCAATTTCGTCCCAATACTCTTCCACGAGATATAATCCATCGTAAACATAATTTTTCGCCTCGTCCGACGAAGATGTCTTTTTCTTTCCTCTTTTGACGTCAGACTTCTTTTTCTGGCCTCTTATGACCCGTACGGGGTTCTTCTTGTCTATACTGTTAACCAACGCGAGATTTCCCCTTACAAGCTCTTGGTCTTTAGGTTCACGGTATTGTTGTCCCTTCTTTGTTCCTTTCATCACATTCCCGCCTTGACCCGTGTAGATCACGATATCTGAGTTATCGACGTCGTCATCATAACACCCTGAAGATACGATACTCGTAGCAAGTAGTGTATTATCATTCTTGTCTTTCTTATAGTCAATGCCACCTTGAGGTTGTCTATGTATGCCAACAATGTTCAGCTCCATTCTAAACTGAAACTCATCTCCAACCTCTACACCAGGGATATTTCCTATAACTGGAATATCGGTTTTACTATATAGGCCTTTACTCTTGAGATACTCCGAAGCCTTGTAATCGACTCTGAATTTGCCACCTTTTTTTCTACTAGGCCTTGCTTCTTCGTCCCGCAAAATCTTTCTACAAGTACCAGAGAAAAGACGAAGAGTCTTCTTAACATTGAACCGAGCACTATCCTTAGTACCCGAAGGCTTTTGAGCTAAGCTCTCTTTATCTTCGGTATCCTTTTTGCTATTCTTCCTCCTAGATCCTTCAACATACTCTCCGTTCATCTTCTTTGAAAGCGAAGGCATTGCAACCCTTTTCCTTGTAATTCTTCTACTTTGACCGCCTTGATTTGTTCTCGGTCTGAGCCGAGAGGAAACCGATCCACACTTAGTTGGAGACTCACTCACCGCTGCAACCTTAAGGCGCTTATAGACTTCTGCCGCTCCATAGGGTTAGCAGTGGTATAATTACCATTCCGCAAAGCTGTTGCTGCTAGTTGCTCCTCAGAAGAAGCATTATCATTGCGCAACGAACTGAGATTTGGTGACTCTCTATGTAACATGTTATCCATTCCTACTCATGTAATAAAGAAGAAATGACTGATATGAAATAAATACAAAACTTTAACCACTCTATTAGTTGCAACAAGCATATATTGATTAATGCCACTAAAAAAGTTCACAATCTGATGGTCTAAGTTGATTAACACTTAAATGAACAAATGAATGCAGGGTTTCAAATCGTAAATAGAGAAAATTCATAGTGTTGTTACAGCAAACTCGTTATAAGAACGAATCAAAACTCATTATTTTTTTTTGAATTGAATGTCAAATTTATTCAAACAAAAAAACATTTTTACATCAAATGCATCATTGTGTTGAAATGTTTAATGAAACTAGTTTTACAAAATTAAAACCATCATTTTGAAGCAAACCATGCTTCCATTGCACTTTCGTACCGCTTGTCACCCATAACTCGTATTGTTGACAATCTATTCCGAACTTGTTTATCGATGAATGTGATTAAGTTCGACGCTGGTTTGGGAGTTTCTCCGTGTCTCCTATCATTTCTTTCTCTCCAAATTGTATGTAGCGCGGTTTGGAACGTATACCGTATCAAGAATTGAGTGATGCGATCTTGAGAATCGTCCACTAGAAGCTCCACAATCTGATCCCAATCCGTTGTGTAGTGTGGCGTGAGAAGTTTATGTATTAAACTCTTCCATATTTCCGTTGAAAACCGACAAGCAAAATAAAGATGATTCCGGGTCTCAAAACTCATTATTAATGCATGAAAAATCAATTTTGCGTCGATCAACAAAAAGAGAATCGGATCTTACCGGAAATATCTCCGAATGAAACAAATGGCGGAGGAGATTTTGAGTAGCCTGCTCAAACTGTTGTTAGCTGCAAAACAAAACATATCGATTAATTTTTTTTTTTTCAAGGATCAAATTCTAAAAGCACTTCACTGAAATTTTAAACTCCATTGGATTATCAATGGTCGCGATTTGTTCTAATGAAATGATTGGTGCATTCAAAACTCTTACCACACCAATTTTGGTTTCACCTATGGAGTCGATAAGAGCCAATTGTCATTTCAGATTCTATTTATACAAGTTCAGTAAGACAAATTGATATCGTGGGATAAGGGTTTTTTTTAGTGAATTTTGATTTTTTGGAAATAATCTTTGAGAATATCCTAAATTACCAGATTTTCGGTAATACTTGTTAATTCAGAAAATCATTTTAAATATCAGATTTTTTTTTGATCGAAAAATTACTTGAAATTAAACCAGAGTTGTACCGGCAAAAATCGGTGAATAACCTAGACCGAATTTAGCCAGACCATCAAAGACATGATCAAAATCTCTCAAGATCTAGATTTTGTTTCCTTTGTGTTTATTCCTAGAATAAAAATCAGAGTTGTTCTAGAGAATATCTACTAAACAAAAGGAAAGAAAAGAAAATACAGTAACGTGGTGAGTACAAGTGAGATTATAGTTACCTACTCTTTAAAAAATAAAATGTAGAGACTGTAAAAAATTAATTTGGTTAGTAGAGACTGTAAAAGATTTATTCCATAATATTATAGCATCCCTAATATTATGGTTTAAATATTTTTTAGTTTCACTTATTTTGTAAAGCTTTAGGTTAAAAAATTATGTTAACGTTTAAACTAAATTCAATGTTTTATTTATTATTAAAATACCCATTACATTATTATTTTTCTTCTATAAATATATTTTGACCTCATGTTTTTAAAAAATATATGTATATTGTATCCTGCTAATTTTGTTAATTTACGGTGCCTTGTTTTTTTTTGATCGAAATTTACTGTGCCTTGTTTAATATTCATTGTGTTTCATTTTAAATGGTGTTTTAAGTTAATAATGCACACATAATAAAAAAAATGCAAAATATTAATTATTCATAACAATTTTTTTTGATGTAATAAAAATTATATGAATTGTTGACCCAAAGAAAAAAAAAAGACATGTACAAAATTGTTATTGTAGGTTTTTTTTTTAATAACTAGGAGGAGTTAGGGCCTGAGCTTTAATCCTTCACACCGTCCGGAACCAGCATTTACTAATATTTTATAACATGACGTAAAACATCATTTCGATCGGAATGCAAACTAGGAGTGCAACTAAAACCCCTCTCTGCGCTTAACCACTTCTCCACGTCATCCGGTGGTATTAACGAATGAGTTAGAGAATGATTTTATTCTTTTTATAGGATCGATATAATTGGTGTTGTGTGGTGTGTGTGTATTTTTTTAATAACTAATGTTGTGTTTCTTAGAAGATTAATGTTGTTGGAACGACGTTTTAGGAAACACATTATATTTGTGTATGTCCACCACATACACACTATATATGACGCATTGTGTTATCAATTATAAAAACGGTGATAATTACTGACATCGAAAATGGTAAATTGGTAACAGTCTATCGTGATGCACTGTCTATCGTAAATTTTTATGATACGAATACCATGTCGGTAGTGGTGTCCTGCAACTGTGGGATAGTTCGTGTTTCAATGTGTTGCAAATATTTAGATTGGATCGTATAAAATTAAAGTATCATTTAACATACAAAGAAAAACTATGTTTTCATATGTAACATGAGATATTTCTTGTGCCATAGCATATAGGATATTTTTTTAAAGATTCATAGATTTTGAAATTTACAGACACATTATGTTAAGTTTCCTAGGCATCCAACTCAAAACCAATTGGTTGAGAGGCCCAAGTCCCTTATATATTAGCTCAAATTTATTCCCACTTTCGATGTGGGACAATATTCTTCAAATTTATTGAACGTTTCTACCATGCATATTAAACGTTATAGAAAGAAAAAATCATATTGAAAATTAGAATGTTTGATCCTCTATGTGTTGTCCACTGTCATTTTTTGGTGTAAATAGTAATAGAATGGTTAGTCTTTTGACTCGACTAGAAGACCCATTAGTGGACTAAGCTCTAAGATTGTTCTCTTAGGTCCATCTTTTGTGTGTTGTAATTCACATCTTGTATATGGTCACCATGAAGAAGTTTAATATATGGAAAGTTCAGATGAAAAAAAAAAGAAAGAAAAAATCATATTGTCACGTTACTGTTAAAATCATATTAAATGGTCCACCAATGCAATTTACCATGATAATTACAAGGTCCACCAACTCATTCGTACTTGCGGGAACTACGACCAAAGCTCTCGACTAGTTAGGGTTAGGAGGTCAAATAGACATGTACAAAATTGTTATAGTAGGTTTTTTTTTTAATAACTAGGAGGAGTTAGGGCCTGAGCTTTAATCCTTCACACCGTCCGGAACAGCATTTACTAATATTTTATAACATGACGTAAAACATCATTTCCATCGGAATGCAAACTAGGAGTGCAACTAAAACGACTCTCTGCGCTTAACCACTTCTCCACGTCATCCGGTGGTATTAACGAATGAGTTAGAGAATGATTTTATTCTTTTTATAGGATCGATATAATTGGTGTTGTGTGGTGTGTGTGTGTATTTTTTTAATAACTAATGTCGTGTTTCTTAGAAGATTAATGTTGTTGGAACGACGTTTTAGGAAACACATTATATTTGTGTATGTCCACCACATACACACTATATATGACGCATTGTGTTATCAATTATAAAAACGGTGATAATTACTGACATCGAAAATGGTAAATTGGTAACAGTCTATCGTGATGCACTGTCTATCGTAAATTTTTATGATACGAATACCATGCCGGTAGTGGTGTCCTGCAACTGTGGGATAGTTCGTGTTTCAATGTGTTGCAAATATTTAGATTGGATCGTATAAAATTAAAGTATCATTTAACATACAAAGAAAAACTATATATGTTTTCATATGTAACATGAGATATTTCTTGTGCCATAGCATATAGGATATTTTTTTAAAGATTCATAGATTTTGAAATTTACACACATTATGTTAAGTTTCCTAGGCATCCAATTCAAAACCAATTGGCAATGAGTTGAGAGGCCCAAGTCCCTTATATATTAGCTCAAATTTATTCCCACTTCCGATGTTGGACAATATTCTTCACCCCCCCCCCCCCCCCCCCCCCCCCCACCCCGTCTAGCCATTAATCTCGACAATATCCATGTCTTGGATTAGTTTCGGGTAAGATGAAGGCCCGTCTAGCCATTAATCTCGACAATATCCATGTTTTGGATTAGTCTCTTTTGGACCGGATCGATTTCGGTTCGGGTGGGGGAGCGTGTGTTCAGGCTCTGATAGGCATCCAACTCAAAACCAATTGGCAATGAGTGGAGAAGCCCAAATCCTTTATATATTAGCTCAAATTTATTCCCACTTCCGATGTGGGACAATATTCTTCACACATTATATTGATATGGATATACAAGTATACATACTCCAACGGATGCTTACTAATTTGATATATTTACATGCCGTGATAGAATTGCACAAATTTGATATTGTTAATGAATGGTTTATAGGTTGGGTTGTTGGATACATCTCGAGAAAAGTTCATGCAAATGGCACTTCACCTTTGCCATTTGCAATATAGTTTTTTTTAACTAACAATTCAAAATGAATAGGTAAGCCTTATCCATAGAACGTTTTGGACCATATTTCGTGCAAGTTTAGTTATTTTATTTACCTTACCTTGGTCGACATGGCCCATCAAAGACTAAATTGAAAAGGTATTACCATGGAAATATTATTATTCATTTTTGAAATATTGTTACATTGTTATGTCTCACGAGTTATGATAAATATATTTTTACGCTAAAGCGATAAAATTTAATCGTGTTTTGTAAAATTGCTAAAAAACAAGTAATGGTTTTGATAAGTATGCAAAACTTGACTCGTTAAATGTTCTAACTACATACGGGTTATAACTTAAAAGTCAAACCTAACATATATCCCTTTCAAGAATGAGTGTCAATTGTAAGATGAAAAAATCATTGCAAAAATGTTAGTACTTAGTAGTATACCCGAAGGACAATCATAAACTATATCAGAGAGGAATTAGCATAAACTAAATATGTGGTCAACTACTGAATACATCATAAACTCGAGGGTCAAGAATTTAATTCAAGACGTTAGGTTATATAGCTTTGTTTGTTCTCAAATGTTTATGCATTCTTCTTCAAAGGGGTTCTAATATGTGATTACTCCGATTTTAATTAGTAGATGTATTCATTGTATCATATTCATAACTACTAATGTAAAGTTATTTTCTCCATATTTTCTCGAAAATATATGATATGTAATAAATTTAATTTAAAGAAAAAAAAATCTACAAGTTGAGTAAAAATCTATAAATTGTGTTTGACAAAAAAAGATATTTTATATTTATTTTATCTCAAAATTTATACTCCCTTTATTTTAATTTTCAATGTCATATTAATTTTTTTTTCTATAAATGCCTTCTTAAACTTTTAATGTTAATTTTATCATACATGCTCCCTCCGTAGGGCTGTCAATTGGACAGTTTGTCCATGGACAAACTCCGGTCCGTATCGTTTGGACTGGACATGGACGCGTCCAAATATGAAGCGATCCAAATTGGACGAGTTCAAATTAGTCCATAGTCAAATTTGGACTAGATTTTATGGACAATAGACATGTCCAAAGACAAAATTAGTTAGGATTTACCTTATTTTGTGAGTTTTAAAAATTATATCTATTTTGTAAAAAATAAACTTAAAATCTATTAAAAAAACATGAAACATGAAAAAATGTTTGTAATCTATACCATAATATTTTCCGGCCAAAAAATTCAAGACCGTAAATTTTTTTTGTCAAAAAACCCGAGAATGTAAAGAATTCTTGTCAAAAATCTCGAGACCGTAAAATTTTCCCGCCAAAAATTTCGAGACCGTAAATTTTCCCTCCAAAAATCTCGAGACCGTAAAATTTTTCCGCCAAAAATCCCGAGACCGTAAAATTTTTCCGTCAAAAATTCCGAGACCGTAAAATTTTCCTGCCAAAAATCTCGAGACCGTAAAATTATCCTGCCAAAAATCTCGAGACCGTAAAATTTTCCTGCCAAAAATCTCGAGACCGTAAAATTTTTCCGCCAAAAATCCTGGGACCGTAAAATTTTTCCGCCTAAAATCCCGAGATTGTAAAATTTTCCCGCCAAAAATCTCGAGACCGTAAAATTTTCCCGCCAAAAATCCCGGGACCGTAAAATTTTCCCGCCAAAAATCCCGGGACCGTAAAATTTTCCCGCCAGAAAACGTTATTCCTAAAAATTTGCCCCCAAAATACTCGAGACCGTAAATAAACGCCGTTCCGTAAAAAGATCCCGCCAAAAACATCATTCCGTAAAAACTCATGTCATAAAAAAAAAATTTCTAAAATTGCTACATAACTAAATTTAGACCATTTGATCAAGTTAGCATTTGTCCAGTCCAACAGACATGTTGGACTGTCCAATTTATCGCAAACATATTTGGATTTGGACATATTTGGACTTGGACATATTCGGACTCGGACATATTTGGACGCAAAAAAAAAAAGTCCATATGGACTTGTCCGTTGGACTTGGACATGTCCAATTGACAGCCCTAGACCCTCCGTTTGTTTATAATTGATGTTTTAGGATTTATTTTTTGTTTACAAATAAGTGATGTTTTCGCTTTCTAATGTACCATTAATTGATTTTTTGTGTTTTTGACTCTTTAAATTCTGCAGATTGAATTTTTATTGATTGAAATGTATTGGATAAATAAAAAGTGTTTTATTTTAAAAAACAAGGTAAATTTAATGATTTCTTAATATGTGTGTAGAAGCCTAAAACATTAATTATAAACAAATGGAGGTAGTATCTAATTTTCTCCTAGTCAAAAGTAATTACAAAAATATCTCCATTTCCAAAAATGATTCGTGTAAAACATGTGACAGTACAAGAACGTGTATATCCACTCGTGTGCCAGTACAATCCAAAAATGATTTAATTGTTAAAAAGTGCAATGAAATCAATATTTGATTTAATTAGAAATTGCCATTAAGTCAGTTTCCATTTTTGGTCATAAATTAACAGTTCCCAAATACCGAAAATATCCTTTATAATTACTCAAATTTCCCATTCCCACCAACCGTGTACTTTTTTTTTTTTTTGTCCGTGTACACTTCTTTACTTGCTTGCAGAGCATTAATAGCTGTTCAACACATTTTAATTAATTTGTAATAAATAATAAATGCGTAATGTTAAAGTTAATATCTGCGATTAAGGAAACAAAATCTCATCTCTCTCACCATTTGTTGACCATTTAAGATGATTTTGTAGAAAACCTCAAATCTCCAATAAAAATAAAACAAAAACTTAAACACAGGATTATATAAATTAATAAAAAACCATTAAGAAAAATTCTCTGCTAGTTCTGGGTTTAGGAAAAAAATTATACATTTTTAACATATTTTTTTCATGTTTCGTGAAATTTTTTCAGAATTATACGTTCATAATAAAATGAAAAAGAGATAAGGAGTAAGAAAATTCTGAAAAATCTCTTCACTGATTCTGATTTTGTCCAAAAAAGGTAAGCTTTTCGCTGTCTGAATTTAATTCAAAATATCTCAATCTCCAATTAATTTCTCAAAAAAAAAAAAAAAAAAAATCGAGAATTGATTTTCTTCTTAATCTGAGAAACATTTTTTTCACTCTGTACCGTTATTTTTCTTCCTTGTTCTCCAGTTTCCGGCGACGGAGAAAAATAATATTTTCTGTATTTTTATTACAAGAACATGGCAATGGCCGGAGAATCTTCTAAAAACCTGCCCAAAATCAGCCACGTGTCGAATTCAACAATCGGAAGCGATTTCGCATACCCGAGAATGTCGAATTCAACAATCGGAAGCGATTTCGGATTCAGAAGCAGCGATTTCCGAGGAAGCAGCTCCGAATACTCCACTTACTTTGTCCATATCCCTGTGACGCCGGACAATAATCCGTTACAAATGGTTAGAGACTCTGTTTCTTCTTCCAAAGACGACGAATCTGTTCTCACCGATCTCAGAATCACTCAACGAGAACATAAACCCAAAACCGAAGACAAAGAAGAAGAAGAAGATGATGAAACCAAAGACGAAGAAGAAGAAGAAAGAGATGCCTTGCTTTCCAAGATATCTGATCCCTTGACTCGTATCGTCAAAATCTCTCCGATCATCATCGCTCTTTATCGGTTTGTTTCTCTCTCTAAAATCTCATAAAAACATATTTATACGTTTCCTTTTTAAGTGCCACTCGAACCAGCGACCTCTAGGTTTTGTCTGAGTAACTCGTAAAAACATGATTTTTAAGGATGTTTCTTGATTTAATGGTTCTGTTTTGGTTGTTGTTGATGCAGAATTTTGATAGTTGTTAGAATTGTATCTCTTGGTTTTTTTCTTCTATGGAGAATCAGAAACCCAAACGAGAGAGCAATTTGGTTATGGCTACTCTCTACAATCTGTGAGATCTGGTTTGGTTTCTCTTGGTTAATAGATCAAATCCCTAAGCTTTTTCCGGTTAATCACGCAACCGATACCGATGCTTTAAAGGCCAAGTTCGAACTTGAAAACCCGAATAACCCGAAAGGGAAATCGGATCTTCCTGGTATTGATGTGTTTGTTTCAACAGCTGATGCAGAGAAAGAGCCTCCTTTAGTTACCGCAAACACCATTCTTTCGATTTTAGCGGTCGATTATCCGGTGCAGAAGATCTCTTGCTATCTTTCGGACGATGGTGGATCGCTTTTAACGTTTGAAGCGATGGCGGAAGCGGCTAGCTTTGCGAAAATATGGGTTCCGTTTTGCAGGAAACATAATATTGAGCCGCGGAATCCGGAGAGTTATTTCGGTATGAAAAAGGATCCTTATAAAGGTAAAGTGAGGCATGATTTCGTTAGAGACCGAAGGTATGTGAAACGGGGTTACGAGGAGTTTAAGGTTCGGGTTAACGCCTTGTCTCACTCGATTAGAGTGCGGTCCGATGCGTTTAATAGCACAGAAGAGATGAAATCTTTGAAGAAATATAAGAAATGGAAATTGGAAGATGTAGAGGAACATGTTGAGGAACGAGGGCCTAGTATAGTAGCTCCTAAAGCTACATGGATGAGCAACGGAATGTATTGGCCCGGTACTTGGATTGTACCTTGTACGCACCATTTGAGAGGCGATCACGCAAGTATTATTCAGGTAACGAAGAAAAAGGGCGGTTTGATTGCTAATTTGGTTCGATATTGTGTTTGTTTTTGAGCTGAGAGAATGATTGTTTTGGTTTTGTAGGTATTGCTTGATCCTCCTGAAGATTCACCGGATGAACCGGTTAAAGAGCCAGTCAAAGAGCCGGTTAAAGAGAGATTAGTCGACGGGCACCCGCTGGATTTTGATGGAGTTGACATTCGTTTACCGATGCTTGTTTACGTGAGCCGCGAGAAACGGCCTGGTTATGACCATAACAAGAAAGCAGGAGCTATGAACGCTTTGGTCAGAGCCTCGGCGATAATGTCTAATGGACCGTTCATTTTGAATTTGGACTGTGACCATTATGTCTACAACTCTAAAGCCTTTAGAAATGGGATCTGTTTCATGATGGACGGCGACCGCGTTAGCTATGTTCAGTTTCCGCAGCGGTTTGAAGGAATCGATCCGTCTGACCGGTATGCTAACAGGAATACGGTTTTCTTCGACGTTAATCTTCGGGCTTTAGATGGGATCCAAGGTCCGATGTATGTCGGGACCGGATGTCTCTTCCGCCGAACTGCGCTTTACGGTTTTAACCCGCCGGATGCTTTGGTAGACAAGGAACCGTCTGGTTGCTGCAGCTGGTGTTTGCCACGGATGAAGAAACGTAATCGCGCCACCGTAGCTTCTGAACCGGAGTACTACATTGACGACGAGGACGAAGATCGGATTGATTTTGCTCTAATTCCGAAGCAATTCGGTAGCTCGAGTTTGTTAGTGAACTCGGTAAAGGTCGCAGAGTTCCAAGGTAGGCCATTGGACACGGAACACTCTAGGGGACGCGGACGTGGACGCCCTTCCGGGTTGCTAACCGTACCCCGCGAACCGCTGGATTACGCGACGGTTAGCGAGGCGGTTAACGTGATCTCGTGCTGGTACGAGGACAAAACAGAATGGGGAGCCAACGTCGGATGGATCTACGGATCGGTAACGGAAGATGTAGTGACCGGTTTCCGAATGCACGAAAAAGGATGGAGATCTTTCTACTGCGTAATGGAACCAGATGCGTTCCGCGGATCCGCACCGATCAATCTAACCGATAGACTCCATCAGGTTCTCCGATGGGCAACGGGTTCGGTCGAGATCTTCTTCTCGCGAAACAACGCCATTTTCGCCGGTCCAAGGCTCAAATTCCTTCAAAGAATAGCTTACCTCAACGTCGGTATCTATCCATTCACCAGCATTTTCATACTAACCTACTGTTTCCTACCGCCGTTATCGCTCTTCTCGGGGCAATTCGTTGTTTATCCACTCAAAGGATCATTCCTCATTTACCTTTTGATCCTCTCATTGTCACTTTGCGGTTTAGCGGTTCTTGAAGTGAAATGGTCAGGAATCACTTTAGAAGAATGGTGGAGAAACGAACAGTTTTGGTTAATCGGCGGCACAAGCGCGCATTTAGTAGCGGTTCTTCAAGGGATACTCAAAGTTATCGCCGGAATCGAAATCTCTTTCACATTGACTTCGAAATCGTCTGGGGGAGATAACGACGAAGAAGACGATTTCGCCGATCTTTATCTGTTTAAATGGACGGCTCTGATGATTCCTCCGTTAACGATCATAATTTTGAACATCGTAGCGATTCTTTTCGCGTTTTGTAGGACGGTTTTCAGCGCGAATCCGCAATGGACTAATTTGGTTGGAGGAACGTTCTTTGCGGTTTGGGTTTTGGTTCATATGTATCCGTTTGCGAAAGGTTTGATGGGAAGGACGGGAAGAACTCCGACGATTGTTTATGTTTGGTCAGGACTTATCGCGATTTGCTTCTCGCTTCTCTACGTTACGATCAAGAATTCGCAGATTAATGGAGGAGTGTTTCAGATGACGTGAGGTAGAAGCAATCTCATTGGAGAATGCATTGTGTATATATGTTCTTCTTTAAAAAAAGTATTTGGGGGGTCAGAAACAGAGTTGTTGGTGATGTAAGAACAGAGCATTCAGTCCCTTTTTTTAACAGAATTCCCATTGTTTTTAAGTTTTTGTTTTTGGTTTTATTGGTTAAGTGGTTAATTTATTGATAGTGATTGACTGACTACATAGTCATGAAATGAAGAAGCCATCCAAATACATCATCCAGGTTTTATTTTGTTTAGTAGCTAAAGCAGGTTAGTAGTTAAGCAAAAATCAAAATCAAAATTACTTTTGAGTTTTGACTATCATTTGATGATCCTCCAAATTTGTGTCCTTAGAAATACTCCATATGTTTAATATTAGTTGATGTTTAAAGTTTTTGCACATAAATTAAGATTTTATTTAATTTTCTATATATTTTGTTAGGCTAATTTTTTTTAATGCATTTTGTCAATTCGACTAATTTCGCACAAATTCATGTTCGGTTTGGTATAAAATTCTATACAATAAAAATTGGGATAATTCTATTTTTTTTCTCATATCTTTAACTCTTTTTAATTTCTTTTTTTTTACTCACCAACGAATTAATTAATAAACAAATCTTTTCATAAAAGTTTTCTTTCGTCGGGATCACTCTCAATCTCCGGCCTTTGTTGCCGGCGATTCTTCCGCCGTCCACGAGCCTCCGTTCCACCGAATTTCAACCTTCCCGTTTCCTTAAACCTATCTTTCTCCGCCGGAACAATCACACATTCCGGCAACGAAGACGGATACCTAACCGTGTCATAACAATAAGAATAGTACATAAACCGTTGTCGGAATTTTCTCATCGCAGCTCGTTGTCGGGAATTGATGGTTGAGTAATCTTGAGATTCGAGAAACTCGACGGAATCAGAGCAATCGGCGGAGAGTTCTTGGATCGGATCGACGGAGCAACCGTCAAGAGAAAATGATTTGAATTCTGCGGTGAAAGGGGCAAATTTGTAATTTGCTTTGTATTTACCGCCAGAAGTTGCCCAATCGGAAGCATCCCAAATGGTTGCGTAAAGAGCCATTGGCTTCGCTGGATAATCGGCTCCCATTGCATCACTTCTTATCACTTCTCTAATTGGAACATCATCTACCCAAAATCTGAAAAAAAGAATTATAAAAGGTAAAGTTTGTTAATTATCAACCAAAAATGCTAATTTACTAATTGTTAATGAAGAAAATTATCAGAAAGGATCATACATTTAGCTAAGAATGAAAGTTTCATTGTTTAAATTATGATTGTATTTTAGGTTGTTTCACACGTATTAAGAAAAAATACTAATTTTTTTGTTACATTAAGAAAATATTAATCCTAATACGACAACTATTTTGAAATAAAGGAAGTACTAACATGCTATTTTATTCTAACCATGATATTTCTGGTTGTGAAAAAGCATATTTTTATATGTTCATCGTCATTTCTGGTTAATTACCCAAATATACAAAACCAAAAAATGGTCGATATGAAAATCAGATGATCAAATATTAGTTAATGTTTTTAGCTATGACTAAGCTCTATTAATTTCAAAAACAAGATCAATAGAAAAGTCAAAACTTATTCAACAATTAATTCATCATTAAATTATAACGCGTGACAACTGAGTTCCTACTACGCGTCAAAAAGTTCATTAAACGCTTAAGCTAATCCTATATATATATTAATTGAGGAGACACTAAAACCTCAAAATCTTAGGTGTCACTCATTGAGACCTTTATGAGACATTCTAACTTTAAAAATCATATGTGTCATGCTAAGAGTCATTCTAACTTAAAAAATTTTATGTGTCATGCTAAGAGTGTTTTAAGGGCTAATTATCATCCTATTAAAAATTTAAAATAATAACACATTTTTAAATTTATCAACATTACGAAACATTCTTAAAATTTCCTAAAATTTTGCATTAATTTAAAATAAAATTCCGAAATAAACATTTATATATATAATTTTCCTTTTTTTTTAAAACCTAAAATGAGACTATCATCACCACTTCCCTATATATAAGCTAACAAACACAAAAACACATATCTAAAAACTACCATCTACAAAAAACAAAGATTTTTTTTCCAGGAGGAGAATCTTTAATACATTTTTTTTCTTGTTTTTGATTTAAAACGTAAGACTTATTATTAAGACACTCAAAATTCGAAAATCAATCGAATGATTTTTGTAGTGGACATGGTTATTTATCTAATATTTTTGGTATTTATGATTCAAAACAATATATTTTTACTATAAAATAAATTGAAATTTATATTCCCACACATGGTGTGGGTCAAAATCTAGTACCGAATTAATTGTCTTGACAAAACTGACTCTCTTTCGATTTTGCTTTTTAAATTAATTTTATTTCGAAAGGTAGGTTAAAAAATTAAAACATTCTTATTCTTTCATGAAACCTCCGATGGTCCTACCTAACAGATATCTACAGACCGGGTTTGGTCAACGCTATTGAAAGTTAAACCGAAACTAAACCGGAAAATTTAAGAAATATCTTACATGATTTTGTGAGGAGTCCAGAGAATGCTGTATCGATGAAACTCTTTAGAAGGATCGAACCAGAGACGATATCTTTCTTCACGACCTCTATGTGTACTTCCATTTCCGTACAGATTTGTCTGAAATCTCCATGGCTTTCCTTTTATGTTCCCAAGAAACTCTATGTCTAATTCGTCGTGTGTTTTCTCAAACACATCTCCGTTAGATGTCTACAAAAATCAAAAAAAAAAAAATGTAACTATTTTATCTTGGGAAAAATTATTGACTATTTTGTAGGCAACCAAGGAGGAAAAATTTGTGTCATGGGTTTTTCGACTATTTTTCAATGACAATTTTATCGGTAATAATAATTCTTAACCAAGAAAAAAATAGAAACAATCATGCAAGATAGATTTCTTGATAAAAGATAAATTAGAAAAACAAAAACAATTTTTTGGTAATCAAATATAATTATTGCTGGAGACTTACATAAAAGGCGACAACCACACCGGCGGTGTAATCGGCAGGAAGCTTGATCATGGAGCTGTAAAATCCATGTTGATACATATTCGATGATATAAATCCCGAACCTATAAATAATATGATTACAAAAAAAAGAGAGTTATGTTTACGAAAAATTTGAATATGTTGTAAGCAAATTAAAGTTGCTATTTACAAAATAAATGTTTTGAGATGATCATCATGTTTAAGAGATCTCGGGGATTATGAGATCAAATTGAATATATTTATTTATAGTTATTAGGAAAGTTAATATTTGTATATAAGGTATATTTTATATTAACTTTCCTATAATAGTTTGAGATGATCTTGATTATCATCATCATCATCATCATTAGAAAAATGCAGAGACAAATTAAGAAAAACAAGAACCATATATGTGTGTATGTATAGGTGTATATACCGGTATATCGATCGAGGAGGAGACGAACGGAGAGATCATCAGGAGAACGAACGAGATTCGAATCACCAAAAAGGGGAGAAAGAGATTCTTCGAAGCTTAAGCTATTCAGATTCGTGAAAGCTAATGATGATTTGAAACCGAAACTTATCAAGAAGATGAAGAAAATGAAATTATACGTTGATGATGATTTCTTCATTTTCTTTTTCCTTTCTAGGAAGAGAAAAAAAAAAGATTTATGATTTGCGTATAAAATAAATATTAATTACGTTTATCTTTTGACATAAGAAGTTTTTTTTGTTTGGTTCTTTTGGTAGGAGAAAATTGCTTTTTGGCTTCCACGCTCGTGGTGTTTATATAACGGAGAGTTTTTTCTCATTTGTCTTTGATTCTTTTATTTGTATTGCCGAATCTACCCTTTTGTAGTGTTTATCTGTTTATTGTATACATTAATGAGTTTTTTATTTGTATTGCCGAATCTACCCTTTGACAAGAGATGTTTTTCAAAAAAGTTGGTACTGTTGGAGGAATCAATTTCAAAAAAAGAAGATAATGATGTTGGAATTAAAAGTCAGTTTGATTCATATGGTTAGATTTTTTATATTTGAAAGTATCGATATCGATCAAGACCGACTAGAATTGTACATAGCTGATATTCAAATTTTAGAAGAATCAAACTGGATTAAATCAAACCGACAACTTTTTAAACTACTGAAAACTTAAGTAAGTTATTGATGGATATGAAAGTCAATTTTTTTTAATATGGTTTGATTTTTCATATATCTAAAAGTATCGATCAACACTGATTATAGTTGTTATAAAATGATATTCAAATCTTTCGAAGCTTGAAAGATTATTTCGTCAAAGTATGTTTTCATTTTATTGACCATTCATTGTGATTTTAACATATTGTATATTAGACCATGCTGTTGACAAAAAAAAAAGAGTATATTAGACCATGCATTCGTTGTGTTTTTACCTAAAATGTTAGCATTTTATAGAAAACGATTAATGATGATGTAATAAAAAAACACCCATATTTAACGCATTCTAAATAATTACAAAATTGAAATCGTGTTTTGCTTTTCGTGTGCATTTGGCCATATAACTCTTTTTAATTTTCCTTTTTCAATTCAGTATAAATCAACGAGTTTTTTTTTTTTTTTTTGCTGTTCTTATCCAATTAGAGTAAAATAGCAAATGAAACATATAGTTGGCATACTCCTATGTATGGTTATGTATATATACAAGGGTAGATTTGTCATTTTGATGATGAAAAGCCAAAATTAGTAAAAATGACAACTAAGCATGAAATGGACACCAAAGAGTCTTTATCTGTATACCCATGCAGATTGTATATGTAATCACCAATCATCCTCATCATTTAAATATATAAATACATATTACGTGTAGGTGTCATATTAGGTGGTTACACTAATCAATACTTTAATTTAATAAAAAGTTGTTTGACAAAAGAAATTAATAAAAAAGAAAATTACTCAAATGACTTCCAAAAGTTCTCTAATTACTCAAATGACTCTCATAAGATGGGGAAGTATGAAAGGTCTTTTAAACCTTGAAGGAATTTTGTAATTACAGCAATGCCATTAAAAAAAAAAAATTTAGGGTTTTAAAAAATATACAAAACCGCGACTTCTCTCTTCTCTTCTCTCTTCTCTTCGAAACGGCGACTTCTCCGGCGATCTTCCTCGTCTTCTCCGGCGATCTTCCTCGTCTTCTCCGGCGACTCCAACGGTAAGTTTTCGGATTCTCTTAACTTCTCTTTTCTTCCTTTCTCTTTTCTTCTTTTCATATATAGATATAAATCAATTTCCGGGTTTCCGGATTTGTTCGTATTCGATTTCCGAGTTTGTTCGTGTTCGATTTCTGGGTTTGTTCTTGTTCTTGTGCACTTTTAGAAAGTTTCGGTGCATTCTACAACATGTAATTGACAATTTCGGTTTCTTTTCGGTGGTAGAGAGAGTTTTGTAAAAATCTTTGATGGTAGATTTATTTTTCTTTGATGGTAGATTTATTTTGCTTTGATGATAGATTTGTTCTTGTTCGATTTCCGGGTTTGTTCTTGTTCTTGTGCACTTTTAGAAAGTTTCGGTGCATTCTACAACATGTAATTGACAATTCCGGTTTCGTTTCGGTGGTAGAGAGAGTTTTGTAAAAAATCTTTGATGGTAGATTTATTTTTCTTTGATGGTAGATTTATTTTTCTTTGACGGTAGATTTGTTTTTCTTTGATGGTAGATTGTTCTTGTTCGATTTCTGGGTTTGTTCATGTTCGATTTCCGGGTTTGTTCTTGTTCTTGTGCACTTTTAGAAAGTTCCAGTGTATTCTATATGTAATTGAAAATTCCGGTTTTGTCACGGTGGTAAAGAGAGTTTTGTAAAAATCTTGAATACCTAATCTCCAATTCTTTGATGGTAGATTTATTTTTCTTTGATGGTAGATTTGTTTTTCTTTGATGGTAGATTTTTTTTTTTTATGGTAGATTTATTTTTCTTTGATGGTAGATTTGTTTTTCTTTGATGGTAGATTTATTTTTCTTTGATGGTAGATTTTTTTTTCTTTGATGGTAGATTTATTCTGGTGGACGTGGAGGATTCAGAGCGAAGGACTCCGGTGACGCCGCGAAGACAAAAGCGAGCTCCGGCGACCGATTCCGGCGGTAATTGTCGGAGAAGATGAAGCAAAAATGACAAAACCCGATAACTACAATATGTAATTACAATTCCGGCTTCATGTTCTTCCTGTTAGGTTTCGATTCGATTTATGGGTTCTTATTCTTGATGATAGATTTATTTTTCTTTGATGGTAGATTTATTCTCTGTTAATAGTATGATAGTTTTTCTTTGATGGTAGATTTATTTTTCTTTGATGGTAGATTTATTTTGGTGGACGTGGAGGCTTTGGAGCGAAGGACTCTGGTGACGCCGCGAAGACAAAAGCGAGCTCCAGCGACCGATTCCGGTGGTAATTGCCGGAGAAGATGAAGCAAAAATGACAAAACCCGATAACTACAATATGTAATTACAATTCCGGCTTCATGTTCTTGATGCTAGGTTTCGATTCGATTTATGGGTTCTTATTCTTGATGGTAGATTTATTTTTCTTTGATGGTAGATTTATTTTTCTTTGATGGTAGATTTATTCTCTGTTCAATGGTATGGTAGATTTATTTTTCTTTGATAGTAGATTTATTTTTCTTTGATGGAAGATTTATTTTTCTTTGATGGTAGATTTATTTTTCTTTGTTGGTAGATTTATTCTGGTGAACGTGGAGGCTTCGGAGGTGGTGGCGAAAGAGACGGAGGTCGTGGATCTGTCCAGTCATGGTAGATTTATTGTTCTGTAATGGTAGATTTATTTTTTGTTTAATGGTATGATAGATTTATTTTTCTTTGATGGTAAATTTATTCTAGTTTGATGGTAGATTTGTTTTCTTTTGCTGGTAGATTTATTCTCTGTTCAATGTAATGAATTGGCTTTTGTATATACTCTAAAAATTTGCTCTCTATATAATCTGTGTCCAAATGTCTTTAACATCAATTACCGTAACATTAAAACAGAAAACAAGTTAAAATTGAAAACTAAAAAGACATACATTATGATTAAATACACATATTTAAGCTTCACTAATGGTGCGATTATGATCATACTGACGACAATTAGAACACTTGTATTCTTTCCTACGCTGGTACCACTCCATCTCAGTCTCCAATGCACCTTTTATCCTAAGAACCTAAGTCAGATAATAAGTCTACCACCACAGTGTTATTCGAATAACTTAAGTCAGATAACTAGTCTACCACAACATTGTTGTTTGAAGAACCTAGGTCAGATAACAAGTCTACCGAAACTATGTTGTTTGAATAATCTAAGTCAGATAACAAGTCTACCACTAGATTTTTGTTTAAAGAACCTAAGTTAGATGACAAGTCTACCACAACTATATGACAAGCTTCGTCGGATAATAAGTCTACCATAACTATATGACAAGGTTCGTCGGATAATAATTTTACCATAACTATATGACAAGCTTCGTCGGATAATAAGTCTACCATAACTATATGACTAGCTTCGTTGGATAACAAGTCTAACACAACTATATGACAAGCTTCGTCGAATAATAAGTTTACCATCATAATAAACAAGCTAATAAATCTACCGTAAGGTTAAAAAAAACAAATCTATCATCCAAAAAACAAATCTACCGTAACGTTAAAAAAGAAAACAAATCTACCATAACAACTATGTAATAAGTCTACCATAACAAGTCAAATAACCATCGTCGGATAATAAGTCTACCATCCGAAAAACAAATCTACCATTCGAAAAAAGTAAACAAATCTACCGTCCGAAAAACAAATCTACCGTCCGAAAAACAAATCTACCATTCGAAAAACAAATTTACCGTAACGTTAGAAAAGAAAACAAATCTACCGCTGGTTTTAGTACGGTGTGTCTAGTAAACTGAGAAAAGATTGTATAAGTCTACCGTCAAATACAATAAATCTACCACTCAAAACAACTCTACCACCATTATAACAAATCTACCGCTACATCAACTATAATAAATCTACCACTACATCAACAAGTCTACCGATCACGAAATTAAATCTACCACGCCAAATTAACTCTACCATCAAAGAAAATAAATCTACCATTCTACGGAAATAAGTCTACTGCTCCAAAATAAATCTACCATTGAAAACAATAAATCTACCATTCGGAAATAAATCTACCACTAAGTGGATACAATAAGTCTACCGCTCGTAAAAAAATCTATCGTTCAAAAAATAAGTCTACCGTTCAAAAAATAAGTCTACCGTTCAAAAAATAAGTCTACCGTGCATAAATAAATCTACCGTAACGGAACGGTAGACTTATTTTTTTAGGCGGGAACTATTCCCGGCTAAAATTTCAGATTCATTAATGGCAGTCTCGTAAATACGTTTTTTTGTTATCAAAAAAATAGGGGTAAAACGGTCCGAAATTCCAAAAAACGTAATTAAAACTTTTGAGAGTCATTTTAGTAAACTTCCAACTTTTGAAGGTTATTCTAGTAAACTTCCCTTAATAAAAAGGTATAGATTCCAACACTATCGACAGCAAACGTTTAAACATTTCCAAAGACTCTTTTGTTATTTTAATTATTTCTATTTCTTCTTTATATATATCTTTTGTTCACTTTCTCTTGATATATCTATTGACTATGGTATATATATATATATATATATTATTCATGTTACTCTTCATAAAATGAGATTGGGAGGTACTATGAATTAAGGTGGAGAATGAATTAACAAGACATTAGTTTTGTACGTAGTGAATTTATACATGTAGTTAACTTCTGTTCGTAACAAAATTACCATTTCTTAACTACTAATTTTAATATTTAGCAATAGATATCTTGATCGTGTTATCTTCTAATGAATCCAAGACTAATTGGGTTGATAATTAGCTTCGCACAATCGAGTTCACACAAAACAAAAAGAATTTCACTTCAGTTGAGCTAATGAACCATTCTAGACTTCTAGTTATTACCAACTCTTGAATACAACTAATTAAAAGTTTTAATAAAATTTACGCATGGGTGAATATTTACATATAGCTATATATATATATTTGTAAAAGTGTAGTTAGTTGATTTGGTTTACCAACCTCTCTAATCTCTATGCATGCATCTAGCCATCAACTTTCTATGAAAGCAAGCAATTAACGAACATAATTATTTAAGCATCGATTAGTAATATTTCTAAGTAATGGACTCATTTCATGAGCTGCTAACAACCATGCGTTTTTAGGTTTCGGGATACATTCGCGTTAATCAATCATCCCTTGTACTCTAAGATAACAACTTTATTTTGGACAATGGAATTTATTCATCAAATGTAGTATTATCGTCTTACATTTTCTAAAAAATTACAAAAAAATGTTGTTCCATTCTTGTTTTTTAAGTTTAGCTTTTAAATTATGTAACTTTGTCGCAAAACTGTGTTAACTTCAGCAGTTTTAAGTTTCAAAAAAAAAAAAAAAAAAAAAAACTTCAGCAGTTTCTACCAGTGATTTACATTTTTCTCTTATAGAGATATTTCTATTTCACAACTCCACTTTATATATTTATATTCATAAGATTATAATAAATGAAAAATAAATATAATTTTTTTTAATAATATTTCTTGTAGAATATAACAAAACAATCATAATAATAAATAGCTAATAGCTGACGACAAAAAAAAAAGAAGCTAATAGCTAAAAAATGAAAACATTGTCGTTTAGAATTTCACTAATCTTGGAAAAGTGGATTTAGCAGGCCACCAACTATATTTTCTTAGTTTGTGTAGAATGTAAGTATAATTGAAGCATTTTCTTAAAACAATATATCATTTGCATTCAAGGATTAGTTTCTACTTTCTATATAGAATTTGGAGGCTGAAATTATTTTTCATTAGTATTACTAAGGAAGCAATCTCTTCCTTTTTTCCTATTCTCTTTTCTTTTAGATAAGAGAGTGATTCCATTACCATCTGGACACACAATCACTAAAGGCCCCGCAGTGTTCAATTGTCTGCTAGCTTCTGCATTCAGCTAACAAGTTAAAATATACGTTACATTTTTTCTTGTTTATTTTGACATTATATCTATTGGAATATTCTTATACATATAATGTATCATAAAATTGATTGACGCTCATTCCTTGTTTATTTTAAATTTATAAAACGAGGAACAATTTTTTGTTCAAAAAAAAAAGAAACTATTTCATCGGACAGAAAAGAATATAGTGTAACTTTTCGCAATTTATTAGTAGAAAAGAGAAATGATCGAAACCTTAGTTGATTGATTCCCCTTGCTTCATCTTATAAATTAACTTAACATTTTCGGAAACATGTTAATAAGTACTTTGAATACAAGAAAATCAATTTATAAATATACAAATTAGTTATTTACGTTGAAATGTCCATAGGAGTTCTTAAATGGTTCGAACTCTGTCCAAAGTCCAAACTAGGTTAAATGTAAGAACTGCTTAACAACACATAAATAAAAACAGTTATAAACCAGATTATTCATAATCTTGCTTATAATATCTTGTCTAGTAGAAACTATAACGCTCCGACCGCCGTCGTAGAGGAAATCCTCATCCCCTCAGGTGAAGTTCTCATCTCCCAATGGCCCCCACGTCCACTCTCGGCCCATGGGCCCACCTATGTCCGACGGTCGGCGCGTTAGTCCGGGAGGCTCGGAAGTCATGTTTACTGACACTGCAAATCACCACGCGATCTTTTCTCGTGTTTTGACCTCACTCGCACGATATTGGAAATGACTTCCCAGTAGGTCACCCATCTTGAAACTACTCCAGCTCAAGCACGCTTAACTCTGGAGTTCTCTCAAGACATGTGACCGAAAAGATAAGCCCACTTTGGTGATATATGTAGCTAAATCAATTTCTTTAAGCCTCTTCGCATATACCGCATATACCATATATGCTCTGAAACCGGGGTGTCACAATCACCCCCACTAACAGATCGCAACGTCCTCGTTGCGCATACCAAGATCGTTACCCCAACAATCTGACTCTTCACAGATGTCTGGGTTCGCTCTGATACCACTTATAACGCCCCGACCGCCGTCGTAGGAAAAATCCTCATCCCCTCAGGAGAAGTCCTCATCTCCCAATGGGCCCCACGTCCACTCTCGGCCCCCATGTCCGACGGTCGGTGCGTTAGTCCGGGAGGCTCGGAAGTCATGTTTAGTGTCCCTGCTCAAACACGCTTAACTCTGGAGTTCTCTCAAGATCTGTGACCGAAAAGATAAGTGCACTTTGGTGATATAGGTAGCCAAATCAATTCCTTTAAGCCTCTCCGCATATACCGCATATACCATATATGCTCTGAAACCGGATGTCACAGAAAATCTATAAATTAATATTTGATAAATAAATAACAGAAAATAAACTATATTGACCAGCTAACAAAAACAGCAGCAATGTACACAATTTTTTTTTTTCGGGTCTAAATGTTAAGTACACAAATTATTTTTATATATAAACACGAACGGGTCAAATTGGAAAACTAAAAGAAAAAAAAGAATGTCTCAATTCAAAAATCATCAACCAATAATAGAATGAGAAAGTCTTGAGGATATTTAATACTTGTAGCTGTAGATATTTAACTGCATCATCTTCTAGAGGGAGTTGACCTGATTACAAGAGCATTTGCATGTGGAGGTCATCATTAATATTTACAAAGTTTTCAGGATATTCAAACTACACAATTAAGCTTATTGTTATTTTAAAATCAAAGCTAATAATGAAATATTTGTTAGCTCTGTGTATAGTCTAGAGAAAACAGTGAGGATTTACAAGGGGAAGGAGTGTCTTTGAAAGATATAAATATATAGGTCAAATAAGATAATTGTTATTTAGGATTATTTATATATACTAGTACATGAAAAGCTAATGATTATCTACTCGTAATCAGTTTATGTGTATACAGAATATGGTTTTAAAGTTGCCTTAGAAAAGAAGCTAGGAACATGATCCATTCGAAGATTTCTATGATAATATATAACTCACTAGGGTCTTAATCCACATATAGTACAAAACACAACCCTGATATATAATTGCAATAATAGAGGATGTTCTTCTAACAATTATTAGAAATTGATAGTTAACCAATAACAATATAGTTACAACTTACAACACATAAGATCTATATATATAATTCAATTGGTTAGGAAAACTGCATATGGTGGGGTATGATATGTAATCATCTCCAAACTCCATTTTATTTCAGAAATGGATATAGTGATAATGTTTTCTAGATTGATCATTATGCATGTTTTGTGCTCTTGTGGTACCATGTTCAAGTTGATTTACTAATAATATACAAAAAAATAAGTTTTATTTATTTATCTAAAAAGGTGTAAATGCATGGGATAGTTTGCCTAATAACAAGACTTGCACCAAATGGGATTTGAAACCCAAATTGCTGTTAAATTACTTCCTAATATGCAACCATTGGTCTATGAATGTTCTGCAGCTAGATATACAGCAAATGGTTAATGTGCACATACTTGTTTATATTAAACCTCTTACTCTTTGAAAATGTGAAAACAAACATTTTTGTTAGTAGTTAAACTATTTCAAATATATCAAAATATATAATTTTTATTTTTTTAGTGAACATAAAAAATATGAATATAGTTACAAACATCAACAAATACTTTTTTCGTCTATCTTTGATGTTTCTAATTTTCAATATGCTTGGAAAAAACACTAAAATCATTTAAACACCAGACAAATGAAAGTTCACACCCTAGATATAATTTAATTCTGGAGCCACCAAGGAGTCTAATTTCATTGTGAAGTTGAAAAAAGAGAAGAAAATTGAGCTAAATGTTTGATTTGAATCTAAAGTTTTTGAAGTGTAATTTATTACATTCTACAATATGAGTTGTTTGTTACCAAATTCTCATGAGAAATTAACATTTACATTCACTACACTCAAAAGTAAAAATTTCTTCTTTCTTTACATTACTTTCAAACCAAAGATACAAACTCAAGCCTTGAGGAAATGGTACTTGGATTCAACATAGGTCTCTGCATCCCACAAGAAAGACCCAAAAGTCACAGCTTCCAAAACCAACATTGCAAGTCCAGAGACACTCAAAGACAATATCTCATCGTTAGACGTATCGAGCTTACCGCCCTCCAATATCTTTATTTCAGGCCGCCCGAACAGCGACTGAGTCTGCTTCTCGATCAAAGTCATCGCTTCTTTAGACCGTATAGTCGCGTATCTCTGAAGCGTATCCGAGTCCAATTGCATAACGTATGCTCTCAATCCAGAAGACGATGACTCATCATCGGTTCTTCCTATCGCAGACTCATCAGGATCGTATTCCTCTGGTTGGATCCGGATCAAAGAATCCGGGTCCCATAACGGGTACGGAAAAGAAGGCTCTTCGAATCTTTCTCGGGTTTTCTCACTCCGTTTCGGAAGAGTCTTCATGGTTCTCTCAAGTTGGTATCTTTGGTCTATTCTTCTAAGGAAATATCCATACATAACCGAAGCCGCGTAAAGCTTTCCGAGTTTGATTTTACTTATTTGAACTATCGAGCTTAAAGGACCAACCGCTGTTCGATCTCCAAGAACCGAAGATAAATGACTCTGTATCATTTCAAACGCTTCCGCCGAGTGAATAACTTCGAGCTTCTCTTCTTGATTCGGCCATAAGTCTACTCGACCGGCCGGGTCTGAAGTCGGTTTAATCCGAGGAATCATAGCGATTCCTTTTTCGACAAATCGATGTACCACTAAACAGTAAATGATTTCCGCTAACGTTTTCCGTCTTTCCTTATCTCTAACTTCAGATATTCTCCTGCAATTCAAGTATACAACGACCTCTCGTAAGACAACGAATCAATACGAAGTTCTTGAATAGAAGGTTAAGACTTTACTTAGCAAGAACGTCTTGTGTTGAAGATAACTCGGCTTTAAGAGACTCGTTTTCGCTAGCTAGCTTCTCGAGCTGCTCATCGACAGTGACGGGTAAAAGATGAGGATGAGTTCTAAGAATCTGTATCAAAAGCTGTCCAACCGGAGACTCGAGCTCAAAAGGAGCAAGCGGAGCAAAGTTCTCGTTAGTGTCTTCTCCCGAAGAAGCTTTTACCGTCACATTTCGACTTCGGCTATTCTCAGTGACAGTACCAAGCTTTGGAATACAGAACGAATAACATTTCTGTAACAAAACATAGCAAGAACTGTAATTAAGATCATATACATATACAAATCATCAAATCCAAAGAGATTCACAAGATTTCGATTTGGGTTCTTTACAAGAAACACAAAAAGGCACCAATTTGGTAACTTTTGAGTAAGGCAAATCAAACATTTTACATACACAAATGAAAAAATTTGATCTTTTTGACTTAAATTTTGAGGGTTTTAGCGAAATCAAAGGTACCCAATAACACACAAATGAAAAAAATTTGATCTTTCAAAGTTAAAAATTGAAACTTTAGTTCAATTAACAATCTAAGATTCAAAATTTGCAAAAATGAGGATATTGTTGGTTTACCTGAGGGAGAAGGGAAGGAGAAGAAGAAGGAGAGAGGAATTTGGAGAAAGAGTGAGAGTGGTTGAAGCAGAGACTCCCATGGCTTCCTTTTGCGGAGCCAATCGCTTGCATTTTTTTTTTTTTTTTTGTGTTCTTCTTCTTCTCTCTTTTGGTTTTGAGTTTGATTATTTTGTTGTTGAGAGACTTAACGAAATTGTGGCTGAGCTTGCACAACAGTTGAAAAGCAAAAGACGTAATTGATAAAACACAAAAAAATGGAGTAATATTTTGGGAAAAGATATTATTAATCAAAAAAAGAATACGAAAATGAAAGATATTCTATTAATGATAATTAACTAAAACTAAATCTTAAATGTCACAAAAAAAGAATGATCTTGTATCTTGAATTTCTCTAGATATATAGAAATACAAAATTAGTTTTTTTTTCCCTAAATTGCAAAATAATCTAATTTTTTCGCCAAAATGATTGATTTTCCTCATTTAAATGATGCAATCTATTCTTTCTTGTTGTTTATATATTTTTTTTTAAATGGTTCTTGTACGTTGTTGTATCATTTCCCAAAAGTTTATTTCTTTAAAAAATATCGGAAATAACAAACGCATTCCACTCTAACATTCTACAAACAAAGGTTTTATTTTTATCCTTTACAAAAAGGATTTCCAAATAAAAATGTGTGATTTTTTCAGACTTATGTTTGATGGGTTGAGCCGGGCCAATGCAGTAGTGCAACACATAGGCGACTCATGAAAACCCAGATAGCAAGCTACCTTAATGGGCTTTCTCCCTTAAAAAATAGAGTTAATATCGTGTGAGCCGATGACCCACATATCAAATATTAAACTGATAAGAACAGATACTACACTTGATCTTAGCCAAAAGGCCGAGAAAGGTATGAGTTGAATTGAAAGCTCGGCTTTCATTATTTAGTTAAACTTAATGACCAACGCTTCAATATGCTTCCGATGTGGGACTAAAACATATAACTTTTTTGCGCACATACTATTCTTTAGGCCGACAACACATAATCCTTCCTAATTTTCTTTAATTATATCTGGACTTTTTGCTAAATATTTTGCTGAGTTAACAAAATAATCTAAAACATAAACTTTACAACGATATTCAACTGAAAACGATTACAAACGCATATCGTTTAGATTAGAAAGATAAACATTGGCATTTGCGTTTCTCTAATCGACTCAAACGCAATTTGTTAAAGGAGATCATTAAACTCCTATTGCTCCTAAACTTAGTACTTCAACGCACCATCCAAGCTTTTAGACACTACAAACCAAACAAACTCTGATTCCTAAAATTACATAAAACTGTTAATTCAGGCTTAGTTGTTGTAAAAACCGCGAGTACTCTCTGCACCATCTGTTTAAACATCCTGATGTGTGCTTGTCTCTGGTTCTTGGCCGTTCTTGGCCAATTCAAGTGACGGGACTGACGAAAACCGGTTCTGCACGAAACGGAAACTTTCATTGTATTTTCAATCGAGTTAATCAATCTAGCGAAAACCCATCTTTC
Source organism: Draba incana (assembly GCA_963576765.1). NCBI lineage: Eukaryota > Viridiplantae > Streptophyta > Magnoliopsida > Brassicales > Brassicaceae > Draba > Draba incana. Next base: position 1,597,776 of record OY755208.1, read on the forward strand.
TTGTGATTTACCTTAAGAGAGCTGTTTTCAGCAACAAGCTCTTCATATTTGCATTTAAGCTTGTTAATTTCTGCTCTTAGACTCGTGTTTTCTCCATTCAACACCTCCGCTCGTTGTGCCAGCTCGTCGCATTCCGCCTGAACACACACAAAAAGAACTTTTGATCATTTATAATCTAATCGCCAAATGATGGAGAGCAGTGTTAAATTTGTTTACGTTATACCTGTTTACGCAGCCTGGATCTACGAGCAGATTCCCTATTGGATTGCTTTCGTCTCTGTCGCTTAAGCTCTCTTTCGTCCTGAATTTCAAAAACAATCAAACACGCTGCTTAAATTTCCGTAAAGGAGAAGTAAGAAGAAGAGGTAAAAATTATAACAAACCTGTAACCATGGTTGTGATTGAGAACCATCTACTATAACTCCAGGCACTGCTCCAGAAACATTCCCATGACCGCTCCAATAATCCATTCCGATATTTAGATTTGTTGGTGGCCCAGGAACACCTGTAGCCGACACTGGCATAACCGAAAGGGCCTGGTTCGCCGGAAGATTACTTCCATTACGGGGTGGACCATGAGCAGAACCACCACTCTCTGAAGCTATTTCACCTGAAAGAAAGAGCAGTCTCTTCGTAAACAGATCTCAACATTAGGTCTATAAAATGGTAAGAGACAAGATATAATTAACCAACCATCCTTCTCATTGTGTCTAGATCCAGAGTCCTACAGAAATTGTAAAGTAAATCAGCACCATGCTCAATATTCGTAAAAGCTTCTTGATTAGAACAACTGAAATGATTTAGTGGGTTGCTAGAAACGTACGTTGTGTGAATTTGCATCACTTCCTTCACTTGAACCATCAGAAGCACTCTCAGCACTGTAAAACCAAACAAAAACCTATTGATTATGACATTCTCATAGCTAGAAGATTTCATTCAGTACGCCAACAAGATCAGGATTTCATAAAATCATGAAGTCAGTCACATACCTTTTAGAACAAGCTCCATTAGCTGATGCTCCAGAGTTTTTTCCAGTCTCATTGTTCGTTCCTATAATCATATTCAAACTTCCCAAGCTTCCTTTCGATCTTTTGATTGGCAACTTTTCCTTCGCATCAGATTGTTTAGTAGCATCACCTTCGATACCACTTCCAGTATTTCCCTGAATGCAAATTATTCCTCAGTCAAGATTCCATTTGAACCTAATGACGCAAAAAAAAGTAATAAAAAGAAATCTCACCGAAGCTTCGGCCATTCCATTAGGAGAAGGCATAGCGTAGGGACTGTATGGATAAGATCCCTGTCGCAGCACAACGGAACATGTTAACAGAAATTACTTAAAACATTCGCACTATTTTCAATACATAACCGAAGATACAAAATCTAGCCGTACCGGAGGTAATGATGGATGAGCGTACATGCCACCTGGAGGATACATCGCAACATATGGATGAGGAGGTGGTGTTCCATAAGGAGGCATCATAGGCTACCAAAAGAAAATTCGTTTTTTTCGTAAGTTGATGTTACAGTTATTTACCACCACAATGGTAAGCAGCACTTTAAACAAATTATTTATGTTTAGCAAAAGTTAGTCGCATATCGAAAAGAATGCTTAGAAGCATCTAAAATCACCCGAAAGAAAAAGAGAATGATTGAAGTGGAAAACAATTCGATTTACCGGAACGCCCCACATATACGGGTGAGGTTGAGGACTCGAAGCCACGTAACCATGCGGCATAGGAGAATAAGCCTGTTTAGCAATAAAAATCAGCCATATACAACCTAAATGCAACAAAGTAACAAAGCGAAAGAATCGCCTTTTAGACCTGGAAACCAGCCCAATCTGGAGTAGTAGCCACTCCAGCACTAACAGCAGAAGAAGGTTCCTGCAAACACACAATAACAACATTAAACACCAAAGCATGAAACTTACAATCAACAAAGCTAAATCAAATCTATAACAAATACAAACCTGTGAAGTAACAAGAGCAGAAGAAGAAGAAGAAGTAGGTGGTGGAGTCTTAGGTTCCTTATCTTTATCTGATTTCTCCATTTCGCTACTTCCCATTATCACATTCACCAACCAGCTCAAGAAGCTTAACCCAAAGTTCTGCTTATAACTACCAAATCCAACAATCAAATGTCATTTGATTAACCAATACTGTTCCTAAGCAAACCCAGAAGCTAAAAATAATCAGATTTTTTCCTCAGGATCCAACAAAAAAAACCTAGCTTTATTACTTCACAATGCTGGAGCTAATAAGAGACGATAACACAGAAACGATTTGAAGAAACTCTAAAAGGAATTAGAACGAATCAACCGTTGGTATTCAGAATCAAACCCTAAAAACCTAAACATTTATCATATTCATGTTCAAACGTATGGATCTGCGGGGGAAAAAACAAATACCTCTCAAGATCGGTAATTATCGAGCAATCTGAGCAAAACTAGAGACGCGATTCGAATCAATAAGCTTTGATTTTGCAGAAATTGGAGAAATTTTAGAGTTTTTGCTGATTTGTTCGTCACGGGGAGGAGGAGGAAGATGCTTGGGCTTGACAGGGAATAAAATTGTTGTATCATTTTGTAAAAACCGATTCTTATTTACACCCATATCTTTATCTTATTCACAAGATTAGCCCAGGAAAATGTGTAAATATCATTTTGTACCCTAAACTACTTCATTGACTATAGAGTTGACTTTCTTAAGTACACCCCACAAAGTCAAGTTTCTTACTTGGAATTACGATGACGTGGCGAGATCTGAGCCGCTTATCATGATTCGATCGGGACCGTTGAATTTCCCATATAGGAAACGATCCCATTTTTCTTCCTTCCTCCCTCTCGCTCGCCTCCTTCCCGACACAAGATCACTAATCGAGAGTTTCTCTTGTTGAATCAATTTCTGGGAACGAATCAGTAATGGGTTTCGAAGATGATCCGTAAGTTCTTCTTCTTCGTCTTCAATTTTCGATTCAGCTTCTTCGTCGTATAAAAAGTCCCGAGCTTTTTTTTTTCCCCTTTTCGATTTCAAATCTAGGGTTTCCAGAGATCGAGCTTTTTCGATTTCTCAAATTTCGACTCAAAAAGTGTATTTTGTTTCATGGGTTTGTTTCGATTGAAGGATTTGTGTTTAATTTGATTGTTTGTTCGTTTCAGGTACCGTGATGTAGATGGTGAGCCATTGGTGGATTTTGACGAAGGTTTTGGAGGAAATGATCGTGAACCATCTACAGAGCCAATTCAGGATTTTGATGAGAATTTAGCTGATGATATTGAAGATTGGGAAGGTGAAGGTTCACGAACACCGGTTTACGATAACGATAAAGCTGCTAAACCGAGGAAAAGGTTGGTGAAGAAAGCTTCTAGTGGTAAAGAAACTATCGATGTTCCTGAATTGATCGATGAAGATGTCGAAGATGGGGAGTTTGATGAATTCATGGAAGGAAGAGGTGTTGGTAGAGATTATGATGATAAGGTTGGTAAGAAGAGGAAGAAGGAGAAAGATCGAAGTAGTAGCGGTAGTGGCAAAGAGAAGAGGCATAAGCTTCCAGGTCGTGTCGAGAGGAAATCCGATGAGATTAACGAGATGTGGGACTCCATTGCTCGTAATCCAGAGGTGCGTATTGTGTTTTTTCGGCTTTTTTGTGCTTCGTTTCCCTGAATATAAGTTGTTTTTGTGGATATAGAATGATGAAGAAGGTGTTAGGACTATGGATGATGATAATTTCATTGATGATACTGGTTTGGATCCTTCCGAGAGGTATGGAGGCGACGCTGGAGACCGTTCTCCAACTCATTATCCGCAGGTACGAGTTAGTAGTATCTTCAGTTTTTATCTCTGACTGAATCTAGCTTCTTAGAATGTTTTTTAAATCACAAAACAGGCAGAGGAAGGTGAGGATGATGAGGATGAGGTAAATAAGCTTTTCAAAATGGGAAAGAAGAAGAAGAAGACGGAAAGAAATCCTGCGGAAATCGCGATCTTGGTTGAGAATGTTATGGCTGATCTTGAGGTCACTGCTGAGGAAGATGCAGAACTTAATAGACAAGGGAAGCCTGCTATTAACAAGCTTAAGAAGCTTTCCCTTCTTACCGATGTTCTTGGAAAGTAAGTTACTAGCTTTTAGCGTTATGTTATACAGTTTCTTTCTAACTATTGGTTTTCATAATATCGCATTATTCTGTCTTTCTTCAGGAAGCAGCTTCAAACAGAATTCCTGGACCATGGAGTTTTAACTTTACTGAAGAATTGGCTTGAGCCTCTTCCCGATGGAAGCTTGCCAAATATTAACATCCGTGCAGCTATTCTTAGGGTTCTTACTGATGTATGCTTCTCTTCCCCTTTAGATATTTTTTTGCGTGAAAGGTGAAATCGTCTTTATTTACTCCTGATTATGTTTTGCAGTTTCCGATTGACTTGGACCAGTACGATAGAAGGGAGCAATTGAAAAAGAGTGGTCTTGGAAAGGTTAGGATACAAATTGACGAGTTGGTACATAGGAATTAACTCCAGGAATACTTATATTTTGTTCTGGCTTTGGTAGGTCATTATGTTCTTATCAAAGTCCGACGAGGAAACTACTTCAAACAGACGACTTGCTAAGGATTTGGTTGATAAATGGGTAAACATCTTTTTTGCAATAGCTCTCTAATCCCTTGACTTAAACTTAAACCATTTACTTACTGTATCGACCTTGATGTTGCAGTCTCGACCGATTTTCAACAAGAGTACTAGGTTTGAAGACATGAGACATGTAGATGAAGATAGGGCCCCCTATAGAAGGCCACCAGTGAAGAAGTAAATCCCAAAATCTTTAATTTTTTTGACTTTGCTCGTTTAGTATTCATGTTTTGTATACTGATGCATAGTTTCTTTTCTTGTTCTATTTGGGTTTCACATAGGCCTGTCAACAAAGCTCCAACAATGGAAACCAGAGACGGTGACTTTGACTTGGATATTCGGTACTTATAAAAACTTCCGAATTTGGATTTATCAACTTCTTATAAAGTTTATGTTTTAACACAACTCTATCGTTTGTTGATAAATATGTAGAGCGCGTAAATCTGGCCTAACTTCAGGCCAGAGTTCAAGGGGAGAGAGGCAAATGACTATGAGGCCAGAAGCAACCCCCTTGGACTTTATTATCCGTCCTCAATCCAAAATCGACCCTGATGAGGTCATGGCCCGTTCAAAACAGGGTTTTCAGGACCAGCGTCGTATGAAGGTAAAAAACAACATCCAATTATCGATTCGGTCTGTTGAAAACATTTAGACTCAAAGCTCCTTGTGCTGTCTCACAATCTGAGAACTTGTGGTCACTAATTGAACAAAAGCATTTGCAGATGAACAAGAAACTGCAGCAGCTAAAAGGAACAAAGAAGAAGCGGTTACAAGCCACGAAAGTGAGCGTGGAAGGTCGGGGCATGATCAAGTACCTGTAGAGAGGTTGCAACCAGACCATCGAGCCACATTGGAGCTGGCTCTCCTCTATCCTGTAATCTTCAACTTTTCTTGGACCAATGTTTAAAGGTCTTGAAGGTGAAGTCAAAAGACTTTGAGGCATTGGGGGTTATATTTACATGTTTGATTTCAGACTTTAAATGTAATGGGAAGTGAAAACACTTTGTTCTTCACTTTCCACTTGAGAGAATAAAATACTTTTATATTTTGGTAATCAATTTTCTTCTGTTTCACAATAAAGCTTTTTTTCTTTATTTGTTTATAATTTTTCTCAAGAACTCAGAGAAGAACAACAACAAAATTTTCTAATTTCTCTACTACCTAAAACCTCTCATCTACTTACTCCTAATCTTGAAGCTGCAAAAACATATGATCCCACAACACAAACAAGAACAGCAAGAACCAATGAGAAGAGCTGGAAATTAGCTAAAAACTCTCCAGAGACTTCGGAATCGACTGATCTGCAAACGACGGAGCCTCCTTTTAAACTGCAGCCTTGAGGCATCATAGGACCATAGAGCGTGAAAGCTGTCTGATAAAACCAGAGGCCTTGAAGTGTCATGGCAATGCCATTGCATAAATCTACCGGGAAGCTTGTTGGACAAATCGCTCCTGCGATTGAGGAGATCACGCAGAGACCGATGAGAAATACGAGGAGAAGATGGTAATAACCTTCTAGACCTTTGTGGCTTGTGGAATGGAAGAAGAAGAGAAGACATTCTGCTGTAAATGCTGTTGCTGCAATTAGACATAGAGCTTCTTGTGGCAGAGGAAGTAACCTATTTACAACATAAAGAAAGCATCACGGTTAAACTATCTACAAAATCAATCGTATTGATTCATTTCTACGGTTGTTTTCATCGGAAATAATCTCAAGCATCACTAGTAAACCACATTTGAGTTCTCAAAATCACCAAAGTTCTAAGCTAAAATGAATTTATCAATAGTCAAATTGTATTATCAACGATCTAGGATTGTTTTCGTCGAAAACCAAGTTAATAACCACTAAATAAACTACTCCTGAGCTCTTAAATCACCAAAGATCCAACCCAAACTTAAAAGGTGAATACCAATCTTTTATGAATCTATCTACCGATAATCGAATCATAATATCAACAATCTATATCCATATCTACTGTTATTTTCATCGAAATCCAAGTAAAGAAACATTAACTATCCACTTTTTAAGTTCTCAAATCACTAAGATCCAACCTATAACTAGTATCACCATAAATGGTAAGTAATCATGAAACAAAAACACATTTTTAACTACCTCGTCTTCTCGGAGAGCAAAGCGATAAATCCGAGTATGAAGAACATGAGAAGCATTCCGGAATGTTCGAAATCATTCATGTGAGAAGGATTCAATACACCATTAACAAAGAACTTGAGATGAGTTGAGTAAAAAAACTCAATGCACAAATCAATGAAAGAACCAATAGTGACAACGTAAAGCTCCAAGTACTTGAGCTTATCGTTGAAACCAGGAACAGGATGCCAAACTCGGACACGAAATGAATTAGGGTTTGTTATGTGTCTAATCACTGAGCTCCAAATGTGCCAAACTCCAACCACTAAGAACAATGTTCCTGGTAAAGCATGACCTTTGAAAGAACCCATTTTTTCTTCTTTGTTTCAATTCCTGATCAAAGGAGAAAACAATCTATAAAGCTTCAGATTTTAAACCCATAATCGAAAAATCGAAACTTTAGATTACCAAAGGAGCTATTTTTTCTTACTTATATCAAAGAAAAGAAATTGCAGATCAGAATTCGATCAAAGCTACTTAGCAAAATCAGATTCGTCGCTGAATAAAGTTTAGTCAAAGTTGGAAGCTATTGAGAGTAGCAGCTAGAAATTTCAGAGGAAAGAAGAAAAAATCAATCAAAATCTGTTTTTTATGGGAAAGATGTGAAGAAACAGAGAAACAGAGCAAAACCCAGGTAACAAAATTGGAACTTTGGATCAGAAGAACAGAGAACATGAAATTTTGGATCGAAATGGAAAAGAAAATAAGAATATTGACTTTTTTTTAGTTTTGTGGGGTTGAAGGATGAAAAGAGAGTAATTATAGGACAATGATAGAAGGAAGATATTAAATACATACAAAAATAAATAACCTCTCATAACACGTGGGAGCATCTGATCTTCTACTTTAAAATTTGATGATTTTGATTAGATCATTAATTAATTACATTATAGCTCCAGGTATTTAGAGAGGAATATTACTTTACATTTTTGTCCACTAGATTAAGCCAACGAAATATATTTACACCAATAAATGATGTAAATTAAAAAAAAATGGTCATGAAATTTATGTGAATAGTAATGTGTGGGACAAATACTTATAAATGTGACACATAACAGAAAAAGATAAGATTAGACGGCATAGAAATGCAAAAAAGTAATATGCATATTTTTTCCATTTCATATGACGTATCGTCTTAAATCTAAAATTTAGTTTTATTTCAAGTATCATTTTATATGACATGATCATTAAAACGTCTTTGTTTCACAGTGTTTTAGATTATATTTTGTATATACCCTTTTGGGTTACTTCTATATCAAATGAGTCTACAACAAAAAAATACAGCCATTTTGCAATTAATAAAGATCATCTATTCATCATTGTCGTCTTGTATGTTCAATGCGAATTTAATAGATTGTAGATCATGTAGAACATCTTGAACTCCTTGACTTAAATTCTCAAACTGTTGTTTCGGTATTTGATATGTCACTTTACCTCCTTCGCCAACGTGTTGCAAAGTCACCATCTCTTCTAGAAGTGATTTCACATTAGCCTCGCCAATATCGAGTTGAGTTTTTCTCGGTGATATCGAGTTGATAGTTTCAAGAGGTTTTGGTGACTTCTTCCTCGTTAAAGAATTGTTTGGTTCTTCTGAAACTACTCGCGGGCACGGGGAATTGTTGTTACCACGCGAATTGACGGCTTCTAAAGGTTTTGGTGACTTCTTTCTCCATGAAGAAGGAGAACTCGAAGAAGAAGATGGTGACTTGTTCGGTTCTTTTGAAGCTCGCGGGCTTAGAGAATTTTTCTGAACGTTTTCAGGAGATCTTGGTGACTTCTTCCGCTTTAACTTTAACGGAGAACCAGAAAGCGATGATGATGACTTGTTCGGTGAATTCTTGTTCTTTATGTAGTTATCTCGCTTGGGAGGAAGAGAACAAAGAGATGATGTATGTCTTGGTAACCGAGGAGAGGAGTTCGATTGTTTAGTAATGTCTACTACTCGAGGTAACATTCTCGGTTTTCTAACAGAAGAATCTGCTACAGACATTCTCGGTTTTTTGGCATGAGAATCTGCTAAACAAAAGCAAGAAGTCAAATCCAGAATCATTATAACCAACAATGAGATTTGAACATTAGAGAGAGCAAATCATTTTACCGGTTTGCTTTGGCGAAAGTGTATGAGGTCGCCCGGGTGATGAACCGGGAAGTTGAAATGTGACATGGCCTTGACCTTTTGTTCCCCCTGAGCCTCTAAGAGCTCCTTTAAGATCCTTAACATCATCCGTTGCTCTTCCCGAGTTACTATCAGGGCTCTTTGTTGACGCGGGTGATGGTCTTTGGACCCATTCAGGCTTCTTTAATGACGCGGGTGATGGTCTTTGAACCCATTCAGGTTTCTTTAAAGGCTGCTTACTCGAACCCGTAACAGAAGTCCCTCTCTTTACCGTTTCTTGATCCTTTCCCCCTGATGTTTTCGACTTCCCTGGGGAAAAAGATGTTGCCTTTGTTGTTGTAGTCACAGGTTTCGGTTTCGGAGACGAAGCAGCCATAAGCTTGTTGGAAATTCTCTTAGCTTCGGCCTGCAAAACCGCAGCAGAAAGCTTCCACCATCTAATGTACCCAACGGTAACATCAGCCTCGTGGAGCCGAGCAGGAATATACAACATTTCATCAGAAATCGGACGTATATAATCTTTCCAAGCCAATTCCGGCGTCTCAATTCTAGCTGGAACTACTCCAGGAACATCCTGATCATAACCAAACTGCAATCCAACACGGTGAGGATAATAAGGCTCAACGCAATCCAAACCAACTAGTTTCGAAAACCTCAAACACCGCCCAAACGCTACAATGCTCTCATCGGTTCCAACATTAATCCAACAATCATCTTCCAAATAAAACTTTGGGAACTTGAAGTTGCTTAATGGCTTTGTATATGGACGATAGTCGAAACTCTCTTTCGCGTTATCCAAAACCGCTCTTACATTCTCAGGGTAACGATACGCATCTTGACCGCCACCGTGTTGGTGCCACCGCGCAATTCGTGATTCCCCGTGCTTTAACTGGCTTGGCTGACCCGGTGGGTGCAACTCCATGAACCTCTCCAAAGCCCAAACCTGCACAAACTGAAACGGAGACTTAACCGAAACCGTCTCATTCTCACTATTACCACCTACATGCTCCTTTAAAACACCGAGATCTCGATAAATCCCGGCTAAAACCGCTGGAGCTAGAGCCAGCTTAATCCCATTAGCGAGCTGAATCGCAGCCGGAAACAACTTATCCCTCAACAAATCACCCGAATTCGGGAACACGAATCGAGAAAGCCAAGAAACCATGAATGCTTCATGCTCAATTTCATTCCTAGAGTTCATCATCTCTTTCATCCATGAGCTAACACAACATTTCTTCTCTAAATCCGATTCGATCTCCCGTTTCGCCTTCTTCATCTTCTCTTCGACTTCCTTCATACCGTCTCGTTTAATCGGAGCCATAACATTGTTCCCAATTACAGAGAATCCACCAAGAACAATCATATCTTCCAATGTCACCGTAGCTTCACCCCAAGGAAACACAAACGTATTCGTCTCTACACACCATTTCTCAATCAAACCAATCATCAATTCCTCTTGCTTCTTAATCTGATACCTAGAAGCCAAAATCGCGTCGTGAACTCCAGATTTCCTCCACACCGGCGCGTGAGATTCAGCCATCGTGTTAACCCACTCGATCCAGTTCAACGACGGAGATCCCCAACCGGAAAACGAAATCCTAACCGGATCGATCGATTCCGGTGGTCGGTAAGCGAACGCGTCTAACGGAAGCTCGAACACATCGTCGTCGATCGATGCGGTGGTGTAGTTTAAGAACCTCGCCGTTCGTAAACCTTCGAATTTTTCTCCGTCGGGACACATTAAAGCTTCTCTGATTTGAACAATCCGATCGTCTTCTTGATCGGGAGATCCTCGAGACTCCATTTTTGATCGGAATTGGAAAAAGCAAAATTCTAGGGTTTTGGATTCGATTTCAGTATCTGTATTCACAAAGAGAAGAAAAAGGAGAAACGGTTAAAGGTATACAACAATGTTGATCTCCGCCGTGTCGATTACCGGCGGTACGAATCTCCCGGCGGATTTTACCGGCATAATCACCCCCAAATTTTCCCGCTTTAAGAAAAAATCAATATTATTTTTGTAAAGAGAGATAAAATTTTAAAAATTCTATTTATAGAAAGCCAGCAAGATCAGAGACATAAACAAAAAACCCAACGGCTATAAAATGATTTATTTTCATCTAACGGTGTCAGGAGATTGTACATTTCTGCGGAAAAGTATGTACTACTGAAATTGGAGAATTTTATCTTTTTCTTTTTTAGGTCAATAGAGAAATTTGATCTAAAAATTATTGTTACAGATTACATAAAAGTTTTTTTTCTTACAGGTAATGTTAAAAGTATATAGAGCCAAAAAAAGTGTTCTTTTTTCAGATCATAATTATTGGAGATTTATACTAACAAACTTTTGAGTAAAAGGAAGTAGTGAGATAGAGAGAGTGAAAAAATGCCAACTTTATCGTTTTAATAAAATCTTGTTTTGAGTTCTTAATCATTGACATATAATTCTAGTTTATAGTAATTTTTTGGCAGAATTTACAGTAGAATTTGGGAAACCACTTATGGCATATGAAAAGTTAAAAAACAGGGATGATGAAGTAAAAGTTAAGAGTTTGTTAAATAGATAGCCAAAATTTGCTCAAAAATGGCCAAAAACTAATGGCAAGTCATATTTAAGAGAAGTTTTTTCTTGTATATGATTAAACAAATGGTAGAATATAGTATTTAAATTGCGTGTTATGTTAAGAAATTGCATGTCACATTGAAAACTAACGCATCAAAAACAAATTAGTGTGTTTTAGATAAAAATGAAATTAAAACTTGTGCACATTTTTACTTTTTCTTTTTACCTCAAAGCTACATTTGAATATATTTTGCAAATAGCCTTTAGTCATACAAATTCTCCCAAAAAATAAATAATGTGAAATACAACTAAAGAAATAATATGGGTTTATTTTATCATAGATCATAGATCACTTAAGTTGGTGAGTGTTCTATTTTTTATAACATTTCTTTTTCTTTTGTCAATGTCAAATTGAACCTTTTGGTAATATCTTTAAACAACACTATTCATGATTTGGGTTTAGTGTTTCACTATAAGCCCCATTTCTAGTACTGTAAGGCCCATTAGAGCATTCTTATTGGAGACACATTATGAAAGTGTCTTATGATTAAAAGCCTAATATTTTATTTAGTCAAATGTCTAATATATTGGATCTAAGTAAAAAAAAAATCCTATATAGGATTTCTTTTATTGAGTTTGGACACCCATGTCTTAATTTTAATTAAAAAAATCTATTAGACACTTAGGGCATGTTCAATGGTGAAACCGGAAGGTCTAAAAAGGTGTTCTTATAATATAAAAGTATTAAAATTTGAGTAAAAAGAAGAAAGAGAGTGTTTTTGTGGGGTATATTGAAATATAAAATTGGAGTAAAAGGAAGAAAGAGAGTGTTTTTGTGGATAAAATTAGATATTTTGGAGAGAGAGGGATCTAATATTGGATCTTTTGGAGAGTGTGTTTAAAAGGAAAATAGAGTGTTTAAATATAAAATTAATAAAAGTTGAGTAAAAAGATGAAAAAGAAGGTATAAAGTTGAGTAAAAAGAAGAGAGAGGGTGTGTTTTAATAATTTAAAAATGACATTAGACCCTTAAGGGTCACCATTGGTGATGCTCTTAGGGCATCCTTATTGCAGACCCTAGAGGATCTAAAAGCCATATAAAATTATTAAAACACACACTCTCTCTTCCTTTTACTCAACTTTATACTTTCTCTTTCGTCATTTTACTCAATTTTTATTAATTTTATATTTAAACACTCTCTTTTACTTTTAAACACACTCTCCAAAAGATCCAATATTAGATTCCTCTCTCTCCCTTTTAAACACTCTCTACTCTCTTTACTCAATTTTTATTAATTTTATATTTCAATATACCCCACAAAAACACTCTCTTTCTTCTTTTTACAACCATTTTAATAATTTTATATTATAAAAACACACTTTAAACTCTCTAGGATAAGATGCCCTTATAAAAGTGTGTGCAATAAAGATGCTTAAATATTGTCACTCCACTATATATATTAATCCCATTTCACCCCATGATGATGTTGGTAGTGACAAAACATCGAGAGATAATTACAGATCATTTTTCAAAGTTCCATTATCTAATTAACTTTCAAATCCCATCTACTTTTGTTGACTTCTTATAATTCTTCATTAAAAAAAATAGATTTGGCGTTTGACATTTGAGTTTATATTGTTGAATTCAAGCATGCTTTCGAGAAGATTTAAAACCTTTCTGTTAACTACTACTGAATTAGTCAATTTTCTAACATTTTTTCAATAATACGTCACTCTTTTCCAAACCAAAGACGAAAACAGATCACAGATAGATCTATAAAACGGATACATGCACCTATATGGGAAACTAAAAAGAAAACAAATCTATATAGGAAAGAAAATCCGAAGATATTGCGATTTTTGGAAATCGATTCAACAAAATCAGCTGACTAAGAACCATGCAATACTTTTTTTTTTGTTAAAGAAGAACCCTGCAATACTTTAGCAACAAACAAAAAAAACCCATGCAATAGGTACACTTTAAAATTTCAAGGTCAAGAAGATATATAAAACATATATATTTATATATTTACAAAAAATAAAATCACCGATAAATAGGGGTTGAGGTGAATACCAAACATCCAACTAATCTCTCTACCGGAAACTTGAATTTTGCGCGAAAACTTTAGAAAAAAGAGTATATAATCAGTATGTGATATTGCCTGTCACATGACACTAATTTTAAAAAATTTTGTTTCATAATTGCAACAATGATGAATATGTAAAGACAGAACACAACGCATTCATACGTGGCATCCTACTCAACCAATGACGGTGTGCTTTCACTAACCTCATTCTCACAATTTCTTCATCTTCTTCCTTTTGTTCATTTTTATTATTATGCTCATATAAGTATATAGATCCAGAAATATTTTTAGTATGGGACACAAACACAAATTTTGGTAACATAAAATATTTAAAGTTATAGAATAATATTTAAATCTCCAAAGAACTAAATTGTTAAACAAAACATTTTCATCAGTTTTAGATATGTTTACATATATAAGAAATAAATATTATATTTAAAATACATAATACACATTATTAGAAAATAGAGTATAAAATGCAACAAATCAAAAGAAAGGGTAACAAAAGTGGAGGAACGATTTAAAAATAGAGTATCAATAGCCATTGTGGTTTTAAAAAGTATGAAAATGAAGGTGGCAGGTACAAAATAAAATAAAAAGATCACAAATGTTAATTTTTAAGATAGCAAGGACTGGGCATCGAACACCTCACACGAAGAACAAGTGGAGATTAACTAACCTACTCAACCAAAAAACCAATATTCTCTATAATTGATTAACAGTTGTTTAAAATCAGTATAGGACACGTGCCCCACTTCCTTACACATATATCCGCCACTGATATAATTTTTCTGTCATATGATGAATATCGAGATTAGGTGAACTACCGACTATTACTTTCTTGGCAAGAATCATGCAAGATCAGTAGTTAAAAGGTCGAGTCTGAAAAAAGTTATGTAAAGAAAAATAAAACTTGAAGAAAAACTAATCGGTGAATGACAATTGTAAAGTTACAATAAGAGTGCGCCGTGTGTATGAACGAAACAAACTTTTATGCCTTTATCGGTTAGCAAAAAAAAAAAACTTGTATGCCTTTATGTGTATACAATTCATATAAAACGGTCAAGGGATTCCTTGTGAGTTGTTACCGTTGAATTTAACTTTAGAAATAATGATGTATTGGGTTGAATACTTATACATATAAATTTCAAACAAATGATGTAAATTCTTAATGAATGACATGCATAGAGTCGAACTAGTGAATAACTAGCATACACTGTTCGGTTAGCTGAAGAGTTCATTGAGTTACCAAAGTTCGAAATTTTTAATTATGATTTCGAAAATCAGTTTAGTTTAGATTTGATATGCCACTTTATATTATTAGTCACCTATCAAATTTTTAATTGAGATTTGGCGAATTTTCCCTGAAAAGAAAAACCAATTATTTCTGATTTTTTTTAAAAAAAATTTAAAGTATGCTAAAACTGCTAATTAATCTCTATCAAAGTATCTTTACTTACAAAGTTACAATGCATATATACAATAATCCATTAGGTGCACACACATACATACACACCTTTATATATATATTTCGAGTCATATATATATATAACACCAGCTAGCAAAGACACATCTACCAAAACATATAAATCAAGATATATAGAGAAAAAAATGGGAGAGAGCCAACGCAACGAGAAAACGCGCGTTTTGGTGGTCGGAGCGACTGGCTACTTAGGGAAGAGAATCGTAAGGGCTTGTTTGGCTGAAGGTCACGAGACTTACGTTTTGCAGCGACCAGAAATTGGTCTTGACATAGAGAAAGTCCAACTTCTTCTCTCTTTCAAGAAACTCGGTGTAAAATTAATTGAAGCTTCTTTCTCCGATCACCAGAGTCTTGTCTCCGCTGTAAAACTCGTTGATGTTGTTGTCTCTGCCATGTCCGGTGTTCACTTTCGCAGCCATAATATCCTTGTCCAGCTCAAGCTCGTTGAAGCCATCAAAGAGGCCGGTAACGTTAAGGTACAAATTTTGATTTAGAAAAAAAAATACTTTGAAAAAAATCCCTGTGGAGTCAATATGTAAAATCTTTAAAGTAGAGGAACCACACAATAGGGATAACATTAAAAGATAGCTAGAGGGTAAAAAAGACTACATGCACATATGGTACGCACATAGAAACTTAGCCTAGTCTCGGTAACATATGAAAGGATTTTTATTAATTACTAACATAAAATCGTGAAAAATAATTACTTCAGCGATTTTTACCATCTGAATTTGGAATGGATCCAGCTCGTATGGGACATGCATTACCACCCGGAAGAGAAACATTCGACCAAAAAATGGAAGTTCGTCAAGCTATCGAAGCTGCCGGAATCCCTTACACTTACGTCGTTGGTGCTTGTTTTGCCGCTTACTTCGCCGGAAACTTAAGTCAAATGTCCACTTTACTTCCTCCAAAGAAAAATGTTAATATATACGGAGATGGAAACGTAAAAGGTATAAAAAATGTTTTTGGGGGTACTCTTTTAATTTGTTTTTTCTCCTATTGTGGTTCTACTTTAATTATTAAGAGTATAAAGATTAGCCTCGCAAGTTTTTAAAATAACCGTTAAATCATTGTAGTTGTGTTTGCGGATGAAGATGATATCGCAAAATATACCGCAAAGGCGCTAAACGATCCACGGACGTTGAACAAAACCGTATGCATAAGACCTCCGGACAACGTTCTCACGCAGATCGAACTGATTCAGATTTGGGAAAAACTAACCGGAAATGTATTGGAGAAAACCAATATTACTGCAAAAGACTTCCTTGCCGATATTGAACGTAAGTCCAATCAAAGGCTTTAGACCCATTTAATATATTAGGCCCATTAAATTGTTTATTTGAATAAATGTAGAAATGGAGATCCCACACCAAGCGGGGATTGGACATTTTTATCACATATTCTACGAAGGATGTCTCACCAATCACCAAGTCGAAGAAGACGAAGAAGCTTCTTGTCTCTATCCGGAAGTGAAGTACAAACGCATGGATGATTACTTAAGAATGTTCCTCTAATCAAATTTGATCAAATCATATCTATAATATATGCATATTATAAGTTTGATGTTTTGTTTGTTTGTTTGTTTGACTTGTGTCACCTTCCAAACCAATATCTCGTTTCGACTGGTGCATACGGTTTAGAAAATATGTTTGGCTCGTACAATGGATTTGTGATGCTAAAAATAATAGAGAAACATAAGATCTGGGACCCCACTTTTGCTGTGTCTCCATTCTATAATTTTCAATGCTTTGAGATATTAGAAAATTTTAAAGAAAAATGGTTTGAATGATTTCGAATAAAAGTTACTTCGTAAAAATTATCTTAGTAAAACTTATTTAATTTCAATATGTAAAATAAAAATCTAGTAATTTTCATTTTATCCCATTAAATATTAAAAATCCAATATAATTTGGTAATGCTTACGAGATCTTAAATTAAAGAAACTAAAAAATCATAACAAAAACAAACCCAAAACAAATAGGTTTCTGACTGAAAAAGCTAAACTATACTTTTAATAAAAGAAATTATATGGATAACACAGTTATCAAAAACTCTTAATTATATATATACAGATTCCGGCCATTGGTTTCTAAATCATTCAAACCTGTTTTTAAAAAACTTTTCTAATATTTCTCAAAACACTAAAAATTATAAAATGGAAAAACAACAAAATTGGTCTCCAAGAGCTTGTGTTTTTTTTTTTATTCTTGTTATTGGCATTACAAATCCATTTTACAAGCCAAACATATTTTCTAAACAACATCCTTCGATGCGATTCGTCGCATAAATATGCCTTCGCTCCGAACTACAATAATTAGTGTCAACCAACAACAACTAAAAAAGAAAGATCTAATCAAAAAGCTGTCTGGACAGCCTCCAGTTAGTTTCAAACAATACGGTGGCTACGTGGCTTTAAACGGATCAGCCGGTCCATATTTTTACTATTATTTCGTGGAAGCCATCAACGCTAATAACTCTTCTCCTCTTGTCATTTAGTTCAATGGAGGTATACTTCTCTACAAACAATAATTGTTGGAATTAGTTATATTACCATAATTAGATGCTTTTATAAAAGATGAATTTTTTTTTTCCGTTTGTTTTTTTTTTTCCGTTTGGATTCCAACATCACATGCATGAATTTTTTAACAAACCAAATCTATCATCTAGTTCTATATATGTATTATGTTTCCAGAATTATTGAGAATTAGAGAAGTTAAAACTCAATAATTTTTTCTTTAAAAACTCAATAACTTTTTTTAAAAATATAGGACCTAGCTGTTCTTCTTTACAAGGAGCGTTTCTAGAACATGGACCATTCCGCGTACATAGCGACGGTAAAACACTGTATCGCAATCCTTATTCATGGAATAACGGTACATTTTCTAATTTACTAAACTTTTATGTGTATGTCCATATTATTATAATCAAATAAATAAATATTCGATTATGTATGGATTCGCAGAGACGAATGTGTTGTACATAGAAACGCCCGCAGGAGTAGGATTTTCATACTCGAATAATCCATCAGATTTGGAGAAGCAACAAAATTGGTCTCCAAGAGCTTGTGTTTTTTTATTCTTATTATTGGCATTACAAATCCATTTTACAAGCCAAACCTATTTTTTCAAACATCCACCAGTCGAAACGAGATATTGTTTCAAAAGATGACGCAAGCCATTTTAATGTGATTCGTCGCATAAATATGCCTTCGCCCCGAACTACAATAAGTAGTGTGTCAACCAACAAAAACCAAAAGAGAAAGATCTAATCAAAAAGCTGCCCGGACAACCTCGTGTTAGTTTCAAACAATACGGTGGCTATGTGGCTCTAAACGGATCAGCCGGTCCATATTTTTACTATTATTTCGTGGAAGCCATCAACGCTAATAATTCTTCTCCTCTTGTCATCTGGTTCAATGGAGGTATACTTCTCTATAAACAATAATTGTTAGAATTAGTTTTATTACCATAATTAGCAATCACATGCATGGATCTTTTGTTTCCGTTTGGATTCCAACATTACATGCATGGATTTTTTAACAATCAAAATCTATCATATAGTTCTATATAAGTATTATGTTTCCAGAATCATTCAGAATTAGAGAAGTTGAAACTCAATAATTATTCTTTATAAACTCAATAATTTTTAAAAAAAAAAAAACAGGACCTAGCTGTTCTTCTTTACAAGGAGCATTTCTAGAGCATGGACCATTCCGCGTACATAGCGACGGTAAAACACTGTATCGCAATCCTTATTCATGGAATAATGGTACAGTTTCTAATTTACTAAAATTTTATGTTTATGTCCACAATATTATAATCAAGTAAGTAAATATTCGATTATGTATGGATTCGCAGAGACGAATGTGTTGTACATAGAAAATCCCGCAGGAGTAGGGGTTTCATACTCGAATAATCCATCAGATTTGGAGAACCTAGGAGACAAGAGAGCAGCAGAATATAACTACATGTTCTTAGTAAAATGGCTTGACAGATTTTCTGAATATAAAGGAAGAGATGTTTACCTTACGGGTCAGAGTTACGCCGGTCATTATTGTTCCCAACTGGCCCAATTGATTCTTCACAATAACAACCAAACATTCATCAATCTACAAGGCGTAGCTATTGGTAATCCAGGACTGTATCAAAAGGTTGGGGAGAAACCTGGTTACGAATATTTGTTGAATCATGCTATAATCTCTCAAAAGCTTTGGGACGACTACGTAAAGAATTGCACAAATGTAACTAATTTCGCAGAGATACCACTCGATTGCCTAATGACGATGATGTACATCGAAGAACAAACACATCACATCAACCTCTATAATATATACGCTCCGGTTTGTCTAAACTCCACATTGACGACTAAACCCAAGAAATACACCACGGTAAAAAATTATGATCCGTGCAGTCTTGAATACTTGACTGCTTATCTTAACAGAGCAAATGTTCAGCAAGCTATACATGCAAACACTACAAAACTACCGTATTCATGGAAGAAATGCAACAATGGACAACCATGGAGTGGTAATGATTCACTTGCCTCAGTGATTCCTATCCTTGAAGAGCTTATGGGTAACGGTGTTCGAGTTTGGGTGTATAGTGGAGACGCAGATGCAGTGGTTTCCCATACATCGACAATGTATGTGCTACAAAATTATATGAATCTAACAGTTGAGAAAGTATGGCGTCCATGGTTTAGCGAAGGAGAGGTGGGAGGATACACAGAAAAATACAAAAACAACTTTACGTTTGCAACTGTGAGAGGGGCAGGTCATAGTGTACCTAGTGACCAACCCATACGTGCTCTTACTCTCTTTACTAGCTTTATCCGCAACACTCCTCTTCCTGATATCTTGTAATTTGTAACGTTGACAATAATATAACTAAAGAACTCGTTTTCGGTGTATTGCTTCGTCCCTATAAATACTCTTTGTAAAGTTCATATTTCCTCCGTTTCATAATACTTATCGTTATAGAATTAAATTTTTGTTTCATATTACTTGCTGTTTTGTATTTTCAATGCATATTTATTGTCAGTTTTTTTCAATTTTATCCTTTTATTTTGACTTTATTTATTACTTCTATCAAACAAAATAATATAGGGTTAATTAGGGATAAAACAATAATTTTCGTTATTTTTCTAATTTGTGTGAAACAATCTAAAATAACAACCAATTTGAAACATAAGATGTTGTAATTTTTTAAAAGATTTCTTTTGTCGTAATTATTTTAATTTTAATAAGAATAGCTAGGAGATTCTTCTCCCATGATTCATTAAGAATAAAGGTATTAAACACGTAGTCAAATATATACAAACACACCAAAAAAATGAAGTAAAAAGTTTAAAAGAGTTTTTAATACTTTCTATTCTCTTCTTCCTTCACGCCTCTCCCCACCAACGCGTCCTCTCTCTCTCTATTTCTCGTGTTCATCAATGGCGACTCTACAAGACATAGGAGTTTCAGCTCTCATAAACCTTTTCGGTGCTTTTTTGTTTCTAATCGCATTCGCTGTTCTAAAAATCCAACCCATTAACGACAGAGTCTACTTCCCCAAATGGTATCTCTCCGGCGACAGAAACAGTCCTCGTCGCACCGACGGTACTTTCGTCGGAAAATTCGTAAATCTCAACTTCAGAACTTACTTTACTTTCCTTAATTGGATGCCTCAAGCTATGAAAATGAGTGAATCTGAGATTATTCGTCATGCTGGTCTCGATTCTGCTGTTTTCCTCAGGATTTACACTCTCGGGTAAATCTTTCTCTCTTTTTTTTTTGAAAATGGGTATTTGAAAAAAGTGATTTTTTTCACCAGTTTTGAGTTCGTTGATTTGATTGGAGAAGCTAAATGTCAATTTCTCGAGAAAATGAAAGAAAAAGTTCCGAACTTTTTCATTTTTAGAAAGTTGTCTACTAAGTGTTCGATAATATTCCTAAACGAATTTCTATGACAAATACACTGTTGATTTCTCGAGCTTTTTTGTTGTTGTTGTTTTTTTTCTCTGGATTATCGCTTTTGTACGCAATTGTAATCTCCAAGAAGGAATTTTCTCATAGTGACAAAATTCCCGAAAGTCACGGGTTCACACGTCAGAGATATTGTACTTTATTCTAACCACAAAAAAATAGTATGATTTTACAGCTAAGTTTCAGATTTGTCTGCTCTGTATTCCACAAAGACTAATAATAGAAGTTTCGTTTTTGTTGTCACTGTTTCGTGATTGTTTTCATGAGAAAGTCACTTTTACATATCCTTTATTCCCGGGAAAGTTTTGCATTAAAAAATCTCTGAAATGTTGTTTTTTGGAACAGTATGAAGATCTTTGCACCAGCTATGGTATTAGCGCTTGTTGTTCTTGTTCCAGTGAATGTATCAAGTGGAACACTTTTTTTCTTGAAGAAGGAGCTTGTGGTCAGTGACATTGATAAGCTCTCTATATCAAATGTTCAGCCCAAATCCTCAAAGTGAGCTTTGTTCTGAAAAATAAATGAAGATCAATGATTTTTCACTAGCTGAGATTAAACTTTCTGTGTGTGTGTGTGTGTGTGTGTGTGTGGTTAGGTTCTTCTTTCACATTGGAGTAGAGTACCTTTTCACTCTTTGGACGTGTTTCATGCTTTATTTGGAGTACAATAATGTCGCATCTATGCGTCTTCTGTATTTAGCTTCACAGCGTAGGCGTGCCGAGCAGTTTACTGTAAGTAAAAGCTTCAAATTTCAATCAACGATAAGTGTCACGTCGGTGTTTGTAAAGTGTTTTTTTTTCTCTCAGGTTGTTGTCAGAAATGTCCCTTCCATGCCTGGACACACAGTCCCAGATACCGTGGATCAGTTCTTTAAGGCGAATCACCCTGAGCATTACCTCTGTCATCAGGTGATTTTGTTGTCCTGAATTATTACTGTGTGATTGATAGGCTTTATTAGCGTGTGATTGATGGATTGGATTTTCTTGTTTTCAGGCAGTTTATAATGCAAACACATACGCAAAACTGGTGAAGCAAAGAGAGAAGCTGCAACGTTGGTTTGACTATTACGTGCTGAAGCATCAACGGAATCCGCATAAGAAGCCTATGTGCAGAGTTAGTCTCTCCACGCCATTTGTTAGTTATTTTGAAATCATATGATGTTGATTTGTAAAAATCGGTTTTTTGTTTTTTTCAGACAGGATTTCTTGGTCTATGGGGTAAAAAGGTTGATTCCATTGAGTACTATCAACAACAAATCAAGGAGTTTGATCATAGTGTAAGCGATTTCGTTGTTAATTAATTACCGGTAAAGAAGCTTGAATCTCTTATCTGGCTTCAACAATCTGATGTTGACACAGATGTCTTCGGAGCGCCAAAAGGTTCTCAAAGACTCGAAACTGATGCTTCCTGTTGCATTTGTGTCGTTTGATTCACGATGGGGTGCTGCCGTTTGTGCACAGACGCAACAGAGCAAGAATCCGACTTTATGGTTAACGAGTAGCGCTCCAGAGCCTCGTGATATCTATTGGAAAAACCTTGCTATACCTTTTATCTCTTTGACCATCCGGAAACTCGTAATTGGTATCTCCGTGTTTGCCTTGGTCTTCTTCTACATGATTCCAATTGCTTTTGTGCAATCTCTTGCCAATTTAGAAGGTCTCGAACGAGTTGCACCTTTCCTCAGGCCCGTCATGAGATTGTAAGTCCAGTCATCTACCTTGGTTTTTATGTTTCTTCGTAGTATTAAGACCGTTGACACAGTCTCCTTGGTTTGTACTGCAGGGATTTCATCAAGTCATTCTTACAGGGTTTTCTCCCGGGACTTGCTCTGAAGATTTTCTTGTGGGTTCTCCCGACGGTTCTGCTGATTATGTCAAAGATTGAGGGATACATAGCTTTGTCAACCCTTGAGCGTAGAGCTGCAGCAAAATACTATTACTTCATGTTGGTTAATGTGTTCTTGGGAAGTATCATCGCTGGAACCGCGTTTGAGCAGCTTGACTCTTTCCTTCACCAATCACCATCTCAGTAAACAACCGTTAACCTCTTTTAACTCTCCGAAGATTCTTAAACTCATGTCTTTAAAATGCTCTTCTTTATTGCGCTTATACAGGATTCCTCGAACGATTGGTGTCTCCATACCAATGAAAGCTACGTTCTTTATCACATACATAATGGTTGACGGGTGGGCTGGGATTGCAGGAGAGATTCTTCGGTTAAAGCCCCTCATTATTTTCCACTTGAAGAACATGTTTCTTGTGAAGACCGAACGAGATAGAGAGAGAGCAATGGACCCTGGTTTTGTCGATTTTAAGGAGACTCTTCCATCTCTCCAGCTTTACTTTCTCTTGGGAATTGTCTACGCCGTCGTTACTCCCATTCTTCTTCCCTTCATTCTCATATTCTTCGCCTTTGCCTACTTGGTCTATCGCCATCAGGTTCGGTTTCAGACTCAATGTATCCATTTATCTTCTTCTCGTGTGCGTTTCTTGATGGTTAATTCTGTGCAGATAATCAATGTTTACAACCAACAATATGAGAGCTGTGGAGCGTTTTGGCCGCATGTTCATGGACGGATAATCGCAAGCTTGTTGATATCTCAGCTTCTCCTTATGGGACTTTTGGCTTCTAAAGAGGCAGCTGACTCAACGCCATTGCTTATCATATTACCCATTCTCACACTTTCTTTCCACAAATACTGCAAACACCGCTTCGAACCCGCCTTCCGAAAATACCCACTCGAGGTAAAGAAAACATCTTCTAAAATAAAATTTCGAGCTTTCTTAGGAACACCCGTGTTTATCATCGTCTTCGTGATAAAAAGTTTTGAGCTTTGTTACGAAAATCTGCGTTTTTGGTGTTTTTTGCAGGAAGCAATGGCGAAAGACAAGCTAGAAAAGGAAACAGAACCAGAACTGAACATGAAGGCAGATCTTGCAGATGCTTACTTGCACCCGATTTTCTACTCGTTCGAGGAAGAAGAAGAGCAACAACTCGAAGAGGTAGCGGATGTGAGAGTCGATAAACATGAAACACGGTCATCTAGTTCTATGACTGAGCTTGGCACTCCTTCCCATCACCATCAAGTCTACAATTCTTCCATTCCCACTTCGCACTACGCTTCAGCTTACGAGCAATCATCGTCTCAGTATGAATACCACTACGAAGCTCATCGCTATGATGAGCATGAGTACCGTTACAATTAATCTCTAGACTTAACAGAAAAAAGGAGATAGGTAATGTTCATAAAGGTTGTCTTATGAGAGTGTTATTACTTATAACTAGTCTGTTTCAAATTTAACTAAATGTCTTGGTCTATTTAGGTTATTTGTTTCCGATTCTGATTTTCGTTTTTGATGTTAGGGAATTGGTGTTAGTGTTGTTTACTTGTATGGGAATATTCAAAGATTGATATATTGTCATCATCTAATTTCAGGGATTTTTTTGTAATTGTAAAATTTGGTTTACAGTTAGTTAGTCTCTTTTGGTTACAACGAGGTATATATTCCATGTCTTCTTCTAGTATCCGCTGTGTATGCCTTTTAGGAATATATTTACCATAGACTCTTAAGAATCGAAGATTGCGCATTCCTTCAAAGGCTCGCCCATTTATAGAGATGTCGTGGATTTCAGACATATCAAATGATATAACATGAAATCTCAAGAGCTTCTTCATTCGATGGATAACCCACGAGGTAGATATCGTTTACCCAATGTTCCTTCAATATCTTTCTATCTTTAGTTTTGTAACGACAATCCGACTTCCTTTACCAAACCAAGATGGTTCTTTAGCCAAGGTGTCTAGTTGTTCAAGATCATCTACATCATCAAGTACAATAAGAACTTTTTGGTCTCGTAGCCTTTCCTTTATTGCGCCTAAATGATGTACCTTCATATCTTTTTGGTTCAGAATCTTGGACAAAAGTTGGCTTGGTAAACACAATTTCGAATCATGGTCATCGATACCAACACCTCCATAACTTCCCTTGAGGTTCCCCATAAAGCATTTAAGTTGGAAATCAGTAGAGGGCTGGTCGAATAAAGCTCTAGCAATGGTTGTCTTACCAATCCCTGCAGGACCCAAGATTCCAATCATCTCCACTTCATCGCAGTCTGGTGGGAATGGATTTTTGGAAATGATTTTGACGGGATGGTTCCATTCTTGTGATTGGCATTACAAATCCATCTCCACTTCTTGTTTGAGCTTCCATTCTTGTTATTGGCATTACAAATCCATTTTACAAGCCAAACATAATTTTTAAACATCCACCAGTCGAAGCGAGATATTGTTTCAAAAGCTGACGCAAACCATTTCAATGCGATTCGTCTCATAAATATGCCTTCCCTCCGAACTACAATAAGTGGTGTCAACCAACAACAACTAAAAAAGAAAGATCTAATAAAAAAGCTGCCTGTTGAATTGCTTTTTCAAACCCATGTCCAACTTTCCAAATTAGTATGATATTGTCCGCTTTGGGCCGAAACATTAAAGGCCGCACATATTTATTTTTGGTTTCATTCCCAAAATGCCTCATACTAATTTGGTTGGACAACCTCTTGTTAGTTTCAAACAATACGGTGGCTATAAACGGATTAGCCGGTCCATATTTTTACTATTATTTCGTGGAAGCCATCAACGCTAATAACTCTTCTCCTCTTGTCATTGGGTTCAATGGAGGTATACTTCTCTACAAACAATAATTGTTGGAATTAGTTATATTACCATAATTAGATGCTTATATAAAATTAAAGAAGAATCTTTTGTTTGTTTTTTTTCCGTTTGGATTCCAACATCACATGCATGAATTTTTTAACAAACCAAATCTATCATCTAGTTCTAAATATGTATTATTGGCTTCTGAAATTCTCCAAGCATGGTTTGCTACTTCTATGTAGCTTCTCCTGACTCAATTTCTTCTTGGATTGATCTGATCCACTGGTTCTGACCCTCTGTTTTCGTGAAAATGTTGTAACGAGACTTCGAACTAGTTCTCGATCTTCAGGTTCAATTATGGATTTTACTAACTACTCTTATTGGGTTCATGTAATGGTGGGCTACGTGTGTAATGGGCCTTGGCCCCACAACTCTTTATTTTTTTTTGCATTCAATAGAAAATCTTTTTTCAAAAAAAAAAAAAATGTTGAAGAATATATCAAGGGTTGCATTGACTTCAAAAAGCTATTTACTCATATAAACACTAAAGAGATCGATGAGAAACTTTCATAGAGAATTGAATTCTGATTGGTTGACTTTTTTAGTCTGTGTGTGATGACGAGCTCTTGGTAAAGAAACTTTCTCATGGACGTTTCGAAAAAACAAATAACGTACGTATGAATAATGAATTTGTCTTCGCATGAAATAAGGGAAGTTTACTAGAAGCAACTATATAGAAATAAGGGAAGTTTACTAGAATAACCTTCAAAAGTTGGTTTTTGACTAAAATGACTCTCAAAAGATTTAATTACGTTTTTTGGAATTTCGGACCGTTTTACCCCTATTTCTTTGATAAAAAAAACGTATTTACGAGACTGCCATTAATGAATCTGAAATTTTAGCCGGGAAAAGTTCCCGCCTAAAAAAATAAGTCTACCGTTCCGTTACGGTAGATTTATTTATGAACGGTAGACTTGTTTTTTGAACGGTAGACTTATTTTTTGAACGGTAGATTTATTTACGAGCGGTAGACTTATTGTATCCACTTAGTGGTAGATTTATTTCTGAATGGTACACTTATTAGAGTGAATGGTAGATTTATTATTTTCAATGGTAGATTTATTTTGGAGCAGTAGACTTATTAGGTGATTAGTAGATTTATTTCCGTAGAATGGTAGATATATTTTCTTTGACGGTAGAGTTAATTTGGCGTGGTAGATTTAATTTCGTTATCGGTAGACTTGTTAATGTAGTGGTAAATTTATTATAGTTGATTATAGTGGTAGATTTGTTATAATGGTGGTAGAGTTGTTATGAGTGGTAGATTTATTATTTATGACGGTAGACTTATACAAACTTTTCTCAGTTTACTAGACACACCGTACTAAAACCAGCGGTAGATTTGTTTTCTTTTCTAACGTTACAGTAGATTTGTTTTTCGGATGGTAGATTTGTTTTCTACTTAAACGTTGCGGTAGATTTGTTGATTGTGATGGTAGACTTATTATCCGACGATGGTTATTTGACTTGTTATGGTAGACTTATTACATAGTTGTTATGGTAGATTTGTTTTCTTTTTTAACGTTACGGTAGATTTGTTTTTTGGATGATAGATTTGTTTTCTTTTTAACCTTACGGTAGATTTATTAGCTTGTTTATTATGATGGTAGACTTATTATCCGACGAAGCTTGTCATATAGTTGTGGTAGACTTGTTATCCAACGAAGCTAGTCATATAGTTATGGTAGACTTATTATCCGACGAAGCTTGTCATATAGTTATGGTAAACTTATTATCCGACGAAGCTTGTCATATAGTTATGGTAGACTTATTATCCGACGAAGCTTGTCATATAGTTGTGGTAGACTTGTCATCTAACTTAGGTTCTTTAAACAAAAATGTAGTGGTAGACTTGTTATCTGACTTAGATTATTCAAACAACATAGTTACGGTAGATTTGTTATCTGACCTAGGTTCTTCAAACAACAATGTTGTGGTAACTAGTTATCTGACTTAAGTTATTCAAATAACACTGTGGTGGTAGACTTATTATCTGACTTAGGTTCTTTGGATAAAAGGTGCATTGGAGACAGAGATGGAGCGGTACCAGCGTAGGAAAGAATACAAGTGTTCTAATTGTCGTCAGTATGATCATAATCGCACCATTAGTGAAGCTTAAATATGTCTATTATGATTATGTATGTCTCTTTAGTTTTCAATTTTAACTTGTTTTCTGTTTTAATGTTACGGTAATTGATGTTAAAGACATTTGGACACAGATTATATAGAGAGTAAATTTTTAGAGTATATACAAAAGCCAATTCATTACATTGAACAGAGAATAAATCTACCAGCAAAGGAAAACAAATCTACCATCAAACTAGAATAAATCTACCATCAAAGAAAAATAAATCTATCATACCATTAAACAAAAAATAAATCTACCATTACAGAACAATAAATCTACCATGACTGGACAGATCCACGACCTCCGTCTCTTTCGCCACCACCTCCGAAGCCTCCACGTTCACAAGAATAAATCTACCAACAAAGAAAAACAAATCTACCGTCAAAGAAAAATAAATCTACCATCAAAGAAAAATAAATCTACCATACCATTGAACAGAGAATAGATCTACCATACCATTGAACAGAGAATAAATCTACCATAAAAGAAAAATAAATCTACCATCAAAGAAAAACTATCATACTATTAACAGAGAATAAATCTACCATCAAAAAAAAAATAACCGCCGGAATCGGTCGCCGGAGCTCGCTTTTGTCTTCGCGGCGTCACCGGAGTTCTTCGCTCCGAAGCCTCCACGTCCACCAGAATAAATCTACCATCAAAGAAAAACAAATCTACTGTCAAATAAAAATAAATCTACCATCAAAGAAAAATAAATCTACCATCAAAGATTTTTACAAAACTCTCTCTACCACCGAAACGAAACCGGAATTGTCAATTACATGTTGTAGAATGCACCGAAACTTTCTAAAAGTGCACGAGAACAAGAACAAACCCGGAAATCAAACATTAACAAACCCGGAAATCGAACAAGAACAAATCTACCATCAAAGCAAAATAAATCTACCATCAAAGAAAAATAAATCTACCATCAAAGATTTTTACAAAACTCTCTCTACCACCGAAAAGAAACCGAAATTGTCAATTACATGTTGTAGAATGCACCGAAACTTTCTAAAAGTGCACAAGAACAAGAACAAACCCGGAAATCGAACACGAACAAACCCGGAAATCGAATACGAACAAACCCGGAAACCCGGAAATTGATTCATATCTATATATGAAAAGAAGAAAAGAGAAAGGAAGAAAAGAGAAGTTAAGAGAATCCGAAAAATTACCGTTGGAGTCGCCGGAGAAGACGAGGAAGATCGCCGGAGAAGTCGCCGTTTCGAAGAGAAGAGAGAAGAGAAGAGAGAAGTCGCGGTTTTGTATTTTTTTTAAAAACCTAATTATTTTTTTAATGGCATTTCTGTAATTATAAAATTACTTCAAAGTTTAAAAAACCTTTCCTACTTCCCCATCTTATGAGAGTTATTCTAGTAATTAGTAAACTTTTGGAAGTCATTTGAGTAATTATCTCTAGAAATAATGATAAAATAGGAAAGCCATCTATGGAATTCATGAAATAAACTTCTAATAAACCAAAAAGTTATGGCATTTGCACAAAAATTCTGAAGTTTTACTATTTTTAAAACTAATTAATTCTATTTTAAAAATATTATTATTGTAGATATTTTTCTTAACAGAAAAACATACCTCATACAAAAGTCGCTCATCTTTGTCTTTTCATCTTTATTGATAGAACTTCGTCTCTCGTCCATAAAAAATACTTTGAGGTATAAACTAGGTTTAAAAACTTGTGGAGTCAATATGTAAAATCTTTAAAGTAGAGGAACCACAGTACCACACAATAGGGATAACATTAAAAGATAGCTAGAGGGTCAAAAAGACTACATGCACATGTGGTACGTACATAGAAATTTAGCCTAATCTCGGTAACATATGAAAGGATTTTTATTAATTACTAACATGAATACTAGTTTTTGTTTTTTTTTCTTGCTTGAATGATTATTCACTAAAATCGTGAAAAATAATTGTTTCAGCGATTTTTACCTTCTGAATTTGGAATGGATCCATCGCGTATGGGACATGCATTACCACCCGGAAGAGAAACATTCGACCAAAAAATGGAAGTTCGTCAAGCTATCGAAGCTGCCGGAATCCCTTTTACTTACGTCGTTGGTGCTTGTTTCGCCGCTTACTTCGCCGGAAACTTATGTCAAATGTCCACTTTACTTCCTCCAAAGAAAAATGTTAATATCTACGAAGATGGAAACGTAAAAGGTGGGTTATTTTTTCTTTCTCCTATTGTGGTTCTACATTTATTGAGAGTATAAAGATTAGCCTCACAAGTTTTTAAAACAACTGTTTAATCATTGTAGTTGTGTTTGCGGATGAAGAAGATATCGCAAAATATACCGCAAAGGCGCTAAACGATCCACGGACGTCGAACAAAACTGTATGTATAAGACCTCCTGAAAACGTTCTCACGCAGATCGAATTGATTCATATTTGGGAAAAACTAACCGGAAATGTATTGGAGAAAACCAATATTACTGCACAAGACTTCCTTGCCAACATTGAACGTAAGTCCAAATTAAGGCTTTAATTAGACCCATTTGATATATAGGATATATTAGGCCATTAAATTTTTTTTTTGGATAAATGTAAAAATGGAGATTCCACACCAAGCGGGGATTGGACATTTTTATCACATATTCTACGAAGGATGTCTCACAGATCACCAAGTTGAAGAAGACGAAGAAGCTTCTTGTCTCTATCCAGAAGTGCAATACAAACGCATGGGTGATTACTTAAGAATGTTCCTCTAATCAAATTTGGTCAAATCATATCTATAATATATACATATTATAAGTTTGTTGTGTTTTTGTTTGTTTGTTTCTTAATTTCTTAAAAATTTCCAGTAAAACCTCTATAAATTAATACTTTTTAAATTAATAATCTCCATTAATTAATAACTTTTTCCGGTCCCGAGTCGGGTCAATGTAAAAATCATCGAAATTCGATAAAATGATAAAATAATAATTTTTTTTGAAACTTCTATGTAAAATATGGTCCCAATAATAACATAAATTAATGATTATAAATTTTAGCCATATACATATCTAAAATAATTTAGTAAAATATGAATTCAATGTTGTTTGCCTTTTCTTAAAGTTGATTATAATTATAAATCTTGCCATACATATCAATGATCTCTTTTATACTCATATAGTTCTTTGCGTATTTCATTCGTCATTGTTGATTTCGCATCACCTTTTGGATGAGAAATCATTGCTAAATTTGGTGTTGAAACAACAGTGAAAAAAAAATGGTTAATCAAAAACCTAAGAATAACATCGAAACAAACAAAATCACATACGTATAAGAACAAAATACAAAGAAGTGAAAGAAAAAAAATAGAAAACTAACAAAATATGAAATATGTAAACAACAAAACATTATGAAAATTTAAGTAAACAATCATTTTAGTAGAATATGAAGTTTAAGGAAAGTTTCTTATTTAAATAAAAAAAATGAATTTTCTTGAATTTAGGAATTAGACAAAATTTCTCTATAAATTAATAATTATTATTTTATCGATAAATTAATATCTCTCTAAATTAATAAATTTTTTAAGTCCCAACATTATTAATTTATAGAGGTTTTACTGTACATAACATAACTTTGAAGGGTTTTTCTAACATATTTTTGTAATGCTTACCAAATCTTAAATTAAAGGAACTACAAATATCATAACAAAAACAAACCGAAAACAAATTTGTTTCTAACTGAAAAAACTAAAATTTACTTTTAATAAAAACAATTATACGGATAAAATAGTTGTCAATAACTCTTAAACACACACACATATATATATATATATATATATATATATATATATATATATATATATATATATATATAGATTCCGGCCATTCGTTTCTAAATCATTCAAGCCATTTTTCTTTAAACTTTATTTTCCAAAACATTGAAAATTATAAAATGGAAAAGCAACAAAATTGGTCTCCAAGAGCTTGTGTTTTTTTATTCCTATTATTGGCATTACAAATCCATTTTACAAGCCAAACCTATTTTTCAAACATCCACCAGTCGAAACGAGATATTGTTTCAAAAGATGACGCAAGCCATTTCAATGTGATTGGTCGCATAAATATGCCTTCGCCCCGAACTACAATAAGTAGTGTCAACCAACAAAAACTAAAAGAGAAAGATCTAATCAAAAAGCTGCCCGGACAACCTCATGTTAGTTTCAAACAATACGGTGGCTATGTGGCTCTAAACGGATCAGCCGGTCCATATTTTTACTATTATTTCGTGGAAGCCATCAACGCTAATAATTCTTCTCCTCTTGTCATCTGGTTCAATGGAGGTATACTTCTCTATAAACAATAATTGTTAGAATTAGTTTTATTACCATAATTAGCAATCACATGCATGGATCTTTTGTTTCCGTTTGGATTCCAACATTACATGCATGGATTTTTTAACAATCAAAATCTATCATATAGTTCTATATAAGTATTATGTTTCCAGAATCATTCAGAATTAGAGAAGTTGAAACTCAATAATTATTCTTTATAAACTCAATAATTTAAAAAAAAAAAAAAACAGGACCTAGCTGTTCTTCTTTACAAGGAGCATTTCTAGAGCATGGACCATTCCGCGTACATAGCGACGGTAAAACACTGTATCGCAATCCTTATTCATGGAATAATGGTACAGTTTCTAATTTACTAAAATTTTATGTTTATGTCCACAATATTATAATCAAGTAAGTAAATATTCGATTATGTATGGATTCGCAGAGACGAATGTGTTGTACATAGAAAATCCCGCAGGAGTAGGGGTTTCATACTCGAATAATCCATCAGATTTGGAGAACCTAGGAGACAAGAGAGCAGCAGAATATAACTACATGTTCTTAGTAAAATGGCTTGACAGATTTTCTGAATATAAAGGAAGAGATGTTTACCTTACGGGTCAGAGTTACGCCGGTCATTATTGTTCCCAACTGGCCCAATTGATTCTTCACAATAACAACCAAACATTCATCAATCTACAAGGCGTAGCTATTGGTAATCCAGGACTATATCAAAAGGTTGGGGAGAAACCTGGTTACGAATATTTGTTGAATCATGCTATAATCTCTCAAAAGCTTTGGGACAACTACATAAATAATTGCAAAAATGTAACTACTGGCACAATTGAGGAACCACACGATTGCCTAATGGCGAGGATGTCCTTTGAAGAACAAACACAACACATCAACCTCTATAGTATATACGCTCCCGCTTGTCTAAACTCCACATTGACAACTAAACCCAAGAAATACACCACGGTAAAAAATTATGATCCGTGCAGTCTTGAATACTTGACTGCTTATCTTAATAGAGCAAATGTTCAGCAAGCTATGCATGCAAACACTACAAAACTACCGTATTCATTGATGCCTCAATGATTCCTATCATTGAAGAGCTTATGGGTAACGGTGTTCGAGTTTGGGTGTATAGTGGAGACACAGATGCAATGGTTTCCCATACATCGACAATGGATCTACTACAAAATTATATGAATCTAACAGTTGAGAAAGTATGGCGTCCATGGTTTAGTGAAGGAGAGGTGGGAGGATACACAGAAGAATACAAAAACAACTTTACGTTTGCAACTGTGAGAGGGGCAGGTCATAGTGTACCTAGTGACCAACCCATACGTGCTCTTACTCTCTTTACTAGCTTTATCCGCAACACTTCTCTTCCTGATACCTTATAATTTGTAACATGGACAATCATATAACTAAAGAACTCGTTGTTTTCAGTTTCATTGAACCTTCACTACTTAGAGCATGTGCATTGGTTGTAACACCCACATTTTTTTTAATTAAACAGTAATTAAATCAGGTGTGCAACAAGCGGAAATAACCAACAGAATATTCAAATCCAAAACCAATATTAAATAACCAAATTCAGGAATTATCAAATCCAACAAAAATCCATATCACTAGCAACCTAACAGGCTACTAACAGTTCAACAACATAAAATAAAGACATCCTATCATCCCCCGTCATCGCCTCGATTCCACGATCACAATTTGCCCTTACTTGCAACTCAAAGGAAAACGGGAGTTGCGTGAATATTATTATAAATACTCAGTGAAGCGGTCATCCCGCAACAGATTAACATAGATTAACATTTACAGATAATTCACATTTACCACATTTACCAATTAAACATTCTTTAAATTTTTAATAATATTTCTTAATAATTAACCAGGTGTCGATCGACACACCACACACTACAAGAAAACAGCCGCAAATCCGACAGCATTTCCGACAGACTTTAATTCTGTCGGAAATTTTCGACAGATTCCCGACTGCTTACCAACGGAACTAAAATTTTTCACTTCTGTCGGAAATCTGTCGGAATTATTTCCGACAGACAATAAAACCGTCGGAAATCGCTCGGAATGTCGGACGGTGTAACTAGCCGACGTCGACGCCGGAGGAGATGCCGGCGGTTTGTCGGAAATCTGTCGGAAATAAATTGCCGTTAACAATTTCCGACAGATTTCCTACAGACACTCAAATGTCTGTAGGAAATCTGTCGGAAAAATAGCCGTTATTATAGCCGTTATTATATCCGTTGTCTTTCCGACAGATTTCCTACAGATTTCCTACGGTCAGCGTTTTTATATATATGATTCCACACATCTTCATTCACTCACAACAACAACAACTTCCAATCAAACATTTGTTAGAAAAAATCGTTAAGAGAGTGAGATGTCATCTTCTAGATATTATAGATCGTGGATGGATGAAGAGATGTATGATCCGGAGTCGAAAGCATTAAATCAAAGTTATGCACGAGGTATATGCGAGTTCATGGAGGTTGTCGGGAATCGAAAGGTAATAAAATGTCCATGTTTAAATTGTTGCAATTCGCGTAATTTTAAGGTAGAACAAGTTTGGCATCACTTGTATAGGGATGGTTTTATGCCGGGATACAAAATTTGGTTTTATCATGGAGACACTAATTATGATGGTGGTAGTAGTAGCAGTGCACCATATGTTGCGGATAGCTTAGGCGAATATAGAACGGATAGCTTAGGCAAACATAGAACGGAAGTAGATTTTGGTGTAGGTACCGCTGAGATGGTTCATGATGCGTTTATAGAGAATTTGCCATCGATCGTAATAGGGGAGGATAGAGTAGAAGAACCAAATGAAGAAGCTAGAAGATTTTTGGAAATGTTAGACGCAGGGAAGCAGCCATTATATCATGGGTGTAGAGACGGACATTCACCTTTATCAACTGCTAGTAGACTGATGACCCTTAAGACGGACTTCAATTTGGCGGAAGAGTGTGTTGATGCGATAGCAGATTTTGTGAGGGATATTTTACCTGAAGATAATCAGGCACCTGCATCATACTACGAGGTACAGAAATTCGTAGCTGGTCTTGGTATGCCGTATCAGGTGATAGACGTATGCATCGACAACTGTATGCTATATTGGAGAGAAAACGAAGACCGGAGAAGATGTAGATTTTGTTGTAAACCACGGTATCAGGATACTGGTGGCAGATTTCCAATTCCATATAAACGTATGTGGTACTTACCATTGACAGCAAGGTTAAAGAGGTTATATCAATCTGCGCGAACGGCAGAAGAAATGAGATGGCATGCAGAGCATCGTCAAGATGGAGAGATTACACATCCTTCAGATGCAAAAGCGTGGAAACATTTTCAAATGTTGAATCCGGATTTTGCATACGAGCCAAGAAATGTGTACCTCGGGTTAAGTACGGATGGTTTCAACCCATTTGGGAAGCATGGAAGGCAGTATTCTTTGTGGCCCGTAATCCTAACACCGTACAATTTGCCCCCTGGTGTGTGCATGCGTCGAGAGTTTTTATTCCTCTCCCTTCTAATTCCCGGCCCTGAGCATCCGAAGAGATCACTTGATGTATTACTCCAGCCATTGATTTATGAGTTACAAATGCTATGGAGTCACGGTGTCGAAGCGTTTGATGTTTCACGGCGGGAGAATTTCCATATGCGTGCGGTCCTTATGTGGACTATTAGCGATTTCCCAGCATACGGTATGCTATCTGGATGGACTACTCATGGAAGATTATCGTGCCCGTTTTGCCATGACGACACTGACGCTTTCCAATTGAGGAATGGACGAAAGCCATGTTGGTTTGATTGCCATAGAAGGTTTCTACCGGACGGCCACCCCTATCGTCGGTCTAAAAGATTATTTAAGAAAAATAACCAAGTGGTTGATGCTCCAATTGATGAGATAGACGGTCGTACTATATTGGAGCAGTTGAGAGATTTTGGTGCTGATAGGACTCCTGATTGTGGGGGTAATGGGCATGAACCTCTTTGTGGTGTAGGGGAAGCTCATAACTGGCACAAGAAGAGTATATTTTGGGATTTGCTGTATTGGAAGGATCATTTATTAAGGCACAACCTCGATGTGATGCATGTTGAAAAGAATTTCTTTGACAACATCATGAATACGGTGTTAAACGTCCCGGGAAAGACAAAAGACAATGTGAAGTCTAGGATGGATATTTCAATGATTTGCAACCGTGATTATCTTGAACGTCTTCCCGATGGCACATATCCTTTTCCTCCGTACCGATTGCAAAAAGAAAAGGTCAGAGCGTTTTTCCGGTGGATTAAAGACGAAGTTAAATTCACTGATGGATATGCAGCTAATCTGGGTAACTGCGTAGACTCGCAAAACCTAAAGTTTATGGGAATGAAGAGTCATGATTGTCATGTAGTGATGCAGAGGCTTCTTCCATTTGCTTTTACCCATCTCCTTCCTCAAACAGTCCACGAAGCTATTGCAGCTGTTGGTGCTTTCTTTAGGGATTTATGCACGAGGACACTTACAGTTGAGGGGATCCGCAAATTAGATGCCAATATACCAGTGATCCTTTGCAATCTTGAAAAGATCTTTCCGCCGTCTTTTTTTGATGTTATGGAACATCTTCCCCTACACCTCCCCCGCGAAGCCGAACTAGGTGGTCCCGTTCAATTTCGTTGGATGTATCCTTTTGAGCGGTACATGTTCCATCTAAAGAAGAAGGTCAAAAATTTGGCGAGAGTTGAAGGTTCTATTGTCGCACAGAGTATCAATGAAGAAGCATCACAGTTTGCGCAATCTTACCTTCCACGGGAAGTTCGTACGAAGAGTAGACGTCCTGCTCGTCATGATGATAGAGGTGAGAGAGTCATGTATCACGCGCTGGTCCCTCAGTTGTTTTCGCAAGTTGGCCGAGTGACTGAGAGAAGGAAGAAACGCTTCCTATCACAAGATGAGTGGAGTCACTTACATATGTATATCCTAACGAATTGTGAGGAGATGGCGGAGTACGAAAGGTAAAAACAGAACTTATTTAAATACTTCTTTTTTTTATATACCTAAGTAATATATAGGTTTCATATGTTATATATTGTTGTTTGCTTTCAGGATTTACATTGCATCAATACGTCACTATTATCCGAATATGACAGAAGACGAACTTGGAGAAACTAAGGACACCGAGTTTGCAAATTGGCTGCAATATTACGTAAGTTTTTAAAAAACGCTTATATATCTTAAAATTAGTGCATTAATTAATACTTAATTTGTGTAAATTATTATATCAGGTTTCTGAAGGAATGAAGAATGGAGAAAGGTTTCCAACATGGTTACAAGAGATAGTTTCTGGCCCAAGCTTCGAAGCAACTTCATACGGGAAATATTGCACTAGGGGATTTGCATTTAGGATTCATGAAGAAAGGTCGAGGGCAACTGCAAATTACGGTATTTCAGCTACATGTGGTGATGTAGTCTACTACGGGATTCTCAAAGAAATATTGCAAGTACGCTATCCAGGATTGTTGGGCATGAGGTGCATTGTTTTCTTGTGTGAGTGGTATGATCCAAATCATCCACAAGGTGTTCAGGTGAGCCAATTTGGCGTCACTTCAGTAAATTCTTCTAAGAGACTGCAAAAGTATGACCCATTCATCCTAGCATCACAGGCAGACCAGGTTTGATTTTAAAATTTTATAATACGTGCGTTATTGATAAATAATGATTTTGCAATTGCCTAAACTAAATAT
Organism: Draba incana; assembly: GCA_963576765.1. NCBI lineage: Eukaryota > Viridiplantae > Streptophyta > Magnoliopsida > Brassicales > Brassicaceae > Draba > Draba incana. Next base: position 1,635,660 of record OY755208.1, read on the forward strand.
GTTTGTTTCAGGTATGCTATATTTCTTACCCTAGGGTAACACATCGAAGAGATCCTTGGATTACAGTGACTCCAATTAATCCAAGAGGGCGACTATATGGAGTTGCTGAGCACGATGCTATGCAACCAACTAGTATTACTCCGATGGATCCAGTTCCAATTTCTTCCGCAGTGGACCTTTTTGTTGATTTCACAGAATTTGGTGATAATATAGTACACTCAGAATCAGAAGAAGAAGTTGGAGAATTTGATGAAGACAAAGACACAATTCCTTCGGAAGGATCATAATCGGACTCAGAGTAGTTACATTATATGTTTGTATTATAAAAAGGTTTCATATGCATTGTTTTCTAATTTTTTTTTAAAAAAATCTGTTTTTCTGTCGGAAATCTGTAGGAAATATATATATTTCCTACAGATTTCCGACAGAAATGGATACATATAGTCTTCTGATCAAAACTTCATTTGAGTATATCTTGCCAAAACCCATGTCGATCGACGGTATGGGGTTGTCGATCGACACTGTCTCTTCTGTTTTTTTTTGATATTTTGCAGCTTCTGTCGGAAATCTGTAGGAAATATATATATATTTCCTACAGATTTCCGACAGATGCTTTATATCAGGCAAACCTTAAATTACGACACGTGTTTCCACAAATCTGTCGAAAATCTGTAGGAAATATATATATATTTCCTACAGATTTCCGACAGATTTGGGGTTTTAAGGTCAAATTTCAGAATTTCGAAAAGACACATTCTCGGCATACAATTCTAACAACAAAAGTAAAAGATAAGAGAGTAAGTAACCTTGTCGATGTTATACAGAACATGAATTGCGATTTTGTCATGTTTCAACCAAAAGCGTTTCATATAGTAACTTATATAAAACGATAGATGTTTACGGGAAATACTAAAAAACCAACTGTTTAGAATTTCAAAGTAACAATGATCATTATCAAGTATTTTATCTTCGGAATCATGATCCTATCATGCTATCAATTGGTATGAACGAGAACGGATCGTTAACAAGCTTAAAACCCCAAATCTGTCGGAATTCAGTCGGAAATATATATATATTTCCGACTGATTTCCGACAGACATAATAATAATAATTTTTTTTTCATAAAATTATTATTTCTGTCGGAATTCAGTCGGAAATATATATATATTTCCGATTGATTTCCGACAGACATAATAATAATAATTTTTTTTTCATAAAATTATTATTTATGTCGGAAATCAGTCGGAAATATATATATATTTCCGACTGATTTCCGACAGATTTGGGGTTTTAAGGTCAAATTTTAAAATTTCAATAAGACACATTCCCGGCATACAATTCTAACAACAAAAGTAAAATATAAGAGAGAAAATCAATTAATCGATGTTATACAGAACATGATGTTACATATACTAAACAATAGATGTTTACGGGAAATACACGAGAATACTAACTGTTTAGAATTTGAAAGTAACAATGACCATTACCAAGTATTTTATCTTGCAAATCAGGATCCAATCATATTATGACCTTGTACCTACGAAAACGGATCGTTAAAAAGCTCAAAACCACAAAACTGTCGGATTTCTGTCGGAAATTTCCGACAAATTTCTGACAGAAATACCAAATTTTACCCGCGAAATGAAAATAAATACCGCGAAATGGGACGGTCCAATTACACGCGGTCATTTAAATTATTTGGATTCCGACAGAATTCCGACAGTTTTAAGGCTGTCGGAAATTCTGGGAATAAAACACATCCCCTTCGTTCTTCAGAACACAAATCGACGGAGAAAACCACCAAAATCGCCGCCGCCGCCTTTTTCCTCCGCCGCCGATCCTCTCTCCCGACGTTTCCGGGTCTCCGGCGTTTGTTCTTTCTCCCACCGGATCGTCGTTCGTTCTTCTCTCTCCCACCGGATTTCCGGCGTTTGTTCTTCTCCTCGATTCTTCACCGCCGGTCGTTCTTCTCCGGCGTTCGTTCTTCTCTTCCAGTCATGGATGATATTCCTTCACATTTGTAAGAAAACCTCTAATTCCTAATTCCTTTTGGTTTGTGAATTGATTTGTGAATTAGGATTAGAGAATTGATTTGTGAATTGGTTTGTGAATTGATTTTGTGAATTGATTTGTGAATTTGGTAATGTTGAAAAATTTAGGATTTATAATAAACACTTAGCATTTATAAAAAATTTAAGGATTTATAAAACAATTTGGTAATGTTGAAAAATTTATGAATTAGGATTAACATTTTTAATGATTTATAAATAATAGTTTGCATTTTAAGGATTTATAAAAAATTGTTAGCATTTTAAAGGATTTATACAATTTTATAAACTGATTTAATCAAATTTATAAAAAATTTGATTTTTAAGAATTTAAAAATCTCAATTCTATAATTTAAAAATTTTTAAATAGCAATTCTATAATTTAAAAATAGCAATTCTATAATTTAAAATTAGCAATTATATAATTTAAAAATAGCAATTCTATAATTTAAAAATAGCAATTTTACAATTTTAAAATAACAATTCTATAATTTAAAAATAGCATTTTAAAGGATTTATAAAAATTTATAATATGATTTATCTACAAAATTCTATAATTTAAAAATGGTTACAATTCTTTATTAAAAATGTTTTAAAAAACACATAAATCTCTTACATTTTTAAAAAAATTAAAAAATTAAAACTTTAAAAATTTTAAAATTTAAAATCTATATCCCTAAAATCTATATCCCTAAAATCTATATATAAATATAGGGATTATAGTGGTTTCCGAGCATCTGGCGGCGGGGCCAGCGGCGAACGTCGTCGTCGTCGTCAGAGTAGACCTGATGCGGCTATGACGTCTGCACCATCACCGTCGTCTACACCTGTCGCCACACTACCGTCCCAGATTAGCGTCGAGGACTTCGTGGGTCTTCCTGGACGAGGGCGGATACCTACGCTCCATCCAGACCAGATCGGTAGAGACACATGGTAAGTTTTGTTACATTTTTTCTTTTTTTTACTAATTTAATTTAATTGTCACTAATGTAATTATATTGTTAATTTTTTTTTTCTTAGGTTTGATGATTCTCGAAGCGGGATTTCGAAGTCCCTCAACAAGATGGAATGTTCTTTGCTCCGCTTTCCGTGTCCAACGTACGGCAAAATGCCACCGGAGGATCAAGAATTGTGGTTTCGCACATTTGCGGTAAGTCATCTGTTTTCACAATTTTTACTTTCATTTAAAGTATTATTTTTTTAATTTAATTTTTTTTTTTTCAGCAAGAATTTAAGTGGGACCCACACTTGACCGCAACGGTCAGGAGGGACTTCGACTCATACGCAGGAAGGCACTACTCACACAAGGTGTTCGAGTGGAAGGATAAGTGGCTACACGGTGAGGTGCCAAAGGAGATGGTTGAGAAGCCGGAATTGTGGAACGGGTTCATCGCCTATTGGCAACTACAGGAGACCAAGGCGATTTCTTCATATCACTCTAGCAACCGGAACAGCGACCGCAAGGGCAAGGGTAAAGCCACCAACAACCTCGGAGCTACCAGCAAGAAGACAAAGGCTAGAGATATGGTATGTTTTTTATGCCATTCTTTGATTTTTATTAATTTTTTTTTAGTTTTATACATTTATATGAAATAAGTATCTAACAACTGCAGGCTAAGGAGTTGGGTCGGGACCCCAACTACGTTGAACTTCTTGTAGCAACACACACCAACAAGGATGGTGTCGTCCAGGATCCGGTAGCTCGGGAGATTCAGCATGCCGTCCAAATAATGGAAGAAGACTATATTCTGTCTCAGCCACAAACGGAAGGAACCCCTCCCCTCACCAAAGCCCCGGACGAGATCATCAACCAATTCGTCTTAAAGGTATGTAAAATTTAAAATACTTATCAAGTCTTTTTCATTAATTGAAATTTCTTCCCCAGGTTGCTCCGCAGAGCAAATGGCGGATTTATGGTATTCCCGACGATGCAGCATCATCGGGGTCTTCTTGTTACAACAGCGAATCATCCGAGCTGAGAGCCCAGATGAAGGAAAAGGAGGCCGAAATTGAAAGTTTGAAGACGACGGTCCTGAAGATACAAGATGAAGCTGCGGCGGACCGAGAACAGGCGAAGAAGGACCGGGAGGCGATGCAACAGATGATGGCGCAGTTAGTTTCCTCGGGTTTGCTTCCGCGGCCGCCGCCGCCGCCGCCCACCGCTTAGATTTAAATTGTTTCAATCGTTTTGTAATACAATTTAACTTTTTATTTTAAATTATATATTTTTATTTCAATTTATAAAATTTAAAATTTAAAATTACAAATTTATATTAAATTAATAATAATTAAATTTATTTTTATTTTTACTAATTTCTACGAATCAGTCGGAAATCTGTCGGAAATACACTGTCGGAACTCAGTCGGAAATAAACCTGTCGGAACGCAGTCGGAAATACACCTGTCGGAACTCAGTCGGAACGTTGTCGGTTTAGATGTTGTCGGAAACTGTCGGAAATCTGTCGGAATATTGTTCCGACAGATTTCCGACAGACGTATTTCCGACTGCGTTCCGACAGGTTGCCGGAGACTTATTTCCGACAGGGTTCCGACAGCTCACCGGATTCCAGCGAGCTGTCGGAACTCTGTCGGAAATACGTCTGTCGGAAATCTGTCGGAATTTGTGACGGATTTCCGACATAATTATCATTTCCGACAATCTAGAACGGACGGATATATCCGTCGGAAATCTGTCGGAAAATGCCATTTCCTACAGATTTCCGACGGATATTTCCGTCAGTTTCTCGCTGTTTTCTTGTAGTGACGGCGGTGTCGATCGACACACCACGGCGGTGTCGATCGACACTTGATACCCTCGTACAGAAAAACTGCACCGAGTGTCGATCGACACAACCACTAGGTGTCGCTCTACACTCGCTAACACGAGCATCAATTTCATTTCGTGGTGTCGATCGACACAACCTCTAGGTGTCGATCGACACCCTGTTACAGAATCCAGAACCGAGACTCTCCTTTCACGTCTCGACCCGGAATCAACGTTATCACCATTTCCGAACGATTACACAGTATTAACACGAATACACAACATCAAAACATCAATCATCAATCACAATTCACAAAATCACACGAATAAAAGGCTATAAATGATCATCTACGACAATCCTAGCAATCACACACTCACCTCGCTATTCGAAGAGGAAATACGGATCAAAAACGACGAACTCACGGCCTAGAACTCCTGATTCACCACTGGAACGAACAGGGACTGCTCACAAACCACCACAACCACGAATAGACAAAGAATCCTCGAGAATACGAACCGAAACTTCAACGAACGGATGATTAACACTCGATTCTCCTTCTTTCTCCCTTCTCACACGAATTTCTCTCTAATTTCTCCTTCCCCCCCCCGACGGCTCGCGATCCAGGGCCATTAAAAAGGTCGAGCTTAAGGTTTTCGAGAATTAAACCGCGTGAAAATCGCGGTTTTCGCAAACTGAAACCGAAACTCGCGACTGGTGTCAATCGACACTGCCCAAGGGTGTTGATCAACACCTCCAAAGAATATCAAAACTTTGGGCTACGGTCGTTACAATTCTCCCCCACTAACACTGGATTCGTCCTCGAATCCAGACAAAAACCGCCAACTACTGGCCAAAAACGAAACCCGACCCAAACCAGTCAACAATCCGAGATCCTAAACTCGATCTTTGAGGCTCTAGTTCAGTCTCATGTTTATACGCCCGTTTCTAGACATTTATTGCTCTTAACTCATTCCACACCACTCTCACTCGCAGGACACATCCCTTGAGCTATCGGTGTCTCGTGTCCCTTCCATTCTCAAGACGCATCCTTTGAGCTCCGGGTATACAGGGGAACTAATCATCCCCTCGAGAGAACTAATCATCTCCTCTAAGGAACTAATCATCCTCGCTGAAGAACTGATCATCTCCAGATAAAAAAAATGAATGGGTTATTCGGAGCCGCAACCCCTAGAGTAATAAATTCTAAAACGTCTATAAAGATCGATCGACTAGAACTACCTCGCGTGGCCAACTCGATACTCCCAATCCCAAAATATCGCCACATGATACGTATAAGAAAACTCATCTTATAACAACACAAAGATAAATAAGGAACAACTCCATCTTATTAATCTCGAAAGTAAAATCGTTACAACATAAACGAAAATACAACGATACAAAAGCATCAACATGCTAACAATCGAAACTAGAACCACAAAGAGAAACAAAGCTCATGCCGCGACCTGCTTGTTGAACCACTTCCTGAACTTTAATTTCATCTTTGCCTCTGGCTCCCAAGTCTCCTCCTGGAAACCGCCACAATCCCACAAAATCCTCAACAATGGAATCTTCTTCCAACGCAGCTCCTTGATTCCTCTCTCCAGAATCCTCACAGGAACCGCCGGAACCGTCAAATCTGGCTGAAGATCCGCAGGGATCTCAGGCACTAACTCCTCCGACTCATGCAGGCACTTACGCAACATCGAAACATGAAAAACCTTATGAAATGCCTTCATGATCGGAGGTAACTCGAGCCGATACGCAACCTGTCCAACACGCTCCACCACCGGAAACGGACCCATAAACCGTAGACTTAGCTTGTTCTCCCTAATAGACCTGTTAGGGCCTCACAACATAGCCATCTTGAGATACACACGATCTACAACCGCAAACTCAAGCTCTCGCCTCCGCTTATCAGCGTAGATCCTCTGACGATCCCGAGCTTCCTTCATGTTCAATCTCATGACTCAGATCTTTTCCGTCATTTCCTGAACATAAGTAGCTCCAAGAATATTGCGCTCCCCCACTTGGGTCCAGCATAACGGCGTCCTACAAGGCCTCCCATACAACGCCTCAAAAGGAGCCATACCGATACTCGCCTGAAAACTGTTATTGTAAGCGAACTCGACCAAACTCAAATGATCCGCCCAATAACCGCCCCAATCCAAAACACACATCCTCAGCAAATCCTCCATAGTCTGAATAGTCCTCTCTAACTGCCCATCAGTCTGCGGATGATAAGCCGTACTCATATGCACCTTAGTGCCCATCTCTGCCTGAAATGCTCCCCAGAACTCCGATGCAAACCTGGAATCTCGATCTGAAACAATACTGGCTGGCACTCCATGCAGCCTGACTATCTCCTTCACGAACCTCTTAGCCAATTTAGCCGCTCCATTGGTCTTCTTAATGGCCAAAAAGTGCGCTGACATAGTCAACCGATCCACAACTACCCAGATAGCATCATATGTCCGTGATGTAGGCAACCCAACCACGAAATTCATCGTAATCATATCCCACTTCCACTCAGGAATGGGTAAACTCTGTAGAAGACCACTCGGAACTCCATGCTCGGCTTAACCAACGAACAAGTATTCCACTTGGAAACATAAACTGCCATATCTCTCTTTATCCCGACCCAATGATAATACCGTTTGAGATCCCGGTACATCTTAGTCGTACCCGGATGAATCGAGAACCTGCTCGAATGAGCCTCACTCAGAATCTCCTGCCTTAATGCCTCATCTCGAGGAACACAAACTCGCCCATGAATCAAAACTGTCCCATTCGGAGAGACCACATACTCAGAATCCACTGCTCGCGACATACCCAATAAACCCTGATCACTCTGCTGAGCCACTCTAACCCTACTGAGAAGATCTGCCTGATCGACTGCCTCTAAGCCCAAAGGCACCTCTAAAACGGCACAAAGGCGCAACGTGCTAATCTCGCCTACAAGATCCTCGATATCCTGCTCACGGGCTGAATCGAACTTCCGTCGACTCAAGGCATCGGCTACCAGATTAGCCTTGCCCGGATGATAAATGATCTCCAGATCGTAATCTGCCAGCAGCTCAACCCAGCGCCTTTGCCTCATAATCAGCAATGGCTGAGTGAAGGTATGCTGCAGATTCTTGTGATCCGTAAAAATCTGCACTCTGCCTCCATACAGATAAGACCTCCAAATCTTCAGGGCGAACACAACGGCTCCTAACTCTAGATCATACGTAAGTTGATTACACTCACTACCCTACAATTGCCTCGAAGCATAAGCAATAACTCGACCCTCCTGCATCAAAACACAACCTAAACCAACTCCTAAAGCATCAGTATACACCGCGTAAGGCTTCCCCGGCTCGGGTAGTGCAAACACCGGCGTACTAGTCAGCATCTCCCTGAGCCTCGCAAAGCTCTCCTCGCACTCCAACGACCAAACAAACGGAACCTCTTTACCCGTCAACTTCGTCATCGGCTGCGCCATACTTGCAAAGCCCTTAACGAATCTCCGATAATAACCTGCTAAGCCCAGAAAACTCCTGATCTCAGTAGCACTACTCGGTCTCGGCCAATCTCGAATCGCCTCAATCTTAGCCGTATCCACAGAAACTCCCTCTGCAGACACGATATGATCCAAGAATCCCACCTGCCTCTGCCAAAAACTGCACTTGCTCAACTTTTCATAAAGTTTCTGCTCCCGAAGCTTCTCCAAAACCAACCGCAAATGAGCCTCGTGCTCCACGGGACTCCTTGAGTAAACCAAGATATCGTCTTACGAACATCTGCCTCATCAATCGGAATCTGATGATACCCTGAAGCCAAGTCTATCTAGGAGAACCAGGTCGCACCCCTCAACTGATCCAACAACTCATCAATCCTCGGGAGAGGGTACCTGTTCTTCACAGTGACTCGGTTAAGTCCTTGGTAATTGATGCATAACCGGAAACTTCCATCCTTCTTCTTTACGAACAATACTGGCGCTCCCCACGGTGAAACACTCGGACGAATAAAACCGTTCTCCAGAAGGTCCTCTAACTGCTTCTTTAACTCCGTTAACTCTGCTGGAGCCATCCTGTAAGGAGCCTTAGATATCGGAGCTGTCCCGGGCTCTAACTCAATCGTGAAAGGATCAGACCGAGATGGTGGTAATCCCTTCAACAATCGGAAAACATCCTCAAAGTTCTGAATAACTCGAATATCCTCAAAAGCCACCTCACTACTGCACTCTGGCATCACTATCATCGCCAAATACGCCTCGCAACCTCGCTCTATCATCTGCTCCGCCTGAATAGCCGAAATCACAAGGCTACTAAAAGTCGGTCTCAAGCCCTGAAACACCAAATTCTCTCCTGCACGCTCGAAGACCACTCTCCCTCGATAACAATCCAAGTGAACAAGGAAGAAAGACAACCAGTCCATACCAAGAATTACATCATACAGAGCTACTGGACTAATCACCAAGTCCGCTGGCATCGAATGTCCCACGATCTGAACATCTAATGCTCTAGCACGGCCCGAAGTAGCCAGGAAACCTCCTCCAGCCACCTTAACCATGCATGCGCGCACGCTAGCGCTGCTCTGAATGCCACTGCTCTCGGCACACTCATGAGTAATATAGCAGTGCGATGCTCCCGAATCAAACATCACGTGGGACTCAAAACCGCCCACTAACAAGGTCCCTACATAATTTTATATGCGTTGAGAACTCTGACAACTCGACCACAAGTAAAATAAAAGAACACCAAACAACAACGACAAAATCCTACCGCTAGGAATTTACAAAGTTAGAGTCTAGAATTTTACCTGTGATCTTCCCGGCGTTACTGTTTTGACCGAACTCTGCTGGCGAAAACACTCTCGGTGCCGGCCCAATCTAGCTAATCGGCTGTTGCACTGCCGCAACCTGACCCCTCGGCTGCACCTCAACTGGTAGAATCGCAGCTACGGTCGCCGGCTGCAATCTGGGACACATTTTCCTGATATGCCCTGGCTCTTTGCAGTGGAAACACACTCTCAAATCCCGCTGCTGCGAGTGCTGCTGCGGCGGCAACTGTTGATCGCCCTTACGGGGCAACTCGACAAACGATGCTCAAGACTCCTGCATCCATAACACGCTCCGCTCCTCTGACTGGACCTGGAAGCACCATCCCATTTCCATTTCTGGCCCTGCGCAGGCTTGCCGCCCTTGCCGGAACCAAAACCGGAACCACTCTGCTGCTGTGGCTACTGTTGCTATCTCCTCGGCTGAACAGCAGGAACAACCGACACGGGTACGGCCGCTGGAGCGGCTACAGCTAACTGACCTCTCAAATCCTCCTCGATGCCTGCAACCATCTCAACCAGATTCGCCCTCGAGGCGTACTCTGAAACCCTGCAACGAATCCTCAAATCTGCACGAAGTCCCCTCAAGAACCTCTGGATTTGAGTCCGCTCGTCCTCCATGCCACGATCCGCATAGACAAGCAACATGCTGAACTCGACATCATACTCTCGCACAGTACGATCGCCCTGAACCAGCTCTACGAATCTCGTCCCGAGCCAATCTAAAGCCTCCTGAGGAAAGTACTTAGCGTTGAACTCAACCACTAACTCTCCCCAGGTCCTCACAGCACCATGCCTCCTTGCCTCAATCGCTCTCCACCATAAATGAGCATCCCCAGCTAGGTAGTGGGTAGCTATCTCAACACGGTAATCCTCCAGACATCGAACGGAAGTTGCGCTCCATGCACATGCGCCACTCATCTGCCTCCTCAGGCCCAACACCGCCCGCGAATAAAGCAGTACTCATCTGACGCATCTGACCCATCATCTCTAGATAAGACGGACGCACCTCTGCAACCGCAGCCCTCGGCTGCACCTCTGTCACTCGAGGCACCACTGGAGCCTGAACCGGAACTGCCGCAGGAAAACGCCCCAATAACTCTGTCAGAATCCCCTCCATGCGATCCATACGATCCTGAGCTGGAACGGCACCCACACCCATTCCCGCTCCCCTACCAGCCATCCCGGCGCCTCTCCCGGCGCCCACAGCACCCAAACTGGCACTACCACTGGTCTCGCTCACGGAACCCGAATGATGCTTAGGAGTACCCGACGTTAGCACAACTCTCGAAGATGATTCAAACACTAGACTGCGACCACGACCTCGGCCTCCACGGCCACCAACTCTGCCACCACGGGCACCAGCTCTGCCACGACCTCTAGCTCCAGGAACCATACTCGTACTGCATTTCCCAAAAACACAGGCTAAGCTACTAGAAGTCACACAGAAAAGTAAAAACCAACATACCGTGGAATCACATTGAAGGCTCGGGAGGATGATCTAAGACTCTATACAAACACAATAAATCACATAGTCTCAGATCACACAATCTACGTCCTAAAACCGTATAGGCTCTGATACCAAAATGTAACACCCGCATTTTTTTTTAATTAAACAACAATTAAATCAGGTGTGCAACAAGCGGAAATAACCAACAGAATATTCAAATCCAAAACCAATATTAAATAACCAAATTCAGAAATTATCAAATCCAACAAAAATCCATATCACTAGCAACCTAACAGGCTACTAACAGTTCAACAACATAAAATAAAGACATCCTATCATTCCCCGTCATCGCCTCGATTCTACGATCACAATTTGCCCTTACCTGCAACTCAAAGGAAAATGGGAGTTGCGTGAGTATTATCATAAATACTCAGTGAAGCGATCATCCCGCAACAGATTAACATAGATTAACATTTACAGATAATTTACATTTACCACATTTACCAATTAAACATTCTTTAAATTTTTAATAATATTTCTTAATAATTAACCAGGTGTCGATCGACACACCACGGCGCTGTCGATCGACACTTGATACCCTCGTACAGAAAAACTGCACTGAGTGTCGATCGACACAACCACTAGGTGTCGCTCGACACTCTCTAACACGAGCATCAATTTCATTTTGTTGTATCGATCGAAAAAACCTCTAGGTGTCGATCGACACCCTGTTACAGAATCCAGAACCGAGACTCTCCTCTCACGTCTCGACCCGGAATCAACGTTATCACCATTTCCGAACGATTACACAGTATTAACACGAATACACAGCATCAAAACATCAATCATCAATCACAATTCACGAAATCACACGCATAAAAGGCTATAAACGATCATCTACGACAATCCTAGCGATCACGCACTCACCTTGCTATTCGAAGAGGAAAGACGGATCAAAAACGACGAACTCACGGCCTAGAACTCCTAATTCACCACTGGAACGAACAGGGACTTCTCAAAACCACCACAACCACGAATAGACGAAGAATCCTCGAGAATACGAACCAAAACTTCAACGAACGGATGATTAACACTCGATTCTCCTTCTTTCTCCCTTCTCACACGAATTTCTCCTTCCCCCCCCCCCCCCCCCCCCCCCCAACGGCTCGCGATCCCAGGCCATTAAAAAGGTCGAGCTTAGGGTTTTCGAGAATTAAAGCGCGTGAAAATCGCGATTTTCGCAAACCGAAACTGAAACTCGCGACTGATGTCGATCGACACTGCCCAAGGGTGTCGATCGACACCTCCAAAGAATATCAAAACTTTGGGCTACGGTCGTTACATTGGTAACATCCATTAAATATGTCTTAATCCCTTTGTAATTAAACTAATTCTTTTTAATTAAAATTTCTATTTTTGGATCCTAAGTAAACTAGACATCCTAATTTTGGATCTTAAATAAGACACTTGTACACAATTTTGAATATAATTTTCTTTTTTTTAATTGTATTTTAATCATTAGACATTTCAATTAGATACACTAATGCATAAGCTCTTATGTGTTTTACCGTTGCTTCGTCCTTTCCCTAGAAATACTCTTTTGTAAAGAATAACTTCTAGGTCTAGCATTTTTTAAAAAATTCACTGAGTTTATGAAGAAACATTATTGGATTTTAACTTGTCTAATTCTCAATGTTTTGAGAATTGTTTATGGATAAAAGGTTTTTTTTTTTACCGACAAACATTTCATTAATAAACCCAAATAATGGGCTTTTACAAGATCATTCCGAAGCCCAATTGTTCGTTACACGTGTTGCAAAATACAATGAAAAGCAATTAAATCTACTGCATGGTCTACACGCGTCCGACGAACAGAAGGTGAAGCACTGCCGCATGATAGCCACCGAACCAGAACTTCAACAATGATTCCAGATCTGAAGATTGGGAAATTTACCTTGGAATCTGCTTCGAAATAATCACTACTTTCCGCCAAATGATATCGAAAAACATGATCAATTCCTCTTAATTACCTTATGAAGAACACGGGAAAATCCCAAAGAAACCGAGAAGGAGACTCCTACCCGAAGCAGGGCCGACTCTTAGTTTTAATGGACCGCAAACAAAAATAAAAAATAAGCTGATTTAATCATTAAGCTAAAAAAACTTTTAGGATTTGAGGGTTGATTTATCATAAAAAATATAAGAATCGATATAAGGACTGCAAGCATAGGCTTTGCCCGCTTGCCCTCAGGGCCGGCCCTGGTCCCAAAAATGCTAAATCTCACCCAATCCTTCAGAATTGATCCTCCAACTCTTATCTTTTTCCTACAGAAAACTCAAATCTCTAGTTGATAACAGTCTTTAAACAGAAGATTGAAAATTACAACCTTAAGAAAAAGAGTTGAGGGTAAGCCATTAAGAGAGAGTTGATCAAGAATAATCGATTAACTAAGCGCAAAACAAAAAGTAGATAGATCTAAAAACACACTAAATCCGAATAAATCGGAAGCTACTCCGGTCAAGCCGGTAAAAGAGATCCGCTAAATGGAAAAAAACAATTCCGACCAGAGATCAGAAAAACACAAAAGAGATTTACAAACATAGAAACTAACATAAATAAAATAAAAAACCCTTACGCCCGGCAATTACGCCGGACGTCAGGCACTCGTTTTTCGACTTTACTGTTCTTATATTTAGACAAAAGGGAGAGAAAGTGTTTATAACTAGTCTGTTTCAAATTTCTTTAGTCTAAGTTTAGGTTATTTGTTACTGATTTTGGTGTTTGAAGCTAGGAGATTGGTGTTAGTGTGGTTTACTTTTATGGAAAAATATTCAAAGATTGATCTAATTTCAGGGCTTTTTTTTTTGTAATTGTAAAATTTGGTTTCTTAAAGTAGATATTTTTCTTAACAGAGTAACAGGAAAAGTTTGCAAATACAGAGAGAAAAGACAAAAATCGCATCTTTATTGATAGAACTTCTTCTCTCGTCCATTCAAAATCTCGTAATCCAAATTCCATCACTAACATCATCAATCAAAAGATGAAGAAGAAGACTTTGATGTGTCTTCTCTCAGAATCACAGCCACGTCGTCTCCACTTCCATGGCTACTCTTTTCGCCACTCCTCTCTTCTCTCCTTTAACTCTTTCCCAAACAAAAAACCGCCATTTATGTCCCTCGATCCGATGCGATTCGAAACATCGTAAGAATATCGAATCCAATGGAATCAAGAAGCTGAATTTATCGAAATTCCGTAAAATCAACGAACAAAGGAGTAAGTTTCTGCAAATGGGTTCTCAAGAGATGAGTTTTGAGAGAAATCTCTCAGTTCAAGCCATGGATAGTGCAGGAACTGGAAACCCATCAACGATCTCTAACAAAGTAAGCTTAAAAATGAAGAATTTTACTGATTTTCTCACTCAAAATGTTTAAAGTTTGTTGTTTTTATTTTGATGCACACCAGGTGTTCGGTGTAATGCACTTGTTGGTTTCACTTGGGATTATAGTTGCAACAGATGTGTTTTTGAAGCAAGCTTTTGTAGCAGCGTCGATAAAGTTTCCAAGTGCTTTGTTTGGGATGTTTTGTATTTTCTCTGTTCTTATGATATTTGATTCTTTTGTTCCTGCTGCTGCAACAAGCTTGATGAATTTCTTCGAGCCTGCGTTTCTGTTTATACAAAGATGGCTTCCTTTGTTCTACGTTCCTTCTCTCGTCGTACTTCCTCTTTCCGTTAGAGATATTCCCGCTGCTTCCGGCGTCAAAATTTGCTACATTGTTGGTATATACTATAAAGTCTCTTCTTCTTTTGTCTGTTTTCGTACTAATTCGATGTTTTAATGTTTGCTCGAATGTTTTTGCAGCCGGTGGATGGTTAGCGTCACTTTGTGTAGCGGGTTATACTGCTATTGCAGTAAGAAAGCTTGTGAAAACCGAAATGACGGAAGCTGAACCTATGGCGAAGCCTTCTCCGTTTTCGACACTTGAACTATGGAGTTGGAGTGGAATCTTTGTCGTATCGTTTCTTGGTGCTCTGTTTTACCCTAATTCGTTGGGGACTAGCGCAAGAACTTGTCTTCCTTTCCTTCTTTCTTCCACTGTGTTAGGTTACATTGTAGGCTCAGGGTAAAAAAAAATCTAATCTTTTACTCAGTTTGCGAGTTTCGTTAACTTTTAGTTTCTCGTTGTCTTATCTTTCTTTCTTTTTCCAGGTTGCCATCTTCAATTAAGAAAATTTTCCATCCGATAATCTGTTGCGCGTTATCTGCAGTTCTCGCTGCTCTAGCTTTCGGTTATGCTTCAGGATCTGGACTTGATCCTGTTTTAGGTAAAGTCACATAAACTAGAGAGAACCTAAACAGAAAGTTAAAGCCTTTTCTTCTTCACTAATGTTTAAATGGATACAGGAAGCTACCTAACCAAAGTAGCGTCGGATCCGGGAGCTGGTGACATATTAATGGGTTTTCTAGGCTCGGTTATTCTCTCTTTCGCTTTCTCCATGTTTAAACAAAGAAAGGTATAAACAAACAACAAACTTGTTCTGTTGTTTTTGGTTTGAAAAACTCGTAAAACAATCTATTTGGTTTGTCTCGCGTTCTTTTCAGCTCGTCAAGAGGCACGCAGCTGAGATTTTCACTTCGGTGATTGTTTCAACGGTATTCTCGCTCTACTCGACTGCCCTTGTTGGTCGATTAGTCGGATTAGAACCATCTTTAACGGTATCAATCCTACCTCGCTGCATTACGGTTGCATTAGCCCTTAGCATTGTATCACTCTTTGAAGGTATACATATTCTTCTTCCTCTTTCGCTTACTCACCAAACATATTAAAGAACCGTTTCTAACGACTTTTTCTCGGACATTTTCAGGGACGAATTCATCTCTTACCGCAGCTGTAGTCGTTGTGACCGGTCTAATTGGAGCTAACTTTGTACAAGTTGTTCTTGACAAACTGCGTTTACGTGATCCCATCGCTCGAGGAATCGCAACTGCTTCAAGGTGAATCTTTTCACAATTTTTCGATTAGCGATTGATGCGATTACGATCTAAAGAAATGAACTTTTTTCGTGTGTTCTTGCTTTGCTAGTGCTCATGGACTTGGAACAGCAGCTTTATCAGCTAAGGAACCAGAAGCACTTCCCTTTTGTGCAATTGCTTATGCTCTCACCGGAATCTTCGGTTCGTTACTTTGCTCTGTTCCCGCCGTCCGGCAGAGTTTGCTGGCTGTCGTCGGCGGCTGAGGAGTGATGATGTGGCGGTGGCGACATATAATTGGTGGTCTGAGAAACCGGTGAGTTGCTTCAAAATATGGATGTAGTGTGGCTTGGATGTGAAATTAAGCTGTAACAATTAATAAAGGCTGGAAAATGCTTGAACTCTTATTTTATTTTTGTAAATGTTGTGAATTTAAAATGGGAAAAATGTAAATTTAAATATTTCAATTGAGGTGAAAAAAATCTCAATTTTTAGTAATGTGAAAAAATGCTAAAAATGATAAAAGAATTCTCAAAACAATTAATAACAATGGTTGATTAGTACAAAAAATATAGTTAAATTATTTCAAAACTTATATTTTGTAAAACTGGAAAATTCAATATTTGTTTTGATAATCTTAGTTGAATCTCCACCACCACCGTACCATTACAACTCTCCACAATCACCACCACCACCGGTGAAATCTCCACCACCACAGTAGTATTACCAATCTCCACCACCATCGGTGAAATCTCCTCCTCCTTACTACTACCATTCACTATTCCCACCGGTCAAATCTCCACCACCACCGTACCATTACTGCTCACTAACACCACTGTACCATTACAAATATCCGATTAGTAGAACAAAGGTGAGAATGGTAAATTTACTGTCCTTTTGAAAAGTCAAACCTAATAAAAATTCTTTCATTGTTACTTTCCTAAATAATCAAAACATTGACGTTTTTCAGCTAATTCACCCTTTAATATATAAAACCTGTTAAAAAAAATATATATTAATAAACCATCTAAATATTGATTTGTTTGGGGAACGATCCAAATAAAAGTTAGTTTGGCTTGTAAAAATCAAAAGTTAACAGGACAAGTGGGTAGTTAAACAAACTTTTGGGGCTTTGAATTAATTAATCCATTAACACTTTGAGTATATATAATCTTGGAAGCGGAAAGAAGAAGACGAACCAGATATATGTTTCCAATTTTTTATTACGAAGATGAACACAATGCTACTCGTATACCATTACATTTCCAAATTCGAAACCCTTTATCTCTTCTTACCATTATATCTTCACCATTTATTTCGGGAAATTGCAATTCGATCGGTCCAGCTTTGTGAATTACTCGGAATGGAGGATGCACACAAGTTGTTTGACGTAATTCCTCAAAGCCCAAAACGGGTCTCTGTTTCTTTCTTCGCAAATCCCATGTCACGTGCATCATACACGTGACAAAGCCACCAGACTTTTCAATACCGTTTCACTTCTCGTTAAATGTCCCGCCTCTTACTCTTTTCTTCTCTCTCAAAGAAAAAAAAAATCTCTCGAGACCAAGAAACCTTAAGATTCTTGAGAGAATCTTCATTACTGCAAATTCATGGAAAATAGCTTTGCTTCTACCTCGCTGAAAGATGCTGAAGGCAACCAACTTTCAGTGCCGGTCCAATCATTATGGTTGGCCTATGCATATTGTAAAAAAATGTCATTTTCATACATTTTCTTATACTGTAAAAATAATAATCTAAATTAAAAAAAAAAACACATTAAAACTATATTAAACCGTTTATAATTCCAAATAGTTAGTAATAAATAAAAGAAAAACAACAAAATATAATGTATTTTTGAAATATTACTCTCCTTGTATTTTTGCCTGCAAAATCATTAATTAAACTCACGTTGTCAAGTTTTTCAACCATCTATGTTTCAATGGAATGAATGGCAAAGTTAACCCATTTAATCTCTCTTTTGTTATCAGCTTCAACTTCGAATTTAAACTAATAATTACAAATTAATTTTTTTTTAAATGAATAATTAACATGTTTGCTTAGAGAAGCCATAAACATTAAAAATCATTTGAAAAACAAAATCTTACGAATATTATTATTATAGAAAAAGTTTATAATTTTTTTTAATTATAACCATCACAAAATTAACTAAAAAGAGCCCTCTAAATTTAAGGCCCTAAACGCTGGCTTCACTGGCTTGTCCTCTGGACCGGGCATGCCAACTCTTCAAGCTAGCCAAACACTTCTAGGCTCAACATGATTATATCAAACTCACAGAGACTCATGACAAAGCTATAGTAAGTTTCATGCAAGGTACCATCTTCAGTGAACTATGTGATAAAACAGATAAGATTGATGCGAAAGTCACATACTTGTTGGCTTCTGTTGAAATCATTTCGCCGTATATTGGTTTTTCGTCTACACTCTTCGTACTGGCGGAACTTCTTGATTCAGTACTGTATTACAAGAAAGCCTTGGTCAAAGCGAAACAGAATGTGGATGCTTTTGAGAATAAAGAGGATATGACGCAATTAATCGAAACTGCAGAGGCAAAGATTGCTGAATCCAAGACTGTTGTTGCTTCTACTGTGACAAAATGCGAAGAAATTGTTAAGGAGTCGAATGAAAACGAAGAGACGAGGAAGAGTGATTCTGATTTGGTTAAAAGATTGAAGTCGTATTGGGCGGGTTTGAACGTTGAGTTTAGAAGGAATTTTATGAAAGTTAGTGTAGCGGAATTTAGAAGTTTTGTTGAGAAAGTATATGGCAGAGAGGGACTAGATGCTTTGATGCAAGTTCTTGCTTCTGCTAAGAAAGACAGAAAATGGATGTTTTGGATGTGTCGAACTTGTTCGAAGAAGTTCTCTAGTGCTGATGATTGTAAGAATCATTTCGAACTCGAACATGCTGCAAAATCAGATCGACTTTGACCCTCAGTTTTCATTCCTGCTTCTTGATAAGAGACTGTTGCAAGGAAAGATTGCTCGGTACGATGATGAAGGGACGATCAATGTTATTAATAACCCGAAGGCTCATTACGCAAATGTTCATGGAGATGATATCTTATCCTGGTTAGACGACAACTCTTCAAGAGATGAGACTTTTCGATTTCCGATACCTATCAGGATACACAATCTTGATATTTGGGTGGCTGTTCTTAGAGCCATTCAGTTCACGTGTAGGACTTTGGAAGCCAAATATGAAAAGAAACTCAAGCTCCTATGTTATATTGGAAGGAATGGTCTTCATTGTGCAGCAGAAACCTTCAACGAGCTTGTCTAGTCCCCTTGATACAATTGTTGAACAGTAAGTACCTCAAGAGTCTTTATTTGCATGTTGATAAATTGTTTTCGGGTTTACTCTGATCATAATGTTTTCTTACGTGTCCAGTGAACCGGAACATACTGTCTCAAAATGAAAGGGAGTCTACAGTTACCTCTTGGAAGACTTACTTGCTTCCCTAGAAGTATGGTTTGTCCTGATAAATATAAGCTTTTTTAAGTTTCCTTGATCGTTGTCATAAATGTCATTCTGGTTTGTATAACTCTTTTATGTAGTCAAGGGATGCTGCTGAGCTACTCGTATCCATCTTCGAGTTTTGGCCTTGCTGGAAAGATCCAGAAATAGAAAGTGTTGTAACTCATCTTTTTACACTTGAAGAATTTGAAAAAATGAGTTGTAGCAAATGCGGAAAGAATCAGAATTATCCAGAGCAAAGTTCTTATGCCATTGTCATGGCTGCAGATTCAATCAGAGACCTGAAGGTATGTTTCATTTATTTGTCTGTTTTGTTTTTCCTACAAAAACTGGTAGTAGTATTATCCCTTAAGAAGCTGTTCTGTGGTGAAATATGTAAGCAGCGTGCTTTTGAGAATATGAAGTTCGAGGACATCCTTAAGGTGAACCGCATGGAAGATAAAATGTTATGTGAATGTGGAAAGGCAAACTATGTTCATCGTATTATAAGAAGACGCCGTTTATCTTCACAATCGGTAAGTACTGACAATGGCTTTGTGATTTTTATGTACTCATTTCATTTGATTGTGCTGTGATGAAACAATGTTGGTGTTTTTTGTGGGTTAGTGTTGGAATGGGTGAAGGATGAAACTGAAGAGGAAATATCTGAAACAACAAAGGCTTTGGATTGTGAGATAGATATCCGCAGGTTATACCAAGGCTTAGAACCAAACACAAAATTCCGGCTTTCGTCAATGGTAATCATCTGAAAAAACAGTGTTTGTTCATCACACCGTTTTGCTGTGGAGTTCTTGGTGCTGAAAACTCATGAAAAATACCTTGTTCATCACAAAAGTTAGTAAACCGAGAATTTTCAAATTCCTTACCATGATCGCTTCGAATGCGTTTCACATTACCTTTCTCATTTTGTAATTGTAAGCATAAAGTCTTAAAAATATCAAATGTATCAGATTTTTCTCGAAGGAAACGAACCCAACTAAAGCGAGAGAAATCATCTACACACACAAAAATGTACTTTTTACCATTTATGCTCGCTGTTGAAACTGGACCCATTAAGTCCATATGCAGAAGTTCTAGAACTTGAGTTGTTTTGATCATTTGATTTTGCTTATGGCTCACTCGAACTTGTTTGCCCTGGAGACATGGTTTGCACACATCATTTTCTGGAAGTGTTAGAGTAGGAACTCCTCGTACAGCATCTGCATTGACAAGCTTTATTAGATTCTTAAATCGTATATGGCCTAACTTTTGATGCCACAACATGGTGTTATCAATAATGGCTTGCTTGCAGCTAAGATCCTGTTCCAACAAATAACAACGAGTGTTAGGAGATCGATTTCCAGTGAGAATCAGTTTAGTATGCTCATTGTACACTTCACATCTAAGCTTAGAAAATTCCATAGTAAATCCATGTTGGGGTCGGTTTTCACCCGCTTAGCATTAACATTCAAAATCAAGCATTCAAGGATGATGGCTCTCCGGACTTTCAATAAACGTGGTGAAGTGTTCCCTAAGTCTGCACGCGAAGCAAAGCTCACAACGAAGGAGGATGGTCTGAGGCATGGCAGATGGTGGTGGACTCGGACTCGGCACCAGGGCCGACCCTAGCTTCGGCACGAGGCCGACCATGGCCTTGGTCCTCGGCGACCATGGCTTCGTCCAGCACCCGACCGCGGACTCGGATCGTGGCCGACCGCGGGCTCGCATGCATCCGCCCGACCGTGGACTCGGACTCGGCACCAGGGCCGACCCTAGCTTCGGCACGGGGCCGACCATGACCTCGGTCCTCGGCGACCATGGCTTCGTCCAGCACCCGACCGCGGACTCGGATCGTGGCCGACCGCGGGCTCGCATGCATCCGCCCGACCGCGGACTCGGTGTATGGCCGACCGCGGGCTCGCATAGGAGGAGCCGA
This sequence comes from Draba incana, assembly GCA_963576765.1. Classification (NCBI taxonomy): domain Eukaryota; kingdom Viridiplantae; phylum Streptophyta; class Magnoliopsida; order Brassicales; family Brassicaceae; genus Draba; species Draba incana. The sequence continues at coordinate 1,657,122 of OY755208.1, forward strand.
GCACAGCTTCTCCCCACTCGCCGATCTCATCCTCGCTCCAGCACCGCCTTTGGCCCACGGATGTTTTCCAAGGCCATATGCACGAAGCCCATATCGGTTCAATTTACTTCGTGAGGATTTGGGAAGAGAGCCGCCTTAGACATAGTATAAATAGACCTTTTGTACAAACCCGAAGGGGATCCGAAATTTGACACCCAATCTTGTACTCATACGTTTTCAAAGCAATAAACAATCTCTTGACATCTTTCTTGAACCCTAGCTTACCATAGAAATCTCACAAGCTTCCCTAGAACTCTTACAAATTCTAGTTGTGTTGGTTTCGACCCCCACAATTTGGCGCCGACTAAGGGGACCTTAGAGATTGTCTGACACAAGAAGAGCTAGGTTTTCAGACTACCTACGAAGATGTCAAGCAACACCACGAGCAACAAAGGATCTTCGTCTCACCAGCACGACGAGGAAAGAAACAACTCCATGGAGAACACCGCGCCTCGCGCCGCTAACCACCCAGCGGATCTTGCGGAGATCAAGCAGATGCTTGAGACTCTGATGAAGAAAACTGAACATACAGCGAGCGAGCTGCAATCGCTCAAGAGAAGGAAGCGCAGGAGGTCCTGTGTCCGTCCGACATGCCTCAGCTTCGCCACGCCTCGAACCAATCGGAGGGTTCGACACGAAGAGCTACCACCTCGGGCTGCTCGCACAGATCCAGAGGATTTGCCTCCACCACCGCCTCGTCGGGAATCCGATCTAACTCCCGAGCGCATGATTGGAGAATCAGATGAGGATCTGCCTCCTCGAAGACGTGCCCGAGTCGACCTAGAAGTTGACCATGCTACGGCCGCAGAAGAAGGAGATGCGATCATAGCGGAGCTCTACAGGAGGGAACAAGAGCGCAGGGCTCCGCAAGGCTTCCGAGATGGAGAGGTCGCTGCGCTAAAAGCCCAGTTAGACCAGGTCGCCTCTGACCTAAAGGCTACCCAACTACAGCTGTACCGGAGCACGGCGAAGGCTCCTGGGATCGCCTCTGTGCTCGAGAAAGCACGGAACACACCCTTCGCTGAGAGGGTCGCGAGAACTCCAATCTCCGACCCCGGAAAAATCAAGCTTCCAATCTATGAAGGAACCACTGACCCTGCTATCCATCTGATGGAATTCGAAGTCGCCTTGGGAAGGGCAAACTTCACAGTAGCCGAGAAAGACGTTGGCTACTGCAAACTGTTCGTAGAGAGCCTCAAAGGGCCTGCCCTTCAGTGGTTCTACAAGCTGGAAAAGAATTCAGTCCACACCTTCCATCAATTCTCAGAGATGTTTGTACAGTATTACAACATCTTCGTCGAAGGAAAGATCTATGATGCGGAGCTGTGGACGAACAAGCAGGGTGAGAATGAAAGCCTGCGGTCTTTCGTGACAAGATTCAAGCATACACTGTCAAAGGTGGACGGTATCACCAACATATCCGCGCTGGAGGCCTTGAGAGGAGCACTCCGCTGCCCTTCTCCATTCTGGCAGGAATTGACTGTCAATCCACCCGCGACCATCCAGGACGCTCTCCACCGCGCTGCAGACTTCGCTCGAAGCGAAGAAGAAGTTCGCGCTAGGAGGGGCGGGAAAACCAAGCCAGCGGTCGATCCCACCCAGTCCACGGCGACGCCACCACCCTCTTAGACGCTCTTCCTATGAACTACGAGGCGACTTGATCCCTGCAAAGGGTACGTAGGCAGCCTGTCTTCGGATAGGTTCAGTTGCCCCCCCTCCATCCAAAAGGGGGGGGGGGAATTCCACTCTTCACTTAGCCTCGTTCCGGACGAGCTCACATGATCTCCTCCGCCTTAGGGGGGGGAGTGAGTGTTTTCACCAGTCTCTAGACGACTCCAGTTCCCTCTTTCGTCTAAAAGAGGGGGGAGTGGGGTACCCGTGCGCCACTCCTTCACAACGTCATTGACAACATCATCGTCAATCACAAACACTCGCCACAGCACTCATCATGAGAACAACTTGTCCTTTATGGACTGATCAGAGCTTTATTCGAGTAGAGTCGTTCTGCATCTATTGTTGCTGGCCACAACAATAGTGTAGAGATACGAACACAATGACATCCACAACGGATACAGCGCGCTATATAAATTCCAGTGTTCAGAATCGTCTCCGGATGACCCCCCTGATCACTCAGAAACCCAACAACATCGTTGGTAATGCAGCTGCTAGTGACCTCCGTTCGGAATGCGTTCTGAACGCGTCACTTTGAAACCCAGGACGAGAGCTGGTCAAAGTCAAAGGTGATCTTGTTCTCGGACAGACGTGTCTAGAGAACAGCACCAACATACAAAGCCCAACAGCAACGTTGGCAGATAAAGAGCGTGAGCGCATTTGCGTTTTCACAGCCTAAACAAAAGCCTCATCCATGAGCAAACAAAGACTCATTTATGAGCAAGCGAAGCCTCATTCATGAGCAAACAGAGCCTCATTCATGAGCAAACAAAGCCTCATTCATGAGCAATTGACCAAGTTCCTTGTTCAAATCCCCTCGTCATTATGCGTGGCACTCTTTTCCCCTAAGTAGTGGTTTTGTCCCAAAGGGTTTTCCCTACTAAGGTTTTAACGAGGCCACCATCTAGTGTTTTCCGAGTTCATGCTCCACATCGTTAAGTGAACTTGAGAGGGAATGCTGAACAAGATGATTACTTAAAAGTACTGCAGGAAAGAGCAGGCGAAAGCCTTGCTTCCAAATGTTAACGCTGCTCCTTAACACATCTTTTAACTCGGCACTGCTATCTCTCGCACTACCGAGCTGGGGGGCTAACTGTTGGGGTCGGTTTTCACCCGCTTAGCATTAACATTCAAAATCAAGCATTCAAGGATGATGGCTCTCCGGACTTTCAATAAACGTGGTGAAGTGTTCCCTAAGTCTGCACGCGAAGCAAAGCTCACAACGAAAGAGGATGGTCTGAGGCATGGCAGATGGTGGTGGACTCGGACTCGGCACCAGGGCCGACCCTAGCTTCGGCACGAGGCCGACCATGGCCTCGGTCCTCGGCGACCATGGCTTCGTCCAGCACCCGACCGCGGACTCGGATCGTGGCCGACCGTGGGCTCGCATGCATCCGCCCGACCGTGGACTCGGACTCGGCACCAGGGCCGACCCTAGCTTCGGCACAGGACCGACCATGACCTCGGTCCTCGGCGACCATGGCTTCGTCCAGCACCCGACCGCGGACTCGGATCGTGGCCGACCGCGGGCTCGCATGCATCCGCCCGACCGCGGACTCGGTGTATGGCCGACCGCGGGCTCGCATAGGAGGAGCCGAGCACAGCTTCTCCCCACTCGCCAATCTCATCCTCGCTCCAGCACCGCCTTTGGCCCATGGATGTTTTCCAAGGCCATATGCACGAAGCCTATATCGGTTCAATTTACTTCGTGAGGATTTGGGAAGAGAGCCGCCTTAGACATAGTATAAATAGACCTTTTGTACAAACCCGAAGGGGATCCGAAATTTGACACCCAATCTTGTACTCATACGTTTTCAAAGCAATAAACAATCTCTTGACATCTTTCTTGAACCCTAGCTTACCATAGAAATCTCACAAGCTTCCCTAGAACTCTTACAAATTCTAGTTGTGTTGGTTTCGACCCCCACAATCTACTGTCACATATCTGGCCCACACTGAGTAGATTCGCCTTTAAATTCTGCACATGAAGAACATTAGTTATCGTGACCACTCCCTCAATGATCAAGGAACCTTTACCAATGATTTTTCCTTTTACTCCATCTCCAAATGTCACGTAACCTCCATCGTACTTGCGATAATCTGAGAGCACACTTTTGTGTCCTGTCATATGACGAGAACAACCACTATCAAAGTACCAAGCTTTATCGTTAAGTTTTTGAAGAGAAGTATAAGCAACATTACAGTAAATCCTATCTTTTCTTACCCAAGCATATTTTATGGATTCGATATACCTGTAACAGCGAGGTCGGATATGGAATTCTCCCACAAAAATGACATGTTGGACGAAATTTTCTTACCGGCACTTGCTGATGAGATGTACTTCCACGGTCATGTAATCCACCTGAAACAAAAACTGTTTTGGAAATATTATTACCTTTGTTTCCTTTGTACCCAAGTCCCTGAGGTTGATGACCAACTCTACCAACAGTAAGAATTTGATCAAGTTTTGTTGTTCCGGTGTTCATCATTTTCACTCCTTTTCTGGTTTCTTCGAGATTACGTTGTACTTCCAGCAATTCATCACTTTTCTTTTGGAGTTGCGTCTTCAAGTCGTCAATCTGATTGTGAAGCTCTTTCTTCTCCTTGATTAGATTAACGTTTTGACTGCAGGTGGTGACAAAGTTTTGTAGCAGCTCTTCATACGTAGGCATATCCTCATCATCCGAGTAATCCTCATCGTCTGTTGCAGCGACCTCTGTTTTAACAGACTCTATTTTGACAAGCTCTTCTATTTCTGCGACATAAGCAATCACGTTGTTGTACGAGACAAGTTCTTCTTCATCACTTTCTGTTTCTGATTCGCTTAGCTTCGTTTTGAATGATTTTTCCTTTCGCTTCTGCAGATTCGCACAATCCGCTTTGACATGCCCAAACCCTTGACACTCGTAGCACTTTACACCAAGCTTCTTGTCTTTGCCACGATTCTCCTTTTTGTTGAATCTGCTACCGGAATTTTGTGTATGCTTGTCTTTCTTCAACAGATCGAGTTGCTTCATATACCTACCAATCTTCTTCGTGAGCATTGTCACGTTCTCGTTTTCATCTTCACTTTTGCTTTCGGTGGAGACAAATGCGAGACTCCTTGCTCTTTCGGCTAAACCTCTGTTCTGATCTTGCATCCTCATTTCCATTTCGTAAGTTTGCAATGAACCAATCAGCTCTTCAAGTTTCATCTTCATGACATCATTGGATTCCATCATTGCGGTTTTCTTGGGAGCAAACTTGTCTGGGAGAGATGTCAAAACCTTCATAACCATGTCGAATTCCCAATACGTTTTGCCAAGAGCGTATGATTCATTTGCAATATCTCTTAATTCTTTGTAGAATTCGGCAATTGAGCTGTCAGGCTGCATTAACAAACTATCAAATCTAGATTTTAGCATAATCAATTTAGTTTGTTTAACCTTAGATGTTCCTTCATAGGTGGTTTCCAAAGCATCCCATACTTCCTTTGCTGTTTTGTAAGATGAGATTGTCCGGAATTGACTAACATCGTTTGCGTTGTAGATTGCGTTTAGAGCCTTGGCGTTGCTCATGGATTTCTTGACTTCATCTTCAGACCAAAGGGATCTCACTTTCGGAGCAACGTTTCCTTGAGCATCCGCCAGAAGTGGCTCCTTGTATCCAGTCAACACCGAGTTCCAAGCATCTCCATCAATGGAGCTTATGAAAGATTGCATTCGGATTTTCCAGTACCCGTAGTTATGGCCATCTAATAATGGAGGACGCGTAACAGAGCTACCTTCTCGTGGAGGCTCCATCTAGTCTCAAATTCGGATCTCACTGTGAAAGTTTTAACAACTTAATTAGTGACTTGCTCTGATACCATGTAAAATTTATATGAGACTAGTTTTTCTTTTTAATTAAGTGCGGCAAGGATAAAACGATAAAAGTTAAAGAGACGACACAAGATTTAACGAGGTATCGATTGGTTTGAAACTCAAACCAACCCCTAATCCTCAACTGCAAAAAATTTTATTAGATCACTTCAAGAAGACAAAAACAAGATAGACTAAAACTGTAAAAACAAGTTTTAATACATCTATCTTAAAAACATGAACTAAGGTATTTAAGTAAATCTGAAATACTCCCCCTTAATCATGGCTGCCTTCTTCTTGTGGAAGTCTTTGCTTAGTGATCCTCACACGAACAGCAATCTCTTCACAAGGTAATCTCTGACAAACTTGAGCAGCTTACGCAATAAGAACTCTGTTTTCTTTATCTCTGTTTTTAACTCCAAGAACAAGTGTTCTAGAAGAAGACCTTGACCAGCTTCTTATATAGACACACGACTAACGTCTCTTTTCATTAAAACCTGCAACGTCTCTTTCCTTTTCTCACATAAGGAAAGAGATCAACATTAACTTGATATGAACGTTAGAGAATATATTAAACAAGTGAAAGGAAAGACAATATATTACACAATATCAAGACTTCCCAAAATAAAACAAAGATAATTTTGCAATTAATAAAATTCATAATTATCATTAGTGAAAAGTATGATTTCCAGAATTAATGATTCAACACTTTTATATTTATCTGTTATATGGGGATGCAGGTTGGTTATGGTGGTGAAGAAGAAGAAGATTACATTTGCCTAGCTTATAAAAAGGATAGGTGGTTCAGTCTCAGAAATGAAGCTTTATCAAAAGATGGTGATGTTGATGATGTTGGTGACTGGGAGAATGTGGTCAGTTTCTGTAAGCAAAGGAAGGTTCGGCCAGAGATTTTGTTTTATGAAGAACTTGATAGGCTACTTATTACAAATTGTAAAATTTATGAGTGAGAGTTAGATTCATCTTCTTGACAATGAGTTAGATCACATTGTTGAAAACTTAATGAAATAACAAAAAAAAAGAAAAAGGTCCAATAGTGTATTTTATTTCAATTTGAAAAGGGCAAAAGCGGAAATTGAAAAAGATGATGACGAAAGCAAAAGCTTCAAAGCTTAAAATCGTCTTCAAGCTCCGATTTCTTCTCTCAACCACAAAAATCAAAATGTTACTAATCCCCACTTCTTCTTCTTCTTCTTCTTCTTCCTCTTTGTTGTGTAGCCTTCCTCAATCTTTCTTCAATTCCGATTCTTATTCATCAAATCACGCTCTGTTCTTCTGCAATCTCGGATATGGAATCATTTCTCCTGGTATGCTCCAATTTGTTGACTTTACACTCCGATTCTTACTAATTTCTCTAAATTCCGATTTGGGTATTTCAATTCTGCTTTCAGGAAGCAGAAAGTTGAAGACTTTACGACTCAGAGCGAACTTCTGGGAATCAATCCGATCTGGGTATTTCAAAAGATTCAAACTTTATTACTCATACGAATCCAATTTGATTGATTTGATTTGATTTGATTCTGTTAGGTTTATAAAGAATAACAATACAACCCAACTTGTGGAACCTCCTTCTACAATCGAAGTAGAAGAAGATGATGCAGAACCAATATTGCCTGTGGAATTTACTTTGGTTGAGAGAACTTTACAAAATGGTTTAATTGAAGAAATCATATTTTCTTCTGGTGGTGAGATTGATGTCTATGATCTTCAAACACTATGTGACAAGGTAGTAGCAAATCTTTGCCTTCTTTACTTCTTTGAGGTTTAGTAGTACCAAAAAAGGTTTCATTTTTGGAAATGGAATTGAAGGTTGGATGGCCTCGAAGACCGTTATCGAAATTAGCTGCAGCGTTGAAGAATAGTTATATGGTAGCTACTTTGCATTCTGTAATGAAGTCATCATCATCAGATTCATCAGGTGCTTAATTTGAGTAACTTCATTCCAATACTACAAAGAGGATGTTTTTGATGAACATCTTAGCGGATTTTGGAGAAGTTATTTGAAACAGAAGGCGATAACGAGCAGAAGAAGAAGCTTATTGGAATGGCGCGTGCAACGTCGGATCATGCCTTTAATGCTACTATATGGGATGTTCTTGTTGATCCTGAATATCAGGTGAAAAAACTCGTAAAACAAGTTCGGATCATGCCTTTTGCATTTTATTCTGTGTTTGATGTTGATGTAGTGTGTTTTGTTTGTGTTTCAGGGTCAAGGGCTAGGTAAAGCGCTTATCGAAAAACTCGTAAGAGCTCTTCTTCAGAGAGATATTGGTAATATATCGCTTTTCGCAGATAGTCAAGGTAATAATATTAAGCCATCAAATGTTGCAAATTTGTAATCAAAATGTTTGGATTTTGTTCTTTCTTAGTAACTGAATTTGTCTCTTTTTTGCAGTTGTGGATTTCTATCAGAATTTGGGGTTTGAAGCTGATCCAGAAGGTATCAAAGGCATGTTTTGGTACCCAAAGTAGTGTTATTGTTTGATTACAAGAGAATAAGATTTTTATTTGTTTGTATAATCTCTTATGCTTTCTTAAATGGAAGTTTCAACTGTGCATTTTGTAACTCCAAATCAATATGAGTCTATTTGAAGGAAGAAACTTTTCCCGTCTTTTGCTCGAGTTGATTATACTTTGATACCGTAAAGGAAGAAACTTCGATGGACCGATAAAATGGCGTTGTATAATAACCAAATTGTTATTTGCTCTCTGCTATTAACTTCTCTACATTACTGGTTTTGTTTTTCTTTTTATCTCCACATAAATTACAAACCAAGCAAGAAACCGTCCCTTTTCGCCATGAAAATCCGCGGGAAACAACATATAAAGAAAGAAGAAGAAACTGCAAATGGATATATCGACGCGTTCTGTTTTTAGGCTTTAGCAGCTTCGGCGGGAGCAGTGGCTTTGTTGGCAATGAGCTGCTCATAAAGATCTCTGATCTTCAATCCAACAATGGTTTGGAAAAGACCGGTTCCGTTGTTGCTACCAGGGAAATCAGCATGCTTAAGCATTTGTTGAGTGACTTCACCGTAGAATTTGGTAGACAGGTTGCTCAAATGACTCTCTACGTAAATCAGCTCGTCTAGTCTATCGAATTGCCCGTCCATCTCCAAAACCGAAACCTAAGAGAGATTATGCAATTCCACAAGTCTTTATCAATCATAATATATGCGAAATCACGGTTTAGTTTCAAAAATTTCGCAAGATTAATAACATTTTCGACATTATGCAATGTTTTCAATTAGAACTGATATATGAATGTACCTCGTGGTCGAAGTAGGAATCGGGTTCGTAGTTGAACTTGATGCCGGGGTACGAGCAAGTGAGTTTGCGGCCGCAAGGAATCCACGAAATGGTTGATCCTTCATCGAATAGGTAAACCGGGCTAAAGTATTTAACACCTTCCTTCATTATCAATCTAACTCGCAACACTTTGCCTTCGTTGTCATCCGGAATCAACTGCGTTGGAAGCACTTCTATCACCGCATCTGCGTACTGCTTTTGCGGGTCTGTATAGAACCATGTCTTTATTGTTAAACCAGACCAATCGATATTCTGAGAACTGAAAACCAAAATTTTCAATTTTACCAATGAATGCATCGAAATCGGGCTTTCGTGCTTCGATACTTGCTTTGATGCTCTCTAAACTGTGACCTCTTTCGGCCATGTCCCTCTACAGATTCCGTTTATACGAGAAATTGTCAGTAACAAAACGGTCGAATAAAATGTATAAATATATGAATATGAATTATTCAAAGTAACACACCTGAATCTTCCAAGCGAATTTAACCTCATTGCTGATGTCTAAGTAAATACTGAAGTCCAATAAACTTCTTACTCTCTCATCAAACCTTCACAAGTGTAGATAAGAAAATAAATTACAAAAATATTACAACTACCAAAACTATAGACTTAAATTATTCGAATAAAAATTTAAGACTTCATGCATATATTCAAAGATCCATAATTTTTATTCTGATACTGATTCTTGTATATAAAATAAAACTCCAAGATTCTTAAAATCATCCAAATTCCAAATTCAAACAATCAAAAACTCAATTAATTTTGCATAAAAACTTGAAAACATCACTTAAAATGAAAGAAGAAGAAATTCTCTAAAAACATCAAGTAAAATGAAACAGAGAGAGTATAAAATATAAGTCCAAGATTCTTAAATTCATCCAAATTCCGACCAGAGTAGAGACTTCCAAGATTTGTCGGAAAGACAAAAACGAAGTATGTGTGTGGCTTACATTGGGTGGAGACCTTCAATGACAAGAATCTTAGGAGGTTGAATAAGTTCAGGAGCATCAAGAAGACCAGTAACATGATTATAAATAGGTTTCTCAACAGCTACACCACTCTTAAGAGCTTTAACTTGTTCATACATCAGATCAAAGTCATTAGCTCTTGGGTCTAAAGCCGTGACTCCTTTCTCTTTACGACCGGTTCGGTCTAAAGAATGGTAATCATCAAGACAGATCACAGTAGTTGTGTCACTGATGAGTGTGTTTGAATCAGGGTTCCCTCCTCTCGGTGGCTCGGCCGCTCCACCGAAGACACTTGTGAGCCTTCTCATGAAAGTGCTTTTTCCGCAGCCCGAATCGGCGGCGAGGCCGATCACGATGGTTTGTTGAGCAGCACAAGTGATGAGTGTAGTGTTGAATCTACGGTTGGTTTGGGATTGAGTACGACGGTAGAAGAAGACATGTTTTGAGGTTGATGAGGAAGAAGAAGAGGTTAAAAAGTGAGTTGAGTTGAGAGATTGTGTTGAGTAGATTGTTGAGACAGCCATTGCTTAGTTGCTTCCTTTTCCTCTTCTTCTCCGCCTAAGCTCTCTCTTTGTGTTTTTGTTTTGGGAGCTTTTGGTTTGAGTGATGAGGATTAAGATAGAAATGTGGGTAACGATTTTTGATTTTATGGGTTTTTGTGTGGTGATGTAAAGATGTGGTTATTTTTTTGTTTGGAAAAATTTTTGATGGGGAGAAATGAGAGGAGGAAAATGGGTCTCTATAGGAAAAACAGATGGCAATTTGCAAAGAAGAAAAGGAGTTCTGTTTTTGTTTTGTTTTGAGTTAAATTGTGTAATGAGTGGTCATGTTTTGGTTTTTGAAGTAAATTACTTAGTAATGTTGATGTAGATATGTTTTCTTAACTCTTTTTGTTAAGTTAAGATAAGTGTGGATAATAAAGAGGATAGTAAAACATTTCTAGCCCCAAAAATCCAGAGTAACATTAATGGTATTTGATTGGATAATGATATTTGTTTAATTTTTCTAAGTTTGGTTAATTAATTGGATAATGAAATTTCAGAGAGAGTGTGGAGTAGCCGATGATGATGAAGTGATAAACTTACACAAGGCATGGAGAGCCACTTGGTTATTTGCTTATTTCTTTTCGGTTTCGGATATTTGAATTGACACGTGTGATATTCTAGTTGGAGGGATGGAGATTAGGCGTTTAAGGTCTCAAGTTGAAGGAGAGTATAAAATGTGGGTCCCATTGACATGTCTTTGAACAACTTTTACTTTCTTCATTTATGGTTTTATCAGGGGCCTAAATGTATTACACTGAAAAGCCTTTTTTATTTACGAGACAATTTAAAAACACAATTGCATAACCATACTGACACCAGATTCTAATACAAATGATTGAATTTGGCAATACGTTCTAGACTTAAGTACGAATAATAAAGACAATTTTTATCCGCAACGATAATCATACTGACACCAAACTATATAATATTCTGACCCAAAAGCGAGTCTTGCAAGTAAAATAAATCATGGGAACGGTTTAGTCTTAGGTTTCGGAGTCTTAGGTTTCGGATGGTTATGATTGTCTTATGTTTCGAATGGTTATAACGATCAATTATGACCATCGTTGTACCATTCGGAACCTTAAAAATTGAATTTGTCGAGAAAAAAGAATCGTAAATGCGCAGAGACGATAATGCTACTATAAGTATTACAAACGGAGAAGAACAGAGGTTATGAAGAAGAAAAAAGCCCTACAGAAATGGCCGAACAAACCAACAACTCTCTCTTGCTATTATAGTAACTAAAGAAATTTACCTCAACATAACGCATTTTCAATGGTAATTACATTCATATGAGATACAAGTATTTCAAACCTTTTATCGAAAGGGAAAATTACCATACTCGTGATATCTCTCACTCCTATTTTACTTGTTTCCCCTAAAGTAGAGGTAAATTTTCTGCAGAGAGACAATGAGAGAAGAAACAATCAAAACAGTTATTAGCGAATCCATTTGCGGTTTTAACATATTTTGAAGAAGCCATAGGGAAAGTATGATCAGAGGCTTACCTGGAGAACCCATAGACTTAGAAGCGATTCCAAGCAGAAGAGAGCGAAACCGATAAAGTAGAAGATCTGCATTTCATTCATTAGAATCAAAATTAGCTTAGCTTAATATAAACGTTGTGGAATGTATAATGGATGGATGGTTCGTACCCCGGCTAGTAAACTGTCTGAGATGACATCAATTGCTGCAAGCACACCCCTGTTGACCATACAGAGAATAGAAACAAAGTTACCTCAAAGCAGTAAAACATACAGAGACACATAATCTTCTAAAGCATTACAATAGAGAGATTTCTCAATTGCAACATTTTTACAGAGAGAATTTAGTTCTCGTTTATAACTCAATATTTTAAATCTACCAGAACAATTTAACTACACATGAAGCATCAGAAAGCTCGAGCACGGGAAGAAGAATCGTATGCTATAATTTGATGACTTACGTTAATGATTTTCCATGGAAAAAGATCGGAGGGGCAATGGCGGCGACGATGCAGAAGCCAATGTGAATCTGTGAAGAGCTAAGTTCAATCATATGGAAAATGGAACGTATATCTGCTTATAGATGAGATGTACATTTAAATATGACGAGCTTTCTAATAAAACTCACCAAGTAGGTGAAGAAAAACCAGCCAAATTTCAAAGCGCTGTCAGTCCTACAAGATCGTAAAAAGTATTTCAATTATAAAACCTATATTGTTAAACATGTATAAATGAACGGTACAAATGTATTAAAAACCACTGGAAGAGACTAGATTAAAGAAGTATAACCTCATTGCTCGGTAGAGCGGCCTGTACCATAGCACATAAGACAATGGACATCCCATCAAAGCGTATATCGTGGCAAGGAAGAAGATTTTAACACCTTTCATTTTTAAACACCAGTATTAGTTCAAACTTCATAAAAATAGTTACTCTAAAAGATAAAACATTATGGTATAGTATAGAGCTCACCTCCGCCTTTAATCCAGCACACCATCGTTGCAATGACATTGAATACCAGACACAAAACTATACCTGAAATTTAAACTCAAACAGTATAAGCCCATCAATTCACCGCATTAGATACATTTCTTCGAAAATAGGCAGAAAAAGTAAATTAAACTTACCCAACCAACTAGCAAAAGCCAGATACTGCAGCTTTTGTGCATGAACTGGAATCTCGTTAGCAATGTCATGGTGTATGATCGGGAAAAAAGGTGGCCAGTTTTTATCATCGATCTGGACACCAGCTGCAACAAAATTTAACGCATATAATTAGGAATCATCCACCACGACATTCACATAACAGTTTCAATCAGAGCAGGTCAAAAATATTAACAATATTGTCATCAAGTTGTTGTTTGCTTACACTTAGCAATAGCATCCTCTCTTCGCTTAATATCCTGAATAAACACAATACAAAAAATATGTAAATCAGCAAAAATCTAAGAACCAAAATGAAGATATCTTTGATGAATTCGTATAAATGGTAACAAACCATTTCTTTCTTCCTAAGCTCTGCTTCCCAGTCAGCAAGCTTTCTCTGTTTCTGCGAAGAGTCCTACACCAAGTAGACGCATAAATGTAAGATAACATAAAGTGAGAAATGTTCATAAGTTTAGGAATCTTTATGTCATTACATTCATGTTATCCAGTGGAATATCAACAGTAGCATCAAGGCTTTGGCCAAATTCAGCAGGCCTAGATGCAGCAGGAACTCTTCCACCGCCTTTCTGCAACATTTCATCACAAATTACAACAATCAGTAAAACTATGGCATGTCAAGAGCCCAATAACCCAAGAAAAACTTCACACATCGAGTTCTATACGCCAAATCGCACCATATTACTCGCTAACAGTACTAGTTTCTTATGAAAATCTAACCTAATTCCCAGATCTAATGATACAGTTCAAATACAGTAAACAATCTGTAAATCCATAGATCTATGACCTCAATTTAAACACACAAATGAGTCTCTGTAATCAAATCGAAACCACACAGTCCTCAAGTTTCTGCTATATTCCACTTACACAAACGAAATCAAAACTCCACAAAACTCGAAATAAGTGAGAGATCTGGATTCCTCTACCGTCGACGAACGCAGAAAAAACTCAAAATCGAAATACTACGCAGGTTATTCATGAATCTGAGAATGCTTATGAGCCAAAAATAGAAAACGAATATTCAGCGAGAAAGCGTTTACCGAAAACGGATTGACGATTTCGTCTTCCTCGTCGAAGGGGTTAGGATCGTGGTGGCGATTCATCGTTGGTTAGAGATTCCTAGATTTACGAAACTGAGATTTGTTTTACTCCGATAAGATCCGGCGAGGAAAAAGGAGAAAGAGAAGGGAAAATGTTGAAAAAGATAGCACCGACTGTGTAGCGAACTGATATGGATGGACTCGCTTTTTCTCTTTTTCGCTTACACGCATACAAATGCGAAACGCGGAATTTGGAACCATCGGTATTTACGAAAATATCCCCCATTATGTTTTTGATTTAATGGGCCGTTGTGGTTTTTGGTCTGGATATCAATGTAGGCCCAACAGGATATAAAGGCTTCTCTGGATATCAATAAATGAAACCGCAGAGACTTCCCGCGTTATACGGAGCGATAATATTAAAAAAAAAAATTCAAAGCAAACTGATATGATGCGTTAAAATTAATTTTACACATTAATAAATTTTCCATATACATGTTATCATATTATAGTCTTTATGTAACAAATTATTTGATTTTAAAAAAAATTATACTTTATAAATATTAAATTAGTTGATTTTATTTTCCTATGTATAAAAATAATATTTTTTATCTTTTGTAATTACTTAAATTTTACAGTGTTTTTTGCTGTTAGGTCAATTATTTTTATGTAAATAATAATTAATTGTTTAGCATAATAAGTATATAAAATTCTATTATTTATGTTGTTTTTTCTAACATATATGCAACATTCTTAAATATTACCAACAATAATACAAAGGTAATACTTAAACATTTTATTCATGTCATACATAATGGTAAATAACATTTTAATAATAAAATAGCAGAATTTGTGTCTTAAATGTTTTTAAAAAATTATTTGATATAATTTTTCACTATTTATTTATCATTTGTGTTACGTTTTAAACATTTTTATCCTCTTCATTTTTTTATAACCTTCTTGAATTTTTTTTAAAAAAATTCTTGCAATTTTTGTTAAGACAGATATATTAGTGGTGAAATTTTTTTAACTTATTTTTGTTGTTGTAGATTTTCAATTAATTCGATTAGTCAATAGATTTTACCAATAAAATTTATACGATTTTGAATTAATACAATTAGTTAATAGATTTTACCAATTAAATTTATACTTGAATAGGTAATGCAAAAATAATATAAACTAATACTTTAAGACATTATATTAAAAACCATTCATGTCCCATCAAATAAATTAAACGTTTTTAAAGTGGTAGAAAAAACATTTTTAGCTAAAAGCATACGTATTTTTTTTTCATAGGTTAATCACGTGAATTGGTAAATATTATTTAAGGAATATATGGTTTTAGTTGATTCAAAATTAATTTTCTTTCAGAAATAAATGTAAATTAGTTATGGAAGTTTTGGTAAGAAATTTTATTATCATTTGAATACAGTCAGATTTTTAATATAATCAATTGAATTTTTTTAAAATGTCATTTGCTCATTTATAGGTAAAAATTTTTGTGTTTTGGTTAGTCCTGGGCATACGGGTATTCGGTTCGGGTTCAGGTTCGGGTCCTAACGGGTACAGGTTCCAACGGGTATACATATTTTGGACCCATTTAGGTACCTGTAATATTTCGGGTCGGGTACAGGTTCGGGTTCAGGTTCCACCTTATTGAACATGTAAATACCCGAATTTTTACAGGTTCTTTTCGGGTACAGATTTGGGTACAGGTTCTACATTGTATTTTTACCTGAAATTGTAAAAGAATATGAACTTAAACCTGCAAATTGAGCTGAATAATGCATTTTCAACACAAAAAAACAACAATGTTCAAGTCTTCAAATATTGTGTTTAGTCGAAAAACAACAATCAGACAATTACACTATCAGAATCAGTTTTGTATCAAATATAAAGAAAATATTGTGAAACAAATAGAGAATTTACATAATCAGACTTGAATCAGACAATTACACAATCGAATCATACTCGAATCTTATTCAAAGCAATTAGATACTTGATTCAAATTCAAAGCAATTAATTAGACAATCGAATCCAATATAAAAAACTTAAGAGAACGAATTCTCTCATATTGTAACTTAAACCTGCAAATTGAATTAAAAAATGCATTTGTAACACAAAACAATCAAAATAACAATAGTTTATTTGCAACTCACCGACGGAGGAGACGACGGCCAGGCCACGCATGGAGAAAACGACCGGAGATGGAGAGACAAAGTCAATTCATGCCGGGGAAGAATCACTTTAGCGGCTCCTTGTTTTCATGGCGTGGGAGAGAATTAGGGCTCCTCCATCATATTGATAGTGACTAAAGACTAGACAAATTACAAAGGACCAAAGACTAGATATATTGAAATAAAGGACTAAAGACATAATACAAAAACCTGTACAAGTTCCTCTTCGGGTACAGGTTCCTACCCGGACCCGAACATGTACCCACGGATATTACAAAAACATACCCAACATGTTACACCTCTAACTTTGGTACAGGTACAGGTCCAGGTTCGGGTCTTACAGGTTCGGGTCCAGGTTCAGGTCCACAGATTCAGGTTAATATGCCCAGGACTAGTTTTGGTCCACTAAACATTTTGTCATATCACATTTATGGCTTATAATATTGTGTTAGTTTTGTGAGAGTAAAGTTTGGAAAAATATTGGGGAGTCAAGTTTGAGGATAAAGTTTTTTTGGAAAGGGATTTTAATAAAGAATCCCCTCAACTATCGCCGAATCTTGAAAAATCCCCTCAACTATTTTTTTAGTAAAGAAACCCCTCAACTATACTTCGTTAGTGAAATCAACCCTCCGTCTACAATAACGTTTAATCCCAACAAATATTGTTGTCTTTCGTTACAAAAACGACAAAACATCTTAAATATTAACCAAAACATCAAGTTGTTTACATGAAAACAACATAAATGCGCAAAGAAGAAATTAGCTGCAACTTGTATTCAAAATCACTTTGATTGGAGATTATATGCTTCAATAAACAGTCGGTCTATGGTTGTGAAATCCTACAACGAAACTCACATATGTTACTCAATAAGTGTGGTGAATCTCTATAGTGCACCTAAGATTATTGCTGGTTTCTTGAATGAGTTTAGCATTAATCACGATTTACAGTACACCTACGATCACGATTTTTTTTCTTCTTTGAATACAAGTTGCAACTAAGTTTTTCTTTGCGCATTTGTGTTGTTTTCATGTAAACAACTTGATGTTTTGGTCAATATTTGAGACGTTTTATCGTTTTTGTAACAAAAGACAATAATTTTTATTAGGATTAAACGTTATTGTAGACGGAGGGTTGATTTCATTAATGAAGTATAGTTGAGGGGTTTTTATACTAAAAAAATAATTGAGGGGATTTTTCATGATTCGATAATAGTTGAGGGGATTTTTTATTAAAAACCCTTTTGGAAAAATCATCTCCTAAATAAAATATAGGGGATTGGGAATTTTTTTTATCGTTAGAGGGTTATAATGTATCCCTTGAACCGAGGCTTCATCACCCTTTGACCGTCCTATTAATTAATCTTTTAATAACAATATATACAAAATGGAATTCCTTCTATAATCAAACATGTCAGCATTATACACAGATTACGATGTGTTCTCCTCCGTACTTGACCGTTATCTTTTTTGTCCTTTTCCTTTTCCTTCACACCATTATCTTAACCATAAAAGCAATTGTATCTTCACACCGTTCTCTTAACCGTACGTTAATTTAATATTACAACTAAGTTTTTTTTTTTTTAACTTAATTACAACTAAGTTAGTTGATATGAAACATCATTTTGTATATATTTTATTCATCGATTAACTGATTGGGGTGGGTTAATGTTTCTCATTATTACTTCTTCCGTTTTTAAAGAATTTTTCTAATTTTCTTTTGTATCTCAAAGATAGAACTTTTAATCTCTTAAGCTTTATTTATGAAACAATGATGATGGATTGTAAATTTCAAAATATATTATTTGATTTTTTTGAATTAAAATTAATTTACTACTATAGAAAATTGTTTAGTGCAAAAAAAGAAACATTTCATCTAACTTCAATTTGTTTGTTTAGTAACTCTAAAACATATTTGCTAAAAACGGAGGGAATTTATCATAAACATATAGCAACAAGAAGATGACACAAAATACAAGGAAGACGAGACGATACAAACAGAATGGAATACTAAACTACTACACATGTGAAAATCTTTTTTTTTTGGCTTGATCAGAAGAGGAAGCACACATGGGAAGGGCTTAGCAAGCAAAGATCGTTAATACTTTGTTTGATATATAAAATGATCATACATGAGGAATCAGATCATCGGATTGATTGGCAGTTTTAGTGGTCTCATTGTGTTTGGTATAGAAGTTGTACATAACAAAGATGAACCAAAAGACGCACATAATAACAACAGCGAGGGCGAAGACCGGAGATATGAGTGAAACAAGGATATTAGCTGCGATGGCACCAAATAAGTGACTTGCGCGGCTAATTACAAAGTGGTGGCTGAGAGATTGGTTTCGTCTGAGGTTGACTTCACATACAAGAAGGACGAAATAGATAAGGGAGAACGGTAAAAAACAAAGGAGAGTCGGGTCACGGATCTCTGCATTTGGTTGGGTAATTTGAAGCAAACTGAGTACGATTGCTTTGATGGTTAAGATAACGGTGTGAAGTACGGAGGAATACACATCGTAATCTGTCTTCTCATCACCTGAACTAATTTGAGAGGACATGTTTGTGATAGTAGTGGACATGATTGTGTTTTGTACTAAAAGGTTTGGTGAGTGTTTGTTTTGATGGACATGACATCTTACATGTTATATATATATATATATATATATAACATGGTTCTCACGTGCAATACGCTTTGATTATTATCAAATCAATACGTTAATTTCTATTACAGTTTAGTTTAATTATAACTCCATTTTGTATACTTTATTTTACTCACCGATAAATTGATTGGGGTTGGTTAAAGTTTATAATTATTGCATGTGTGGTTGTAAATGAGTTTAAGATCGCACCTTTAATCGTTGAATTAATAAATAATAAATATTAAAATTGATTCTTTAATCGTTGAATTACATTTTCAAAAATTTAAAACACCAATTTATAAACAAAATAGTTTTTGGCTAATCACTTGATTCACAAGTATGTGCCTCATATGTTGGTTAATTGTCATCTTCACTTGTTTTCATTTATAGATTAACCCTTATATAAATGATTTGAATTTACTTTATTGATTCGTTTATTTTAAAACATAATCTTGACTTATTAAATGAGCTCTTAATATTAGGCGATATATTTGGTGAATGTAACTTTCGTGGTGTATTCCTACGAAACTTCGTGGATGCATCAAAAAACCGACTGATCAAAAACAAAACTTATAAAAAGCAATGCACAGATTGCATTGACAAATTATATCACCTATCTAATCAGCATTCTCATACATCGCTTTCAAAACAAATTTAAACCTTCTGGTTTCTTTTCGGTTAAGCAATTCCGGTTTAGCAAATACCAGAACCAATGCCAACAAACGTTCCTGATCATGCAGAGAAGAAGAAGAAGAACAATGTGGTAAGCGTCGAGTTTCTTCTCCAACTCCCTAAAACCCTAAGCGAACCAAACAAGAAATGGCAATTAGCATTCGTCAAAATCTACTGCTCAAGAACTCTCCTCAACTGCGCCAAACACGCCATCCGAAAACCCGATTCGTTCCCTCGTTCGCTCTCCTACACCGCAATTAATCTCGAAGATAATAAAGAAGAATTCAAGATCGATCAAGAAACCATAAATGACCTCGTTAAGAACAAGAACCAAGAGAAACTCGAGTCTCTTGGTGGTCCTAATGGCTTACTGTAGAGTTTGTGCTTGAATTGACTTGTTATTAATGATGAACATACAAGATATTTATACAAGGTATGACCGACCTAATGATATATACAATTCCCTAGAATATAGGAATATTTCCTTATCACATAATATGTGTATATCTAATCATAATACTCCCCCTCAAGTTGGAGTGTGTAAGTTAAGAACACCCAACTTGGGCAACAACCCATAGAACTTGTCACGACCCAAAGACTTAGTGAGAACATCTGCTGGCTGAACGGCAGTTCGAATATGTTCGGTAACAATCAAACCAGACTGGACCGCGTCACGAACACTGTGACAATCTCTCTCAATATGCTTTGTACGTTCATGAAACACTGGATTGACAGCAATGTGAATGGCGGCCTTGCTGTCACAAAATAGACGAATAGATGGAGCATGAGGCACACCAAGATCTTCCAATAAACCCTTGAGCCACTTAATCTCACGAAGGGCAAACGCCATGGCCCGATACTCCGCCTCTGCAGTAGAGTGAGACACCGTATCCTGTTTCTTAGTCTTCCAGGAAATGGGAGAGTCACCAAGAAACGAAATGTAGGCACTAAGAGAGCGGCGCGTTAGAGGACACTGGGCGAAATCCGAATCACAGTAGACATTGAGCTGGAAATCAGTACTAGAGGCGAGAAGAATGCCTTGGCCAAGGGTGCCTTTGAGATATCGAACAAGACGAAGAGCTGCGTCCCACTGGAACTCCGTTGGTTGCTGCATAAACTGGGACAAGATATGGACCGAATAAGTAAGGTCAGGACGAGTGTTGACAAGGTAAATGAGCCTCCCTAGCAAACGGCGATACATTGTCGGATCGGTGAGGAAAGGAGACTTGGTAGTAGCCAACAAATGGTTCGGCTCAAGCGGTGTAGAAGCCGGTTTCGAACCAAGAAGACCAGCCTCCGTCACAATGTCAAGAGCATATTTGCGTTGTGAGATATAGAATCCCTCCGTACTACGGCTAACCTCAAGCCCGAGAAAATACTTCAAACGGCCGAGATCCTTCATAGAGAAGCATTTGCCGAGATAAGCTTTAAACTCCTTCATCTTGGCTGGATTATTGCAACATATGACCAAGTCATCGACATAGATAGGAATACGCAGCTCAATACCATCACGAATATACGTAAACAATGAGTAATCGGAGGTTGACTGCTTAAAACCAAACTGAAGTAGAGCATCCGACAGTTTCTTGAACCAACACCTAGGAGATTGCTTAAGCCCATATAGCGACTTTTGAAGTAAACAAACTTTATTTGGATGGAGATGCCGAAAACCAGGAGGTAGTTTCATGTATACTTCTTCTGCAAGATCACCATGAAGGAAAGCATTGTTGATATCCATTTGGTCCACCTCCCATCCTTTTGCAGTGGCAATACGCAACAATGTACGAATGGTAGTCATCTTAACAACCGGAGCAAACGTGTCCGAGTAATCTTCACCCTCAACTTGATGATTTCCTTGAGCAACTACACGAGCTTTATAGCGCTCTAAAGTTCCATCGGAGTGATACTTGATACGATATACCCATTGACTTCCGATCGCCTCTTTGCCTGGAGGAAGATCAACAATTTTCCAAGTTTCTTTCTCTTTGAGAGAAGACATCTCAGTTCCCATAGCATCATTCCACACTTTTAATTGAGACGCCTCCTTGTAATATTTTGGCTCAACCCCTGATGTAACAGCTGCTAGAAAAACTCGATGGTCCGGTGAGAATTGATCATCAGATATAAAATCAGACAAAGGATAGAAAGTGTTACCAGGAACCGTTGTAGAGGAGACCGATTTAGAGACTGGTGGAGCGTGATAAGAGTCTATTTCACATACAACATTATAAGTGACAAAATCCTTTAATTTAACAGATGGAACTCTGTCTCTTCCACTTTTACGAACCTCTGGAACTACTGGAACAATCGGATCACTGACACTTGGGGAAGTTGACACAACCGAAGAAGAAGGAGTGGTAGAGGCAGTTTCAAGCAATGCAGGCTGCTCGACCAAAACCACATGCTCAGTTACATCATCCGTAACATGGCAGTCACTCACATCAACCGCAACATTGGGCTTCGGGACCGTCGAGACAGTGGTACTCCCCCTGTCTTCGAGAGTAGGCAGAAGCAACCAATCATCATCGGTGTGTGGAGGCAAAGATGCCGACGGTGGAGATGACAATAAAGACGAGGGAGATGATGGTAAGAGAGACGTAAAAGGGAAAACATCTTCCCGAAAGATGACATCACGAGAGACGAAGAACTTGTTTGCCTCAACATCAAACACTTTCCAACCTTTCTTACCCAACGAGTAACCTACAAAAACACACATACGGCTCCTTGGTTTGAATTTATCACCTTCCAGCTTGTGTACATGACAAGCACAACCGAAAACCCTGAGGTGATCATACGATGGAGCAACACCATATAAGAGTTCATAAGGTGTCTTTCCCTTATGAATGGAACTAGGTGTGCGATTAATTACATAAGCAGTAGTCAAGATGGCTTCGCCCCAAAACTTTATTGGCATGCTAGCTTGAAACATAAGTGCTCTAGCCACATTGAGCAAATGACGATGTTTACGCTCAACACGGCCATTCTGTTGAGGCGTTGAGACACATGATGTTTGGTGAACAATACCACGTTCACGCAGGTAAGAAGAAAGGCACATAAACTCCGTGCCATTATCACTTCGAAGCACCTTCACTTGTTTCCCAAATTGTCTTTCGGTGTATGCGAAAAAATCTTGTAGTTTTTGACTAACTTCGGATTTAGCAAGTAAAAGAAACGTCCAAACTGCTCTTGAAAAATCATCCACTATTGTCAAAAAATAAACTGATCCACAAGACGACGGAACATGATAAGGACCCCATACATCGCAGTGAATAAGGGAAAAACATTATAAGGGCTTATGAAAACTATCGGGAAACACTTCTAGCGTCTGCTTAGCTTGAAAACAAATGTCACAAGACTTAGCATACGACGAGCTCCCACAAAACGAAGGAATATGAGAAAGCACAGAAAACGCTGGATGCCCTAGCCGTTGATGCCACAAAGCAGAATCAGTCTTGACACTAGCTCTGTAGACCTTAGGCGAGACTACATCCGTAAGAAAATAGACTCCATCACGCTCTTTACCGGCTCCAATCAGAGTCCTCGAAAAATGGTCCTGTAAAACACAAAGTGTATCAGTAAAAGTGGCGAAACAATTTGTTTGCTTCAAGATTTTCGAAACTGAGATCAAAGTGCAATTCAACGCCGGAACATATAGAACTCGAGTAAGTTGCAGTTTGTCGGACAATGTAAACGTGCCCACACTTATGGCAAACGTGGTGCTACCATCAGCAAAACCCACTGAACACGGTGGTATACTCTCAATGTTAGTCAAGAAATCAAGAGTCTATGTCATATGATGAGATGCTCCCGTGTCAAGAATAACATCGCCTAAATCTTTCTTACCAAGCATTTTATCAAGACTAGGAGAGCTGGCACTTGTCTTCTCTTGAATCAATTGAGAAATTGCTTTGCATTGATCGGTTATAAACTCCGGGAAAGAAGACGAGTTGGAGGATGTTTCATAAGCCCGAGAACCTTGTCCACGTCCACGATTGGATCCAAAACCAGATCCTCTGCCCCCTCTGCCACGGCCATGAACTGCTCCACTAGCTCCTCATTCATTACGCTCGGGCCACCACTCGGGAAACCCATTGATTGACCAGCAATCCTTCTTCTCATGGCCGGTTCTTCCACAGTGAGAACACAGCACTCGTTGATCCCGAGAGCGGAATCCTTCTGAACCAGCACCAATCGAGACATCATGCTTTTGTGAAGATGTCTCGACACCATCTCGACACACCATGAGCCCAAGAGCATCTTGAGCAGATTCACGAACCCGAGAAGCCGACAACCTCTGCTCTTTTTGCACAAGTTTCTGATATACTTCACCGATCGGAGGCAATGGATCACTGTCAATAATCGCAGTACACAAACTACCAAAACACGACTCATCAAGACCCATGACAAGTTGATGCACTTTCTCCTCCTCCCTTTCTTTTGAAATTTGAAGAGAAGCTCCACATGAACATGACGGAAGTGGCTGATATAGTTGCACCTCATCCCACATTTTGGTCATCTTACCAAAGAATTCTAGCACAGTTTGACCTTCTTGA
This sequence comes from Draba incana, assembly GCA_963576765.1. Classification (NCBI taxonomy): domain Eukaryota; kingdom Viridiplantae; phylum Streptophyta; class Magnoliopsida; order Brassicales; family Brassicaceae; genus Draba; species Draba incana. The sequence goes on from OY755208.1 coordinate 1,681,239, forward strand.
CGACGTGATGCAAGCTGTGTCTTGATTTGATGCACACGAACTTTGTTTCCCACCGAGAAACGTTGTTTCAAATCAGTCCACAACTGAAATGCATCAGGCACAAACGAAACAGTAGACCTTACCGTTGGTTCGATTGACGATCGAATCCAACCTACGATCATAGAGTTGACGGTGAGCCAATTCTCTAGATCAACACCATCAGCATCTGGTTTTGTCAAAGTACCGTTAACAAAACCAGTCTTTCGTTTAGCTTGCAATGCATTAAGCATCTCCTTGGACCACTCGTTGTAATTGTCACCATTGAGGAGGACCGGTGTGATGACAGCTCCTGGATTGTCAGAGGAGGACAAGGAGTAGGTTGGATTGGATGAGGCCACCATGGCCGAGGGATCACCAGCTCTTTCAAGTGCTTTTGCAGCAGCTTCGGATGCAATCCCTTGAAGTCCAGCCATATCGCAACAAAGACCAACACAAACCGAGACGACGAAGCAACACGAACCGAGACGACGAAGCAACACGAACAGAGACGACGAAGCAACACGAACAGATTTTGCGGAAACGTTTTTATGGATTAAACTCATGGATCTATCTCTGATACCATGTAGAGTTTGTGCTTGAATTGACTTATTATTAATGATGAACATACAAGATATTTATACAAGGTATGACCGACCTAATGATATATACAATTCCCTAGAATATAGGAATATTTCCTTATCATATAATATGTGTATATCTAATCATAATACTTACTCTCATCTCTCAAGACCAACACGCGTCTCGGGATCAACGAAGAAGCCGGTGAGATTGAACGTAGACGTTCAACGTTCGGGTCCAACACTTACACGAGACCACCATCGAAGAGTCTCATACATTTCGTGATCGAAGCGTTCAAAGACCTCAGCATTCTCATTCTTCTCGGTTGTGCAACGCTCTCTCTCGGGTTCGGTATCAAAGAACACGGATTGAAAGAAGGATGGTACGACGGAGGGAGCATATTTGTTGCGGTTTTCTTGGTCGTAGCTGTCTCCGTGGTTAGTAATTTCAGACAGAACCGACAATTCGATAAACTATCGAAAGTAAGTAGCAATATTAAGATCGATGTGGTTAGAAACGGTCGTCGTCAAGAGATTTTGATTTTCAATATTGTCGTTGGAGATATTATTTGTTTGAATATCGGAAATCAAGTACCCGCGGATGGCGTGTTCGTTGAAGGATATTCGTTGCACGTTGACAAATCAAGCATGACCAGAGAAAGCGATCACATCGAGGTAAATCTAAACGGAAACATATTTCTGTTTTCGGGTACTAAAATCGCTGACGGGTTCGGTAAAATGGTGGTTACTTCCGTTGGGATGAATACGGCTTGGGGCAAATGATGAGTCATATTTCCCGCGACACAAACGAGCAAACTCCGTTGCAAACTCGCCTCGATAAACTTACTTCTTCGATAGGTAAAGTCGGTTTACTCGTAGCTTTCTTGGTTCTTTTGGTTTTATTAGTCCATTATTTCATGGGAAGTACTAAAGACGAGAACGGAAACCGCAAGTATAACGGAAAAAGGACGAAAAGCGACAAAATTGTGAACGCGGTAGTCGAAATGGTAGCAGCTGCTGTAACGATCATCGTGGTTGCGATACCCGAAGGCTTACCATTAGCCGTGACATTAACATTAGCGTATTCGATGAAGCGAATGATGAAATATCATGCTATGGTAAGAAAACTCTCTGCTTGTGAGACAATGAGCTCTGCAACGACTATATGCACCGATAAAACCGGTACATTGACGCTTAACCAAATGAAGGTAACACTACAAGAAAACAGGCTGTTTTCCGATGGAATTTCCGGCCATCAGAATTCCCGTCGGACAATTCCGTCGGAATTCAGACGGTTTTCCGACACAAAACCATTCCGTCAGTACTCCGTCGGTTAATTTGGACAGAATTCTGACGACCAGGATTACCGTCTGTATGCCGTCAGAAATACGTCAATATTTCTCGACGGATTAGCGACGACGGTAAGCTGTCGTAACTTTCCGTCGACATTCCGACGGATAACCGACAGAAATCAGATTTTTTCTGTCGGACAGACGAAATTCCGACGGAATTGTGACGGGATCCGATGTCGGCATACTTTGGGTGGTTAACATATCGTCTGGGTTGGCCGATGGGATTGAAGTGTTGTTATGTCGGAGGTTTTTGACGGTTTTCCAACGGATTTCTGACTGATTTTCATTCTACATAAGTTTTCACATTTCTTCCGACGTTCATAACACCATTTGAAAAACAAAAAAAAAATTTAGAGATGAGTTCTTCATATTTTCGGTCATGGATGGACGAGCCAATGATGGAAGAGGGGTCGAACTTATTAACGACCGATTACGCTCAAGGTATTTGCGAGTTCATGCAGTTACCTAGAAATCAAGAGGCGGCCAACAAAGGTCAGGATATCAAATGTCCTTGTTCTAATTGCTGTAATAGAATTAGTGTTGCGGTTCCTACTGTTTGGAACCACTTATATAGATATGGATTTAGGGCGGGATATAAGGTTTGGTATTTACATGGAGAAAGGAATTATGAATATGGTAGTACCAGTAGCAATGAACCTTATTTTTTGTCTAGCGTAGGGGAACCTACAGCGGAAGTAGATGTTGGGGTAAGTACGGTTGCGATGGTTAACGATGCGTTTAGAGAGAATTTACAGTCGGGTGGATATCATGAGGGTGATAGGGTTGAAGAACCTAATTTAGAATCTCGAAGGTTTTTCGATATGTTAGACGCATCAAAGCAACCACTATGCCGGTGGTAACTAAACCGTATCCCACTTATTCTGATATGCCGGTGGAAGACCAGGACATATGGTTTCGGCAATTTGCGGTATGATTTTATATTCTAAATTAAAAATTTCTCTTTTATATTACATTCCAATTGTCAATAGTAATTCGGGTATTGTTTTTTTTCCAGCAAGATTTTACGTGGAACCCACACCTGACTTCTATGGTCCGACGTGAATTCGACAAAAAGGCTGGTAGAAAGTACTCAGAGAAGATGAACGAGTGGAAGGACAACTGGTTCAAAAATGGGAAGGTGCCAAAGGTTCTCCAAAAGAACGAAGTATTATGGGCTGGATTACTTGCACATTGGCAACGGGAGGAAACTCAAGCGACCTCCGGAAAAAACTCGACTAACCGGAAGAGCGAGCGCAAGGGGAAAGGACCGGCGACCCATAACCTCGGTGCAACGAGCAAGGCGACACGTGTTGAGCAACTGGTAATTTTCTAAATTTTTCAACATTTTTTAATTATCGCTAACATTTTCCGTACTTGACTATGCAAACAGTTTCAGAAGACCGGTGTGCGTCCTTCGAATCTTGCTGTGATCAGAGATGTCCACACAAACAGAAAGACTGGTGAAATCCAAGATGCGATTGCTCGGGAAATCGTGGAGACCGTGGAGAGGCGCGGGGAGGAGTACCTCCAATCGCAACCGATCGTCGATGGAACTCCGTCCCCAACCGAAGTTCCATTCGACAAGATCAACGAGTTCACTTACGAGGTTAGTAAATGTGTCAATTTTAAACACATTTAAAATACCTTTTAATACGAATAAGTTTTGAAATTGATTGATTTATTTTTTTCGTAGGCTACCCCTAAGAACAAAGGTCGTGTCTACGGTCTCCCCGAAGACAGTAGCTCATCCGTTTCGTCGGTTCGCTTTCACGGTGGTAGCAGTTTGGTAGCACAAAACGCCGAACTGACCCACCGGCTTAGCTCTTTGGAGGCGCGGTACGAGGAGGCGGAGGATCGGCACCAGAGAGAGAAGGCAGACGCCGACGAACGATATCGTGCGATGGAAGCGAAGATGGAAGAGTTTTTCCGTAGGCATCAGTCGCAATAGATTTTTAAAACTTTTTAATTTTTATGGTTTTAAAACAATTTAAATTTAATTTGAAAACAATTTAAATTTAATTTTAATTAAATGTTCTTTTAATAATTCATTTAATTTATTATATTTATTAAAAAATAATTTTTTAAAAAATTATTAGAAATCCGTCGGAAATCCGTCGGTTTAATATATCCGTCGGAATTCCGTCGGTTTAATAAATCCGTTGGAAAACCGTCAGTTTCCTAGTCCGTCGGATATCTGTCAGTTTCCAAGTCCGTCGGAAATCCGTCGGTTGTGTAGTCCATCGGAAATTCGTCGGTTTTGTAGTCCGTCGGATATCTAACCTCCGACGGTATTACGACGGTGTGTTAACGGATTCCGGTTATCCGCGTTTCGTCGCAAAACAGTCGGTTTTTCTGACGGTTTTCCGACGGATTTTTATTTCTGACGAGATAGAACCGACGGACCATATCCGTCGAAAACCCGTCGGGAAAGGTGTTATTCCGACGGATATCCGACGGTTTTGGCCGTCGGAATATGCCCTGTTTTCTTGTAGTGTAACCGATTTCTGGTTCGGTCTCGAATCAGGGAAACCATCTTCTATGTCTCAAAAAGTTATTGAACTGTTTCGTCAAGGAGTTGCTATGAACACTACAGGGATTGTGTTTAAGGCTAAAACAGGATCCGAATACGAGTTTTCCGGTTCTCCAACGGAGAAAGCGATTTTAAGCTGGGCGGTTGAAGAATTGAAAATGGATATGGAAAGAGTGATCGGAGAACACGACGTTGTTCATGTGGAAGCTTTTAACTCAGAGAAGAAGAGAAGTGGCGTGTTGATGAAGAAGAAAGGCGAAAACGCCGAGAAGAGCGTTGTTCATTGGAAAGGAGCTGCAGAGAAGATACTCGCTATGTGTTCGACGTTCTACGACGGTTCTGGAGTTGTGAGAGAGATTGACGAAGACGATATGGTTAAATTCGAGAATATTATTCAGTCGATGGCAGCTAAATCTCTCCGTTGCATCGCTTTTGCGTATTCGGATAACGAGAACAAGAAGCTAAAAGAAGAGAAGCTGAGCTTACTCGGAATCGTTGGAATCAAAGATCCGTGTAGACCGGGAGTGAAGAAAGCCGTCGAGGATTGTCAATTCGCGGGAGTAAGTATCAAAATGATCACCGGAGATAACATTTTCACGGCGAGAGCAATCACTGTAGAGTGCGGGATTTTAACACCTGAAGATGAGATGAACAAAGATGCTGTGTTAGAAGGAGAAGAGTTTCGAAACTTCACTCAACAAGAACGGTTAGAGAAAGTCGAAAGGATCAAAGTAATGGCTCGGTCTTCGCCGTTTGATAAACTCTTGATGGTGAAATGCCTCAAAGAGTTAGGACACGTCGTGGCGGTTACGGGAGACGGAACAAACGATGCACCGGCTTTAAAAGACATAAAATAAGTCTGTGACTAAAAATAAATAAATCTGGTTAAAGTTTTATAATTATTGCATGTGTGGTTGTAAATGAGTTTAAGATCGCACCTCCACTAAGAGTTTTTCTATAGATTTCAAAACAATAAAAAAATTTTAAAAATTAAAGTAGGAAAAATGATGAGAAAAGGTTATTGGTTGAGATTTGAGAACTTCGAGAACCGTTCTCAAACCCACTTACCCATTTGCTCCTATCTTATTGGTTCAATATTTTTTTGGTGATTTAAAATTTAAATAAACATTCAGTTACGTTAAAATAATATTGATAAGAGATTAGGTGTGTGTTATTTTGGTGAAACATTATATAGGTGGTTGTTATCTTGGTGACTCCACACATATAGGTGTTAGATCTTATGCCGAACACCATGCATCAAATATTCGGTTTTTGCCTCGATAAAAACAAATTCTGAATCCGCCACCAACAATCATCACAACAAACCTATAATTAATGTGTTCAACTTCATATGGTAAATGCCTTCCAAATTTAATTGTCTCACAGAGGAAAGCATGATTTTTTTTTTTTTTTTTGGTAGTCTTTTTCTAACTGTATGTTATTTTACAATTGTTTGGACGTAAAAGAAATACAGCTTGTAGATGAGAAGACGCAGTCTTGTAATCGAACATGGGCCTTTGACTTTACCGTTGGAATACAATTTTACAGAAGAAAAAAAATGATGAGAAGACGCACAAGACCGCAATGCTAACTGTATAGTAAAAGAGATGTCAGACTGTCAGTAGTACACCCAGAGCAGAGTAGTTATGGTATACAAATTTTTAATGTATGTTCTAAAAGAATTTGATGAAGCATCAAAATTAGTGCGTGAATATATAGGTCCGGGGCCTGATAATTTGGAATCCGATTTAATTGATTGGATCAAGCAATGGATTGTTCTTGAGCTCCACTTTATAATTCAACCAACTCAACACTCTTCTTGGAGAGGGATTTCTCCGACAAGGACATCAAAGAGGCGTTCAAAGCCCTGCTGAGAAATAAAACGAGTGGGCCTGACGGTTTCACTCAGGAATTCTTCAATGGTGCTTGGGATGTTGTGGGAGGAGAAGTAACCGAGGCAATTCAAGAATTCTTCAAATCTGGAACTTTGCTCCCACAGTGGAATTCTACTACCTTGGTACTCATCCCTAAAACTCCTATTGCCTCTTCCACGACTGAGTTTAGGCCCATCTCTTGTCTTAACACCGTCTACAAAGTTATTGCTAAGCTGATAACGGGACGTCTCAAAGATCTCCTCGCTCAGGTAATCTCTCCTGCCCAATCAGCTTTCCTTCCTGGAAGACTCCTTACAGAAAACGTTCTTCTTGCTACGGAATTAGTTCAAGGTTACAATAGGAAGAATAGTGAACCGAGTGGAATGCTGAAAGTAGATTTAAGGAAAGCCTTTGATTCAGTTAATTGGGAATTTGTAATCTCTGCTCTTAAGGCTCTAAAAATCCCGGAAAGATTCATTAACTGGATCAGCCAATGCATCACCACTCCTACTTTCACAATCTCAATCAATGGAACCACTGATGGATTTTTCAAAAGCACCAAAGGACTAAGACAAGGAGACCCCCTATCCCCCTATCTCTTTGTCCTAGGTATGGAAGTGCTCTCTGGTCTCCTTAAGGCAAGATACGCAGCAGGTTATATCCACCATCATCCTAGAACCTCTGCCTTGGGAATTACTCATTTGATGTTTGCAGATGATGTTATGATCTTTTTCGATGGTGGATGTTCCTCTCTTCACGGCATCACGGAAGCTCTGACTGATTTTGCCTCTTGGTCAGGTTTACAAATGAACAGAGACAAGACTAGTCTCTTTTTAGCTGGAGTTGACAATAGTGAGGCCTACCTTATCTCCCTTTTTGGTTTTACCGCAGGCACTCTCCCGGTGAGATATCTAGGCCTTCCGTTGATGAGTAGGAAGCTAAGAATTGCAGAGTACTCTCCTCTGATTGAGAAGATATCCAACAGATTTAGGAAATGGGCAGTTAAGGCTCTATCATTTTGATGTTATAAGGTTTTAACCCAAAATAAATCCGCAAGTGCACAGACAATTGCAGTAGTATAATAGGTATCGAATCCACATAGACCAAGGTTACACTATGAAATTATGGATTTTAAATTAAAGCTAAGATAAAATGGGGATTGGTTGTAATGAAACAAAAACGAAACAGCGAATTAAACGATGTAAATTCAATAAAGAGAAGCACTAGATCAAGGTCATTCGCCGGTGATTTCGGACTAAGGACTGAGCAACTATTCAAGATTCAATTTAAGTACGGTCTAGAACTCAAACATAAAAGTAATATTGCCCCACTGTCGTGATGCATCAATATCTTTGTCTAACAACCTAAATGCCTAAACTGTCGTTTGAATTCAGAGATGTTGACAAGCATTATCGAATGGGTTCAATTTGTTCACAATTGATGGTAACAATCAACTGTCGTTGGTTACACACCAATTGCTCACCAATGGCGTATCTAGCAACCTAGAGCACTGTCGTGAATAAGTTTAACTTCAATTCATAGACAAGGTGATCAAATTAGCCTAAGCATTACGATTTCCGATTGATGAAGACATATGATAATCTATCCTATTTGGCTAAGTCACTAATTAATCCTAAATCACCATTGAAAGCCCCTAATCTAGCTAATGGACTACTCGGCCATGGAGAGATCAAACGCAGCAAAACAATAGAGAGAATTCATGATGATGATGATATGAAAAAGGATTAGGGTTTAGAATTCTTCTCAATAGGAATGTGGGATGATCCTCCAAATCGTACAAGCAAATCCAAATGAATGAAGAACACTTGAAGAGTCTAAAAAACTTGGAACAATTGAGTCTAGTCTCGGGAAAACGTGAAAACAGAATGAAAGTTGGAATCCTCCTCCCGTTTTAGGAGGTGGCTGCCTCTTATTTATAATAAAAATTAGGGCAACTTGGTTCTGGGTGACCGACCGGTCGGTCTGGTCTTCGGGACGGGACCAGTCTTCAAGTCTTCGGGACAAGACCGACCGGTCCCTTGTGAGGATCGGCCGGTCTCGATTCCGGAACGATCTTCGGCTTTGAGTCTTCAGGTCGGGACCGGTCGGTCTCTTGGTTGGATTGACCGGTCTGGATTCCAGAGAGGAGAATTCTTCAAGTCTCTAGCGAGCGGGTGGGGCGAGCAGGCGGTCGAGCAAACCGAGCAGGTGCTCGGTTAGGGAAAATCGCCTTTTTGCTCCAATTCTGCCTCGTTTGCTCCAATGAGCTCCAATAACTCCAATCCATGCTCGAGAGCCTCCTAGAACCTGAAAAGCCACAAAAAGAACTGGAAAGAACCGAAAAACAATAGAAAACAACACGTAAAAGAGGTTAAAATACTAATATATCACATTTGCAGGTCGTCTTCAATTGATAGCCTCAGTAATCTAAGGTCAAATAAACTTTTGGACGTCCACTTTCCTTTTTCCCCAAGGCTGTCTCAAGATGATAGAATCACTATGCTCCAGGTTCCTCTGGTCAGGACGCATTGATGGAAGCAGAGGTGCTAAGGTGGCATGGAAGCAAGTGTGCTTACCAAAGTCTGAAGGGGGGTTAGGACTAAGGAGACTATCCCCTTGGAATAAAACTCTATGTCTTAGAGTCATCTGGTTGTTGTGTTCCAAATCTTCTCTCTGGGCTCAATGGCATACGTCCCAAAATATAAAAGAAAAATCATTCTGGGAGCTAGAGGAGGACAAGGCTCACTCATGGACTTGGAAATCTCTCCTTCGTCTAAGACACATGGCTCGGTTATTCATAAGGACCAACCTAGGTAATGGGAGAACAACGAGCTTCTGGTTTGATCAGTGGACTCCCCTAGGTATTCTCTATGCAAAGCTGTCTCATACAGGGCCTACTGCCACGGGGATTCACTTAAGAGCTTCAGTTGCTGATGCTTGTAACCACACAGGGTGAAAATTGAGAGCGCCAAGAACAGATAAAGCAATGGAGCTCCACCGGCATCTTACTACCATCCCACTACCATCGCTTCAGGACAGAGATGATACAATCGATTGGGTAGTCAATGGGGAGGTTTGCAAGGGTTACTCATCCTAAAAAACGTGGGAGATTATCAGACCTAGAGCGGTTCACAAAGATTGGTCCGACGTAGTGTGGTACAAAGGCTACGTCCTCAAACACTCATTCAACATGTGGGTTTGTAATCTCAATAGGCTGCCAACGAGAGAGAGACTCTTTTCCTGGGGAATCTCTAACTCTTCTACATGCTGCCTCTGCTCTAATGATGTGGAGTCTAGAGACCATCTTCTCCTCTCATGTCCTTTTGCTTCCTTCTTCTGGACTCAAGTTCAGCAGAGGATCTCTCCAACGGAGCAGCTTTTCACTACATGGCAAGAGCTCCTATCTTGGATTCGGAACACAAACTCTAAAGCCCAAGGTTTACTCCGACGGGCCATAGCTCAAGCTGTGATATATCACGTATGGAGGCAACGAAACAACGCTCTCCACAACCAACATTTCGCTACAAGTCGTGCGATCTTCAAGATCTTGGATAGGGACATCCGCAACATCATTAACTCTCGAAGACACCGTAAGCATTGGTCAAGCCTAATGCACCACTGGATTAGGTAACAACAACAACAAGTTCATCTCAATCTACCCCAAAGTATTGTAATCAAGTTTTTTTTTTTTTTGTCTTGGTTGCTCTTGTAAAAGGATTTCTCTTGAAAGTCTAAACATTTCATTTCTTAATGATATTTACAGTTTAGCAGAAAAAAAATAAAAAAACTCAACACTCTTACAATTCCCTTTCATTTTCGTCTAGTATTCATTAAAATATATATATACTTATATATTAAACAGTTATACATTAAACAGTTGGAAATTTACCCATTGTACATGCAAAAATAATAATTTGTTCTTGTACATTTATACATCTATTAAAGTCGTGCACCACAACATTATATGTTTTGTCTCAACACAAGAAATTCAATTACTACAATTTATTACTAAAATAATCAAAAATAATCGATGCAATTTATGTACTCTTAATGAGTAAATGCAATATATATACATCTGGAATATTATAATGGATGCAAATGGTTGTTCATTTAGAAAGAATAAAAATAGTTGTTCATTTGGAAGGATCTTATGTCTTAGGTGATGTCACTCTACTTTTACCCAAAACTCTTTGTATTGTAATCATGTTTTTTTTTTTTTTTTTGCCATGATTACTCTCCTACTAGGTAATTGCTCTATGTAATACCAAACTTTTCATTCTAAATGATATTTAAAGTTTAGCAAAAAAAAAAAAAAAAAATGTAGTTGGAATTATGTCTCCCACTAGATTCTTACCATTTGAATGGAAATTGTAAATTTTTAATGGTTAAGATATTACGAGATCGCGAGGGGTTCTCCAAGCCATTGTTATTAGGCTACTGTAGGAAAGTGTTAACTGACCCAAAATTCTCTTAAATGTCTGAAAAGTTGCGTGAAGGATGAGTAACAAAAGAGGCTTTGTCCCGAGGTTGAATTTAATTTTTTTGGCTTCACCATTTTTTGGAATATCTAAGAAGTGTATAAACCTCCATGATCATGATTTTATGACCCATGAGATTGGACCAAATACAACAAATACAAGTATTCTTGATATCGGTTGTCATAAAAAATGTCGAGGAAGCAGTGATGAAAATCAAAACCAGAGTTCACACTGATGCATGTAGTTCCATGGAAAAAGAGATCAATATTTGGATTCCAGTGGAATAATCTGATTATAGATTAAAGGTGTAAAATACTTACATGGCTGATCATCCAAGTGTTTCATTTTCGGTGTCCTTGAAATTTTAAAGGTCTCTTATCTTTTATTATCATTCTCACTTAACATAACATTGACATAATATGATTCTATTCATTTTCCGTAGCTTGAACAAAAATGTCATCAAAGAAAAGATTACAACATTCTTGCGGCCCAAGAAACCTCTTTACTCTCTTCATCGCTTCAGGAAAATACATAAAGCTTTTAAAAGCCAAATAAAACCACATATATATACATACACACACACACACAAGCAGCATATTGTGAGTTCCTTAATTAGCCAGTTACAAATAATCCAAACATTACACAGTGTTAATTAAACACAAATACAACATAAAAGTGCACATTATGTAACAACTGAACCAAGAACAAGCTACGTAAAAGAAGACGCAACAACAAACAAAACAGAGTAACGTCTCTGTTTATTATAACAGACTTACGAAGGTGCACTAGCTCTGATATGGAATCTGGAAGCTGCGGAAGTGATACCAGCTGACTGCATCCATTGGCCTCAAGTTGCACTAGACGAGAGCATTTCTTAACTCATAGACCAATCACTTGAATTCCTCTATCGGTCAAGTGATTTTTTTTTTTTGTAGTCTCAAACATTGGACATGAATTTTCATAGATGCCTAGTGTTCGGGAAAGAATGAGCTGAAAAGCCTCACAAGCTATGATGTTGCACTCGCTGGAGATCACTATGTCAGAGAGGTTGGCCACGTATCCACCTTTGAAACATCATAAAGCTCTCTTCTGGTTTATACTCTGCAGTGTGCCCTCCTCCCTGCCAAAATTAAACCAAATCTTTTACCATCGTAAATTGTAAATAAAAGATTTTAAAAGAAACACATTCGATGAGAAACTAAACAAAAACGGGGACTTGCTTTGATAGTGGCAAATGTCATATTGTTGGCGTAAGTCCTTGTATATCCCATAACTTGGTTTTTAACAAACCAGGGTCTCCATTGATCAATGATTAAATAATTTAGAGATTTAATCCAAGCTTCTGTTCCAATAAAAGGAACCATCATGTCATGATCACCACTATAAACCAATGACCTTAAATACCCTTTGATGCTATTGTTTCGATGGTACGGTACACTACTCTTTATATCTTTCTCATAAGCCAAATCCCAATCACATCTCACCCATTTCCCTATACTTCCCTGCAAAGTTTTACATTCAGTCATTGACCATTTGTTGCTATATTGGTATTAGATGTGTGTAATATGACTTACTTTCACCACATGAAGAGCTTTGCGTACATCTTCATCATTAGCCCAATGTGTAGCTAGCAAATAACGATACATCTACAAAGTTCCATCTCTATGATTTCCATTTTATAGCTAAAGAAAGATCAATGGATTTTTCTATTTTTCTTGGCTTACATAGCAATCAGGAGTTGGAAGAGAAAGATTTGATTGAACAAGTTTCCTAAGATTTCTTCTTCCAACATGCTCTATTGAAAATGGATTCGGTGATGCCAAATCGCACAATGCTATCAAAATAAGTCCTTCGTTTATCCTTGACACACACTATCATTAACCTTTAGCCAAAATGTCCCAAAATTAGTTCTTTGTTATTCACTTTTGTAAAAGTGTCTTTACCTTATGGTAGTCTTCCAAAATTTTTAAGCATTGTGTATTAGTAGGATCTACTTTTTCATAGTTTTGCAAAAACAAAAGAGTTTTTTTGATTTCAATAAAAATACTTACATTTTGGTAGAGATGAGACCACATAAGACTTCAATATATACCTCATAGAGTTCGTCAGAGATCAGTCCCATTCGATGAGCATATGGAATCTTGGAGTTATGATCTTGTTCAAGATGTGTTGACGGGTTCCCAAGAACATAACCCTGTTGGTATAAACGATGTTTTCATTGAAACAAGATTTTATAAATCTTTATATAAATTTATAATCTCATGAACATTAGAATAAAGATATTGGTGAACCTTAAGATTGATTAGAGGTGTGTAGCCATGTTCATTTCCTGAGCAACAGTAATATGCAAGGTTGTAATAAAGTGGGCTAAGTAAAAAACAAATCTAGAGAATACATTGTTTTTGAAGGAAATTGATTATCATGACAAAGAAATTTAAAACAAACAAACCTATTGAAATATGTTGAACAATGGCTGGAACAACTATACCGGCGTAAGAATCTCCACCTACATAAAAAGGATTTAAAAGAAACTCTTGATGCTCCACTAACCACTGCAACACAACAACAACAACAACAACAAGAATCGAAAAGATTTGAATACTTAAAGACTCCAACAAAACACTTTGAAGAATGCTTCAAGAAAACAAAGACCTTTTGAAGAAACTCATAAGTTTGTTTTGCTTCTCCTGTGTCACTTGGCTTATGAACAAGAGGAATTGTTGAGTAAGAGAAGCCAGCCCCAACAGGTTGATCCAAGAATATTATGCTAGCTTCCTGAAAAATATCATCCAAATCAACAATCTTGAAACCGATAAAACCGAAAAGGACAAAAAAACACAAGCCTAGTTATCGTTTGTGATAGTCAATCACCTTTGTCCAAGAATAAGAAGTGGGGACAAGAGAAGGCAAACCTCCATTATAACCATCAGTCTTGAAAGTCAAAGGCCCTGCACTTAACTAAATAACTTGATATAGAGAATCAATTAAAAGGTCAAATCTTTTTTAGTTTTTTTTCTTCTTCTGGAACTTACCATTTTCGAAAGCAAGAGCAGAGAGAGCAGTGCAAAAAGGTCCTCCAGTTAACCAAATAAGAAGAGGATCTTCTTTAGGATTGTTCTCTGATTTGATGAAGTAGTAGAAAAGTTTAACTTTCTCTTCCTCACCAACACCAATGTAGCTTTTCACAAATAATAAACAAAGATTAGTTAAACTCATTTGGTTTGTGTTATCTGATAGTAATGAATATTGTAAAAGCAGAGGAAACAGACCCAGTTTCAAGGTGAAAAGGAAGAGGACCGTCAAAACCGGGAAGATAGCTAATCAAAGAGGCTGATTCAGCACTATCTTGAGTCAATATGTACACTTGAAGCAGAACAAGCAACTTCAGTTTCCATGCTTTAGTCATTCTTGATTATAACTAGATTTCTCTTCTTTTTATTTTGTTTTGTAAGATGCAGAATTGCAGATCCACCAGGACTTAATTACGCTAACAATATAATAATACTTCCTACGTACTGTCACAATGAAGGCCCTTGTTTCACTCATCTTGTCGTTATATAAATTTACATTAAAGAAATAAGAACTTTATGATAATATAGTTGATGATCTTGGACCAACATCATCGACTAGCCAGTCTAACTTGATTACAATAAAAGAAATTTATTTGTCATATTTAGAGTCAACTAAATATTGACTATCTTGGATTTGCTATATATGAACAAGAGTTGATATTTACCAAATATTCAGCGTAAGAATTATTTTTGGGATCACACATATATGGGAAACATGCAAATTAAACCCCAGAGAATCTTTTATTTGATGAAAACCCCCAACAAAACAGGTAGTGATAATTAAACCTCAAATTTTTGATTTAACGCAAATTAAAACCCAACTTTTCTATGTAACGCAAATTAAACCCCAGCTTTTTAATTTAAACCAATTCAACCCTTAAAACAAATGTTTTAAATCATTAACATATTTAGAGGTTTAATGGTCTAATTTAGGGGTTTATGTTCATTAAAAAACCATTATCAATAAATCTATTCATATTTAAACTATTTTTTTTTTTAAATCCTCACAAGAATGAGCACAAAATCATATCATCTTTTCCTAACTAAATAGTTGTTGAACTAAGAGGTATCGTGTGGGTAAAGGAGAGCTTCCGATATTTACATTTCAAAGATTGTTGTTGGAGATGACAAAACAGCTATATAAGCGATTCTCAAACCATATGAGTGGCCTAGATATCGTCTTTTATTGGATCAGGTAAAAGTTCTAAAAAATCTATATTGCATGGAATCGGAATCGGGTACGTGGAAGCGAAACGCTCGGAAACGCGGAAGCGATTTTTTTGAAAAAATTAGGAATCGGGTACGTTTTGGAAGCGTATAATTATATGTACGTGTATATACACATATATATATATATTTAATTTTTTTTTATTTAGTATCAATTATAAAATATTCATAATTAAGCCTTATTTTAAAAACATCCATGATTAAACCGAAAAACATCGTTTGAAATTTAGAACACAAATCCAATTCATAAAGTATTAAATAACTTAATTAGTGTTGTGGTTTTGGATCCTAAATCTATCGCTTGAGCAAGAAAGTAAAGAGACACGAGGTTTATATCCAGTTCAGCCGCAAATCGCGAACCTACGTCTGGCCGGGGCTCTATACCCGGAATCTACTAGCTCAAGAGTTTCTGGTGTATCGGAATTGATTATCCGATTTACTCTCACCCAACCTAACTCTCAAATACAATCCTCACTCTAACCAACAGAAAGAAGAAGAGAAGAGAATCTATATCAAGAAATCCCCAGAACTGATTCCTAATCTAATCTCTTTCTCACTCACCAAGAACTTCCCGTTACAACGATGATAATAAAGCTGTAACAAACCTTATCCTCTTAAGTCGATCTTTAGCTTGAATCTTCTTATCCAAAACGCAGCCGTTTAACTCAACTTAAAAACCAGAAACTTAACCAAAACTTGAACCAGCTTCTAATTCCTTTATTGAGCTAAAACCAATCCTTAAACCAGGATTCAAAAAATAACCAATTCTCAACAATTAGAAAAGAAAAACAAACCACAATGTTAAAAATCAAGGATTTTGATCATCATCTTCATGTTTGTTTTCAATGATTCGTATTTCTTTAGGGTTTTTTTAATTCTTTTTAAGTTATAAAAATTTCAAAATAATCCTAAAGCTTCCTAATATTTGCTTTTACACGTTTTTAAAACAAAATATATGCTTCTGTCGCGATTCCAAAATGGAATCGGACGATTCCAAACCGCTTCCAAATCGGTAATTTTCGGAATCGCAATTCCATGACGCTTCCAAGAGATTCCGATTCCGATTCCGATTCCGGAGCGTGAAACGTCAACAAATAGAGTTTCCATGCAATGTAGTAAAAAATAAGTTTAAGTACTGCACGTTCGAATTGGAAATATTGAGCTCAAACGCCATTGCATGGGATATAGCCGAGAGTGTTATCCGTGATGGGCATTTTCAGCCGTATCTCGCGTTAGGAGGTGGCTCCATGATCGTATTGCCCGAAAAGCCCTTTCATTATTTGTGAAGCATACTTTAGTCCTTTGTATTAGGCTAAATTTAAATAATGTTAAACTATTAGCCTTTAAATTTGTTAATAGTTTAACATTATTTAAGAGAATTTTCAGGACATGCCACTTTTGGCATGCCACTTTAAGTTATGTCATAGTTTGAATTTTTTTACAAAAATGTCATATATTTTTGAACTTAACTTTTATATTTTTTGGGTTTGGATTAACCATTTTATATTTAAGGTATAGTTTTGGGGGTAGAATTTAGGGTTTGGGCTTTGAGAGAGAAAAAAATAAATTAATGATTTCATTTTTTTCTATAAAAGGTTAATAGGGTTTAAATAATGTTTGGGGGTAGAATTTAGGGTTCAAATAATGTTTACAATAAATTTTCAGATGTGGCATATTTGAAAAAATATTTCAAAGTGGCATGTTTTTAATTCCTCCATTATTTAGTTATAAAGTATAATTTGTATTAAATTAAAATGTTGAGGTTTAATTTACGTTAAACTAAAAGGTTGGATTTTAGTTATCACCCCCAAGATTTGTTGGGGTTTTTTTTGTCGAATCGAAGATTCGGTGTCCTTGAAGTTTTAAAGGTCTCTTATCTTTTATTATCATTCTCACTTAACATAACATTGACGTAATATGATTAAATTATTTTCCCGTAGCTTGAACACAATGTCATCAAAGAAAAGATTACAACATTCTTGCGGCCCAAGAAACCTCTTTACTCTCTTCATCGCTTCAGGAAAATGCATAAAGCTTTTAAAAGCCAAATAAAACCACATACACACACACGAACACAAGCAGCATATTGTGAGTTCCTTAATTAGCCAGTTACAAATAATCCAAACATTACACAGTGTTAATCAAACACAAATACAACATAAAAGTGCACATCAAGTAACAACTGAACCAAGAACAAGCTACATAAAAGAAGACGCAACAACAAACAAAACAAAGTAACGTCTCTGTTTATGATAACAGACTTACGAAGGTGGGTGCATTCGTAGAAGTTGGCACATCTCAGTCACTTATACAAGCCGCGGCGACGTTTTGAGCTCCCCCAATTCATACCTGAAAATCTCTCGTCGTCTTCGTCTTCGTGAGAATCTTCATCGCTGCTACCTCTGAAGCTCCCATATTTTTCATCAATATCAAGCTCCAAGAGTTGGAGTACCCCGCATTCTTTTATCTTCCATGGGTCAAAGTAAGTTTCGAGCTTGAACTCGAAAACAAGCTCGGTGGAAGTCACCTCCTCTACTTCAAAGTCGAACTCTGCTTCCAAGTCGAATACGTACAAATGCTCTGAGAAACATGATCTTAGGATGTGTCCATATGATCTCCATGAAGTAAGAGCATTCTGTTTGGACGTGATGCTACACTCCACCATCAAACATTTCTTACCCTCAACCTTATCTTTTACCTTGTTAACTAACACGATGCAGGCCTTAAATTTGGTTAATCTACGAAGGGGATTTTCATTCAACTCCAGTGTCACGAAATTCCCTGAAGCTCGGTAAGTGAAGCACGCAGGCACTTCTCCACCGGGTAAGACCGAAACATTACTCTTTCGAGTTGATGTATCGATGATAAGATCTCTGGCTTCTTGATTTAGTT
Source organism: Draba incana (assembly GCA_963576765.1). Classification (NCBI taxonomy): domain Eukaryota; kingdom Viridiplantae; phylum Streptophyta; class Magnoliopsida; order Brassicales; family Brassicaceae; genus Draba; species Draba incana. The sequence goes on from OY755208.1 coordinate 1,699,259, forward strand.
TGAAGCAGTTAACGAAGTTGAGACGTATATATGGATTGCGAAAGGACCCATCTAGTCTCTCCAGGGAGACGCAATTTTTTGCATCTAGCTCTGATAAGGAATCTGGAAGCTGCGGAAGTGATACCAGCTTACTGCATCCATTGGCCTCAAGTTGCACTAGACAAGAGCATTCCTTAACCCATGGACCAATCTCTTGAATTCCTCTATCGGTCAAGTGAAGCTCTGTGATGTTGTCAAAAGCATGCGGGGAATTCTTGAGGTTTTCATCGTATGATAGTTCGAATTCCTTAAGATGAGACCATGACCTGATTGACGAAGGCACTTCTTTTATCGCAGTTCCCTTGAGATAGAGAAATTTGATGTTTGTGGAAATCTCAGGAAATTTTTGTATCAACGAGCAATCAGTGAGATTGAGTTCTATGAGAGATTCCAAGTTGATGTTAGTTGGAAGAACCTCTAACTTTGAGCATCCCCTCAAATTAAGCCCCGTCAATCTTTGAAGGTTTCTAATAGAGGAGGGGAGTTTCACTAGACTTGAACAACCATTGAGATCTAGTTCTTGGAGATTAGTGGCATTCCCGATAAAAGAGGGGAGTTGCACTAGACTTGAACAACCATTGAGATTTAGTTCTTGGAGATTAATGACATTCCCGATTGAAGATGGGAGTTCCACTAGACTTGAGCATCCTCTGAGATTTAATTTTTGGATATTAGGTGCTTTCCCAATAGAGGTAAGGAAGAAGAAAGGGAGTTTCACCAAATTTCTGCATCCGGAAAGATTTAGTTCTTGGAGATTAAATGCATGTCCAATAGAGGAAGGGAGCTCCACCAGACTTGAGCATTCAGTGAGATATATTTTCCGGAGATTAAATGCACAAAGAGAGGAAGGAAGCTCCACCAGACTTGAGCAATGACTGAGATCTAATATTTGGAGATTAAATGCACACCCAATAGAAGAAGGGAGATTCGTCAGACTTGAGCATCCACTAAGGTTTAATTCTTGGAAACTAGTAGCGTGTGAGAGATCAGGAAGCTCCTTCAAGTTTCTAGACCAACTCAGATCAATCCACTTGAGATTTCGAAGCACCTGTACAAACAAATAAAGACATAATACATGAACATTTTAAATACATATACACTTAGCCGTTGAACACATAAAAAAAATGCACAAAAAACACCTTCGGTTCAGTTATGTGTCCCATTAAGTTCATACTGAATGCCTATGACTACTGATTAGTATTTAAAAAAAAAAAACATATTTTCAAAAAGAGTTGAGTCTACTTTTTCAAGCTAAATTACTGTACAAGAAATTACATTATAGAAGGGAAGTAAAATTTAAACTTTAAGAGACAGATATTAAAATTACTTACTTTGATATCTTCCCACAGCTTTTCAAGCTTGCTGTGAACCATTTTTAACTGGACAAGGTTCTTCAGGTTATCAGTAAAAGGCAAACATGTAACCGGCGAACGCTCCCATTCAAATAATCGAAGGTTTGGAGATATATATTTCATATGTCCCGACAAAAATGCTATGTTTGGATTACCAACAACACCATACAAACTTAAGAACCGAAGGTTAGGCATTCCTTCAAAGGCTCTCTTGTCCCAAAACATTATGAAATTTATGCCTAAAATTGTTTTAGCCATCTGAAAAAAGACCACAAAAATTAAGCAGAGATGATAAAATAAACTCAGATGTAATAATCAATGCACCGAAAGAGTAATGGCAAAACTTACTGTTGTAGGACCAGTGAGAACTTCACGAATAACTTCATGATCAATCAAAAACTGTGGATCAGATTGTTTACGGACAATTTCTTTACCCAGTTGGACTAGCAAATTATGCATCTTTATCACTCCCCAATCAGTGGCTATGAGAGATTTCCTAGCTAATACTTTAATCCCTTGCCTCACATTCGGGCAACTCTCCACAAGATGCCCAACTACTTTCTCAGTCGTTTGATTGTTGAAAAAGCAAGCTATATGAATGAATATACTTTTATCTTCATCACTCAAAGCATCATAACTGAACCTCAAAACACCCTCAATACTTTTGTTAAGGCTAGCCCTTACCCTTGGTAGTTCATCTAACCACTCCTGCTTGGGCATTCCCTTGAAGTGGGAGCCCATAACCTTTAGTCCTAGAGGAAGATTCCCCACAAGGCGTACAACTACAGAAGCAAACTGTGTGAAACCATCTTCAGGGGACTTTTGACCAAAAGCAGACATGCAGAACATTTGAAGAGCCTCAGAAGTTGATGGATAAAGAACTTTGTAAATATGGTTGATCATCTCGTCATGTGCGTTCAAAACACTTCGATCTTCTGTTGTGATGATAATCCGACTTCCAGGACCAAACCATCGAGAATCTCTAGCCAATGCATATAGTTGTTGTACCTGGTCCACATCATCAAGAACAACAAGCACTTTCCTGTCTTTCAACCTTTCTTGTGCGACTTCTAAATGAGTGATCGATATATCTTTCTGCTTTGTCAACTGAGACAACATTTTCATCTGTAGTTCCAGTTGTGCATTTCCCTCATCGAGACAAGGTTTTGGATAGCTTTGTCTGACATTCAACATTGCACTCAATGGGAAATTGTTGTAGTGTTTGTTAAACAGAAATCTGGCAATGGTGCTCTTACCAATCCCAGGAGGACCCCAAATCCCAATCATCCTTCAAATCTAGGCGTAACAATAGTTCCATCCTTTCCATATGACCTCTATTAGTGTACATAAGTCTTGTATAGAGTATAGGGAAAACTCTGATGTAAATAGAATCTTTCATTCTAGTTATGGCTTGGTTTATGCAATTGTCATTTTGTATATAACCCCCAATTGTATAGTTTTACTAATTAATGAGAATCAGTTTATTTACTAATATGGTATCAGAGCTCTAACAAACTTTTTCTCTCCCGTAACAAACTTTTCCGTTCAATCTCGTCGGAATTTTCTCCGATTTCGTTTTCCGATCATCCTTTTTTCACTCCGGCGAAGCTTCTTCTCCGTCTTGGCTGTGCAATTTCGATCTCGTCTCTTCAATCGGTGTCGAAATTGATTATCAATGGTTGGGAAAAGGAATTGCAAGTCGAAGTATCGCAATCGCACATCGGATTCTCCAGATCCTGTTTCTCCGACGTCTCCTAGGTCTCGCAATCCTCAATCCGGTTCCAATATTGTGAATGGACTTAAAAACCTATCCCCTAAGCCAAATTCTCCTAAACTTGTTTGGGTGGCCAACTCAGGCAGAGGAAGAGTGACAGTTTGGTGGAAGACAGAGAATTATGGCCATCAAGGTCGCCATTATATTACTAAGGACAGTATAACGGATATTTGGTGTGCAGAGATCTCGTTTCAGAGACAAGGTATAGAAGAGCTTAAAGGTTTTATAGAATGGTCTAAATCTGTGTTTACCTTTGAAGGATGTGATAGTGGTGATGATTTCTTTTTGCATTCTGCTCTAGTGACGCATTGATGGATGGATTTCGTTTAGTCTAATTTGAGAGAATGAGAGAACTTATTTTTTTTAATGGTGTTTTTTAGTGATAAATTGGGATTGATAATAGCTAAGCACTATCTTAGGGTCAACTGAATTTTTTTCATTGTCTATGCTAAGCATTTAGTCTAACACTAGCTTTTTATAACCACCAAAAGAGAAAAGATGTAAAAGAGGTTAAAAGAAAAAAGTCTGTAATAGGGTATATCTTGGACAAGTAAAACAAGGTTATTATCAAATCTTTGTAAAATTCTACATAGTGAATAATGATTATTATTTATATGCATGATTTAGACATTCAAAGTGATATAGATTGAGCTCCAATTGTTGAAGGAAGAAAAAGGGATTGTATGTTTTTTTGATGTTTTGTCTTTGGACATGGGTCCATATGAAATAACTAAATGACAATTTTAGCCCTCTTAAATTGGGGTTGGTCGGTGTTATGGAAATGGTAACTTGGAAGCTTCCAAGAAGCTTTACTCACAAAGAGCATTCTCTTATTGGACTCATAGCAAGCAAACTCATCACTTTGCAGTTTGCATAATTACTTACATTATTCTTTCTACAATCGCCATGTCAAAAACATCCTCGAATATAATTATTTGAAAATGTTTTTCCACATTATTGAAATACCCATTTATGCCGTATCAGTTTATAATATCACCCTTATTTAACATAAACCATATATATCCTTTTTATTTTACTTTGTTTAAACTTAACTTAAATTTTACAACTCTTTTTTGTTTTGTTTCAGATTAAAGATTGTTCTTCATTAAAGTGTGAAAGAAACACATCGTAGAGTTTATATACAAAGTAAAGCAAAGGATAATTAATCTAACTAAACCGAAACATAACCGGATTTATAATCTCTAATACTCCCCCTCAAGATGGAAGTTCCATCTTGGACTTGAAAAACCATAGCCATGTGGATGCAGAGAGTGACTGATTGTTGAGTAGCACCAAGTCAAGAAAACATCTCGAATGTGACTATGTGCTGTTGAAAACAGACGTAAGGCAAGGGAGTGTTGTCAAGCTATGATGATCTCTCTTTAGCCGTCTCAATGGCGTATTGTAGAACCATATTAACTCGAGAGATATTATGTGATGGTGAGTAGCGTGAGTCTATGAGCCGCTCTGGTGGTCGTGGTAGTGAGCAATAGAGAAAATCAAGAATTGACACAAACCAACCAGAACAAGCCACAAGTGTATGCCCAATGAAGTCACAATCTTGGCTCTGTCTATGTAGAAGTGCTTGATAATCAGAAAAGAATCTCAGCCTGTTGACATCTCTATCTTCTGCATGACCTTGTCCATAAAGCTTAGCTTGTAATCTTAAACGCGAAACAATAATGACCAGAAGGACTCGAATAGCAAAACGTGATTGTGGCAGCAAGAAACCACAAACATGGTAGCTTAGAAGATGCAGCACGCGAACTAGAAATAGCCTCATCAAAGATTTGCAAACTGAATTCACTATCCCATAGATAGAACCATCTTGAATCTGCCTCTTTCGGATCACAAATGACCCTTTGATCATGAGGGAATGAATAAGAATCAACCAACTAAAGATCAGAGGACGAACTTGAACTTGTCTTCCAATACCAACAGCAAGGAGAGAAGATACAGCTGGATATGGAAGCAACTCACGTGAACTGTACTTAAGCACAGGGCATTGTCTAGCAAGACCATCTTTATATGAATTAAGCCTCACTTCCAAAGATCGCTTGGTTGCAAATCCAAATGTTACTTGTCTTATGATAGATCTTGATGAAGCAATGCTCACAATGTAAACCAAATAACCACGCAACACACCACTAATAATGGATGGAGTATGCAGCTGAATCAAACTCTCTGCAACAACCGGCACTAATGCCACAAAACAACCATGGACCTGGCCAATAACAACTCTTCTATAACAATCCAGCCAATGATGACCAACATTTTTAGCACATCCTTGATATACTAAATCCCAATGTATTAGCATCATTACTAACCACCTTCTATCAATGACAATTTCCAGATTCTGCTTAATGCTATCTAACCAATTCTCCCCCTCTATGATCATCATCATCAACACTGAACGTTCCAAAATCCTTATGCGTAGAGAGAGAAGGCAGAAGCCATAGACATACCGGATAAATGAATTTTCTCCATGAACAGAAATCTGAATCACGAGCAGGAATTGACATCGGTGGAGATGCAAGAACTTGTATATCAAGTGAATCTCAAACTGATAGAAGAAATTGAATCAAACGTTGAAACAACGAACAAGCGCGATCGAAATTGAGGTATCGATCGGGAGAAGAAGCTGGAGGACATCCAGACCGAGAAAAGTCGCGTCCGACTATAACAAAGCGCAATCGATAGCTAATCGATTGGAGAATGAATCGGAGAATTCTTGAGGGAAGTCCGATTCGATCGAAATCGAAGCATATACAGCTTCGTCGTAGAAGAAACAGCTCGAAATCGAAGATACCGAGCTGGAAAAAGAAGAATCTAAGATCGATTCAATCAAAACAAAGCTTAGATTTCCAGGAATACCAGATTCAAGCGTCGATTGAAGAAATTTTGATGAATCCAAGCAGCAAATAGCTCGAAATCGAGCTTATGATCGATGCGATGAACACGAAGCTCGGATTCCAGAAAACACGATGGATTGATCGGAAAAATCAATCGATCGGAAAAAATAAACCGATCAAAGGACGCAGAATCGATCAGAGATGAAGAAACCAAACGATTGAAACGATTCAATCGGAAAAAATGGATGAATCAACGAAAAATTTTCAGCGGAAGAAGAAGAAGTGAATGAAGAATCTGTTAAGATCGCTCTGATACCATGAAAGAAATACATCGTAGAGTTTATATACAAAGTAAAGCAAAGGATAATTAATCTAACTAAACCGGAACATAACCGGATTTATAATCTCTAATATTTTGTTTTGTTTTTTTAAAAGCGGAGATACAAAGTAGACCCTATGACACTCCGAGTAAACACATACCACGAACGAGATATTAAACCGGCGGCAACTGAGGTAAACTATCGTCGGATTTGTTTGTTTTCGAGTAGATTATCACTTCACTAATAGTGTCGTAAACCACGAAGGAGAGCCAGATAAACCATAGAAGAAGAAGGACTAGAGCAAACGTAGCACAAACCACATGTGTAAGCACAAGAGCGGCTAGACCACCGAACAGATGGCTCGTGTGTCCTACAAGCCTCGGGGCTAACCCTGGTCGTAGCTGCACGTCCATGGCTTCACAGATTCGAAGAACTGCGTAGAACAAAACGAAAATACAGAAATAGAGGAATGCTGCCTTATGTGTATCCAAAACAGAGGAGTTTTGCTCGTTTGTGAGCTGAAGTATTCCAATAATTCCGGCGTTGACCATGACGACGACTTTGTGGACTGCGGCGGAGTATGCGGTGAACTTCGATGTTTCACTGCCGGATATTGGGAGGGTTTGGTTATTGACGGATGCAATATCCATAGTTTCTATTTTCTCTTTTTTATTCTCTTTTGTTTTGTTGATTTGTGTGTTTGTTTGAGAAAAATATTTAAAGACTACTAAAAAAAACTATTTACACCTTTAACATTTTTAGCAGTGGGCCCATAAGTTTTGCGTCCGATAGAGAAGTTTTGCGTCCGTCCAAAAACCGTATTTAAGACTTTTCGTCACTATAGAATACTTTCTTTTTTTTTTCTCCCAGACCCGAAAACCAAGGAAAAAACCCTAGAGTCCAGAGTCTTCCTCCGTTATTTCGCCGCCATGGATTCCGGCCAGCTGCTAACGGAATCTGAACCACCTGACTATGTAGTGGTAGCAATATGAATTTTGTAGTTTTTTGAGAAAAGATCATAAAATGATGACCGTCCGATATGAGTTGTGCAATCAAGATCTACTTCAGGCTTTCAATATCTTTTGCGCCGAGTTTGAGTCGCTTTCATGAAAGTGACTGGTTTTTCTTTTTTTTGATCAAAAGCTGGAATTTCATTCAACGCGGGAAGAACCGATACGTAACACATAACACATTGGCTTTCATGAAAGAGACTGGCAGAAGAAGCAGTGTCGGATCTAAAGATCCTTGGGCAGTTGGGCCCCATGCAAAAAATATATTAAAGACTTTTCGTCAGAGAGGTTAATACGTACATACATAAATCTATGTGGATCTCAGTCACTCATGCGTCTCTCATATTTGGTCCTTTGACTTTCTCTACATATTGGCTGCGTGCGTAGGCACAAAACCAAAAGAAAGTTGTATAACTAGGAAAATAATATAAAAGCTAGAGTAATTTGGATGAATAATACAATAAGTTGGTTATTGGCAAAGTGATAATTTCATTGTTTTTTTTTAATTTCACTATATCCTTACTAAATCTCCACGCTTGAAAGGAATCGATCCATAACCTAGACCAACAGGACAATTCCTCTCCAAATAGAAACCACTAGACTATCACCACTTGGTTTAATCTCTCTTTCTCCCTGTCTCATATCTTCTCTGATAGACTCCTCGTAAGGATTTAAGCCCAAGGAACACTCTGAATGGTTTTGTAGATGCGGAAATGATGTTTGGATGAAACGAATTGATATGAATGAATCGAAATGATAAAGATGAACCGATTTGATGGAAATGAAAGGATGGATTGATGGATCGAAGCGTACTTTCGAGAGATATAAAAGATCTCTAGAACTACAAAGGCTCGATCAAAACTTAGATATTACGCACTAAGCAAGAAAGAGTTGAAAATATATTACGCACTTCTCGGATCAAACAAGTAGAGTGAATTTGAGAATAAAATGTTTGATGATTTGATTGATGATTTTAGGCCACTTATATAGGGGAGGGAAATGAAAGGATAAACCCCTTTCACTTCCTTAATTAAAAACGAAAATTAAAGACATAAATGAGAAGTTTGAAAGTCTAATGTGTGCACAAACAAGTGTGAACACATTAAACCAAGTTTGACTCACATTAAAAACAAAGTTTCAAATAAAAATCTGAAAAATACTAAGGCATAATGGGCTGGCCGAAAATCATCAAATGGGCTTCAAGAAAACCCACAAAATAGCCTAAGTCATGACAATGGGGATTTGAAAATAGTTAGCACACTTGCCTCATTAAAAACCTCTTTCGGAAAACCCAAAGGGACAAAACCGAGGGAAAAAGAGTACAAGTCCGCACACCTCCCATTATCATCCTTCCTCGGCTTGAATCACAACCAACGCGGTTTGATAAGCGTTCGAGTGAAGTTGGCCGGTGGTCTTTACCACAAGCAAAGAGATGGCTTGGTTAAGTTTCTTCTTTCTTGACATCATCAAGGGTTTACTCGGATTTTGCAAGTCCTTAGCGTCCATGAGAACCTTCACGGATTCAAGCTGCTCCTCGGGTTCATGCGGCTCGTCCGGCTTCTTAGCTCCGTGTTCCAAGCTGGCCAGGGTTCTATCACTCTCTCCCCTCTCTCCTCTTTCGCCTCCCTCTTCTCTCTCTCTCTCACTGTCTCTCATCCTCTCTCTCCAAAAAACTTTCACTCTCTCACTCTCTCACATTTATTATAGGGTCAATTTTCTAAAGAAGTGGGAAAAACTATGTTGCATCATGCATTTTAAAAAAAAAAAAAACTATGTTGCATCATGCAACTTGCATGGTTGTATTGAAGAAAAATCTCTCACTCTCTCTCTCTCTCCATTTCAAAAGCAAACAGTATGGACTTTATTTACATAATAGCAAAATTTTTAATTTTCTCTCTTAAAGTTACCACTTAAGCAAAAAAAAAAGGAAAAATTTCTCATTTAAATCTATTATAAATATTCATCAATTTCATATTTATTGTTACATATAATTACTACACATATTTAAAATGAAAATACTAAAGTAAATACAATTAATTGAAATGCTTTACTCTCCCAAACCAAAAGTTAAATTGAAATGCTCAAAACACAATTTTAAAAAGATCAGGAAACTTTCCCACTAGAACAAAACTCATTTACCTTTTGGATACACTTTAGCTAATACGTTTCCATCAGTTTTTTTTTTCCAGCCGTCTCCACGACCATGAGCTAGTTTTGGTTTAATCATATGGTTAAGATTGTTAATTATAGCTGGAGAGTTAATGAGACTGCTGATACAAGGAGACTGTCCGGTCAATGGTAGCCGACCAAATACATGTTAACGATTATTAATTTATTGTTATAGTTAACATATGATCGTTCTCATAACTATTGATTTTAATCCAAATACAAACAAATTAAGAACCAAAGTTTCAGAATTTCTAAAATTTATCAAAAAATAAAAGAAAACTATTGCGTTTCATTGATTATTTCTTACAGTTGTGATTATATATAATATTATGTTCTCACGCCGACACACAATACGTTAATTATGACAGAGAATAACTGATAATGACAAAATCATACAAACAAAATGTAAATGATGTGTGGACAAAAAAAAACGAAAATGCTGAAACAAAATTATATGTTATTCGGGCCAAGCCGATACACAAGACGGTAATCAAATGCAAATTTTTCCCATGTCCAAAGTAACTATAATAATCATACTAATGAAAATAATTAAAACAAAAAACTTAGTCTTCGTCATCAGAATTAACGAATGTGGTCTTCTTAGATTTTGGAGCATCTGCTCCTATTTGTTTGAAATGAGGTCCGTACAATCCTGATTCCTACATTTTTCATATCAAACAAAATACAAATCAATCACTCTAAAGAAACACAAAAACAACTTGTGTAAATAATCAAGAAATGTGAGTTTATAAATCAAACCTTTTTCTTCACATGAGTGCCAAACTTTATAAGATCAGCCGCACGACTTGTCCAGCTTCCTTGAGAACATTCACAAGTTCTCCAGCAAGACTCTGAAAGAGACGATACGTAAAGAATAGGTAAAAAGAAGCTATTCGAAGAATCTATAAGATTAATTTCGATTCTAAACAATTTTTACCTTGTTCTGTTGCGTGAAGAACGTATGTGCAACGCTCTTTTTACCCGCTCTTCCCGTCCTTCCGATTCTGTGTACATAATTCTCTGTTGTTAAAGGGAAACTGTAGTTTATCACAACTTCCACGTCGGGATATCGAGCCCTCTTGCTGCTTACATCAGTAGCCACCTGCAGTTTATATAAACGGTGTAAATGCTCTGTTTCAGAACTAGCCAAGGATTTGCGGAATACTTAAGAATACGTACCAGTAACGGGCAAGATCCGTCTTTGAAGGAGGATAAAGACCTGGTACGTTCGTTCTGTGCTTTGTTTCCGTGTATGGATACAGCTTGCCAACCTCTAAATAGTTACGTAAAGTTTAGAATCAACGCAATTCACGAGTTTTTATCGTTTTGTTGAGGTGGTTCGGGTAATAAAGATCAAACCTTTGCTGAAGAAAACGCTCGAGGCGTTCAGCTTCTAGCTTGTATAAGGCAAATACCAAAACCCTGTTCCTGTAAATACCAGAAACACTTGGTAATTAGTATATGCTGAAGAAAGGAAACATTTTGTAACGAGTTGGATAATCTTGAATGGCGGATTTACTTTTGAGATTTATGGTATTTTTCTAGTAGAGCAATGGGACGCTGATCACGAGCACGATCGTCCAATACCTAAAACCAAACCAAAAAGCTCGTTAAGTTGTGACAAACAGACGAAAGCAGTAAACATTAATCTACGGAGAACATACCTCGATGATTTGCATAACGTCGTGGTTGGCAGCTAAGTCTACGGAACCTATGACTGGGTTTGGGTCCATGAATTCCTCAGCCAATTTGTGAACATCCAAAGGCCACGTTGCACTGAACATAACCATTTGACGAACTATAATACAGATACAAAAGAAAAGACTTTTTATTATAACTTGGTATGGGAATCGAACAAGATCCATGAATCGTTATAAATGTGATACTACCACTTGCCTTTATTCGTCTTGCTCAATATAAACCGGACTGGTTCCTCGAATCCCATATCAAGCATTCGATCTGCTTCATCCAATACCTAACATATAGAAATTTCTATTACCATCTAATAACTCGCAAAATCCGACTAAGTAAGAACGATACAACTTATTATCATCCTAAGCGATTAAGTAAAATAACTAAAAGATGTTTTGTTGCTTACCACGAAGGAAACATCCGAGAGACGAAGCTCATTAGACTCAATCAAGTCTCTCAAACGACCTGGCGTACCAAAGACAATATCCTAAAAGACAACAAAAATCGTCATTTGATCGATCTGCAAACACAAGACAGTGTCCACATAAAGAAAACTCTTACCACTCCAGATCGAAGTGCGTTAATTTGAGGTTTTTTCGAGGTTCCACCATACACACAAATCGATTTCAAACCACACGGCTCTCCAGCTTCACTCAAAACATCAGAAATCTGCCACAATTACACAAAAAACTAAGACAATTCTTCCACGAGTTTCAATTTTCCCACATTGAAACTAGAAATGATCAAAAACAAGTTACATACCTGAACAGCTAACTCTCTAGTCGGAGAAAGAACAAGACAAGTCGGATTAACACTCTTTGATCCTTTAGTACCAATCTTCTTATCCTTCTTCAACACATGCATAATCGCAGGTATCCCAAACGCCAATGTCTTACCTAAATAAAATACCCAAATCAAATAAAGTTTCGATTTTTCAAAATCCAATTACAATTCCTAGTAAACCCGAATTAAAAAGTTTCGATTTTTCAAAACCAAATTCAATTCCTAAATTACCCAAATCAAAAAGTTTCGATTTTTCAGAACCAAATTCAATTCCTAGTAAACCCAAATCATAAAGTTTCGAATTTAGATTACTAACCTGAGCCAGTTTTTGCAATTCCGATAAGGTCACGACCATCTAACAAAAACGGCCAAGTATGTGACTGAATCGGAGATGGTTTCTGAAAAGTCTTACAACAATCCAAAACATTCTCAGGCAATTTGTTACGAATGTGTATGGTTAGTAATCATCCACCACATAATTTCTAGACATATAGTGTTCGGATCAGTCATCAAGTTGTTGTTTGCTTACATTTAGCAATAGCATCCTCTCTTCGGTTAATATCCTAAATGAAAACAATACCAAACGAAAATGTCAATCAGTAAAAATCTAAGAAACACAGTGAAGATAGATATGTTTGACGAATCCCTATAAATGGTACAAACCATTTCTTTCTTCCTAAGCTCTGCTTCCCAATCAGCAAGCTTTCTCTGTTTCTGCGACGAGTCCAACACCAATCAAACACATATATGTAAGTTTAACATTAAGCGAGAGAGAAAACGTTCATAAGTTTACGAAACCTAGTATCATTACATTCATGTTATCCAGTGGAATATCAACAGTAGCATCAACGCTTTGGCCAAATTCAACAGGCCTAGACGCAGCAGGAACCCTTCCTCCGCCTTTCTGCAACATTTCATCACAAATACAACAATCAGTACAACTATATCATGTCAAGAGCCCAATAACCCAAGAAAAACTCCAAACGTTGAGTTTCATACGCCAAATCGCACCATATTACTCGCTAACAGTACTAGTTCCTTACGAAAAATCTAACCTAGTTCCCAGATCTAACGATACAGTTCAAATACAGCAAACAATCTGTAAATCCATAGATCTATGACCTCAACACTATTGAAATCTCAATTTAAACGCACAAATGAGTCTCTATAATCAAATCGAAACCACACAATCCTCAAGTTTCTGCTATATTCTACTTACACAAACGAAACAAAATCAAACCTCCAGAAAACGAAATTAGTGAGAGATCTCGATTCCTCTACCGTCACCGAACGCATAGGATCAGAGAATAGGTTATTCATGAATCTGAGAATGCTTATGAGCCAAAAATAGAAAACGAATATTCAGCGAGAAAGCGTTTACCGAAAACGGATTGACGATTTCGTCTTCCTCGTCGAAGGGGTTAGGATCGTGGTGGCGATTCATCGTTGGTTAGAGATTCCTAGATTTACGAAACTGAGATTTGTTTTACTCCGATAAGATCGGCGAGATCCGGCGAGGAAAAAGGAGAAAGAGAAGGGAAAATGTTGAAAAAGATGGCACCGACTGTGTAGCGAACTGATATGGATGGACTTCACTTTTTTCTCTTTTTCACTCATACGCATACACAAATGCGAAACGCGGAATTTGGAACTATTGGTTATTTACGAAAACATCCCCCATATGTTCATGATTTAATGGGCCGTTACGGTTAGTTGGTGTGGATATCAATGTAGGCCCAACATGACTTAAAGGCTTCTCTGGATATCAATAAAAAAACCATTTATCTGCTGTGAAACTGGGTCCAGTAACTAAGTGGGATAATATTAAAAACAAATTCTAAGCAAATTAATATTATGCGTTAAAATATTTTTACACATTAATAAATACATGTTATCATAGTATAGTTTTGGGAAATTCTTATACCATTTATTTAAGTTTTCCTTCCAAATCTACCACTCATTTTGAAATGTTCCATAGATACCACTAATGACTAGTAAAATGACTAAAATCTCCTTCTTTTCTTATAAGGTTTATCAAAGAAAAAAAAAAACTTTTCTCAGCTCAAATCGCACTCCGTCGCGTCTTCTTCTCCGATCTCGATCTCTCATCTTCTCCGATCTCGGTCTCCCCATCGCGTCTTCGAGCCTCTCCGTCGCATCGTCGATCTCTCTGCCGCATCTCGCTTCTCCGTCGCGTCGTCGATCTCTCCGTCGCGTTTTGCTTCTCCGTCGCATCTCACCTCTCCGTCGCGTCTCGCCTCTCCGTCGCGTTTTCTCGTCGTCGGAAAATCAAGGTATATGTATTCTTGTATCCTCTATCTCTGATTTCTATTTCTAGGTCTCTGTCCAAATTAGTTCGATTACTTTCTAATTGTCATTTTATTTCATTTTGTTGTTGTTGTTAGAGTTTGATTATGAGAGTAGAGTGTTGGAATCTAGGTTTGGAAGAACTAATTAATGGAGTTTGATATGCTTTTAGTGAATTGTTGTTACATGAACAAAATTTGGGTTTAGAATGATGGATTGAAGGAGTTTTTAGTGAATTAGCTTTGTTCCATTATCTTTGATGAGGTATGCTTTCTAGGCTTATTCATACTCATATATTTCGATTGGTAATCTTATAATTACGTTTTATGAGGAAGCTAAGAGCATGATCATCGGTTAAGTCTCTAGTAGAGTCTCTATATGCATTAATTTATTAGTTTTATTTTTATGTACTTATTTATTTAAATATAAAAATTATTATAATAATAATAATCAACCAATGGTTGAATGCTAAATGTAGAGACGTTGCTTAGAGACGTTGTTTCCATCTCTGTTTGTGCATACGTTCCTCCCTCTCTCTCCTACTTCTATATTTCTTTTTATTTTTTTAATCTTTTTAGAGACTCAGATAGAGACTCTGATGATCATGCTCTAACACATTAGAAAATGACTTCTTTGTAGGGTATTTCTTGTATGAAATAAATTTGTTACGTTTGGTTTATGAGCTAAATTTACTCTTAAATGTTTCATTTTGTTTTTGTGTACTAGTTCATGAGTAGAGCATAACATAACAGAGCAAATGGTAGAAGGAAAGGAGGACTCATATCTCTTCTTCTTGTGGAGAGTTTGAACGGAGGACTCAAATTGGCCATCGACCTCAAGAAGCGCTCGATCACAGTACTGGAATGCAAGAGCCCGAATCAGAATATTTGTTTTATTCCAAGTCATGTGCAACCCTTTACAGGTATAGTTTTTTGTTTACAATCACGTTTTTCAAGCTCTGTTGTTTAGGAACACCTTCCTAAATAGTTAGGAATGATTCTTAAATAGTTTCTGAAATCCATATTTAGGAAGGATTTCTAATCATTTCGGAATGGTTTCCTAAATAGTTTATAAACAAAAGTAATCACTTATTTTTGTCTTTGTGCAGAAATGTTCTCTTTCCTACTTGCTTTTGTTCGTAAAGAGAAGGTTGATCATACACCATTCAAAGTTGAGAAGCTAGAAGAAAAACATACTCTTACGACAAGGTTCATCGCCCATTGTGGTCTTTTTACCATGAAGATGATCGAATGTCACTCGATGGGGATCCAAGATATGTCTAAACTTGTAGATGAAGAGGCGGAAGACATGAGAACAAGATTGGCGAGTGAGATTTTTGATGAGTTTTACACTCCATATTTCTCTAGAGAGAAGAAAACAAAAACTGCTACTTTTTCATTTTTATGTTGTTAGACTTCGGATGAAGGCTGTGTGGGATATCCTCCTTTGAGGCTGCTACGTTTTTTAATTTTTGTGTTGTTAGACTCTGGTTTTATTACATTTAGGAAGAAATTCTTTATGTTTAGAAAAGCCTTCCGAAATATTATTAAATTTTTTAAAAAACCCACATTTTAAATTTTATTTTCTCTAAACCCCAAACACTAAAACACCAAACCCTAAACCCAAACCTCTAAAATATACTATAATTTGAGAATAGTTAACCCAAACTCAAAAATTTTAAATTTAAATTCAATCTTTGAGTTTAGGAAGGTATTACTAAACACAGAGGAACCTTTCCTAAATTAATATTTAGGAAGCATTTATCACAATTTAGGAATGCTTCCTAAGTCTTCAGGAAGGTATTCCTAAATATGAAATTAGACAAAAATAGATACAAGTTCAATCCATAATCCTAAACCCCAACCTCCAAACCCCCTAAAACTATACCCTAATTGAAAATTTAAAATTTATCTGAAAACCCCAAACCCTCTAAAACTATACCCTAATTTGAGAATAGTTAAACCATGCAAATCTAAAAATTTAAAATTTAAAATTTATTTTCTCTAAGTCCCAAACACTAAGACCCCAAACCCCCTAAAACTATACCCTAATTTGGGAATAGTTAACCCAAATCAAAAAATTTAAAATTTAAAATTTGTTTTATCTAAACCCCAAACTCCCTAAAACTATACCCTAATTAGGAATAATTAACCCAAACACAATAATTTTAAATTTTAAATTTTAAAAAAACCCCAAACCCCTCTATAACTATACCCTAATTTGGGAATAGTTAACCCAAACACAACAATTTAAAATCATTTTTTGAGTTTAGGAAGGTATTACTAAATATAGAGGAACCCTTCCTAAATTAATATTTAGGAAGCGCGCATTTGTCAAAGTTTAGGAATGCTTCCTAAGTATTCCGGAAGGTATTCCTAAATCGAGCAAGAAAGAGACCGTTTGCAAGTAATTGAAGAGGAGACCTGATAAATTTGACAAAGATGGACACTATAATTGGTTTCAACTTAAGTAAAGTCCAGAACTAAATCAACATAAAAAATATAGTTCATAATCCATTAAAAAATGTAATCATTTGCAAGTAGTAATAAAATGTATCTCTTTTGAAATAATACTATAGAAATGAATCACTCTTCATATCTCTCTATTGTGTGCTCCTCTGCCACAAGCATATAACTTCATCATATAGGTGTTTTACAAATCTGCTTGTTGTGTCCTTGTCTATCACATCTCCCGCATTTGCGACGTACCGTTACACACAAGCGAGTTGGTTCACTATCTTCTTGTACTTTCTTCATGAATGTACCAATCCCAAATCGTTTACCACACAAATTACTACACATATTACCACACAGATTACATAGTGAAAGGAATAATCGATATGAGTTTCAACTTAAATGTAATTCATCATGAAGACCAATTCTACTATCAAGTGAACCTTAATAGTGAAATCAAAAGAGCTAAACACATATTTGGGATCCACAGTCACAATCTTCACAGTGAAATCAAAAGAGCTAAACACAGATTCTGAAAATTCAAAATTCAAAGCAAAAGATGAAGAACAAACACAGTCACAATCAATTTCCAATCAGTCACAATCAATTTCCAATACTATCGATTTCCAATCCACAATCACAATCTTCACAGTGAAAGCTAAACACATATTCTGGAAATTCAAAATTCAAAGGAAAAGATGAAGCACAAACACACACATACCTAATCGATTTGAAATCCAAAACAGATTCTTATAAGCTTGATTGTAATTCGAATCGTGCTCCCAAAACTCTACGGTGAATGAATCTCTCCGACGAATCGACCAAATGATCTCCGATCTATCACCACCGTTGACCACCAAATCGCCCGCCGTTGATAGAATCTCCTTCACCGATCACTCCGTCGTCGCTGTCGCCGTCGATTCGTCGTCACCGTCGTCAGAGTCGTCTTCTCCGATCGTATGTATTAGGTTTTCCCGATGTTACAAAATAGAGGAAATAAAAAATGAAAAAAAGAAATATTATAAAGTTAAATGAAATCAGAAATGTTTATATAATAAAAAAATGAAATGAAATCAATTTAAAATAAGGGTATAACAGTCTTTTTCTCAACACACTAATAGTATCTAAGGAACATTTTAGATTTAGTGGTATCTAGGGAAGATAAACTTGTTTGTCTCGCATCCAAGGGAATTTCTCTATAGTTTTTATGTATTTGGAGAATGAGAAATTTTGAGTTATGCCACTATTGGCATGTCACTTTTCAATTATGCCACTGTTTTAAAATCATTACCAGTGTGTCACTGTTCACTTAAATGAAAAAAAAACAGATCTCACTTTCTCTCTTATCTCTCACACGCTCATCTTCCAGATCCAAATTTTTTTCTCACATCCAAATTTCGTTTTTTCTCTCTCTCTACCAGATCGCACATCATGAGATCGGATTTTACTATCACTGAATTCGATTCTCGTCATCTCTAATTTCACTATCTCTGATCTCTGTCGCGATTTCCGCTAAGAAGATTTGAGAAGGTGTTGTTGTTAACGAAGAACGTGGATCTGAGATTAGATCGAGCAGATTTAGGAAGAAGAAGAAGAAGAAGAATAGATCTCAAAGCAAATTCAATTATGCCACTATTGGCATGTCACTTTTCAATTATGCCACTGTTTTAAAATCATTACCAGTGTGTCACTGTTCACTTAAATGAAAAAAAAAACAGATCTCACTTTCTCTCTTATCTCTCACACGCTCATCTTCCAGATCCAAATTTTTTTCTCACATCCAAATTTCGTTTTTTCTCTCTCTCTACCAGATCGCACATCATGAGATCGGATTTTACTATCACTGAATTCGATTCTCGTCATCTCTAATTTCACTATCTCTGATCTCTGTCGCGATTTCCGCTAAAAAGATTTGAGAAGGTGTTGTTGTTAACGAAGAACGTGGATCTGAGATTAGATCGAGCAGATTTAGGAAGAAGAAGAAGAAGAAGAATAGATCTCAAAGCAAATTCAAACACAAACGACTGTAAATTTTCGAGTTTGAGTTAACTATTATGCATTTAGGGTATAGATTTTGGGGGGGGGGGAGATGAGGGTAGAGTTTTGCCTTTACATTATAAAATTGTTAAAAAAATCTTATAAAACTGTTAAAAAAAATTATAATGTTTTAAAAAAGGTTTAGTAAAACTGTTAAAAAAAACTTATTAAACTATTTAAAAACCGTGTAAAACTGTTCATAAGGTTTTTGTAAAGTTTTATAAGATTTTTGTAAAGTTTTATAAGGTTTTTAAACAGTTTTATAAGGTTTTAAAACAATCTTATAAACCTTTTAAAAACTTTACAAACCTTATAAAAATCTTATAAACCTTTTAAAAACCTTATAAACCTTTTAAAAACCTTATAAATTATTTAACTGTTCAGTTTTTAATGACATGTAAAAAAGTCTTATAAAACTGTTTAAAAACTTTATAGAAACGGAAAAACCCTAAAAATAACAAAAACCCAGATTTGGCCAAAAAACAACCAAAACCCAGATCTGACAAAAAATTAACCAAAACCCAGATCTGAACAAAAATCGAATCAAAAGCTCAAATTTGTAACCCAAATCGAATAAAAAGCTTAGATTCGTAACCAAAATCCAACCAAAAACTCATATTTGTAACCAAAATCGAATTTAAAAAACAAAATTCATGGATTAAACCTGTTCTTCTTCTTCTTCTTCGTCTTCTTCTTCGTCGTTGTCTTCTTCTTCTTCTTTTCCCAATTCAGGAAATCAAAATCGATTTAAGGAATTTACAGAGATTTACATGGATGAAAGAGAATCGAAAATCTTAGATCTATCCTCGCTGCGTTTGCGTCCAATGAAGTCATAGAGAGAATCGAAAACTCTCAATCCATAACCCAAATCCAATTTGCAATTTCAAAGAAGAGAATTTTGTGAGAGAAAAAAATTTGGATTGAGATGAGCGTGAGAGAGATGAGAGAGATGAGAGAGAAAGTGAGATCTGTTTTTTTTTTTAATTAATCAGTGAACAGTGGCACGCTTATAATAATTTTGTGAACAGTGGCATATTTGATTAAATTTTTGTGAACAGTGACATATTTGCAATTGCCCCTTGGAGAATTATATTTTATAAATATTAAATTAGTTGTTTTTATATTTTTATGTACAAAAACAATCTTTTATCTTTTATAATTACTTAAATTTTACATTATTTTTTGTGGTTGGTTCACTTATTTTTATTTAAATTATAATTAATATTTTAGCATAAAACGTACATAAAAATCTAATTTTTATCTTGCTTTTTCTAACATATATGCAACATTTTTAAATATCACCTACAATAATACAAAAATAATACTTAAAAAATTATTCATATCTTGTATAATAGTAAATAACATTTTAATAATAAAATGGTAGAATTTGTGTCTTAGAATTCAAAAAACATAATTTGATATAAATTTTCACTATTTCTTTATCATTTTTTCACGTTTTAAACTTTTTATCTTCTTCATCTTTTTTTTATGTAACCTGGTTGGATTGTTTTCAAATATTTCTTGCACTTTTTGTTAAGAAAGATATAGTGATGGTGAAAGAGTTTAAACTTATTTTTTGTTGTTGCAGATTTGAATTAATTGGATTAGTCAACAGATTTTACCAATAAAATTTATAATTTTTGAATTAATTCAATTAGTTAATAGATTTTACCAATAAAATTTTATACTTGAAATAGCTAATGCAAAAATATTATAAACCTTATACTTAAGACATGATATTTAAAACCATCCACGTCCCATCAAATAAATTAAAAGTTTTTAAAGTGGTAGAATAAATAATTTTAGCTAAAAGCATACGTATTGTTTCTAATAGTTTAATCATAGTTTAATCACGCAATTTGGTAAATATTATTTAAGAATATATGGTTTTAGTTGATTCCAAATCACTTTTCTTTTAGTAATAAATATAAATTAGTTATGGAAGTTTTGGTAAGAGAATTTATTATCATTTGAATATAATCAAACTTTGAATATAATCAAATGAATTTTAAGGGAATGTCATTAGCCTATTAATTCAATTTTTATATGTTTATGGATTTTTGTGTTTTGGCCCACCAAATATTTTGTCATGTCACATTTTATGGCTCATACTTGCAATATCATGTTAGTTTTGTGAGAGTAAATTTGGAGATATATTAGAGAGTAAAGTTTTTTTTGGAAAAATCATCTCCTAAATCAAATATGGGATTGGGAATTTTTTTTTTATCGTGAGAGGGTTATAATGTAGCCCTTGAACCGACTAGTCTAACAAAAGAAACTTCAAAAATACTAAGAAGATTAAATAAACCAATTAGTAATTTAGTACCAATTGGTTAAAGAAATCTAAGAAGATTAAATAATCCATGGTGGGCAAGTGTTGCTAATGCACTAGATTCACCACTGCATGTCAGCATTATACACAGATTACGATGTGTACTCTTCCGTACTTCACACCGTTATCTTATTTTCCTTTTCCTTCACACCGTTATCTTAACCATAAAAGCAGTTGTATCTTCACACCGTTCTCTTAACCGTACGTTAATTTAATATTACAACTAATTGATATGAAACATCATTTGGTATATATTTTATTCATCGATAAAATTGATTGGGGTGGGTTAATGTTTCTAATTGTTACTTCTTCCGTTTTTAAAGAATTTTTCTAATTTTCTTTTGTATCACAAAGATAGAACTTTTAATCTTTTGTGCTTTATTTATGAAACAGTACGGTAAGTATATTTTCTTAAATTAAAATTAAATTATTACTATAGATAATTGTTTAGTACAAAAAAAGAAAAAAAAAACATTTACACCTAACTTCAATTTGTTTTTTTTGTAGTAAAAACTCTAAAACATATACTCCCTCCGTTTCACGAAGATAGATTTTTTGAGTTTTTCACATATATTAAGAAAATCAATTATTATCTTTAAAAAGTGCATTGATTTTTACAATAAACAGTTTTCAAAACATCTCAACCAATAGTATTTGAAACTTTTTTTTAAAAACTACAATCTTTTAAAAACTCAAAAAATGTATCTTCGTTAAACGGAGGGAGTATTTAGCTAAAAACGGAGGGAATGTATCATAAAGAGATAGCAACAAGAAGATGACACAAGTTATAGGGAAGACGAGACGATACAAACAGAATGGAATACTAAACTACTACACATGTAAAAATCTTTTTTTTTTTTTTGGCTTGATCAGAAGAGGAAGCACACAGAGGAAGGGCTTAGCAAGCAAAGATCATTCATACTTTGTTTAATATATAAAATGATCATACAGGAGGAATCAGATCATCGGATTGATTGGCAGTTTCAGTGGTCTCATTGTGTTTGGTATAGAAGCTGTACATAACAAAGATGAACCAAAAGACGCACATAATAACAACAGCGAGGGCGAAGACCAGAGATATGAGTGAAACAAGAATATTAGCTGCGATGACACCAAATAAGTGACTTGCGCGGCTAATTACAAAGTGGTGGCTGAGAGATTGGTTTCGTCTGAGGTTGACTTCGCATACAAGAAGGACAAAATAGATAAGGGAGAACGGTAAAAAACAAAGGAGGGTCGGATCACGGATCTCTGCATTTGGTTGGGTAATTTGGAGTAAACTGAGTACGATTGCTTTTATGGTAAAGATAACGGTGTGAAGTACGGAGGAGTACACATCGTAATCTCTCTTCTCATCACGGGAACTAATTTGAGAGGACATGTTGGTGTCTTGTACTAAAAGGTTTGGTGTGTGTTAGTTTTAATGGCCTTAACGAGTTGGGTCGTGGTATATATAACATGGTTCTCACGTGGGAAAGCATTTCAAAATGTTATGCACACGCTTAGATTATTATCAAATCAATACGTTAATTTGTATCACAGTTTGATTATTTAAAATTCCATTTTGTATATACTCCGGGTTAAAGTTTATGATTACTGCTTGTGTGGTTGTAACTGTGGTTAAAACCAACGAGCATGTGGTCATCACGATATGCCTTTTTCTTTTGTTGAATCGAGCAAGGGCTACCCAAGTGCTTGCCCGAAAAAATTAAAATTTAAAATTGTCTTAGCAAATCAATTTCACACTTCCTACCATCATAAATCTCGGAAAAAAAAACAATTGAATACAATATCTACCAATAAGGTTATATTAACGTAGTATTCTTTAAAAAAAAAAATACACGATAGTAATTTGTTTTCCATATCTAAAAAGTTGAGTCTTTCTTTTTATCACTTTCTTACGTTGAACCAACCAGCCGACATACTCACTTGCTTTTGACAATGACACACGCCTGACCTCTCAGTTACTTTACATTATTTATTTTAATTAATACAATAGAGTGATAGACCATACGCAGATTCCCAAAAATCAAAAAAGTTCTCCGCAAGAGAAACCCTAATATTCACGTGCAAGGTTCCCTAACTTCGATGACACCCTCTTTGTGGAGTATATGAGACATTGATCCCATTGAACCTCTTCAAACATTACTAAAGTCCAATGAAATTCGAAATGACTTTTATGCCCCTGATATAGTGTTAGGTGTTGATTAGGATATTGGAAACTTCCCATTACGAAAGTCCATATTTTTTTTTTTGTTAAAGAAAGTCCATATCAATCTTCCACCTTAATTATTCATGCATCAAATATTCGGTTTTTGCCTCGATACAAACAATTTCTCGTGAATCCGCCACCAACTATCATCACAACAAACCTATAATTAATGTGTTCAACTTCATATGGTAATTACCTTCCAATTTTAGTTGTCTCATATTAATTTAGTTTTTTTTGTAGTCTTTTTCCAACTGTATATTCTTTTACAATTGTTTGGACGTAAAAGAAATACAGCTTGTAGATGAGAAGACGACACATGACTGCAATGCTAACTGTACTAAAAGAGATGTCAGACACCCAGAGCAGAGCAGACTATTTATTTATTTTTTTGAAACTTAATGTGTGTTCTAAGAGAACTTTGATGTTGATTATAGGTCCAGAGCATGATAAACTGGAATCCTATTCTGAAAAATATTGTATCCTCTGATTTAACTGATTGGATCAAGCATTGGATTGTTCTTGAGCTCCATTCACACATATGCAGCTACTAGTTCAACGGAAAAGAGATCAATATTTGGATTCCATTGGACTTATCTGATTATATATTAAAGGTGTAAAATGCGTACATGGTTGATCATCCAAGTATTATTATTTTTTCCTAGTGTCCTTGGAATTCCAAAGGTCTCTCAACTTTTATTTTCATTCTCACTTAATTCTAATGTGACGTAATATGATAATATTCTTTTTCCGTAGCTTGAACACAATGTAATCAAAGAAAAGAATACATCATTCTTGCGGCCCAAGAAACCACTTTACTCTCTTCATCGCTTCAGGAAAATACATAAAGCTTTAAAGCCAAATAAGACCACATACACACACACAAGCAGCATATTGTGAGTTCCTTAATTAGCCAGTTACACATAATCCAAACATTACACAGTGTTAATTAAACACAAATACAACATCAAAGTGCACATCAAGTAACAACTGAACCAAGAACAAGCTACGTAAAAGAAGACGCAACAACAAACAAAACAGATTAACGTCTCTGTTTGTTATAACAAACTTACGGACCAAGTTATCTCTAATAGGTGCACTTTTGGATTCATTCACTGAAGTTGACACACACAGTCACTTATAATCAGGCCACTTATAATGCATGCTCTGACGTTTTGAGCTCCCCCAATTCATACCTGAAAATCTCCCGTCGTCTTCGTCTTCCTCAGAATCTTCATCGCTGATATCTCCGAAGCTCCCACAATTTTCATCAATTTCAAGCTTCAAGAGTTGGAGTACCCCGCATTCTTTTATCTTCCAAGGGAAAGAGTACTTTTTGAGCTCAAACTCGAAAATAAGCTCGGTGGAAGTCACCTCCTCTACTTCAAAATCGAATTCTGCTTCCAAGTCGAATACGTACAAATGCTCTGAAAAACATGGTTTTAGGAAGTGTTTAGATCTCCATGAAGTAAGAGCATTCTGTTTGGACGTGATGCTGCACTCCACCGTCTTAAATTTCTGACCAAAATCCTTATATTTTCCTTTGTTAACCAACACAATGCAAGCCTTAAATTTGGTTGATCTACGAAGGGGATTTTCAGTCAACACCAGTGTCACGATGTTCCCTGAAGCTCGGTAAGTGAAGCACACAGGCACTTCTCCACCGGGTAATACCGAAACATTACTATTTCGAGTTGATGAATGGATGATAAGATCTCTGGCTTCTTGATTTAGTTTGAAGCATTTAACGAAGTTGAGACGTATATATGGATTGCGAAAGGAACAATCTAGTCTCTCCAGGGAGACGCAATTATCTGCATCTAGCTCTAACATGGAATCTGGAAGTTGCGGGAGTGATACCAGCTTACTGCATCCATTGGCCTTCAGTCTCACTAGATGAGAGCATTCCTTAACCCATGGACCAATCTCTTGAATTTCTCTATCGGTCAAGTGAAGCTTTGTGATGCTGTCAAAAGCATGCGGGGAATTCTTGAGGTTTTCATGGTATGATATTTCGAACTCCTTAAGATGAGACCATGACCTGATTGACGAAGGCACTTCTTTTATCGCAGTTCCCCCGAAATACAGAAATTCGATGTTTGTGGAAATCTCGGGAAATTTTTGTATCAACGAGCAATCACTGAGATTGATTCGGAAGAGAGATTCCAAGTTGATGTTAGTTGGAAGAACCTCTAACTTTGAGCAATCACTCAAATCAAGCTCCGTCAATCTTTGAAGGTTTCCAATAGAGGAGGGGAGTTCCACTAGACTTGAGCATCCGCAGAGATCTAGTTCTTGGAGATTAGTGGCACTCCCGATAGAAGAGGGGAATGCCACTAGACTTGAGCATTCTCTGAGATTTAATTTTTGGAGCTTAGGTGCTTTCCCCAAAAAGGAAGGGAGCTTCACCAAATTTCTGCATCCGGAAAGATCTATTTTTCGGAGATTATATACACAAAGAGAAAAAGGGAGATTCGTCAGACTTGAGCATCCACTAAGGTTTAATTCTTGGAGACTAGTAGCGTATGAGAGATCAGGAAGCTCCTTCAAGTTGCTAGACCTACCCAGATCAATCCACTTGAGATTTCGAAGCACCTGTACAAACAAATAAAGACAAAATACATGAACATTTTAAATACATATACACTTAGCGGTTGAACACATAAAACAAAATGCACAAAAAACAAACAAAAAAACACCTCGATGCTAATTTGCTAAGGTAAACCCGAAAAACTTCGGTTCAGTTATGTGTCCCATTAAGTTCATATTGAATGACTATGACTACTGATTAGTATTTAACAAAAAAACAAACATATTTTCAAAAAAAGTTGAGTCTACTTTTACAAGCTAAATTACTGTACAGGAAAACATATTATAGTTTTGAAGTAAAATTTAAACTTTAAGAAATTACTTACTTTGATATCTTCCCACAGCTTTTCAAGCTCGCTGTTAACCATTTTTAATTGGACAAGGTTCTCCAGGTTATTAGTAAAAGGCAAACATGTCACCCGCGAATGCTCCCAATCTAATAATCGAAGGTTTAAGGTTATTAGTAAAAGGCTTAAGATTATATTGTTCACGAACAATTTCTTTACCCAGTTGGGCTAGCAAACTATGCATCTCTATCATTCCCCAATCAGTAGTATATATGAGAGATTTCCTAGTTAATACGTTAATCCCTTGCCTCACATTCGGGCAACTCTCCACAAGATGCCCTACCACTTTCTCAGCCGTTTCATTGTTGAAAAAGCAAGCTATATGAATGAATATACTTTTATCTTCATCACTCAAAGCATCATAACTGAACCTCAAAACACCCTCAATACTTTTGTTAAGGCTAGCCCTTACCCTTGGTAGTTCATCTAACCACTCCTGCTTGGGCATTCCCTTGAAGTGGGAGCCCATTACCTTTAGTCCTAGAGGAAGATATCCGACAAGGTGTACAACTTCATAAGTAAAGTTTGTGAAACCATCTTCAGGGGACTTTTGACCAAAAGCAGACATGCAGAAGATTTGAAGAGCCTCGGAAGTTGATGGATAAAGAACTTTGTAAATATATGGTTGATCATCTCATCATGTGCGATCAAAACACTTCGATCTTCTATTGTGATGATAATCCGACTTCCAGGACCAAACCATCGAGTATCTCTAGCCAATGCATGTAGTTGTTGTACCTGGTCCACATCATCAAGAACAACAAGCACTTTCCTGTCTTTCAACATTAATTTCTTGTGCGACTTCTAAATGAGTGATCGATATATCTTTCTGCTTGGTCAACTGAGACAACATTTTCATCTGTAGTTCCAGTTGTGCAGTTCCCTCATCGAGACAAGGTTTTGGATAGCTTTGTCTGACATTCACCATTGCACTCAATGGGAAATTGTTGTAGTGTTTGTTAAACAGAAATCTGGCAATGGTGCTCTTACCAATCCCAGGAGGACCCCAAATCCCAATCATCCTTACTTCATCCTTCAAATCTAGGCGTAACAATTGTTCCATCCTTTCCATATGACCTCCAATGAAACGGTCAAGATCAGGTGAGGGCGCCAAAGTATTTAGCAATTTCCAAATATCAGCGGCTATTTTTTCGATCTCGGCTGCCTCATCATCCCTAACAAAGAGGGAGATCAATTTATACATTTATTTTAATAAATAATTTGTAAGTACTCTCACATACAAATTCATCAAAGCTATATAGTTATAAATGATAAAAGCAAGATGAAATCTAGAGGACGAACCCTTTTTTTAAATGGTAACCGGCGATTGTGGCCACACCCTCCAAAGCTTTTCTCCATGTCTCAGTCTTCTCCTTGGTTTTACCTCGACAAGTTTCTTTGAAGACCTTTCCAAAATATCCGGTCTGCTTCTTTACATCAGTTGGATCTACTTTATAGAAAATGGTCAACACCATTTGACCCACCACTTTGTCCATGATCTCCACCAATTCGTCAAGACACCACGACGAAGAAGCGTAGTTCTTGGAGAGCAAGACAATGGCAATCTTAGATTCTTTGATCGCCTTTTTGAGTTCAGGACCGATGGATTCGCCTCTCGTCATCTCGTCATCGATGAAAAAGCTGATTCCTTTCGTATTGAACTCCTTCTTAATGTGGCTGAGAAAGCTATTGCGTACATCTGGCCCGTGGAAGCTCGGAAACACATCGTATTCCCAGCTTCGAGACTGAAAAGATGAAGGAAGTGAAGGAGACAAAGAAGAAGAAGTAGAAGCCATTATTGGACTCTAACAAAGAAAAGATGGAGGAGAAGCAATGATTTTGTTTTCTTGGTGCCTGATCTTTCCATAAACCATATAAAAATAAATTGCAACCAAAAGCGTAAAGATTGTAGCAGCAACAGTTCCTAGGAAAAGGTAAAAATCCATTGCTATGATAGAAAGAAGATTTAAGATCACAGATTCACAGATCTAATGTGGGAGAAACTGGAAATGATGAACAAAGACGCGTAGTATATTTCAGAGGAGCTTTTATGAGGGTTACACGCTCTTTGAATCTTTGATAACCCTATAACATTTTATATTATTTTGTGATGAGAAAAGCACCATTCTAGATTAATTGGTCCTTTAAATTGCAATAAAAAATTACTACTTTATGTTGTTCCGTAATTTACGTGGTGACTTCTCATACTCTTGCAAAAGGTAGTAGTAACTCAGAAAGTGGTTGTGGCACTTATGTTTAGTGGAAGATACTTTAGGGTATGTTTAATGGAGAACTTTAGAGTAGATGTCTAAATTTTTTTTTTATTAAGACACTTTTTTGAACTTTAGATCCGAAAGTGTTTAAAAATTAATTTAATTTAATTTAATTTAATAAAAAAAAAGTTTAGACACTCACCCCAAAGTTCTCCATTAAACATGGTCTTAACCGAGTGTCTACTTTAACCGAGTGTCTAAAGTAATTTTAGATTAAATTTAATTTTATGTTTTTTGTTCTAATTCATGTGTTGGGTCTTAAGTCAAAATTGTTTTTTAATTTTAGACACTTTAGGCCATCCATAACGGTAGTTCTTAGGTGTGTTATTAGTATTAAAAATTATTAAAACACACTCTCTCTCATCCTTTTACTCAATTTTATACTTTCTCTTTCATCTTTTTACTCAATTTTTATTAATTTTATATTTTAATACACCCCACTATCTCATAAGAACACTCCCCAAAGTTTCAAAATAAGAACACTCTCCAAAACTATCTCCTTTCTTTATTCAAAATTTATTAATCTTATATTACCAAAAACACTCTCTTTATTCTTTTTACTCAAATTTTACACTCTCTTTCTTCCTTTTACTCAAATTTTAATAATTTTTAATACTAAAAACACACCTAAGATCTACCGTTGGTGATGCTCTTAGTGTCATTTAGGATCTAGTGTTCCTAAATTTATTCTTATTTTAATCTTAAAACTTACTTTGATATATAAATTGGTTGAAAAAACCACTTGACTGAGGGTAAATACTACACAGACTTAGCAAGAAGAAGGATGACATGATTGAGTATTAAAAACATTACAAGGCAAGCTGAAACTGATTTTCTCCATAATGAGTTTTTATTTTTATTTTAATACTAAGAGGTTATGGGCCTAGGTACATCTCTTTAGACGAGGAAACATACCATTTTGTATGATCCCTTCCATAATGAATTTAGGTTCTCCTTGGGCTCAGCCATACAGAGTAACGTATTCACTGCCATCTATGAAGAGAACACAACAACAAACAAAACAGAGTAACGTCTCTGTTTATGATAACAGACTTACGAAGGTGGGTCCATTCGTAAAGTTGGCACATCCTAGTCACTTATACAAACCGACGACGTTTTGCGCTCCCAGATTTTTCATTTATAAAGAGTTGGAGTACCCCGCATTCTTTTATTTTCCAGGTGTCAGAGTAAGTTTTGGCCTCGTCCAGCTGGAACTCGAAAATAAGCTCGTTAGAAGTCACCTCCTCTACTTTAAAGTCGAACTCTGCTTCCAAGTCGAATACGTACAAATGCTCTGAGAAACATAAGTTTAGGAAGTGTCCACATGAACTCCATGAAGTAAGAGCATTCTGTATGGACGTGATCTTACACTCCACCATCGAATCTTCCTCACCATCAAACTCATCTTTATCCTCATTAACTAACACGACGCAGGCCTTAAATTTTGTTAATCTACGAAGGGGATTTTCATTCAACTCCAGTGTCACGAAATTCCCTGAAGCTCGGTAAGTGAAGCACGCAGGCACTTCTCCACCAGGTAAGACTGAAACATTACTATTTCGAGTTGATGTATGGATGATAAGATCTCTGGCTTCTTGATTTAGTTTGAAGCATTTAGCGAAGTTGAGACGTATATATGGATTGCGAAAGGAACAATCTAGTCTCTCCAGGGAGACGCAGTTTTCTGCATCTAGCTCTAACATGGAATCTGGAAGTTGCGGGAGTGATAACAGCTTACTACATCCATTGGCCTTCAGTCTCACTAGATGAGAGCATTCCTTAACCCATGGACCAATCTCTTGAATTCCTCTATCGGTCAAGTGAAGCTCTGTGATGCTGTCAAAAGCATGCATGGAATTCTTGAGGTTTTCATGGTATGATATTTCGAATTCCTTAAGATGAGGCCATGACCTGATCGACGAAGGCACTTCTTTAATCGCAGTTCCCATGAGATAGAGAAATTTGATGTTTGTGGAAATCTCAGGAAGTTTTTGTATCAACGAGCAATCAGTGAGATTGAGTTCGATGAGAGATTCCAAGTTGATGTTAGTTGGAAGAACCTCTAACTTTGAGCATCCCTTCAAATTAAGCCCCGTCAATCTTTGAAGGTTTCCAATAGAGGAGGGGAGTTGCACAAGACTTGAACAACCACTGAGATCTAGTTCTTGGAGATTAGTGGCATTCCCGATAGAAGAGGGGAGTTTCACTAGACTTGAACAAAGTCTGAGATTCAATTTTTGGAGATTAGGTGCTTTCCCAATAGAGGTACGGAAGAAAGAAGGGAGCTTCACCAAATTTCTGCATCCGAAAAGATCTATTCTTCGGAGATTAAGTACACAAAGAGAGGAAGGGAGCTCCACCAGACTTGAGCAATGACTGAGATCTAATATTTGGAGATTAAATGCACACCCAATAGAAGAAGGGAGATTCGTCAGACTTGAGCATTCAGTAAGGTTTAATTCTTGGAGACTAGTAGCGTATGAGAGATCAGGAAGCTCCTTCAAGTTTCTAGACCTACTCAGATCAATCCACTTGAGATTTGGAAGCCGCTGTACAAACAAATAAAGCCAGAATACATGAACATTTTAAATACGGACACACTTAGCAGTTGAACAAAATACACCTCCATGCTAATTACTACTAGGACTGGGAAACTGGTTTATTCAGGTTGTTTGGTTCCGTTTATTTAGGTTGAAATTTTTCTTTTGGCTAAAGCAAACCTAAAAAACCCATTCGGTAGGATATGACTACTGATTAGTATTTGACTGGAAAACATATTTTCAAAAAAAGTTGACTCTACTTTTTCAATATAAATTACTGTACAAGAATACATATTATAGATTGGAAGTAAAATTTATAATTACTTACTTTGATATCTTCCCACAACTTCTCAAGCCTGCTGCAAACCATGTTTAGTTCAACAAGGTTCTCCAGGTTATCAATAAAAGACAAACATGTAACCGGTGAATGCTCCCAATGTAATAATTGAAGATTTGGAGATATAGATTTCATATGTCCCAACAAAGATGCTATGTTTGGATCACCAAGACCACATGGAATGAAAGGAAACTTAGAGATTCTTTCAAAGGCTCTCTCATGTATTTTGTCCCAAGTCATAGTGTATGTGCATATATAACTTCTATCCATCTGAAAAAAGACCCCAAACATTGAGTACAGATGATAAAATAAAATCAAGGTGTTATAAGCAATGCAACGGAGGAATAATGTGAAAACTTACTGGTGTAGGATCATTGAGAACTTGAACGATATCTTCCTCATAAAAAATCTGTCGTGCGACCAGAGGCTTACGATTATATTGTTCACGAAAAATTTCTTTACCCAATTGGGCTAGCAAACTGTGCATCTCTATCACTCCCCAATCACTGGATATGAGAGATTTATCTGCTAATACATCAAGCCCTCGCCTCACATTAAGGCAACTCTCCACAAGATGCCCTACCACTTTCTCAACCGTTTGATTGTTGAAAAAACAAGCTATATGAATGAATATATTTTTATCTTCATCACTCAAAGCATCATAACTGAACCTCAAAACGCTCTCAATATTTTTGTCAAGACTATTCCTTACCCTTGGTAACTCCATTAACCACTTTTGCTTGGACTTTAATCCCTTGAAGTGGGAGCCAATAACCTCTAGTCCTAGGGGAAGATTCCCTGAAAGGTGTACCACTTCATAAGCAAGCTCCATGAAACCATCTTTAGGGGACTTTTGACCAAAAGCATACATGCAGAACATTTGAAGAGCCTCGGAAGTTGATGGATAAAGAACTTTGTAAATATGGTTGTTGATCATCTCATCATGTGCGTTCAAAACACTTCGATCTTCTGTGGTGATGATAATCCGACTTCCAGGACCAAACCATCGAGTATCTCTAGCCAATGCATATAGTTGTTGTACCTGGTCCACATCATCAAGAACAACAAGCACTTTCCTGTCTTTCAACCTTTCTTGTGCGACTTCTAAATGAGTGATCGATATATCTTTCTGCTTTGTCAACTGAGACAACATTTTCATCTGTAGTTCCAGTTGTGCATTTCCCTTATCGAGACAAGGTTTTGGATAGCTTTGTCTGACATTCAACATTGCACTCAATGGGAAATTGTTGTAGTGTTTGTTAAACAGAAATCTGGCAATGGTGCTCTTACCAATCCCAGGAGGACCCCAAATCCCAATCATCCTTACTTCATCCTTCAAATCTAGGCGTAACAATAGTTCCATCCTTTCCATATGACCTTCCATCCCAATGAAATGGTCAAGAGCAGGTGAGGGCGCCAAAGTATTTAACAATTTACAAATATCAGCGGCTATTTTTTCGATCTCGGTCGCCTCATCATTCCTAACAAGAGGGAGATCAATTTTAATAAATAATTTGTAAGAACTCTCACATACAAATTCACCAAAGCTTTAAAGTTATCTTATTATATAAAAGAGAGTGCACAAAATTGTAACTCACGATCGCGACACGTGTTATTTAGTCGATTAGATTCTAACACATGTCAATTATTTAAATATGGAAGTTTTTCAATATCAAAATTGGTAATTACCTAAAAAGAAAAAAGTTAAAATGGAAAAAAACAATAATTTTTTTTATAAATTGCACAAAAACTTTATACAAATAGTTATATAAGATATTTAGTTGAAAATAATTATTAATAAAAAGAAATTTAACATAAAAAAAAATTAGGAAAATGAAAATAGCACACTATATAATTAAAAATAGAAACGACCATGTTTCTATCGTTATATATGGATAGAGATTTAATATATGCATATCTATAGGAGCACAAAATAATGACTCATGGATAAAAGGAGAAGAAACAAAAGATAAAAAAAATTTGGTTAGTGGTATGTTTTTATATGTTTAAAAATTACGAAATATCATCAAAGAAGGATCGTCTAAACATGTAATTAAAAATGATTTAGTTATTATATCAAATAGTTTAATAATTTAAATCATATTTACATATATCAAGCGTATATAATTTATTGATTTTTAAATTACATATGAACATATAACTTTAATCATTACATTATCTAAGTTGAAGTTTAAATTAAGAATCTAATATATTTTTTTCCCAAAACATTTTTTAAACATATCTATTTACTAAAAATCAAATAACTCTAGCGTCTTATAATAAAAGCAAGAGAAAATCAAGAGGACGAACCAGTTACTTGTATGGTAACCGGAGATTGTGGCCACACCCTCCAAAGCTTTTCTCCATGTCTCAATCTTCTCCTCGGTTTTACCTAGACAAGTTTCTTTGAAGACCTTCCCAAAATCTCCGGTTTGTTTCTTTACATCAGTTGGATCTACTTCATAAAAAATGGTCAGCACAATTTGACCCACCACTATATTCATGATCTCCACCAATTCGTCAAGACACCACGACGAAGAAGCGTAGTTCTTGGAGAGCAAGACAATGGCAATCTTAGATTCTTTGATCGCCCTTTTGAGTTCAGGATCAATGGATTCGCCTCTCTTCATCTCGTTATCGTTGAAAAATCTGATTCCTTTCGTTTTGAACTCCTTCTTAATGTGACTGAAAAAGTGTCTGCGTACATCTGGCCCGTGGAAGCTCGGAAACACATCGTATTCCCAGCTTCGAGACCGAGAAGATGAAGGAAGTGAAGGAGACAAAGAAGAAGAAGCCATTATGAGAAGATTTAAGATCACAGATTCACAGATCTAATGTGAGGGAAATTGGAAATGATTAACAAAGAGTCAAACACGCTTTGTATAGCCCTATAACATTTTATTATAATTTGAGAAAGAACCAGTCTTGATTGGTCGTTTAATTTGCATTTAAAATGACTATTTTATGTTTTCTCCGTAATTTACTCGGTGACTTCTCATACCAGACCGTCTCTTTAAAAAGCTAGTAACTCCGAAAGTTGTTGTGGCACTTAAACTTTACTTTAATACTAGATTTTGACCCACGCCAAACGTGTGGATATAAATTTCAGTTTATTGTATAGTAAAAATATATTGTGTTGAATCATACATACCAAAAAAATATTAGATAAATGATTATGTCCACTAAAAAAATTAATCGGTCTGTCTTAATATGATAGGTATTACGTTTTAAGTGTATACAAAATATAAAAATAAAAGAAATTGATTTACAATATCAAAACCAAAAAACGAACATTGTCTTATAATGTATGACAAAAAATGTAATTGAGTGATATATATCTTATATTTACAAAAACAAATGTTTTTTAATAACTCTATAAAATATTTTTAAACCCAACTTTATCACTGACCAAAATACTACTACATAAACGAGTTAATCGGTTTGAGTTTCTCAATGTGGTAATGGATTTGGTAAGTATATATTTTTGTCATCAATACTCCGCATATATTAAAGATATTGAAAATATGTAAATATTTCTACCATGACCTAGGTAAACCGGAGTCAGATTTGTTTGCTCCGAGTAGACCATGACTTCACTGAAAATATAGTAAACAACTGCGAATAGCCAGAGAAACCAAAGAAGAAGAAGGACCAAAGCAAACGGCGCACAAACCACAAAGACGAGCACAAAAGCGGCTAGACTACCAAACAAATGGCTCGTGTGACCGACAAGCCTTGGGACTATTCCAGGTCGTAGCCGCACTTGTATGGCTACGTGGACTCGAAGAACAGCATAGAACAAAACAAAGACACAGAAACAGAGGAGTTCTGGTTTGTATGTTTCCAAAACAGAGCAATTCTGCTGGTTCATGAGCTGAAGTAATGCTCAAAATTCCAGCGTTGACCATAACGACGACTTTGTGGACTGCAGCGGAGTACGCGGTGAACTTGTCCGTTTTATCACCGGAGTTTGGGAATGTTTGGTTATTGGTGGAGACAATATCCATATTCTCTGTTTTGTTCTTTGACTGTTTTATTGATCTTTTGTCTCTTACAACGTTATTTATAAGTAGGGTTGTGCATCGATTATCTTCCGTGTTTTGACTTTTTGTTGGGACTACTATGAGTTCAAGGCTTTTGCCGCAAAACATTACTAATTAAATGAAGAAGAAGTAAGAAATTAGGCAAAATAACGTTATATTAAGTTTCTTACTAAGAAATTTCACCAATTTACACAAGTTTTTCTTTAAAATACGGCATTTCTTAGGGTCCCATGTTTGTGGACGACGAATAACAATATATTTCCGTGTTTTGACTTTCCCTTATATGGTGAAAACAAACGGTACGTTGGCCATGACTTGGACTTATCTTTGGAGCCCATGAAAGAAGATGAAAGTGGCGGTGAGATCATGTGCAATAGAGACCCGTGGAGGGTGTCTAAAAACTTTTTCGAATTTCAAATTAAATATATTAAATTTTAGGATTCTTCAGTGTTTAAAATCAGAAAAAGATCTAATTCGAAAAAGTTTTTAGACACCCTCCACGGAGTCTCCATTGCACATGCTATGAGAGGAGTAGAAATACAATATGTATTATTAGTAATGTTTGTAAAAAATATTTATTTTAGAATATTGAATACTAGTTTTAAAGTTCATGTTTTGCATTGGCTAAAGAAAATTATTTTTATTTTTTAAACATTTAGATTGATTTATTATTTTCTTGCAAACTATGAGAACTGTTACAAAAATAATTTTACCAAGAACAATTCACAAGGACCTATCAGATCTACGACATAAACCATTTCTTATGAGAATTTCTCACATTAACCACTTTTCAATATACATATATATTTATATATTTAATTTTTTTATTTAAAGAGGCCTCATAATATAGAGGTCCAATTCAAATGTTTTATGTGGATATGTCAAGGTCCGATTCTGGCAACAATTTACAGTTAGACGAGAGATAAATTCTTCATATATCTTTTATTATTTGATTTTCACAAGCTATGGTATTATATATGTTCATTGGAGATCTCTGTGTTACAGAGATTGGCCACGTATCCACCTTTGAAACATCATGAAGCTCTCCTCTGGTTTATACTCCGCCGTATGCCCTCCTCCCTACAAAAATATAAAAGTTTTTCACTTGTAAAACATGTAACAATAAAATCATTTTTTTTCATAACAATCGATGATAAACTTGAAAAAGGGACTTGCTTTGATAGTAGCAAATGTCATATTGTTGGCGTAAGTCCTTGTATATCCCATTACTTGACTGTCGACAAGCCATGGTCTCCATTGATCAATGATTAAATAATTGAGAGATCTAATCCAAGCTTGTGTTCCAAGAAAAGGCACCTCCTAGTCATGGTCACCACTATAAATTAATGACCTCAAATACCCTTTGATGCTATTGTTTCGATGGTACGGTACACTGCTCTTTATGTCATATTCATAAGCCAAATCCCAATAACATCTCCCCCATTCCCCTATACTTCCCTGAAGAAATTTATGTATTTGATTATGACATGTGTGTATATATGTATTAGATGATGACATGTATGTATATGTAATATGACTTACTTTCACCACATGAAGCGATTTGCGAACATTTTCATCATTAGCCCACTGTGTAGCTAGAGTATACCGATGCACCTGGCATATATCATCCCTATGGTTTAATAATTACGTAATTTCCATTTTATTCCTAAAGCGAAAGATCATTTCAATATAGTTTTGTTTTTGCTTACATAGCAATCAGAAGCTGAAAGAGAAATATTTGAGTGAACAAATTCCCTAAGATCTCTTCTTCCAGTATGCTCTTTCGAAGATGCAGACGCACACAATGGTGTCAAAATTGATACTAGATTTATCCTTGAAACACACTGTTAATCATCAAATCAAGAAGTCCCAAATTAGTCTTTGCTATTCATAATATATTGTAAACCTGTGTGTTTACCTTATTGTAGTATTCCATCAATTTCAAGCATTCTGTGTTAGTAGGATCTATTTGAAGATAATTTTCTTTGCAACTTCTTTTTAGCGACTGCGAACAAAAGTTTCAAGAAACTATTTCAATTAAAAAAAGTAGTTACATTGTGGTGGAGAAAAGAGATGGGATAGACTTTAATACACCTCATAGAGTTCATCAGAGATCAATCCCATTCCATGAGCATATGGGATCCTATGGTTATAATCAAATTCAAAATCTGTTACCGGGTTTCCAAGAATATAACCCTGCATGTTGGTACAAAATGATTCTTTTTAATAAGTATTATAAAGTGTTATGTTGAACATATGAGTGAAGATATTGATGCACCTTAAGATTGATTAGAGGCTTGTAGCCGTGTTCATTTCCTGCGTAACGGTAATGTGTAATGAACGTAGTAAAGTGGCTAAGTAGTAAAACCAAATTCTAGAATAGATAGCTTTTTTTTTGGGGATTGATAGTTATGGCAGCAAAAAAAATGAAAAACAAACCTATTGAGATCTGTTGAACAAGGGCTGGAACAACCATACCGGAGTATGAATCTCCACCGACATAGAATGGATTTGAGGCAAACTCTGGATACTCTTGTAGCCACTGCAACAACAACAACAATAGTTTATACTTTGGAACTAAGAAACGCATATGTTGGATGCAATAATAGTAATAGACCTTTTGAAGAAATTCATAAGTCTGTTTTGCTTCTCCTGTGTCACTTGGCTTATCAACAAGAGGAGTTGTGGAGTAAGAGAAGCCAGCTCCAACAGGTTGATCCAAAAATATTATGTTAGCTACCTGAGAAAAAACATCATCAAATCAAGAATCTTGAAACCGACAAAACTGAATGTAAAAGAAAACACAAACCTTTGTCCAAGAATATGAAGTGGAGACAAGAGAAGGCAAACCTCCATGATAATCCTTAGTCTTGAAAGTCAAAGGCCCTGCACTTAACCAAATAACTCATATAGAGAATTAGTTGAACAAAAAAAATAAAAATAAATAAGTCATATAGAGAATCAATTAAAGGGTCGCATCTTTTTTAGTTTTCTTTTTTCTTGAAAATACCGTTTTCGAAAACAAGAGCATTGAGAACAGAGCAAAAAGGTCCTCCAGTTAACCAAATCAGCAGAGGATCTTCTCCAGTTAACCAAAGTCGTGCACCACAACATTATATGTTTTGTCTCAACACAAGAAATTCAATTACTACAATTTATTACTAAAATAATCAAAAATAATCGATGCAATTTATGTACTCTTAATGAGTAAATGCAATTTATATACATCTGGAATATAATGGATGCAAATGGTTGTTCATTTAGAAAGAATAAAAATAGTTGTTCATTTGGAAGGATCTTATGTCTTAGGTGATGTCACTCTACTTTTACCCAAAACTCTTTGTATTGTAATCATGTTTTTTTTTTTTTTTTTGCCATGATTACTCTCCTACTAGGTAATTGCTCTATGTAATACCAAACTTTTCATTCTAAATGATATTTAAAGTTTAGCAAAAAAAAAAAAAATGTAGTTGGAATTATGTCTCCCACTAGATTCTTACCATTTGAATGGAAATTGTAAAT
The DNA here is from genome assembly GCA_963576765.1 of Draba incana. Classification (NCBI taxonomy): domain Eukaryota; kingdom Viridiplantae; phylum Streptophyta; class Magnoliopsida; order Brassicales; family Brassicaceae; genus Draba; species Draba incana. Next base: position 1,738,239 of record OY755208.1, read on the forward strand.
TTTTAATGGTTAAGATATTACGAGATCGCGAGGGGTTCTCCAAGCCATTGTTATTAGGCTACTGTAGGAAAGTGTTAACTGACCCAAAATTCTCTTAAATGTCTGAAAAGTTGCGTGAAGGATGAGTAACAAAAGAGGCTTTGTCCTGAGGTTGAATTTAATTTTTTTGGCTTCACCATTTTTTGGAATATCTAAGAAGTGTATAAACCTCCATGATCATGATTTTATGACCCATGAGATTGGACCAAATACAACAAATACAAGTATTCTTGATATCGGTTGTCATAAAAAATGTCGAGGAAGCAGTGATGAAAATCAAAACCAGAGTTCACACTGATGCATGTAGTTCCATGGAAAAAGAGATCAATATTTGGATTCCAGTGGAATAATCTGATTATAGATTAAAGGTGTAAAATACTTACATGGCTGATCATCCAAGTGTTTCATTTTCGGTGTCCTTGAAATTTTAAAGGTCTCTTATCTTTTATTATCATTCTCACTTAACATAACATTGACATAATATGATTTTATTCATTTTCCGTAGCTTGAACACAATGTCATCAAAGAAAAGATTACAACATTCTTGCGGCCCAAGAAACCTCTTTACTCTCTTCATCGCTTCAGGAAAATACATAAAGCTTTTAAAAGCCAAATAAAACCACATATACATACATACACACACACACAAGCAGCATATTGTGAGTTCCTTAATTAGCCAGTTACAAATAATCCAAACATTACACAGTGTTAATCAAACACAAATACAACATAAGAGTGCACATTATGTAACAACTGAACCAAGAACAAGCTACGTAAAAGAAGACGCAACAACAAACAAAACAGAGTAACGTCTCTGTTTATTATAACAGACTTACGAAGGTGCACTAGCTCTGATATGGAATCTGGAAGCTGCGGAAGTGATACCAGCTGACTGCATCCATTGGCCTCAAGTTGCACTAGACGAGAGCATTTCTTAACCCATAGACCAATCACTTGAATTCCTCTATCGGTCAAGTGATTTTTTTTTTTGTAGTCTCAAACATTGGACATGAATTTTCATAGATGCCTAGTGTTCGGGAAAGAATGAGCTGAAAAGCCTCACAAGCTATGATGTTGCACTCGCTGGAGATCACTATGTCAGAGAGGTTGGCCACGTATCCACCTTTGAAACATCATAAAGCTCTCTTCTGGTTTATACTCTGCAGTGTGCCCTCCTCCCTGCCAAAATTAAACCAAATCTTTTACCATCGTAAATTGTAAATACTTAAAGATTTTAAAAGAAACACATTCGATGAGAAACTAAACAAAAAAGGGGACTTGCTTTGATAGTGGCAAATGTCATATTGTTGGCGTAAGTCCTTGTATATCCCATAACTTGGTTTTTAACAAACCAGGGTCTCCATTGATCAATGATTAAATAATTTAGAGATTTAATCCAAGCTTCTGTTCCAATAAAAGGAACCATCATGTCATGATCACCACTATAAACCAATGACCTTAAATACCCTTTGATGCTATTGTTTCGATGGTACGGTACACTACTCTTTATATCTTTCTCATAAGCCAAATCCCAATCACATCTCACCCATTTCCCTATACTTCCCTGCAAAGTTTTACATTCAGTCATTGACCATTTGTTGCTATATTGGTATTAGATGTGTGTAATATGACTTACTTTCACCACATGAAGCGCTTTGCGTACATCTTCATCATTAGCCCAATGTGTAGCTAGCAAATAACGATACATCTACAAAGTTCCATCTCTATGATTTCCATTTTATAGCTAAAGAAAGATCAATGGATTTTTCTATTTTTCTTGGCTTACATAGCAATCAGGAGTTGGAAGAGAAAGATTTGATTGAACAAGTTTCCTAAGATTTCTTCTTCCAACATGCTCTATTGAAAATGGATTCGGTGATGCCAAATCGCACAATGCTATCAAAATAAGTCCTTCGTTTATCCTTGACACACACTATCATTAACCTTTAGCCAAAATGTCCCAAAATTAGTTCTTTGTTATTCACTTTTGTAAAAGTGTCTTTACCTTATGGTAGTCTTCCAAAATTTTTAAGCATTGTGTATTAGTAGGATCTACTTTTTCATAGTTTCCTTGGCAACTACTTTTAAGCGACTGCAAAAACAAAAGAGTTTTTTTATTTCAATAAAAATACTTACATTTTGGTAGAGATGAGACTACATAAGACTTCGATATATACCTCATAGAGTTCGTCAGAGATCAGTCCCATTCGATGAGCATATGGAATCTTGGAGTTATGATCTTGTTCAAGATGTGTTGACGGGTTCCCAAGAACATAACCCTGTTGGTATAAACGATGTTTTCATTGAAACAAGATTTTATAAATCTTTATATAAATTTATAATCTCATGAACATTAGGATAAAGATATTGGTGAACCTTAAGATTGATTAGAGGTGTGTAGCCATGTTCATTTCCTGAGCAACAGTAATATGCAAGGTTGTAATAAAGTGGGCTAAGTAAAAAACAAATCTAGAGAATACATTGTTTTTGAAGGAAATTGATTATCATGACAAAGAAATTTAAAACAAACAAACCTATTGAAATATGTTGAACAATGGCTGGAACAACTATACCGGCGTAAGAATCTCCACCAACATAAAAAGGATTTAAAAGAAACTCTTGATGCTCCACTAACCACTGCAACACAACAACAACAACAAGAATCAAAAAGATTTGAATACTTAAAGACTCCAACAAAACACTTTGAAGAATGCTTCAAGAAAACAAAGACCTTTTGAAGAAACTCATAAGTTTGTTTTGCTTCCCCTGTGTCACTTGGCTTATGAACAAGAGGAATTGTTGAGTAAGAGAAGCCAGTCCCAACAGGTTGATCCAAGAATATTATGCTAGCTTCCTGAAAAATATCATCCAAATCAACAATCTTGAAACCGATAAAACCGAAAAGGACAAAAAACACAAGCCTAGTTATAGTTTGTGATAGTCAATCACCTTTGTCCAAGAATAAGAAGTGGGGACAAGAGAAGGCAAACCTCCATTATAACCATCAGTCTTGAAAGTCAAAGGCCCTGCACTTAACTAAATAACTTGATATAGAGAATCAATTAAAAGGTCAAATCTTTTTTAGTTTTTTTTTCTTCTGGAAATTACCATTTTCGAAAGGAAGAGCAGAGAGAGCAGTGCAAAAAGGTCCTCCAGTTAACCAAATAAGAAGAGGATCTTCTTTAGGATTGTTCTCTGATTTGATGAAGTAGTAGAAAAGTTTAACTTTCTCTTCCTCACCAACACCAATGTAGCTTTTCACAAATAATAAACAAAGATTTGTTACTCATTTGGTTTGTGTTATCTGATAGTAATGAATATTGTAAAAGCAGAGGAAACAGACCCAGTTTCAAGGTGAAAAGGAAGAGGACCGTCAAAACCGGGAAGATAGCTAATCAAAGTGGCTGATTCAGCACTATGTTGAGTCAATATGTACACTTGAAGCAGAAGAAGCAACTTCAGTTTCCATGCTTTAGTCATTCTTGATTATAACTAGATTTCTCTTCTTTTTATTTTGTTTTGTAAGATGCGGAATTGCAGATCCACCAGGACTTAATTACGCTAACAATATAATAATACTTCCTACGTACTGTCACAATGAAGGCCCTTGTTTCACTCATCTTGTCGTTATATAAATTTACATTAAAGAAATAAGAACTTTATGATAATATAGTTGATGATCTTGGACCAACATCATTGACTAGCCAGTCTCACTTGATTACAATAAAAGAAATTTATTTGTAATATTTAGAGTCAACTAAATATTGACTATCTTGGATTTGCTATAGGGATTATTACAAAATCTGCCATAATTTATGAACAGTGTTTATAGAATCTGCCATAATTTCAATTGGGATTTCGGCAATTCAATTTCGTACGGACGCATATGTAAAAAGTCTAAAATAACCTTAATGAATCTGCCTATTTACAAAATGTGTCACTCGTGCGAAATGTCACGTCTCGTTTTGTTTGGAGAGTCTGATGGTTGTGGGCGGGAAAATGAAGATCAATTAATGCTTGGTGATGGACTGATTAAACATATTAAAACTGATTAAACATTGTCTTCTATATCATAAAAGCTGATTAAACATTGTCTTCTATATCATAAAAGCTGTGTTTATGTAAACCACTTTGAAGTAAACACAGAAGGATTTGATTTCCGAAGGTAGGTATGTTATTAAGTTATACTTCTCTCCATCTAATGTCTCTTTAGTACTTATTGTCGTCCTTAACACATTGGGATTAACATTCTCCAATGATTGTCTTTAAAGCAGACCACTGGTTGGTTATTAACGAGATGGCCAAGTCAGTGTTGGTAATTGCCGGGGAGTGGGAATGTTTGCCAACAGGTAGGTGGCATTTCCTGGTCTCCAGGGACATTTACGGTCAATGCATAGACGTCCTTGATACCGATACTATTGGAGACGTGAAGAATAAAGTAGCCGCCGTCTTCAACTGGCCGTTAGAGAAAACATCAGAGATGCATTTGTCATACCGGTACGAGCCGTCTGATGCTGTTTTTACACAGGTGAGAATGCCCCCAATAGACATTGAATCGGATAGTGCGCTGAACAAATTCAAGTTGACAAGACGCCGTGAATGCATAGACATGTATCTCTCCTCAACATATCTAGATTTGGTTGGAGGACACGAGCTTACTGGTGGCGATGAGATGGTCCTTCGGACAGTTGAAGATGAGTTGGCTGTATTATTGTCGACGAAGGCGAACAATAAAGGGAAATCCGTTGGTGATAGTGATATTGGACGTCTGGTACAAAATTCGGATGTGGACGTAGAACTCGATCTTTATGACTTCCCGATGACTTTCGACGACGATTCCTTCATTGAAGAATTAGAGGAGGTAGAGGCAGCTGAACTAAGCAGGCGTAAGAAGACGTCATCTTCATTACTTTTGAGTAGCGAAGAAGGTTCGGATTCTTATGGTTTGGAAGAGATGGGGGAACTGTTAGAAAGGGAATATCCTAAAGATTGGGATCCAATGGATGTGGGGCGCGCGAGTTTTGGAGGAAGTAGTGCTAGGAATGAAGGCTATTGTTTAGAGAGTGTTGTCGTTGCCGAAGGACCAAGCGAAGGACGGTGGTCGAATCCACTAAAAAAGAAAAACAAAATAAAGAAGACAACTGAGATAGGAAACATGATCGTGGATGGGCGTCCTCTTACGGTGGAGGTGGTTAACGATGTGCTTAAAGATTTTAAACCTATTGGATTCGACCTTGGTATCGAAGCTACCAATTGTAGTCATGTGGAAACAGACGTGGAGGCGGCCATGATTACTAATGAAGTTGTAGAACATGTCTGCAGACCGTCAACACCACTTCAACTACTACCAAATGCGCCGAGTATATGTGGTGGTGCAGAATGCTTCAATACAACCGGGACATATGTAGACGATAACGTAGTATGTGAACATCCAGAAGACATCTCCGCTGATAAGGCACAAGACGTCCACTCGTGTAACATCAATGAAATCGGTCCAGATGTGCGTACCAACTTGTCCACCGAAACCATAACGGACGTCCATGTCGACGTAATGCATGACGTCTCATGTGGTGATTTAGAAGACGTCTATTGTGCGAGCCCAGGTGTCGGGTTGGAGCCCACAGAAGAAAACCATGAAGAAGACGTGGTGATGGAAGATATAATAGATGCGACAACCAGAGTTGACGATGGACCCAGCGAATACAGATTTGGAGATCAGAGTACGGTGGATAACTTTTTGGAGGACGATGTTATGTGCGAAGATGCAGCGCCGTGTCGGGATAACGCAATAATTGTGGAGAAGGACCAAGTCAATATGAATTTGAAAAGGTCTGGTGATGCTTTGTGTATTGGAAGAATTTTTAAGAACAAGGAGGAGTTCAGGAAATCTTTAAGTGTGTATTCCCTGAAAGGAATGTAATCAGACACAACAAGGGTAATAGCAGAATGTGAGGACTCAAACTGCCATTGGAGAATATACGCCGCGAAGAAGACATGTTCTGAAAATCTCATAATTAGAACAACCACCTTAAACCACAATTGCGATGTTGGTGCTAGAGCCAGGCGTGGGAAAAAAGCTGCTTTCTCCTTGCTAGGTGAGTTGATGGCTGCGAAATACGCCCATGGCAAGAAGGGCCCGAGAGCAAGTGAGCTACCTGATTTGGTAAAGGCAGAACTTAGGGTAACTATAAGTTACATGAAAGCGTGGTACACTAGGGAAGCTGCGATGAAGATAGGACGAGGTAGTGAGGAAGACAGTTACAAATTCTTGTCAACGTATATGCATTTGCTTGAGACGTCCAATCCTGGGACAATGTCTGCAATCCGTACAGTGGCCTCAAAGGAGGGTAAGACGTTATTCCAATACCTTTTCTTTGCTTTTGGGGCTTCTATAGCTGGGTATAAACATCTTCGTAAGGTAATTTGCATCGACGGAACTGCAACAAAGGGCAAATATAAGAGCTGTTTAGTGGCCGCAAGCTGCAAAGACGGTAATTACCAGATATTTCCATTGGCGTTTGGAATAGTTGATGGAGAAAACAAAAAGTCTTGGATATGGTTTTTCCAACAACTTAAAAGATTTGTCCCCGATGAGAAAGGTCTTGTCTTTGTCTCTGACAGGCACGTTTCGATATACGCCGGTCTTAAGACTATTTACCCGCACGCATATCACGGGTCGTGTACGGTTCATTTTTGGCATAATGTCAAATCCAATTACAATGTGGATTTGGCAAACCTCGCTTCTAAGGCGGCTAGGTCATACACGGTTGGAGATTTCCGTTACTGGTTTGAAGAGATTGAGAGACAAAGCCCTGGATGTGCAAAGTACCTATGGAAAATAGGACTTGAACACTGGACGTTGGCTTACTTCCCGGGTATGAGGTACAACATAATGAGTAGCAATATCTCAGAATCGCTTAATAGTGCATTAAAGAAGGCCATGACGTTTCCTATTGTTACGATGGTTGAAGCAATAAGGACGTTGCTAATGACATGGTTTGCGGGACGTCGCGAAGTTGCGAAAAGTACACGAACTAGGTGTACTCCAGAAATTGAAGACATACTCATCGAACATCTTAAGGAATCTACTACATGTACGGTCATTGAATCCACTGAGTTTGAATACCAAGTAAATGATGATGAGGGATGTGTCTTCAAGGTTGACCTGCATGAAAAGACATGTACATGCAGAGTTTTTGATGTGCTAATGGTACCCTGCTGCCATGCAATAGCAGCTTGCGGCCTCCGTGGCGTAGACTTTTACAGTTTGGTGGGTGATTGTTACTCCACAAGTACGTGGACCCAGCTGTGGGGGGATAAGATTTTACCACCACCTCGGAGAGAGGACTGCTACGTCCCAGGAAGCATCCCAACAGACACTGGTTGCCCAAACACAAGACGTGGATCTGGGAGACCAAAACTAGGTCGATATCCATCACAAGGGGAACCGGTAATATTCCGTAATACAATTGCTTGTACTAGATTATGTTTACAAAATTTGATCGAATTATTTGTTGGTTGGGTTGTGTTATGTGCCAGGGACAACCTAGACGCAAAGGAACACAAAAGCATTGCTTTAGAAACCAGGGACAACAGATGATATCGGATCTGTTGGCTTCGGTGAGGGACCTGACCCTAGCTCTCGCTCTCGAAGAGCGAGGAGGTTTGCTTTCACCAAAGACAGAAGGGATTGGCCATTTCGGAAGAGACTGCCGGAGCGACAGGAGGTGACAGCTGAGACGGGAACTACACCCTTAATTCTCGGTGAGAGAGCGGGATTTACAGTTGCCAGATCAGGAGTTGATGTCAGATGTGGTGGCTTCACTGAGAGTCCTAGCTTGTTTAGAGCGACAGAACCAGAGGTTGAGGAATAAAGGCCAAGAGCATTATCACCGGATCCACGATCTTGATCTGGTTTTCGATGCACAGAGACAAGAGATATCGGTTTTGTCAGAGGAGATTATCGGAGCGAAGGAGATAAGTGACAACTTCACAAGGCGAGGAGCCTGGCCGGCGGTGAAGCTACGCCGAGACCAGGATCTGGCGGTTCCGGAGACGGGATCGGGGCTGCGACTTGCGATTCCATGAACCTGAGTGATAGCAAGGACAGGGGCGGTGGGGGAGGAGCTTCGATCTGGTGAAAAGCTTCATCGGCGGCTGCCTCGGTCAGCGTGCCTGGGAGCGTCTCCTAGGGCGAACTGTTGAATCTAATAGCATTTCTTCTTCCTTTTTATTTTTCTGCTTTTATTAAACCTATCACTAGCTCTCTCTCAAAGAACCACACAGAATAAGCACTGAAGAAAAAGATCAAATTGCCATTTGTTTTTTCAGACAAGATGGAGACCATCATTCAATTAATCACCTACCAAAACAGAAAATACTTGGAGACTTCCCTTTCCTCCATTGATTTTGAGACACTCTAATCCAGCTAGAGTCTTTACTAGACTTTAAAACACATTTTTTGTTAACTTTTGCTTTTATATAAAGACAAAACCCTAACTTAATCTAATAAAATCAAACCTTCCGTAGACATGAACATGAAAAAGATGAAGAAATCATCAGAGTCTTCGTCCACGACTTCTCCTCCGACATCGTTTTCCTCGTTACCATACGACGTCGTTCTCAACTGTTTAGCTCGTATCTCGAGAATCCATCATCCAACCTTATCTCTCGTCTCCAAGAGTTTCCAATCACTCATGGCTTCGCGTGAGCTCTACGCAACACGAACCCTAATTGGAAAAACAGAAGATTGTCTTTATGTCTGCTTAAACCTGAACAAGAAAAAGTCTAATCCTCGATGGTTCACACTTGCACCAATTCCCAAACGACAGAAACTGCTTCCACTCCCTAATTCGTTTCCTTATCAAGATCCAGAATCCTCAACCATCGTCTCAATGGTTTCTGAAATGTATCTAATCGGCGGGTTAGTAAACGGAAAGAGAAGCAAAAGAGTGTTAATCCTCGATTGTCGATCTCATCAATGGCGTCGTCTCCCTGACATGATTGTACCTCGAGAAAGACCAGCCGCGGTAATAATTAATGGTAAGATCTATGTGATTGGAGGCTACAAAAAAGCACGATAGCGTTGAGCAATGGGGTGAGGTTTATGACCCAAAGACGCAAATTTGGGAGCCATTATTGCCAGAAACACTAGATCTCACAACTCAAAAGAGTGTGGTTCAAGGTAGATTGGTAATGGGAGGAAATATGTATTGGATGAATGGCTTGAGACCTCCTATTTGGAAGATTCATATTTGCTTGGTAGAGATAGAGACCAATGTGTGGTGCGAAATATTGGTTGGTGGTACTAATTTATATTGGCGTAATGAAAATGTAAATTGGGCGTGGGGGATTGTTAAGGGACTTGAAAACCTGGACCCTCAGCCAAATTATCCTAAACTTGTTTCGGTGGCAAACTCGGGCAGAGGAAGAGTGACAGTTTGGTGGAAGACGGAGAAGCATAGCCGTCGAGGTCGCCGTTATACTAAGGACTGGAAAACGGAAATTTGGTGTGCAGAGATCTCGTTTCAGAGACAAGGTATAGAAGATCTTAACGGTTTTATAGAATGGTCTAAATCCGTGTTTACCTTTGATGGATGTGATAGTGGTAACGGTTTTTTTTTGCATTCTGCTATAGTGACGCATTGATGGATGGATTTTGTTTAGTCTAATTTGAGAGAATTTTAGTTCTCCATCATGTGGTTTTTAAGAACTTTTTTTTTTAATGGTGTTTTTGAGTGATAAATTGCGATTGATAATAGCTAAGCCTTTTTTTATGGTCGACTGAGTTGTTTTCATTGTCGAGGCTAAGCATTTAGTCTAACACTAGCTTTTCAAGCACCAAAAGAGAGAAAGATGTAAAAGAAGTTAAAAGAAATAAAATAAAAACTATAATATGGTAATCTTGGAGAAGTAAAACAAAGTTACAATAGATTTGGTGTTGATTTATTAATTCAAGGAAGCATCAGGTTTCGCCATCGCTTGTTATGTCTTCTCGAGGTGTTGGTGTTGTGAAACTCACGATCAAAGAGACACTCTAGTCTTTTACTAGACTATTACCAATTTCAGCTTTGGTTATTCTCATAGCCGGATTTGAGGACATGTTTTTGAAACATTTGCATGGGCTCCCATTTTTTAGGGCCCTATTTCAAAAAAAAATCAAATTATTATTTTGGTTTATGAAAAATGTGTTCATTTAATGGAAAATATTAAAAATTTAGAAAGGTAACAAACTATTTTTTATGAAATCTAATATTTTATGAAATTATATGATAAAAAACAATTAAAAATATAAATAGACTTTTCATAATTTTATTTCACATGAGAAAATAAAAATTAACAAATGTATTATTGTTAAAAACTGTATTTTCTAAGAAAAAAAATTGAAATACATAAATTTTTATTTTATTTTTGATAGGGCCCCGACAATCTGAGATCCGGCTTTGGTACTTCTTCTCCAGTTCCACTTCTCTCTTCAAGCCTAAATCTCATTTTGAATCATACTCCAATATTGTTGCAACAGATGTTCCACGACAAGTACGAAATTAAGAATCGAATATTACGTCCTATAAAATATGTATCACCTTCTGGATCTTATATTTTACAAATATATCTCTTTGTAAAATTCTATATAGTGAATGATGTTATAACTATTAAACGTCTAACAAGAAAATTACATGATTATTATCTATCTACTATATAAAAGCCCTAAGGCTCTCTCCATGTGCTGACACATCAGCACCACAAATTACTCTAAGATTGCCACGTCGGAATACAACAAAACTCGGCATTCTGATTTTAATTGGGCTTATCAAACTGTGGCCAAACTCCAAAGCCCATTCACAAGTAACCTACTCTACTCTCTCTTCGTCTTCCACACGGTCGCTCTCCCCCTTCTCCATTCAAGAACTTCGACAGTCGTCGCCCGTTTCTCCGCTTTGCGTCATTCAATTTCAACCAGCCACATAAACGCCTACCTTAATTGCTTCACTGGATGATGATTGACCAAATAGTGGACGATTGAGTTCAGCTATCCGTTTTCCTTTCCCTTCCTCTTCCTCTTCCTTCATAGAATCATAGGGTTTATAACCCACCACGGATCCAGAGTCATCACTCCCATCATTTAAACTTCTTTGAACATATCGTATCATCTCATTGCGATTATGATCTCTCTTCCACTGGTTGGTCTTTTTCCTTACTGGATTTTGATTTCTAGGATAATATTAATCTGTGTTTACCCAAGGAAAAAGCAAATAAGGTTCTTATGGGTGCAACATGTTTTGTATCTCTGGCACCTTGAGAAACAGACGATAGATTCAATTCTACGTCCTCGAGTTGCGTGTCAATCTGAAACTCTGCTTTCCGAACAGGTGAATGTCTACTTGAAAAGTTATGCTACATGAATTTGGCCACCAACTTTGTCTTCATCACCATCACCGGACGTTGGCCTCTTGGGCTATATGCTATTTCTGGCCCTATGCAGGAATTTAGGCGCTTCTAAACTCAAATGGTAAACTCTCACCATTTAATTGTATAAGCTAGGGTGATATGTGTACGATTCAATTTGTTGTTGAATTAACAACTCTTACGGTGTCTCTTCCTAGAGATGTCTGGCTTTCCAGTCGACATGAGAATCTTTATTTGCATCTGTGTGGTTGACACTCCGATCAGTTTGAATGTTATGTTCAATGAGAGTATGTGATAAGTTCTTTCTTTACCCCTTTCTTTTAATTTTTCTACATCCATTCTCTTTTTTTTTTTTGTGGCAGCAAGCGGCCGGTAACCTAGCGTCAGTCTTGAGCCATGCCTCCCTCTTCCGCATCTCTGATGTCCAAATTTCAGCACAAACTTTACCATCAACGTCGAAGAGTTATGATAAACCAAAGATGGAAAAGAGTCCATTTACGGCCATATGTGAATGATTATTATAATACGTGGTGTGTCGCCAAAAATCAAGAAGCAGTTTTTTCGTATTACTTTTTTTACCATATACCTTTCTCTTGATGTTCTTCTGGCCTTCGCTGTGTTCCACAGTGAACAAATTTGATATTTGTTACTGTTTTTGAAATTTCATGGTGTTAAGGTTTGTTTAGAAGTTAATATTTTAATTCGATTGTATGTTACGACTGGTGAAGATCATGTAGAAGGTGAATTTATTATTTCTTCTCATGCTGAGGCTTCTCTTCTTTAGCTAATTTTGTCAGTTAAAATCATGCACAAGGTTTGATTGCTGAAGACGGTAGATTGGCCATGTATAGAAATACCTTTAAAAAAGGGTATTAAGTTTGTAAATTCTCTCCGTCTAATTCCAATATTTTGGTCTGTTTTGTATTCAGCCTTTTCTCGTTTGTTCGCCTTCCATAATGACTTGTTGACTTTACTTTATCATTGAAGTAAGAAATTTGATGGGTGGGAAAAAAATTTGTAGCAAATGTACTGTTTTGTTATATATTCTCTATGTCGCTACACAAAAGGGAATGCTTGATGGTGGGATTAATTTGTTGGTGGTTTCATCGAGCAAATATTGGAGTTACATGCATCTGCATTGGTGTGCTACGTCTGAAACTTGCTTCTAAAAGCAATTTCAGTGATGAAAAGAAAACTTAAAAAGTGCTAAACATTTTTGGGTCCAAGCAATATTCTCATGAGATGATTTGAACGTATTCTTTTTTCTTGATCTAGCATCATTTAATCACTTTAATTTATGTGTTTTCTTCTGCCCATTACACTAACGATTGTGGGAGATACATTTTTAGCTAACAATTTATTCAATAAATCTTCATCTTGCAACTTCATTGTAGTCTCATTTGACAAGAAGGTTAATATCTTCCAAAGTTTAGATTGGTCTAAACGACGAAATCGTCTTCCTGAATCAAATAAGTATATTTAGAACATTGTAAGAAAATGACTTACAAGGAAGTGACTCTAAGGGCATGCACACACCATCGTGTCTTAAGACCATATAAAATTATTAAAACACACATTTTCTCTCTTCTTTTTACTCAACTTTATACATTCTCTTTCATCATTTTACTCAACTTTTATTAATTTTATATTTAAACACTCTCTCTTCGTTTTAAAAACACTCTCCAAACAATCTAATTTTAAATACTCTTTCTTCCTTTTAAACACTCTCTACTCTCTTTACTCAAATTTCATTAATTTTATATTTCAATATACCCCACAAAAACACTTTCTTTCTTCCTTTTACAACTATTTTAATAATTTTATATTATAAAAACACCACATTTAGACACCATCGTGTTACCAATAAGGATGCTCTAAGAATCAGTTTAAAAAAAATAAAATATAGACAAGATTATAGAATAATATAAGATAAAAATGAGAACAAGAAGAAAATAAAACCCGCGCGTGTGCGCGGGTACTCACCTAGTTGATATAATACTTAGTTCCCTACGCGTATATGCGTACTACGCGATTTAGACATTCCAAGACTGAATTCCAATAGTTGGAGGAGAAAAGTATATATGTCTTGATGTTTTGCTTTGGAGTTTGGACATGGGTCCATATGAAATTACTACATGACAATTTTAAGTTTTAACCCTCTTAAATTGGGGTTGGACGGTATTATGGCAATGTAACTTGGAAGATTCCGAGAAGCTTTACTCACAAAGAGCCTTCTCTTGATGGACTCATAGCAAGCAAACACATCACTTTGCAGTTTGCATAATTACTTACATTTTTCTTTCTACAATCGCCAATCAAAAACATCCTCGATTTATAATGATTTGAAAGAAAAAAATTTCCACATTATTGAAATACTCATTTATGCCGTATCAGCTTATAATATCGCCCTTGTTTAACATAAACCATATCAGTTTTATTTATTTTTGTTTAAACTTAACTTAAATTTCACAACTCTTTTTTGTTTTGTTCTGTTTTTTGAGGGATACAAAGTAGACCCTATTACACTCCGACTAAACACATACCAAGAGATATTAAACCGGCGGCAACTGAGGTAAACTATCGTCGGATATGTTTGTTTTCGAGTAGATTATCACTTCACTAATAGTGTCGTAAATCACGACGGATAGCCAGATAAACCATAGAAAAAGAAGGACTAGAGCAAACGTAGCACAAACCACATGTGTTAGTACAAGAGCGGCTAGACCACCGAATAGATGGCTCGTGTGTCCTACAAGCCTCGGGGCTAACCCGGGTTGTAGACGCACATCCATGGCTTCGCAGATTCGAAGAACCGCGTAGAACAAAACGAAGATACAGAAATAGAGGAATGCTGCCTTATGTGTATCCAAAACAGAGGAGTTTTGCTCGTTTGTGAGCTGAAGTATTCCAATAATTCCGGCGTTCACCATGACGATGACTTTGTGGACTGCGGCGGAGTATGCGGTGAACTTCGACGTTTCACTGCCGGATATTGGGAGGGTTTGGTTATTGACGGAGGCAATATCCATAGTTTCTATCTTCTCTTTTGTTTTGTTGATCTTTTATCTTGACATCTATATAGATGCATATATGCAATGTTTTATAAGAGCATCGGGTCGAGACTATCTCACAAATTTAATATTAATATTTTCAATTATAATTAAATCATAAATTTTAATATAAAATGTAAACCAATCATAAGTGTACAAAAGCTGTTCTCTCCCCATCTACTTTCCTCGTTTTCTTGAAAGTGACCGGTCCAGAATCACGTATTTTTTCTTCAACGAGATTAAACCAGAAAAAAACCGACCCCGACACATTGGGTTGCAGAGACTGGTAGTGGAAGGAGTTTTTTTTTTTTTTTTTTTTTTTCTAACTTCCTTACCCAAAAAACGTATTAAAGACTTTTCGTCAGAGAGGTGTACATACATGGATCTACGTGGATCTCACTCGCATAATTTCAAAATCTTTTATTTGGGTTTTTGACTTTCTCTATCATATTGGCTGCGTGCATAGGCACAAAACCAAACAAATTAAGTTGTATAATTAGGGAAAAAAAAAACTACCAGTGAAAATTCCTTAATTCAAAAACTATGTTGCATGGTTTCTCTCACCCTCTCTCTCTCCATTTCAAAAGCAAACACATAACAGCAAAGTTTTTTTTTCCTCTTAAAGTTATTACTTAAGCAAAAAAAACATTTCTCATTTAAATCTATTATAATTTTTTTTAATAAACTGTAAATATCATGAATAATAATGAAGTTAGATTTTACAAAAAGCAAAATCTAAAGTTTATACAACCTTGCCAAAAAAAGAGAAAAACAAGGAGGTACAAGTTTTGGTTTGTGGGAACCATTTGATTATCTAAGCCAAAGTGACAGTAGCCCTCGGAATAGTCTTCTAATCCTTCTCGCTGAGATGGAGAGTTAATGAGACTGTTGATACACGGAGACTGTCCCGTCAATGGTGAGCGACCAAATATCTCTCAATTTATTGTTAACGATTATTAATTTATTGTTATAGTTAGATATTTGACTATCTCTCACTCGATCCGATAGGAAATGAGGTAATGAATCGATAGGCCAAAAGACCCAATCCTGTACAATGGCTACATATCCAAATTATGGATTAACATATGATCTTTCTCATAACTATTGATTTTAATATATTTCAAAAACAAAAAAAAACTATTGATTTTAATCCAAATCCAAACAAATTATGAACCAAGGTTTCAGAATTTCCAAAAATTATCACAAAAAAACTATTGGGTTTAATTGATTATTTCTTACTGTTGTGATTATATAATGAAAATAATATACAGTATGTTCTCACGCCGACACACAAAACGTTAATTATAACAGAATATTTAATAATATGACAAAATCATACAAACAAAATGTAAATGATGTGTTGACAAAAAAAAACGAAAATGCTGGAAAAAAATTATATATTATTCGGACCAAGCCGATAGACAAGACGGTAATCAAATGCAAATTTTTCCCATGTCCAAAGTAACTATAATAATACTAATGAAAATAATTAAAACCAAAAATTTAGTCTTCGTCGTCAGAATTATAGAATGTGGTCTTCGTAGCCTTTGGAGCATCAGCTGCTATTTCTTTGAAATGAGGTCCATACAGTTTTGATTCCTACATTTTTTGTATCAAACAAAATACAAATCAATCACTCTAAAGAAACACAAAAAAACTTGTATACAATCAAGAAATGTGATTATAGAAATCAAACCTTTTTCTTTACATGAGTGCCAAAGTTCTTAAGATCAGCTGGCACGACTTGACCAGCTTCATTGAGAACATTCACAAGTTCTCCGGCAAGAGCCTGAAAGCGACGCAAAAAGATCGGTGAAAAGAAGCTCCTCGAAGAATCTAAGAGAGATTGTTTTTTCAGATTTTTAAACTAATTTATACCTTGTTCTGCTGCGTGAAGGACGTATGGGCAACGCCCTTTTTACCCGCTCTTTCCGTCCTTCCGATAAGATGGAGACTATCTTTCAATTATTCACCTACCAAAACAGATAATACTTGGAGACTTCCCTTTCCACCGTTGATATTGAGACACACTAATCCAGCTAGAGTCTTTACTAGACTTAAAAACACATTTTTTGTTAACTTTGCTTTTATATAAAGACAAAACCCTAACTTAATCTAATAAAATCAAACCTTCCGTAGACATGAACATGAAAAAGATGAAGAAATCATCAGAGTCTTCGTTCACGACTTCTCCTCCGACATCGTTTTCCTCGTTACCATACGACGTCGTTCTCAACTGTTTAGCTCGTATCTCGAGAATCCATCATCCAACCTTATCTCTCGTCTCCAAGAGTTTCCAATCACTCATGGCTTCGCGTGAGCTCTACGCAACACGAACCCTAATTGGAAAAACAGAAGATTGTCTTTATGTCTGCTTAAACCTGAACAAGAAAAAGTCTAATCCTCGATGGTTCACACTTGCACCAATTCCCAAACGACAGAAACTGCTTCCACTCCCTAATTCGTTTCCTCATCAAGATCCAGAATCCTCAACCATCGTCTCAATGGTTTCTGAAATGTATCTAATCGGCGGGTTAGTAAACGGAAAGAGAAGCAAAAGAGTGTTAATCCTCGATTGTCGATCTCATCAATGGCGTCGTCTCCCTGACATGATTGTACCTCGAGAAAGACCAGCCGCGGTAATAATTAATGGTAAGATCTATGTGATTGGAGGCTACAAAAGACGCAAATTTGGGAGCCATTATTGCCAGACGCAAATGGGGTGAGGTTTATGGGGTGAGGTTTATGACCCAAAGACGCAAATTTGGGAGCCATTATTGCCAAAAACACTAGATCTCACAACTCAAAAGAGTGTGGTTTGTAGGGGTCGGATCCCCCCCTCGAAAAATCGATAAGCCTAAAACGACGTCGTTCTCGCCAAAGTCGGCCCAATAGTCGAGCCCAGAAGACAGAAGCCCATTAACGGCCCATTACTGTTCATCCAAACCGACTTGTTTTCTCTATAAATAAGTATGTACCCCCTCATTTGTGAGGGGTCAAAAAAATCTTGGTAAAAGCTCTGATCTTGATAAATAAGAACACTAATTCGAAATCTGTCTTTGTGTTTGAAACCCTAAAAAAACTCTATTTCATAAGAATCTTCACAATTTCTATTGTGTGAAATTCCAGCTCGCACAATTTGGCGCTAGAAGGAGGGTCTGCTACTCGCAACACTAGCTTCATACACGAAACAAACGCTTAGACGAATTCGCAAAGATGTCAATAACGAACCCGCAATCTCCAACAACTGAAGGTGGTTCAGACCCGAGGGAACTCGCCGAGAATGAGCAGCCAATCGCAAACAGTCAATCCGCATTGGGGGCGGAAGAAGGCAGATCAGTCCCCTACAGGAAACCTGGCGACCGCCAATACGAACTCGGCCGACCCGGCCACGCCTCAAGCTTTCGGCGAGCTCAAATTGATGCTCGAGGAGTTGCTCAAGCAGTCGCAGAATCAGGAAACTATCAACAGCAACCTGACCAACGAAATCAAGGCCTTATCGACAGCTCGTCAATCTCATGGCCTACCTCAAGGTGCTACACGTCGCGTCACCCCGATCGCCCTTAACTTCTCTCCACCGGCCTCGCCTTCAGCTCGCGGGGCTCGCGAAGATCACACGCCAACGCTTCTCAGAGATGGGGCCATCCTCATCGCAGACGCGACTGGCGATATAGTCGCGATCGCAGATGATCTGGGAGGACACGAACTCAGAAACGCTCGGCCCAGTCGCCCGACCAGTCGTGTCTAGAGCCGGGATGAGGGCGAGATCGCAGAGAATACGCGATGGATAGAGCAGGCCGAAGCCCCGACCAATCGCAGAACTATCCTTTCGCAGCAAAGAGAGATGGACGAGCTCAAGGCCATCATGCAGCAGACAGCTCGTGATCTCAGGGACATGCGATCACAAGTCCATCGCGCGACCAGCAAGGCGCCCGAGATCGACCGTGCTCTTGAAGAAGCTCGCACTACTCCTTTCACCGAACGAATAACCAAGGCACGTTTATCCATACCGGGAAAGCTCAAGATCCCTATTTACGAGGGAAAGGGTGACCCCAAGGAGCATATCAGATCATTCTCAATCGCTATGGGGCGAGCTAACTTCCGACTCGACGAAATCGACGGTTGTTGCTGCCTCTTATTCGTTGAGCACCTCAAGGGGGTAGCTCTCTACTGGTTTACGGGAATGAAAAGGAACTCAATCGACAGCTTCACGCAGCTCTTCGAAGCGTTTCTAAAGCAATACACAATCTTAATCAAGCTCAAAACGTCAGAGGCTGATCTTTACACCCTATCGCAGGCGGCCGGCAAACCTTTGGGAGTTTTCATTGAACGCTTTAAGGCAATGCTTACTCAAGTGAAGGGGATCGATGACCAATCCGCACTTAGCGCGTTGCGTAAAGCCCTATGGTACAACTCGGATTTTCGAAAAGAGATGACAATCAACGAGCCCTCGTCTATTCAAGACGCACTCCATCGCGCTAATGGCTTCGCCAGGAGAGAGGAGGAAACGCGAGTTTTGGGCCAAAAGTATGGGAAAGCCAGAAATCACAGCCCACAGGAAGCCCCGGCTGCAGGAAAGAAAAAGCAAGGTGACTTCGTGCGACATGAGGGAGGTTTCAGAGGTACCCATAACTATCAGGTGGACTCGCCCGGTTACGGCCGAGGAAGAGGACGAGGCCGCGGAAACGATACTCCAGGTCGCAGAAGTAGCACCCCGGGCCGTAGTTACGGAAGCACATGGGCGAGGAACTCGCAGTACGACGGGTCCGCATATTGCGACTTGCATAAAATGGAAGGACAATCAACGGCTAACTGCAGAGTTCTCGGAATGCGACTCGTAGCAAAGCTAGCCGCCGTAGAACTCACAGGCAACATAAATGTTGACGATTTCCAACTCGAGCAATTTAACGATGCAAGAGAAGGAGACAGTCCGCCTGGAGAAGTTAACAAAGGTAACAAGCGGAACAGACGGAACGATAACGAAACTCATCTCGGCAAGCGAAGCGATAACAGGGGCCCGGGCGGCTCGAAGCAAAAAGTCTGTAACATGATCATGGGTAGCTCGCGTTATTGCTCAAACACCGTCTCGTCAATCAAAGCCTATCAGAGACGAGCTGAGGTAGGGGCAAATAAAGCTATACCATCTAAATTCCCAAACGATGTCATCCAGTTCGAAGAGAATGAGATCGATGACAATGACTGTATTGACCCGTACCGCGATCTAGGCCGAGGCGCGGCCGAACGCCGTGAGACGACCGGACCAAAAATAGGTATTTTTGCCTTAGACCCTAGAGTGAACCGTACGCGGCTCAGTTTTACTCCGCACTTGGTCATGCGCCGAGACAGCACCGATCGGGCACCGTTCGGCTTGACGATGGAAGCGGCCGTATGTCGGCAGCGAGTAGCCGACATGCACCACGTGTCACTCGCTAAGGAAACCCTTTTTCATGCTTCCACCGTGACTCGATGACACGTGTCACCCAATGGTGAGTTCGGACTTGCATGTGCTCCAAATGGAATGTGTGTCACCTACGTGCGTACTAGCTTCTATTTTCTATATAAGGAACACCCTAGTTTCTTATTATGACCGTTAGAGACCATTTGAAACCGTAAACCCTAAAATCCACCCGATAAAGAGAAATCGATCGATCCGGACCGAACCTCTCGTACCGATCGAGTACCACGATCCGTACTGATCCGATAGACCATACGATCCGAGCCAAGTGGAACCGAGACCCAATAGCGATCCGATAGAAGTACTGATCCGAGCGATCCGTTTCGACCCGCGAATCCGATAGCGACCGTACCGATCCGTCTTTGCCGAGCCGAGCCAGCGTCCATTCTAGCAGCCCTAGGATCTTTCTTGAAAGGTTGGTATCACGTTCTGATTTAACCTAAATAAATATCCTTTAGCCTAAATTCCTTAAGGAAAACTCTAAGTGTTACCTTAGTAACCTAAGACTCGTTTGTTCAGGAATAAGCCGAGTCTAAGGAGGAGTCCGAGAGTCAAGTCTTGAGCCTTCTTCATACTTCTTCATTGAGGTGAGTCTAAGTTCATGTATTAATGAGTAGAATACATGTGAGTCAAAGTTATGAGTGACGTGAGGTTTTCCTAAGAATGCACTAGAAATGCTAAAGAATCTTAACTAATGAAAACGTTAATGATTGAGCTAAAGTGATTGAAAGATGTTGAGTGTTTGCTTGATTTATTATGATGTGCATATTGAAGTTCAAGTAATTCATTAGTAAAGTTGCTAAGTATTGGACTTGATTCCATAAATGAATATTTATGAGTTTATATGCATGGTTAAATGATATAAAACTTAATAAATACGCGGTAGGTCGTTCCCGCGTCCCGTGACTTGGCTAATCTATCCGTTGGGTATTAGTTAATACTCACGATGACATGGAGAGACGGGATTGCAGCCTAGGGCCATGTATTGCATAAGCGATCGATGCAAGTTGTTAAAGGATCATAAGTTCTTAGCCTTTGTGGCGAGGGACCGGGTGATGCCTTGACGTATACGTGACGGGAATGGACAACGCGTGGGCCTTAAGAGAATTGAGAATGTTAAATGCATATGAACCGGTCATGTTAATTATGCATTGCATTGAGTGTTGCGTGTTGATTGTTATTTTGGGGTTTGGTTAGGTTATTATATGATTAAAATCGTTTAGGGGAAACTTAGACTCACTAAGCAACTAGTGCTTACGACTCAATCTGTTTTGCAGGTAACCATAGCATAGTAGACCCTTGAAGCACTCGGAACATTAGGAAATCAGTGGTAGCTTTTCCTTGCTTTTGTAAATATAAATGTTTAATATGTACTTAAACGTTTGGAGTGCTAGACTCAGGATCGAGTATAACTTTGTAATCGTTTTGAAAGACTAAGTATAAATAAATAAAGAAAGGTTTTTAATTAAATTGGGTTTCATATGGTACTTAGTCTTGTCAGGACGATCCAACTATCGGGTATGACTCGGGTTGGCAAGCTTTGGGTTGTATTCGATAGGGACGGATGCTTAAATGTTTAGTCTAGGGATTTAGGATTCGTTCCTTGAACCTCCGATCGGGCGTTTGAGCGTTCCTCAGTAGCGTTCCGGTCTAGTGATGGTCTCGAGTTTTAACCCAAAATAATGCTGCAAGTGCACAGGCAAAAGCAGTAGTATATAAGGTATCGAATCCACAGAGACCAAGGTTACACTATGAATTTATAGATTTCAAATAAAGCTAAGATAAATTAAATAAGTTGTAAACTGATGTGAGCAGGTGCTTAATGCAAATGAGCAGGTGCTTGGATTAAAAATCGGTAATAAAATCAGATGATGAAGGCACTAGGCCGAGATGATTCCTTGGTGATTTCGGATACTAAGGTTGAGCATCTATTCAGGGTTTAATTGAGCACCGTCTAGAACTCAAACATAAATATAATATTGCCCCGCTTTCGGCGATGTATCAATATCTTTGTCTACAACCTAAATACCTACACTTCCGAGTGGATTTAGTAATGAAGTAAACAAGCTTTAATGCATTGGTTCGATATGTTCACATTCAATAGCAACGATCAATGGCGTTTTGGTTACCACCGAATGCTCATCAAAGGTAGTTCTAGCAACCTATATCATTTTCGGTGAATAGATTAAACCTAGAGATCATAGACTAAGTGATCAATTTAGCCTAAGCATTGAGATTTCCTAGAGATGAAGACATATAAATACCCTATTTGGCTCAACCATCTAAAACCCTAAATCACCATTAAAACCACCTCGACCTAGCTAGTAAACTACTCGGACATATTTGATTCAAATGCAACAATCATTAGATGAGAATTCATAATAGATAATGGAAAGTAAAGAGGGGGTTTAGAATTCTTCTCTAGATGATGAGATGATGAATCGGAAATGGACAAGAGTTTCCAACGGTGGAGGTGATGATTCGGATGATGAAGAACAAGATGATGAACAGATATTCTTTTATTAAAAACGTGAAAAGGGAACCAAAAGTCTTCTGAAATTTTTGAACGTAACAAGTCCTCCCTTCCAGGAAGGAATAATCCTCCTTTTAATACAAAGGAAAAGCATTAAAACAAAATATCAAATCCCTCTAAAATAGGAAATAAGTAAGATTTTCATAATAAATTAAAGGAGTGATCTCCTCCCTAATGAATAGGAGGTGATCTTTGACTCATTTATTCAGCAAATCTTGTGGGCCAGCAATTTGGATTCGGCGGCCACAGCTTTTAGGTTTAGGTCTGGTGCTTCCCTGCGAGCAGGTGCTCGCATGTACCGAGCAGGTGCTCGGGAGAGTGAAAAGTCTCCTTTTTGCTCCAATTATTCTCCTTTTCTTCATAGAGCTCCAGCAGCTCCAAATGGTGCTCCAAAGCATTTTAGAACCTGAAAAGACATCAAAAGGAAACAAAAAGACAAGAAAAGCAACACAAAACCATGGGCAAATTAGGCTAAAATCCTAACATATCAACTCCCCCGGACTTGCCTTTTGCTTGTCCGCAAGCAAACAAGAAGAGAGGAATCCGGAGAAGTGTTTGAAGGTGGGAGCTCAAATGCAAAAGAAACATCGAAAGATTCAACAACATGTCCTAAAGAGAACTAATGCGATGCACAACAAATCTTACTCAAGAAGCTTTCGCCATACTCATCTCTTATCAAAATAATTACTCCAAATCCTTAGACTCAAAAGAAAGCGTGCAATCAACTAAACTCAACTCTTTAACATTCATTAATGCGTTTGGTGCGGTCTCACAATTGGAAATTGAATCAATGCCATTTGGCTAGGTAGGAGAAGGCTTTTTAGTGATGTAAAGAGGCTGTCCGAATTCTTTTTGGTGGCTAACTCTCAAATGCAAGTGTTACATTTAGCAAAAGCAAGAAAGAAAAGAGACAATTGATGCATACAAGGCTAAGAATCCAAAGTTCTACCCAAATCCCATTGTTGCAATCTTTCATCTCTCTTTTCTCACTACCCATTCGTTTAAACACTAGCCATTTTCGGCTAAACCTCTCAAACTTCCTCTTTTCTTCTTTAAATTTTCCGAATCCTAGGGAATTTCTTCTCTTAACTTTAGCTCTTTCTATCCTAGCATTCTCTAACATATTTTTCTTCTTTTGATTTATTCTAAGAGAATGCTAAGCCATCATTTTTCTTTTAAACACTTAGAGCTATATACTTTTCTTTTCAAACTTATTCCCTAGAACTCATCCTTTCTTCTTTCTTTCTTTTCACACTTAACCACAAACCCAAAGATAATCAAGTAAACGCTTAACCAAATCGGTTTCATACCCCACCTAAGACTAGTCTTAAACTCAAGAAACTAGCCTAATGGAAACTTTGCCTTGTCGTCTCTAATGCTTGCAAGATTTTACCAATGCAACACAAAGAAAAAGGCCTCACTCGGAGAACATATGCAAGGGTTTGAACGAAATGGTTGGGTTAAAAAGGTGTGGTACTATCCTCATCTAAAAGATGAACTTAGAACGGGATAGCCATTCAAATCAAGATAAGAGTGGTAAAAATTAGGCAAACATGATTTGAATGTAAGGTGTTTATCCATAGTTATGATTCAAAGTCCAAAAGTGAGAAGAATTAATCAAGTTTAAGTTCAAGTTGACAGAGTTGAATCTAGATCATGCAAGTTTCAATTGAGTTGGGATTTTCAAAGAAATAAGATTCAAGTATGGATGAGCCTCTAATTCATGATTGTTAATGCATCGAAAAAGTTCTAATGAGGGCATATCATGGAATCCTAAAATGAATCTTTACAAGGAAATTTCATCACTGCTCCCTATGCAAATGCAATCCTAAAATGCTCTAGACTCGATCCTAGCATGAAAAAGATAATAAAAATGTTTTTTTTTTTTTTTTTTTTTTTTTTTTTTTTTTTTTTTTTACACAAAAACAATTAAAACGTTAATCCACTCCCCCGGACTTAACTTTCACCGTCTCGGTGAAAGAAAAGTACCGAAAGAGTAGACTAAAAACACGTTCAAATAAAAAACAAAATAAAAACAAAATAGAAACAAATGTGATATAAACAATGGAAATAGTAGGGTGAAAGTGGATATCACCCGGATGTAGCATTGTCGGAGACATGATCAGACCTCTTCCTCCTTCTCCTTGCTGGCTGGTCCGAGCAGGTGCTCGAATGCGTGCGAGCAGGTGCTCGTTCACGCTGAGCAGGTGCTCGCGGAGTTTGCACATCCGGAGCATGGCAGCAGCCTCTGGACATCGCCTGCATGAGCCTCTGCAGTAGGCTGTTGTTCTTCCTAGTGGATTGGATCATCCACCTCCTATACTCAACATCAGTAGCATTATCATCAATAGGGGGAAGATCAAACTCACCTTGAGAAGGAGTGTCGTGGTACGTGATAGCAAGGCGCGGAACCGAAGGACCAGCATCCTCGGTGTCAAAGCGTGGCTGCCTTGATGTGCTCCGGCGTGAAGCGCTTGGACGGGAAGCGGAGGAGCTACGGCTTGGGTTTGGGACCAAGTAATGCGGAGGAGGATCAAAGGCAAGATCATCAAGTGTGGACAGCCGTGTAAGTGCCAAGTTAGGCAGCTCGATGTAGCTCGACTCACCGTTTCCGTTGAGGAATTGGTAAGTTTGTGGCTTGATGATGATCTTTGAAAGGAGCAGGTGCTCCATATTGATGCGCCTCATCTCCGGGACGTAGGAAGATTCCGAGAGATCCACTCTTAAGTGGCGGAATAGGGAGGTGAGCAAGCTTCCGATATGCTCCGTTCTTGGTCCCTTGTTTGTCGCGGTTGTGTTATCTTTGACCGCGCAAATCATTTCCGCAAAACGTATGCCCAAGTTTGACCGATATTTCTCATATTGTGCCGAGTCTCCTTCACCTACAATGGGACCACAACCAAGCAATAACAACAATAACTCATCTTGATGAACCTTGTTACCTACGGCTCTTCCGAAAAGCATGTTGCTCAAGATCCTTGCCACGATGCGTAGAGCGGGATGGCGTAGGCGGTTTTGGCTCGCGGAATTTGATGAGTAATCTCCCGAAGCAATCAAACTCCAAAAACTCTTGGCCTCTTGAAACCTCTTTGGACCCGACAGCCTTGTGTCCGTCTCGTAGAAACCGTATGCTACACAAAAATCAAACATGGACAAGCGGATGCGGAAGTACCGGCTTTGCCTTTGCCCTTTTCTTTGTTGGAGAACTTTGTCTTTGGAGCCATGAGGGGAGAGGCGTGGAGATTTGGTTTTCCGGCGTGAAATCGGGGTGGTTATGGGTGAAGTTTGGTCTCGGAAAAGAAGAGATGAAGTGTGGCGGTGGTGGTGGTTTTTGCCGAGTGAGCAGGTGCTCGGGATTTAGAGAGTTTGAGCGGCGGCGAGAGAGAGAGAGAGAGAGAGCAGTTGAGAGTTTGGGAGCTTTAGGGATTTGGTGAGAGAGGGAGTAATGAGATGCGTGGTTTATGAGGAGTGGTAGAGATGGGACTTTAATGGAGCGGAGTAATGTTGAGTGGCGGTTTTCAAGGGAGATGGGAGAGGCTCGGCAGTTTTGGGGAAGAGGGGGAGACCAAAAAGTTTGGCTTTATCTGCAAAAAGGAAGAAGGATGAGTGGTTAGGGTTTTTGGCAAAAAATTGAAAAGGAAATAAAGAGGAAAATAAAAGGAAAAATAAAAAGGAAATAAGGAATAAATCAAATCTTTTTCTGCTTTCTTTTTTCTTTTATATATTTTTTTTTTTTATTATTATTTTTTTTTTTTTTGTGTTCTGGGAAAAACGGAAAAGCTGATTGTTGGTCCCGAGCAGGTGCTCGCTTCTTTCCGAGCAGGTGCTCGGTGCAACTTTGCACTTTTTCGCAGAACGCAGTTACTGAAAACACAAGTGAAATGTCAGTAATAAAAGGAATTAAAATTCAAAATTTATACAAAAATCCTTACCGGTGGGTTGCCTCCCACCAAGCGCTTGTTTTAAGTCGTTAGCTCGACTTTGGAAATCTTTTAGGCTCGAGGAGGGTCACTGGAAGTGACTGATTCGACTTCTCCCACGTATGTATCCGCAAGATATGGCTTGAGACGTTGACCATTGACAACAAAATCACCTCCTTTAGTGTTCCACAACACTATGGCTCCGTGTGGTTTCACTTCTTTTATAGTGAACGGACCACTCCATCTCGACTTTAGTTTTCCTGGAAATAACTTAAAACGAGAGTTAAACAATAAGACTTGATCGTTAGGAGCAAAGTTTCGAGGGATAATCTTCTTGTCGTGGTAAGCTTTGGTCCGCTCCTTGTAGATTCGGGAATTGTCATAGGCGAGATGCCTAATCTCTTCCAACTCATGCAGCTGCATGGATCTCCTCTCGGACGCACTAAGGATGTCGAAGTTAAGCCGCTTGACAGCCCATGCCGCTTTGTATTCCAACTCGACCGGTAAGTGACATGCCTTCCCATACACCAAATGAAAAGGCGTTGTCCCCAACGGAGTCTTATATGCTGTCCTATATGCCCACAAAGCGTCATCTAGCTTATTCGCCCAATCCTTACGCGTTGTACCAACTGTTTTTTGCAAAATACTCTTTATCTCTCTATTGGAGACCTCCACTTGTCCACTTGTTTGAGGGTGATAAGGAGAAGCTACCTTATGCGTGACTCCATTCTTCCTTAACAAGTTCTCAAAAACCTTGTTAATGAAGTGTGAACCTCCATCACTTATCACAACTCTCGGAATTCCAAACCTAGGGAAAATTACCGTCTTGAGCAACTTGGTAACAATCGCAGCATCACAAGTCGGGCTAGCTTGTGCTTCGACCCACTTAGAAACATAGTCAACGGCCACAAGTATGTACTTGTTCTTATAGGAGGAAGGGAACGGTCCCATGAAGTCTATACCCCAAACATCGAAAACCTCTACTTCCAAGATGAAATTTTGAGGCATCTCATTGCGCTTGCTGATGTTTCCTTGCCTTTGACACGCGTTACATCGAGCAACAAACCTATTCGCATCCTTGAACATCGTTGGCCACCAAAGACCCGCTTGTAGCACTTTTGTAACCGTCTTGAATGTGGCAAAGTGTCCGGCATAAGGTGAACCGTGACAATGGTGCAAGATCCCAGGGATCTCCTCCTCCGAAACACATCTTCTATACAGCCCATCCGAGCATTGCTTGTACAAGTACGGCTCGTCCCAATAGTATCGTCTAACATCTCGGAAAAACTTCTTCTTTTGGCTTCCCGTTAGATTTTCCGGAACCTTATCAGCTGCCAAGTAGTTAGCAAAGTCACCGAACCAAGGGAAACTCGAAGGTTGGGCATTCTGGATAATTCCACAAAAAATCTTCCGAGCAGGTGCTCGGTCAGTCCGAGCAGGTGCTCGCTCAGCTTCTGGAAATTTTTCGCAGATCGAATAAATTTGCTCATCTGGCAGGCTGTCTTCCATAGGTGTCTCATCTTCAACTTTCAGCCTACTCAAATGATCAGCAACTCCATTCTCGGACCCTTTCTTGTCCTTGATCTCTAAATCAAACTCTTGAAGCAAAAGTATCCATCTCAATAGCCTAGGCTTGGCATCTTTCTTGGTCAGCAAGTACTTCAACGCAGCATGGTCGGTGTGAACAATTACCTTAGAACCGACGAGGTATGATCTAAACTTCTCAAAAGCGAAAACAATCGCCAATAACTCCTTTTCGGTGGTTGCATACCGACATTGAGCATCATCCATCGTCCGGCTAGCATAATATATCACATGGAGCTTCTTGTCCTTCCTTTGACCAAGAACAGCCCCCACAGCAAAATCACTCGCATCCGTCATAATCTCAAACGGTAAGTCCCAATCCGGTGGTTGGACTATTGGTGCACTAACCAAGGCACCCTTGATAGTATGAAACGCAGCCAAACACTCTCTATCAAAGTCAAACTTGACTTCCTTACACAGCAATCTAGTGAGAGGCCTAGCAATGTTGGAGAAGTCTTTGATGAAACGACGGTAGAACCCGGCATGGCCTAGAAAGCTTCGGATTCCTTTGACCGTAGTAGGCGGTTGTAAACTCATCATGACCTCTATCTTAGCCTTGTCAACCTCTATCCCTTTCTCTGAAATCCGGTGCCCAAGTACTATCCCATTTCTGACCATAAAATGGCACTTCTCCCAATTCAGCACTAGATGCTTCTCCTCGCATCTTTGTAATACTCTGCACAAATTAGACAAACAAACAGAAAAAGAACTCCCATACACAGAGAAGTCATCCATAAATACTTCCATAATATCTTCAATTAAATCAGTAAAAATGGACATCATACAACGTTGGAAAGTCGCTGGGGCGTTGCACAAACCAAATGGCATCCGGCGGTATGCGAATGTGCCGTATGGACATGTGAACGTTGTCTTTTCCTGATCATCGGGATGGATGGGTATCTGAAAAAATCCTGAGTAACCATCTAGAAAACAGTAGTAAGGGTGATTAGCAAGACGTTCAAGCATTTGATCAATAAAAGGCAAAGGAAAATGATCTTTGCGAGTAGCAGCATTCAATTTCCTATAGTCTATGCACATTCTATGACCCGTTACCGTTCTAGTTGGAATCAATTCGTTTTTCTCATTCCTAATTACCGTGATACCTCCCTTCTTAGGTACAACATGCACCGGACTTACCCATTTGCTATCAGATATAGCATAGATCACACCAGCGTCTAGAAGTTTCATTATCTCTTTCTTTACAACATCCTTTAGATTCGGGTTTAACCGTCTCTGATGTTCTATAGAAGTCATCGATTCATCCTCTAGATTAATTCGGTGCATGCACAAGTCGGGAGATATACCGGTTATATCATCTAACGAATATCCCAAGGCCTTTCTATATTTCCTCAACTCACACAAAAGCAAAGTGATCTCAACATTATTCAATTCCGCATTCACTATGACAGGATATGTAGAGTTGGGACCTAGAAATGCATACCTGAGCCCCGCTGGGAGGGTTTTTAGTTCTACCTTTGGAGCTTTCAGCTCGCTCCATGATCCGGTGATGTTCTGGTTTTCGGTCCGAGCAGGTGCTCGGTCGGATCGAGCAGGTGCTCGCTGGGAATCTGGCAGAACATCGTTTTTTGTGCCCTCGGTCAGACTCTGGAACTCATCTTCTTTCTCTATTCTGGTGTTGGAATCCAGAAACTGAGCAAATCCTTGGGCGTCTTCACTCATGAAACCGTGTTCACCTTCGGCTTTAGTCAACGCAACTTTGAGAGAGTCTTTTGCTAGGATCTCTTCAACTACATCCTCCGACATCTCGGAGTCATCATGGATCACGAATGTTTGCCCATCTATCATCGGCCTCTTGAGCATCTTACTCATCTCAAACCGGACCACCATGTCTCCGAGACGGAGGTCTACTATACCTTGTTCAACATCGATGATTGCACGCGCCGTATTTAGGAATGATCTCCCCAAAATCAGTGGGTCCTTTGGTTCTTCATCGAGCTCTAGAACCACGAAATCGGTTGGGATTAGAGTGTCCCCTATGCGGACGTGTAAATCCTCGATGATACCTACAGGAAGTTTAGTGGATCTATCTGCAAAAATCAAGGAGATCTTAGTTGGTTTGAAATCGGTAAAACCTAAACGTTTAGCAACGGAATAAGGCATTAAATTAACACTTGAACCCAAGTCAACCAATGAGCATGCAAACGTGCATGGCCCAATTTTTACCGATATAACAAACCTCCCGGGATCGCCTTTCTTAGTCAACACCTTACTCTGAAGTATGGCACTACATTCTTTGGAAACCATCATTACACTCTCCTTTTCCACAACTTTTCCAGAAATTAGCTCCTTCATGTACCGTTTGAGAGAAGGTACCATTTGAACCGCATCGGTTAAAGGAAGCTTTACCTCCAAGCCTTTAATCATTTCCTTACACTTAGCATCCTCCAAATCCTTCTTAGATTTCTTGGGAGGCACTGGGTAGGGTATCTTAGGCACATAGACTCTCTCGATCTGAGCTTCTGGAAATTTCGCGGGAACATTCTGAGCGAGCAGGTGCTCGGTCGGCTGAGCAGGTGCTCGCTGGGGTGTTTTCTCCAGATTGATCGGAACAGTAGCTGGTGTGGTTTCTGAGCTAGAACCAGCCTCCTCATGCATCACATCCTCTGCCAAATCATTCTCTTGTGCCGGTTGCTCAACAACTTTCTCCTTGGCCTTAACTTGAGAGGTTGTGGCCGTAGGTTGTGCCAACGCTCTTCCGCTTCTTAACTCAACAGCATTGCATGGCGAATACTCCTTCCTAGGGTTCACTTCACCACGGCCAGGAAGAGCACCAACCGGTCTTTGAATAGCTTCGGCGGTTTGAGCTACTTGTGTATCCAACTTCTTTACATGTGCGGTCACGGCCTCATACTTTGCATGGAGATCCTTGTACATGTTGTCCATCTTACTGCCCAGCTCGGATGATGTCTGCTGTTGGTTGGCCAAGACTTGATGGATGAGACCTTTCAAATCATCTTGTTGAGGTTGAGGCGCGGAAACGGTTTGTTGTTGGTTTGTTGCTTGAAACCGGTTCTGATTTTGGTTGGGAATGAATTGCTTCCCTTGAGTGTTGTTGGAGTAGAACTTCTGATTTGTACCCCCTTGTTGCGGATAGACTTGGTCTTGGGGGTTCTCCACATTGGTGTTGCGGTAGGAGAGGTTTGGATGGCTTCGGTAGTTGGGGTTAAACCCTCGGTTTTGGTACCCTTGGCCATTCACATAGTTGACCTCTTCTAAACCATCTTCTTGATCTTCCTTAAACTCTTGAGCATTAGGGGCAGCCCCATCTTCTTCCATGAACTTAACCGGTCTTTGAGTCTCCCTTAAAAGCAAGTTTACTTTCGCGGTTAATTCATCGATCTTTTGAGAGTCCACACTATTGACCTTCTTGGTTCTATCGTACTCGGGAGCCTTGTTGTTGGAGCTTGAGGCAAGGTTTTCGATGAGCTCAAATGCACCTTCCTTCGTCTTGGTCATAAAGTCTCCATTACTCGCGGCATTCAATACATTACGGTAATCCCAATCGACTCCATCGTAGAATATGTTCAAGATTTGCTCATCCTTGAAACCGTGATGAGGACACTCCCTCTTATACTCCTTGAGTCTTTCCCAAGCTTCACCAAAAGCTTCTCCGGAGTGTTGTTGAAAGGATGCAATCTTGTTCCTCAAAGCGGCCGTTTTGGACTTCGTATAGAAATGATCCAAGAACGCGGATCTAGCCTCATCCCAAGTACTCAATGAACTAGCCGGCAGCGACTTCAACCATCTTTGTGCCTTGTCCGCGAGAGAGAACGGGAACAACTTACACTTCAGAAAATCGGTTGGAACACCATTAGAACCCGTAGTACTACAGATTTCCTCGAAGTTCTCAATGTGGTCCATAGGTATTTCAGCGGGTAATCCATGAAATAGATGCTGCTTCACCAATGAGATCAACTGAGCCTTGACCTCATAATCTTGTCTCTGGATGGTAGGGATGACGATGGCCGAACGGTTTTGATAAA
Organism: Draba incana; assembly: GCA_963576765.1. Lineage (NCBI taxonomy): Eukaryota > Viridiplantae > Streptophyta > Magnoliopsida > Brassicales > Brassicaceae > Draba > Draba incana. Next base: position 1,770,230 of record OY755208.1, read on the forward strand.
ACGCATGGGGATTATCCGAATCCCCTATGGTTGGCTGACCCCGCGGCTGTTGCCTTTGCAACTGGGTGATTTGATCTCTCAAAATCTGTAACTGAGCATTCATAGCTTCCTGATCTGCCATGTTTTCTGAGCGAGCAGGTGCTCGTTCGGTTTGAGCAGGTGCTCGGCGGCGATTCTGACGTTCGAGACGAGCTAACTCTTCGTTCGTATGACTAACTAGATCTTCGTTCAGATTTCTCCTCGTTCTTCTACTGGTCATACACCTGAAACATAACAAAAACAAAAACAAAAAACAAAATTAGCAAAATTCTTAGACTATAAATAAAACCAAAATTCAAAGGTAACGCTATTGGTCCCCGGCAACGGCGCCAAAAACTTGATGGTCTCGAGTTTTAACCCAAAATAATGCTGCAAGTGCACAGGCAAAAGCAGTAGTATATAAGGTATCGAATCCACAGAGACCAAGGTTACACTATGAATTTATAGATTTCAAATAAAGCTAAGATAAATTAAATAAGTTGTAAACTGATGTGAGCAGGTGCTTAATGCAAATGAGCAGGTGCTTGGATTAAAAATCGGTAATAAAATCAGATGATGAAGGCACTAGGCCGAGATGATTCCTTGGTGATTTCGGATACTAAGGTTGAGCATCTATTCAGGGTTTAATTGAGCACCGTCTAGAACTCAAACATAAATATAATATTGACCCGCTTTCGGCGATGTATCAATATCTTTGTCTACAACCTAAATACCTACACTTCCGAGTGGATTTAGTAATGAAGTAAACAAGCTTTAATGCATTGGTTCGATATGTTCACATTCAATAGCAACGATCAATGGCGTTTTGGTTACCACCGAATGCTCATCAAAGGTAGTTCTAGCAACCTATATCATTTTCGGTGAATAGATTAAACCTAGAGATCATAGACTAAGTGATCAATTTAGCCTAAGCATTGAGATTTCCTAGAGATGAAGACATATAAATACCCTATTTGGCTCAACCATCTAAAACCCTAAATCACCATTAAAACCACCTCGACCTAGCTAGTAAACTACTCGGACATATTTGATTCAAATGCAACAATCATTAGATGAGAATTCATAATAGATAATGGAAAGTAAAGAGGGGGTTTAGAATTCTTCTCTAGATGATGAGATGATGAATCGGAAATGGACAAGAGTTTCCAACGGTGGAGGTGATGATTCGGATGATGAAGAACAAGATGATGAACAGATATTCTTTTATTAAAAACGTGAAAAGGGAACCAAAAGTCTTCTGAAATTTTTGAACGTAACAAGTCCTCCCTTCCAGGAAGGAATAATCCTCCTTTTAATACAAAGGAAAAGCATTAAAACAAAATATCAAATCCCTCTAAAATAGGAAATAAGTAAGATTTTCATAATAAATTAAAGGAGTGATCTCCTCCCTAATGAATAGGAGGTGATCTTTGACTCATTTATTCAGCAAATCTTGTGGGCCAGCAATTTGGATTCGGCGGCCACAGCTTTTAGGTTTAGGTCTGGTGCTTCCCTGCGAGCAGGTGCTCGCATGTACCGAGCAGGTGCTCGGGAGAGTGAAAAGTCTCCTTTTTGCTCCAATTATTCTCCTTTTCTTCATAGAGCTCCAGCAGCTCCAAATGGTGCTCCAAAGCATTTTAGAACCTGAAAAGACATCAAAAGGAAACAAAAAGACAAGAAAAGCAACACAAAACCATGGGCAAATTAGGCTAAAATCCTAACATATCATCTAGATCCTGGACTGGGGCGTTACAATTAGTGGTATCAGAGCATGGTTCTTACTATGCTCAATGGGACTTGGTTTTCAAACGTTTTATCGAGTCAAAAATGTCGCAAAAGCTAGTAGGATATACTGATTATGTTCCAGTGCAATTTTTGTTAAAGGTTGAATTAGGACTTACCCGATTCCTCGATGCAGATGACTACACCAACCCGTCGTGATTGGCCAGATATGAGTGGATGGGGAGCACTGGGAGGGCGTGGACAGCCTTCTCTTGGGAATCAGAGAGTATATCCTGGTCTTCCTCCATCCGAGCCGAGCGATCCGTCTACATCATTGGATACGGATCCGTCCGAGGATAGAGAGTATGTACCAGGGAGTATTTCGGAGCCATGGGCTCAGGAACCGGATTATACAGGCGAGAACTCACCACACTCGTTGTCGGAGTTAGGACTCCGAGACCATAGTGATCCCGGACCTGAAGGATCACGCCATGGTCATGCTGGATGGATATCCACTGACTCGTCAAGTTCGATACCACCGGAGCAAAACCATCGGATTAATACCAGCTTCGAGGGACCAAGTAGGCCAGGACATGATGGCAGACTTACACCGCCTCGCTTACCACCCTCGCAATAGCCATCAAGATCTCCGTCAGTAACTTCTCAGAGACGTTATCCGGAGTTAGAGACACCACCAGAGGGGTTAAGACGCGAGAGGGCACAAAGCCGTCCTAGACATTCCAACAGGGAAGGAACGGGACCGAGGGAAACGAGAGCGGCATGGGGAAACTACGGGGACGACGTAGTAAGAGAGCTCAGAGAGATAGTGGGGAACATGAGGAACCAAAGACAACACCGAGAACGCCAGGATCCACCATCAACGCCACCGGATTTTCTTAAGATGGTGATAATGATGCAGAATTTGGGGACCCAAAAGTTCTATGGGGATAGAGGACCGTTGGAAGCCGATTCGTGGCTAAAACACATCGAGAGGAACTTCAACGCCACTCGATGCCCGGAAGGTTTCAAGACTGATGTGGCCGCGCATTATTTGCTAAAGGATGCTTGTAATTGGTGGGAAGGCATTAAGATCCAGTATGCGGGTACGCTCATCACTTGGGACAGCTTCAAGAGGGAGTTCGAGAGAAAGTATTTTCCACCCGAGGCGAGAGATCGGATGGAAGCCCAATTCCAAAATTTAGCACAAGGAGAAAGGAGTGTACGTAATTACGAGGCAGAGTTTACTCGGCTTCGGCAATACGCGCACTACGGGATCAGTGACGAGCTGGTAGTGATAAGGAAGGTCCTACGGGGACTAAGACCGCTACTGAGGAGTAGACTTGTAGTGAACCAATACTACAGTCTTTACGAGCTTCTGGAAAGAGTGGTCGATGTGGAGGAATGTATGGGAATTGAAGAAGTTGCGGAAGTCCGTGTGGAACAAAGGAACCGAGAACAACAATCGACAGGGCCAAGGAACCAAGTGGTCAGGACAGGAAATGGGGAACAAGGAAGAGGACGCGGCCAAGGACGCGGGCAGGCATCGGGTCGAGGACAGGGTAGAGGAGCGGCTGGTAGAGGAACACCGACCATGGACCAGCTGCCCATGTGTTTTAAGTATGGAGGCCGAGGCCATTTCGCAAGGGCATGTCCCAAGGGAGGACAGACCTCACGGCCTGTGCCGGATAGCGTGATCTGCTTCACGTGCAACCAGCCAGGACACTATGCAACTTTGTGTCCCGTGACGCTTTCGACCGGTCAGACTAAACCGGGAGTGGGGCTAAGGGCTATGGAATGGGAGGTCGAACCATCAGCCAAGAGGCCAGCGATTGAGGGACGCATATATTCCCTAGATAAACCCGAACCTTCTAGACCTGCTAGAGGCCCCGTTACAGGTACCTAAGGGGTTTTCTCCTTAAGACTTTTTGTGAAGTGTTTTCTTTTTGGTATTGTAAAAATTCGTGTATCTTTGGATAATAAGTGATAAATAAATAAGAAGTTAAACGAAAGTTTATTTGCTTATTTAGGAACATTGCGTGTGAGCGGCTTACCCACTCATGTTCTGTTTGATTCGGGTGCGACACATAGTTTCGTGTCGCCGAGTATCGTGTCAAATTTCCAAGGAATTTTCACAATCGTAGGAATAGCAATCCGAGTTAGAACACCCGGTGACCAAATCCTTACTGCCGAGAAGTGTTACATGGGAGTGCCAATTGTCATTGGAAACCATGTCTTTTCTGCAAATTTGCTAGTTGTTCCTTTAGAAGAGCACCAAGTTATCTTAGGAATGGACTGGCTAACGGCGTACATGGCACATATCGACTGCGGTCGAGGGAGAATAACCTTTGAACGGTTAGGGAAACCGTCCATAACATACCATGGAATCCAACCCAATACCGGAGTATCCTTCATAACGGCGGTTAGAGCAGAGATTGCCCTTAGGGAAGGTGAAGTTTACCTAGTGAGTTTGAAAGTGGTTAGTAGCACCAAGGAAGAACAGAACCTCGATGAGATACCATCGGTAGTCTGATGGAAAAAGGATTTATTAGGCCGAGTTCTTCACCATGGGGAGCTCCAGTTTTATTTGTCAAGAAGAAGGACGGTAGCATGCGGTTGTGTATAGACTACCGAGGGATAAACAACGTTACCATCAAGGATAGGTATCCATTGCCAAGGATCGATGAATTGCTGGATCAACTGCAAGGAGCAGTTGGTTTTCAAAGATTGACCTAGCTTCAGGCTATCACCAAATCCCAATTGCAGAGGCTGATGTTGTGAAAATTGCGTTTAGGACGCGCTACGGCCAGTTCGAGTTTGTGGTTATGCCGTTCGGCCTGACCAATGCTCCGGCCGTATTTATGCGAATTATGAACGAAATCTTTCGAGATTACTTAGATAAGTTTGTCATCATTTCATTGATGATATTCTTATATATTCCAAAACCGCGGAAGAACACAAGGTACACTTGGGAAAAGTGTTGGAGCGGTTGAGGAATAAGAAACTCTTTGCTAAGTACATCAAATGTAGTTTTTGGAAGCGAGAGATAGGGTTCTTAGGACATCGAGTATTGAAAAAGGGAGTTTTGGTAGACCCGGAGAAGATTATGGCAGTTCGAGACTGGCCACGACCGACCAACGCATCAGAGATAAGAAGCTTTCTGGGATTAGCCGGTTACTACCAGAAGTTTGTTAAAGGATTTTCAAGTGCGTCCAAACCATTGACTTCCTTGACCGGTAAGGGTGTAGTCTTTGTATGGGACGAGAAGACAGAGAAAGCATTCAACGACTTGAAGAAGGCTTTGACCACGGCACCGATCTTAGCCTTGCCTGAGCCAAACCAACCATTTACGGTTTTTACCGATGCATGTGGGACAAGTTTAGGATGTGTCCTGATGCAAGGCAAGAGGGTAATTGCTTACGCATCTAGACAACTGAAGAAGCATGAGAATAACTATCCCACCCACGATCTAGAGATGGCTGCGGTTGTTTTTGCCCTTAAGATATGGTGATCATATCTTTATGGTGAATCGGTAAAGGTGATGACGAATCATAAGAGCCTATAATACTTATTCACCCAACCTGATCTTAATCTAAGACAGAGAAGGTGGATGGAATTTGTGGCGGATTATGACTTGGATATCACTTACCATCCGAGAAAGGCCAATGTAGTGGCAGACGCGTTAAGCCGTCGTAAGGCAAGTGTGGATGCAGAGAGAGATCTGATGAGCTTGAACTCGGAATTCAAGAGGATTAGGTTGTCAGCTTTAGAGGGAGAAAGTAGCGAACCCTTGGGTTTACAAGCAGTAATCCAAGCCGACCTACTACGTCGCATCCGGCAAGAACAGAGAGAAGACGAGAAGCTAAAGAAGATCATTGATGGACTCACTGATCAGGAACAACCGGACGCAAGTGGGTATCATTTAGCCGATGATGGTACCTTACTCCAGAGTAAAAGGATTACCGTGCTTAAGGGACAGGGCTTATGGGAAGAAATCCTAAGGATGGCACATAAATCAAGGCTTAGTATCCATCCGGGAAGTACAAAGATGTACCGGGACATCCACCAGTACTATCACTGGCCTGGTATATAACGAACAGTCGCGAGATGGGTAGCTCAGTGCCAGACGTGTCAACAAGTCAAGATAGAACATCAAGTACCGGCCGGACTGTTGCAAAGCCTACCGATTCCAGAATAGAAATGGGACGCAATCTCTATGGACTTTATGTCGGGATTACCGGTAGCACCCGAACGGGGGAATGACGCGATTTGGGTAATCGTAGATCGTTTAACCAAGAGTGCTCATTTCCTACCCATGAAATTAAATGACAACATCGAGATATTGGCTAAGTTATATTTGGATAATATAGTGAAGCTACACGGAGTACCAGCCAATATCATATCGGACCGAGACCCTCGATTCACGTCCAGGCTATGGACAACCCTTCAGAAGGCTTTAGGGACTGATTTACACATGAGCACGACATTTCACCCCGAGACAGATGGTCAAACCGAGAGGACGATAAGAACGCTTGAAGATTTATTACGGATGTGCATGCTGGATTATAAGAACGTATGGGAAAACCACTTACCCTTAGTGGAATTTGCATACAATAATAGTTATCACGCTAGTATCGGCATGGTACCTTATGAAGCTTTGTATGGGCGGCCTTGCAGATCACCCATATGTTGGACCGAAGTAGGAGAAAGAAAAGAGTTTGGGCCAGAAATAGTGAAGGAGACCACGGACAAGATTAGGCTCATCCGGACTAATATGAAGAAAGCCCAAGACCGACAAAAGAAGTATGCTGATCAACATAGAAGGGAGGTAGTATTTGAGGTAGACGACTGGGTATGGTTGAAAGCCGAGGCATCGAAAGGAAAGGACAGATTTGGTAAGCCGAGTAAGTTGGACCCACGAGCCCAAGGGCCGTACCGCATAGTTAGGAGGATAGGAACAGTGGCTTATGAGTTGGATCTTCCTTCAGATAAGGGAATGCACAACGTGTTCCATGTTTCCATGCTTAGGAAGTTTGTTCGTCGCCCAGAGGAACCACAACCGGAATAGTTACCCGATCCGCAGACCGAGCTTAGACCTCTTTCCCCAGAACCTTTAAGGATTGGTGAAATTCGATCCAGATTTCTCAAAGGACGAGAAATCTCGCAAATCAAGGTTATTAGGAGGAAGAACCATCGAGATGTGATCTCATGGGAAGATGAGGCAAGATTTAAGAAATCTCACCCAAAATTGTTTACCGAACCTCAAACCGATGAGGCCAGACCCTCTGTTAGATAAGAATTCAGGACGAATTCTAATAAGGGAGGAGAATGTAGTGACCCGTACCGCGATCTAGGCCGAGGCGCGCCCGAGCGCCGTGAGACGACCGGACCAAAAATAGGTATTTTTGCCTTAGACCCTAGAGTGAACCGTTCGCGGCTCAGTTTTACTCCGCACTTGGTCACGCGCCGAGACCGCACCGATCGGGCACCGTTCGGCTTGACGACAGAAGTGGCCGTATGTCGGCAGCGAGTAGCCGACATGCACCACGTGTCACTCGCTAAGGAAACCCTTTTGCATGCTTCCACCGTGACTCGATGACACGTGTCACCCAATGGTGAGTTTCGACTTGCATGTTCTCCAAATGGACCGTGTGTCACCTACGTGCGTACTAGCTTCCATTTTCTATATAAGGAACACCCTAATTTCTTATTATGACCGTTAGAGACCACTTGAAACCGTAAACCCTAAAATCCACCCGATAAAGAGAAATCGATCGATCCGGACCGAACCTCTCGTACCGATCGAGTACCACGATCCGTACTGATCCGATAGACCATACGATCCGAGCCAAGTGGAACCGAGACCCGATAGCGATCCGATAGAAGTACTGCTCCGAGCGATCCGTTTCGACCCGCGAATTCGATAGCGACCGTACCGATCTGTCTTTGCCAAGCCGAGCCAGCGTCCATTCTAGCAGCCCTAGGATCTTTCTTGAAAGGTTGGTATCACGTTCTGATTCAACCTAAATAAATATCCTTTAGCCTAAATTCCTTAAGGAAAACTCTAAGTGTTACCTTAGTAACCTAAGACTTGTTTGTTCAGGAATAAGCCGAGTCTAAGGAGGAGTCCGAGAGTCAAGTCTTGAGCCGACTTCATACTTCTTCATTGAGGTGAGTCTAAGTTTATGTATTGATGAGTAGAATACATGTGAGTCGAAGTTATGAGTGACGTGTGTTGATGAGTAGAACACACTTGTTTGTTAAAAATGCTTAAAGCCGTAGAGGTTTTCCTAAGAATGCACTAGAAATGCTAAAGAATCTTAACTAATGAAAACGTTAATGATTGAGCTAAAGTGATTGAAAGATGTTGAGTGTTTGCTTGATTTATTATGCTGTGCATATTGAAGTTCAAGTAATTCATTAGTAAAGTTGCTAAGTATTGGACTTGATTCCATAAATGAATATTTATTAGTTTATATGCATGGTTAAATGATATAAAACTTAATAAATACGCGGTAGGTCGTTCCCGTGTCCCGTGACTTGGCTAATCTACCCGTTGGGTATTAGTTAATACTCACGATGACATGGAGAGACGGGATTGCAGCCTAGGGCCATGTATTGCATAAGCGATCGATGCAAGTTGTTAAAGGATCATAAGTCCTTAGCCTTTGTGGCGAGGGACCGGGTGATGCCTTGACGTATACGTGACGGGAATGGACAACGCGTGGGCCTTAAGAGAATTGAGAATGTTAAATGCATATGAACCGTTCATGTTAATTATGCATTGCATTGAGTGTTACGTGTTGATTGTTATTTTGGGGTTTTGTTGGGTTATTATATGATTAAAATCGTTTAGGGGAAACTTAGACTCACTAAGCAACTAGTGCTTACGACTCAATCTGTTTTGCAGGTAACCATAGCATAATAGACCCTTGAAGCACTCGGAACATTAGGAAATCAGTGGTAGCTTTTCCTTGCTTTTGTAAATATAAATGTTTAATATGTACTTAAACGTTTGGAGTGCTAGACTCAGGATCGAGTATAACTTTGTAATCGTTTTGAAAGACTAAGTATAAATAAATAAAGAAAGGTTTTTAATTAAATGGGGTTTCATATGGTACTTAGTCCTGTCAGGACGATCCAACTATCGGGTATGACTCGGGTTGGCAAGCTTTGGGTCGTATTCGATAGGGACGGACGCTTAAATGTTTAGTCTAGGGATTTAGGATTCGTTCCTTGAACCTCCGATCGGGCGTTTGAGCGTTCCTTAGTAGCGTTCCGGTCTAGATCCTGGACTGGGGCGTTACAATTAGTGGTATCAGAGCATGGTTCTTACTATGCTCAATGGGACTTGGTTTTCAAACGTTTTATCGAGTCAAAAATATCGTAAAAGCAAGTAGGATAAACAGATTATGTTCTAGTGCAATTTTTTGTTAAAGGTTGAATTAGGACTTACCTGATTCCTCGATGCAGATGACTACACCAACCCGTCGTGATTGGCCAGATATGAGTGGATGGGGAGCACTGGGAGGGCGTGGACAGCCTTCTCTAGGGAATCAGAGAGTATATCCTGGTCTTCCTCCATCCGAGCCGAGCGATCCATCTACATCATTGGATACGGATCTGTCCGAGGATACAGAGTATGTGTAGGAATTCGCACAGGTTTTACCGGATTAATCTCTATTAATCAACCTAGTCATAATTCCTTTGCCTAGGATCTAGGGTTTGTAAACAATGAATCTACAAGAACAGATCTCGAATATACCTGGAGTTTATGCAGCGGAAGAAGATCAGGAATACGAGATCTAGAGCGTCCCAAGTGTTGCGCCTCTACTGATAGTCCACACGCACACAAACTGGAATCCGCAGGGATGCTAGTACTTGGAATCGGATCTCTCTGGGATTCTGCGTTTTCAGAGGCGGCTGTGAACTAAAGCTTTTTCTCCAGGTCGTGCCTCATATCATATATATAAGCCCTGGAGAAAAACCTAATTAATCCCAGAATCGATTCAGGATTAATTAAGCCATTAAACCGAAAACACTAATTTGATTTATTAGCCCGTGTTGATCGACACTACACTTTAGTGTCGATTGACACCATCTTTAAAACCATGTTTCTAATGTGTATCATATACACATGTCGATCGACACCACACTATTGTGTCGATCGACACAACCTCTTAAACACGTTTCTTATGTGTATCAAATACACATCATTTGGATCATTACATTAATGATCATTCCCACATAAAGTGAATCCAGTTTGCTTAGGTGTGTGACCCTGTAGGATCATATAATACTAGCAATGAGTTCATAACTCATAGATCATGACTAGTCTCTAGCAAAATGTCATGACCACCTAGCATCATATGAATGTCTGATCTCGACAATACAACTATCACTAGAGTGAATACAAGTGTGATTTCAGGACATTCCCAACAATCTCCCACTTGTACTGGAATCAACTATTCCATCAATCCCTTTGTCGCTATATCTCGATTATGGCATAAGGCAAGAACCGTGTCATCCTTATTCAACCAAAATCATGTTCATCGAACTCCGATTTATACTGAATAAAAACAAACGACTGACAATCACCTCGTTTGAGCGCGGCCACGCATTTCTCAGTATCAAATCTTTGATGGGCCCTGAGATATTTATCTCCTGTTATATATGAGGGACAAATCCCATCTTGTTCCATCCCTGTTCCTTCACACACTTCATGATACGCCTAATCAATGCCTTTATAGTCACCTGTTACGGATAACGTTTGACAAAGTTAAAGCGGACCAATTCATATGCAAGAAATCATGATGAACTCAGGTCTAAGGACTATACTCTATAGTCGTAATGAGAACCTCTCATGACACTTATATAACTATCCTGTAGAGTTCTCATTAGCGGGTCATGTCCGATCCTGTGTTCTCTAACACATATCTATGTGATTGACTTTAATACTCTTATTAATGACTCCATGAAACTTAGTCATCAGTCACCTCACATACTAGTCTCACGCGGTTGTCAGTGTCCCACTTTAACAACCTTGACCAGGGACAAATATAATCTATGTCATTTATCACTTATAGGGTTTCATGATCAAGTCCTCAACTTGATGACCTATAAAATGCCATAAATTACTTTGGGACTATTATTCAATTATCCAATAATCAAATAATAAATGAAACAATTTCATTATGACATAACCAAAGTATGTCTACATGAATATCATAACATAACTAAATCCGTTACAACTCCCACTAGATTTAAGATCACATCTTAATATATCCTATACCTACAGCAGGAGGGTGAAACTCATGCTTAGGTCGTGGGAGAGGCTGCGGTGATCTGCTTGGAACCCTTTCCAACAAACCGCAGGCTGAGGTGCTCTGCTTGGAACCCTTTCCAACAAAACGCACCGCAGTATTGATACAAGACATAACCGGGTTCCTACCAGAAATCGTCTTTGTCTGTCTAACCACTCTCATCAGAAACATTACTTCCTTAGTTCACCAAGCTCTTATCCTTAGTATTTCTCAAATACTTGGGAATATTCTTGGTAACTGTCCAGTGACTTTCACATGGATCATATTGGTATCTACTCGTCATGCTTAAAATACAAGCATCACCTGGACGAGTGCAGGTCATGGCATTTATGATAGATTCCACTGCATATGCCTGGGAATCCTACTCAAACGTTCTTGCTCAGCTAGTGTCCAGGAACACTGCGTCTTGCCAAGATTAATGCCATGAGACATTGGTATGAGGCCCTTCTTGAAATCATGCATATTGAATATGTCCAAGACCTTATCACTATAAGCATCTTGACACGATCCAATTAGCCTAACCAATCTATCTCTATAGGTTCCTATTCCAAGAATGTACGCGGCTTCTCACATGTCTTTCATTGAAAAATAACTTCCGAGCCAAGTCTCTAAAGACTAAAGCAACAGAACGTCATTTCCGAGAACAAGTATGTCATCTACATAATGAGAAATGCAACTACGCTCCCACTAGTCTTCTTGTAAACACACGGTTCCTCTTCATTTTTGATGAAGTCAAACATTTTGACTGCTTCATTAAAACGAAGATATCAACTCCTTCATGCTTACTTCAATCCATACATGGATCGATTAAGCTTGCATTCTTTCCCAGCATTATTTGGATCTGTGAAACCATAGGTTGTGTCATGTACACACCCTTTTTCCAGAATTCCATCAAGGAAAACTGTTTTCACATCCATCTGTCAAATCTCATCACCATGATAAATGGCAGTTGCTAGTATAATCCAAATGGCTTTAAGCATAGCGAATGGGAACAGGTCTCATCATAGTCAATACCATGATTTGCTTGAATCCTTCAGCCACCAATCTAGCTTTGAATATCTGGATATTCTCATTTCGGATCAAGCGGCTCCAAGCCACTTTTCAGAGTCCGGGCCCAACACTGCTTCTTCAAAATTCGCAGGCTCGTCATTGTCAATGATCAACAAGTCATGACAATCGGTCACAAGAAATCCATATCTCTCGTGATCGTTACAAATCCTTTCAGATCTGTGAACTTCAGGCATCACAGGTATAGGTTCTACAACTCTTTGTAGATCTAACTACTGCTCTTCCTTAACAGGTTGAGTAGTCTCTTGTGATTCTCGAACATCTTCGAGTTATACTTCACTCCCACTGTTCTTCTTGAAAGACAATCTTTCTCAAGAAAACATAGTTCTTAGCAACAAACACTTTGTTCTCAGAACGGTTGTAGAAGCAGTAAGCCTTGGTTTCCCTTAGGAAAACCTATGAAGTAGCACTTATCGGATTTGGGTGCGAGCTTATTAAACATTTTACATAAGCTTTACTATCCCAAATTTTAGTAAAGACAAACTTGGAACATTTCCAATCCACATCCCATGTGGTGTCTTTGCAATTGATTTTGTTGGAACCCTATTTAGTGTAAACTCAGACATTTCTAGAGCGTATCCCTGAAGGGATTATGGAAGATCTGTGTGACTCATCATTGATCGAATCTTATCCAATAAGGTTCCATTGGGGCGTTCCATGTGGAGTGAGCTGTGAAACAATTCCACACTCTCTCAGATGATCACTTAACTTTTGACTTAAGTATTCACCTCCGCGATCTAATCGAAGAGCTCTAATACTTTTGCCAATTTGTTTCGGTACTTCATTCTGGAACTCCTTGAACCTTTCAAAGGATTCCGACTTGTATCTCATTATATGGACATATCCATACTTACTGAATTCATCAGTAGAGGTAATGAGGTACTGAAAGTTTCCTCTAGCACTTGTGCTCATCGGGCCGTACACATCTGTATGTATAAAGCCCAATAAGTCATTGGCCCTTTCATATGGTTTGATAAAGGGCCCATTGTCATTTTGCCCAATACGCATGATTCACATTTCTCACATGATTCACAATCAAATGAGCCCAAAATCCCATCACTATGGAACTTTTGAATCTGCTGAAGCCCAAAACGACAATGCTAGAGAAAATTGGGTTCTTAGTCATTTTACTCGAACAGTTTGGTATTTATGTTATATACAGGCATAAATTGGTTTAAGGCATAAAATCCATTCTCTAATGGGGTGCTATCATGTAACATATCATTAAGATCAAAAGATCAACATTTGTCTTTTATCAAAATAAAATCACTCATATCCTTACAAGAAAATGAAATGACATTTCTGCTCATAGCAGATACACAATAGCAATAATTTAGTTTCTAAAACCAAGCCTGAAGGCGACTACAAATGGAAACTTCCTACAGCTAATGCAGCAACTCTTGCTTCATTCCTGTTGAGCACCTCCACTCGTCCCTTCTTCAACGTTCTACTATTGCTTAGGCCCTGCATATTTAAACAAGCATGAGCTCCACAACCGGTATCTAATACCCATAAGATAGAACTTGGAATAACACAAATACCTAAATAAGGAGTGTCATACATCTCCATTATTTCCATAGAATCTTCCATGTATTTCTTGCATTTTCTCCTCCAATGCCTTGGCTCCCCACAGTAGCTGCATATATCATCATCAGATGGGCCGGACTTGGGTTTGGTGGGAGACTCCGGCTTATCCTGATTCACAATCTGGACGGCCTTTCTCTCACCCTTGTCTTTACCAGGTTTCTCAAACCTTTTGCCCTTCTTGATATTGAGCTCAGCTGTCTTGAGCATATCATGCAGTTCAGTCAACGTCTTCGTCAAGACATTCTTGATGTAGTACTTGATGAACTCATCATAGCTCATCGGCAGTGACTGCAGAATGATGTCAGTAGCCAACTCTTGGCTAATAGGACAATCCAGTCTCCTCAGGTTATCAATATAACCCATCATCTTCATGACATGAGGACTCACTGGAACATCCTTTGGTAGGTTGCACTAAAAGAGAGATTTAACCGTCTGGTATCTCTCATTTTGAGTCTGTTCCTGAAACACAGCTTTCAGGCTAGTGACTATCTCGATAGGCGATTCCATGTTCTCATATTGCCCCTGCAATTCAGAGTTCATGGTATCGCTCATCAGACGGCTCACATCGACCACATCATAATAATTCTTATTCCAAGCATCATATACTGCATGTGAGGCATTGGACCTTAGTTTCTCGGGGAGAGCTTTCTCAAGGACATAGTCCTTTCTCTCCTGCTTGAGAACGATTCTCAAGTTCCGATACCAATCAAGGAAGTTGGATCCATTTAACTTGTCCTTCTCAAGGACGGATCTCAACGAGAAAGAGTTCTGATTAGACATAACTGTAATAAGAAAAGGAAAAATCAGTTATGATATTCAGGAAATGAGAAATCTTAACAATTAAGAAAACTCGCATTATAATCAAAACAATGTTTCCTCAAATGAATATAATGATTCAAGACCCATATTTCACCAAAACTCGAGCGAGCCACTGGCTGTCACTCAAATCTTAGGTATTTAGGTAGGCAACACTTTGCTAATCATATCCAATATGACTCTTGGTTGTGGATAAGACATCTTATGTTTTATCCACCTGATGTCTATGGGCTCAGAACTTCTGATAGCCCCCTCAAGTAAACCAATCTCTTCAGTCATGTAATAGTTGATGCCATGCACTGCAAGCCCATCAACACAATTACCTACTGCCTTACTCATGTAACTGCGGATACCTTGCACTGCAAGCCTATCCCGCAATGAAATGAGTCTTGACAGCTGACAAGATCGGGAAGACATCCAGAACACTTGATATTTAGTCGAGGAACAGAACATTTATTCCTTAATACATATCATATATGCATTCAGGAACCCAATCTCATTAAATCTGGTTCGGTTATTAGATTTTAGGTTCACTAACCATAATCTTAGTAAGCTGTCGATCGACACTACCTTAGTGTCGATCGACACTTACCTTTCTGTTACAGTTCATCGAAAACCAATCAATCCAAATGAACCGATTTTGATAACCAACAGAACCAATTCAATAACCGGCCAGTGTCGATCGATACAACATTTGTGTCGATCGACATAGACTAAACCAAATCCAATTTTTCGATAACCGGTCAATCCAATTGAACCGGATCGATAACCGGTCAATCTAATTGAACCGGGTCGATTACCGGTCGGTGTCGATCGACACAACAATTGTGTCGATCGACGCCAACCAAACCGCAGCAAACCGAAATTTGCCGGTTTAATCGATCTGATAACCAAGCGCGATAACTGATTCAATCCAATTGAACCAGTTCATCAATCGCAAGGTATAATCTATCGTGTCGATCGACACAACTATTGTGTCGATCGACACAACTAGGGTTTTCTAGCCGATACGAACGCAATTGATAAAACAATTTTGCAAGGCCGTGTCGATCGACACAACATTTGTGTCGATCGACACGAGCAGTTCTGTCGAGCTGATCAATTCATAACAAAACGATTTTGATATAAAAATTCGATCTAGCAAACTGAATTCTCTTAATTCAATCAATGTTCTAGCAGATTACATGTTAAACCCTAAGGCTCTGATACCACTGTAGGAATTCGCACAGGTTTTACTGGATTAATCTCATTAATCAACCTAGTCATAATTCCTTTGCCTAGGATCTAGGGTTTGTAAACAATGAATCTACAAGAACAGATCTCGAATATACCTGGAGTTTATGCAGTGGAAGAAGATCAGGAATACGAGATCTAGAGCGCCCCAAGTGTTGCGCCTCTACTGATAGTCCACACGCACACAAACTGGAATCCGCAGGGATGCTAGTACCTGGAATCGGATCTCTCTGGTTCTGCGTTTTCAGAGGCCAGGTCGTGCCTCATATCATATATATAGGCCCTGGAGAAAAACCTAATTAATCCCTGAACCGATTCAGGATTAATTAAGCCATTAAACCGAAAACACTAATTCGATTTATTAGCCCGTGTCGATCGACACTGCACTTTAGTGTCGATCGACACCATCTTTAAAACCACGTTTCTAATGTGTATCATATACACATGTCGATCGACACCACACTATTGTGTCGATCGACACAACCTCTTAAACACGTTTCTTATGTGTATCAAATACACATCATTTGGATCATTACATTAATGATCTTTCCCACATAAAGTGAATCCAGTTTGCTTAGGTATGTGACTCTGTAGGATCATATAATACTAGCAATGAGTTCATAACTCATAGATCATGACTAGTCTCTAGCAAAATGTCATGACCACCTAGTATCATATGAATGTCTGATCTCGATAATACAACTATCACTAGAGTGAATACAAGTGTGATTTCAGGACATTCCCAACAATCTCCCACTTGTACTGGAATCAACTATTCCATCAATCCCTTCGTCGCTATATCTCGATTATGGCATAAGGCAAGAACCGTGTCATCCTTATTCAACCAAAATCATGTTCATCGAACTCCGATTTATACTGAATAAAAACAAACGACTGACAATCACCTCGTTTGAGCGCGGCCACGCATTTCTCAGTATCAAATCTTTGATGGGCCCTGAGATATTTATCTCCTGTTATATAGGAGGGACAAATCCCATCTTGTTCCATCCCTATTCCTTCACACACTTCATGATACGCCTAATCAATGCCTTTATAGTCACCTGTCACACACTTCACACGCTTACACCGCCTCGCTTACCACCCTCGCAATAGCCATCAAGATCTCCGTCAGTAACTTCTCAGAGACGTTATCCGGAGTTAGAGACACCACCAGAGGGGTTAAGACGCGAGAGGGCACGAAGCCGTCCTAGACGTTCCAACAGGGAAGGAACGGGACCGAGGGAAACGAGAGCGGCAAGGGGAAACAACGGGGACGACGTAGTAAGAGAGCTCAGAGAGATAGTGGGGAACATGAGGAACCGAAGACAACACCGAGAACGCCAGGATCCACCATCAACGCCACCGGATTTTCTTAAGATGGTGATAATGATGTAGAATTTGGGGACCCAAAAGTTCTATGGGGATAGAGGGCCGTTGGAAGCCGATTCGTGGCTAAAACACATCGAGAGGAACTTCAACGCCACTCGATGCCCGGAAGGTTTCAAGAATGATGTGGCCGCGCATTATTTGCTAAAGGATGCTTGTGATTGGTGGGAAGGCATTAAGATCCAGTATGCGGGTACGCTCATCACTTGGGACAGCTTCAAGAGGGAGTTCGAGAGAATGTATTTTCCACCCGAAGCGAGAGATCGGATGGAAGCCCAATTCCAAAATTTAGCACAAGGAGAAAGGAGTGTACGTAATTACGAGGCAGAGTTTACTCGGCTTCGGCAATACGCGCACTACGGGATCAGTGACGAGCCGGTAGTGATAAAGAAGTTCCTATGGGGACTAAGACCGCAACTGAGTAGTAGACCGAGCACGACGTCTACGAGCGAGTCAACTTTGATCTTGCAAAGTTGCGAGCTGATCGAGTTCGTAATACGCGAGCCCCTTTTGAAGGAGCGAGTTGACGAGATAATCAGGAGATAAAGTCGCGAGTTGATGAAATGAAGTCGCGAGTTGATGAGATGAAGTCGCGAGCTGATTGAGCGTGTCGTTATGAGCGAGTCGATTTTGATTTGGTGAAGTTGCGAGTTGATGAAAGTCAAAATCCGCGTAATGCACGAAGATGCGAGGCGGCGAGATGAAGACGTAGAAGTGAACAAGCCGTTGTTGCCGAGTTCCCAAATTTTTGCTTTACGCGATCTTCGAGTTGTTTGGTGGAATGAAGCTGTGAGTTCGCGAATTGTCTTGATGAGATGAAGTCACGAGCTGCATGAAGATCACCACACATTTGCGAGTCGCTCGATATGCGCGAGGCGACTTTAATGAAAGTCTGTGGAGTCGCAAATTGATTTGTCGAAGAGGAAGTCGCGAACTGATGCAGGCGGGGAGAAACTTGCGAACTGATTTGATGAGATGAAGTCGCGAGTTGATTCCGAGGAAGTCGCGAGACGGACGAGCTTATAATTCGCGAGTTGCTTGTAGATTACCACACATTTGCGAGTCGCTCGATATGCGCGAGGCGACTTTAATGAAAGTCTGTGGTCGCGAATTGGTTTGATGGGGCAAAGTCGCAAGTTGATCTGACTTGGTAATCTCTGAAAATTGAAGTCTAGGGACAACGAAGTCCTGAAGTCGCGCAATTAATCAGAGATGAACTCGCGAGGTCGCGTTTTGAACTAACACGAAGTTGGGATTATAGGTCAATTCGTTCTCCTTCGAAACCGTAAATCCTCTTAAGACAAAATTCTCGACCCAAATTAAAATGAGGCCCACCTCGAAACTCGAACCGCCAAAATTTCCTTTATAAGGAGCGATGCTCGTCATACTCTTCTCATAATTTTCATTTCTCCGAAAAACAGGTTTGCTCTCTCCCCCTTTTCTCGCGTTTTTCTTTTAAGTAGTTGATAGGAATTTTGCCGTCCCATCACTTCGCCGCCGCCGTGTTCTTCATCGCCACCGCAGTGTTCTTCAGATAGTTTTGAAAACCTTCTCTTTTTGATCCAAAATTATGTTGTCAACAAATTCATTCGAGTCTGCGAGATCTGTCGAGCTCGCCGAGAAGGAGAAAATGATATGGGACTATTCTCCTAATAGTGAGTCGATCGTTCAAGTTGTGGTTGGCTCTGCGACCAAGAGGAAGCAAGTACTTCTGGCCGTAAGGACGCGAGTCCTTCTAGTCGAGGGGATCGACCTGGAGGCCATTCTCCTCTTGCCGAATTGTTCTCCTATCTTTCCCATGTCTTAAGGCAAAGTCGCGAGACGAGGGGGAGTGCTTCGCCGATGCGAGTTCCACGACCCGATCTCCGAGAGGGAGTTGGGACCTCGCATACTTTGCAAACTGGCGAGACATCTGCAACTTATGAGCAAAGGCTAGTCGTGGAGATTCCTCATCTTCGTGATGAGTCGCTCAGCCCTGCCGAGCCGCTTCCTCAAGTAAAGATCGAGGAATGCAACTGGTCGTAAAATTCTCTCATAGAAAAAGAGAGACTGGAAGCTTGGATTGGATCCGGACTTGCTGAGGTCTTGAAGAAGAAGAAGTCGAGGCAAAAGCAACGACCGCCTCCAGGCTCTTCATGGTGTGACGAGGAGTCGGTGGATATCCTTTGCGCAGAATGCGAAATTTCTGATGCGGTCGAGATGATTGCGCCGACTTCCGATCAGCGAGAAGACAATCCGCCCGTTAGTATGTTCACCGCATACGAGTGCTGGTTCAGGGGTTGTTATCTCACATTCCCCATTCCTAAGTTGAATCTGCGGTACACGTGGGTTCATAGAATTGCACTCGCGCAGATCAACACGAGAGGGATTCGCTAACTAGTCGGGCTTCAGACTCGAGCTGCCGAATGTGGCGAGCCCATCGGAGTTCGCCATCTTCGTAACTTTCTTGACTTTCGCAAGCATGTCGACCCGAGTGGCAAGAAGTTGTATAATCTGGCGAGTCGCCCCCACTACAAAGTTTTGGACGACTTCCCGAACAAGGACCATAGTTGGCAGAAGCATTTCTTCTTTGTGTCGGTGTCAACCGCGTCTGTTGAAGAAGAAGACCGGGTGGTAGCGAAGTGGGGAACACTTGGTATATTTTCTTGATGTTTATTGCGCGAACTTATGCCTTATGCTTTATATTAACCCTTTGTTCAATTGTTTGCGAACAGTTAACAGGCCGCTATTCACTCCCGTTCCTCGAATCGACGACCTGCTCGACAAGTTGTAGGCTCGGAAGTGTCTCTGGAATCGTCACTTCCACCATCGAAGAGTTGTACGAGCTCGCGAGTCCATTCTAAACGACGAGGACGACGAGTCTGATTTAAGCGAGTCCGAAGATCTCGAGACAATGCAACCCAAGCCTACCTTCCGCGACATCGCCAAGCAAAAAGCCGCGAAGGCTAAGAAGAAGGTCGTCGCTTTCGCTGTTGAAACGTCTGAGCGGAGTGTTGATAAAGACAACACTCCTGCCGCAAGGAGCGACGAAGCGGCTGCTGTAGCCGCGAGCTGTACTTTGGCTGTTATTGCTTCACAGCCAATTACCATTACTGACGAGCCCGTCGAGTCCGAGCAACAGCTGACTCGAAAATGAAAGCACACTTCTGCCGAGAAAGGCAAAGGTAAAGCTGTCGAGAAGAAGAAGTCTCGTCACGAGCTGCCGACTCTTCTTCTAGGCGAGTCCATTCCTCCAGTTCCGCGATCTGGAAAATTTGCTGAGCTTTATGACGATCCCTTAGCCGCGGCTGCTCTAATGGCTAAGGTCACATACCCGGGTGACAACCTTCCGATCCCGGATATGCTAGTAAAGAGCGAGCTCTACAAAGAGTTCACGTCTCGCCAGGCTAAGGTAAATTTCTATTGTTCTACTTTTTCCGTCTTGCTTCGTTTCTCATGCTTATTACTCTTCTCCAGGCTATCGCCCGCTGTAATAGAATGGTGATAGCGTATGACCAAGAGGCGAGGTCTAGGCAGGCCTTTATTGACGAGGCCAGGAGGAAAGAAGAGGCCGAGACGAAGAAGCTCGCAGAGAAGATGACCAATATTACTGCAGAGCGCGACGCCTACAAGAAGAGTTCTGACGACTTGGGCGTGCATCTTCATAGAATCGGTCTTGAGAAGAAGAAGGCCGTGGAGAAATCCGCCGAGCTGGAGATAGAACTATCGGCTCTGAAAGCGAGTCGCGAAAAGGATCTCAAAGCGGCTGCTTCATCTGCGAGGCGGTCTGCAGCTACCGAAGTTCAGGCTAAACTGGACCGTGCTTACGAGCTGTTTCGTCAGATGATGAAAAAGACGATTAAAAACATGGTCTATCTTTCGCAAGCAGTTGCTAACATTCAGATTCTTGACGATATGGAGAAGCCCGATGCAGAGGAACCATTTGATCCTAAGGCCGAACGCGACATGCTTGAAGAGAACAAGCCCAAGCTGGGGGACGCCGACATCGTCTTCGATGAGATAGCCGCCGAGCTGAGGAAGATATTAGGTATGAACTATGTCGTCCCCATTAATGTAGCGGATATATTTGTTTCTCCGCAAGTCGAGGTCAGTGTTAAGTTTGTTGGTATTCATGTAGGTTCTGGCTCTAACGACGGCTCTTTGGGTATGCGGCTGCGAGGTGCGAGCGAAGAGCTAAGTGACAGCAAGTCGGATGAGACGGACAAGACGATCGATCCCGACCATGCTGTAATGCATGAGTCTCAGCATGAGGCGGCTCCCTTAGAACAGGACCCCAAGACCGGCGAGGATGCGAGTTCGGCTGTCATCGTTGCTCAAGCCGAAGTTCGAAGCGTTGAAGAAGGCGAGCTGGTCGCCGAGGATCAAGGAGTTGAGGATCGCGAGCCTGTTACTTGATCCAAACTTGTAATAGATTTAGAATTTGTTTTTGTTTTTGTTTAAGGTTTTAAGACTTATCTTTTTGTGCCTGGACGACTTTATCCAACTTGTGACATTTTACTTGCCGAGTTGGTCGAATCCATATTTATATAAAAAAAATTTGGATTCCTTGCGACTTGGCCGATTTCTTTATGATTCGTTCTTTGGTCGAGTCCTGTTATAGTTCGTTTTTGCGAGGCGGTTTTAAGACGCTTAAGGGCGATGCGGTTTTAAGACGCTTAAAGGCGATGCGTTTTTAAGACGCTTAGAGGCAATGTGACTGATTGTGTAGCCGTAAGTTTTGCCATGTTTAGCAAGGCCTGTTCTAGCTCGTCAGCTTAGACCTGTTTTAGTTTGTAACTTCAGAAAATTTCGGAGTATAGAATTGCACAGAATCTCTTACCCAATTATATTTGCCAAGTTCGACCAGTGTTAAGTATAAGTGGGTTTTCGAGGCTCTCTGTCTGTCTTGATCTTTTTTCGCGGCTCGTTCGGAATCGGCACTGCCGCCTGACTCCTTAGTTTGTGCGCGGTCATGAAGCAAGATCGCGATACCGACTGACTTCCTCTGATTGTTTTGGTCCCGCCTTTGGTTGGAAACTTAAGGCAGAGATGATATGTCGAGGCGACGACACGCATCGAATTGAGCCAAGGAGTTCCTATTATCACATTGTAAATTGTCGGGTTGTCCGATACCGCGAACTCCACTATCTTTGTTACCCCTTCTGCACATACCGGAAGTTTGATCGTTCCAAGTGTCATTGTCGTCTCACCATTGAATCCGGTCAAAGGCTTAGGATAGGATTCGACTTGAGCGAGGTCGATTTTCATTCGCTTTAGGGCGTCTGTGAAAATAATGTCGACTGTGCTTCCGGTAATGATCAAAATGCGACCCGTGTCCCATCCTGCGACGGAGAATCGGACGACAAGCGGGTCGTCGTGGGGTTTGTCAATGTCATCGATCTCATTCTCTTCGAACTGGATGACATCGTTTGGGAATTCAGATGGTATAGGTTTATTTTCCCCTACCTCAGCTCGTCTCTGATAGGCTTTGATTAACGAGACGGTGCCGAGCCGCCCGGGCCCCCATTATCGTTTTGCTTGCCGAGATGAGTTTCGTTATCGTTCCGTCTGTTCCGCTTGTTACCTTTGTTAACTTCTCCAGGCGGACTGTCTCCTTCTCTTGCACCATCGAATTGCTCGAGTTGGAAATTGTCAATATTTATGTTGCCTGTGAGTTCTCCGGCGGCTAGCTTTGCTGCGAGTCGCATTCCGAGAACTCTGCTGTTAGCCGTCGAATGTCCTTCCATTTTATGCAAGTCGCAATATGCGGACCTGTCGTACTGCGAGTTCCTCGCCCATGTGCTTCTGTAACTACGGCCCGGGGCGCTACTTCGGCGACCTGGAGTGCCATTTCCGCGGCCTCGTCCTCTTCCTCGGCCGTAACCGGGCGAGTCCACCTGATAGTTATGGGCACCTCTGAAACCTCCCTCATGTCGCACGAAGTCGCCTTGCTTTTTCTTTCCTGCAGCCGGGGCTTCCTGTGGGCTGTGATTTCTGGCTTTCCCAAACTTTTGGCCCAAAACTCGCGTTTCCTCCTCGTTCCTGGCGAAGCCATTAGCGCGATGGAGTACGTCTTGAATAGACGAGGGCTCGTTGATTGTCATCTCTTTTCGAAAATCCAAGTTATACCATAGGGCTTTACGCAACGCGCTAAGTGCGGATTGGTCATCGATCCCCTTCACTTGAGTAAGCATTGGCTTAAAACGTTCAATGAAAACTCCCAAAGGTTCGCCGGCCGCCTGCGATAGGGTGTAAAGATCAGCCTCTGACGTTTCTGCGCTTGATTAAGATTGTGTATTGCTTTAGGAACGCTTCGGAGAGCTGCGCGAAGCTGTTGATCGAGTTCCTTTTCATTCCCGTAAACCAGTAGAGAGCTGCCCCCTTGAGGTGCTCAACGAATAAGAGGCAGCAACCAACGTCGATTTCGTCGAGTAGGAAGTTAGCTCGCCCCATAGCGATTGAGAATGATCTGATATGCTCCGTGGGGTCGCCCTTTCCCTTGTAAATAGGGATCTTGAGCTTTCCCGAGCTGGATAAACGTGCCTTGGTTATTCGTTCGGTGAAAGGAGTAGTGCGAGCTTCTTCAAGAGCACGGTCGATCTCGGGCGCCTTGCTGGTCGCGCAATGGACTTGTGATCGCATGTCCCTGAGATCGCGAGCTGTTTGCTGCATGATGGCCTTGAGCTCGTCCATCTCTCTTTGCTGCGAAAGGATAGTTCCGCGATTGGTCGGGGCTTCGGCCTGCTCCATCCATCGCGTATTCTCTGCGATCTCGCCCTCATCCCGGCTCTGGACACGACTGGTCGGGCGACTGGCCGAGCGTTTCTGAGTTCGTGTCCTCCCAGATCATCTGCGATCGCGACTATATCGCCAGTCGCGTCTGCGACGAGGATGGCCTCATCTCTGAGAAGCGTTGGCGTGTGATCTTCGCGAGGCCGCTGGAGAGAACTTAAGGGCGATAGGGGTGACACGACGTGTAGCACCTTGGGGTAGGCCATGAGATTGACGAGCTGTCGATAAGGCCTTGATTTCGTTGGTCAGGTTGCTGTTGATAGTTTCCTGATTCTACGACTGCTTGAGCAACTGCTCGAGCATCGATTTGAGCTCGCCGAAAGGTTGAGGCGTGGCCGGGTCGGCCGAGTTCGTATAGGCGGTCGCTAGGTTTCCTGTAGGGACTGATCTGCCTTCTTTCGCCCCCAATGCGGATTGACTGTTTGCGATTGGCTGCTCATTCTCGGCTAGTTCCCTCAGGTCTGAACCACCTTCAGTTGCTGGAGATTGCGGGTTTTTTATTGACATCTTTGCGAGTTCGTCTAAGCGTTTGTTTCGTGTATGAAGCTAGTGTTGCGAGTAGCAGACCCTCTTTCTAGCGCCAAATTGTGCGAGCTGGAATTTCACACAATAGAAATTGTGAAGATTCTTATGAAATAGAGCTTCTTTAGGGTTTCAAACACAAAGACAGATTTTGAATTAGGGTTCTTATTTATCAAGATCAGAGCTTTTACCAAGATTTTTCTGACCCCTCACAAATGAGGGGGTACATACTTATTTATAGAGAAAACAAGTCGGTTTGGATGAACAATAATGGGCCGTTAATGGGCTTCTGTCTTCTGGGCTCGACTATTAGGCCGACTTTGGCGAGAACGACTTCGTTTTAGGCTTATCGATTCTTCGAGGGGGGATCCGACCCCTACAGTTAGCCCCCCCCCCCCCCCCCCCCCCCTAGTTCAACAGTTTTATACTGGGGGGCTAACTGTAGGGGTCGGATCCCCCCTCGAAGAATCGATAAGCCTAAAACGACGTCGTTCTCGCCAAAGTCGGCCCAATAGTCGAGCCCAGAAGACAGAAGCCCATTAACGGCCCATTACTGTTCATCCAAACCGACTTGTTTTCTCTATAAATAAGTATGTACCCCCTCATTTGTGAGGGGTCAAAAAAATCTTGGTAAAAGCTCTGATCTTGATAAATAAGAACCCTAATTCGAAATCTGTTTTTGTGTTTGAAACCCTAAAGAAGCTCTATTTCATAAGAATCTTCACAATTTCTATTGTGTGAAATTCCAGCTCGCACATGGTTCAAGGTAGATTGGTAATGGGAGGAAATATGTATTGGATGAATGGCTTGAGGCCTCCTATTTGGAAGATTCATATTTGCTTGGTAGAGATAGAGACCATCAGACCAACGTGTGGTGCGAAATATTGGTTGGTGGTACTATACTATATTGGCGTAATGAAAATGTAAATTTGGAGTGGGGGATTGTTCAGGGACTTAAAAACCTGCTCCCTCCGCCAAATTATCCTAAACTTGTTTGGGTGGCAAACTCGGGCAGAGGAAGAGTGACAGTTTGGTGGAAGACGGAGAAGCATAGCCGTCGAGGTCGCCGTTATACTAAGGACTGGAAAACGGATATTTGGTGTGCAGAGATCTCGTTTCAGAGACAAGGTATAGAAGATCTTAACGGTTTTATAGAATGGTCTAAATCCGTGTTTACCTTTGATGGATGTGATTGTGGTAACGATTTTTTTTGCATTCTGCTATATTGACGCATTGATGGATGGATTTTGTTTAGTCTAATTTGAGAGAATTTTAGTTCTCCATCATGTGGTTTTTCAGAACTTTTTTTTTTAAGGTGTAATTATATAAACCAATTGTTTTCGTGAAGCTTTCTGCGAAAGGAGCAACTCATTTAAATAGCAAGGAGAGTGCCAACATTTTATTACTCTTATAAAAGAGGGAACTCGACTGTAACTGTAAGGTCCACTTACTCCGTTGGAGAATTAAACTTATAAAAAACTTTAATGGTGTTTTTGAGTGATAAATTGGGATTTCATAATAGCATCTGAATGTCTTTGGGTCGACTAATTTTTTTTCATTGGTGAGGCTAGGCCTTTAGTCCAACACTAGCTTTTCAGCCACCAAAAGAGAAAAGATGTAAAAGAAGTTAAAAGAAACAAAAAAAACTATAATATGGTAATCTTGGAGAAGTAAAACAAAGTTACAATGTTGATTATCAAATTCAAAGAAGCATCAGGTTTCGCCAAATCGCTTCTTATGTCTATGGTGTTGTGAACCTCACGATCAAAGAGACCCTCTAGTCTTTACTAGGCTATATAGCCAATTTCAGCTTTAGTTCTTCTCCATTTCCACTTCTCTCTTCAAGCCTCTCATGTTGTGATGTTGAATCTTAACTTCAGTACTCTAAATTAACAATAGAATAATACGTCCTATAAAATATGTATTACCTGCTGGATCTTATTTTTTACAAATATATCTCTTTTTAAAATTCTATAGTGAATGATGTTTTCTTTTTTGGAAATTATATATAGTGAATGATGTTGTAAATATTAAACGTCTAACAAGAATTGCATGATTATTGATATAATCCTTAGTTCCCTACGCGTATATGCATGATTTAGACATTCCAACTGATCTAGATTGAATTCCAATTGTTGGAGGAAGAAAAAGGGATTGCATGTTTTTTGATGTTTTGTCTTTCGACATGGGTCCATACGAAATTGATAAATGACAATTTAGCCCTCTTAATTGGGTCAGTGTTATGAAATTTCCATAATGGAAATGTTAACTTGGAAGCTTTCCAAGAAGCTTTACTCACCGAAAGCCTTGGACTCATAGCAAACAAACACATCACTTTGCATAATTTACATACAATTTTCTTTCTAAAATCGCCATGTCAAAAGCATCCTCGATTTATAAGTATTTTGGAATATTTTCCCACATAATTGAAATACCCATATGCCGTATCAGTTTATAACATCACCTTGGTTTCATATAAACCATATCGTATTTATTAACTTTTTCTTAAAACTTAACTCAAATTTCATTACTATTTTTGTTTTGCTAGGGATACGAAGTACTACACTATTACCGTATTACGAATCAAAAACCACTGAGATATGCTAAAAAATTCATATCGGAAGTTGTGGTGAATCTAAGTAATGTATAAGGGATATTAGTCAATCCACTCATTGCCAGTTGGTTTTGAGTTGAAAACCCATAATTTCACAAGATATTAAACCGGCGGCAACTGAGGTAAACCGTCGTTGGATTTGTTTGTTTTCGAGTAGATCATGACTTCGGTGAAAGTGTCGTAAACCAAGACGGAGAGCCAGATAAACCATAGAATAAAAAGGACTATAGCAAACGTAGCACAAACCACATGTATTAGCACAAGAGCGGCTAGACCACCGAACAGATGGCTCATGTGTCCCACGAGTCTTGGGAGTAAACCTGGCTGTAGCCACACATCCATGGCTTCGCGGACTCGAAGAACCACGTAGAACAAAACGAAGACACAGAAACAGAGGAATTCTGTTTTATTTGTTTCCAAAACGGAGGAGTTTTGCTGCTTCATGAGCTGAAGTAATCCTATAATCCCGGCGTTGACCATGACGAGGACTTTGTGAACTGCGGCGGAGTACATGGTGAACTTCACCGTTTCGTCACCGGACTTTGGGAGTGTTTGGTTAACGGCGGAGATAGCTTCCATCGTTTATATATATTCTGTTTTATTCTTTGTTTTGTCTTGTTAATTTTTTTATCTATGCAACGTTTTATAAGAGGAGTTTGATAGCAGATCTTTGTCTGCATGAAATGATGACCGTCCGATATGAAAGGTGCAACGATCAAGATCCATTTTTGATTGACTTTTCCTCACATGCATTTAATATTTTATTTTATTTTGACGCGTACATTTCGTTTTATATGTTTTATTCTAGGGATAGTTAACTAGATAACAAATACTTAAAAGATAGTTGTAATTAGGAAAATGACAAAAAAAACTTTGGGATTCCTTTGAAAAACAATAGGTGATTTATCATAGATTTTTGTCATTTTTCTAATTTCCCTTGTATCCTTTACGACAACCATCAGTTCATAATTAATTTTGTAAACAAATGAAACTTACCGTTTTCCAACACATTTGTTTAGCTAGACAATCACTAATCGAGTTCATAGTAAGTTACTATGATATCTTGTTATCAACATATCATTTGTCATTCAATCATCAACAGAATTATATGTATAGTTAAATGGAAAGCAAAGATAATTGATCGTCTAAAATTTTGGTCTCATTAGATGAAATAAAAATATTGATTAGTGGCGTATTTTTTTTTTAAATAGTACAAATTCACTATAAAAAATGATTTTCTAAAAAATGGAGGGAATTGCCTCATTTTTATTTTTTTTTGAATTAACCATAAAATGTTTTATTGAATTCCATTTATCTCTCCGAAACAAACGAAAGTGAATTAAAATGTTCAAACACACACAATTTTAGAAAGATATGAAAACTTTCCACAAGTACAAAACTCATTCACCTTTTTGATTTTTTAAGTAAATTCAGCCGTTTCTACGATCCATGAGCTAGTTTTAGTTTAATCAAATGGTTAGATATTGTTAATCATTATTAGAGGTAATTTAGGGAGCAAGATGTGTATTTTGTGAACCATCTATTTTGCGTCACTAAAACCTAACTATGAAATGATATCCGTGAAGTCTAAACCAAAAAATATTCTAGATTTCTATATTAGTTGTTGTACAAATATAAATATTTTGTTATCTGTTAGAGTTATTTAGATTATGTTAGTGATGACATTATGTTAATGTTATCCCTCTATATTGTTGGGATATCAATTCAAGTCCCACATCTGAAGTTTAGACAAGATTAGTCTAATATATAAGTAAAGTCCAACCAACTTAGTATGAAGCTTTTTGGAAAAGAAACCAAAGATAAATCCGTGCGGGCTTTAATGCTTCGGCCCAAAGCGGACAATATCATACTAATGAGGAGAGTTGGACATGGGCTTTAAAAGCCTTTCAACATGGTATCAGAGCGGTAACAATCCTGGAGATCTGAAGAAGTGTTGGGCAATAAATGATATGGGAACAAACTCCTCATAAGATGACCTTGTGAATAAGAAGGTACAAGACGGTGCCAAGATTTCGCTGGACCCTAGCAAAACGGGATGGGTACATGATGGTGCTTAAGGTTTAGCTAGAGGGGAGGACACGAGTCATGTGGTCCTTGGTTTGAAGGGGAGATTGTTGGGATATCAATTCAAGTCCCAAGTTTAGACAAACTAGTCTAATATATAAGTAAAGTCCAACCAACTTAGTATGAGGCCTTTTGGGAAGGAAACCAAAGATAAATCCGTGCGGCTTTAATGCTTCGGCCTAAAGCGGACAATATCATACTAATGAGGAGAGTTGGACATGGGCTTTAAAAGCCTTTCAACATATATATGTATTTTTATATCTTATATAAGAGGGAACTCAATAAGATTTGACAATTATAGTTGGAGAGATAATGAGAGTGTTGATACAAGGAGATGGTCGGGTAAACGGTGACCGACCATATACATGGTTTGTACTTTGTACTAGTGGAAAGTTTTCAGATCTTTAAAAAATGTTAATGAGATTATTATTATAGTTAAATATTTGACTATCCCTCACTCGATTTGATAGGAAATGAGGAATGAATTATATGGGAGCAATTTAGTCTTTTGTTAATTGAAAAAGACTCAATCCTCTACAATGGCTACAAATCTAAGTAATTGGATTAATAGGTGATCTTTCTCATAACTATCGGTTTTAAATTTGAAAATCTGTTAGCGAAAAAGAACAATTTATTGGTTTTCATTCATTATTATTTATCTCTATTGTTACATATAAATATATATTTATTTATTTAATAGTTATAAAGAATAAAAAAAATAGTAATAACTAAACAATATTATTAATGTTTTGTATTGGTATCTTATTTTGCTATTTTTTTAGGACGCTTACATGATAGGGAGCTTTGACATGTTTTTGTAACAATACAGACACTATCAAGTTGAGAGATAAATGAAGAGATACATGAAATTATTCTCCCTTTTTTTTTGGTTTATCATCGTTAACAATTTTTTCCTACTAAGAGATTCTTTTTTTATTGTTAAAGTGTTACGAGATTCACCGTTTTGAAAAAGTATGTGATAACAACTAGCAACAACTCACACACGCTGGAAATTACTAATACGTAAAAATATATCTTTCCCTTCAGTAGTTTAAAAATCCAATATGTTTTCATCAAGAAAATAATTGATAATATAACAAATTACAGATAAAGTGAAAATGCTGAAACAAAATTATGTTATTCAGGCCAAGCCGAAACACAAGACGATAACCAAATGCAAATTTTTTTCATATCCAAAGTATAACTATAATAATAATAAAATTATTAAAACCAAAAACTTTTAGTCTTCGTCGTCAGAATTATTAAATGTGGTCCTCTTAGATTTTGGAGCATCAGCTGCTATTTCTTTGAAATGAGGTCCGTACAAATTTGATTCCTACAATTTTTGTATCAAACAAAACCACACATCAATCACACTCTAAAGAAACACAAAAAACACTTGTGTAAACAATAAAAAAATGTGATCAAAGAACACAAACCTTTTTCTTTACATGAGTGCCAAACTTGATAAGATCAGCCGGCACGACTTGTCCAGCTTCATTGAGAACATTTACAAGTTCTCCGGCAAGACCCTGAAACCAATGCATAAAGATCGGTAAAATGAAGCTACTCGAAGCATCTATACAGATTATTTTTCGATTTTAAACTAATTTTTACCTTGTTCTGCTGCGTGAAGAACGTATGGGCAACGCCCTTTTTACCCGCTCTTCCCGTCCTTCCGATTCTGTGTACGTAATCCTCAGTTGTTAGAGGGAAACTGTAGTTTATCACAACTTCCACGTCGGGGATATCGAGCCCTCTTGCTGCTACATCAGTAGCCACCTGCAGTTTATATAAACGGTGTAAATGCTCTGTTTCAGAACTAGACAAGGATTTGCGGAATACTTAAGAATAAGTACCAGCAATGGGCAAGATCCTTCTTTGAATAATGATAAAGACCTCGTACGTTCGTTCTGTGCTTTGTTTCCATGGATAGATACAGCTTTCCATCCTCTAAATAGTTATGTAAACGTTAAAAATCAAGATTTTTGCTTCTTTTTTGTTTTGTTGAGTTAATTCGGGTATTACAAACCTTTGCTGAAGAAAACGCTCGAGGCGTTCAGCTTCCACCTTGTACAAGGCAAATACCAAAACCCTGTTCCTGTAAACACCAAAACACTTGGTAATTAGCATATGCAGAATAAAGGAAAGATCTAGTAACGAGTTGGATAATCGAGTGGGAGATTTACTTTTGAGATTTATGATATTTTTCTAGTAAAGCAATGAGACGCTGATCACGAGCACGATCATCCAATACCTAAAACCAAAACCAAAGAGCTCGTGAAGTTGTGACTAAAGTACGAAAAACAGTAATCTACAAAGAACATACCTCGATGATTTGCATAACGTCATGGTTAGCAGCTAAGTCTTCGGAACCTATGACTACCTTGACTGGGTTTGGGTCCATGAATTCATCAGCCAATTTGTGAACATCCAAAGGCCAAGTTGCACTGAACATAACCATTTGACGAACTATAATACATATACAAAAGAAAAGACTTTTAATTAAAACTTGGCATGGGAATCGAACAAGATCCATGAATCGTTACAAATGTGATACTACCACTTGCCTTTATTCGTCTTGCTCAGTATAAACCGGACTGGTTCCTCGAAACCCATGTCAAGCATTCGATCTGCTTCATCCAATACCTAACATGTAGAAATTTCTATTACCATCTAATAACTCGAAAATCCAACTAAGTAAAAACGATACAACTTATATGATCCTAAGCGATTAAGTAAAATTACTAAAAGATGTTCTATTGCTTACCACAAAGGAAACATCCGTGAGACGAAGCTCGTTAGACTCAATCAGGTCTCTCAAACGACCCGGTGTACCAATGACAATATCCTAAAAGACAAGATACACATACAAAAATCGTCATTTGATCGATCCGAAAACACAAGACAGTGTCCTCCTCATAAAAAAAACTCTTACCACTCCGGATCGAAGTGCGTTAATTTGAGGCCTTTTCGAGGTTCCACCATACACACAAATCGATTTCAAAACACACGGCTCACCAGCTTCACTCAAAACATCAGAAATCTGCCAAAATCACACAAAAAAACTAAGACAATTCTTCCACAAAGTTTCAATTTTCCCACATTGAAACTAGAAATGATCAAAAACAAATTACATACCTGAACAGCTAACTCTCTAGTCGGAGAAAGAACAAGACAAGTCGGATTAACACTCTTTGATCCTTTAGTACCAATCTTCTTATCCTTCTTCAACACATGCATAATCGCAGGTATCCCAAACGCCAATGTCTTACCTAAATCAAATACCCAAATCAAATAAAGTTTCGATTTTTTCAATACCCAAATCATAAAGTTTCGATTTTTGATTACTAACCTGACCCAGTTCTTGCAATTCCGATAAGATCACGACCATCTAACAAAAACGGCCAAGTATGTGACTGAATCGGTGATGGTTTCTGAAAAGTCTTACAACAATCCAACACATTCTCAGGTAATTTCGATTCAGCGAATGATTTCAAAGCTGCGTACTTTGATTCTTCAACATCTTTTCCAGTCACAACAACTTTTTGTTGTTCACTTTCTCCTCCTTTACTCAAACCTAATTCCTCAGATTTCGGTTTCTTCTCCGACACATCTTCTTCAACGGTTTCTTCATTCTTCTTCTTCTTCTTCTCTTCTCTCTTACGTTTCTTCTTCTTCTCTTTGTTACTTAACTCTTCGCCATTAGTAACCTCCTCTTGAGGTAATTCGATTTCGTGTTTGTTCTTCTTGCTCTTCTTCTTCTTCTTGGATTTGTTGATAGAATCAGTCATCGGACTCTCGACGGAGATGGGAAGCTCTTGCTTTTCTCCGGCCATTTTTTATTGGTTTTGTTTAAGGGAATGGTGTTGAAACGGCCGAGCGAGAGAGTCGTTTGTAAAGTTTAGGTTTTTAGGGTTTTAAAGCATCGGAGAGTAACTTTCTGATAATTGCAATTTCGCCTTATTATTGTTCATTATTTCATAAAAGGGATATTAACTCCTGATTTATTAACTAAACCCAAAAAACAAGTTTGTTGACAGAAAGAGTTGGAAGATTATTTAAAAATTTTATGAGTGTATGTTTATAAGATTTGCATTTCTGATTTACAGCTTTTTCTACAGTTAATTATGAGATTTTGCAATTCAGAAAACAAACACAAATAAAGTCTACACACACTAGTTTTGAGTTTGACTAGTAATCTATTTTACAAATATCTTATTTTACAGTTAGATATTGGGTGTCTAGTATCCAACCACATAAGTTTTATTTTATATCCTCTTATTCTCTAACAAAATATTTCTGTTATTTGAATTGGACAGTGACCTAAATAACAAAATTATCATCACTCCACATGTTTGTTAAATAACCCCACTAGCTTCATCAATTAAATTACCTTATAATCATATAATTAGATTTTCCAAATCCAAGAAAAGGTAAACAAAACAGACTGAAGGCATCTTAAGCAAGAATCTGATTAAGCAAATCAAAAAAGCAAATCTTAAAGAAGAAAAAAAGCATTTATCAAATCCCATTCTCTTCTTCTAAAGATTATAAAGCAAAGCAAAGCAACCTTCTTCCTTTTAAGCCATTGAAGAAGATAAAAAAATCAAATCCACTTTCTTTCTTTCTTCTTCTTCTCTGCTTGGAGAATATTTAGAAACTCTTTAAAGTCAATATCAAAGGGGGGTTTCAGATTCAATCAAAACTATGGTTGGTATTTTCTCAAGATTCTCTGTTGGTAGAAGCAGCCATCGAAGAACACAAAGTGCAATCGTAAGCTTTCTTCTTCTTACAGCTTCTGGGTTCTTGAAGTTGAATCTATAGAACATATTTAGATCTTTGTTTAGTTCAGAACTGTGGAAAAAAATCTCACCTTTAGCTCCGATTTAAAATCCCCAAAATTGGATTTTCCATTACAAAACTATATAGATTCTTGAAATTGATTTAGATTTTCAATTCCGACCAAAAGGATGAGTTCTGTTTGGTCTTTTTCCAATTTTATGAATTGGGTTTTTGTTAGATTAATCCAAGTTATTGGAAAAATTGTTTCTTTTGCTTTTTTTGTGTTAAGGATGATAAGGAAGTATTAGCTCCAAATTCTGATGTAACTGCAACAACTACCAACACTGGAACAACAATTGCTACTCATGGGATTGAAGTAGCTACAGAATTCAAACCGGTCGAACATCCGGTTGAGCCGTTGGACAACGATCTACCGATTCAATGTCCATTACCTGAACCATCCATGATAAACGTAACAACATCCATGAAAAAAATGGTTTCTTGATGACTATGCTAAATTTGTAAATAATTTTTAGTGATTGTTTTCACTTTTCGGGTTTCGTAGGATGGGAGAATTTGGAAGGAGAGAGTATCGGCGACGATGAGAAGAAAAGGCGATTTGCAGAGTATGAAAGATGAGTCAGCTGGTGAATCTGATGGATATGTAAAACCGCCTCGCCCGAGCCTGCCTAATCGTTCAATCTTGCCATCACTTAGTGCCCCTGAAAACGACTTGGTAAATCTACTAGAAGAATGCAATGCAATGCAGCCGGTAACATCTAAGAACGGATAAACAACGTTCCTTAATAGTTTATAAGATTATCATCACACCGATGCAAAGCTTGTTACACCCGTCCTGAATCTCTAGTGTTTTTCGTTGTTTTACGCTTTTACTTATGTGTATGCAAGAACCAAACCAATTCATAGTGTAATGTTATATATATTATACAGTTTATGTTCAATTCATATATCTCAACTATTTTCGAGTTGTAGTTTTTGGTTTTGATTCAAAGAACTTTAAAACACTTTGACTGATCTTGATTTGCTCTTTATGCTTTAACTTTTGTAGGGCACTATTATACATTGAGTTCTACTCAAGTAAAATTTCACTATCAAGCCTGATGTGGTAAAGAGAGAAAAGTACTTTTCCAACTCAAACAAACTTTGTTTATACCACTTTGGTTTTTACTTCAACATGAAGAAAAATACATAAAGACTCTTTATTACATGCAACAACTGATATTGTCTAATTCAAACTGAAGATTCAGGAAATGTGTAAACATTTGACATTGTGGGATTGGTTAGGTGTTTTTGTGGCCCGCGGTGGCTCCCGTGGTTAATCCTTGCTCTTCGAGGAAATCCAACGGCTTGATTTTCTCCTGTGGATGCACGGTCCATCGAATAATCGACTTGAGTTCTTGTAGAATCTGTAGAAACAAGAAGGAAGTGAAAGATCAAGAGAACAAAGAGAAGAGTTGTTGTAGAAGATGAGAGCTTAGAGAGACCCATTACTCTTCTTTGATTTTTGTTTTTGAGAGAGAGTTGAAATGATGACAATAAATAGAATGCAAAAAGATAAGAAGGAAAAAATAAAAACCTTTGCTTTGAATTGAAGTTACTCTCATGAATCACATGATAGTGTTGGTAGAGTTCACCAAACTTCTTCTTTTTACTCTCATTTAATATTAAAAATATCAACAAATTATTCTTGTCCAAAAAGATCACAACAATTCACTGATTATCTCTCTTTCAATCCTAAAAAGTATATATATTATTATATAGAGAAATATATATATATATATATATATATATATATATATATATATATATATTTTAACAAACTACTCGAATGCTCATACGCAACTTTTCACTATCAATCAATTGTGATTTTTCATCTAACATATGAATTTTGGTTTAAATCGTCCACAATTTTCTTTTACAACCAAAACAAATCTCCAAAATTTCTAAAACTCATGTATTCTTGATATTTAAAACGTACTGTTTTTTATTTTATTTAGCAAGAAAAGAAAGTGAGAAAGTACATACTAGCAAAAGGATTCGTATTTTGACACCAAAGACAGATCAACGGAGATGCCTTGCGATTCAAGTCTCTTATGTGATTAAGGTTTGTACTTTATTAGCCAAAGAAACCGAAAATTACAAACCGAAACTGACCAAAATTGGCTAATAAGTGAGAATATTAGACCGGACTAATTTCTATTTTTTAATATAAAGCTTAATAGTTTTTTTCCTCTGACCTAATTTTCACCATGAGTCTCCAAGGAAAACCACCGTCGTTTTCTTGGCTTCCAGATGAAATCACACTCAATTACTTAGCCCGGATCCCGAGGTTGTATCACTCAACATTGTCAATCGTTTCCAAAAGCTTCTACTCGCTTCTCTCTTCCAACGACCTCTATCTTGTTGAGTTTGACTCAGATTAAACAAGTTGGGCCTCATCGTTATGGACCTAATTCGCATCAGAAGGAGAAGAAAGGAGATTGGGTCAAGCCCATAAGCTGAGCATTATTAAGTCAGCTAAGAGGAAGTATAAAACGCAGAGTTTGATTCATCTTCAACATTGGATCAGATCAAAAAGTTTTTTACAGAGAAGTAGAAACAGAGTTTAGAGAGGGAGAGAAAATAGAAGCTGAGTTCTCCATTGTTTTTGCTCATCTTCTTCATAGAGCTTCTCTTTAAGCTTTCTCTGTAATCTTGTTGCGTTCTTCCTCTTTATCTCCTTGTAACCCTAAACACCATTGTACTCTTTCTCTCGTTAGTGAAGTTTCGAGAGGACCGGCTCTCGACGAGATGTACCAGCGCGGCTGGGAACTCGTATAAGTCTCTGTGTCAATTTCAATTCTGCAAACAAAGCAAATCGGAATTAGATCGGAGATTGATCGGAATTGAATCGGAATTCTAACCGGAATCTGAGAAATACAAACCTTATTTCTCAACAATTGGTATCAGAGCTCCCAGGTTTTGTGCCAAGGGAGAAGGATCGAGGAGTCACTGCGGATTAGAGAAGATTATCAGGCTTGATAATCAGAGAATAAGGATCTGTAGAAGGAAGAAGAAGTATTAAAGATCTGTGAACAAGATCAAGTATCAGAATCAAAAGAATTGAAATCTTTCAAGCTTACCTCAAGATTGAATAATCTGTTAAGTCTTCTTTGTCTCTGATCTTTGACTTAGAGTTTTTGTGTGTTTCCAAGTTCTTGGTATTGCCTAAGTGTTTGTTTTCTGTACCTGCAGGATAGAAACAACCATAGAATCAATACAAGATGGATCCTACTCTAGGCAGATTTGAGATTGAAAAATTTGATGGAAAAGGAGATTTCGGATTATGGAAATAAAAGTTTCTTGGTCAGTTGGAGATTCAGGGTCTTGCATCTGTGTTGCAAGAAGATGTTGATAATGTTGTTGAAGAGCCTCAGGCTCCTGCTACACCAACACAGACTCCAGCTGCAACAACTCAGCCTCCAAGCACTCCATCATCTGGGCTAACTGGTTTACCAACTCCCTCAGAGATAAGAGAGGCAATGAGAAGAACAGAGGTCAGTACAAGCAGGAAAGATCCAACTAAAGCAGCAAAGGATTTAAGAGTAAGAAATCTTTTGGGAACTTGCCTTAGTGATTTGATTCTGAGGAAAGTGATGAAGTATAATACGGCTATGGAGATGTGGAAAGCACTTGAGAGAGACTATCAAACAAAGTCTCTTCCTAACAGAATCTACCTCAAGCAGCAATTTGCAAGCTACAAAATGGAAGAAAACAAGTCAATAGAAGAGAATCTGGATTTGCAGATTTAGAAAGCTTAAGAATTACCATTTCTGATGAAGACCAAGCCATTTAAGTCTTATCTGGATTGCCATCGGCTTATGAGACACTGGTCCATACTCTAAAGTACGGCATGGGTAAAGAAACATTGACCCTAAGTAAAGTTACCACTTCTGTGTATGCTAAAGAGGCTGAGCTAAGGCAGAAAGGTTTACTAGGAAGAGGTAAAGGAAATTCAGAGGGTTTGGTTGTGGAAAACAGAGGCAGGTCATTCAACAGGTCAGATAAGAATGGCAATTCTAAGTATAAGGGTAGATCTCAGAGCCGTGGAAGATCTAAGTCTAAATCAAAGTTTAATAACAAGGCAAACAAAGGCATTTGTTTTCAGTGTAGTAAGGAAGGTCACTGGAAAAGAGAGTGTACAGATAACAACTCTAAAAGATCTAATGAGACTGTTAATCTAGCTGAGAAGACTAAGAAAACTATTATTCTATCAGCTAATACAGTAGTTGCTCCACTAGAGTGGGAGATAACAATTACTTTATCTGCAAGCACTGTTGAAACTTTAGATGCATGGATTCTGAACTCAGGAGCTACTTTTCACATCACACCAGATAAAGATGTGTTATTTGAATTCAAACAGATCAAAGGTGGTAAAGTTCTAATGGCTAATAACACTATCAGTGAAGTTGTGGGCATAGGGAATGTTAAGATACTAACAGAACATGGCACTACTGTTATTCTCAAGGATGTGAGATATATGCTTGATGGTGGAAGAAACTTAATCTCTTATGGCTTACTAGATAAGCTAGGTTGCAGGTATGAAGGTGAAAATAGAGTTGTTACTTTCTACAAGCAGAAGGATACAGTTTTCTCTGGTAAACTCATTGATGGTTTATATCATCTACAAGGCACTATCTTAAAAGGTGAGACTAGTTCTACAGGAACCAGTAAGGATCACACTAGTCTTTAGCATTCAAGACTTGGTCATATCAGTCAAAAGGGTTTGAATCAGTTGGTTAAGGATGGCTATCTACATAAGAAGGATATAACTGATGTGGGTTTCTGTGAGAGCTATGTATACGGAAAATCACACAAGCTAAAGTTCAATGCTGCTAAGCACAAGACTCAAGGCATACTTGATTATGTGCATTCTGACTTATGGGGATCACCATCAACCCATAGCAGCAAGAGTGATTGTAAGTACTTTGTTACTTTCATAGATGATTACTCTAGAAAAGTCTGGATCTATTTCCTAAAGACTAAGGATACTGTGTTTGAGGCTTTTAAGGAATGGAAGGTTTCAGTTGAGACTCAAACAGGTAAGAAACTAAAGTGTCTAAGGACTAATAATGGATTAGAATTCTGCAACAACAGGTTTGATAATCACTGTAAGGAGTTTGGTATTAAGCGACACAAAACGTGCACTTATACTCCTCAACAGAATGGGGTTTCAGAAAGGATGAATATGACTATAATGGATAAGGTGAAATGTATGTTATCAGAAACTGGTTTGGATCAAATTTTCTTAGCAGAAGCTGCATCAACTACCGTCTACATCATAAACAGGTCACCTTGTACAATTATTGGGTTTAAACTTCCAGAGGAAAAGTGGTCAGGTCAGAAACAGGATTCGGGTCACTTAAGAAGATTTAGTTATTCTGCCTATGTTCATCAGGTGCAAGAGAAGACAAGTCCTAGAGCAGTTAAAGGAGTTTTTGTTGGTTATCCAGTGGGTACTAAAGGGTAAAGAGTTTGGTTAACTGATGAAGGTATTTGCACAACAAGCAGAAATGTTATGTTTCATGAACACGAAGTGTTTAAGGATACTACATGAAAGTCTAAGGAGAAACCTAAGGATAATGAGACTAAAAGGGTCTCATTCAGCAATAATCTGATAAAAAGACCAACACCTAGTGTGTCATCAGAAGATGAGTCATCTGATCAAGGTGGAGTCTCTTCTAATCAACCTAGAGAGACTAAAGAGACAAGTTCTACTACTTCTGGAAAACATTCAACAGAAGCTAGTAAAATTACCAGAAGTTTAAGCTCAGACTCAAAATCAGATAAGGAAATATCTGATGAAGAAGAAATTGAAGAAAACCCTATTGAAGAAGAACCTAATTTAGAAGATTATATTCTGGCAAGAGACAGAGTTGTCAGAAAGAATAGAAAACCTCCTGCTAAGTATGAGGATTCTAATTTGGTTGCATATGCATTATCTGCAGCTGAAGACATCACAGTTGAAGAACCTAAGACATATGCAGAAGCTATGAGAAGCAAGAAAAAGAGGTTCTGGAATGGTGCATGTGATGAGGAAATGGATTCTCTAATCAGAAATAAAACCTATGTTTTGGTTGAGAGACCTAAGGATCAGAAAGTAGTTGATTGCAAATGGGGTTTCAAACTTAAATTTGGTATACCTAGAGTAGAAGATCAAAGATACAAAGCTAGGCTATTGGCTAAAGGGTTTTCTCAAACTGAAGGTGTTGACTACAATGAGATCTTCTCTCCAGTGGTAAAACATGTCTCTATAAGGCTAATGTTTTCACTAGTGGTTAACTATGACTACGAACTATGACTACGAGCTAGAGCAGATGGATGTTAAAACTGCTTTTCTTCATGGGAATTTAGAAGAAAGAATCTTCATGAATCAACCAGAAGGCTACATCAAGAAGGGTAATGAGGATAAGGTCTGTTTACTAAAGAAATCCCTATATGGTTTAAAACAGTCACCTAGGATGTGGAATCAAAGGTTTGATGGGTTTATGAAGACACAGAAGTGAATCAGATCCGTGTGTTTACATGAGGGATGTTAATACAGATCAAGCTATCTATTTGCTACTTTATGTGGATGATATGTTAATTGCATCTGGCAATATAACAGTGATCAAGGGTCTTAAAGATAATCTAAACAGGGAGTTTGAAATGAAGGATATGGGTAAGGCATCTAGGATTCTAGGTATGGATATAATCAGAGACAGAGAGAAAGGAACTCTCATACTGTCATAGGAAAAGTATCTGGAAAAGGTTCTAAAGTCTTTTGGAATGATTTATGCTAATCCGGTTCTAACTCCTACTACATCTCAGATGAAGCTGAGACGTCTACATAAAGATGAAATAGAAGAAGAAGCAAAGCATATGGAAAACATTCCTTATGCTAGTGCAGTTGGTAGCTTAATGTATGCTATGATCGGTTCGAGGCCTGATCTAGCATATGCAGTTGGTTTAATAAGCATATTTATGTTATGTCCAAGCATGGAACATTGGAATGCAGTAAAATGGGTTTTGAGATATGTTAAGGGTACACTTTAGAGGTGTTTAACATTCAAGAAAAATTCAGAGATCAAAGTTGAAGGTTTTTCAGATTCAGATTATGCAGCAGATTTGGATAAACGAAGATCTATAACAGGATATGCATTTCAAGTCGGTGGTAATACAGTTTCATGGAAATCAGGATTACAAGAAGTTGTAGCTCTTTTAACTACTGAGGTAGAGTATATGGCTCTATCTACAACAGCTAAGGAAGCAATATGGTTGAAAGGAATATGCACAAAAATGGGTTTTGGTCAAGACAAGGTGGTAATGAATTGTGATTCTCAGAGTGCAATTGCATTAGCTAAAAACCCAGTTCATCATGACAGGACTAAGCATGTGGATACTAAATTTCATCACATCAGAGATTTGGTTGATAAAAAGATCATTGTGCTAAACAAGATTCATACTACAGTCAATCATGCGGATTTCCTAACTAAGTCGTTACCTGGTCAGAAGTATCAGCTCTGTTGTGAGCTGCTCAATCTCCACTGAGTCTGACATCGGCTCCGGTAACTCCAGGTAATTTTTTGACCTCAACAAATAAGATTTAAAGCTAATGTTAGTTTGGTGAGTATACTTCAGATAAACAGAAATGAAAACAAGAAATTTGCTAAGTGAAAGGAGATGGAGTTACTGTTGGAATTTCATCTGGTTTTAACCAGTTTTAATCTCTATTAAAACAACCTAGTGACAATTCTTTAGCCTAGGATCTAGGGTTTGTAAACAAGGAATCTACAAGAACGGATCTCGAATATACCTGGAGATTTGCAGCGGAAGATTGTCAGGTTATCGAGATCTGTAGCGCGTCAAGTGTTGCGCCTCTACTGATAGTCCACACGCACACAAACTGGAATCCGCGGGCATGCTAGTACCGGTAGATCGGATCTCTCATGGAACTTGTGTTTTGCAGAGGTGGCTATCAACTAAGTCTAAAAAAAATCTCACAACAGGTCGTGCCTCATATATAATATATATAGGCTCTGGAGAAAACCTAATTAATCCCTGAACTGATTCAGAATTAATTAAGTCGTTAAACCAAAATCACTATTCCGGTTTTTAGGCCGTGTCGATCGACACACTAATTTAGTGCCGATTGACACCTCCTCTAAAACACAATTCTTATGTGTATCAAATACACATTATTTGATCATTACATTAATGATCATTCCCACATAAAGTAAATCCAGTTTGCTTAGGTGTGTAACCCTGTAGGATCATATAATACTAGCAATGAGTTCATAACTCATAGATCATCAGCGGCTTCTAGCAAAACGTAATGACCACCTAGTATCATATGAATGTCTAATCTCGACAGTAAAACTATCACTAGAGTAAATATAAGTGTGATTTCAGGACATTCCCAACAATCTCCCACTTGTACTGGAATCAACTATTCTCATGATCCCTTTGTCTCTATATCTCTGATATGGCATAAGGCAAGAACCGTGTCATCCTTATTATAGCCATTATCATGTTCATCGAACTCCGATTTATACTGATCAAAAACAAACGACTGACAATCACCTCGTTTGAGCGCGGCCACGCATTTCTCAGTATCAAATCTTCGATGGGCCCTGAGATATTTATCTCCTGTTATATAGGAGGGACAAATTCCATCTTATTCCATCCCTGTTACTTCACACACTTCATGATACACCCAATCAATGCCTTTATAGTCACCTGTTACGGCTGACGTTTGACAAAGTCAAAGCGGACCAATTCATATGCAAGAAATCATGATGAACTCAGGTCTAAGGACTATACTCTATAGTCGTAATGAGAACCTCTTATGACACTTATATAACTATCCTGTAGAGTTCTCATTAGCGGGTCATGTCCGATCATATGTTCTCTAACATATATCCATGTGATTGACTTTAATACTCTTATTAATGACTCCATGAAACTTAGTCACCAGTCACCTCACATACCAGTCTCACGCGGGTGTCAGTGTCCCACTTTAACAACCTTGACCAGGGATAAATATAATCTATGTCATTTATCACTTATAGGGTTTCATGATCAAGTCCTCAACTTGATGACCTATAAAATGCCACAAATTACTTTGGGACTATTATTTAATTATCCAATAATCAAATAATACATGAAACAATTTCATTATGACATAACCAAAGTATGTCTACATGAATATCATAACACAACTAAATCCATTACAACTCCCACTAGAATCAAGATCACATCTTAATATATCTAATACCTACAGTAGGAAGGTGAACTCATGCTTAGGTCGTGGGAGAGGCTGCGGCGCTCTGCTTGGAACCCTTTCCAACAAACCGCAGGCTGCGGTGCTCTGCTTGGAACCCTTTCCAACAAACCGCCCTGCCATATAGACACAAGACATAACCAGATTCCGACCGGAAATCGTCTTTGTCCGTCTAACCACTCTCAACAAAAAAACCATTACTTCCTCAGTTCACCAAGCTCCTATCCTTAGTATTCTTCAAATACTTGAGAATATTCTTGGTAACTGTCCAGTGACTTTCACATGGATCATATTGGTATCCACTCGTCATGCTTAAAACACAAGCAATATCTGGACGAGTACAGGTCATGACATTCATGATAGATTCCACTGCATACGCCTGGGAATCCTACTCAAACGTTCTTGCTCAGCCAGTGTCTAGAGACATTGCGTCTTGCTAAGATTAATGCCATGAGACATTGGTATGAAGCCCTTCTTGGAATCATACATATTGAACCTGTCCAAGACCTTATCACCATAAGCATCTTGACACGATCCAATTAGCCTACCCAATCTATCTCTATAGATTCTTATTCCCAGAATGCACGCGGCTTCTCCCATGTCTTATATTGGAAAAATAACTTCCAAGCCAAGTCTTTAAAGACTGAAGCAACGGAACGTTATTTCCAAGAAGGAGTATGTCATCTACATACATAATGAGAAATGCAACTACACTCCCACTAGTCTTCTTGTAAACACACGGTTCCTCTTCGTTTCCGATGAAGTCAAACCTTTTGACAGTCTTATCAAAACAAAGATAACAACTCCGTTATGCTTGCTTTAATCCATAAATGGATCGGTGAAACTTGCATACTTTCCCAGCATTATTAGGATCTGTGAAACCTCAGGTTGTGTCACGTACACATCCTCTTCCAGAATTCCATCAAGGAAAACTGTTTTTCACATCCATCTGCCAAATCTCATCACCATGATAAATGGCTGTTGCTAGGATAATCCGAATGAATTTAAGCATAGTGACTGGGGAATAGGTCTCTTCATAGTCATACCATGAATTTGCTTGAGACTTTTAGCCACCAACTTAGCTTTGTATATCTGGATATACCCATCTCGGATCTAGCGGCTCCAAGCCACTTTTCGGAGTCCGGGCCCAACATTGCTTCTTCTAAATTCGCAGGCTCGTCACTGTCAATAATCAACAAGTCATGACAATCGGTCGCGAGAAATCCCCATTTCTCAGAATCGTGACGTATCCTTTCGGATCTGCGAACTTCATGCACCACAGGTGTAGGTTCTACAACTCTTTGTAGATCCAGCTACTGCTCTTCCTTAACAGGTTGAGTAGTCTCCTGTGATTCTCGAACATCTTCGAGTTGCACTTCACTCCCACTGTTCTTCTTGGAAAGACAATCTCTCTCAAGAAAACATAGTTCTTAGCAACAAACACTTTGTTCTTTGAACGGTTGTAGAAGTAGTAAGCCTTGGTTTCCTTAGGATAACCAACGAAGTAGCACTTATCGGATTTGGGTGCGAGCTTGTTAAACATTGTACATAAGCCTCACAATACCAAATTTTCAGAAAAGACAAATTGGAACATTTCCAGTCCACATCTCATGTGGTGTCTTTTCAATTGATTTTGATGGAACCCTATTTAGTGTAAACTCAGACATTTCTAGAGCGTATCCCTAAAAGAGATAATGGAAGATCTTTGTGACTCATCATTGATCGAACCATAT
This sequence comes from Draba incana, assembly GCA_963576765.1. Taxonomy (NCBI): domain Eukaryota; kingdom Viridiplantae; phylum Streptophyta; class Magnoliopsida; order Brassicales; family Brassicaceae; genus Draba; species Draba incana. Next base: position 1,815,212 of record OY755208.1, read on the forward strand.
CCAATAAGGTCCGGTGAGCTGTGAAACAATTCCACACTCTCTCAGATGATCACTTAACTCTTGACTTAAGTATTCTCCTCCGCGATCTGATCGAAGAAGTATTCCCCTCTGCGATCTGATCGAAGGGCTCTAATACTTTTGCCAACTTGATAATGTACTTCATTCTGGAATTCCTTGAACTTTTCAAAGGATTCCAACTTGTGACTCATTAGATAAACATAGCCATGCCTACTGAAGTCATCAATGAAGTACTGAAAATTTCCTCTAGCACTGGTGCCCATCAGGCCGCACACATCTGTATGTATAAGGCCCAATAATTCGTTGGCCCTTTCATTTAGTTTGAAAAATGGGCCTTAGTCATTTTGCCCAACAGCAGGATTCACATTTCTCACATGATTCACAATCAAGTGAGTCCAAAAGCCCATCACTATGGAGCTTTAGAATCCAATGTGGCCCAAAATGACAATGCTAGAGAACCATTTTGTGTTTATGTTATAGACAGGCATATTTTGGTTTAAGACATAAAACTCATTCTCTAATGGGGTGCTACCATAGAACATATCATTAAGATTAAAAGAGCAACATTTGTCTTTTATCAAAATAAAAATCATTCAAAATCATACAAGAAAATGAAATGACATTTCTGCTCATAGCAGGTACATAATAGCAATTATTTAGTTTCTAAAACCAAGCCTGAAAGCGACTACAAATGGAAACTTCCTACAGCTAATGCAGCAACTCTTGCTTCATTCCTGTCGAGTATCTCCACTTGTCCCTTCTTCAACGTTATACTGTTGCTCAGGCCCTGAAGAAGAAGTCTCATACATCTTCATCATTTCCATAGTATCTTCCATGTATTTCTTGCATTTTCTCCTCCAATGCCTTGGCTCCCCACAGTAGCTGCAAGTATCATCATCAGATGGGCCAGACTTGGGTTGAGTGAGAAAATCGGGCTTTTCCTGATTCACAATCTGGACGGCCTTTCTCTCACCCTTGTCTTTACCAGGTTTCTCAAACCTTTTGCCCTTCTTGATATTGAGCTCAGCTGTCTTGAGCATGTCATGCAGCTCCGTCAACGTCTTCGTCAAGCCATTCTTGATGTAGTTCTTGATGAACTTATCATAGCTCGACGGCAGTGACTGCAGAATGATGTCAGTAGCCAACTCTTGGCTAATGGGACAATCCAGTCTCCTCTGGTTATCAATATAACCCATCATCTTTATGACATGAGGACTCACTGTAGCATCTTTTGGTAGCTCGCACTCAACTAGAGATTTAACCGTCTGGTATCTCTCAGTTCGAGTCTGCTCCTGAAATATCGCTTTCAGGCTAGTGATTATCTCGATGGGCGACGCCACGTTCTTACATTGCTTCTGCAAGTCAGAGTTCATGGTAGCCAACATCAGACAACGCACATCGACCACATCATAGTAATGCTTATTCCAAGCATCATATACTGCATGTGAAGCATTGGACCTTAGTTTCTCGGGGAGAACTTTCTCAAGGATGTAGTCCTTTCTCTCCTGCTTGAGAACGATTCTCAAGTTCTGATACCAATCAAGGAAGTTGGATCCATTTAACTTGTCCTTCTCAAGGACGGATCTCAACGAGAAAGAGTTCTGATTAGACATAACTGTAATAAGAAAAGGAAAAATTCAGTTATGATATTCACAAAATGAGAAATCTTAACAATTAAGAAAACTCGCATTATATTCAAAACAATGTTTCCTCAAATGAATATAATGATCCAAGATCCATATTTCACCAAAACCTGAGCGAGCCACTGGCTGTCACTCAAATCTTAGCTATATAGGTAAGCAACACTTTGCTAATCATATCCAATATGACTCTTGGTATTGGATAAGACATCTTATGTTTTATCCATCTGATGTCTATGGGCCCAGAACTTCTGATAGCCTACTCAAGTAAACCAATCTCTTCAGTCATGTAATAGTTGATGCCATGCACTGCAAGCCCATCAACACAATTACCTACTGCCTTACTCATGTAACTGCAGATACCTTGCACTGCAAGCCTATCACGCAATGAAACGAGTCTTGACAGCTGACAAGATCGGGAAGACATCCAGAACACTTGATATTTAGTTGAGGAACTGAACATTTAATCCTAACACATATCAAATATGCATTCAGGAAGGTTTAGAATCTCATTAAATCTGGTTTGGTTATTTGATTGTAGGTTCACTAACCCACAATTTTTGTAGGCTGTCGATCGACACTACTTTAGTGTCGATCGACACTCACCTCTCTGGAACAGTTCTTCGACAACCGATCAATCCAATTGAACCGGTTTCAATAACCGACCCGATAACCGGTCAGTGTCGATCGACACAACATTTGTATCGATCGACATTGACTAACCAAATTTAATTTTCTATAACCGGTCAATCCAATTGACCGAATCGATAACCGGTCAATCCAATTGAACCGGGTCGATAACCGGTTGGTGTCGATCGACACAACATTTGTATCGATCGACACTAACCAACTCGCAATAAACCGCAATAAGCCGGTTTAATTGATTTCTAACCAAGTGCGATAACCGATTCAATCCAATTGAACCGGTTAACCAATCGCAAGGTCGTGTCGATCAACACAACCATTTGTGTCGATCGACACTTGGGTTTCTGGAACTTTGATCTTACGATCGAAAATCCTAGAATTTTAGCAAAGTCGTGTCGATCGACACAACCATTGTGCCGATCGACACGATCGGTTCTGATCAACTTTAACAAAACGAATTTCAGTGAAAATTTGATCTAGCAAGCATCCTAAACATCACATGTTTCAATCTGAATTCTCTAATTCAATTATATGCTTTTAGATTCATTAGTTAAACCCTAAGGCTCTGATACCACTGTTGGAATTTCATCAGGTTTTAACTAGTTTTAATCTCTATTAAAACAACCTAGTGACAATTCTTTAGCCTAGGATCTAGGGTTTGTAAACAAGGAATCTACAAGAACGGATCTCGAATATACCTGGAGATTTGCAGCGGAAGATTGTCAGGTTATCGAGATCTGTAACGCGTCAAGTGTTGCGCCTCTATTGATAGTCCACACGCACACAAACTGGAATCCGCCGGGATGCTAGTACCGGTAGATCGGATCTCTCAGGGAACTTGTGTTTTGCAGAGGTGGCTATCAACTAAGTTTAAAAAAAATCTCACAACAGGTCGTGCCTCATATATAATATATATAGGCTCTGTAGAAAACATAATTAATCCCTGAACCGATTCAGAATTAATTAAGTCGTTAAACCGAAATCACTATTCTGGTTTTTAGCCCGTGTCGATCGACACACTAATTTAGTGTCGATCGACACCTCCTCTAAAACACAATTCTTATGTGTATCAAATACACATTATTTGATCATTACATTAATGATCTTTCCCACATAAAGTAAATCCAGTTTGCTTAGGTGTGTGACCCTGTAGGATCATATAATACTAGCAATGAGTTCATAACTCATAGATCAGCAGCGGCTTCTAGCAAAACGTCATGACCACCTAGTATCATATGAATGTCTAATCTCGACAGTACAACTATCACTAGAGTAAATACAAGTGTGATTTCAGGACATTCCCAACAGTTACCTTATTGGAGCAGGAGCAAGTCATTGGAGTGATTTGTTCCAGGTGGAGATGTTCTGCATATAAATAGTAGAAGTGTTATTGTGTATCTCGGTAGAAATAAAGCTGAGTATTGAGATGGAGAAGCTAAGGAGCCAGATATGTTACCTTGGATGTTTTGGACGCAAAAGGATTGATCTGAAGAGTTTCTCTGGAGAGATCTGACAAGAAACCGTCACTGGTTAATGAATCTTCGAAGAACAGAAGAAGAAGTGAAGAGTCAGGGATAGAATAAGCTGGAAGGTGAAGGGTTACCTGAAGAAGCTTTGAAGGGTCGCCGGAAGTCGTCTGAGCTAGGTCTCCGGTGTATCGGATACATGCAGAGACAAAGAAGAAGTCAAATCAAGTTCTTTGATTCTGAGCAGACGAAGGGTTATCAGAAGAAGAAGGTTCTACTTCAGAAATCTTCGAAACAAAGAGGAGTCAAGGAAGCAGAAGTACTTGGAGATGACCGGCGATCTGATTCTCGGCGAAAAATCATCGGAGAAGACGACCGGAGTAATGAGTCGTTCTTCATTTTCGAGAGAGAGAGTGTTTTAGGGTTCTGAAGGATGCGGCTAGGTTTAGTGTGAAGTCAAAAGGTGGAGTTTTGTTGAGTTTGACTCAGATTAAACAAGTTGGGCCTCATCGTTATGGACCTAATTCGCATCATAAGGAGAAGAAAGGAGATTGGGCAAAGCCCATAAGCTGAGCATTATTAAGTCAGCTAAGAAAAGTATAAAACGCAGAGTTTGATTCATCTTCAACATTGAATCAGATCAAAAAGTTTGTTACAGAGAAGTAGAAACAGAGTTTAGAGGGGGAGAGAAAATAGAAGCTGAGTTCTCCATTGTTTTTTCTCATCTTCTTCATAGAGCTTCTCTTTAAGCTTTCTCTGTAATCTTGTTGCGTTCTTCCTCTTTATCTCCTTGTAACCGTAAACATCATTGTACTCTTTATTTCGTTAGTGAAGTTTCGAGAGGATCGGCTCTCGACGAGATGTACCAGCGCGGCTGAGAACTCGTATAAGTCTCTGTGTCAATTTCAATTCTGCAAACAAAGCAAATCGAAATTAGATCGGAGATTGATCGGAATTGAATCGGAATTCTAATCGGAATCTGAGAAATACAAACCTTATTTCTCAACAGATCTCTCCGTGGTAACATCGAACAATGTTTCTATGTCTGTCTACGGGATCGCTACTCGGAAACTACTCAGTGTCAGTGGTATGCACTTTGGATTAACCCTAATCGAACCCTACACAACTCATCCATGAATAAGAAAAATCGACAGTTGTTTGTTCGGATTCCGCCTTCTAATTTTCCTTTGCTACCAAGGTCTACCGTAGCTGTTGTCGGATATGAAATTTATTTTATCGGTGGATCAGTCGACGGAGCACCGTCCTCTACCGTGAGGATCCTCGATTGTCGAAGTCACACTTGGCGCAATGCACGTTGCATGAACGTAGCCCGTGATAATCCCGTCTCATGTTTCTACGATGGGAAAATCTATGTCATTGGAGGGTTCACAGGATCGAAAAAGAATGAATCATGGGATGAGGTATTCGACACAAAGACTAAGACTTGGGAACGCCTCTCCTATCCAACTATTGAGGTATGCAAGTATTTCATATTCAGAATCGCGGAGGTCCAAGGAATGATTTATGTATTTCATAATTCGAATAAAACATATGTTTACGACACAAAGCAAGGTAAATGGGAATGCTCTAATAACAAGAATTTCACTGATCCAAGGCCAATGTGTACATGTGTGATTGAAAATGTCATCTACTCATGTTGTTACGATCGTATCGATGGTCACCTCGTGTGCTTGTGGTATGACACAAATGCTCAAATTTGGAGACAGGTTCAAGGATTAAACTCACTACGAGACAAGCACATGGCGGACGCAATGCCATATTATTATATGGGTATGATAAATTTAGTTAGATGTGATGGGAAACTCTTAATTATGTGGGAAGTGGTAATGAAGTGTTACACTCAGAAGATTTGGTGCACTGAAATCGTGGTGGAAAAGCGTGTTGGAGATGAGGTTTGGGGAAATGTTGAGTGGATTGATATTATGCATAGCATCCCCAGTTCATACCAATTATCACATTTAGTAGCCGTCTCGGTTTGATTCACATGTTTGGAAGGTATGATCAATCGTTCTGAATTCATCATCAGTTTGTAAGATCTACTTAAATACCTATTCTACCAAATCATTGGAATTTTTTTATTTTAAACCTTATTTCATTCAAAGAAACAAAACCAAATTTAAGATTACAAATAAAATTTATTATGATTTTATTCCCAAATCATCCTCTCTACTTGAATAGGGTAAACAACAAATCAAAGAATGACAGATTTGTTTTCACTCCTCTTGTCTAATGATAGATCGTTGGAACCAACCGTGTTCTGTTCCCAAATGTTTTAAAGGTCCCATCTAGGGATCTTCAAGTGGAGACATTACTAAGGGACAAAGCAAGAAAATAAAGTGACAAAGTACATATATACTAGCAAAGGGATTCGTAATTTAACACCAAAGACAGATCAGCGGAGATGCCTTGCGATACAAGTCTCTTATGTGATTAAGGTTTGTATTTTATAAGCCAAAGAAACCGGAAAAATAACAAACCGAAACTGACCAAAAATTGGCTAATAGGTGTGAATATTAAACCGGATAATTTTCTATTTAGAGCTTGATCCGTCTCCATCTATGAAGATAGCATTTTTTCCTCTGACCTAGTTTTCACCATGATGTAAGAATATTTCCGTTAGGGTGGCCGAAGTATTAACGGTCCAACTATTATAGTTTAAGTTTAATGTAAGGCTTAAGGTTTCCGGTATGTAACGGGATACGATGATGGACCGAATCAAAGAAAAGATACCGGAATGGGTTTGATGTCAACCCTCTTACTCCACCCAATAAAGAATCTAATCTAAGGTTCATATGCATTTATATATAATGGTTTAACTTATATAAATGTATATGTAAAGTATAGTTTATGTGTTATATTTAAATGAAGGAGTGTCTCATTAAGAGACACAAATCCTCCTCCCTTTAATTATAATCACGTGGGCCTTCATATATAAAGGAGAAGAGGAAGTTATTGCAGACACAAGTTCTGTTTTTCAGAATTGAGACAAGAAGAGAAAACACATAAACAGAAAAGATAGATTAGAGATTGTGATCGGAATCGGAAAACCCCGGCTCCGTCGAAGGGGAGATCTCAGTAAGGAAGGGAAGGAGAAGATCAAACAATCATCAAGGAATCATCATCATGCCTAACAATGCAATGGATCAAGGTTAGGCATTCTTCCTTCTCATAACCGAAAAGTCCATCAATATGAAATTGTTGATTCAATTTGTTCTAGTGGCAATTATGGGATGGATTACAAGTATGTAATCATAAGGATAAACTTATATGTGGTATCAGAGCGATCCTAGAAACATTTGTTTCACTTTAAAGCATATTGATGGATAAAACCGAAAAAACTTTTTTTTCTCTTCAAGAAATTCATCAACGCATTGAATCATAAAATTGTCTAAAAGTTATATCAGTGTGTAGAGGATGAAATTATCTATCAAACGGTATAAATTTCATTAAAATCCATCAAGTAAATCAAAAGTTATGGGTTTATAAAGATTTGAAACTAAATTTCGCGATGAACAGTCGCGATGAACAGTAACCGATTCTGGAGACCGGACCGGTCGGTCCATGTGTTGGACCGGTCGGTCCATAAGGCGCAAAAAGGGTTTTGGAATCGGGACCGGTCGGTTCATGTCCCGGACCGGTCGGTCCGTGAGCAGCATAGGGTCTCTGGAATCTGGACCGGTCGGTTCATGTGCCGGACCGGTCGGTCCATATGTTGGATCGGCCGGTCCACGTCCCGAGAAAAAAAAAAACCGTAAACCGTTTCCGCTGCTTTCTGAAATGTGAAAGGCTAATGTATTATGAAATGTTAATACATACATATAAAACCTTTTAATAAAAGACTATAAGAAAAAGTTCATATTACGTATAACTTGTTAATCACCAAAGTGGTCTGGTTATATTTAATGTGACGGTAAAGTAAAGATTCATAATTGATCATGATTAAAGGATGCTAAATGACATGAAAGTTTATTGATTGATCAATTGGTTACTTAGTATATCCTAGGAGATCCCCCAAAGGTGGATCATTGGGTGTATTAAATAACAACTAAAGTATTAATCACCCATATTGCGGTTGATGGTGTGTATACCCAAAGGTAGCATTGCTATCAACTGTGACTATGGATTGGTTAATTATTAAAGAAAAAATCTAAACAAGCATCAATTTAAGTGTATGTGTTTAAAGTATTGCCCAAAGGTTGCTTGAATACATACAAATGAAAGTGTTTAGATTATTTGTTGTCGATGAATCTATTAAAGTCTCAAAGCACTAATGGTAAGCATATATAAAAAAAATTTGCAGCTCCGTTTGCTTCAGCAAACTCTTTTGTGAAGTTCAATGGGCTCAACTATGAGGAATGGTCTGAACAGATAAGGTTCTCTTTGGGTGTAATGTCCCTTGACCAGGCTATACTCACAGATGAGGAGCCAGCAGCCATTACGGATGAGAGCTCTGAAGTGGATAAGCCTCGTTATGAGTCTTGGGAGCGCTCTAACCGGATGTGCCTGAATTTACTTAGGATGTCGATGACGGACAGTATTAAGCCATTCATGCCTAAGACAGAGAAAGCTAGGGAATTCATCTTAAAAATCAAAGAACAATCCCAATCGGATGTCGCTGACAAATTGATTGTAGCTAGTCTCATGAGTGAGCTAACTACGAAGAGGTTCGATTGGTCTCAGACAATCCATGACCATGTCAAACTTGGCATCAAAGTTAACGTCCATGGGGATGGAAGTGCATGAGTCCTTCTTGGTTCAGTTCATTATGAACTCTCTGCCTATAGAGTATGGTCAGTTCCAGGTGAATTACAACACCATTAAGGATAAGTGGAACTTTCAGGAATTGAAGGCCATGCTCGTTCAGGAGGAAGCGAGATTAAAGAAACAGAAGGGCGACATTGCACTAATTGCTGGACTAAACAGTACTATGAGCAACTCCAAGAAACCAAGCAAGGGCAAAAAGAAGGATAAGGTTGTCTTTAAGACTCCTGAAAGCAAAATCCGTAAGGCTGTCAAGTGTTTTTTCTGCAAGAAGGAGGGACACATAAAGAAAGACTGTCCTAAAAGGAAGGCATGGTTCGACAAGAAAGGTACCGAACATTTATATGTTTGTTCTGAAATGAATCTTGTAGAAGTGCCTAGAAATACTTGGTGGTTTGATTCTAGAGCTTATACTCATGTATCTCATATTGAACAGGGATTCAGTTCGATCCAGCCTTTAAAAGGAACTAAAAGATACTTGTTCATGGGAAACAGGATGAAGGCGCAAATAGAAGGCATTGGGACGTATAGATTGATTTTCAACACTGGATGTTTTGTAGATCTTAAAAATTGTCTCTTTATACCTGAGTGTGCTAGAAACCTTGTTTCAGTAAGTAGGTTGGATGGTGTAGGTTTTAACTTTGAGATTGGTAATGGTGTGTTTTCGTTGTACCGTAACAGATACTTTTATGGTAATGGTACATTGTGTGATCACTTTATAAGTTCAATCTTGATAAAGCCTTCTCTGAATCTTTGTTTAATATTGAGTATCAAGGCATTAAACGTAGTGCAACTAGTGAAAACTCAGCATTTTTGTGGCATAAAAGATTAGATCACATATCCAAAGAAAGGATGGTGAGGTTAATAAAGAAAGACTTATTACCTCAATTGGATTTTAGTGACTTGGATGTGTGTATAGAATGCATTAAAGGAAAGCAAACCAAACACATCACAAAGAAACAAGCCACAAGAAGTAATGAACTCTTAGAGTTAATACTGTAGGAATTTCAGCAGGTTTTACCGGTTTTAATCTCTATTAAAACAACCTAGTGACAATTCTTTAGTCTAGGATCTAGGGTTTGTAAACAAGGAATCACAGAGATCTCGGATATACCTGGAGATTAGCAGCGGAAGATTGTCAGGTTATAGAGATATGTAGTGCATCAAGTGCTGCGCCTCTACTGATAGTCCACACGCACACAAACTGGAATCTGCAGGGATGCTAGTACCTGGAATCGGATCTCTTAGGGAACTGTGTTTTGCAGAGGTGGCTATCAACCATCAAAAGCTCCTCTCAATTTCGTGCCTTATATCTTATATATAGGCAAGTGAGAAAACCTAATTGTCCAGTAATTAAACCGGTCCAAATTAAGTCATTAAACCGAAATCCCTATTTCGATTATAGGCCCGTGTCGATCGACACGACTCATTTGTGTCGATCGACACACTCTTTAAAATACGTTTCTTATGTGTATCAAATACACATCATTTGAATCATTACATTAATAATTATTCCCACATAAAGTAAATCCAGCTTGCTTAGGTGTGTGACCCTGTAGGATCATATAATACTAGCAATGAGTTCATAACTCATAGATCATCAGCGGCTTCTAGCAAAACGTCATGACCACCTAGTATCATATCAATGTCTAATCTCGACAGTACAACTATCACTAGAGTAAATACAAGTGTGATTTCAGGATATTCCCAACAATCTCCCACTTGTACTGGAATCAACTATTCCTATAATCCCTTCGTCTCTATATCTCGATATGGCATAAGGCAAGAACCGTGTCATCCTTATTACAGCCAATATCATGTTCATCGAACTCCGATTTATACTGATAAAAAACAAACGACTGACAATCACCTCGTTTGAGCGCGGCCACGCATTTCTCAGTATCAAATCTTCGATGGGCCCTGAGATATTTATCTCCTGTTATATAGGAGGGACAAATCCCATCTTGTTCTATCCCTGTTACTTCACACACTTCATGATACGCCCAATCAATGCCTTTATAGTCACCTGTTACGGATAACGTTTGAAAAAGTCAAAGCGGACCAATTCATATGCAAGAAATCATGATGAACTCAGATCTAAGGACTATACTATATAGTCACAATGAGAACCTCTTATGACACTTATATAACTATCCTGTAGAGTTCTCATTAGCGGGTCATGTCCGATCATATGTTCTCTAACATATATCTATGTGATTGACTTTAATACTCTTATTAATGACTCCATGAAACTTAGTTATCAGTCACCTCACATACCAGTCTCACGCGGTTGTCAGTGTCCCACTCTAACAACCTTGACTAGGGACAAATATAATCTATGTCATTTATCACTTATAGGGTTTCATGATCAAGTCCTCAACTTGATGACCTATAAGAATGCCATAAATTACTTTGGGACTATTATTCAATTATCCAATAATCAAATAATACATGAAACAATTTCATTATGACATAACCAAAGTATGTCCACATGAATATCATAACATAACTAAATCCATTACAACTCCCACTAGAATCAAGATCACATCTTAATATATCCAATACCTACAGCAGGAGGGTGAAACTCATGCTTAGGTTGTGGAAGAGGTTGCGGCGCTCTGCTTGGAACCCTTTCTAACAAACCGCAGGCTGCGGTGCTCTGCTTGGAACCCTTTCCAACAAACCGCACCGCCATATAGACACAAGACATAACCAGATTCCGACCGGAAATCGTCTTTGTCCGTATAACCACTCTCAACAAAAAAACCATTACTTCCTCAGTTCACCAAGCTCCTATCCTTAGTATTCTTCAAATACTTGAGAATATTCTTGGTAACTGTCCAGTGACTTTCACATGGATCATATTGGTATCTACTCGTCATGCTTAAAACACAAGCAATATCTGGACGAGTGCAGGTCATGGCATTCATGATAGATTCCACTGCACACGCCTGGGAATCCTACTCAAACGTTCTTGCTCAGCCAACGTCTAGAGACATTGCATCTTGCCAAGATTAATTCCATGGGACATTGGTATGAGGCCCTTCTTGGAATCATGCATACTGAACCTGTCCAAGACTTTATCACCATAAGCATCTTGACACGATCCAACTAGCCTACCCAATCTATCTCTATAGATTCTTATTCCAAGAATTCACGCGGCTACTCCCATGCCTTTCATTGAAGAACAACTCCCGAGCCAAGTTTCTAAAACTGAAGCAACGGAATGTCATTTCCGAGAAGAAGTATGTCATCTACATACATAATGAGAAATGCAACTACACTCCAACTAGTCTTCTTGTAAACACATGGTTCCTCTTCGTTCCTGATGAAGTCAAACCTTTTGACAGCTTTATCAAAACGAAGATTTCAACTCCGTTATGCTTGCTTCAATCCATAAATGGATCGATGAAGCTTGTATTCTTTCCTAGCATTATTAGGATCTGTGAAACCTCAGGTTGTGTCATGTACACATCCTCTTCGAGAATTCCATCAAGGAAAACTGTTTTCACATCCATCTGCCAAATCTCATCACCATGATAAATGGCAGTTACTAGGATAATCCGAATGGATTTAAGCATAGCGACTGGGGAATAAGTCTCTTCATAGTTATACCATGAATTTGCTTGAAACCTTTAGTCACTAAATTAGCTTTGTATATCTTGATATATCCTTTAGCCATTTCGGATCTAGCGGCTCCAAGCCACTTTTCGGAGTCCGGGCCCAACACTGCTTCTTCAAAATTCGCAGGCTCGTCATTGTCAATGATCAACAAGTCATGACAATCGGTCGCGAGAAATCCCTATTTCTCGGAATCGTGACGAATCCTTTCGGATCTGCGAACTTCAGGCACCACAGGTGTAGGTTCTACAACTCTTTGCAGATCCGGCTACTGCTCTTCCTTAACAGGTTGAGCAATCTCCTGTGACTCTCGAACATTTTCGAGTTGTACTTCACTCCCACTGTTCGTCTTGGAAAGACAATCTTTCTCAAGAAAACATAGTTCTTAGCAACAAACACTTTGTTTTCAGAACGGTTGTAGAAGTAGTATACATTGGTTTCCTTAGGACAACCAATGAAGTAGCACCTATCGGATTTGGGTGTGAGCTTGTTAAATGTTTTACATAAGCCTCACGACCCCAAATTTTCCAGGAAATACAAATTGGAACATTTCCAGTCCACATCTCATGTGGTGTTTTTTCAATTGATTTTGATGGAACCCTATTTAGTGTAAACTCAGATATTTCTAGAGTGTATCCCTAAAAGAGATAATGGAAGATCTTTGTGACTCATCATTGATCGAACCATATCCAATAAGGTCCGATTCCTCCTCTCGAAAACTCCATTCCATTGGGGCGTTCCAGGAGGAGTGAGCTGTGAAACAATTCCACACTATCTTAGATGATCACTTAACTCTTGACTTAAGTATTCTCCTCCACGATCTGATCGAAGAAGTATTCTCCTCCGCGATCTGATCGAAGAGCTCTAATACTTTTGCCAATTTGATTATGTACTTCATTCTGGAATTCCTTGAACCTTTCAAAGGATTCCGACTTGTGACTCATTAGATAAACATAGTCATGTCTACTGAAGTCATCAATGAAGTACTGAAAATTTCCTCTAGCACTGGTGACCATCGGGCCGCACACATCTGTATGTATAAGGCCCAATAATTCTTTGCCCTTTCATTTAGTTTGATAAAATGGGCCTTAGTCATTTTGTCCAACAGTAGGATTCACATTTCTCACATGATTCACAATCAAGTGAGTCCAGAAGCCCATCACTATAGAGCTTCAGAATCCGATGTGGCCCAAATTGACAATGCTAGAGAACCATTTTGTGTTTATGTTATAGACAGGCATAGATTGGTTTAAGACATAAAACCCATTCTCTAATGGGGTGGTACCATAGAATATATCATTAAGATCAAAAGAACAACATTTGTCTTTTATCAAAATAAAATCATTCAAAATCATACAAGAAAATGAAATGACATTTCTGCTCATAGCAGGTACATAATAGCAATTATTTAGTTTCTAAAACCAAGTCTGAAGGCGACTACAGATGGAAACTTCCTACAGCTAATGCAGCAACCCTTGCTTCATTCCTGTTGAGCATATCCACTTGTCCCTTCTTCAACGTTCTATTGTTGCTTAGGCCCTGCATATTTCAATAAATATGAGCACCACAACCGGTATCTAATATCCTTAAGATAGAACTTGAAATAACGTAAATACCTGAAGACGAAGTCTCAAACATCTTCATTATTTCCATAGTATCTTCCATGTATTTCTTGCATTTTCTCCTCCAATGCCTTGGCTCCCCACAGTAGCTGCAAGTATCATCATCAGATGGGCCAGACTTGGGTTTAGAGGGAGACTCGGGCTTATCCTGATTCACAATCTGGACGGCCTTTCTCTCACCCTTGTCTTTACCAGGTTTCTCAAACCTTTTGCCCTTCTTGATATTGAGCTCAGCTGTCTTGAGCATGTCATGCAGCTCAGTCAACGTCTTCGTCAAGCCATTCTTGATGTAGTTCTTGATGAACTTATCATAGCTCGACGGCAGTGACTGCAGAATGATGGCACTAGCCAACTCTTGGCTAATGGGACAATCCAGTCTCCTCTGGTTATTAATATAACCCATCATCTTTATGACATGAGGACTCACTGGAGCATCCTTTGGTAGCTTGCACTCAACTAGAGATTTAACCGTCTGGTATCTCTCAGTTCGAGTCTGCTCCTGAAACATCACTTTCAGGCTAGTGATCATCTCGATGGGCGACGCCACGTTCTCACATTGCTTCTGCAAGTCAGAGTTCATGGTAGCCAACATCAGACAACGCACATCGACCACATCATAATAATGCTTATTCCAAGCATCATACACTGCATGTGAGGCATTGGACCTTAGTTTCTCAGGGAGAACTTTCTCAAGGACGTAGTCCTTTTTCTCCTGCTTGAGAACGATTCTCAAGTTCCGATACCAATCAAGGAAGTTGGATCCATTTAACTTGTCCTTCTCAAGGACGGATCTCAATGAGAAAGAGTTCTGATTAGACATAACTGTAATAAGAAAAGGAAAAATTCAGTTATGATATTCAGGAAATGAGAAATCTTAACAATTAAGAAAACTCGCATTATATTCAAAATAATGTTTCCTCAAATGAATATAATGATCCAAGATCCATATTTCACCAAAACCGAGCGAGCCACTGGTTGTCACTCAAATCTTAGCTATATAGGTAAGCAACACTTTGCTAATCATATCCAATATGACTTTTGGTTGTGGATAAGACATCTTATGTTTTATCCACCTGATGTCTATGGGCCCAGAACTTCTGATAGCCCACTCAAGTAAACCAATCTCTTCAGTCATGTAATAGTTGATGCAATGCACTGCAAGCCCATCAACTCAATTACCTACTGCCTTACTCATGTAACTGCGTACACCTTGCACTGCAAGCCTATCATGCAATGAAATGAGTCTTGACAGCTGACATGATCGGGAAGACATCCAGAACACTTGACATTTAGTTGAGGAACTGAACATTTAATCCTAACACATATCAAATATGCATTCAGGAAGGTTTAGAATCTTATTAAATCTGGTTTGGTTATTTGATTGTAGGTGCACTAACCCACAATCTTCGTAGGTTGTCGATCGACACTACCTTAGTTCATCGATAACCGATCAATCCAATTGAACCGGTTTCGATAACCGACCCGATAACCGGTCAGTGTCGATCGACACAACATTTGTATCGATCGACATTGACTAACCAAATTTAATTTTCTATAACCGGTCAATCCAATTGACCGAATCGATAATTGGTCAATCCAATTGAACCGGATTGATAATTGGTCTATGTCGATCGACATAACGATTGTGTCGATCGACGCTAACCAAACCAAATCAATTTTGCGATAACCAGTCAATCCAATTGAACCGGATTGATAACAGGTTGGTGTCGATCGACGCAACATTTGTGTCGATCGACGCCAACCAAATCGCAACAAACCGCAATTAGCCAGTTTAATTGATTTCTAACCAAGTGAGATAACCGATTCAATCCAATTGAACTGGCTAACCAATCGCAAGGTCGTGTCGATCGACATAACCATTTATGTCGATCGACACTTGGGTTTCTGGAACTTTTATCTTACGATCGAAAACCCTAAAATTTTAGCAAAGTCGTGTCGATCGACACGATCGGTTCTGATCAACTTTAACAAAAAGAATTTCAGTGAAAAATTGATCTAGCAAGCATCCTAAACATCACATGTTCCAATCTGAATTCAATTATATGCTTTTAGATTCAAAGTTAAACCCTAAGGCTCTGATACCACTGTAGGAATTTCAGCAGGTTTTACCGGTTTTAATCTCTATTAAAACAACCTAGTGACAATTCTTTAGCCTAGGATCTAGGGTTTGTAAACAACGAATCACAGAGATCTCGGATATACCTGGAGATTAGCAGCGGAAGATAGTCAGGTTATAGAGATATGTAGTGCATCAAGTGCTGCGCCTCTACTGATAGTCCACACGCACACAAACTGGAATCTGCAGGGATGCTAGTACCTGGAATCGGATCTCTTAGGGAACTGTGTTTTGCAGAGGTGGCTATCAACCATCAAAAGCTCCTCTCAATTTCGTGCCTTATATCTTATATATAGGCAAGTGAGAAAACCTAATTGTCCAGTAATTAAACCGGTCCAAATTAAGTCATTAAACCGAAATCCCTATTTCGATTATTGGCCTGTGTCGATCGACACGACTCATTTGTGTCGATCGACACACTCTTTAAAACATGTTTCTTATGTGTATCAAATACACATCATTTGAATCATTACATTAATGATTATTCCCACATAAAGTAAATCCAGTTTGCTTAGGTGTGTGACCCTGTAGGATCATATAATATTAGCAATAAGTTCATAACTCATAGATCATCAGCGGCTTCTAGCAAAACGTCATGACCACCTAGTATCATATCAATGTCTAATCTCGACAGTACAACTATCACTAGAGTAAATACAAGTGTGATTTTAGGACATTCCCAACAATTACACACAGACATTTGTGGCCCTATAGATGCTCCGTCATGGAGTGGTGAGAAGTATTTCATCACTTTTATTGATGATTACTCACGGTATGGTTATACTTATTTGTTGCATGAAAAGACTCATTCGGTGGACGTATTGAAAGTGTTCATTGATGAAGTAGAAAGGCAACTTGAAAAGAAAGTAAAAGTTGTGAGGTCTGATAGAGGTGGTGAATATTATGGTCGATTCACCGAAAGTGGACAATGTCCAGGTCCATTTGCTAAATTTCTGGAAAGTAAGGGCATTTGTTCTCAATAGACAATGCTTGGAACACCTCAGCAGAACGGTGTAGCTGAAAGGCGTAACCGTACTTTAATGGAAATGGTTAGGAGCATGTTAAGTAATTGCAAACTACCAATGTCAATGTGGACATACGCATTAAGGACTGCGACATATATTTTAAACCGGGTTCCTAGTAAAGCGGTTCCAATGACTCTATTTGAACTATTTACGGGAAGGAAACCCAGTTTAAGACACTTACGTGTTTGGGGATGTCCAGCTGAAGTAAAGCTGTATAATCCACATGAAAAGAAATTGGACTCTAAGACGGTCAGTGGATTTTTCATTGGCTATCCAGAAAAGTCAAAGGGGTTTGTGTTCTACTGTCCTAACCACAGTACGAGAATTGTCGAGACTGGTAATGCTAGGTTCATTGAAAATGGTGAATCTAGGGGAGTGAACATTAAAGAAATTCGGGTAGAAGATTCTTCACCCGTAGTTCCGACCCAAGTTGTTGTTCCTGTCGTCGGTGTATAGCCTAATATCGAAACAGAACAACAGAATGAGGAACATACGGACCCACTAGTTCAGGAAACCGAAAATGAACAAGTCGTCATTCAAGAACAGAACGTCGTACCACAAAACCAATTAAGGTGATCTGTAAGGGAAAGGAGATCCGCCATTACTGATGACAATGTGGTTTATGACGTTGAATATGAATGTGACCTTAGTCTTGATGAAGAACCGAAAACATTCAGAAAAGCCATGGAAAGTGAAAATTCTGAAAAGTGGTTGAATGCTTCAGATGAAGAAATGTCTTCTATGAACGTGAACCGAGTGTGGGACCTAGTAGAGTTACCTGATGGTTTCAAAACCGTTGGGTGTAAATGGATCTTTACGACCAAACGGAACTCTAAAGGTAACATAGAAAGGTACAAGGTTCGCCTTGTTGCTAAAGGGTTCACTCTAAAGGATGGCATTGACTATACGGATACCTTCTCTCCAGTTTCAAAGAAGGATTCCTTAAGAATTGTCATGGGATTGGTAGCTCATTATGATTTAGAGCTTCATCAAATGGATGTTAAAACTGCCTTTCTTAATGGAGAACTTGAGGAAGAAGTTTACATGGACCAGCCGGAAGGTTATGTGGTTGCAGGGAAAGAAAATCTTGTGTGTAGGCTGAGGAAGTCAATATACGGATTTAAACAGGCCTCCCGACAATGGTATTTAAAGTTCAATGATACCATTTTGTCATACGGTTTCATAGAGGTCATCGTTGATCGATGTATTTATATGAAAGTCAGTGGGAGCAAGTTTGTCATTTTAGTATTGTATGTTGACGATATATTGTTGGCTCAAATGATATGAGTATGTTGAGTGATGTAAAGAAATATCTCTCCAAGAACTTCAGAATGAAGGATATGGGTGAGGCAAAATATGTGATAGGGATTGAAATAATCCGGGAAAGATCACAAAGATTATTGAGTTTGTCTCAGAAAGGATACATAGATAAAGTCTTGAAGAGATATGGGATGGAAAAGTGCAAGTTAAGCAAAGCTCCAGTTCAGAAAGGGGACAAATTTAATAAAGGTCAATGTCCGAAGAATGAACTAGAGAGGAAAGAAATGGAGATGATCCCTTACCTATCAGTGGTAGGAAGTTTGAATTATATTCAAACATGTACTCGACCAGACATCAGTTTTGCGGTTGGTGTTTTGGGTCGATATCAAAGTAATCCTGGAATGAACCACTGGAAGGCTGCAAAGAAAGTTCTCAGGTACTTGCAAGGCACCAACGAGTTTATGCTTACGTACAGGAGATCCGATAATCTAGAAGTAATCGGATACTCTGATTCAGACTATGTCGGGTGCGTCGATACTCGAAAATCGACGTTTGGCTATCTGTTCCTATTAGCTGGGGGAGCAGTATCATGGAAGAGTGGAAAGTGGTCCGTCATTGCTACTTCCACCATGGAAGCAGAATTTGTGGCATGCTATGAGGCCACATTTCAAGCATTGTGGTTGCGGAACTTTGTCTCAGGACTTGGACTTATTGACAGTATTTCCAAGCCGCTGAGAATTTATTGTGATAATTCCGCAGCAGTCTTCTTCTCAAAGAATGACAAGTATTTGAAAGGTGCTAAGCACATGGAGATAAAATACTTGTCTGTAAAGAAAGAAGTGCAGAAACGCAGAGTAGCAATTGAGCATATAAGAACGGATATGATGGTAGCGGATCCGTTAACGAAAGGACTCCCTCCTGGTATATTCATTGGCCATGTAGAGAGGATGTGAATAATTGATAAGACCTTGCTGTATTGATATTATGCTATTGTAAAGTTGCTAACTCAAGTTAATATGAATTCAATAAAGTTTTAGGTGTTTTCTGCAAAACTTAATATGTTATCATTATGATATGTACATGTAATGTTTGGATAACATATGAGTTGAGAATAAGGTTATATCTCAACATAAAGAAATTTTGATAATTAAGTAACCTCTCAAATATTAAAGAAGTAGTAAAGTTGGAATTTGCTTGTGGTGATAGAAGGGAGCTTATCGCAGAAAAAAGATAGGGGACCGCCTCATTCGATCAATTCTGATTTTATGGTACTTAAAGAATTAGTTAAGCTTAATGAAAGGATGTGCATTAAAGGAAGTTGAACCATTAAGTTAATACATGGCCAAGTGGGAGAATGTAAGAATATTTCCGTTAGTGTGGTCGAAGTATTAACGGTCCAACTATTATAGTTTAAGTTTAATGTAAGGCTTAAGGTTTCCGGTATGTAACGGGATACGGTGATGGACCGAATCAAAGAAAAGATACCGGAATGGGTTTGATGTCAACCCTCTTACTCTACCCAATAAAGAATCTAATCTAAGGTTCATATGCATTTCTATATAATGTTTAACTTATATAAATGTATATGTAAAGTATAGTTTATGTGTTATATTTAAATGAAGGGGTGTCTCATTAAGAGACACAAATCCTCCTTCCTTTAATTATAATCACGTGGGCCTTCATATATAAAGGAGAGGAGGAAGTTATTGCAGACAGAAGTTCTGTTTTTCAGAATTGAGACAAGAAGAGAAAACACATAAACTAGAAAAAATAGATTAGAGATTGTGATCGGAATCGGAAAACCCCGGCTCCGTCGAAGGGGAGATCGCGGTAAGGAAGGAAAGGAGAAGATCAAACAATCATCAAGGAATCATCATCATGCCTAACAATGCAATGGATCAAGGTTAGGCATTCTTGCTTCTCATAACCGAAAAGTCCATCAATATGAAATTGTTGATTCAATTTGTTCTAGTGGGGATTATGGGATGGATTACAAGTATGTAGTCATAAGGATAAACTTATACATGAGTCTCCAAGGAAAACCACCGTCGTTTACTTTGCTTCCAGATGAAATCACCATCAATTACTTAGCCCGGATCCCGAGGTCGTATTACCCAACACTCTCCATCGTTTCCAAAAGCTTCTACTCGCTTCTCTCTTCCAACGACCTCTACGCAGAACGATCTCTCCTTGGAAACACCGAACAATGTCTCTATGTCTGTCTACGGGATCGCAACTCGGAAACTACTCAGTGGTTTACACTTTGGAGTAACCCTAACCGAACCCTACACAACAAAAAGAAGGAAAAGTTGTTAGTTCGGATTCGGCCTTCTAATTTTCCTTTGCTACCAAGGTCTAACGTAACTGTTGTCGGTTCTGAAATTTATGTAATCGGCGGATTAGTCGATGGAGCACCGTCCTCTACCGTGAGGATCCTCGATTGTCGCAGTCACACTTGGCGGGATGCACCTAGCATGAACGTAGCCCGTGGGCTTGCCGCCTCATGTTTCTACAATGGGAAAATCTATGTAATTGGAGGGTACAGAAAATTGGAGTATGATGTATCATGGGCTGAGGTATTCGACATAAAGACTCAGACTTGGGAACGCCTCTCCTATCCAGATATTGAGATATGTATGGTTGCCTTTTTCCAAACTTCGGAGATTGAAGGAAAGATTTATGTATCATATTATCCGAATTTCGTATATGCTTACGACACAAAGCAAGGTAAATGGGAAAGTTGTAATGACATGATTTTCACTTATCCAGGGCCAATGTGTCTGATTGAGAATGTCAGCTACTCGTGTGGTCGCGATCGTACCGATGGTCACCTCACATGCTGGTGGTATGACACAAATGCTCAAAATTGGAGAGTGGTCCGAGGATTAAGCTCCTTACGAGACAAATGCTTGGAAAACTCACATTATATGCGTGTGGGTCTGAATATATTAGTTAGCTATGATGGGAAACTTTAACCTATGCTGGGGGAAGTGGAAATGAAGAACCAGAAGAAGAAGATTTGGCGCGCTGAAATCGCGGTGGAAAAGCGTGATGGAGATGAGGTTTGGGGAACTGTTGAATGGGTTGATATTATGAATAGCATCCCCAGTTCATACCAATTATCACATTTAGTAGCCGTCTCAGTTTGATTCACTTGTTTGCAAGGTATGATCTACTTAAATACCCGTTCTGAATTCAACATCAGTTTGTAAGATCTACTTAAATACCCATTCTACCAAATCATTTGTTTTCTTTGAATTTTAATATCTACAAAACCTTATTTCTTTCAAAGAAACAAAAAAATCTGCCAACCAAAACCAAATTCAAGATTACAAATAAAACTGATTATGTTTTATTCCCAAATCATCTCTACTTGAATAGGGTAAACAAATACAACAAATCAAAGAGTAACAATTTTGTTTTCACTCCTCTTGTCTAACATAAGGTGAAGAACTCATATCAGTACTATAAAACGAATCCTCTCCACCATTTAAGTAATTCTCTTCTTTCTCTTCTTCCCATTTCAACACCTCTCTCACATACTTAAACCCTTCGTCCACATTTGCGCGGTCTCTAGCCCGAGCTTGCCACACAAACAGTTTCTGACCCGTGAGAGACGCGTAAAGCATCTTGAACTTCATCGCTACGTAGAAGTAAGCCTGGTAAGCTAAGGACTGCACATTGCTGTTAGTCCGAACGGGACAGAAATCGCTGAACCAGTCGCACGTGGTTAACGGTGCACGGTTTAGCTTTTCCTCGAAGAGATCGTATTTGTTTAGGATTAAGATAAACGGCATGTCTTTGAAACACGGATGTTTAACCATTGACTCGAAAAATTCTTTGCTTTGGATCATTTTGTTCAGGAAATTTACCGTTCCGCTGCTTTCCGGTGTGATGCTGATTTGATCGTAATCGCTTAAGCTGATGCAGAAGATAACCGCTCGTACGTCTTCGAACATTTCGACCCATTTACAGCTATCGTTCATCCCTTTAGCGTTTACACGGATCAGTTGGTACCTACACGAAAGACGACTGATTTATAAAAACAGAGGTTTGCGGTTTAACAGTTCCGAAATTGAGTGTTTGCTCGATACATACTTTGGATTAGGAGGCGATGTTGCGTCGGGGTTTTCGGGGTAAGTTTCAGACATTGGACTGTGTTCGGTAAGAGAATACTCCATGAAAGCTAATCCGTTTCCTTGTGTAACGCCTTCCGCGTATACGATATCACGTTCTGAAGGCTCATACTCGTTGCTCGACACTTCCATCGCCTGCAAATTACGGAAAAGCCTAAAGTTAACATTTTGAATCGATATGAAACAATAAACACCAGAAAAACCGTAAACTCGACATACCCGACTCAAGAAGTATTCAGCGACATCGGGAAGGAAATGAAGCTCGTCTTTTCGTCTATAAGTCGCTTGTATCGCCGGATCTTTCCAAATTTCTTCAACCAACGGAGCGTATTCGCGTGTTGCCGCTGGGAAAAAGGCGTCGAGATCACCAGTTGCTATAATATCTAGAAGCCAATCCGAGAAATGCTTCAACCTCGGGTTCAACGTATAAACACATTGCGGCGTATCGTCGTTGACTTCCTCGCCTGCAAGAACATTACAAGAAATCAAAACACTTATTAAGGAAAAAATCAAAACAAATTGCTTTCCAACGTGAAAATACGGTACCTCCTGAATCTCCTTCAACGACGTTTAAACCTCTCAAATGCGATAACGCTTCTTCTTCAAACCGTTCTCTTCCATCAAGTAAAATACTCAGATATCTATACATATTGCTTTGTACCATTAACTTAATATCTTGAAGCTCTTCCGTCGAAAACTTGTTTCCGTACAAAAACTTGGCCTGTTTGAAGAAAGTGCTAGTTCCGGACCCTTCAATACCGAGAAGTAGAAGCTTCTGAATCTTCTTATGCTCTATATAATTCGGAACGGTAGCATAACTACTCGGCGGTTGCACTATTCCACGAGGTTGTCCGTGAGGAACCGGTAACGAAAACAACGCACACATGAACCTCGTAGACGCCTTCTCCCAAATGTTTCCTCGGATATTATTCTGCCCTTCTTCCTCGTAACGCCCATCATCATATACCCAAAAATGAGTATCGCGTGGACACTGTACATTCGCTAGCTGAGATATACACACACGCACGAAAGGTTTAATATTTTATTGTTTCCGGATATGTGACACTTAAAAACAAAAGTTACCTTCAAAATCCTTAATTCGAGCTTTGTGATCTCGCGACCGTTAATATAAACTTCCGTGTTCCCATTGCTAGCGTCCGGACACAGCTTCCCCGCAAAGTTCAAATTCGAGCTTACGACTCTGTCCGGTTTCTCTCCTTCCTATTCACAAAAACATTAGTCAACAAAAGAGCAATCTCAACCCAAAACAAAACGAAAACCGTTATAAATCTATTACCTTTCCCCAAAGACCTGATTCTTTATCGTACCAATATCTCCCCGGTTTCAACTTCTGAGGCGGTAACGGAGAATTAAGCAATTCAGCCATTTCATCAGCCTTTAACGGACACCCATTAACGATCAACTGCTCGGGTCTAAGCTGATTAGCCGTACATTCTTTTTCCGCCTTCATTATCTGTTTAACTTCTAAAGGACTAAGCAACCGTGCTAATACCCTCGACTGTTTCCCTAATTTAGACCGTTTCGATTCGTCAATCGCTTGACCGATACAAGTCACACACTTTCTTCCTTCCGGCATCGATCCCATCGCCCTAAGCACGCAGTTTCCGCAATACTTTTCGTCACACACTATACAAGTCTCTTTATGTTCCCATTTCGCTTTTCCGCATCTAGAACACTCTCTTTTCTTCTTCCTCCTCCGTTTATTCGAGCCCCCGGTGCATTCTTCGACTTTCCTCTCCCTCTCCGTCTCTGTCTCCTCCTTACTTTCGGTCCGATCATTATCTGCAATAGGTTTGAATCTCACAACCGGTGTTCGAACACGGTCTCCGTTTTGTCTAACGGGTGATACAGAAGCTGATCCAGATGATGATTCAGGGTTATTATGCAAAACAGAGACAACAGACTCCGAGCTAGCCGGGGAGCCTCTCGGGCTATGACCCGAAGAGCTAGTGACTCCTCCGGCTATACGAGAAACCGGTAATGGGATCATCGGATTGTTTGCTCTAGGAGGATTATTAACATCAAGAGGTGAAACTCTAGGGATTTCGTGTACCGGAGTTGGACCAGTGTACTCTAAAGCTATGGAATAATCAAATTCCGATGAATTTTCCGGTATAGGAGCTCCAGGAGGAAGCATCTTTCTCACCATTTCTTTCCAGCTTTCTCCTTCCTCTTTCTCCATCACACCACAAGAAGAAAACCTAAAACCCAAATCAGATCACGACAGCTTCAGAATCTAGACCCTTTTTTCAGACAAGAAGACGATAAAAACAAGAAAATGGATGGTCAGATTGGGAGTTATGAAATTGGGTTTAACATATATCTATATAGACTATAAATCAAAGTCAAATAGCCGGCAAGAATGGACGTTTCAAGTGAGACAATTACGAAACCTAGAATAAGGAAATTGAAACTTTTTTATAATGGCATTTTGACAAATTCATGGTCAAATCAAAATAATTCAATTTCTAACCAAACCCAGAGAAGAAGAAGAAGGTGAAATGGTTCCTAATCCACTACACACACACAATAAAAAAAAAAAAAACGAATTTTCTGAGATTACACACATGCAGCTGATTTCAGATTGAAGCCAACCAATAAAAAAATAACAGAAGACAAATAAAATCTTTTGCCAAAAGAAGATGAAAAAAGTTACCTTTTAGTATTAAAGAGAGAGAGAAGCAAAAGGCGAAACTGAATCTGAGAAGACGAAACTCAGACTCAGAGAAGGAGAAGGAGAAGGAGAAGAAGAAGTAGAAATGAATCTGTTTTGAATCCTGTGATATGTTTTTGTTTTATGACTGAGAAAATCTGGAGAAAGGAAGAGGCAGAGAGAGAGATGAAATTGGAAAAAGGACCCACGAGTCTTACATTAGTTCGTGACGATGGAGACAGGGTGGTGTGAGAGCGCGTGCTTTTTACGCCCGATTTCATGCGAGTGGTTTCGTATTTTTACGACCAATGTAAATATGTAATAATTAGATTCCTTAAATACACTTTTTATCCGTGTAATGTGTAATCCATAAGGACGCACACTAGAAAAACATATCTCCTCTAATGTTTTTATTGATGTTATCATTTTGTTTCAATGTTTTTTATCTTTACATTTTGCATTAACTAAATTATCTGAAACCATTGACAAATACATTTAAATTAAAAAGTTATATGCTTATATGTGTTGAAACGTCAAATATTAATATAAAAAAATTCAATGTAGCATGCTGCATGTGGTAGGAGAATGACATTATTTGTATAGTGACGTTGTTGGCCGTATTTTCTGTTCTCTTCTAAGAAATCTTTTATTTACAAAATTAAGTGGATGGATATTTTGGGCCAAAACGAGGTTCTCGAGGCGATTATGAACAAGGCTTTTTCATTTTCCGCCAATTAAATGAAAAATACTAATCATGGTCAATTTTGGTAATCAACACAAATTGATCGCCAACCAATTTTGTAGCTACTTATCTTCTAAGTATTTGACAGTTCTCTTTGTAAGAGTAAGACACTTCACAAAATTCTTCTTCAACTTTGTTTACTAACAAAAATTCAATTCTAATTCGATGATTTTTTTTAGAGATTTTAAAGCTAATTTCAGAGTACTCATTAGTAAAAAAAAAACTCAATTCGTTTGGTTAAGAAGAAAAACCAAACCGAATAAAACCAGAGCAAAATCGTATTCGGATTACGAGAAATACAAAAGTGGGTCCCAGTACCTGACATAACATAGAGAGAGAATCCAACGCACCACTCTCTCTCTCTCATCACAAACTTATCAGAAACCCAAGAACTCATACATGTGGCTCATATTTTCCCAGGAAAATCTAACGGGATCAGATTCAAAAAACTTTCTCTAATGATCCCAGAGAGAGAGATTCTAGTCTCTATTTGACACTTAATGGTTACGAGGAAAGGATGATTAAAGCACCAATAGTTCTACAGTCACTATTCGATTCTAGAGACGATCTAACAACTCATAACCAACAAGTCAACAACTTTAGAGCTAAAGAGCAAGAATGTTTATACCTCTTGAAGAAATGCAACAACATAGAAGAATTCAAGCAAGTTCACGCCAGATTCATCAAGCTAAGTTTGTTCTCCTCTTCTCCATTCTCGTCAAGCAGCGTTCTCGCAGCTTGCACGAAATGGGAGAACAGTATGGATTACGCAGCTTCGATTTTCCGAGTAATCGATGATCCGTGTACCTTTGATTTCAATACAATGATTAGAGGGTATGTTAACGAAATGAGTTTCGAGGAAGCATTGTTTGTTTACATTGAGATGTTAGAAGATGGGATTGAACCGGATAATTTTACGTACCCGTGTCTTCTCAAGGCTTGTACTCGGTTAAAGTCGATTCGAGAAGGGAAGCAGATTCATGGGCACGAGTTTAAGCTTGGGTTTGACGATGATGTGTATGTGCAGAATAGCTTGATCAATATGTATGGAAGATGCGGAGAGATCGAACTTTCTTCTATGGTTTTCGAGAGATTGGAATCGAAAACAGCTGCGTCGTGGAGCTCGATGATCTCGGCTTTTGCAGGAGTTGGAATGTGGGGAGAGTGTTTGATGTTATTCCGCAAAATGAATTTGAAAGCGGAAGAAAGCGGAATGGTCAATGCACTCTCAGCTTGTGCTAATACCCGTGCGCTTAATCTAGGAACGAGCATCCATGGATACCTGTTGAGAAACATAACCAAACTCAACATAGCGGTCCAAACTTCGCTAATAGATATGTACGCTAAAGGCGGGTGCTTAGATAAATCGTTGCGTATATTTAAGAAGATGGAAAGTAGGAATAATCTGACTTACAGCGCAATGATCTCGGGACTCGCGTTGCAGGGAGAAGGAGAAGCAGCTTTACGGATGTTCTCAGAGATGATCGAAGAAGGTTTAGAGTCAGATCATGTCGTGTATGTCAGTGTTCTCAATGCTTGTAGCCACTCTGGTCTTGTCAAAGAAGGCCGTCGAGTCTTCGAGGAAATGTTACGGGACGGTAAGGTGGAGCCGACGGCTGAGCATTATGGCTGTCTTGTGGATCTTCTCGGAAGAGCTGGTTTGCTCGAGGAAGCCTTGGAAACTATCCGAAGCATGACCATTGAGCAAAATGACGTTGTCTGGAGAAACTTTTTAAGCTCGTGTAGAGTTCATCAGAACGTCAAGCTAGGCGAAATAGCAGCTCGAGAACTGCTTAAGGTAAACTCACAAAACCCAGGTGACTATTTGGTGATCTCTAACATGTATGCACAAGCTCAAATGTGGGATGATGTAGCGAGATCTCGAACAGAGATGGGTAACAAGGGTTTGAAGCAAACCCCGGGTTTTAGCGTCGTTGAGGTAAAAGGAAAAAAGTACAGATTTGTTTCACAAGATAGATCTCACCCACAAAGCAAAGAGATCTACAAGATGCTACACCAAATGGAATGGCAACTAAAATTCGAAGGATATGTACCGGATACGACACAGATATTGCTAAACGTAGATGACGAAGAAGAAAAAAGAGAGAGTCTAAAAGGGCATAGCCAAAAAGTGGCTATTGCCTTTGCACTATTGTATACACCTCCAGGTTCTATCATTAGAATAGCTAGAAACCTGAGGATGTGTAGTGACTGTCACACATATACAAAGAAAATCTCCATGATCTACGAAAGAGAGATTGTTGTAAGAGATAGGAACAAGTTTCACCTGTTTAAAGGCGGAACTTGCTCTTGTAAAGATTATTGGTAGATTTGGTTCCTTCGATATGCCTAAAGTTTTAAATTCCTGTTCCAGACTCATTCAAGCATGAAGACACCAATAAAAACAAACAACAATCTAGAACAACCTTATTTTATTTTCCCGCAAGTTTCTCCAAGAGTAAAAGACCTTACAATGGGTGAAAAATGCATGGTGGAAGTGCTTACACCAAGAAATTTAGCACCCAAGTCTATATGCAAAACAGTATACTCAACCAAACTTGGTGATGCGCCTAATTAATTGAAAACACTGTTTCCAAACAATATTTTGCTTACTCAAGATGAATAGATGAAACGCCTGAAGTAATACCTGTGGTGCGTGGATCACCACTTTCTAGGCAAACGCCATGTGGATCTTCTCTCACCAACAAGGCCAAGACGTTGTGCGAAGTCCATGTCTGGGCCAGTTTGCTGCCAGAATCCCCTAAAGTTATCGCAAATATGGCATCAAATCCACCAGCCCCAGGAACACCAGCGAGTAGAACCCCTTCAGCATTCATTGTAGAATCCAAAAGTTGAGTTTGGGACTCCGGCTCTATCTACAATTCCATGGATCCTCAAGTTCAGTGAAGTTCCATATAAGTCAATTTGTTAAAATGCATGGTTTGTAGAACCCTTATATTTTGTATGCTAATAACATTCAACAGCTAGGCCAGTACTTATGCATCAGCACAAGTTATTATGCACAACTTATAAGTGAGACAAAACAACTTACGGGAACACTAGCAGCCTCTCCCATCTGACGCATAAGAGTTCTGATCCCCAACATAGCTTCTCTTGCCCCTACAAGCTCTCTAATAATCGCTTCATTGGTTGGTTCAGTAGCGTGTAGCACCCACTACACATGAGATACAAGAGGCAAATGAACCAAGATAATCCTTGAAGTAAAATATCTCATGAAATCAATACTCAGTGAATGGAGAAATACCTTTTCGGAAGTAAGTACACTACATGACTTAATGACTCCGAGATAAACATCCCAGTGTTCTTTGGCTAATTTGCTCAAAATGTTTAGCTTAGTTTCCAGTTCTAAATTTGCAGCTGACAACTTTTGCCAATTTTCTTGTGCCTTCTCTGGATTAGACAACTGCCACTTCTTTACAGCACCTACCATTGACGGTGTGGAGGATCCACCACTTCCAGGTTCTCCAAGGAACTATACAAGACAACATATTGTTAGTACACCAGATCTCACAGAAGTCAAGGAAGTAAGAAATTGGTGAGGTTCACAACAGGTTTATTCAGGTACGACTCTAGGTCTGATAGTTTTCTTACAAGATTCATCAGTGGCGGTAAAGAGAACTCGGTTCTCTCATGGTCCCATTTTCCCTTCAAAATTCCGCCAATAACCTCATGTAATGGCAGACCCTTGGCAGCAACCTGCAAAACTTGGTAGTCAGTATATTCCCATCTTTAGTGCAGACTATACATACAATGAACTTCTCGTTACAAACCTGAGCAAATGACAAAACTTCCGGAGAGAATCGAACATAACGCTGACTCCCATAGACAGCACAGCTGACATCAAACCCACTTCCGACTTTCCCTTGTGCAAGACAATGAGATGTTTGTGCTATCATATGGATAACATCTAGATCAGAACAACCAAACTTTCCTTCTTTACACGGATCGGATAAGTCAACCACTCCAAGATAATGCAACAGAGCTGCAACCACAGCTGTTGTCATTGCTGCAGAAGAACCTAAGCCAGTTTTTGCTACTTCAGGCTTGCAATTAGCACCAATTGACTCGTCAGCGTTGAATGTGATTGAGGCAAAAGGGGCAAGGGTACCCAGAGATTCTGGTGTCAATGGAAGCCCACGCGATTCTATCTATCAGAATAAACAAGATTGTCAACATTTTGTACAAGCATCTCAAGAGGAAGAATGGGATAATCAAAGAAAAAAACAACAAATGCAAGTGTAATTTAGAAAATTGTCAGCAAAGGAAAAGATAGAACACCTGATTACGATATGAGTAAAACTCATTGGAGCCTAAGATTATGATATCAAGACCTGAAAAACCGATTTACCATAATGGTTACGCATTCAATCTCCACATCAGTAATAAAAAATGACTAAAAAAAGTAGCGATTTGAAGATTGCCTTGCAAGAAGAGTTTGTGCAATGCTTCTTTGCCCTTGTCTGATGCCAAATGAGCAGCAGCTATAGCATACTGTATAGCATGCTCTACAAAGGGGTTTCTTGAATCACTGAAAAAAAAAAAATTCACCAAAAAACAATGCAAGTTCTCTATCACATGAATACTCTGCAGTATAGCCCACTACAGACATCTACAGATGAGCTAATAAAAACTATGATACTGAGATTGATAAAAAAGATGCAGTGAATAAAGTCTTTGAGAGCTTGCCTTGCAGACACACACTGAAGATTCAAATGTTTAAGTGACAGTTTATACATGCTTTCTCTTGAGAGCTGTGGTGATGTTAATTTGACATCTGTCCATTGCTAGAAAGTAAGCAAACCAAGAATCATTTATTAGCCTTTCAATGCTAGAAAAATATAGCTTCCCAATTACACACAAATAAGAAGAAGAAGAAGATGCATGCTTCTGGAGGAGAAATATACCCATGCCCAACTATCAGGCTTAACTTCTTCATTGATCGGTTTCACAATCGCATAGAACCGTGCATTAGTACTCAACACAAGCCCAGTATTTGGCCTCTCGAGTATAAGGTAGCCTCCAGTCATCAACACCTTCCCAGGAGCAGATGCAACACTGCATCAAAACACACACAAAATGTACTAAACCGAATCAAATCGAAATCATTTGTTCGAAAAGATTAACTGAAATCGAATAAGCCATTCCGCAGATTCATCAAATAAACTGGAAATGGGAGAGTCTATACAGCACAATACCCCAAGTGGAGAAACACTTACACAGCCATTTCCACAGAGTAACAAAATGGATCGTTGATCAAACCCAGAATCACCTACGATCAAACAAATTGCAATCAAAATGGAGATCAAATCAAAATCGCATACACAGATTCAACGCATATATACATACATACATATAAACTCCAAAACATATGTATCGCATCGATTTAGAGGACCTAGAAGTCGAGTGACCATAAACTGATGAACAAATTAATCGGTGGAGTTTCAGTAAACAATAAAAATACTTACTAGGAATCTCTGTCTGCGATACGAGATCGCCGGAAATGATCGGAAAAGTTTGCAATCGGCGGCAGTAAGTGACCGGCGGATTTAGCGGTGGCAGATCGGGTTTATGGAGTCGGGCATAGAGAAGAAGAAAGAAGGAAAGTGAGAGTAGGTAGGGATATTTATGGGTTTACCAAATTAGAGATGAGGGTAAAATAGGAGGAACTTACTACAAAAAATATTAACAGACAATTTTAGTCAAGTTTTGACCGGTTAGGATAAACATTTTTTACCAATTATTATTTGTTTCTTAAATTTGTTAATATGATTATTAACAATAACAAACGTTATAGAAATATGTTTTGAAAACTATAAAATATGGTAAATTATTGTTGTGAATAATAATACATTGATCTTTTAAGAAAAGTTACATGTGAGATTACATGTTTTGTTGATATCAGTAGGAGATGAACATATGAAATATTTCTTGTTATCTGGATCAACCACTCGTAGAGCACAAGTCTCATCTTGAGTAGCTTCTTCGCGATCTCTCGAAGAAACTTTCTTGCAATTTGGACGAAGAATATCACTATATGATTTGTTTTTTGTTTTTTAAAGATAATACTTGATATATTTGAATATAATTGTCGTATATCTGATGGTAAAATAAAATTTTAAATTAATTACAGATAATTATCTTAAATAAAAATAAATTAAATATTGATAATAATAATTTTTTGAATTTTTATTTTGATTTATGATAATTTGTAATTTTTATTCAAATCAAGCTAAAAAAATATTTTCACATTGGAAAAGAGTTAGTTTTCAAAAAAGAAAAAAAGAAAGTGTATTTTTCAAATTTTAAAACTTAATTAGGGTACTTTTCAAAATCTCCCTAAAAAAAAGTCATTTCAAAAAGTTTTGTATTTAAATCTAGGAACCTTTCAAACTAAAAAATTCTTTGAATGATAACATCATAACGATGTGTTATAATTTGTAATATTGTTTACGTAACCAATCAGTAAAATAGTTTCACGAAAAATAGTACTATTACTTTCAATTCTTCGTACATTCAATAGAACGTGGAAGGATAATAAACCATCAAATCTACTTCATCATCTTCATCATTGCTTTAATACCCGCTCGGAGATATTAAACCATCTTAAAGAATTTCATTTATTCGATAAACACCCTAGGGATTGCCTTCCTGTATACTTCTGATAATTTCCAAAACAATTAGATCTATTGCAAAAAATCTCACAAAGTATGAGAAACATAATACAAGTCTCATCATCTTTCCGGATCTAGGTTCTCCATCTATTCGCCAATTAAACCGTCACTCATATAAAAGAAAATCATTGTAGAAACAAAAAGAGACACATATTACAAAAGATCATTGATTTGTAATTAACAAAACTATATAAGAAATAACCTAACATGAACACAACTACGTCGCTATGTTGACTGAAAATTCTCTCTTTTTTCTTTTCTCAGGCGGATGATGTGTGAGGTTGTTTAGGTTTTGTATTAAGGAATACTTATAATTATTTCTCTATATTTTTTTTTATACGTATTTAATTTGTCATGTTTTTTTTTTATCATCTAATTGCTTTATTAATGTGATATTCATGAAGAAGAGAAACAATATAGTGAGGAACAAAATGATAATAAGTAAAATCTACAACACTATTTATTTCTTTCGAAAGTCGATCCGCGACTTGATTACTTTGGTGAATTACCCATGATATTTCCACTTTCTCAAACTTCATGTGCCAATGTCATATTTGTCATGTTTTTCTTGATTATAATTAAGTGAATTTTTTGAAGTTAACAAATATAATGTGATAGAATATTTAGAACGTTTTGAGGGAGAAAATAATAAAAACAAACTCAAATTTACAAATGTCGTATAATTTAATTGAATTGCTTCTACAATTTTCGTGGATCTATCTTTGTGGTCAATTCAAGCACTTGATGGCTTCGACAAGTTCCTCAAGCAACGATTCAAGCATTTGTTAACGAACGATATGACGATGATGCTGAATATGAACCTAACTTATTAGGGTTTGGTAAAGACAAACGCATAGGAAACTATAAGTTGGTTT
This sequence comes from Draba incana, assembly GCA_963576765.1. Taxonomy (NCBI): domain Eukaryota; kingdom Viridiplantae; phylum Streptophyta; class Magnoliopsida; order Brassicales; family Brassicaceae; genus Draba; species Draba incana. The sequence goes on from OY755208.1 coordinate 1,848,547, forward strand.
GGTTATATAATGTGATGGAATCTGAGAATCCTTTTCGGGAGCGATTCATCCTTCCCGACCAAGAAGTTGCTACTACTTGTGAAGTTTTTGATTTTAACACCAGTCTTTGGAGGCAAGTGGAATCTCCTCGCTACCGGATTTTTGATGATCTTCCTATATATTTTGATGGTTCACTTCACTGGTTAGTCTTTGAACCCAACAATGCAATCAAAATATTATCTTTTGATTGCCACATCAAGATTTTTCGAAAGATATCTGAATCTCCAATTACTCAAGAAGATGAAAATCAGGTCATCATGTGCAATCTGAATAATCGTCTTTGTGTATCCGAAAAGAAGTGGCCAAGACAAGACATATGGACATTGAAAACTTCAAACATGACATGGGAGAAGATTTATTCATTGCATCTATCTTCTTGTCATGATGGCTTGCTAGGCGATTAAATGTGGCCAGTAGCTTCTCTTATTGCAATTTTGAATAACAAGGTGTTGCTTTTTGATGAGACCGATGAGAATCGAAAACTTGTGATCTATGATCTGGAGACAAGATCATATTCGAGTTACAATGATGTCGAATCTGTCATATTGATTGCTCCTTATTTTCAAAGCTTGATCTCAATAAGTTAAAATTATGGTTTTCTTATGTTGGATTTCTTATTGTAATTTCGTTCTCGCATTGGTTTAGTTAATTAAAATGTTATTTTCTAGTTTATCGTCTCTATGTTAAAGTACACGTGAGTCAAGAAAACATTTTATTTTTAGTTCAGTATCATGGTAGTTTGCTTATTCAAAAGAAACAAAACAATTCCACACATATCATGCTATCCATAGAGATTTTGGTAATGAACCAAAAAACATTGTGAAAGGAAAACAAAACACAAAACTAGATCTTAATTTAAAACATAACACGGTCTAATATAAAACGTGGAAGATAATAGGTCATCAAATCTGTTTCATCGTTTTCATTGCTCATCATCTTCATTGTTTTAATAGCCGTTTCAAGATTTAAACCATCTTGAAAATTTTCAATTATTCGATCAACACTAATAGGGTATTGCCTCCCGTTGTACTTTTGACAATTTCCAACAACTACTAGATTTATCGCAAAAAGTCTCACAAAATAGAGAAAACGAATATTATCTCATTACATTTCTGAAGTTAGATCATCCATCTATTCGCCAACTTAGACATCCGTTTATGGAGAAAAAAAATTCATTGCATAGATAAATAAAAACGGCACATATCACAAAGAGTCTTTGGTTTGCAACTAACAAAACCATAGAACAAGCCAGCTAACATAGACACAACTACGACGCTGTGAAAGTCGCATGAACTATTGACAAATCTCTTCTTTTTTCTCTCAGGCGGCTGACATGTGAGATTCTTTTAGGTTTCCTATCAAAGAATACTTATAAGTTTTATGCGTCGCACAAGAAAATATTAAATATAAAGTTTTATTGTGTAAGGCACATCATTTTACTAATATGTAAGCTATACTTGAAAACCCGAGAAATACATTTATGTAATGTTTTTCTTTACTATAATGAAGTTTACAAGATAATGTGGTAGAATTTAATTGAATTACTCTTTTTTAAGAATCTCTCTCTTCTAACACCTGTTTAGTTTGTGACAAAAAAACACACACTTGTTTAGTTTAACTTATTAATTAGTTAACATAGTCAATTTAACTTATTAATTAGTTAACATAGTCACGAGAAAACACAATGAAGACAAAATTTGTTGACCAGTAAATTCAAGTTATTTATTAAATTAAAAAAAAAGTTACAGTAAATCAATGAAAATCTATTTTCTGGGTAACATTTTTAATTTGTTCAATATAACGGTTACATCTCAGTGGTCGTAACAGGTTTTTTTTTTAAGGGCAACTACTTAAAAATCAGAAAGACAAAGTAGATTTTAAGGGAAGATATTGAAAGCAAATAAATTTGACTTCGTGTCATAAATTCACTAGGCACTAGTGTATAAATAACTAGTGTGTTCATGACTCTCCTTTATCCCCTTCCAACTACAAAACCATAATCATAGAACAAAATTAAATAAGAGTATGAGTTTAGGGCAAGATGGAGTAGAGGAGATTCTTGAGAGACTCCCAGTCAAGTCTGTGGTACGATTCCAATTATTGTCGAGACAATGGAGATTGACCATTCGATCTCAAAATTTCAAGGAGAAACACTTGAATCATCAACAATTACTAAAGCCAGATCTTCTTCTTATGGCTGATCAAGATGATTATAATGATCTTGTGCCCAATGAAGAGTTAATGTTGAGGACAATGGTGTATGATAATGATCATCATCCAAAGCTTCTAGTCGAACAAGACGCGGTTTCTCTCCAAATCCCATATCATGACGTTTCCAAGAGTCTTGATGGTCTCATATGCATCTACGACTTTCGTGGATCAATCTTCATGGCTAATCCAACCATTCAATGGGTTCGTCACACTACAAGAAAACATGCATATTTCCGACAGAAATTTTTTCCCCTCGGAAATCCGTCGGATAGTTCCGACGGCATTCCAACGAAATGCTGACACAGAGGGTTTCCGTCGGAATTCCGTCACATTTTCAGACGGTATACCGACGAAAATCCTCTCTCTCAGCTTTCCGTTGGAATACCGTCGGCAATAACCGACGGAAGACAGACGGATACGAGATGTCGTTACATTCTGACGGTATTCCGACGGTATATCGACGGAATTCGGACTTTCCGATGTCGGCAAAGTTTGATTGGTCAGCGTGTACGGGCGGACGGATTTCCGACAGCATTCCGACGGTTTCCGATGTCGGCAAAGTTTGAGTGGTTCCCATATTGTCTACGGTGGATGATGGGATTGGTGGGGTGTTATGTCGGAGGTATTGACGGAATTCCGACGGATTTTCGACGGAAATCCGTTCTACATAAGTTTGCAGAATTTGTCATTCCATCATAACAAAATTTCGAGTACCAAACAAAATTATAAAGATGAGTTCATATTTTCGGTCATGGATGGACGAGCCAATGATGGAAGAGGGGTCGAACTTATTAACGACCGAATACGCTCAAGGTATTTGCGAGTTCATGCAGTTACCTAGAAATCAAGAGGCGGCCAACAAAGGTCAGAATATCAAATGTCCTTGTTCTAATTGTTGTAATAGAATTAGTGTTGCGGTTCCGACTGTTTGGAACCACTTATATAGATATGGATTTAGGGCGGGATATAAGGTTTGGTATTTACATGGAGAAAGGAATTATGAATATGGTAGTACCACTAGCAATGAACTTTATTTTCCGTCTAGCGTAGGAGAACCTACATCGGAAGTAGATGTTGGGGTAAGTACGGTTGCGATGGTTAACAATGCGTTTAGAGAGAATTTGCAGTCGGGTGGGTATCATGAAGGTGATAGGGTTGAAGAACCTAATTTAGAATCTCGAAGGTTTTTCGATATGTTAGACGCATCAAAGCAACCACTATACAGCGGTTGTAGGAATGGTCATTCACCGCTATCTTCTGCTAGTAGGATGATGAACCTGAAGACTGATTATAATTTATCTGAAGAATGTGTTGATGCATTCGCCGAGTTCGTGAAAGATGTTTTGCCAGAAGATAATCTGGCCCCAGGATCATACTACGAGATCCAAAAACTTGTCGCCGGTCTTGGTTTGCCCTACCAGGTTATAGACGTGTGCATCGACAGCTGTATGATATACTGGAGAGAAGACGAGAACCGAAACAAATGTAAATTTTGCCAGAAACCCCGGTTCCAGGACACAAGTGGCAGGGTGAAGATTCCATTCAAACGGATGTGGTATTTACTCTTAACGGAGAGGTTGAAGAGGCTGTACGAATCAAACCGCACAGCAAAGGCTATGAGATGGCATGCAGAGCATAGTCAAGATGGAGATATCACGCATCCTTCTGACGCGGAAACGTGGAAACACTTCCAATCCGTATATCCAGATTTTGCATATGAACGACGGAATGTATACATAGGCTTATCCACTGATGGTTTCAACCTGTTTGGCAAGCATGGAAGAAAATATTCATTGTGGCCGGTCATCGTAACACCTTACAATTTGCCTCCATCTATGTGCATGCGGCGAGAGTTCCTGTTTCTCTCAATTCTAGTTCTCGGGCCAGATCATCCAAGACGGTCGCTCGATATATTCCTCCAACCATTGATCTGTGAGTTGCAGATGTTGTGGTTCTCGTAGTATGATCCTGGGGCCAGATTATCTTCTGGCAAAACATCTTTCACGAACTCAGCGAATGCATCAACACATTCCTCAGATAAATTATAATCAGTCTTCAGGTTCATCATCCTACTAGCAGAAGATAGCGGTGAATGACCATTCCTACAACCGCTGTATAGTGGTTGCTTTGATGCGTCTAACATATCAAAAAACCTTCGAGATTCTAAATTAGGTTCTTCAACCCTATCACCTTCATCATAATCTGGCAAAACAGTCCAGCAGAATTTCAACATGCGTGCGGTTCTTATATGGACCATAAGCGATTTTCCAGCATACGGTATGTTATCTGGATGGACAACGCATGGAAGATTGGCTTGTCCTTATTTCCAAGACAATAATACAGCATTCCAACTGCAGCACGGAAGGAAGAGTTCATGGTTTGATTGTCACAGGTGTTTTTTACCGGCAGATCATCCATATCGTCGGTCTAAAAGACATTTCAAGAAGAATCTACAAGTGTTATATGGTCCACCTCCGGAGATAGATAGTCGCAGCATATTGGAACAATTACGTGATTTTGGTGCCGAGCGAACTCCTGAATGTGGGGGTAATGGTCATCACCGCGTCGACGGTTGTGGGGAATATCACAATTGGCACAAAAAAAGTATTTTCTGGCATTTGCCTTACTGGAAAGACCATCTATTGGGGCATAATCTAGATGTCATGCATGTTGAAAAGAATTTCTTTGACAACATCATGAACACATATTAAACATCCCAGGAAAAACCAAAGACAACTGGAAGTCTAGATTCGACTTGCCATTGATTTGTTCGAGGCCATCTCTTCATGTTTCAAACGGTAGATTGTCGATGCCTGCTTACCGGTTAGACGCTGGGCAGAAAGAAGTATTTTTTGAATGGTTCAAAAAATTTGTCAAATTTCCAGACGGCTACGCATCTAATTTACGTAATTGCGTGGATTCGACGGAAGACAAGTTTATAGGAATGAAGAGTCATGATTGTCATGTCGTGATGCAGCGTCTTCTTCCATTTGTATTTGCATATCTTCTTCCAGAACCTATCCACCAAGCAATTGGAGGTATATTTCTTACTCCCATTAGTTTCTTACTACCATAATATTACTATATATATATATACTAACTTGTTTAATTTTTGTTTATAGGAGTTGGTGCATTCTTCCGAGATTTATATTCAAGAACGCTTACCGTCCACGGGATACGTAACTTGGAGGCCAATATCTCGGTTCTCCTTTGTAATCTTGAGAAGATATTTCCACCGTCTTTTTTGACATTATCGAACACCTTCCTATTCACCTCCCACGAGAAGCAGCCTTAGGAGGCCCTGTTCAATACCGATGGATGTATCCGTTCGAGCGTTACATGTTCCACCTGAAGAAAAAGGTTAAAAAATTGAGCAAGGTTGAGGGATCTATTGTCGCACAAAGCCTAAACAAGGAAGTCTCACACTTTGCTGAATATTACTTTCCATCGGCAGTTCGCACTAAGGCGAGACGTCCTGCCCGACATGATGATAGAGGTGAGAAAGCAGTCTATGTCGTGGTTGTTCCTGATTTGTTTGCCCAAGTTGGTCGAGCAAGTGGAAAAGGAAAGAAACGCAAACTATCAGCCCAAGAGGTCACACATTTGCATACGTATATCCTCAGAAACTGTGACAAAATTTTGGAGTACGAAAGGTATATCAGTTATTATAATAAATTTATGGAATTATTTGCCTTTATCTACTAACGACTGTTATGTTACAGGATCTACAAGTCTTTCGCACGTGATTACCATTATGATAAGACAGATGCCGAACTTGCTGTCTTGAAAGATGAAGAATTTGAGGGGTGGTTGAAATGTTATGTAAGTGTAATATAATTAATTACTCATACCTTTCCAGGTTTTCACGTTCATATGTTACTTATTTCTTACTTCTATCATTTTTAGGTTTTCGATAGTATAGTAAGTGGTCAATCACTCCCGACATGGTTAGTGGAGTTTGTTCATGGTTTACGCAGCACCGCGACTTCATATCCCAAGTTTTGCACTAAGGGATATGCGTTCAAGATCCGTGAGGAAGGACGTCAACGGTCGACTTCAGACTATGGTATTTTGGCGCAATCAGGTGAAACCATGTACTATGGGATTTTAAAAGAAATCTTGGAAATCCACTATCCAAGAATGTTGTACTTGAGGTGCATTGTGTTTATGTGCGATTGGTATGACCCAACCGATGGTCGAGGGGTTAGAGTTGACCCTCATGGTGTTATTTCGATAAATTCAAGCCGGAAACTACAGTATTACGATCCATTTATCCTTGCGTCTCAAGCAGACCAGGTATGAATACAATAATATGTTTACCTACGTACTCATACTTAAGGTTTGTTGTTCAGGTATATTAACAATATCCACTCTTTATTAATAGGTTTGCTACATTCCATATCCTTGAGTTGCCTATCGTACAGATCCTTGGATCACAGTAACTCCAATTAACCCGAGAGGAAAAATATATGGAGTTCCAGAACAAGATGCTCTACAACCATCGAGAAGTATACCAATGCACATGTTGAGGAGATGGATAACATTGACCTTGTCATTCATGTCACACATATCAGGGATGATCTAGTGCATTCGGACGAAGAGGAAACACGTGACGAATTTGAGGACGATTCAGACTCCATCCCTAGGGAAAGTGGACCAGAAGATTCAGATTAATAATTTATGAATAAATGTGTGCTTATGAATGTTGTGTGATTCAGACTTCATCCCTAGTGAAAGTAGATCAGGAGATTCAGGAGAATGAGACTTCATCCCTTGTATATCATATTATTTAATAGTATATATATAGTCATGTTCGATGACTAATTGACGATAAATATTGGTATTGTAACTCCAATAAAACATAACATTTAATGAAACATAAAATTTAAAACACATTCTTAAACAGGTATATTAGAGACTTGCAAATATTTAACACGCAACGGTTATGGTTCAAGTACATAATAAACTCCTCATTTTACAATCATCTGTCGGTTTCCACTCCGAACTTACCATTTGTTAGAACCATTTACTGATGTTCTTTTCCTTTTTTTCTTTTGTGGAGAATCTACAAATTCGTCGCACAATTCGCTTTTGATTGCATCAACATCTAGATTTATGTTTGGCTTGGCTGGGTTTTGGGCGAATTCGAAATCATAGTAATGCTCCTTTGGTGGAGAATCTATAAATCCGTCGCACAATTCACTTTTGATTGCATCAACATCTAAATTTAAGTTTGGCCTTCCTAGGCTTTAGGCGAATTCATAACCATAGTCCTGATCCTTACATACGTTTGAAGTACTTCCACCGTCAGTATCTGACTTTTCCATCCATTGACATGGTTGTTCGGCTTCGATAACCCGCTTATGATCAGGACATTGTGGCTGCCTATCGTAAATGTGGTGGATGTTTGGCGAGCAATGGCTGTCAGGCACTATTCTTGATGTGGAATCTTCTTTATAGATTGGTGAGCACGTATCAAATTCCCACGAGTAAGTGAGAATCTCTTCAGTGAATTCGTCGCAATGACCAAGGGTTTCCCACGAGTATTTTGGAATATAAAAAAAATTACCCTCAGATGTTTTTTTGCGTTGTCATTAGGAGAATTAGAAGACATTTTTTGTGTTATAAAGAGGTGTAGAAGATATACACTCCATCAAGTGTATTTATAGTAGAAGTCATATGTATAAACCGTCGGTATTCCGTCTGTAATCCGTCTGTATTACCCACGGAATTCAGACTACATGATGTCGGCAAAGTTTGATTGGTCAGCTGTACTGACGGATTTCTGACGGAGCTATGTCCTCGGAATTATGTAACGGATGTCCGACGGAATTCCGACGGTTTAGATGTCGGCAAAGTTTGTGTGGTTAATAAATCGTCTGCAGTGGCCGAAGGGATAGGTGGGGTGTTATGTCGGAGTGTTTTGACGGTTTTCCGACGGAAATCCGACGAATATCCGTTGTACATATATGCTTGCACATTTTCTCATTCCTTCAAAACAAAATTTGAAAACAAAATCATAACACAAAAATATTCAATTGCGTAATGGCTAACAAAGATCTATAGAATTACTATATGCAAAACCGAGCCCCTGGTCTAAACACTCCAAACACAACTCTTCTTCCTTCAAGCCCTCCTTACGATAACTTAAATGTCATAGATGCTCAACCAACAATTTCACTCCACCCAACGCAACGATCCTTGAACCAAACGCCCGAAATACCAGGACATGGTCAAGTCGTAAGGCGAGGAATTTTTCGCAAGAGGGCTCATGATGCAAGGGTGGTGCGAGGTGAAAGTTCTCAAACTCGCCCAACACAAGATTTTATTTATGAGGTCATTAACGAGGCACCACAAGCCGACCAGGATTTTAGTAGCCCTGGGTGGACTTCTACTATCGATTACATAATCCGTGAAGGTATATATATATATATATAATTACCGTTTTTACTTTTACAATATATTGTTATATAATGATTGTAGCTGACAAATACAAAATCTATCATTCATAAATGTAGGTTCTTATCGCAATAGGACCACACCATTCTGGACCCAGGTTGCAGAAATTCAATCCCCGCGTTCACAATTTTTGAAAATAAAAAAGGTTTATGTTTCCGTCCAATTTTATTAACATTTTGAGAAACAATTTATCTGACAAGTATATTCTATTTAATTATCATATTGTGGCTATGCTCTCTAGTTTGACCCCCAATGACCAGGGAGATCTGCTTGTAACCTTAAAAGATCCGTCGGGAATAATCGAGGGAACCATGCACCATAACATCTTCAAGAATGACGAGTACAGACTCACGACTGCTGTAGGTGCGGTGGTCATCCTGAAGAATGTTACCGTTTGCCGTTTTGATAGGAACCCAAAGTACCTAAACATCACAGAGCGGAACATTGTTAAGGTAGATACACTATACGTTTATAAATATTTTTTGGAATGGTTAACTAAATTCAGTTTTCAAACAGATAATCGGTGCTAATACGATGATTGCTGAATACCAGCCAACGGAAGTATGCACCATCGAGGAGGAAGATGAAGGAACTATTGGGTACGAATATGAAACAGTTCCAGACTCCGATGAAGAATAAATATCTAACTCGTCCATGATTAAGAATTATTTTATGGTTACGGCTTTATGTTGCTTTTATGTTAAATAATTTCCTACTATCTATTGTACGAGTTTATCCGCATAATGTTGGTACGTGTAATATTTACTATTTTGGTATTTAAATTTATATTGTAATATAAATTGTATGTGTAATGTAATATTTATGAAAACCAAGGCAACACAAATAGAACTTGTGGGATTCACGGGTTTGGCACTTCGATTGGCAGAACGATTAAAGCCAAATTTGATATGGCTCTAACTCGTTCACATTGTCGACGGAATTTTATTTCACGTATTTGTAACCGCTGGAAATATTAAATATATGTAATAAAAATAAAAACCCGTCGGAACACCGTCGGAAATTAAGACGGTGTTCCGACGGTAGTTGATTTTTATTACAAAATTTATTAAATAAACATAATAAAATTAAAAACCGTCGGAATTCCGTCTTAATTTCAGACGGTGTTCCGACAGTAGTTTTATTTTATAACCAAATTTATTAAATATATGTAATATTGAACGTAATGGCGGATCTAGTAAATTCCTTTTCAAGGAACCAACATTGGTTCGTCATAATTCTATATTGCAATATAAATTGTATGTGTAATGTAATATTTATGAAAACCAAGGCAACACAGATAGAACTTGTGGGATTCACGGGAGTTAAGACGGTGTTCCGACGGTAGTTGATTTTTATTACAAAATTTATTAAATAAACAAAATAAAATTAAAAACCGTCGGAATGCCGTCTGAAATTCAGACGGGGTTCCGACAGTAGTTTTATTTTATAACCAAATTTATTAAATTTATGTAATATATGTAATATTGAACGTATTGGCGGATCTAGTAAATTCCTTTGCAAGGAACCAAATTTATTACCAAATTTATTAAATAAAAAAGTTATTCAGGCGGAAATATGGTTTTATGTGGTTTAATATGGGATATGGGATTATTTTATTGGATTTCCCGTACCGTTCCCATCTCATCCCGTTTTATCCCGTCCCCGTCCAGAATTTGAAATGGGACATAAGTGGGACGTATTTTTCTAGTCTCATAAATCTTGTTCCCGTTAGATCACGTCTCATATTCCCGTTTGGGACGGGATCCCGTCCCATATTCCCCTTAGATCCTACCCTTACGGAAATATATTAATGCGAAATTATTTAAAATAAATTATAATATCCGTCGAAATTCCGTCTTAAGTTCCGACGGACTGCCGACGGAAACCCTAATTTCACTTACCGCCAAACAACTTCGTGATCATCGTCAAAGCGGGAAAACCGTCGGCATTACCGTCCAATTTTTAGTAGTCCGTCTGAATTCCGTCGGGTACCCTATTAAATCCACAGTCTTCGTCTTCCCCGAAGACAGATCTGAAAAAAAACATTTTTCTCCAAAACTTCTCCTCCGTTTCTCCGCCGATTTACCGCCGATTTGACGCCGGAATCGCCGCCGAATCCTTGCCGTTCTCCTCCGTTTCTCTGCCAAAACCCAATGTAAGTTTTACATACTTTATTAGAGTTTTTGTGAAATTGTTCTTTTTTCTAGGTTAGTAAATTGGGATTTGTTAAATGTGGAATTGCAAAGATTGTTGAACATGGTTTAGTGTTCGATAAAGAGAATTTTACTAAATTAGGAATTAACGAATTTAGGAATTAAAGAAATTAGGGTTCATGAGGATTTTAGAATTTAGGAATTGATTTTCATATGTTTTTGTGATTTTTAGGGATTTTTTATTATTTAATGTATGATTAATATGTAAAATTTTAAATTTCTAAATATCCTATATAGAATACTTTAAGATAATCATTTATAATCGTTAAAATTTAAAAAATTTATAACATTAATCAAACAAATTAAACCTTTAAAATTTTAAACCTATTTAAAAATAATAAAATTTAAAACTTTAAATCCTTTAAATTTAAAATTTTAAAAATTTATTACTTTAACAATTTAAACCTTTAAATCCTTCAAATTTATAAATTTTATAATATTAATAAAACAATTTAAACCTTTAAAATTTTAAACCTATTTAAAAATAATAAAATTTAAAGATTTAAATCCTTTAAATTCTTTAAATTTAAAATTTTAAAAATTTATTACTTTAAAAATTTAAACCTTTAAATCGTTTAAATTTAAAAATTTTATAACATTTATAAAAAAAATTTAAACCTTTAAAATTTTAAACCTATTTAAAAATAATAAAATTTAAAACTTTAAATCCTTTAAATTTAAAAATTAAAAAATTTAAAAATTTATAACTTTAACAATTTTTACCTTTAAATCCTTCAAATTTCAAAATTTATTAACATTAATAAAATTTGTCAAATTATAAATGTCAATTTCCCAACAAAACCTAAATCCATGAACTTTGGTTTCTGAATATACAATATACAAACAAGCCCTGATTACTTAAATTTCAAAATTCCAATTTCCCAAAATCACTAAGTCCATAAATCACAAAACCACATAATCCCAAATTCAATAAATTCATTTATTACAAAAATCTTAAATTCTCATCAATCCCTATGTCCCTAAATAACAAAATGTCAGAAAACTAAATTCTTTTAAGCTCTATATTGCAAAAAACCCTAATTCCGAATATCCTTATATCCCTAAATCTGAAATTTCCAAATAACTAAATCGCAAAATCTCAAAATCCCAAATTCCTATAAATTCCATATTCCATAAATCCTGAAATCTCAAAACTCTTAGAATTTTGGAAATCGTAGGAACTATCAGCGATATCATCATTCTGGAGGAGGTGGGATTTCCAGTAGGGGAGGTCGGAGTGGGAGTGAGACGCATATCCCCGACAGTTCTCCCGACTTAGAGACCCCACACATGTCTCAGCCCCCCGGCTACAGCCTTCTCAGCTCCCACATCCATGACCATCGAGCAGTTTGTGTCGCAACCCAGACGTGATAGGTTGACTCGTCTAGATCCAGACACGCCACCTAACACGACCTGGTAAGTAATATTTAAATTTCTATTGGATAAAATTATTTTAGTAAAATATTTAACTAAACTAAATATTTTATTAGGTTCCAATACTCGGGAAACGGGATTACGGGTTCTATCAAAGGAATGATGAATTCCTTGGTAACTAAACCGTATCCCACATACCACGATATGCCAGTGGAGGACCGGGACATTTGGTTCCGACAATTTGCGGTATGATTTTATTTTATAAGTTTAAAATATATTTCCTATATGACTCACATTTTAATTACTAATGCGAGAATGTGGTGTTTTTGCAGCAAGATTTTACGTGGGACCCACCGCTCACTTCGTTGGTCCGAAAGAGATTCGACGAAAAGGCTGCGAGGAAGTACTCGTTGAAGATGAACGAGTGGAAAGATGTGTGGTACAAAACCGGGAAGGTGCCTCGGGTTATGAAACATAAAGACGCATGTTGGGATGTACTAGTTGCACATTGGGAACAGGAGGCAACTCGGGGGACCTCAGAGAGAAACTCAACTAACCGCAATAGCGACCGGAAGGGGAAGGGAAAAGCGACCCACAACCTCGGAGCAACGAGCAAGGCTTCACTTGCAGACAAAATGGTAAATATTTAAATAATTCATAATTTTAAAAAATTCGCTAACAAAATTTTATATGTTAACAGTTTCAGGAGACCGGTGTGTTTCCTTCGAATTTTGCTTTGCTCAAAGCTGCGCACACCAACAAGAAGACCGGTGAAATTCAAGATCCCATTGCTCGTGAAATCGTGGAGACCGTGGAGAGGCTCGGGGAGCAGTACCTTCAATCGCAACCGATCGAGGAAGGAACTCCGGCGCCCACCGAAGTTCCATACGAGAAGATCAACGAGTTCACCTACGAGGTTAGTAACCGTGTCACTTTTAAACAAATTTCAAAATAACTTTTAATACACCTAAGTTCTAAGATTTAATTTCTTTTTTATTGTAGGCGACTCCCAAGACCAGAGACCGTGTTTTCGGCCTCCCTGAAGATAGTTGCTCGTCCGTTTCGTCGGTTCGTTATGGCGGTGGTAGCAGATTGGAGGCAGAAAACCGAGAGCTGACCGAGCGGCTTAGGGCAGTGGAGCAAGCGAGAGAGGCAGATAAGAAGGAGGCCGAGGAAGCGAGAGAGAGAGATAAGGCGGAGGCACGATTTCGAGCTTTGGAACAGAAGATGAACGACTTCTTCAGTACCCGTAGGCCGGAATAGGCCTTTTGAAGTTTTGAAATTTAATGTAAAACTTTAAAATACTTTAAAAACAATTTTAATTTAATCAGTTTTTTTTAAAATTTGTAATATATTTTTAAATGTTTTATTATAATTTATTTATTTTAAATTGTTTAATTATTTTTAATTTTTGGTAAAAAAGAACGAAACCCGTCGGAATTCCCTCGGTATTCTTGTACCGTCGGAACTCCGTCGGTAGTCGCCGGAAGTCTGACACCGTCGGAACTCCGTCGGTACTCGCCGGAAATCCGACACCGTCGGTACTCGCCGGAAATCCGACACCGTCGGAACTCCGTCGGTACTCGCCGGAAGTCGACGGAACCCGGCAATCCGTTTTCCGTCTGAGAGCCGTCGCAGGTGGGCGACGGACTGCCGACGGATTTTAATTTCCGACGTGATAGAACCGACGGACCAATCCCGTCGGACTACCGTCGGAAAAGGGCCAATTCCGACGGAAATGAGACGGTTTAGGCCGTCGGAATATCGCCTGTTTTCTTGTAGTGTCAGCTTTCTCAAGCAATGATTCAAGCATTTGTAAACGGAAGGTATGATGATGGTGAATATGATTATGAACCTAACTTGCTAGGGTTTGGTAAAGACAAATCCACAGGAATATATAAGTTGGTTGGTTATATAATGTGTTGGAATCGGATCTAGAAGGTGATACTACTTGTGAAGTTTTTAATTTTAACACCAATTTGTGGAGGCAAGTAGAATCTCCTCGCTACCAGATTTTTGATGATCAAAGTCCAATATATTTTAATGGATCTCTTTATTGGTTAGTCTATGATGCCAATAATGCAATCAAAATATTATCTTTTGATTGCCACACCGAGGTTTTTCAACTGATTTCGGAATCCCCAATTACTCAAGACGATGAATCTCGGGTCATCATTTGCAATCTGAATAATCGTTTTTGTGTATCCGAAAAGACGTGGCCAAGACAAGAGATATGGACACTGAATACTTCAAACATGACATGGGAGGGGATCTATTTATTAGATCTGTCTTCTCCTTCTGCTGGCTTGTTAGGCGATGCAATGTGGCCAATAACTTCTCCTATTACAATTTTGGAGAACAAGAAGGTGTTGCTTTTTGTTGAGAATGGTGATAATCCAAAATTTGTGATTTATGATCCGGAGACAAGAATATTTTCTCTATGTTGCGATGTCGAATATGTGATATCGGTTGCTCCTTTTTTCCAAACCTTAATCTCTATTGATTAATTAAAGTTATGGTTTTCTTCTCTTATTGTAATTTGGTTCTCGCATTGGTTTTCCTTAATTTAAATGTTATTTTCTGGTTTATTACCCTATGGTAAACTATCTGTCTTAGTCAATAAAACATTTTACCAATATTTATTTCTTGTTCAATATTATAGAAGTTTGCTTATCCAAAAGAAACAACGAAATCAATTCGTGTCTTGCTGCTCAGAAGAGCTTACTTTTATTTATCTAATGAATTAGAAATGTAGATGATAGTTTTGAGTAGAAAAACTAAGAGTATTATGAAAAGTGAAAACATTTTCTCTTAAATATACTCGCTCGCTTGCCAATGAGAATTGACTTCTTGATATGTAAATGATAGTGTTTTACGATGAGAAAGTTATAGATAATAAATGAGAAATGAAATGAAACCATATGCTATTATAGCGCGGGAAAATTTATTTTTGACTAATACAAATTGATTATTTTGAAATGTTATGATATACTGTAGGTTTTAAATAACATTTTTTTTTTTGGTCACAAACAATAACAGTTGTTTAGAACATGTGTTCTTGACTGTGCATATATTTTCACAATTATTCATGTCATCATGTGTAATGATCTATTATTACAATCATTGCTTGATTCGATATTGCATTCGCTTCAAATTTTTGCTTCTGTTAAGATTTCTACATCGACAATTAAAATGATTTATTTGTAGTATATAAGGGAAATGGATTAACCACTCATTGCCATTGATTCTAAACATTGATAATCATAACATGGTATCGGAACTCAAGTTTAACCAAAGTAGGGTGGCAAGAAAGGTATGTTTGCCGATCCTACTTCCTAGAATGGAATTAAGTTCAAAATGGAAAGAGTCATCATTTCGAGGAGACTTGTTAAGAATTTTACATCGGAAATTCAAATAAGACCTAAGTAGTATACAAGGAATATGAATCGTTGATTATGATCACATCCCTATTGGTCAAAGTGTTTGTCTTTTAGGTTTTAATCGTTGATGATGATTTTATATCATGAATGATTGATTTTTTAAACACTTGAATTTATGTATAGATCTTAAGCTAAGAAGAAGATAATATAAGCAAAATGTGTATAGCTATGTGAAAGGAGATTAATTAATTTAAAGATTTGGTAGAGAAGAAACTTCATATACATATATGTTTCTCTTTAGAGATACTGTGTTTGTATTCTCTCTCTGTTCTGCTCCCACCAGGTCTTTGCATGCACTTCCCCGAACCGTTCCCGGCTTTTGAACAAATGGCAAACATAAATTTCGGTTAGTTAGGTTCTATATCGAGTTTTACAATTGTCTAACCGATAATGTAAATCGAAAATCAGGCTTAATCCCTAAACTATCAGATCCTAAATGCTTTGTTTCAGTATGATATTGAGTCCAAAATGTTCGAAAATGTAAAAACCGATAAACCGGATTAAGCATTAAACAATCCAATACTAAATGCTTAGTTTCTTTTGATGTTATACCTGAATCTGACTCGACGTAGCTCTCTAGTCCCATCTACTAATTGTCTGATGGTAATGTAAACGCCTGGCTCGTCTTCTTCAATCCACTCAGCTTGCATTTCACTAGCATTGCTCATAGACGGTGGTTCATCTCTAGACGAAGTTGTTGTTCGTGCTGCATCCATTCCATGATGATTACCTGGTCCATAATTACCATAAAAATGATGTGGAACATTAACTCCTGGAGGTCTAAAGTTATGTCTTGGGGTCCAATCTCTACTTTCTCTAGCTGATTCCATTTTTGAGTAAGTTGAATCTCTCTGTGACTGAAAAAAATAAACAAGACAAGATTTTCACAAAAGGTTATTGCAAACAAAATCAGTGTGACTTGGTTTAAAGCAATAATGATCAAACCTGGTCTTCGGATCTCGCGGGAGTTTGAAGCGCTTGGCGATTAAATTTCTGTACATTGTAAAGTTCGACGATTTTGTCGTAGTTCTCACCCCACCATCTTTGAGCCTGCCACTTATCGAACATTTCTCGGCTTTCAAAAACAACACACAAGTAAATGGTTAGCTCAAAGATCACACACATAGAGATTAATGTTGTTTTGAGTAGTTTTCATTTACCTAAAGCGGATACGTTTGAGATCATTTCCACCACTAGGAAGCGAAGCGAATGTGATATGAACACCGGGTTCTACTTGAGCCATCCACTCTTTAGGCTCATCATCTTCAACTACCACATCACATTTAGACTGAGCAGAGATAGATTCTCTTTCATTTCCATAGACTGAAGTGAATTTTGATGGTGGATTGTGAGATGAGTTTGTGAAGTCCCAAGCAGGAGTTGAACCAGTACTTCCACCCATGTAAGGATATGGAACACCTTCAGAAGCATTGTCGAAATCCGGGAACGGTCTATGTCCTTTCTTTATAGGACTACTAGAGGAACCAGTACATGGCTTGCATTGTTTATATGCACCAGAAAATTTTATAGCCATATCTTTAATCTGCATAGCATAAGTACCCCCAAAACAACCAATTAGGTTTTTAATTTAAATCTGTTTACAAAGTAAGAATAGTATTTAGTCCAAGGAAGTAAAAAGGTAGGTCTAGTATGATCATTCTTAAAAGAACATCAATAAAGCTATGAGATCTATCAAAGCATAATTAAAAATAGATATATTCATCTTGTCTTCTCAGTATGCAAGAACACAATCATAATAGCTCTCTCTCTTTCTTTTGTTTTTTTGTTCTTTTGATTTACTTAAATTCTTTCTTTATTACCTGTCTAGGTAAGAATCCACTAAAGCTTATTTGAGAAAAAAAAGTATATAATTAGATCAGTCTTCAATAGCAATATTCCTCAAACCATGACCCCATTAGCTTTAAATACTTAAAAAAAAATCAATATTTACTTTCATTCAAATGTTTTATGGCTAGTCACATAGAAGAGACAAAACAAAAACACTGACATAATCCTATTTAACAGAGATTTGTGTAAGATTCCAAGTGAAGTGAAGATAAACTCAACTATGTCCATGAGTACATATTTAGAGAACCAAATTCTGAATAAAGAAACGAATATATAGTAAAGATTGCTTTATTTATCTTATGTAAGATACGTTAATTGGGTACTGTGTCATTGTTTGTTTCACAAACAAGGCAAATTAAGACAAAGAATCAAAATAAAGTGAAAAAAAAAACAAAAGAAGAAAGAAGAGATTCAGATTAAACCTGTGTAGTTAGGCTTTTGACAGCTTCTTTAGTATTGGGAGTTGTGACTCCACGCGCTCCATTTTCAACTTCTTCACTTCCTTCTGCTTTCGTACAAGCTATGCAAGTAAACATCTTTTGTCTCTTTCTCTCTCTTTGCCTTTTTCACCTCTACAAAAAAAAAAACCATAATTACCAAACCTCTAGTTAGTAGTAGTACTTAATTAAAAACCGTTAAAGTGGAAGAGATTACGTAATCATATTGCACAAGTAAAGTAAGAGCATCTACAATGGGGGTTTTCAAATGGATCTCTTCAAAAAAAAACTAAATGAAAAAAACTTAAAAAATAGAAAAGGTAGGAGAGAAGGGAAAATATGTCTCTAGAACTAGAGATTATAAAGACTCTTTTCAATGGGTTTTGACATGTGTACTTTTGTAATTGGGTTAAATTATATTGTGATTTAATTATATTACATAAATTGTTATTTTTATTTTGTAGAGACTAGGGAAGAGATCAAGGGTTGATCATGCTCTAAGTAGAGCTAACTAATGGTTGTAATGCTGGTAGTATTGTAAAGATTAGTTAGAGAAACATAAAAAAGGGAATATTAGATCCGAATTGTCGTTTTCTTTAACACAAACACAAAGACTAAAGGACAAAGTTTGTTGACGTATCTCTCTTTGTCAGAAAAACAACTACTCAAAGAAAAAACAGAGACTTCATATTAGTAGTTTAAACTCACAAAGAACCAAAACTTTTTACTAAACCCATTTCATATAAAACATTCCACCATTGCTGGATCATAGTGTTTATCTTGGAATAAAAAAAAGTTATAAGCTTGTTGCAAAAAAAAAAAAAAAAAAAGGTATAAGCTTTGGTCCTTTAGAGATTTCAAATTTAGTGGAGTGGTGATCTTGATAGAGACAAAAGAGTTGAAAGAAAGATATTTAAACTACAAGTTACATTTTTGTTTTTCAATTAAAACCAGAGAAGAAAGAGAGCTTGGGGATCAGAAATAGGACCCCATTGAATAAAATAGCTTTCTTTATAAATTGTCGAATTACATTATATGCAGGTAACAAATGGTTCTTTATTTCATTTAAAGAGTTTATGCAGTAGCCGAAATATGTGACATTTTAAAAATGGGATTTCTTGAAAGACTAAAAGACAAAGAATACTAAAATGATAGTAAAAGAATCAAATATTGTTTTGTGATTCCCCCGTGTTTAACACCATTCAAGATAGAGAAATATTATAAGAAAATGCAAAAACTATTGGAATCACTGAAAAAGGAAAATTCAATGTTTAACAAGAAAATGGAGTCTTGACAGTCACGTGTAGTGAAAAAGAAAAAGAGTTTGGTTTCTATATTTAGGGTTTATGTCATGATGGACCAATCTAAAGCGTGTCGAGAGAAACAAAAATTAAAGCTATGGATATAAATGAATGAAATCTATTCATTTCTATAAAATCACGAATTACGAAAAAAAAACTCTGTTTTTATACCAAAAGAAAAAGACTTCTTTTTTTATTTTTTTTATCAAGAATTCAATTTGATTTGAATGGAATAATAATGTGACTAACCTTCAACGAATAATAAATATTACTACATTCAACGAAAAAAAAAAAATTGTGACTAACCTTGTTTGGTTTCGATATCTGAGTTATGGTCTACTTTAGTCGCCGGCACGAGTGGGGTTTGTTCTGTGTCTAAACCTATAAATAGACCATCAATGGCTTCAGAGATTATTAGTCTAGTGTTACAGAGACAATAATCGTAATAAATGTAGACTCAAAGAAAAAAGACAGAGAAACAAATTGATGATGATGAATATAGCTTTTAATGGACAAACATAAATTCGGCGTTTTTTTTTTGGGTTCTCGAAGCAAAAAGTGATGAAACAATGAATAAATGAAGAACACAACAAAAAAAATTCCGGGAAAACGGTAGAAAAAACTGATTTGGGTTTAGTGAGAAATTTTGAATGAAATAAAATGAAGAAGACAACAATATTTTCCGGGAAAGTGGTAGAAAAATCTGTCAAAATTTCGGAAATTTAGAGAGAGAAAAATGACGAATCGAATCTGTCAAAATCAAATCAATCAAAGTTACATAGGTCGAAGTAAAATGTTTAACAGGTAAAGGCAAAACACAAAAACACAAAAAAAAAACCCTCTGAATCTTTTTATTTTCCCGGAAAAAAAAATAGTTTGAAAAGATCGATCGAGAAAGAACAACCAGTGACCTTAATGTACTGCTACTAACCTTAATGTCTCTTCGAGCGAAATCGAATCAAAAATCTCCAGTATCAGAAATTCTTCAAACTCGTCGAAATAAATTTTAAAAATGAGCCGGGTTGAAAAGTCGGGTAATCGGGTCACCCGAGAATTGGAACGGAGCTCCAGTTACTGTAAAATATGACGAAGAGAAAGAGTGAGGACGAAGAGCTTCTCTGAGTATTTATACGTGGAGGAAAGAGGATAACAAATTTAACGGCGTAAAACCGTTAAATTTAAACACCGTGAGTTAACGAAGAAGCTTCGTGAAATTTTGTCTCGTTAAGAGACGGCAAAGAGGGCCCATGTTGTCTAAAACACGGTGACGGAGATGGCTTACGTGTGCTGGAAGTAGATTACGTGGCAGATTTTAATTGGTTAAATATAGCTGAAACCGGGTCGGGTTATGGTCACGATATATTTGACAGGCCAAGGGAACGGTCGCATCACGATTCGCTTTGTTGTGGGTTCGTTCGTCACTCTTTTATTTTATTTTAATATTAAAAGTTATAGAATAAAATGTTAGCATATGAAAAAGAAAAATATTTCATCGTTTTGTCTTGTTATAGATATGATCATGTGTGACAAATTTTGTATTTTTTTATAACTAAATGAGTAAAGAACAAGACAATAAATACCAAAGATTCGTGGGTTTATTATATGTAGTTGTTTAAGCTTTATTTTGAGTAATGAATGTGTATAGTTGAAGTGATTAGACTTTAGATAGTGTCATTATCATAAGATTAATGTTAGCATGGTGGATGGAGAATTGAAGTATGGGATATATATGTATGTATATAACTATATGCTATTTATTTACACACATGTGATATGTTTGTTTGTCATGTACCATTTTCTTTTAAGGTGCATTGTAATGATGGTTCGACCGATTTTTTCCATTGCTCTTTTACTTATAACTCGGAAACTATTTTGTTTTGTTTTTAGTGTTAAGATTATACAAAAAAAGAGCTTGCAGAATAGACTACACGAAGTCAACTTGAATAATTAGATTATATGATAGGTATGGTTAGGCAAACTATAAAAGCTACGTAAAACAAATTTTCATGAACGAGTTTTAGAAATACTAGCCAAACAATCGTTATTTCGAACAATGTTTTTTAGATATTTTGTTTTGCACTAAGTATTCTAATTAACATAGTGAACCACAAATTTTAAAGAGGCAA
This sequence comes from Draba incana, assembly GCA_963576765.1. Taxonomy (NCBI): domain Eukaryota; kingdom Viridiplantae; phylum Streptophyta; class Magnoliopsida; order Brassicales; family Brassicaceae; genus Draba; species Draba incana. Next base: position 1,869,995 of record OY755208.1, read on the forward strand.
AGCAAATACATAGTTCTTGTAAAATATTCGAAGTTATAGGTTATAGATCATATAAAATTATAAGAAAATATGATCAACGAGCTCGACGACTTTACTTAGTCGTGTTGTTCATCGATTTTTATCTTTTGGAAAGACAAATGGAGAAAAAAAATCAGTCGATACTGATAAAGATAGCATACTAAAACACAAACTTTTAATTATAAAATTCATATATATAGGTAGGCATTAGAAGATCCTTCTCCAAAGTCACATAGGCTGATAATACCGTAACGTTAATTCGTTGTTAAGTAATAGGGATTACGTTTAACATCTCTGTATTAATATTTTATTTTGCCTGTACGTATATGATCTATTGTGAACTTTTTATGTCTGAGTAAATAAAACCGTACAGGAAAACTATATAAAACGTAAATTCTAGATTTCAAGTTGTAAAATCTAGATTTCACATTATGAAGACAAATGGATTTATATAGTTTTGTTAATAGTCAATATTTGAAGAGAGATTTGAAGGTATTAAGAATTTGTTTATCCTAAAGCATATTTTTGTTTGTTTCATATATGAAATAATGATGTAGTGCCAAAAAAATGAAATAATAATGTCCTAAATGACAAAATACAATAAAATTTTATTTTTTATTTATGATTGAAATTTGTATTTTTCGGTTTAAACATACATGCATGCAGTAGTATAAAGAAGTATCAAACTGTTTTTTTCATAAAATTGATCGAACTGTAGTTTGATTGGTAAATAGAAACATTGAAAATTCTTTAAAGCGCAGTGTAGAAAAGCATTTAGATTATGTGCAACATGTTCGACGATGCTAAACTTTCTTCAAAAGAAATAAAATCAGACATGAATATAAAAAAATGTAAAATGTATCTCTTTAACCCAAAACATTGGGGATGGGAACTTAACTTTATTCCTGGGGCTAACCTGTCTTTAAGCAAAGAATGCTTCGAACAGAGGGACAGCAAAACTCCAAATAAAGATATCCAAGAATATATACATGTTGAAGAAGAAAAAAAAAAAAGTTTCGAGGAAAAAAAAATTAAAAAAAAGAAGAAAAAAATTCAGTTATATCCTAGTAGTGTGGTAGTGTTATCATTACTCGGATTTAAACTCACATATACATATTGGTAATTATTATTTTTAACATCATATAAATTTAATTATTATTTTACACGATGAAGCCTTCAAAATCCGATACATTTATAAATAAGAAATATAAACTGTGACATTTCTCTACTCACTTTAATATAATCACTTTGAAATCAGTTTAGTTTTAAGAGCTATAGTTTATATTTTGAACAACTTAATCTGTTCAAGATATAGTTTATCCGAAGAGATATGAATCTAAAAGTTTTGGAACCCAGTGGATTGGTTATAAGAAACCAGAATTTGAACAAAGTAGAGTGTTAACATATTATAAATGAATGAATTTGATTTTTAACTTTTATTAGATATATTAATTTGCAAGAAAAGTATAGTCAATGTCCCCAAAACACTTCTCAATTTGTCTTACATTATTGTCTTTTGGATTTGTTGCACTAATTAATAAGAATATAAACATGCTGTTCAGCTTTAAGGCTTTTGTTTTATTTTTATGTTCCTTTTTAGACATCTTTTCACTTCCATAGTTGGATCGTATTCTATTTTTGTAATAATCAAGTAAATTATGAATAATTCCCTAGCTATTGGTTTTCAAGGTTTATATCTTGTAAAACTAGCACATAATTCTTAAGAAATTGGCATTACGATAAACTTTTTTTAAGAGAATTTTTACCTAATGTTGTTAAACTACAACTAACTATTGAATTCGGTTAAGTAAATTTCATAAATGATCACTTTTAGAATACAAATTTCAAAATTATCATTGTTTGCTGTTCGATTTCAAAAAAACACTTTTATAGCGTTTACTTTTTTGGTCTAAAACTTCCTGGAAACAAAGTGAGAGAAAGAGAGGTGTTATGATTATTGATGAGAGGCTAAAAAAGGTTTAAAACAAGTGAGACTGTTTATTTATTTGATAAAATGTACAATCGAATTAACTTTTTTATACACTGATCAATGTTATTGTTGTGAACATTTATATTGCGTACAACTGTAGTTAATATCAGTGCTACAAGATTTTGTACGTCCACAATGGATATCTTCAGTGTAACTTCTAAATGTATACTATTTGATAGTTCTACAGTAATATTAAATGTGTCGTGACAAATGAGTATTGTAGACATGTACTATCCAAGAGGATTATGAAAAGTTTTGAATGACTCATTAGTGCATTGTTATCAACTTACCAATATGCATATGTGGACATGTAGGTAAGAGTACAAACGAGATCAAACTTGATCTAAAAATGTATATCGAAGAGAAACTTGTTTACAGTCTAATAGGTACAATTAGTGTGTATATATACAAAATAAAATTGAGTCGAGAGATTAACATGCTGAATAAATCGAAATCTAATACGTCTATATACATAATTTCAAATATTTGGTTAGTTTGCTCGTAAGTTTTTTACAACAATCGTTTTTAATACATCAGATCATAAGTATAAATACAAATATACTATATATAATTCAAATTCATGGTTGTCTATATAACTTACAATTGTTTAACTGTAACCCATTAAATTTTCAAAAAAAAAAAAAAAAACTGTAACGGATTTGAAAATTTGATAAAGAAGAAAATATCATATTTCAAATCATGGGTTGTGTACTTTACTTATGCCTTTTCCTTTCAACGATTACAATATATATAACTTGAACTCAAATCTTTGATTATGAAAGATTATGAGTTAATTACTAAAGTATGTAAAACAATTATATAATGAGAACGAATAAATATAGTCCTAAGTTTTAAAAGGTAAAGGTACCATCAGGTGCTTCCCGCTTCCAAAGAAGATTTACGTAAAATTCCAATCCCCAAGTCCTTTCCCTATTTCCCAGGTTTGCTTAATCTTTTCCTTTATTTTTTTTGAGTTTCCCTTTGGATTTTTGTTTCAGCTTACTGTAAAGAAAATACTATATATTTACTGTTTTTAATATTATTACTCCATCAGTTCCTTGGAGATTGATTTTCTACCATATTTTTGTTGTTCCACAAAGATTGATGTTGTAGATTTTTTATAATCTTTTAATCAATTTATATTAAAAAAATTGTAAGTTCCAACAAATATTGAATGAGACTATTTAAATTTAAAGAATAACTATTGGTTCATTGTTATGAAAAAATGTTTGTTGCAAAAAGTTATATAAATAAATAATGTTAGAAAATCAATCTCCAAGGAACAGATGGAGTATTATTTTGACGGCAAATAAAACACAATTATTATCCAATGAAATAATTAATTTTGTTGTTCTCTAAACAAATACTCATCTTGTTCCATTATGTTAGATGTTTTAGCATTATTTTTTTGTTTCATTTTATTTGATTTCTCTAGTATTTATGCAAAATTTAATGTATTGTGATCTTTTAAATTCTGCAATTTCTATTGATGGGTTATTTTACTTTTGGTGAGGTATTAAATGATATGTTTAATGTAAAACAAACAAAAAAATTTACTATATCGTTTTCTTAAACTCCGCGCTTTTAGCTAGAAAATCCAATTGTATAATAGAATGGTGGGAGTTTACAATTTCACAAACATGCAATACCAAACAACCAGAGATAAGAAAAGAAAAAAAACCAGAGAAATGGTTGAGACTCATCATAAAGATGGTCCGCGAACTATCTTAGAAAAACATGAGATTCTCAACTTGACCAGAGAAGATAGAAATTGTACGACGATCCGAATCATTATCCCAAAACTGAAGCTTCTTTTCTATGATTCCTTCAATATCAACTCTCCTCATGCTATTTTTCTTAGGATCATAATACAAAACATAAAATGGGGGTGCACGCAAAGTTTCTGGTGCCAAAACAAACTCGCCATCATCATCATCAACGGCACAAAATACTTGAAACATGATTTCCCGGTCAGCTACTATTCTAGGCAAAGCGAAAAACTTCTCGGACCATTCATGTTTCTCAGCATCCTCTAGAACCCACAATTCGAGTCTACCAGGGTAAGCATAACAAAACCCACCATATCCATGGAACATAAGTGCAAGCTTCCCATTGTATTTCGTCATTCTCGTAAATCGTGTTGCTTTTTCCGGTGGTACTTTTATAAGATGAAATGTTTCTGACCGAACATCAAAACTCATGACTGCATGATCATTACGAAGAAGACGCGTACTTGTGTCGAAATAAGCTCCATAGTATAAAACACCATCTATACATATGTGAGTAGATTCCGGAGAGTGAGGAGGAGGAACATTTTCAATTGTCCTCCACAAATTCTCATTTCCTAATGTCAAAACTTGAATCTTTTGAGCTAAACCGCGTCCCCTACGAATATGCATTCCTCTAGTCATACACAACATTTTGTAATCGCCGCCAATGGGATCATAACCCAAGTAATGGTACATACGATTCCTCTGAGAATCGACCTTGGGTAAAGTAATGGATTGTCTCGTGCTAGGGTTGTATACCTCGAGTTTAGAAGGAGTTCCATAGCAAACCAAGCCGTGGACAGATGGAGTAATGGCTGTGTACGGTTGAGAATTGCATTTCATATGGTAAGTTGCTATCGAAGAAAGTGATTCATCTCGATCTGAGAGTTAGCTTTGACTTGAAGATGATGAGAAGAAGAAGTGTTTACCGTAACGCTTGCTCTTGAATGTGAAGATGAGACCTTGTGGACGAGTCAACGACTTGATCAAGTACGATCTCATGAAATCACGGTTGCGAATGATTGATGCATATTGTTTCGATACGCAGAGGAACCTCGCTAGGCTTTTAACTGGCAATCCTTTGACTATCTCTGGGATGAGATCAAGTGGAACCGATTCTGATATTCTTACATCATCGGAGACCTTCTTCTTCGCCTTCTGTCTTTCCATGGCAGATAGACCAAACGGTGTCTCATGACTCTCATCTCATCAAAGCGGTTCGAAATATATTAAAAGAAATAAACGTGGAGACTACTAAAATAACAAGAACAAACTACACGATTATCTAACATTTTTTAAACCAGACACGAAAGACTCGGTTATCTAAGATACAGAACCAGTACAAACCCATAATTTCTTGGTTTAGAATGGTTATCACCTGTCCTGAACCAAGCAAAATCTGATTCACTTGGGGGATTACATATCAGAAACAGCCCAAAGGTAAGCTTCTCTTTCCGTTGCTTTCTTCTCATTTGTCTTCTTAAACATATCCTTCTCATAACCTAAAACCAATAATAACCCCAAATAACCAGATCAGAAAAATAAGCTTCTAATGATTTGTTTGTATGCAAAGGCAAAACACATGTACCAGAAAAAAAAAACTTACCGGTACTGCGGTCAACTCCATCCCAATGTCTACCGGGTTTGATTCCATACCGATTAGGTGCAGGTTCTAATCCTCTAGTTATCCAGCTATGCTTTGGGATACTTTGTGGTATAACAAATCCAGACAGTTTCATCCTGTCGTCGTCCCCTAGATCCATGGGAGATGTCTCGTGCTGCTTTTTCTACAACATAAAACAAACCGCTGATACGTTAGAATAATGTGTTTAGTACAAGGTGATTCATCGTAAGCAGAAGTATTTTCAATACCTTGACCAGATGAGCCATTGGATCACCCCATCTAACTCTTTCCTTCATCATTTGATCAAGCTCGGGATCATCCCTGAAATGGCAGAGATAAAACTGTTTGAATAACACCGAAGCAGATTTATAGCTCAACCTCAAGCTTGTGAAGAAGAGCCGATGCAATACCTGGTCCGAGCAAATGGCTTCTCCTTCTCCAGCTCAAGTTCTTGTAGTCTAGCTTCAGCTTCACGCTTCTGAGCTAAACCTTGGCCCCATTCCAGTTTTATCTCCTATGAAAATTAGTCAATCACATTGGTTAATCTTCTTGTCTCAGAATCACAATTCATATTTTGGGGAACATAGAGTTAACAAACAAACAGTACCTTTGGCTTTTCCACCTTTTTTGGTTGCTTCGATTGAAGATATTCATCCCTTGATATACGCTTCCCTGCAATATCGATACATAAGCATCTGGGAGTGAGTCATGTGATTATGCATTATCACTGTATTATAATGACTTAGGGAGAAATAGTCCTCACCTGTGATCTTATCACGGAATACTGCTTCTGCATTCTGACCAGTTAGCTCGGAATCCATGTTGTTAAACCTGCAGCAGAGTATAACTTGTCAAAAAGAGAGCAGCTTAAGTCGTGCAGTTTATAATGTTGAATTATCGTTAACTTGTCTCTATGAAGTCCCTACTTAAAGCATCCTAATAGAAAAAGGAATGAGATATCTAAAAGAAACAGGAAATGTAGAGAACGTGATCCCAGAAACCTAGGAAGAACTAGTAAACATGAAATTTCCGGGAAATAAGATACTACTCTTGCCCAACACTGGTGCCTATAACAAAAACGCAGTCTTACCTCAATTTTTCATCCTCCTTTTTCTTTCGATATTCACTTCCAATGTCTTTGCCACTAATTAATCCCGTCTTTCGTTGCTCCTTGCTTGCTTGAGGAGTTGGTGACTCTCTGTGTGGTTTCCTGCGGGGTGGAGATAGATCAGCATTCGAGTCAGAAAACTTTGAAGGTTTTCTGCCTGGTTCAGGTGATGGAGAATGATAACGTCTTCTTCGTGGAGGAGAAAGATCATTGCTCTCCTTTTTAACATTTGAGATAGGTGAACCATGCAAATCCCTTTTCCTGCGAGGCGGAGATAAATCACCATCTAACTCAACCGAATCTGAACGCTTTCTGCTTGATTCAGGCAATGTTTGACGAACATGTCTCTTTCGAGGGGGAGACAAATCTTCATTCAACCTCCTCGGAACTTTATCTTCAGGTTCTGGTGACGGTGAGTCATTCCTGGCTTTCCTTTTACGAGGTGGTGACAAATCAGATTCCAAACCAAGAGGTTCAGGTGAAGGTGTAAAGTGACGTTTCCTTCGACGTGGTGGTGACATATCGGTTTCAACTCTATCAGAAGCAGAACGTCTTGGCCCAGGCTCAGGAGAAGGTGAGTCGTTACGAGTCCTTTGTCTACGTGGAGGAGAAATATCAGATATTGTGTCCTTATGTTTTACAGGTAATGCAACCCACCCACTCCCATCCTCGGCAATGGCGTTCTGTGCACGCCTTGCCTTAATTTCCTCTAACCTCCTCATTCTCTTAACTTCAATGTCTTCATCCACCACAGGCTTCTCCTCTTGACAACAAAAACAAGGAAAACTGTTAGTGTCAATTGTTATAAGATCAAAGAAGTCTAGGAAACAAGAAACCGTAAAGCAATTACCCGCTGAATCGTCTTCTTCCTCTTTGGGAATAATAACTTCCTTTTGCCAAACTGGATCTTGATCCACAACCAAAACACCTTGAGCCTCAGGTTTAGATGGCTTCTTCTTCTTCTTTTTCTTATCTATAACATCACTACTCTCATATTTTTTCAAGTAATCTTTCAAAGATTTAACTCCTGTCCTTGGAGCAGCCATCTTGGTGAATCTAGAGCTTTACACCTACAAATGATAAACGTGGAAACATAAATATAGATGAAGACCAGAGGCTCAAGCAGGAATTGACAATGCTACAAGAACAAATCATTGATAGTTTTCAAAAACCAAATTCAGTACCGATCAGAAAACCATCCATACAAATTTTAGGTTAAACAAGGTCGAATTCATCAATCCGAAATCGATAACTAGTAGCTACACTCGAATCAACACTCGTATCACATCTTCATCAAATCCCAATTTCCACAAATCGTGACATCTACTCAGAAACGAATCGTAAAAATTACCTACCTAATCGGATCGGGAAACTGACGCCGGAGAAGATGACCGGAGATAAATCAGAAAACCAATCGTGAAAGTTAGAAGATTACTCAGGGAGAGAGATCCTTTAGGGTTCTCGACAAGGAAGGGGAAAAAAAAATATTTAGCTAATGGCGGAATTGAAATTAAACAAATCTATAGGGAAGTTTTTGTAATTCTGATTTTACAGGGCCAATTTGGTCAATTTAGAGGGTTCGTCTTTAAAAAGGCCCATCACTATCTCTGTGACTAACAACCATATGAGAAAATTAGGGTTCTTCTTAAATCCGCCGCCACTTTCGTCCTCTCCAATTAGGTTAAAACCTCGAGGATTCTCAGTTCGTTAATGTCGATATCGTATAATGCATTAGCACAGTCCTTATCGACGAGAAGTAGTTGCTTCATACCCAAATCCTATTGCGTAAGAGATACTAAGCAGAGAAACAGATCCAGTATCGTCTTCGCATCAAATGATAAGAACATTTCTCTTCAAGCTAAGGTAAACAATTGAATCTCTCTTTTGAATAATCTGATTTGCTTTTTGTGTTAGAGATTAGGATGAATTTATTGAGCCAGACATAGTCAGGTGCCTACTGTATTGACATATGAGTAGGTACTGTTACATGTCAGGTAAAGAAAATAGAGAGAAAGCAAGATTTTTTTGATGGTTTTCATCTTTAGAGTCTGGATTTCTCTTAATAAGATGCTCATCGTTTGCTTGATCATCTTCATTTTAGTGATGACTTGAGCTACATCTGTTCATCACATTCAAAAAGGAAACATTTTGTCTTGAGTGTTGTTGTTACTTCTTTGTAAAGTTGGGATATGGCCAGAGATGGTCAGGTTCTTACCGTTTGATAAGTGGGTTTGGACTGTTACATCTCTGGTAAAGAAAATAGAGAGAAAGAAAGGCTTTTTGATGGTTTCCATCTTTAAGGTCTGGAATTCTCTCTGAAGGTGTACATCGTTTGCTTGGTCGTCTTCATTTGTGATGACCTGGGCTACATCTGTCCTCCACAACTAAATAATCTTCATTAAAACATATCTCTTTGGCTTCCATATCCATAAACCTCTCTGTGTTGTTACTGTTGTGTTTTTCAGTTTCATGTATCAGTAAGCTTGATAATGCTTTCTGTTGTTATATTACATGGTATTTGATAATGCTTTCTGTTGTGTTCTTGGGTTAGGTAGATAACTTGTTGGACGGTATAAAATGGGATGACAAAGGATTGGCTGTAGCAATCGCACAAAACGTTGATACCGGAGCGGTATTAATGCAAGGCTTTGTTAACCGGGAAGCTCTCTCTACAACCATTAGTTCACGGAAAGCTACATTTTTCAGTCGATCAAGGTCAACCTTGTGGACTAAAGGAGAGACATCCAATAACTTCATAAATATCCTCGATGTTTATATCGACTGTGATCGTGATTCGGTATGTTTACTAGAATCTGACTACCTCTATATATACAATGTTATTCACAAACTCATTGGTTTGTTTGTGATTTCTCAGATAATTTACCTTGGGACACCAGATGGGCCTACATGTCACACAGGGGCAGAGACTTGCTACTACACATCGGTTTTCGAGCAGTTAAACGATGATGAGGTATGCTACTGTGTAGTTTGTTTTATATTTAACTGTGACGAGAAATGATTTGAAATCTGAACAAAATCACAACTTTGGACTTGCATTACAGGCTATAGGAAAGAAGCTAGCGTTAACAACACTGTACTCTCTAGAATCAATCATTTCGAAGCGGAAAGAAGAATCAACAGTTCCTCAAGAAGGCAAACCGTCATGGACTCGACGGTTATTGACTGATGACGTTCTTCTTTGCTCAAAGATCAGGTTTGTTGTATGTCGGTTTTGTACAATCGAAAGTTACGGATTATTATCAAGGTAGATCCTTATGAAGGTTTTGCATTTACAGGGAAGAAGCGGATGAGTTATGCAGAACACTCGAGGAGAAGGAGGAAGTTCCAAGAACAGCATCGGAGATGGCGGATTTGTTTTACCACGCGATGGTGCTTCTATCTAAAAGAGATGTTAAGTTCGAAGATGTTCTTGAAGTTCTTCGAAAACGGTTCTCTCAATCTGGTATCGAAGAGAAGCAAAGCCGCAAAAAATGATCTGGTTGAATACAAAGAAAAGGTCTTTCACTTGTATGTCATCTTCAATTGACCGTTAATACCGTTAAATGTAATGCGGGAATAAACGAATTCAGAATGTTCCAAGTTTTTTGTTTGTTAAATAACGGAACTACATGTATTGTAAAATTACATATTCTTATATTTTTCCTTCTGTTTGTAGAAAAAAAATTCAAAAAACTAAAGATATTAGGAATTTAGGATCTCTTACAATGTTACAATCCAACACATTATACATTAGTCCCTAACGATAAAATTCGGTTCTACTTTCATTGTTTGTACTCTTCTTTGACAACTATTTTGAATATATAAATTAAGGCTGACAAAAAAAACACGTTTAAAACAAGTGTTTTTGACTAATAGTTCAACATTTACGGAAGGCTTTCAGCGTGGTGCAAAACAAGCATTTCGGAGTAATTCCGCATGTTAAGGCTAAAAATTGTCCGTTGTGCAATCGACCGTGTACTATGTCCCATAATTTATAGTAGATTCATAAATCTAGATTAAAAAAATATAATATGAATCTATACCGGTAATACCCGAGTGATTAAAACATAACATAAAAATTAAAAAACAGATTGTTTATAGCTAGCTATATATCGTAGAGCCAGAGGACCAGATCTTTTTCTTCCGGTTTAACTATGGTACATCAAGAAGTTTGGTTAGACGAAAACCAAAGTTTTTTCTGGCAAACCAGAATCTTCTCGCTTTTAACGGCATACTCTGTTTCCTCTTTCCGGCAACCCCACCTCATCCCCTTGGCCATTGTCGTGATTGCGTCCATGAAATAACTCGATTCTCGGATTATAACATATCCGAGAGGTCGCAATATCCGGTCCATCTCCAGCAAAACATACTTCATCTCACACCTATTCACATTTCACAAATACACATTAAAACCAAAACCAAATTTCAAAACCGGTAACAATCGATTTTAGTACACCGAAAAGATTGTGCATCCAATATCGAATAACCAAAACCAATCTATAACCGCAAATCCGAGAAACCGAAATATTGAACAGTCATATGTTCCATTTGAAAAAATTTGTCAATTTAATTTCATCATTAATCAAACAAGATTATTCGGTTAGGTGAACCGTACCTCTGGCTCTCAAAGGTGAAAAGACTATCGAGGTGAAGAAGATCATACGTTCTTGGATAAGTCGAGAAAGCTTCGCACCTGCAATTTCGGTTTCAAGTTAATATCCATACATACCAAATAACGAAAACAGTGTTTCCGAAAAGGATTGTTTTTTACCAGTCGTGGTAAACCCCGATGAGACCGCGATCAAAGACAACAGGAAGTGTATTTGCGCCATACGACGAAACAACGTTCATAACCCAAATAGGATCTTTGATTAAAGCCGCAGCGAAACCTCCGTAAACCGTGTTCATATCCATAACGTTCCTTATCTTGTCTGTCCCAAGAGCCGGTAAAATTTTCTTGTAATGCTTAACTCTATCCTTCCATTTACCGTCATCGTGTTTCAAACCGGCTGCACTACCTCCGTGAACATCCGAGATTCTCTCGGGCGCAACGTTCAGCCTCTCTGGCCATTTCGGGATTGAACCGAGGCCGAATTTCTTGACTTTCACGGTCGGGGCTACCACGCAGGGACGGAGAGGAGTGTACCAAGCGGAATCGGGTTCTATGCTATCGTCACAATTTGGCGGGTAAGCTTCCATGTTCTTTGCGATTTTGTCGTAACAAGATTTGTCGGAGAGTTTCTGCCACACGGCTATATCTTCTTTTTGTGAGTATTTCTTGAAACACATTGAGCTTAGAAGTGACTGAAGCTTGTCGTAGTCCGATTTCTGCTCTTCCATCGTCGTGTTCCATCCTTTCCACCGTCTGTTATAGTTCACGGGTGGACCCGAAAGAATCCAGAAACCTCCCGGTCGGACTATACGGTGAATCTCAAGCAAATAAATCCCTCCTACAAAATCATACAACACATTTCAAGCATTTTCAAACAAAATGACTCGTTTTATCCGGTTAACCTTGAAAATGGTTCTAAATTGAGGATTTTATGAGCAAAACCGGAACATATGCTTACCGAATTCAGTCCAGGGAATAAGACATCTTGAGCAATGAGCCATATCGAATGAATTTGAAGGGAAAGGAAGACGTTGCGTAGAGATAATCCCGAGAATCGCGGGAATTCCACGTTCAAGAGCAAACTGAACCTGAGCTTCATGGTTGTCTCTAGGAGCTAGAGAGAGTGCTAGAATCCCACGGTCTAAAAGATCGCCTCCCCAGCTCGCAACCTAAAAAAAACACGAAAAAATTATAAACAGAACCAAACCAAACCAAACCGATTAGAGAATTCGAGAGACTAACCCCACAGCCAGTATCAATGGCAGTCCTAACGGTTCCGTCTTTCATTCCAGGAATCAAATCTTGCATCAAATCGACGTAATGACTAACTCCACGAGGAAACATCGTACCACCCCCCGGGAAATGGAACTTGTCACCTTCTTTCTTGAGCCAATGCTGGTTTGATTTTTGCTTATTGATCCAATCATAAGGCACGTTTCTGTACCAACACTGGTCTCGGCTCTTAGGCCATCTTATAGGCGGTTTATATCCGTCTGGTGGTGGAATCAAACACTCGTTTCTTTCGTATATCGGAGGACAATGACGTTCCAAGAAACAAAGGCGATGTGTTCCGTACTTCTTCCACCTCTGAACAAGAAAAACACACAACAATTGTTAAATTCTATGCAACTATACAAAAGAAAACACGCAAAGTAATCACCTTTGGATCGGTGCACGGTGTGTAATCTTGGAACTCTGATCCGCATTCCGGGAAAGAAACGGATTTGATCTGAAGAGGAGAAACCGTAGGTTCCTTACGCGAAGCTACGGCTTTCGAAATGGTACGTGTGACATCTTTAGCCTCAATCTTGTGTCTCTCAGAACAAAATATGCCTCCAAGATAGAAGGAGAAACCGCAAAATGCGATAAACAGAACCGTCAGTGACAAAATCTTCGAAGAACCCTTTTCGGGTTGCGAAGTTTGCTTCCCGTTCTTCATACCCAAACCTCACCTACAGATTCAGTGACACCAAATTAAAGAATCAGATCAAACAAAGTTACAAATACACTAAATAAAAAGGTTCTTGTTACACAATTTCACTATGTAACATATAAAAAGACATGACTTTGATATGGAATTGGAGCCTCACTGATCAACAATAAAGTTTGAATCTTTGATTCGCGAATTAGAAACAAATGGATTCAATGAGATCTGAAAATACAATTTTTTTTTTCAACACAGTGCAAGTTTATGTCTCATTTTCACAATTTTTTCTTAAGACATGAATTATGGGACCCCAAATACTAAAGGCATTCCACTACTAAGTCAAAAAGTTGAATTTGGTAGACATCAGTCTCAACGACTCATTTGTTTTAACGCTAAAACAACACTAAAAGTCTCATACTTGTACAGTAATAAGAATCAAACAACTGTTGATTCACTCAAAGATCAAACCTTTATACAGTACAAAATTCAATTAAAGAAATTTTGGGGAAAATGAAGAAACTTTATCTAAAAGATCAGATCTTTGAAATACCCATCAACAAACACACTCACTTGTACAAAGATTACAGCTCACAAGACATAGAGAAATGGATCTGAGTATCTGACACAAATATACACACAGACACCAAAACAGAGGAATATAAACTTACTTACAGTGTTTTGTCTATGGATGAGAAAAAGAGTTGAAATTTCTGGGAAAATCTGGAGATTTATAGCTGAAGTAGATTTGAGATAAGAATTAAGAAGTGAGAGACCTAAATTGAAGGAAGAAGATCTCCGTAGATCTCTCTATTTTCTGTAAACTCACACTCTCATAGTTTGAGTTTTTTTCAGACAAGAAGTGAAACTTAACAAGATTGATAAGATAGAGAAAGAAAAGCTTTATAATAAAAATGTCTATCTTTCTTCTGTAGCTCATTCGCTTTCCTTCGTCCCCATCTACTCGTCTCTTTCTCTCTCTCTCTCTCTCACTAGATTTTTAGATGAATTCTTTTTATTTTTAATTCATTGGGTATTTTTTTTTTATTATAAAAGAGTTTCTCTTTTTAATAGTTTAGACAAAATGTTGAAATCTCTTTCACATAAGCTTTTTCTGTTTTCACTTCTACATTTGGCTTTCTCCTATGCTTAAAATGTAGTGATGTTCATTTTAGTGTATATTGGATTTGATCAAAAGGTGTAAAAGATTTGAGGATAGGTAATTTTGGTAATTAGAACTAGGACATGTGAAGTAGATATAACAAAGCAAATGTTGGTTTGTTTAAATTGTTTTTATTATTAATAATTAGTACATTTGATGACAAAAACAGAAATTAGCACATTTATAACATAACTACTTTGAATTGACCGTGATGTCAATATTCATGTACTCAAAAACATTTGTATGTTTGTATTGTTTCACACATGTTCGTGGTGATATATAATTATTGCTAAGAGATATCTGGTTTACTAATAAACCTAAATTATGACATCATTTCGACTAGAATTATGAGACTGGCATGCTTATTAAATCGGTCTTATTTTTCAGTGCACATTTTCTTCATTTTAACTTCTAATTGTGTATTGAATAATTAGAAAATGTGTATTGTTTTAGTGTGACAAAATTCAAATATGATCACATATTTGATTGAAAATTTGGGATGGGTAGCAAATTTCTGATATTGTCGACTGAAACATCTTACAATTTAAATCACATGTTTGATTAAGACAACTGATATAGCAATAATAAATATGAATTAACGATTAGCACTTAAGTGAGATTTCTTCGAAGTAACCCATTTCTTCATCATTGGTGCTTGGAGCCTGCACAAGTGGAAGTGTAGGACCAAATGTTATTTTTATTTTTAACTTTTTCTGTTCATCTACTTTCTGTCTTTATTACTTATCCCTAAAAACTTTAAATCACTAAATTACATTTGAGTAAAAGACAAGTGAGGTTTATCAGTTTATGGGGTTTGAAGTGAAAACAGACCAAATTTGTTTGAGAAAATCAATTAAGTAAATAAATACCATTTTACAACTTGGATTTTAACGATGAACATAGTTCATATAAAATGACAATTTTTTATCGTTTATAATTGATACACAGAATCATTGCATTTATATGTTGATATTATAGTCAATCTAAATTCAATGATTTCCCATTTTATTTGGGCGGTGCTAGCTACTTCAAATTTACGAATTATGAAACAAAATAAGTTGTCTTTAATACTAGGAAACAGGTCGATATCTAATTGTAAAGCTAAAAAGAAAAGAAAAAAAAGACGTGCATGGGATTGGTGTGTATGATAAAATTCAGAGCGACCAGTTTCTAGCTAACACGTACCCCAAACCAAAAGTAATACTTTAGTCTTTTAACGAAACCGATACGCATTTTCATCACCGATGCAATTTGTAGCCTTCTTCAGTTCAACCTTTCGATTAGAGATTAATTAATCAAGCAATAAATAAATAGAATTAAAATACTTCAATTTGAGGAATAAAAGAGCACCGACAGAAGAATGCATCTGCCTTTATTCTTTGCTTTGGAATTAAAAAACCCAAAACTTTTTGCTCATCTTCTCTTCTCCTTTCCCATTTCTCTCTCAGTAGAAAATTAGAAGTATACCATTGTTAGAATTTTATGTATTGTACTAGTATTATGTTCTAAAGACAGCTTTCTAGTGATAATGATACCTACATTATTTGGTCGATAACTTTTTTGTTTAATCTGTCATCAGTACCAGATTTTTAGTGGACCTTGAGTTCATGTGACACTTAATTTATGGGAAGGTAGTCTAAACGTAGATAACATGGAGAAAATAGGATATGGGTCTTGTAGCAATAGAAAAAACAAATGCAACATATCAACATTACTAAAAAAAGTTTGACGCCGACATCTATACACTAAAGCATCTACAACTACTAAGACATATGTGTATGGATGACTAATAGTATAAATATAAATGATCATCCTAAAAATAAATATAGTACTAATTGTGTATGATTAACCATAAATATAAAGAATACAAAAATTATATTCAATCGCAACTAGTGCCGGCCCATGAAATCAACAGAGACAATCAGACAATGTAATTAACAGTTTCAAACTTTTCCCACATGGGTGTGTTAGGATTATCATTCACCACTTTTGACTTTTTACATATAGATTAGTAGTTAGTTACCAAACTCTATTATGTTTGACTAAAACCGAATCCAAGTATATTTGTTTTCTCAATCTTGAAAAACCCCTTTTGTGACCACTGTTCTGTTTTGAACCTTAAACTCCTGCAAAAACACAATGCAAATGATGTTTAAGACAAGTGATGATATTTTTGTAAGAGTTTAAATGAATCATTAGGTTAAGATATTTACCTAAAGATTCGAGGATTGCTTGAACTTGTAACCATTTTACCTGGAATTCAGGATAACAATGAGACAGACTCACTTCTTAATCAGGCGTCGTCTTATCGTGAACCCAAACCCCTTTGCTCATCAACCATTTTGGAGGATTATATTCTGAAAGGACTTCTCGCATCAAATCATCAGGTTTGACTCCGTTTCTTAACATATGTTCATACAACAATGCAGCTTCAACGAGTTTTCCAACCTTGCAACAGCCACGAATAAGAACCGTGTAGGCAACAACATCAGGCAATAGCTTTGCATCAATGGCTTGATAGAAGATATTTGTCGCTTCATCAACTCTTCCTCGTTTGCAAAGACCGTCGATTATGATACTATAACTTACTATGCTTGGAGAAATACCCTTCTCTTGCATATCTTCGAAAAGCTTGAAAGAACCTTCAATATCGACGGATTCTGAAAAGAAATCCATCAGACAACCGTACGTGACAACATTCGGTCTAGGACCCTTTTCCGTCATCATGGAGAACATCGTTATAGCATCATCCATATCGTTATTTTTACATAACGCGTGGATTAGTATAGTCAAAGTAATGGCATTGGGTCCAAAAGTCGTAAAGTTAAGCATCTTGAAAATCTTCATTGCTTCATCTAACCTTCCAATAGAGCAGTAGCCACATATCATTGTGTTATATGTCACAATATCCGGCTCCATCTTTCCACTAAGAAGCTTATTAAAGTACTTAGAAGCATCCTCCACACAGTGACCTTTGAAAAACAAATTAATGACGACATTACATACCGCGATATACGCAGTGATTTTATTCCTCTGCATAAGCTCAAAAAGCTGAAGCCCAATGGTTGGCTTCATATGCTTGCAGAACGCATCCATTAGCGTACAGAACGATACAGCATCAGGTTCAAAACCCATTTTGAACATCCGGAAGAAAAGGAACAATGCTTCTTTTAATCTACCTTCCATGATACTCACCTTCATAAGCGTGGTGAATGTAGCTACATCAGGGCTTATACCATATACACCCATCAATTTATAAACCTTCAAAGCCTTGTCAAAACGATTTAACTTACACCAGCCATCGATTAAAGAATTAAAAACAACAACATTGGCTAGGACCGACTGACGTAGAGTCTTAACAGAGAATCTCAAAGCATGGAGCATTAACCCTTGCTTACAAAGGCCATCGACAAGCACACCGTAGATGACAACATCAGGTGGATGGCCCATCTTTATCATATCCTCGTACAAAGCAAATCCGGATCTCAAGTTCCCGCATTTGCAAAAACCATCAATGAGGCTGCTATAAGTTACAACTGATGGCTCCAGGCCACGTTTCAGGATCTGGCCGTATATTCCAAGAGCCTCGTAGATTCTTCTGTCCTGGCACAAGCCTTTTATGAGAATGGTGTAGGTAAACACATTAGGGGAAATCCCTTGACACAACATTCTCTTGTACACATCAGATGCTGTTGCTAAATCCCCACATTTTACGTATACATCAATCGTTGAACTGAAAACAACTACGTCCAACTTTACGCCTCTCTGTAAAGCCTGCGAGAAAAGTTTATGACCCATTTCTAACATCCCCGCTTTAAAATATCCATCAATGAGAGTACTATAAGCGATCAAGTCCGGCGCTATTCCCTTATGCTCCATAACTTTGAAAATCTCGAACGCTCTATCCATTTCACCTCTTTTGCAGAACCCATTAATCAATGTACCAAAAGTCACCACATTAGGCGCCGGGCCACAATCCAACACCAAGCTTAACATACGAGAAGCTACCTCTAACCGATCAACTGAAAGACCTTTCAAAATCTTATTGCAAGAAACTATATCGACATAAAAACCTCTCTCAATCACCAGTCGGTGAAAATCTAACGCCTTTGTAACCTCTCCTTTGCTGAAAAGAGCATCCAGCACAAATTTATAAGCACTAATACCAGAAGGGACCATAATTCTACATAACTTATCCCAATTATCAGCAATTAAGTCAATACGAGAAGCATCAATCAAAGAATTTAGCATCCTATATACAGAATCCTTTGCTATAACTACACTAGACTGATTACTATACACAAATATCTTCATAGCCTCATCAACCATACCATATCTACAACAACATTCCATCAAAAACCCATAAAAAAAACCGTGATTCAACGGAAGCTCCATCGAATTCTCCCACATCGTACCCAGAACATGAAAATCCTTTCCGCGATTAACAATCATTTCATCGAACACCTTATCTGCAACACCGAACATCCCATGTCGGATCAAAACGTGAGCAAGTGTAAAGAAAGAAGGATATTTTCCAGACATCTCCGCCCATCGGAAGTACTCAAGCGCAGATTTTGGATCGTATCGAAGCGTAAAAAGAACCAAATTCGTCTCTTTTCGTTGCGAATGCGCACCGTACTCAGAATCTAGTAACAATGGACTAAAGTTTCCTTCTTTGATTGCTTTAGAGACACACGAAGCTAAGGCTTTAGTGGAATCAGACGAAAACCAACGAGATTTCAAGCTCGCGAACAATGAGAAATTAGGCGGGAAACACTTGCGTAAAGACGATGAAGAGAACAGAAACTTCATTGTTCCTTTGTTTCTTCCAAATTTTTTATTATTTAAAAAAAACACAACCCGGCTACTGACCCGACTTAACCCGACCCGGATTAATAAACAATATGGGCTTTAATATTGGCCCAATAATGAAAGCAACTCCTCCACCGACAAACCCTAATTTTCTTGTATTTATAAGAAACAAGTCTCTTCTTCGTTGCCAAAACCCTAATCCTCAAATCTCTTAGAATCCGCCGTTGTCTATGATACAAAAAATTTCTGGTTTTGTTTTGTGAAAGATATGGAGGTAGGAGTTTTATATAGAAGATAAAGTTTGACCTTCCTAAGATTCAAACTTTATCCTTCTGTATAAACTTCTATCTCCATGTTCTAATTCGCTTGTTAATGTTTTATGTTTTGTGTGTTGGGTTTTAAGATGTTGGTAGAATTTTGCACTATGTATTTAAAAGGCTATGTCTTTTTTTCAGTGGCATAGTCTTAATTGCAAAAAGTGCAGAAACAAAGAGCTGTTAAATCAGCAAGCGGCCAGACAACCGTCAGGATAGATCCACAGGTGAAACAGGATTTTCCTCTGTTTTCAGCTACTAAATCTTTCCTACATTTTGTCCAAACGAAAATCTCATTCTTTGTCAAAAGTGTTGTTTTTAGTGAATCTTTGTAAGGAGATTGACTCTAATTATGTTTATAGTTAATGGGTTTGTATGTAATCTCTAATCATATTGATTCACATGTTGAAAATCAAGGGAAAATGTTTTAGTTTATGATACCTTATGGGTTATGGAGCATTTTTTTGTTGTTTTTGTGGTTTTTGAGAGTGATGGCTAATGATGTTTAGAGATTATGGAGCTATTTATGTTGTTTTGGAGTTATTGAGGTTGATTGCTTTTGATGTTTAGAGTTGAGTTAGGTTGGTGTTTAATCTATGTTGTTGTTTTGTATTCTGTGTATCGATTATGTTGTTTTTGTGGTATTTGAGTTGTTGTTGTTGCAACCTTGTATTTGAAGGTCATGCTTCGTTCTGGTTGCATGACCATTTTCGAGGATGCGTAAAGGAATTGCTGATGAATCAGTAAGCGGCCAGACAACCGTTGGGATAGATCCACAGGTGAAAGTGGTTTCTTTTTCCGCTCTTGGCTACTAAATCTATCCCACATTTTTTTGTCCTTATGTAATCGAAACTTTATATTTTTGTTCAATTTGTGTTTTTAGTTAGTTTGATTCTGCTTAATTGGGTTTGTGTATAATCTATTCTAGCTGCATTTTCGGTTTAAATTCGATGCTAACTTTAGCTTACTTGGTTTTGAAAGACGGTTTCTTGAGTGTGGTCAGATGGCAAGAACTTGATCTTAAGTGATCTACGTAAGTGGTAGTATTGTATAATAATGGTATGGACTAACAAAGATTTAGGGTTCAGTGATCTCTGTAAACATCACTTTGGAATGAATGAATGTGCAATGGTTCAGTACATGAGCTTAAGGAATCTGAACTTTAGTTTAGCAAATACTATATATCTGTATTTCTGAAATATAAATGTTCAGTAGATTGAAGTTGGATTGAGCTCTCGTTTGTTCAAGTGGTTCAGTTTATGGATCCATATTTCTCCACTTCTCTCGCTCTGGCCTCTTGACGATGCTCCTCTCCTTTCGTCGGTTTTCATCAATCAGTGTTTAGCCCTGTTTGACTTGATGTCCCGGCCAATTGTGAGTATGGCGGAGTCTGAATCTTGCTTCCGGTGGTCTTTGAGGTATAGCTTCCTCGATCATGAGCCTTGTATTTTGCTTCAGGTACTGGTCCTTTCCTTATCTAGAACAAATGGTCTTCATGGTTTATGGTCCTACCTATATTTCCTCTTTGGATGGTCATCATGCGATTTGCCTTTGTTGCCTTTGGGCTTGTTAAAGGGATTATCTTGGTGCTGAGGATTAAGTGTGATTCTTGTGGTGAAGAAGCTGTTTTCGAGGCTGTTTTACCTCGCCTACCAGTGTAGTTGTCCTCCTAATCCGCAATTCGAATAATTCTTCTATTGGCGATGAATATCAACAGCTTGCCTTTTGAGTATAGGGTTGTATATCAATTTGAAGAAACTTGGGATCTGTGTGGGTGATAATCTTGCTTGTTGGTGTTCTCTTCTTCCTGGTGTATCTTGGTTTTGTCACTCTTAATTGGTTTAGATGAGTCTCTTGATTTGGATGGTTTGGTCTATTAGGTTTGGCTTTGGGTTTGCTGTTTTTATTTTTAGTTATAGATTGGTCCTTCGGTTTTGAGGTTTCTAGTGTGGATCCTCTTTCGTATTTCACCCTCGTATCCCACCCGCTTATTTTACCATTGTATTCTACTTAGGTATTTTACCATGTTATAATTAAGATGAAAAAAAAAAAGTTCAGTAGATAGCTTGAGAATTTTCCCCGGACGAAAAACTAAACTACTAAATATTGAACAAATTCCGAAGTGTGAAATTTTCTTGAACATGCAAACATATTTCGTATCTCTTTTACCATACATGCAAGGAATCAAATAGTATCAAATAGTAGCAGCTAGATAGTAGAAGAAAAAGAAAAAAAAACAAGTACTGGTGAATAAATGATTCATCAATCCAACGACCAACCAGAAAACAGTACCTATCGATAATTATTTACTCACATTATTGAGATTTAGATCCCTTTTAATATCACACATTTGTTAAACATTCTCATTTGCAGGTGTAAGAATCTTTTTAATACCACTCGACGACACGAGGAGGAAACCTCTTTTTCCCAAAGTTGTAAATTAATTTAAAATCTCATTCTTTTGAAAAAAATTGGTTTTATTCGATAAAAAGAGTCTTTTTTGTTTCCTTCTTTGGATCGATCATCATCATAGCTCCTGAATCGTTCCGAAAAACCTTCACTTACGGAGAACCCGAAGACGACCCTCGATTCTCTCAAGGTTCGTTCTTCTTCACCTCTCCTAAATTACAACACTTTACTCACTGTTCATCATCTTCTCAAAGCTACAACATCTCTCTGTTTTTCGAATTCGTTCTCGTTTCTTCTGGGTTTTGTTTGTTTAATCCATATCGAAAATACCCATATGAGAAAACGAACAAAAATCTCACCTTTTTTTTTTTACTTTCCCCAATTTCAATTACGACGAACCCTAAATTCAATTTTGAGTAATTGTTATGCAGAAGCGGAGAATCATCACAGTGAATCAATCTGCTTCTATTGAGATGAGAGAATACAACAATGATGAGGTCTCTTATGCTAATATCAGCGATTCTGATCAAACTCAATCGCCGAAAGCTACCGATAAAATTCGGAAAGTTTCGATGTTACCACTTGTGTTCTTGATATTCTATGAAGTCTCTGGAGGTCCTTTTGGTGTTGAGGATAGTGTGAATGCAGCTGGACCATTATTAGCTCTATTAGGGTTTGTAATCTTTCCTTTCATTTGGAGTATCCCTGAGGCATTGATCACTGCAGAGATGGGAACAATGTATCCCGAAAACGGCGGTTACGTCATTTGGGTTTCCTCGGCTTTAGGTCCCTTTTGGGGGTTTCAACAAGGTTGGATGAAATGGCTAAGTGGCGTTATCGATAATGCGTTGTATCCCGTCCTTTTCCTCGATTATTTGAAATCTGGTATCCCGGCTTTAGAAAGCGGTTTGCCTCGAGTTGCGTCGATCTTAGCGTTGACGATAATGCTTACGTATTTGAACTACAGGGGATTGACTATAGTAGGTTGGGTTGCTGTGCTTATGGGGGTTTTCTCGATCCTTCCGTTTGCGGTAATGGGTTTGATTTCGATTCCGAAGATCGAGCCTTCGAGATGGCTTGTGATGGATTTAGAGAATATAAACTGGAATTTGTATCTAAACACGCTTTTCTGGAATCTAAACTATTGGGATTCGATTAGTACGTTAGCTGGTGAAGTCGAAAACCCGAACAAGACGCTTCCTAAGGCGTTGTATTACGGTGTGATCTTAGTCGCGTCTTCGTACATCTTCCCTCTTTTGACTGGAATCGGAGCAATCCCCCTAGAGCGTGAGTTATGGACCGACGGGTATTTCTCCGATGTGGCGAAAGCTCTAGGTGGAGCGTGGTTAAGATGGTGGGTTCAAGCGGCTGCAGCTACGTCGAACATGGGAATGTTTATAGCCGAAATGAGTAGCGACTCTTTCCAACTTCTCGGTATGGCTGAACGCGGAATGCTTCCCGAGTTCTTTGCCAAAAGGTCACGTTACGGAACACCTTTACTCGGTATTCTGTTTTCGGCTTCAGGCGTTGTACTTTTATCGTGGTTAAGCTTTCAAGAAATCGTAGCTGCGGAGAATTTGCTTTATTGCGTAGGAATGGTTTTGGAGTTTATAGCGTTTGTTAGAATGAGAGTGAAACACCCGGCTGCATCGAGACCGTACAAGATACCTATCGGAACAACAGGTTCGATACTCATGTGTGTTCCTCCAACGTTACTGATCTGCGCTGTTGTAGCACTTTCGTCCGCTAAAGTGGCTTTAGTGAGCTTTGTGATGATGATCATTGGTTTCTTGATGCATCCTTGTTTAAACCATATGGATCGAAAGAAATGGGTGAAATTCTCCGTAAGTTCTGACTTACCGGACCTTCAGCAACAGACTCGAGAATACGAAGAAACTCTGATACGGTAGGGCGAGTGTGCCCCCTTCTTATGTTTTTAAGTACAGAGCTCCATTAGCCATAAAGGCTTGAATTTTCATGGTTTGTTCTGTTTACTCACAGCTTCTTCTAAAGTTGTAGTTTTTTTTTTTGAGTAAAGTTAGCTTCCACGGTTTTAATAAAATGTGCAATGTTTAGTTTGTGTAAAACAACGTTTTGGACAAGAATTTCGAAATTGTTCACCTAAAAATAGAAAATTTAACAGTTTTTCTAACAAAAATAAAAGATTTTCATTACTAATGACCCCACAAAACCCAAAAAGAACAAGCACAAATTTCAGAACAGAACAGAGTCACCATGTTTGACCATATTCTTGCCCAAAAGCAAGATCATGAGTGTCTTAATCACTCAATCTCCTTCATTTTTCTCATCAGCTCTATTAGTTTATTAATATTAGGGTTGATAAGATTGATAAAGACAATCTCAAAACAGAGAACCACATTTTTTTTTCAAATTTTTTTTGAAGATATGAGATTTATGAAGATATGGGTCTGTTTTGTTTTCTTCTCAATGCAAATCTTTGTCTTCTTCACTCAAAACATAGCTCAGTGATCTCAAGACAACAGACTCTTGATTCTCTCTTCGTAAAGATTGTTTTCGAGAAATTTATCCGATTGTTAAAAGCTTTCTCTTTTCTTGCTTCTTCTCTGTTTTAAAGATCATTACCATGAGAGACTATAACAACAATGATCATCCTTACGACGATGTTTCATCTCCAAAAGCAACAAATTCTTCGGTTCATAAAATTTCGATGTTACCACTAGTTTTCTTGATATTCTACGAAGTCTCCGGAGGTCCTTTTGGTGCTGAAGGTAGTGTAAAAGCAGGAGGACCATTCTTAGCTCTTTTAGGGTTTATTATCTTCCCTTTCATTTGGTGTATCCCCGAGGCGCTAATCACCGCAGAAATGAGCACAATGTTTCCAATCAATGGAGGTTTTGTTGTTTGGGTCTCTTCTTCTTTAGGACCCTTTTGGGGTTTTCAAGTTGGTTGGATGAAATGGCTTTGCGGCGTTATCGATAACGCTCTATATCCCGTTCTTTTCCTCGATTATTTGAAATCCGCGGTCCCGGTTTTAGCTAACGGTTTACCACGAGTCGCGTCGATTTTGGTATTGACTATTTTGCTTACTTACTTGAATTATAGAGGATTAACTATTGTTGGTTGGACCGCGGTTTTTATGGGAGTTTTCTCGATGCTTCCGTTTGCGGTAATGAGTCTAATTTCGATTCCTCAGCTCGAGTTTTCGAGGTGGTTTGTGATGGATTTAGGAAATGTGGATTGGAATTTGTATTTAAACACGCTTTTTTGGAATTTAAACTATTGGGATTCGGTTAGTACGTTAACCGGTGAAGTGTCGAATCCGAAACAAACGCTTCCGAAAGCTTTGTGTTACGCGGTGGTTTTTGTCGCGTTTTCGAATTTTTTACCGCTTTTGTCGGGAACCGGGGCTATACCGTTGAACCGGGGGTTATGGACCGACGGTTATTTAGCGGATGTAGCGGGAATTATTGGCGGATGGTGGTTGAGATTGTGGGTTCAAGTTGCGGCAGCTACTTCTAACATGGGAATGTTTATAGCCGAAATGAGTAGTGATTCGTTTCAGCTTCTTGGAATGGCGGAAATCGGTATGATCCCCGAGATTTTTGCGAAAAGATCGGTTTACGGAACACCGTTAATCGGGATTTTGTTTTCGGCTTCGGGTGTTTTGCTTTTGTCTGGTTTAAGTTTTCAAGAGATTGTAGCTGCGGAGAATTTGCTTTATTGCGGTGGAATGGTTTTGGAGTTTATAGCATTTGTTAGAATGAGGATTAAATATCCGGCTGCGTCCAGACCGTATAAGATTCCGGTTGGAACCGTTGGTTCGGTTTTGATTTGTGTTCCTCCGATTGTACTGATCGGTTTAGTAGTTGTGCTTTCGACTTTTAAAGTGGCTTTAGTGAGCTTTGTGATGGTAATGGTTGGTTTTTTTATGAAGCCTTGTTTGAATTACATTGATGGAAAGAGATGGGTTGAATTCTCTGTCAGTACTTCTGATGTGCAAGAGGAGGATTTGGATTTTGAAGAATCTTTAATACATTGAAGTGTAAATCTTTTAAGGTTTGGATTCAATAACCAATTTGTGTTTGTATTTCTGTTTGTTTTGTTCATATCATTGTTCTTTTTATGTTTTTTCTGTTTGTTTTTTTTCATTTCTTTGTTTTTTGGGATGTAAATGTAGTAATTGTATGATCAAAACGATTCTTAATTTGAAGATTATCGAAATTCCGGCATTGTCTCAACTCACAGCTCACAAGTAATACGATGACATATACAATAAAGACTATCTGATTATCCACTTATCGACTGAATATCTCGAATAGGTAGGATTTTTTTTTTCTTTTGAAAACTACTTCGAAGAATTTGGATAATTTTACATTAATTTAGTGAATTTTTGACCATAATATATCAAATTTTAGTAAGTTTCACGATTTAAACTTTGTTTATCCTAGAGTGAAAGGTTTGTATACTTTGATTTGACTTTATAAATAATGGGCCTATGGTTAGGGAGGCCCATGTTAAATAATACGTTAAGTAATGAATTCATTTGTAGATCTAACGTTGATGTGATTCAGACCAAGAAACTTCTTCTTTTCATTAATGTTCTAAGTGAAAAAACCCTAAACCCCCAAATTTCGCAAGGTGAAGAAAATGAATGGCGCTCGTCATCTTCGAGCTTCTTCTTTTCCTTCGTTGATTCGTAGCTATGGTGGAATCAAATCGATCTGCAGATTTTCTTCTCAATCAGATGGCTTCTCTGGTTCGTCATTTCCCATCTTTATCTAAATCCGATTCGAACAAGCGAAATTGCTTTGTTTTTACTCTATGGTTCAGTTTTTGAATGGATCGGGAACAAGCTTCCTGGGTTTACCATGATTCATACAATTTCGCATTTGGGATTCGAAGTTTTAAGATTTATACTGTCATTTTCGGATGCTGTTCGATTTAGAAATGTGTACTTTCATGATTAGGGATTCGTTCGATTCGTCATAGCATTTGTGTAGAAGTACTAATCTCAAGCTTTCTGGGTTTACCATGATTCATACAGTGGGATTGTTATGATTAGGGATTAATTCGTCATCGGATTTGTGTACTAGTTCTGTCTAATCTCAAGGATCAGCTTCTTATTGATCTTAAACATTTTGCTGATTTCAAATGATTGCGGTTGAAATCTTGAATCCAGAAGCCATCTCAATATCAAATGGCTCCAATAGTTTCCTGTGGAAACAGCTTTAGTCTTTACTCTTTAGTTTAGAAAATTCGCAGTTTGGGATTAATATGTATCTGAGTTGATTGATTTGTCTTTCATGGGTTTTTGATTCTTGAGCAGGAGGGAGAGTGCCACCAGTTCCGGGTGACTCGGAAGCGAACACAAGCTTACCAAACACAGGAAGGAACAGTTCGTCTTTTGATCCGAATGCTTCGACTTTCAACAGTTTCAGCGATATCAAATCAGGCTTATCGAACAAGAGAGGAAACTATAACTTCTCGGATCCTAATGCTCCGAACAAAAGTTATAGCGAAATGAGATCAGGCTTACCAAACACGAGAGGAAACGGTTTCCCGTCTTCTAACCCTACGACCTTTAAAAGCTTCAGTCAAGTGAAATCCGGGTTTTTAAACAGGGGAGGAAACGATCTCTCGGGTCTTAACGCTCCTCCTACCTTCAAAGATGACAGACCGATGAGAGGAAGCGGAGGACGTGATCCATTCAATCAGTCGAACACTGGCTTACCAAGTATGGGAGGAAGCGGATTCACGGCTCCTAATGCATCGACCTACCAAAACTTCACTAAATCTTCTTCGCTTTTCAAGGAGGATCTCCGGAGTGGAGAGAAGTCAAACGACATGGACTTTGTTAGAGGAGTCTTAGACGAAGAGTCGGGACGCAGACCCTCGTCGGTATTTTCTCATTTCTATCGACCAAACCTCGAAACAAACGCAGACATCATTCACATCAAGATGTTGCGGAACAACACTTTTGTCACGGTCACTGATTCCAAAGGAAACGTCAAATGCAAGGCTACATCAGGTAGTTTACCCGATCTGAAAGGCGGAAGGAAGATGTCGAATTACACGGCTGATGCAACCACAGAGAATATCGGGAGAAGAGCTAAAGCTATGGGATTGAAATCTGTGGTGGTTAAAGTGAACGGATTTACACATTTCAAGAAGAAGCGAAAAGCCATTATCGCGTTTAGAGACGGTTTCACCAATTCTAGGTCGGATTTGAACCCTATTGTGTACATCGAAGACACGACTAGGAAAGCTCATAACGGTTGCAGATTGCCGAGGAAACGTCGCGTTTGATCTGCATCACTTCTGCTTCTTCTCTGCAACAATGTCTCTTGTTTGTTCTATGGTCACTTAGAGAAACCTTTTTGTTTTGCAAATTTGCCTCTTTGCTGGTTATGTTTCCTTTGTCTCAATCCGAGGAAAATCGGGTTTGAATCTTGAGATTATTAAACCAGTGATTTCACTGATTTGATTAATAAACCGGAACTTGGTTAACCGTGAATCGCCTCTTTTATTGTGTCCGGTTTGTGTTCTTCTAAAAACCTATTTAACCTTTCGAGATTTGAACCGATAAAACTCTAAACCAAACGGAATAAGCAGCGATTATGCCGATACGGCGGACGAAACCTAGGGTTCCGATAGCGAAATCGCCGGTATCAATCGCCGCTGCGAAGGTGCCGATCATGAAGTTGCCGGAGTCAATCACAGCGGCGATTGACCAGATTGATGAGAAGAAGGAGAATCTAAAGAAAGCTTTCGATGATCTCCAATCTCACCGATCGCTCCTTTCACCATCTTTCAACCTTTCATGGTCGGAGATTGATTCTCACTTCTCCTCTCTCCAGTCTTCACTGTTTAACCGCTTTCGCCTCCTCCAATCAGCCGCGACTCGTCCAGATTCCGGCGAAATCGTAACGACGACGGAGACGCCGGTTAATTGGCCGGAATTGAGAACGTTTTGTGAGAAGATGGACGGTAAAGGTTTGGGAAAGTTCATGATTGAGAATTCGAAGAAGCGTGCGTCGATCGATCTCGAGCTTTCTGCAGCGATTCGATGTTCAACGAATCCAGCAGCTTTGGTTCTAGACGCGATCGAAGGTTCGTACACTTCATCGGCTAGACGAATCGATGGAAGTAGGATTTTCGTTTTGTTATTAGAAGCTTTGATTGAGATCAATGCGAATCTGACGAATGATTTGAGAGAAAGAGCAAGAACACTTGCTTATGATTGGAAATCGAATATAGGTAACAAACCATCAGAAGCATTAGGGTTTCTACATTTGGTTGCAGCTTTTGAATTAGGATCTTTGTTCAGTATCAAAGAGCTTGATGATTACATTTTCATGATCTCTAAGCATAAACAAGTAGTTTCCATTTGTAAGAAGATTGGTTTAGATAGTGGCAGAATCGGAACTCTGATTCGGAAATTCTTGCATACCGGGAAATTACTTGCTGCGATTCGATTCATTTACGAGTTTGAGATGACGGGTAAATTCGAACCGGTTTCGATATTGAAAACTAGCTTGAAGAACTCTAGAGAAGCTGCTAAGAGAGTTTGCGCGGAAGGAAATTTCTCTCTCAAGGCACAGAACGAAGCGACTGATAAAGAGCTTAGTGCGTTGCGATCAGTGATCAAAGTTGTCAAAGAGAAAAAACTCGAATCCGAGTTTTTACAAGAGAAGCTCGAAGAATGCATTCGAGATTTGGAAGCTCGGAAAGTCGAGAGGAAGTGTGCTTCTTATGCTAATAATACTCAACAACCACAACTACAGCTCGATAATAAGCGCCCTCGGGTTAGTGATGGTCCAACTGCCGATTACATCCCAATGCCATTTTTGCCGAATCCTAACCACAGCGTACAAGTGAACCAATATGGTCTTGTGAACTCAACACTACCTCTTGTTAATATCCCGTTGACCGGGCTATATGGCTCGGCTCCAGCTTTACAACCTGTCTACTATGAGCAGCAGCAAACTGGTTATGGTGGATATGGCTTGCCAGGTCAATACCACCCACCTTACTATCCTCAATAGCATCTCCGTAGGTAAGATATAGCATACGATTTTCGTGGCTATGCAAGCGATATTGAATCGCTCGGTGATTCGATGGTTTATGGGCTAAGAGGTCTATGCTCTATGTGTTTTGATGTTATGTATTGAACATCAATTAAATTTTAGAGGTTTTTCTTGACTTGATTGTACAGTTTTACACTCTAACCTTAATCACTTGGTTTTTTGAGAAATCTTTAATCTCTTGTTTCAATCAAATAACGTAGCATAAGACTTGTTCTTGCTTCTTGTGTTTCTATGATTATGAATCTCTCTACGTTGTGACCTTTGTCTTCATTTAAAAACCTTTTGGTTTGGGTTATTTTTATTGAAAATGCTTGATATTATAAACGAAGAATCTTGATGCAAAATAAAGCCATGGGTTATGTTTGGTACGTCCGTATATCTTGTTGAATTGAAGATGAAGTATATATATATTCTTTGTCCATTCACATTTAAAAGAAACTTTGTTTTAATTTTCAATGTAGACTACACAAGAAAGAGGCTAAAATCAAGGGAAAGTGACCATATTGCTCAAATTGTAAAAAAGTTCTTGTGAAAGAAATCTACATTTCTGAATTTCTATAAATGAGTGAAACAAAAATGCTCTACAGAGTGAATTTTAGAAAGATATTCTTTAGCATTTTTCATTTATAAAACGAAAAATAGTGTAAATAAAATTTCGTTTTAATGGAGAAGGAACATGTTCGATAAAGAAAAAAAAAGAAAAACACAGAACATGTTCCATAATGATCGGAATATGCCAATCAGCTAGATGCCTAAGTCCACGTATACAGTATTTATCTCTATGAATTATTCCTTTTTTAAAATTATATATTTGTTACTTATTTCAGAAATTAAAATCTTTCGGGTCTCGCCAATATATATCCGACGCGTCGTCCTCGTCTTCTCCGTCTTACACTGATTCATTTCCTCTGCTGCTTAAACTCTCGACGTCTATTCATCACCATGGGTTTGAAGGTACGATTAGATCCGTATGAATCGATCTCGATTTCGCTTTTGTATTTAGATCTAGTGTTTGTTTAGTCTTGATTGAACAAATTCCTACAGTTTTAGTTATCGAATCCTGGATTCTTCGATTGGTTTCTAGTTTCGCTGTGTATGTGGAACTGTTCGATCAATTTTGGGATCAGATTTGAACTGTGTTCGTTATTTCGGTGATTCTTTGTTATCGAATCGGTATTTGTTGGTTTAGATTCGGTTTAACGATTTGATTAAGAGTTTAGATAAATTAGAAATTGAAGGTTGTATTGAAGCTCAAGAGTGATCATGTTATGGATTGGTATAATCGATTATACTGATCAAGGTTTTGAGTTTATTGTATATCGCATTGAGAATTTTGAGGAAGTAATAATATGTGTGGTGATGTTTTAGGAATTAGGAAGTATAAGGTTTTTTTTTCCTCTTGAATTCTGCAGGAGGAATTCGAGGAGCACGCTGTGAATGTCAAGAAGCTTACAACGAGCCCATCGAACGAGGATTTACTTATCCTCTACGGACTCTACAAGCAAGCTACGGTCGGACCAGTGGACACCCGTAAATATTACTCTTTCTCTCTTTGCACTTATTAAGATCTTGTGGTTTGCTTATTGGTTCAACATTTGGGATGTTTTATGACATCTTTTTGTATTTTCGATTGATTTAAAGCTCGTCCTGGTATATTCGACCTGAAGGAAAAAGCTAAGTGGGATGCTTGGAAGGCCGTTGAAGGTAAAAACATTTCACATTGTGTTGTAATTTTGCGATTGTTGTCCGAGGTTCAACAATTTTCCGTCATTTGTGTTTTCTTATCCGAGTCTGACCCGTCATTGTTTCGGTTTTATGTTTAGCGAAATCGACGGAAGAAGCCATGAGTGACTACATCACTAAGGTGAAGCAACTCCAGGAAGCAGAGGCCGCCGCGGCTTCCACCTGATGAGAATATATGATTCGTCAAATATTTTAAGCTTCGAATAACGTATCATAAGACTTGTTCTTGCTTCTATCATTATGAATCTTTCTACGTTGTGACCTTTGTGTTGATTTAAAAACCCTTTGGTTTGGGTTATTGAAAATGCTTGATATTGGTATAAACGAAGAATCTTGGTGCAAAATTCAAGCCATGTGTTACAGTACGTTCTTGTCTGATCTAAGTATCTTCATAGTCCATTGCATTATCACCACATGATGTCTACGAAAAGTCAGTGAAGACTAGTAAATTGTATTTTGTCTTTTAGGTAGTTGACTACTTGACTTAGATGGGAAGAGTCTAGACGGCAACACTCCATGCCATTTGGAAAAGTATCTTCATTTTTGCATTAGACTTTCCTACCTTATATTCACTTTCCTGCAAAATTTGAGAAGCACCAGAAGCATTTAACCAAAAAAAGATTTCCATTTTTTAACAATGAGGCTGTTTCTTTTACTTGCTTTCAATGCTCTGATGTTACTTGAAGCTTATCGGTTTACGGATGAAACTGATAGGCACGCGTTACTGAAGTTCAAGTCTCAAGTTTCCGAAGGGAAAAGAGTTGTCTTGTCCTCATGGAATAACTCATTCCCTCTCTGCAACTGGGATGGGGTTACATGTGGCCGCAAACACAAGAGAGTTACTCGTTTGGACCTCGGAGGATTGCAATTGGGCGGGGTGATATCGCCATCTATTGGTAATCTTTCGTTTCTCGTATCACTTACTCTCTCTGATAACTCTTTTGGTGGTACCATTCCTCAACAGATTGGAAACTTGTTTAGACTTAAAACACTTGTATATGCACTCGAATGTTCTTGGAGGAGGGATTCCAACCAGTCTATCTAACTGCTCTAGATTGTTGGACCTTATTTTATTTTCAAATAATCTTGGAGGAGGTGTTCCTTCAGAGCTAGGGTCACTGAAGGAACTTGATAGTTTATTTATTGGCAAAAACAAGTTGAAAGGGAAGCTCCCTGCATCTGTAGGAAACTTGACATCCTTAACAGGACTTCTCATTGGAGATAACAAATTAGAAGGAGAAGTGCCAAATGATATAGCCCGATTGACTCATTTGACGGGTCTTCAAATATCTGAGAATCATTTGGTGTTTTTCCTCCTTCCATTTACAATTTGTCCTCGCTTGAGTTTTTATCCGTCTTCGATATTGGTTTCTCCGGTAGCCTGAGACCAGATTTTGGTATTCTACTACCAAACCTTCTACAGTTAGCTATGGGAGGTAATGATCTCACAGGACCCATCCCAGCAACACTCACCAATATCTCAAATCTTCAAATGTTGGGAATCGAGCAAAACGGTTTTACAGGAGGTATTTCTCCGAGCTTTGGAAAAGTACGGAGTTTGGTTGTCCTACAACTCCAACGTAATTCTTTGGGAAGTTACTCTCCTAGAGATCTTGAGTTTCTTGGTGCTTTATCAAACTGCACCCATCTACGGAGATTACGTGCTAGTAATAATAAGTTTGGAGGTGACTTGCCTGCCTCTATTGCCAATATGTCTAGGAACCTCATCTCTTTAGACATTGGGACCAACTTCATCTCTGGAGCTATTCCTCATGATATTGGGAATCTCATAAGCCTACAAAGACTTGGGTTACAAGAGAATCAGTTAACAGGTCCACTCCCAACCTCTATTGGTAAGCTTTCACAATTAGAGGGATTAAATCTCGATTCAAATAGGATGTCGGGATCGATACCAACTTCTATAGGAAACCTCACTCGATTAGACTTACTATATTTGTCCAACAATAGCTTCCAAGGAACGGTTCCATCGAGTCTTGGCAAGTGTAGTAACCTGCGAGAGTTATGGTTTATGTCGAATAAGTTGAATGGAACTATACCTCGGGAAATTACGCATTTGAAATCCCTTGTTTACTTAGGTTTGTCAGATAATTTATTGACTGGCTCTCTACCAAAGGACATCGGAGGATTAGAGAATCTTGTTAGGTTATCAGTTGCGGATAATAAATTAACGGGACAACTTCCAATTACCTTGGGAAAATGTCTTTCTATGGAACAGCTTGCTTTGCAAGGAAACTATTTTGATGGAGCGATTCCTGATCTTAGTGGTTTGGTGGGAGTTAGAGGAGTTGATTTTTCGAGAAATAATCTTTCTGGAAGTGTACCGAGATATCTTGCAAACTTTTCCAAGTTGCAGTATCTCAATCTTTCCATTAACAATCTTGAGGGAAGTGTTCCAACAGAAGGAATATTTAAGAATGCTACTATAGTTTTGGTATTTGGGAACCAAAACTTATGTGGAGGCATCAAGGAATTTCAACTAAAGCCATGCTTTGCACAAGGACCACCGATGGGGACAAAACATTCCTCTCGTTTTAAGAAAGTCGCAATTGGAGTAGGCGTAGGCGTAGCTTTGCTTTTGCTGTTGGTCATAGCTGTTGTTTCTCTTTGTTGGCTCAGTAAGAGAAAGAAGAACCAGCAAAGTCATACTCCATCTCCTCCCACATTGGCGGTTTCCCATGAGAGGATTAGTTATGGATATCTCCGAAATGCGACAGATGGATTTTCTTCGAGCAATCTGATTGGGTCAGGCAGTTTTGGTTCTGTGTTTAAAGCATTTCTCCCGACGGAGAACAAGGTTGTTGCAGTGAAAGTTCTAAACCTGCATAGACGCGGAGCAATGAAGAGCTTTATGGCAGAATGTGAATCTTTGAAGGACATAAAGCATCGTAATCTTGTGAAGTTATTGACGGCTTGTTCGAGTATTGATTTCCAAGGAAACCAATTTAGAGCTCTCATCTATGATTTCATGCCTAATGGAAGCTTGGATATGTGGTTGCACCCAGAGGAAGTCGAAGAGATTCGTAGGCCTTCGAGAAAATTGACACTTCTTGAAAGGCTTAACATAGCGATAGACGTTGGTTCTGTTTTCGAATATCTTCATGTTCATTG
The DNA here is from genome assembly GCA_963576765.1 of Draba incana. Classification (NCBI taxonomy): domain Eukaryota; kingdom Viridiplantae; phylum Streptophyta; class Magnoliopsida; order Brassicales; family Brassicaceae; genus Draba; species Draba incana. The sequence goes on from OY755208.1 coordinate 1,904,678, forward strand.
TCATGAACCTATAGCTCATTGTGATCTTAAACCGAGCAACGTCCTTCTAGACGATGATCTAACCGCCCATGTTAGCGACTTTGGTCTGGCTCGACTTCTCCTCAAATTCGACAAAGAGTCCTTCCTCAACCAACTCAGCTCGGCTGAGGTCAGAGGAACCATCGGTTATGCCGCACCAGGTAAAAATATATCACTAATATGTAATGTTGAATGAAGAAAGTTTTAGTGTATTATTTTGTTATTCCAATCTTGCTTTTATGTGAATTATGGTGCAGAATATGGAATGGGAGGACTACCATCAATACAAGGTGATGTGTATAGCTTTGGGGTTCTTATTTTGGAAATGTTCACTGGGAAAAGACCAACCAATGAGTTATTTGAAGGAAACTTCACCTTGCACACCTACACTAAATCGGCATTGCCAGAGAAAGTATTGGACATTGTAGACAAATCGATTCTTCAGAGCGGTCTCAGAGTTGGTTTTCCTGTTGCTGAGTGCTTGACACTGGTTTTTGAGGTGGGAGTTAGGTGTGGTGAAGAATCTCCGACGAACCGGTTGGTAACAAGTGAAGCCACAAAAGAGTTGGTCTCAATCAGAGAGAGGTTCTTTAAATCCAGAAGAAGAACTAGACGTTGAAGTAATGTTTCTTGTGTTGTTATAGTTGAATTGGACTGTCTCATGTATGTATGAAGGGTGAATGTTTTGGTGACTTTATATATCAATCTGTTCGATTGTGATAAAATATTTGAATAGATACTTTGTGTTTTATTTTTGATTTAGAAACAAGGGAAAGTGACCACATATTGCTCAATTTTTATGTGGTCTCTATATTTTGAAGTCAAATTCGTAAACAAATACAAATTTTGTTTTGCCGTTACATAACATATAAAGTAGACGTTTTGTTTTGAAGTGTCAGATTTCATATATCTACAAATTTGAGGGAGGTAATTTAGTAGATGATGACAACAATAATAATTTAAATAAGTAAAATACAATTTGTTAAGTTTTTATGTAGCAAATGACAAAAGAGAATTGTGAAATATAATTTTATCGTGTTATTATTATCAGTTACATTATTTATTTATTAGTTTGTCCAAAAATTATTTTAGTTAGTTTGTCCCAAATTTAAAAAGTATATACATAACATAAAGGAAACGAAATGAGAAATGGAAGAAGAACTGGGGAATTTGAAATTAAACCGTCTCTAATTTTGTATTTCAAAATTTGAAAACCAAATGTTCCCGATTTTCATCATCTTTGTCTTCTCCACCCAACCATACAGCGCCGCAAAATCGCCGTCCTCCGCCGCTACAGCTACATCGGTAAATGCAAATACTCGTCTTCTTCCCCTTTCGATCCTTATCTTCTTCTTCTTCTCTTATAAACCCTAATTTCGTAGAGGTTTTGTGTAGAATCGCACTCTTTAATGTTCATCTTGGGTTTATCTTCAATTTTGATCGGAATTTTCGTTGATCGTGATTCCGATTAGCTTTTGACTTTGATAACCACAAGAATCGATGGTGATTTGATTTCTCTTAGCTGATTTTCCAAGGTTCCAGCTTGATTGCCTAAATGTCTCTGTTAAGTAGGTTTTTCTACAAGAGACCACCAGATGGGTTACTTGAATTTGCTGATAGAGTTTATGGTAATACCAATTCTCTTTTCTTCTTATTCATATAATGAAAAGCTAGTTTAATTTCATTTTCATCATCTAATAAGCAAATCTTTGTAATTTGGGACAGTTTTTGATTCATGTTTTTGCACGGAAGTATTGGCGGATGGTTTGTATCAACTCTTCTTGCATGAAGTCATCAACGATTTACACGAAGAGTTTCCTGAATCGTCGTTTCTAGCGTTTAATTTCCGAGAAGGAGAGAAGAGAAGCGTGTTTGCCGAAACTCTATGTGAATATGATGTTACTGTACTTGAGTATCCGAGGCAGTACGAAGGATGTCCTTTGCTTCCTTTATCGTTGATTCAACATTTTCTCCGTGTTTGTGAGAGTTGGCTTGCTCGTGGGAACCGTCAAGATGTTATTCTACTTCACTGCGAAAGAGGAGGGTGGCCGCTTTTGGCTTTTGTTCTAGCTAGTTTTTTGATTTTCAGGAAAGTTCATAGCGGTGAGCGAAGAACTCTCGAGATTGTGCATCGAGAAGCTCCCAAAGGGCTATTGCAGCTGCTTTCACCGTTGAATCCACTCCCGTCTCAGCTTCGGTATCTTCAGTATGTAGCAAGGAGAAACATAAATTCTGAGTGGCCACCTCCTGAAAGAGCGCTTTCTTTGGACTGTGTGATTATTCGAACTATCCCAAACTTCGACTCTCAACATGGATGCAGACCGATTATACGAATTTTTGGAAGGAATTTTAGTAGTACGTTTGGTCTTTCCACGGAGATGCTGTATACTATGTCCAATAAGAAAAAACCTCTTCGTCATTACCGACAGGTACGGGTGTTTTTAATTTGATGGTTTCTTCAACATTTTCTTTAAAGTATCACTCTTTTTGAGTAATGTAATTCTGTACAATGTGGCTGCAGGCGGAATGTGACGTGATCAAAATTGACATCCAGTGCTGGGTTCAAGGAGATGTTGTACTGGAGTGTGTGCATATGGATTTAGATCCTGAAAGAGAGGTTATGATGTTTCGTGTGATGTTCAATACTGCATTTATCAGGTCCAACATACTAATTTTGAACTCAGACAACTTGGATATTCTTTGGGAGGCTAAGGATCATTATCCGAAAGGGTTTCGCGCAGAGGTATGGACCTCTCTTTTTGTCTCTTTTGATTTAAAATGAATGTAATTTGTCGAATATGCGAAAATATCGGTGCAGAGAGGAGAAGCCAATCCCAAAAAATGATTAACCTAAGATGGGTGGATAAAGATAGTCCGTACTCATGCTATGCTATACTTGTGCTTGTTTTTGACTCCATTCTTAATGCATTCAGGTTTTGTTTGGAGAAGTTGAGAATGCATTGCCTCAGAAAGTTCCAACCACAATAGTAAATGGTGATGAGACTGGTGGATTGCCCATTGAAGCGTTTTCTAGAGTTCAAGAAATTTTTAGTGGTGTGGATTTGGCTGAGAATGGAGATGATGCTGCTGTGTGGTTGCTGAAACAACTTGCTGCCATTAATGATGCAAAAGAATTCACAAGATTCCGGCACAGAGGGAGTTTTTATTTGAATTCTCCTGACTCTGAAGAGGAGACCAACACTTCTAGTGCGGCTGATAGTTCAGATGAAGGCTTTGATGCCATTCGTAAACCTCACAAGCGTATATCTTTTGATAATGATGAGACAGAAGACGTTTCTGTATCTTTTGCTTCTGAATCTTCAGAGGAGCAGCATGAATTCTCTCGTCACCAACAACACGAAGTTCCGGGAAAGGAAAGCGTCCACCCTTTGACTCTTCCAGCAGATCCACCATCTTCTGTTGCTCCTGTCACACTTCTGCCTCCACCACCACCGCCACCTCCACCACCACCACCACCTCTCCCTAGTTTCAGCAATAGAGATCCTCTGCCAATACCACAGCAGCCTATTAACAAAACCACTCCACCACCACCTTCTCCTCCGCCACCTTTCTCCAGAAGCATTCCTCCGCCTTCACCACCACCACCACCACCACCACCACCCCCACCTTCATTTGGGAGTGCTGGAAATAAACTTCAGAGGCAACCACCTCCACCTCCACCTCCTCCTCCTCCTCCTCCTCCTGCTAAAAGTGCACCGCCTCCACCTACATCTCATTTTGGTTCTGTTCGTGTTGGCCCACCTTTGGCACCACCACCACCACCTCCACCTCCACCGCCCAAGGCTAATGTTTCAAATGCTCCCATGCCACCTCCTCCACCGCCACTTCCTCCTTCATCTGCTAGGTCAGGTGCTCCACCTCCACCACCGCCACTTCCTCCTTCATCTGCTAGGTCAGGTGCTCCACCTCCACCACCACCACCACCATTCAAGACCCCTGCTCCACCTTCACCACCACTTCCTCCTTCATCTGCAAGGATGGGTGCTCCCCCTCCGCCTCCACCACCACCACTATCCAAGACCCCTGCTCCGCCTCCTCCACCTCTATCCAAGACCCCTGCTCCTCCTCCCCCACCAATGTTGGGTCGTGGTATAAGTAGTGGCCCACCACCACTGGGAGCAAAAGGTTCAAACGCACCGCCGCCACCTCCTCCTGCAGGAAGGGGAAAAGCTTCCTCGGCACTTGGAAGAGGCCGAGGTTTGAGTGTGCCTACTGCTGCCCCTAAGAAAGCTGTTCTAAAGCCTTTGCATTGGAACAAAGTTACACGGGCAGCAAAAGGTAGTTTGTGGGCTGCTGATACTCAGAAACAGGAAAATCAACTACGGTGGGTTCCTCTTGAATTCTCCTTCTTTTAAAAGTTTTGCTCATTTGTTGTTTTGTTGCTACTTTGTTGAACTAACCAGATGAATTTCCCAAATGTTCATTACAGGGCCCCTGAAATAGATATATCAGAGCTCGAGAGCCTGTTTTCTGCAGTTTCAGATACCACTGCCAAGAAAAGCACAGGCCGCCGGGGTTCTAGTATCAGCAAACCTGAGAAAGTTCAACTGGTGAGGCAGCTCAATTTCACCTCTGTACACAACTAAATTTCTACTCTATGCAAATGAAAGTTCTGTAAATATCAAATAATACAAAGAGTGGGATCTCTTAAGTAGGTATTACCTACAGCTATTTAGTGTGCATTAACCAGATGATTATCTGAAGACTAAAGTTATCTGTATTCTTTCGTTGGTAGAAAAAATGGCTCTTAGTTTACTTTTTTTAATTCAGTTCTAACTTTTTTCTCTGTTTTTGTATCAGGTTGACCTGCGAAGAGCAAATAACTGTGAAATAATGCTTACGAAAATAAAGATTCCTCTACCAGATATGCTTGTAAGTTTTTGCTGTCAGTACCTTTTCTACTATCATTTTACATTTATAACAATAATGCAAAGTGAATGTTTAAAGAGAAAACATACTTTAGACCCAAATAAAAGAAGAGAAAACATACAATTCTAGTCTTTTAGTGTTACATATCTTTAACTAACATGTTGCTTAGTTGTATCTATTTTTACATGTTTACAGATTTCTACTAGCTGAGAATTTATGTATTTTTCTTATCTTAGAGCGCAGTTCTACTTTTGGATTCGACAGCTCTGGACATCGACCAGGTTGAAAATCTCATCAAATTTTGTCCGACCAAGGAAGAAATGGAATTGTTGAGGGTAATTAAAGTTTATTGTCACAATGTCTCTTTAGTACCAAGTTCATAGGTTCTGTTTGACTTCAAAGACCTAGATTTTTCCCTTGTGAAAGGTTTAGCTAATTTTATTTTCATAACCAGTGATCTTGATCAAATTTCTGAACTAAAGAAAGCTCCTGTTGATTTTTATTCCTTTCAACTCTAACTTAATGCCTGGAGCTAACTCATGCTTTTCTTGGCTTCAGAACTATACTGGTGACAAGGAAATGCTTGGAAAATGTGAACAGGTTTGTTACAGTTCTTAAAGCTTAAGATGATACTTGTTTATCATCTGTGCTCTGACTATTAACCTTGCAAATGTACCAGTTTTTCATGGAACTTATGAAGGTCCCACGTATAGAAGCGAAGCTACGAGTGTTTGGCTTTAAGATTACTTTTGCTTCTCAGGTATAAATGTCAAACTCTCTTAATTTGGTCTCTCCTGTCTTAAGACGTGTTGTAAGCGATGTTTTTCTTTTTTCAGGCGGAAGACTTAAAAAGCTGCCTGAATACGATAAACGCTGCTGCTAATGAGGTATAGTAAAGGGTAAAATATTCTATGTCAAGGCTATATTTCTCCATCTTGGTTATTAAGTACCATTATCATGAGACCAGGTGAAGGAGTCTGCAAAGTTGCGTCAGATTATGCAAACAATTTTAACACTGGGAAATGCTTTAAATCAGGGAACTGCAAGAGGTATCAAGTTATCCTATTGGTTTCCAGTTTCATGATATTTCCGTTTGCATCTGTTGGTGACGTACTGTATTGTGTTGCAGGTTCTGCTGTGGGATTCAAACTGGATAGTCTTCTTAAACTATCTGATACTCGTGCAAGAAATAACAAAATGACTTTGATGCATTACTTATGCAAGGTAGAATTAGTCTCTCTTATAGTTCTTGTGCTATAGGCGCATTATACTGTTTATGCAGTTAGTAGTCTAAAGCGCCTTATTTTCTTTTTTACTGTATAGCTTGTTGGTGAAAAAATGCCAGAATTGCTGGATTTTGCTAATGATCTTGTTCACTTGGAAGCTGCTTCGAAGGTATACTTTTGTTATTCCTGGTTGCTTATTTTCTTGTGATAGGTGTTCTTCTTCTTATTGCTCTAGCCTTTATTGTTTTCTTAAAATTACAGATTGAATTGAAAACGTTAGCCGAAGAAATGCAAGCGGCGACTAAAGGACTTGAAAAGGTTGAGCAAGAACTCGTGGCTTCAGAAAATGATGGTGCAATTTCTCTGGGATTCCGGAAGGTGAGCTACACGTAAAAATATGTTCTTAGATTATTCTCATATGGGTATATCAGGAACCGCAAAATCTTCGTAGCTGTTTTCAAATGAGATCAATTCATGTTTTCAGGTCTTGAAGGAGTTTCTTGATACCGCTGAAGCAGAAGTGGGGTTGCTTGCTTCCTTATATAAAGAAGTGGTGAGTTTTAACTAAATTACTTGCATCTTAAAGGAGATACAATTCAAACTCTAATATTGTTTTTGTAAATCACCAGGGAAGAAACGCAGATTCATTGTCTCATTACTTCGGTGAGGATCCAGCTCGATGTCCTTTCGAGCAAGGTAAATGCAAAACTCTGTTTCTTCTAGATTGTCTAAAACCATTATAGGACAAATGCAACAGACTCATTTCTATTTTGACCATTTGTTTCCGATCTGCAGTGACCAAGATTCTGAATCTTTTCATGAAAACGTTCATCAAATCTCGAGAAGAGAATGAAAAACAAGCCGAGGCTGATAAGAAGAAACTGGAGAAAGAAGCAATCAAGGAGAAATCAGCGACAAAGAAAGACAAAGACGGTGCTGATAACGAGAACGACCTTCACTTCCAGATCAATAAACACAGGACATGAAACAACGAAAGATCGGTCTTTAACTAAAGACCAGAGGTTTTCAGATCGGACTCGATGTTGCACATACCGAACGAGAGCAGAGATCTTTCCTAGATCTTAGACAAAGTAGACAGCTTCTATGATGTTTAAATTGAAGTGTGAACCATCTATGGTCACTTCATTGATGTAAAATCAGAGTTATACTTGAGCTTTTATAGAACCCAAGAGTTATATTTATCTTCAATGTGCAGAGAAAAGCAATTTTTTTTTACTTTCTTCAAAGAATAATAAATCTTTACAATTTACTTGTCTGCGCAGAGAAAATAATCTGTTTCTTCTACATTTGTTGTTCTAACACGAAGAGATTTAAGACAGAGAAGAGGAAGCAGAGGAAACTTCATCTCGAGGAGCTTTCATCGGAAGTATTGGAACAGATGGTATGTTTGGAGGTTTTGTTCTGTGTGTTACACTCAGTTTCAATCCTTCTGTAGTGTGTATTGTAGCTCCTGTAGTCATTTTCACCTGTCCATCCACAAATGAATTACCGACAGAAGATTAACCGTTAATGGGGTTTTGGTTCACATTTCAGGAATCTTTATGTTGTATTTGAGACTAGCAGGAAGATTTTGCTTGAGACTATACCGGAGGAGCTCCTGGTGCAATTTGGAAGTTAAATCTTCGAATAAGCATTGCGATCGCTACCACATTCTACAAACAAATAACTCTGTCAATACTTGGCAATGCCATACGAACATCTGAAAGCAAGTTTCGATGTTATTTGATTCTTTACCTCAAACGAAGCAAACATGTCTCCTATGCATTTCCGCGGTCCTCCACCAAACGGTAAGTAACTGGAGAAGAAAATCTCTCAATATAATGAAACGCGAATGTGGTATGCAAAACAAAGGCTTTTACCTGAAGTTTTGGTTTGTTTCATTTGGGTTTGGTCCATCAAGAGGCCATCTCTCGGGATTGAACTTTTCTGCGTCTTCCCAATGAAGAGGATTCCGATGTAAATTCCAAACCGAGATGAAGATATCCTCTCCTCTGTTAGTTTTTCATAACACACAATCTTTTATCAGAACTCAGAAATTGCATTCTTAAACGAATGCTAATGCCAAAATTTGCAGACCTTTTAATGGGATATGGTCCAAGCATATCGTTATCTACAGAACGACGGATCAGTACCGGTGGTTGTGGATACAATCTCAATGACTACACAACATCAAAAAGAAAAGATCATACAACTAGCATTTTTCATCAACCAGTAAAATTCAATTTGCCTTTTACCTCGTTCATGACTCGGGTAGTGTATTTTAGTTTCTTCATATCTTCTATGGTTGGAAACCTATCTCCAATAACAGAATCAACCTACATAGAATCACATAATCCTCTTGTAACCGTATATCATGCGAATGTTCTTGTAATCGTATGCACGGATACCTCTTCTTGGAGTTTGGCAACTACACTGGGTTCCTGCAATACCAATAATCATTAAGCAATGTCTTGTTACTAAATTATCTTTCAGAGTGAATTAACGGTTTGCTTGATTTGTCCATTCTTTACCGTTGTTAAAAGGTAAAAGGTCCATGTTAATACTGCAGCTGATGTTTCATGACCGGCAATAAGCATCGTCATCAAGTCATCACGGAGTTGCTTACTGGAGACCTGAAACATATTGGGAAGAAAGACGGGATATAAAACCCGATGAAGCTTATAACTATTAGACTATTGAATTCTTAAAAAAAAAGTATAACTATTATTACATCATCTCCTGAAGCCAAAAGGAAATGAAGAATGCTTGGATCTCTTTCGTTCATATATTCCTCGTGAAACTGCAACTCCTCTTCTTCTACCATTCTCTGTAAAGACAACAAACAGTAAGAAAATCCAAAGAGCGTGAACAATTTTTGGACTTGATTCTGAGTTATACCTTGCATGTTGCGATCAAATCATCGAGTGTGTCATTGATCAATTTCAAGGAAGTTGCAACTTTCCTCTGCCGTGGGGAAATATCTTTCCAAATCGGTAAGTCCCAAACAGGAATAGGTGAAACACTTCTATCTTCAGCTTCTCGTAGAACAGTGTAAACTGCCTAACAAAGACAACATAAAAATCTTTTCATTTCTGCTGATCCTAATACACAAAAAGGCGAAAAACCTTTACTGAAAGAATCATGAGAGAACCTCAATCACACCGGTATCATTTGTTAGGGAGTCAAAGTCGTAGTTGAAAACTGCCTTGCCGATAATATCAAGTGTCAAACGAGAGAAGAGTGATTCCATCTCTACTTCTTCCCCTGAAGATGCGGCGGTACTGAGCTTCTGGCAAAGCCGATCTGAAGCTTCTCCAAATAAGCTGATCATAGCTGCTACATACTAAACAACAAAGAGACAAGGTAAACAAATGACTATAAATTTCCAACTTGAAAAGAATCATACTTCTTTCTAACTATTGGTTACCTTTTGATGCAACGCAGGGACAATAGCACGCCTTCTTCTACGCCATATCTCTCCATCAGCCGGTATGAGTCCTTTTCCCATTACAAAATCTAGAATTTCAGCTAAAATCCCCTAAAGTTTTACAAGTAGATGCATAAGGAAAAACGTGAAACGAGATCATTCATCGGTAAACTGTTAGTATTGCTAGTGCTTTTACCTTGGAGTAGCCTTTCGCATTGTCTTTCAATATATGCTTAGCAATCGAAGGATCCGAAACAATCAAGAACGACTACAAACAAAAATCCAAACACAAGAACGATTCGATTCACGATTATACTCAACCAAAATGTAACTAAACTCAAATGATAAATAAACACAAACACAAACCTTTGGCCCAAAGGTTAACCTGAAAATCCCACCATAAGTAAGGAAAAGCTCATACAAAGGGATAAAGAAAGCTTCGTTCCGAACCGCCTGAATCGAACCTTTAGCCTCTGGGATCTTGGGGTAGTCTTCATCAGAACCAGTCCAATCAAACATGAAATCAAGAACATTGCTCGGAATTCCAATCTTAGATAAACCATTCTTCACTCTAATCGGAAAACTTGTACACAACAACAAAAAACCAAGAACCAAAAGCACAGTGTTAAGTTAAATCAGAGAATCAAAGCAATGCTACATTAGAACTATCATCTTCTTCTTCTTCTTATCTCCAAAATCTCTATATTTCTATTGATGATTTATGATCAAAACCAAAACTTTAATCTTTGGTTTCTTCTTTTAATCAAAACCCAGAACTCAAAGTTTGTTCATTTTACTATTTTAGTTTCGAAATTTCACCTAAATTTTCGTACAGTGAACGCTCCAGAAGCAATACGCGCAGATAACTCAGCACGACGTTTTTCTTCTTGAAGCTTCTCGATGCTTTTTACTCCATTAGGTACTGATTTCTCTTCAGGTGGATCTCTTCCATTAGAAGAGAAAACTACGAGCTTCGTTCTCCGAGTGTATGTTACTGGTTTAACGGAAAGAGGTGTGTAAGAAAGAGGAAACGCCATAACTCAGCCAGAAACCCAGAAGGAAATCATGAAAAACCAAATTCGAAATTGAGATTGGTTATTTTTACATAATGTCAAGTGAAGAAGATGGTGTGACGTGTGCATTTTACTAACGTATATCCATTTTCTTTTGACCAAACTTATTGTCTCCATTAATTTACATAGTGGTCCAAACTTTAACGTTAATTATTTATTATTCGTTAGCAAATTCGGTGGAGTGTGTTATGAATAAGTGTACTGTGTAAGTGTAACTGAGTTTTGTAATATCAGTGTACTGTGTAACGGAGTTTTGTAATATCAGTGTACTGTGTAACGGAGTTAAGTCTAAGTACAAATCTAAGTCTAAGTACTGAGTTAAAAAAATTTAAAGTACTGAGTTAAGTCTAAATACAAATCAAAATGGGATATTACAAAAAGTGGGTTTAATTACACTCTAAGACCATGTGCAATGGAGACACATCAAAGTGTCTAAAACATTTTTTTAACTAAATTTTATTTACTTTTAGACATGAGAGTGTCTAAAGTGTCTAATATTAGACATTTTTCTTACTTTTAGGATCTCATTCATAATATTTAAATTATATTTTATATATTAGACACTTAGTTAAGACATTTTGAGTTCTCATTGTACATGCTCTAAGGCACTTTGGTTGAAACTCTTTACAACCAGGACTTTGCACTAGAGAGGGATTTTGGTCTTGTTTATTGTCCATCCTACCCTTTCTTTATTGATTTATTTTCAAATTTGTCATTCCCTTTCCAATTTTTTTTTTTTCAACATAACTAATAAATTTTTCCAATTTCCCTTTCCAATTTTACGGTCTCTAGTTTTTTAGCGGAAAAATTTTACGGTCTCGAGTTTTTTGACGGGAAAATTTTACGGAATCACGTTTTGACGAGAATTTTTTACAGTCTCGAGTTTTTTTGGCGGAAAAATTTTACGATCTTGAGTTTTTTGGCGGGAAAATTTTACGGTCTCGAGTTTTTTGGCGGGAAAATTTTACGGTCTCGAGATTTTTTAGGGAATTATTTACGGTCTTGAGTTTATTGGCAAAAAAAATTTACGGTCTAGAGTATTTTTGGCAAAAAAAATTTACTGTCTCGATTTTTTGACGGGAAAATTTTATTGTCTCTATGGCGGCGGTGGTAGAGAATTTGACGGAGGAAGACGCGGATACCACGCCGGAAATCTATGGCAAACTTCTATGCATATCCTTAGAATCTCTAAACTGATTACATGAATGTGGACACACAAAGTTGGACACGAAAGGCTACACGATCACATGGTCACATGTATATGGTTACGAAAGAAATTTTGTATTTATGTATTCACATTGATGCACTTAACGGGATAGTAGTGCAGCGTTTTGGTGGAGACAAAGTTGTAACCACGGAGTTAATCGAGTTTATAACTCCAACTGGTAATGTCCTCCACTGTGTGAGAAAAACTTGTGGGGGTTGTGGCTGAGATTGCGAGGAAGGAATTCTCGATACTAGCATTGCTTAAAGGTTCAACCGGAGTTGTTCAGTGTTTCGGGGACTCGATACATCGAAGAAAAACAGTCCCAAATTTGAATGCTCGCAATAGACATTAGTGCAGTGTTAATAGTTAAACAATTTTGACTAGATTACAATTTGTTATGTGAGATTTCGTAAAAAAAACCATTAAAATTTCAGCTAGATTTAGCTGTTACCAATTAGATCGTATTACTAATTTTACGTAATTAGTTGTTCACTCAACAAAATTTCACAATCCAACAAAATTTCGTTGTTACCATTACTTCTTTACTTAATTTGTGGTTCGCTCAAACCAACCTAAAAATTATTTCAAACCGGATCCCGGATTGAAATATATTTTTAAAAAATCATTTAAGACTTTGAAACGTCTCGAAAATACCTCTGAATCTCTTCTTCCTTTTTTTTTGAAATTGCTAATAACTTCGATTTGAGCTCTGCAAAATAATATTTGAGATGAGAACTTTGGAATTGGTAGCTTTACCTCCATCTCCGGCGTCTCTTATTCCTTCATTCAACTACTCCGCCGCACGGAGCGTCGGAAGTGATGTCACCACCAACTTCGATGTTCAACTTTGCTTAAGGAAACCCAAACACCAAAAACCAGAACCCGTCGTCGTTCTTCAACCTCAGATTCAGATAGATAAACCGGAAAAATCAAGTCCTCGATGTTCGGTTTCCGACGTTCTTCGATTAATGGATTCTCTTTCTCTCCCTGGAAACGAAGATATATACACTTGTCTTGCCAAAGAATCAACCAGCGATTGCGATCAACGTGGAGCGTACGAGCTGCAATTGCATATCATGAACTCTAGGTTAAGACCCACGACGAGTTTTGTTAATCGTTTGCTCTTGATGCATGTATCGTGTGGGCGATTAGATATTGCACGCAACATGTTCGATAAAATGCCTAACAGAGATTTTCATTCATGGGCGATTGTTATACTTGGTTGTATTGAAATGGGGGATTACGAAGACGCAGCTTTGCTCTTTGTGTCGATGTTGAAACACCAGAATCGTGCTTCGAAGATTCCGCAATGGAACATGGGATGTGTTTTGACAGCGTGTGCGATGATTGGAGATTTGGCATTAGGGAAACAGGTTCATGGTTTGTGTCAGAAGCTAGGGTATATAGACGAAGAAGATTCATATCTCTCGGGCTCGCTGATACGTTTCTACGGAGAATTCAAGTGTTTGGAAGACGCTAATCTTGTGCTTAACCAGCTCTCCAAAGCTGACTCTGTTGTTTGGGCTGCGAAAGTTACTAACGATTACAGAGAAGGACGGTTTCAAGAGGTAATCCGAGATTTCATCGAAATGGGTAAACACGGGATCAAGAAGAACGCTTTGGTGTTCTCTAAAGTTCTAAAAGCATGCACATGGGTCAGTGACGGCGGGGTAAGCGGGCAAGGAGTGCACGCAATTGCCATAAAGCTCGGGTTCGATTTGGATTGTTTGATCTTAAGTCGGTTAATTGAAATGTATGGGAAGTATGGTAAGGTGAAAGATGCAGAGAAGGCGTTCAAGAGTAGGAAAGACGAGACAAGCGAAAATTGTTGGAACGCTATGGCCGCTTGTTATATGCAGAATGGGTTTTACATTGAAGCTATTAAGCTCCTCTATCAGATGAAAGCAACCGGTATTAAAGCAGAGGACATGCTTTTGAACGAAATGAATCTCAAGTCCACCTTCATATTGTGAAAATCATTAGCTATATGTAAATATCAACGTATATGTAAGTAACAAAAATGAGAGTGAATAGACAAATCGATTTTTTGGTTTACAAGTGTTTGATAACGAAAACAATATATATTTCGGGTTGGAGAAGCTTACACTACACTCATATGCCGAGAATGGTTCGGATTTGATCTGGTGGATGTCGAACGAGGGATTTCGGATCTGGGTATCCGTTTTGTTGATCCGTTACAGCTTGGTATATTACTTCGTAAGCTTCAGCTAAAGTTTTAGCGACCCTGACGCAAGCTTCAGACCTGAGTTTAGGGACTTGTATCTGCTCGAACTCGGGAAGAGAGCTTTCGCTTCCCAGAACAAGGCCGAAGAAGGCCTTGAGACATTCTGATAATGTCGCGGGTGATGTCTCTTGTCGTTCTGACAAGGGAAGTTCGGTTGTGGAAGAGCGGAAGATTTGCATTTTGTCTGAAAGACCGCATTTCTGGAGGAGTGTGTCAACTTCTTTTTGGACAAGGAGGTTTATGTGGTTCTCGATCATTGATATGATGTTGGCTACGTATTGGGATGCGACGTCGTGTCTTAGCAACGGTTGTTGGATTGCGCATAGACAGTTGATGAGGAATATTTTTGCGGGTGTTTCGTTGTTCTACAAAAGGAACATACAAGCAATGAAATCTTAGAAACATCGTTTCAAACCTTTGCGGTTTTGTACTAGCGATTAATACCTGTGGTGGGGACTGGCTGGAGAGTAGAGCGTCGACTGAAGTTAACTGGTTTGAGTCAGTGCTTGATCTGCTTCTTCTAGATAACTGGCTGCTCATCTTCGATTTGTGTGCCTCTGCCGCTTGCTCGCACATCTGCAGATTTGAGAAAGTTGAGAAACTTGCTTCAATGCACAATCATGGCTTTTGAATGGACAAAATATTTCATACGCTTGCTTCTACTTTCATGTACCTTGATAATAGGGTCAAGCAGTGCAGAGAGGACAGGGTCAAAAGCTGGTTTCTCTCCTGAAGCGGAATCCATCAAGCTGTTGTTGTAATTCTCAATTATTTCAAGAGTTAGAGAAACTCCTTCTCGGACAGCTGGAGGCGGAGAGAGGTCGACGGCAATAGGAGGAGGGTATCGTAGAAGCTTCTCCCCACGGGTTTTAAGAATGTCGAAGAAGGTTTTCTGTGCAGCATCCTTTACCATCCCAATTGTATTACACAGAGCAGTGTCTCTCCCAAGTAAACCTGAGATCTACAAGGTGAGGAAGAAACCAATCAATACAGCTATAAATGTATGTAATGTGTAGAACAATGAGTATGAGAACTCACATAGCTGCTGTAGAACTCCAAGGTGTTGGTGAGTTTGTAAGAAATAATAAGACTTGGTTGCGACTGTAAAACTTGCTCGACTCTCACTTTAAATGGCCGGCAAACTCCTTCAAAAATTCTATCCAGAACAAATGTGAAATCAGATTCTCCTGCCTTTAAGAGATTATTCTCAGAGGTATTCTTAGCGTTTGATTTATGATCTGCTGCGTCTATATCAAATAAAGCATAAACCAATTCTCTTTCTGATGCCAAAGCCTGCAATTAAAACAACATTCACTTTAGTCTGAAGATTATGATTATCCACTACTCAATTCACACATTAAATCCTACAGACGTTTTCAATATGCTAGATTAACGGTTGAGTGTAGCAAACAAACCGTCATTATGACACCAGTCACCTGAGGATTAAATGTGGTCACAAACCTGATGTAGCCACCCAAGCATGTCTCCAACGTATCGTAAAGGGTCATGGGCATGAACTTCAATGGGTCTAGGCATTCCTCCAGGTCCTCCACGTGTAAGAGCGCTTATAAACCTTCTAAATAATGCATTGTGCCTCAAATTGCCTACCTGTATAATTTGACATAGTTCATAAGAAGCTCAGCAAACATGCCCCAATATCATAATAGTTTAACAGATACTAGATTTTAGTGAAGTCGAAAGACTAACCTCCTCTGCACAATATTTGAAGAGCACGGGTCTTTCTTTGAGACAGCGAACAGCGGTCCTCAAAAGCTCACTCACCTCAGGGTTATCGGTATCACCCAGTTTCCTACACTCAGCCTGTACCCACCTACAAGAATCAAGGTTTCTTTAGTTATAGTTGATACCTAAAACTCCTATGACACTCTAGGCTTACAGCAACAAAAATAATCTATAGCGCAATTTAGACAAACAAAAGCAAACCAACTAGTGTGGTAAAGAATAACCATGGAGAAATTCAGGAAACACCAAACTCTCTAGGTTCCAAAATTAGCAATGATGAATTCATGCTAAATCAAAACATTAAAACTTTCTACCAAATAATCTTCAACATAATCTTGGAAAGAAGCAGAGAAATGTACCTGCAAAGACGCTCATATGCTCCTTCTTGGTACACAGCCATCATATCCATCAGTTCCAAACCTGCACGCTGCATCACACATCTCATACATTCAAATACACACCACGAAGATCCATTTTTTCACGCAAAACAAAGACAAATTTCGATACAAACCTGATGATGCGTCCTAAGAAGCAATTTACAGTTATAATGAATTTCTTGTACATGAGACAAAGCTTGAAAGAATTCCTCATTCAATTCATCTTCCCTAAGCGCTTTAATCTGCCAAAAATTACATCAAATCATTTCATATTTCACACTCACAAGATCTGATCAATGATTCACCAATTCACCATTGCAAGAGCTTACCTCTTCGCTAGAGAGCTGATAATCACGAAGAAAGCAATTCACAATCTCTTGCCTCTGAGTAGTAACCTCAAGCTCTTGCTTCAACCTCTCAGTAGTGCTTACGATATCGCTTGTGGTCGCCGCCGAGCTACTTAACGCTTCGGCAATCTTATCGCAACAATCAGCCAAAGCATTCACTTCTTCTTCAACACGATCCAATGCGATCTGAGTCGTATCAGCTGCACTAAGAAACTCGTCGTTGATCTGAAGCGCACGTTTCTCGATCGTCGATCTGAGATTCCGACGAGCGTGAGCACTGTTCTCGTCGTAGAAAGTTGATAAAGCGTTGAGCGATGCAACCAGATCTGGACTATCCGTACGACATTCCAATACCTTCTTCAGTTTCCGAGATAGTCCCGGTGCTAATCCCACCGTCGACGCCATTGTTACTCTGCTTCGTTTGAGTTTCTTCTACAAATGATCTTTCTTCGTCGTCTCCGATCTCTCTCGTGATTTTTCACGGTCGGATCTGAAAATGCCCCAAACTTTAATGGGCCTCATAATTAGTCTCACTATATAGTGAGCATTATATTTTGAAACGAGGCCATATTTTAAAGTTTTATACACCAAATTTCGGATTTAATTGCTAGAGATTATAGTTTATGTAGATTAATAGATGTAAAATATATCGGAAGTTTCATAATAATGTAGGTAAACTGGTAAATCGTTCATTTGTTGCATCATAGAGTTGTTGTTCATATAATTGTCATCATAATCATATATGATGTAGATAGTTGAATTTGATCGGTCAATCATCATTTGTACTAGGATCATATCAAATATCAATGATGAAAAAAACCATATTATCGTATTAAACTATTAATTAAATTATAAAAAACACCATTTTGCTATAACTTTCTTGACTAAATGGGTCCACATCTTATATGCCATTACTTGTTATTAGTGGAGAACTATTATTGCTACACTAAAATGAACATAATAAATTACAACCTAAAAACACTATAATATGGTTTGAGTATTAAGAAGACTAACTTCTATTAACCTATGAATAAGCGTTACGTTTGATCAAATAAAATGCATTTTTAATTACTTTATCTTCTTAATAATGGCCGGTGCAAAGTTAATTAAGGATAGTGTTAAGAGTGCAAAAACAAAATAATTAATCGAAAAAGGAAAAGTGAAAAACAAACCAATGGTGGACGAGTTGTGGCAGCTACAACACAATATGATGATGAATTAAGACAAATAATGATTAGGGCTATAAATAGTCCTAGTGGGATTTACGGGTCCGACCAGGATGGTCTATAATCTATGTCCTCGAAATAACACACGCCTATGTTTATATGAATGACTAATTAGCCATCTAAATATGAAAAAGGATTATAGATTGTAGGCATCTACGTATATGACAAATATGAAAAGGATTACAGATTATAGATTAGGAATCTAATTATGAAAAGGAAATGGATTAAAGATGACAAAGATTACATACTATTTGGAAGAGTTCAATTTTTTGTGTCACTAGAAGATTTGGAAGAGTTTTATTAGTCACATGAAACTCTTAAACAGGTGTAAACAGAATAAATCAATTGTGCTAGTTTACTAAACAACGTGTCATGATATGATATTTGTTTAATATTTTGTGCGAGTCCTTTGACCATTTGAAGGTTTGCTTAACTAAAATGATATGATTAATGCTACAAGTAAATAACTTGTGTGAAATATACTTTGGCCAATCCAAATTATCAATTGGTTTGAGTTAAAAACTCACGAAACTTATACTGGTAGGAGAGCATGAATTCCAAAATCGATCTTATCTGAAATTCGATCAAGTATAAAATTAAATTACAATGAGATTTTGTTGAAATGAATGGTTAGAAAAGTAGTTAGTTACCTCGAGACTACGTGCAATTATAAATATTAGATATAAAAAATGAGATGAAACTTGACAATTACTGTTAAAACTGGTAAGCATAGTCTAATCCGACAATTGTGCATGCACTAAGCCACTAATTCCTTTTATGTATGTAAGATATGTTTATATATATATGACTAAGGTTTGCAGCTTAATGACCTGTCATTAATACCGTCATATGTGTTTTTATTTGGGTTATCACCTAGTTCCTCTATTTGGAAGTTCATCAGGACCCACTGATATAACACAAATTATGTATACATTTGAAGTAATAAAGTTGTACATTATAAATCCTAGTTGAAAACCGAACATTGTTTATGATTTATACTTATTATTCTGCGTATGTAAGTGTGGGTAATCGCATTTGCACAATGATATGATATGCTAAGATGGTCAACCTCACAATGATACCAAAAATTGTATCAAATATTTTCATCCACTCACAAAAAATAATAGTAGTTTCGATAACTAATTAACTAGTAATCAGTGAACACGTATTTTATAGTAATGGTTTTCACTATAGTAGTATATTACCCACCTTTTTCTTATTCGTTGTGTTATATATATTATAATGTCCACCATGAATATTGAATATTATGTGACCGAAGGTTGTTTTTGTTTTAATAAGGTTTGTCTGGAATCGAATTTTCTAATAAATTATACTGTTTTTCAAATTTCTTTGGTCTAATTATCATAACTTGTACGTTTAGCAAAAGTAATAATATAATTGTTTGAGATAAGAAAATCATCATAACGTGTGTACAATATTTTGGATTCTAAGAAATACGATGTATGTGAAAACAATTAAAGCATTGATTTGAGTCGTTTGATTATATTTATTTTTTGAAAGTTCAAATCTGTCATTTTAAAAGAAGAACTATGAAAGAATTGTTATTTGGTACAAGAGAGGGGAAATAAAATATTTAAGAACTCGAAAAAATCGAATAAAATCAGAACCAAAGGAACCAAAAGGCCAACTTGTGATTTGACCATATACATGAATGTAGTCTTCTTTATTCGAGAGTATAAATTCTAGAGTTAAAATATGTTTAAGACAAGATGACTCCGTGATAATTAATTGTTATTACGTACGTGTGAACAAGAACAACAAATAAATTAACCAAAAAGAAAGAATAAATAAAAACAAGAAATAGGACAATAAGGAGTATTCACGTCAACTTTAGTAACAAAACATTAATTAATAACAAATTATTGTTGTCAACTAATTTATGTTGTGTGTTGAATGAGTGACGTAGAGTAAAAATACATATTTGGCCGGTTGGACCAGTAATTCTGTGATCCAAGAAATATTTTAGTAGTACAAGTAAACATATAAAACTATAAACCGAAAATAAAAACTACAACCGATTGTTATGATCCCATTTGGTTCCATGTCAGTTTTAAAACATTTTATTTTGGTTAAACATTTCTATTAAGGGTCAATTTGTGAAATAACATAAAAAAAATTATAATTCATAAGCTAGCAAAAAAACCTAAATCTAAGGGATGAGATTTGGCCACATAAAGTCATTTTTGTTAGTTTGTAAATTATAAATTTTTTTATGGCTATTTGGCCTAATTTTCCTTCTATTAATAGTATACGAATTTGAATCCGAG
The DNA here is from genome assembly GCA_963576765.1 of Draba incana. Classification (NCBI taxonomy): domain Eukaryota; kingdom Viridiplantae; phylum Streptophyta; class Magnoliopsida; order Brassicales; family Brassicaceae; genus Draba; species Draba incana. The sequence continues at coordinate 1,924,745 of OY755208.1, forward strand.
TCGTGACATATCGACAACGGTAGACAGATCAGTAGGCTACATATCTTTGATTATTTGACTATTTGTTCTCTATGTTAGATTTTTAAATTAGTTTATTCGTTTATTAATGGTGTTTTTGTGTGCCTCCAACAGAATGTAGTAATATTCTGAATGAGTTTTATTTATAACAACTAAACAATCAAATTATGAACCAAAAAAATACACTAAACAATCAAATCCTTGACAAATAGATGTTATAATTTGGTGTGACATAATAGTAAAGGGACAATCACATGCTGACTTTGTGAGTGATAATCCAACAATGTGAAAAAGACAAACAAAAACACATTTAAAAGATCGGTCTCTCACGCTTTGTCCGCTAGGTTATTTTCATGTTCGCTTACTAAATGAAAACAAAAAATGCTTTACACGAGCACGATGAATACGAATTTGATTTAGTGGGTTTATATGATATGGTTGTTGAGAATATTTTGAGACATCTAAATGGGTCTTATAGAAAAATTATTTACTTAGATTTGATAGAATAGGAGGGTAATTAGCAAGAGACTTTTAAGGCACCGTAGGGATTTTCAAAAGTATCCACATCCAATATATATAAGCAGACAAATTTTTTTATTTTGGTAGATCAACAGAAAAAAAAAATTAAACATTTTTTCCTTAAGTTTTTCAGTTGCTTACTTTGAATAGTTATATATATATATTCTTTAACAGGAAAAGATATAAGAATTGTCTCGAAACTACTTGTGAAAGTGGGATTGAAAATAAGATTACCCCATATTTTGAAGAAAAAAATAGATTTACACCACTTTAGGGTTGAAAATAAAGTGAAAATGAAGATGATTACTCCAAAATAGAGTATGAAATGAGGTTGAAGATTCCCTAATAAAATTACTCTATATTTGGAGTACCTTAATTTTTGACTTCATTCTGGAGTTAGAAATGATTTGGGTTTGAAAATATTTTACTCCAAACTCTATTTTGAAGTGCAAAATAAAATGGGGTTACAAAAGTCCTAAGTAAAATCTGTAATGGTACAAAGTGACACTCACCTTGAAGGTAAACCACTATTAATTAATCGTGCATATCGTTTTAGTTCTTGTTTGATTTTTTTCATTATGGGGTCCAAATTGAGTTATTTTATGTATGTTAAACTCAGTTGCACGTCATTGAAGATTATTTCGTATAGATGAATGATTTATGGTGTGATATAAATGATATACGTAGTATATTTTACAATACGGATATGTGGATTATTGAAAAATATATTATGGGTCTTTTATATCTTTATTTCACGATAAAACTTAGTTAATAATTGTTTTATTCATATGTAATTTTTCATTTTATATATTCTGATGTAAAGTTTTTCAAATAAACCTAAAGTAACTGAATTGTAAACTCGTTCGCTCGCTCACTATATATAGTAAATAACAGTAGAATTTTACTACTTACCAAATCTACCCTGAATTTTGATTTACATTTTCTCCAAAAGGACGTATCTAAACATCCTCTTCTCTCTCCTTGTGTAGTGTATACAAAGAAAAAAAAAATATGAAAGAAAAATAGAAAGGTGAAATATATGAATATGAAATTATGTCGACGCCTCAAAGTCCTAAGCCTATATATGGTGTGAATGGTAAGAAAAATAGAGGAAATGAGAAGAAAATATGAGAAGAAAAGAAAAAGCACCGCTAGAAGAAATATTTCTACCGATTAATTGAGGAGGGAAGAATTCTCCAATCTCTAGTTACTTTGTGACATATTATATTATATTTATGGCCATGAAGATCTTAAGGCAAATACATAATTACACAAAAATGTATGCCGTAGACATAATTTTGCTTTTCCATTCGCGTGCATTACTAAACAAAATTTATGAATGGTAAATTGAAAAAAAATATTAAATCGTAAGCAAAGTAGTCCATTACAACCATTCAAACGCTTGAAATGATTTTTTTTTTGTATGTGTATTTATATATGTATATTATATATATATATATTTAAGAAAGGTAAATTAATTAGTTAATTTAATGGTACGACAAAAAAAAATAGTTGATTTAATGGTTAGGGGGTAAGGGGTAGGGGGGGCCATATAATCAAGTGAGAAGAGACAAACATTACTTTGAAAGATCTTCTTTTTATCACTTTCTTCTCATCTTGTCTTCTTATACATACGTATACACACATCATATCATGATTACAACATCTAATGTATGTATTTATTTTTAGGCGCATGCACTATTTTTTTGCTATGTAATCTTTTTTTTTTATTAATTGAGAAATTCTTGATCAAAATCTATATATCTTTACATCAAGATCAAAATCTAATGCTTAAGTCAACATATAAAATCGTATTTTGAGTTGTTGACCTAACAAAATCTGTAAAAGTTTTAGCAAAAAAAAAAAAAAAATCTGTAAAAAAGTTCAATAATAGGTAACTAAAGACTAACGTAGAATACTTGGTTAACATAAAAATGAGAAAACATAATATACGTGACAGTTATCTACTAGCATAGCTAAAATATGAACAATGTTTTTCTTTCTATAGCATAATGTGTAAGAGTAAGTAACAATTGCTCTTCATACATTCATCATGATTCAATTATTTACAACTGGAAAACCCATTGAATAAAACAAGAAATAATAATGTGAAATGAAGAAGATAATATAAACAAAGTGAGTTATAAAAAAAAAGAAGAGATGATTGGTGAGAGTGTCACATAATTTCTGATCTCATTTTGAGTGCTTTCTTAGCAACCATCGAAGATTGCTTCCCACCGTTACTCCCACTTTCCACGCGTGAGTGTTTTTTGTTTTCACTTTTTGTATCAATTTCACATCCTCTCTTTGTAAACAAATTAATATGAAGTATTAATTATTTTAAGTTTTATCATCAAGTATTTAATAAAGATTTAAATTGAGATGATGGCACATGGTGATACTAACTAGGTTGTGTCAAATTTTCGTTTTAATATCAAAATGACTCATAATCTTTTTCCAATGAGAGAAATAGAAATTCTAAATTAACACAAGAGAACCACAAATATAATTCTTAATTTTTTTGTAATATATTTGGGGTAAACAAGTATTTTCACATGGTGCTATTACTGAATTTTTTTAAGGGTTAATTTGCTTCATAGCAAAATAAAATAAAATAATTAAGTTACTAATTAAAATTGGCATATGTAGCATAATCATGACCATTAAATTTTGGATAATTGGTTAGATTTTTAGTTATTGTTTTTGTTGGTTATCACACATAATTTCTTAAAATTTAAACTAATTGTGATATGTTTGGAAAAGGGTATTATTTTAGGGTACTTTTTAATTTTTCTTTAAGATGTTCAATAGTATTATGGTTAAAGTTTTAAAAATATTAGACATGGGATCATTAAATAATGACTAGTTGGTTGGTCACTTCATCATTTATTGTTTTCGCTTTTCTGTTTATTATTATAAAATAAAAAATATTTCAATTGCTACTAGTATTACATTTAGATTTACTTATCTAAGATCAAAAAGATTATAAACCAATGAATAAATAAATAAGAATTAGCCAAGTATAAGTTTTACGCTAATGACAAGTTCCCAGACTTTCAAAAAGTTATGCTGGTCCGATTGGTAACCTAGCTTTTTTAAAATCTTAAGCGGTAAGCTTTATAGTATAGTGCAAAGCTGTATAGATAAAGATTTGAGATAAAACTGTATAAATAAAGATTAGTGTAATAGTGTTGGTAAAACTTTTGATAAAGTTTTCGTGATTGATATAATCTAAAGCGGTACAAATTAAAAAATGGTTATAAGATGGTAAAGATTTATACCAATCTAACCCGCTATCTTTCTGTTCATTCTCGGTTTGGAAAAGATAAAATTGTGTTTCATTTTAGCAAAAAAAAAAAATTTGTTTTTCATGATGAAGTCGTCAAAAAAAAAAGTTTTATGACAAGAAAATGAATGGATTCACTTGAATTTTTTTGTTTAACTCAAAGATTAAATAAGAAAAATTGGGCCAAATAACCATATATTTTGGCTCTTCAGTAAAAAAACTGTTACCATTTTATTGAACGAAAAACATATCATATAATATTAGTGAACCAGAAATTCAAACAAGGACAATAGGAACGACTCAATCACGCATAGATACGTAGAGCGAAGGGTGTACGGCCTCATTTGTTTTTGTTTTGTTTTTTTTTTTTTCAACACGACCTCATTTTTTTTTTTTTGTTATAAGAATATACGCCCTATTGTTTTAAAATTATTCTCGTATATTAAAAAATTACAACTAATAAAGTTTTTTTCTTTCTTGTTCTTCTTTGTTTTCACCTATAATCACTACAAAAAAAAAGATGAATTGTATCACTTAAATTTTATCACAAACCTGAGTGATTCAATTTTAAATTACTTATTTATAAATGAAGCAAATATATATGGTATAGTATCAATTATAATAATTGATGTTGATAATAGTTAATTTAACATCACTTTAATAAAATTGATACAATTTATATCAGTTCGTATCATTTAAACCAAAATTGATACTAAAATATAAATTTACATCAATTAGACAATTGATTTTTTTATTAACATCATTTATAGAAATAATATTAAAACTTACATCAATTAAAATTGATGCTAATATTAGTTATTGATGCAAATTGAAAAAAGTTAAGTTGTCCCACATGGACAATTGTAGAATAGTGGAAGAAAAAATCATTTTATAAATAAAGAAATGGATTACCCATTACTAAGCTTATGGACAACTAAAATTAAGGAGTCCATAACTAAGATTTATTTAGAATCTTTAGTTGATTTTTCTATTTTTGGTCGGACTTTAGTAGATTTTTTTAAAACAAAATTATGTTAACAATATTAATTAAACAAATTTTATAAATATTCAACATCAATTGTTATAACCGAAAAAAATATTTAACATCATTTAAAAAAGTTGATGTAAAATTTTGTCTCATTTTTTGTAAGCGACACAAAATAACATCAATTATAGTAAATAATGTAAATATTTGTTTCGGTCTTTTTTATTGATACAAAATATTAGAGTCACCACTATTAGAGTCACCCAATGATGTTATTTCAATAGTGTCAATAAAAAAATGATGTAAACTACTAAAATAAATGATACAATTCACCTTTTTGTTTTGTAGTGAATTCACATATACACAATAAAATTTAAATTGATTATATATCAATGATACTAGTACAACCAACTATGTTATATTTTTTTAACTATTACTAAATAAATTAACCAATTATTAAATATGAATTCAAATCTGGTGAAAATAGTCTCAATCCTAAGAAAATGGATAAAAAAAACTTTGTTTAGTTATCAACAATTTTTTTGTCTCTTTACCACCATAAGTCATAACTATGCCACAACTCCGTTTATTTTTTTTGAAACACATATATTGATTTATAGCTCCTTACTCTCCAATAAAAGAGAAATTGTTCACAAAGATTGGTACAAGAACCATCAAACCAACAAAGGTGGTTGTTACAACATAGAAGCGAAGAACACATAAACTAAAGATAGATGGATTCATTATACTTAAGTAGTAAATGTTGCGGAGACGTCCTTGGATCTCGACAACATCGAACTTAAGTAGCAAAATGAATCCATCGGAGAATAAGAACACAACTAGTGATCTATCGTCCGTGATTGATACCGCATCAAGTGCGGGCTTGACAATCTTGAATTCGGCAGCACTGAAAAGTGTCGAGCCTTTAAAAAATACAGAGAGTTGATCATCTGTAAAGTGACTTTCCTTTCCAAGAGCTGTACGCCAGAGAGCAAGGGAAGATGAGATTGGTCCCAGAGAAATTGTGGTAGTCATGAGATACTTCTTCCTGCTAGGAACAAATCTGCAGTCCATTTGTCTAAACATGTATACTAATCTCAACAAGCATGGATCCATTTTGTGCGAAGGTGAGCAGGGGCACAAACTACGGGTTAATGGGCGGTAAGGGTCATAGCATCTACGAGAAGAAAACTTTCGAGAGCATTCCGATATTAATTTTATCAAGGTAATATACACATCCAAAAGTAAGGTCGATGGAGAGTATACACACAAACCCAATATTAAAGTCAAGATGATATCATACACATCCATTAGTAAGATCAATGGAGAGTATAAATTCAGTCTCGGTAACACCCCTAAATTGTTGTCACACACATCCAAGATTAACGATGGAAAGTATGAATATGAAGGATAACTCACCCGGAGAGTTCTAAATTCCGCCGAATGGTGATATGAAGCACGGTGAAAGGTGATTTTTCTCTCCACGCTCGATGTGGAGGATGCGATGTTTAACGAGCTTAGTAAATACATTTCCAAATCGGTAAATGATGGTGGTCCGAACCGGACGGCGATGTGTGCTCGGAGAGGATTCAGAAAATAACCTGGGCCTGAACAAAAAGCCTGCTGATGAAAATATGGGCCTAGCCCATTAAGGGGGACCACTATCAACTTTAGGTCACAACAACTTGTTACCGGTATCATCACCGGCGGCGGCGAGAGACACACCCTCCATGGCATCGAGACTTCAACAAAGCATAACGCAGGGAGTTCTGAGATGATACCTTGTGAAGCTAACATAGGAGATCGAGGAGGCCGAAGGAGTGTTGTCGACGGTGACCGGTGAGAAAGATCTTCGGGAACACCCGAGAGGGCTCTAGATTCAACGGATCTGAGAGAGATTGTGAGACTATTCTCAGATTTGAGAGATGAAGCTCGGCTGAAGAAGGTTCTCTCTTTACTCGTCTTCAAAATCAGCGTTGTGAACAGAGGGTAAGGTAGGAGGAGACTCGATGGAAACCCCCTTCTCGCTCTGTCATAGATCTCGCCATTAGAAGAAGACAACAGAGAGGAGAGTTCAAAATCTATGAGAAGAAGAAGACTAGAGATCTTAAAAGGGGAGGACTTGCACAACAAAAGAGTAGAAGAGATCGAGACATCCCGACGCCGGCGAGCAACGGCTCCACCGGCGTCGGAAAACATTGACAATATTGGTGCCTCGAAAATCCACAACTCCGTTAATTTGTCATTTTTGACAATCATAGCTATATCACAACTCAATTATTTGGCATTCTCGACAATTCTAACTACATCTTGATATAGTTTTTGTTTTTTTTCTATGACTTTGAGCAGCGAGAACCGTTCGTCATTTTCTAATTCTGCCCGTTAATTATCATATTGAATTAGCTTGAAACACCTTTTTCTTACAACACATTTATTTCATCACTCGGTAGTTGTGAATTATAATATCAACGTGTAACCAAAATATGATTGAAAATGTATAAAAGTTAACGAGATAAACTACCGAGATACAAACCACTAACCTAATTGTGGTTTTCCTATATAAACGTCGTACTAAAATACCTGTTTTACTTTTCTTGTAGTTCATAAATAAATGAAAATAAGTAATGGAATAAAATTTAATTAGTGGCTGGGTCACATCTAGCCATTATTTGAAAGATAATTGAAAGATTTAATAGAATTATTAATTTACTAAAACGTAATCAGAACCTGACATGAGAACAAGCACCCACCACTAGAGTGTCAGAGTGGGTGACACGTGTCGACTTCCGAACTAATATTCAAACTCACTAGATGACATTTTCTCCACCATTACGACACATATCGACTGTCATTTTAGTTACTGTTTTTATAATGACAATAATTATAATGATAAAAACATTATTACTACAATTTCCCTAATTCTTCAATTTACTTTTATTTTTTGTTTTCTGAGTTTCATATTTGATCTGATAAAAAAAGGGTTTCATATTTGATTTTGAAATTTAATAGGACAAGACCAACGATATATAGTTGATGTGCATAGTCTTGTCAATATACTAAAATTTTACACATAAGTATAATTTGATTATTTATTATATAAGCAAGTTGGGGGCAAAAAGAGGTGCCCTCAAAGAGGATGCGCACCAAAGATTTCAACTGAAGAAATTGTTAATTTTTTTTTTTTTTTTCAACAATATTAATAAACAACATTAATCATAATAATATAATGAGAATAATATTTTGAAAAGAAGAGAGAGAGAAAAAAAAGGCAAAGACTGTCTTCGCTCCACTTTGGAGCCCATGCACTCAAAACATCAAGTGCTATGTGGAGATGTGAAATAGGATAGTACATTATTTTACATTCTACATCAAAATAATAAGAGAAAATTCAAGATCATTTTTGACATGCCATTTTTCAAAAATGCCACAATCATATTTTTTTTAATTTTTTAATTATTTATGTTTGGGTTAACTATGTTATATTAGGGTTTAGTTTTTTGGGTTTAAGGTTTGTGAGGGATCAAAACATTTTTTAAAATTGAAAATTTTGAGATATAAAAATTTTAAACATATTTTTAAGTGACATATTGGTAAGGAAATAATACAAGAGTGGCATATTTGAAAAGTAACATGATAAAAATGGCATTTTTTTAAATGTCCCTATAAATAATACATTATAAATATTCTTTAACCAACAAAAAAAAAAGAGTATTAAGGTTTGTGAGGAATCAAAATATTTTTTAAAATTGAAAATTTTGAGATATAAAAATTTTAAACATATGTAAAAGTGGCATATACGTATGCGTATTCAATATTCTTGAAGATAACTAGATGCTCTTTTTATATTATTGTAAATTAAAATTAACGTATAAAGCCATCGAGTCAGATGCGTTTAATATCAAACTCTTAAGAAAGTATTACTTAGAATCATGATTTGGCCGTGTGTGTGTATATATAATAAAATGAAACAGGGTGAATATTTAATTCTATAATAGAGAGTCTTATATGACGAATATGCTATATATTAAAGTATATATGAATGATTTCCTGGTAAATTAAATAATCAATTTTCTCAATGGTGGTATCTCGTTTTGAGGATTCAGGGTAATTAATTTATCTAAAAATACGAATGATTTTTATTTTGTGCTAAAGGGTAATACACGAATGAAGTTGAAAGTGAAAGGGATAAGTCTCTTTCACTAAGATTTTCTTAAACGAAAAAGGAAATATAATTGTCAGTACATTACTATATTTTATTCAATCTTACATGCATATTGTGTAGACGAAATTAGGGTTTAATATTTGGACTGTGAAAGGGAATGTAATAGATTAGTAAAACCAACAAGTTGAGCCGATATGTATATGATTGGAAATAGTTGTATATACCTTTCTAAAATTATCATAATATTCTTAAAACTCATTAAGCTTTAAAATCATTAAATTTTTTAAATTAAACGCCTCTTTGAACTCTTTTTTGTGTTTAGCACCTAAATCTGTTTCTTAAAACAACCAATATTTAGGTTTTAGAGTTACAAATTCTGATATCTACATATTTTAATTCGGACCTATATATATCACCATTTACCCATGCAAAAAACTTTCGGCTCGTGTCCAAACATTATTATACCAATTAACTACAAGACGAAACATGAGATAATAAATTGCAGCCACTTGAACATTCTAATCATAGATTACCATGCATGCACACATATTAATATATTTATACATGTAACATATTATTTGCTTCATTGCTTTCATCTTTGACGTTAAAGAAAAAATAAAATTTCCAGCATCCTCTAATATCACTACAAAAAACAAGCCAAATAACATCAGTTATTTTATTTGTTTGTATCGGTTAAAACTGATGTAAATGAATTTTGCATCGTTTGATAAAGTGATTCTGAATATGGTGATGCAAATATTTTAAATCAATTTTAGGAAGCGATGTAAATATTTCCATCGGTTATTGTTATTGATGTTAATATACGTATCGGTTGCAAAACTGATATAAATTTCTGCATCAATCATTTTAAGTGATACTAATATTTATTTCGATTAGAAAAAATGATGTTAAATTATTTTTTTTTTCCGTTTTTTGATATAGTAATCAGATATACGTGAAAAAACATTATTATTATATTTTATATTTAATAATTGTATATTTAAAATCATGAAAAATTGATTTTAAAAAAAGAATGATCAACCCAAATTTAGTAGGAAGATCCTAACAGTTTAATAAATCAACCGTCAAGTTTATAATTAATATTAGTTTTGGACTTGAGCATTTGCAAGTAGTGTTAACTATTTATAAAATGTTTTGTTTTCATACCCATGCTAAGTTGTCGATGTGGGACAATGTTAAAACATATTTTTTATGCAAAACAAATAGAAAAACGAAAATTGAATAATATTTAGTATCATTTCTTAATTGATGTAAATTTTGTATTATTTTTTAAGTGATACTAATATGGATTAGTAAATACATCAATTATTGAACTGATGTAAATTCATATTTATGTGTCAGTTTTTTTCAAGTGATGTAAAATACATTACATTTGAATCAAATTTATCAAATTTATGTTAAATAAGAAAATAGCAACATCAATTAGTAACAATTGATGTTAAATTAGATATTTTATATCATTTCTTAATAAGTAATGTAAAATAGCATCACTTAATTTTGTGATACAATATAAATGATGTAATCTACCTCTTTTTTTTTTGTAGTGTATTCAAATAAAATCTTGTCTATATTCGGATTCATGCAAAGTTCTAAGCAAGTGGGTTATATAACTCAAACATTGACATTACATTAATGTGATTTTTTTGAGAAATATAAGAGAACCCGAATTTTATATCGGGGAGAATTTTCCACGGGAGAGAATTAAGATGAGGAGGATCGTATTCTTGACTATCATAAGTAAATCTCTTTCTCCCAATTATCTTAATTCTCAATCTTCATAGATATCAATATATCATAATTTATTATGGACAATATATATTTGATGAGGAATTATTCTTATGGGATAACAAAAACAAGAAAAAAGAACAAAATTCTCAATGCTCGTAAACGCAACGCGACATCTCTCGAAAAATAATTAGTATGTGTGTCTGACATTATAATGTCAAGCTTTGACCTTAGTATTATTGCCCTAACGAATGTAGTTCATTCATATACAGCTTTAACCTCAAATGAGAAGATAACATAATAACGAGATTGTATAATGGAAGATAAATATACGGAATCAAGTGATGGTTATAGTTGTGAAATAAAATTGAATAAAAAAATAATTAAGTGAAAAATAAGTAAGTTAGGAATAGCTTTCAAGAACAAAGGTATAAAAAATGAATGTAATTTTCTTTTGTCTATTGACCTATTATTCAAAGATTATGCATTAATATGGATCCACTAAGCATCCTAGATTCCTAATCATCAATTCTCGTTGGCTATGTATGAAAAAATTATTTAAAATTTTCTTTGACATTTTCATCAAACACCTTCCAAACATAAATTTAATTTTTATTTTGATTACTAATGTCAAATGTAGCATTAAACATATTTTTAATGAAGAAGACATGTAAATATAGTCCTAAACATTAGTATTAACTAATCATTAATCACCATAACCTACCAAATTCACAAATTCCATATAAAAGATTGTAGTGATAAAAAAGATGTATTTTCCTCTTGGGTTAATTTGCAAGATTGTAGTGATAAAAAAGATGTATTGCAATATTTTTTTTATCGTAGTTCAGAAGATAAAGTTTAGTGAAGTTAAGAGTTGCACCCCAAAAAAAAAAACATATTGGATATTGATTCAGTATTGTAAATAAATGGCTAGTCGGACGATTAAGTAAAAATAGATATTTGAGAATGAGAAGAAATGGACAACATAAAAGTGGAAACAACGAAATATATTTTAAAATATTTTTAATATCATTTTACCTCGCAACAAAATGAGAACACAACAAAAACATATATTGAATCATTCAAATCTGAAATAACGATTATGAAAATTGAAATAGGAATTTCTCCTAAAATGCAACATGAAGATATCATGATCGCATGCGTGATGCGTCAAATATATTGGTCAACAAACAATCCCCATACTATTAAAAAGGAAGTTGTTTTAGTGAAAATGCTTAGGTGTTTTAATTTTATTGGTTTACTTTAATGCTTAGGTGTTTTAATTTTATTGGTTTACTTTAAAACAATTATGACATGGAATGATGACATGTCTTACCATAAAAGATGACATGGCTTAATTAATTAAATAGATAGTTTTCTTAATTAAATTATTGTTATTGTTTAATAATTCAGGATTAAGAAAAAAGCTGCTCGATTAAAAAAATTAGTATCAAATAAATTTCCTAAACCGTAATTATGTATGCCACCGTGTGAACCAGTTTATCAACCTTATAAACCATACTTAAAATGCGTTGCTTTTGCAATCAATCTTAAAAGAAGAAGTCGGTTAACTTGGTTTTAGATTTCTAGGCAACACAATATTAAAATAAACTACATGGGAACATGCGTTGAATATAATCAATCTTAAAATCGTGTTGGTTAACTAGATTTTGTTAACTGAAGATCAAGTGGGTGTGAATCCTAATACGGGAAGACCGAGGATCACAGAAGAGGTTTTGAAGGAAATAAGAAGGTATCTGGTAATAGAGAATGGTGATGATAAACAGGTCAGAATTGAAAGAGCAAGAAATTCGGTGGAAGAAGTTCTTAAAAACCCAATGGCGCAGAAGTCCATTTTGAGATTGGAGTCAATTCCAATGATATGCCCTGATCCTAACTTTGGAAAGAGTCCGAGTTTTTATTATGATTCTGTTGGTTCGGCTCCTGTTAGAGGAATAAAGCCTGGTCCGGATGCAGTAATGTTGGAAGAAGATATAGGGAAGGGTGTAGCCATGAGATGGAACACAGAAGTTACTAAGACCATGAGTGAAGATAATGGGGCCTTTTGGGGTCATAACAAGCTATCCCCTGGTTCAACGGTTAATGGGTTAAGTTTCTTTGAAACTGGACCTTCCGGGACTAAGGGAAAAGCTGTCAAACATAGAAGGAGACCCCCGAAATCTCAACGTAAACCAAGAGGTCGAGGACTTATAGGAGATGGTGAGGAGATTGAATTAAAGAGAGGTGCAGATGTTGGGATTGAATTAAACAAGAGGCCAGGGAAAGAGATTGCAAGGATCACCAAGATTCCTAAACTTGGTAAAAAAGAGATAGTCCCCATGGAGGGACTGTCCAATTCCCAATGAGCTTTATGAGCTGGAATTGCCAAGGGTTGGGACGGTCTCAAAATTTGGTAATTCCTCGGCTAAAGGAAATGCGTCAAAAACATTTCCCGGAGCTGTTGTTCTTGATGGAAACAATGCACAAAAGAAATATTCTGGTGGATTTGCAGGAATGGTTAGGATATGATAGGGTTTTCTCCATTGATCCCATAGGAAAAATTGGTGGATTAGCTCTATTTTGGAAGTCTAATATTGTTGTTGAGGTGTTGTTCGCGGATAAGAATCTTATAGATGTAAAAGTGGATATGGGATAAGGGGCCTTTTTTGTATCTTGTATATATGGTGACCCGGGTGGATCTTTAAGACCGTATTTGTGGGAAAGGATGGCCAGAATTGGTGTAAATAGAAAGGATGTGTGGTGTATGTTTGGAGATTTTAATGATATCATGCATAATGGAAAAAAAACGGGAGGTCCTTGTAGGAATGATGAAGTGTATAAGGACTTCAATGATATGCTGAAGGCGTGTGAAATGCAGGAATTGACCAGTTCGGGTAACAACTTCACATGGGCGGGAAAGAGGTATGACTTATTTATTCAATGCAAATTGGATAGATGCTTTGGGAATAAGGCATGGTCAAAGAAGTTTCCGGTTTCAAACCAAGTGTTTCTAGAGAAGAGAGGATCGGATCATAGAGTGGTTTTAATTAACTTAGTCTCCTCTTCTGATACTTTTAAAGGAAGCTTCCGGTTTGATAAGAGATTCTTAAATAAACCCTTGGTTAAGGAGACTATTAGGCAAAGTTGGAACCTGGTTAAAAATGATGGAAGTGGATCCTTTACGGTCTCTGAAAGTTTGAGAAACGTGAGAAGAGGTCTTAGTCATTTGAAGAGGGAAAATAACCTAAACTCAAGAGATCAAATTGTGGCGATCCAAATTTCTTTAGAGGTGGAAGAATCTAAAAATCCTCCTGTATGGAATCTCGTTCGAAGTTTGAAAAAGGAATTGAGTCTTGCTTACAAAGAAGAAGAAGTTTATTGGGGGCAGAGGAGTAGAGACCAATGGTGCCTATATGGAGATAAGAACTCGAAGTTCTTTCATAACTCGGTCAAATCTAGTAGAGGAAAGAAGAGGATTGAGAAGCTGAAGGACAGGAATGGTATCTTGCATTCTTGTGAAGCTTCTAAAGGAGACATTGCGGTTAAATACTTTCAGGATTTGTTCGCTTCCTCTGAGCCGTCCAACTTTCATGAGTTGTTCTTAGGGTTGAGCCCTAGAGTTACTGACTTGATGACGAGGAGTTGATAAAACCAGTCTCTAAGGAGGAAGTAAAGGAGGCTGTATTTTCAATTAAGGCTTCTAGTAGGCCTGGTGCAGATGGTATGACAGGCTTATTTTACCAAAAATATTGGGAGGTAATAAAAGGTAAGGGGACTCAAGAGATTCAGGGTTTCTTCAGACTTGGTGTTTTCCCGTCTGATTGGAATTATACTCTTTTATGCTTTCTTCCAAAGGTCACCAAGCCCATCGCTATGACTGAAGTGAGACCCATAAGCTTGTGCTCAGTGAATTACAAGATCATTGCAAAGATCCTGGTTAAAAGATTGCAACCTCTATTACCTTCCTTGATTTCTCCTTATCAGTCGGCCTTTGTCTCAGAGAGGGTTATTTCAGATAATATTTAGATTGCTCACGAGGTTGTTCATAGTTTGAGATCGCATCCGAAGATTTTCTTTGAGTTTTTAGCTATCAAGACAGATATGTCGAAGGCTTATGATAGGGTAGAGTGGCAATATATCAAGAGATTGATGGAGGTGTTGAGCTTTAACCATAGGTTTGTTGAGTGGATCATGTTTTGCATCTCATCGGTTTCTTTTTCGGTGTTGATTAATGATCAGCCGTTTGGGATGATCAAACCTTCTCGTGGTATTAGACAAGGGAATCCTTTGTCACCCTTTTTGTTTGTCTTATGCACTGAAGGTCTTACTCACATGATGAACAAAGCTGGAAGTGCTGGTTGGTTGAATGAAATTAGTTTTTCGAATCAAGGACCGGTGATTAACCATCTTCTCTTTGCTGATGATAACCTGTTTGTGTGCAAGGCTAACATTGATGAAGTGAGAGTTCTGTTTCAGATACTAAAGGTGTATAGAGAAGCTACAGGGCAACTGGTTAATTTTGATAAATCGTCTATCACCTTTGGTAGTAAAGTCGGAGAAGGGTTAAAACTTAACATCAAAAGTATTGCTGGCATTTATAATGAGGGAGGAGCAGGAGTTTATTTGGGATTACCGGAATGTTTTAGCGGCTCCAAGATTGATATGCTTGCTTATATTCATGAGAAGCTCAGCCTCCTAATGTCGGGATGGTTCGCCAGATTATTATCGCAAGGGGGAAAAGAAATTTTGATTAAAGCCATTGCGTTGTCTATGCCCATTTATGCAATGTCTTGCTTTAAGCTTCCAAAGGCTACAATCTCTAAGCTTACAAGTGCGATGTCATCCTTCTGGTGGAACTCAAGGGAAGAAAAGAAGAAGATGCATTGGGTTAGTTGGGACAGATTATGTCCGTCTAAAGATTTGGGAGGCCTTGGGTTTAAAGATTTGGAATGTTTTAATCAGGCTTTGTTAGGTAAGCAGGCGTGGAGGATCATTCAATTCCCTAACAGCCTGCTAACATCTTTCTTAAAAAGCAGATACTTTGATGATAAAGAATTCTTGAATGCTTCGGTGCCGAAAGGGGCTTCTTTTGGATGGAGGAGTTTAATTCATGGAAGAGATTTGATAAGTAGGGGATGGAAGAAAGAGATAGGCAATGGAAAATCTCTGAGCGTTTGGACTGAATTGTGGATTGAGGGTAATCCTATGAGAGCGCCGTTGATTAAAAATTATTCAACTGACTTGAATTTGCGAGTATGTGATCTATTAGATATGAGAGCAAGAGCTTGGAATGTCCCTTTATTGAATCGGTTGTTCTATCATCAGGATGTTCTCAGTATTTTGGCTATGAAACCGGTGGTGAATAAAGAGGATTTCTGGATATGGAAGCCGACCAAAAGTGGAAACTATTCGGTTAAGTCTGGATATTCTCAAGCCTTTGCTGGTAAAAAATGAGATCTAATCAAGAACGCTCAGATGCTCCCTTCCACTAATGAGCTCATAAACAAGGTTTGGAATATTCGCTCTTTTCCTAAGATAAAAAAATTCTTGTGGAAAGCTCTGAGCCAGGCTGTTCCGATGGTAGATTTGCTGGTTAAGAGAGGAATAAAGACTGATTCTAGATGTCAAATCTGTGGTGCTGAAGGGGAATCCATAAATCATGTTCTTTTTGCGTGTTCCCTTGCTAGACAAGTATTGGCATTGTCTGCCTTTCCAGTTCCTGAACATGGGTTTGACTTGGAGGCTATTTTCCCTAATTTCTCTTATCTGTGCAAAGCTTCAAAAAACAGAGATATTCCGGTTAATATTAGGAGAATGTACCCCTGGTTAATATGGTACATTTGGAAAAATAGGAATGGGTTTTGTGTTGAAGAAAAAGCATTCTCTGCTTTGGAAGTAGTGAACAAAGCTTTTGAAGAAGCTTGTCAATGGTTTGAGGCTCAGGTGATACATGATGACAATTCAGGACTAGTGGAGGAGAATGAAGTGTTTAGGAAAAGAAACAATTGGCGCCCTCCTCCAAAGCCTTGGATCAAATGTAATATTGGATCATCATGGTCCAAAAGAAATAAAATTGCAGGAGGTGCATGGGTGGTAAGAGATCATGTTGGAAAGGTGATTTTCCATAGTCGTAGGAGCTTTGGAGATATTAACTCGGTAGAGGAAGCTAAGTTTTGTGTGCTTATGTGGAGTTTAGAAAGTATGAAGAGTCTCCACATGTCTAAGTTAATAATAGCGACGGAGGTAGGAGATTTGGTTGAGGCTTTGGAACGTCCACAGGCTTGGCCCTCTTTTGGGTATCACATCGAGGAAATTATGATTATAAGTGAAGGAATCTCTGAATGGAAGCTAGTTAAGGAATTCAAAGAAGCTTGTAACATCCCGAAACCAAAATTGTGTACTTTGGTAAGGGGTGTCGATCGACACGATGGGGTGGTGTCGATCGACCCCAATCGTGACCGGTTCGGTTTTAAGGAATTAATCGTTCGGTTTGGCGAGTCGGTTTAGGAAAACCCTAGGGCTTCCTTTATAAGCCCGTAGGCAGTTTGTGGCCGCGTGAGGTAGAAAGAAAAGGGGGTTTCGTGGCTTGGTGTGAAGGAGGAAGAGTTTTGAGAGAGAGAAGTTTGAGAGGAAGAGAAGACATGTTCGTCTGTCTCGGTAGAAGCAAAGAACGGTCGATCTAATCGAGTCTGATCGACGTGATATTTTGTAGGTTTGTTCTTCTTCCTCTTAGCTTTCTATAGAAGAAATCCGTTTGTCTTTTGGAGTTGCAGTTTGTGAGTTATGATTGTTTTTCCAAAAGGGGTCTGTGCAGTCTCGGGATTCAATCAGCCTCCTTGGGAAGTGTTTTCCCGGCGTTTCATAGAGAATCAGACACTGCAAGAAAACACGGATTTAGCGTCGAATTTTAGCGTCGAATCTAATTCGACGCTAAATTAGCGTCGATTTTGCGTCGTAATAGTGTCCACAACAAAATTCGACGCTAAATCGACGCTAATTAGGGACGAAACACTTCGAGGCTAAATCGTTGGTAAATCGCGTCGATTTAGCATCGATTTAGCTACGAAAGTCCAAATTCGAGGCTAAATCGATGCAAAATTTGCGTCGATTTAGCGTCGAACGCATAGCGTCGATTATAGCGTCGAATATAGCGGCGAATTTGGTTAGTATATGACACATTTAACACGGTCCACCTACTTATTTACCATTCGATGCAAAATCGATGCAAAATTGATGCTAAAATCACCTACTTATTCATATCCCAAGTTAAAATTTTTTATATATACTCAATTCTCAAATCAAATATACAAACCTAAAAATAATTTTAACAATAAAGTTCTAATCTTTACAATATAATAAATTCTCGATAGTGAATTGATTCCAAAGGGTGGATTTAGCCCCATAATCTACTCCTTACCACATTTGGCATTTAGAGTATATTATGAGGCTAAATCAGCTCTTTGGTATCAAAGTTTCTGTCGAAACCAAACATTTATAACAATTAAATAGTAGGGTAAAAGGAAAATTTCATATATTATATTGTAATGTCTAGGATTTAGGATTCATAAAACCTAAATAAAAAAAAAAAACTCTGTTTAAACGCTATCGATATATGTAGCGGATTTAAAATCTTTAAACGGTATCGAAAGTTTTTGTATATGGTACGATTTATTTAATCAAATCCTAAACATTTAAAACATTTTTTGACCAAAAAAAAAAAAAAAAAACATTTATGTAGCGTCGAATTAGCATCGAATCACAAAATTCGACGCTAATTCGACGCTATGTTACAACACTTCACCTCTCTCACCGCCTCTCTCTCTCCCTCCCCTCTCTCTCTCCCTCTCCTCTCCCTCACGCCGACTCTCCCTCTCCCTCTCCTCTCCTCTCCTCTCCTTCTCCCTCTCCCTCTCCCTCTCCTTCTCCCTCTCCCTCTCCCTCTCCTCTCCCTCTCCTCTCCCTCTCCCTCTCCCTCTCCCTCTCCCTCTCCTCCCTCTCTCCTAACGTCTCCTGTCCGTCCTCGCTCCGCCGGATCTTCTCCTTCCGCCGCCGCCGGCTCAACGGTTCCTCCGGTTCTCGTTCCGACGATATGGTACATATTTAAATTTTTATTAAATTGTTTATATATATTTGTAATTTGTAATAAATTAGTTATGAATTTGATTTTAAAAATATGTGGTAATTAGATTAGGATATAGATTAGTAATTTTAAAAATAGTAGTAATTTGTAATAAATTAGAGTTTAATTTATATTTCCTTAATTATTAAATTGTTTTAAATTTTTTATATATATTAGTAATGGAATTTGATGTGAAATAGATTTTCGGAAAAATGTAGGAAATATTTTAGGAGATAGAATTGAATTTAGATTTGATATGTTATGGAATTGAATTTAGATTTGGTAAGGTATAGATTTTAATTTAAATTTCCTAAATTAGTAATTTGTTATAAATTTATTATATATATTAGTAATGGAATTTGATGTTAAACATATTTTCCGAAATGGAATTGAATTTAGATTTGATAAGTTATGGAATTGAATTTACATTTGCTAAGGTATAGATTTTAATTTATATTTGATAGTTATAGATTTCAATTTAGATTTAATGAATTTTATTTATGTCAATTAAAGAACTTTATAAGTTTTCTTTAAAATTATAAATGAATTTACAAGTTATTTTTCGAAAATATAAAATTATTCCCTAAATGTTAAATTTATGGATTTATGTGTTTGTAATCATATATTATATATAATTTAAGAATCGATTAATTGTTTAAGCAACTTATTTTACAAGTTTTTAAATTATTTATCAATTTATATTTTACAAATGTTTATTTTCATACATTTGTTTTATTTTATAGGGAGATCGACCTCCTCGTTCATACGAAAAGTTATTTGCCGAGGATGATACGACTCCCAGATCCGGTGGTCGGCGCGGGTCCGGATCAGGGTCGGGTTCGCAATTTCTGATAGCTAACCTCCACGAGCTCCGCCACAAGGAGGTAATTTATAAGGTTCTTATATTATATTATAATTCATTTTTTATTATAACTTTATTGTATAACACTTCAAAGCAATTTATAACACTTTTATTTTATAGGTTGCACCGGAGAAGAAACAACGAACGATGGGTGTTGGATCCATCAACGATGTCCCGGCAGCTTCTTCGTCGTGTCAGCCGCATTTGACAGCTCAGTTGGAAGCTGCTACTGCAAAGATTGCGCAGCTAAAGACGGAACAAGCGAAGCTGGCCAGTCTCTTTGACATCCTTGCATTGGATAACCCGACATTAGCCAATGCCTTGCAAGGCATACATCGTCCTCCACCGCCTCCTACACCTCCCGGTCAAACGCAGTTCGAACAAGAATCCAAAGATATGATTTGAGAAGATTTCATCAACCTAAGGACCCAAAAACCGTCTACGAATTAGCGTTTTAATTTCATTTGTATCGGATAATTAAGATTTTAATTTTTAGTATATTTTATAATTAAAAAAGACCATTAAAATGAAAACCCACAGTCAGACCAGAGAAGAGGAAGCTTGAAAGCACATAAAGAGAGGGGGATTCTCCGGTGTTAACATCGAATTTGGGTTACAATGTTTCCGAACGGTGAACAGGTTAGTTAACGAACTCGAAAGCAAAAGACTTTTTAACTAACCCGTTGACCGTTCGGAAACATTGTAACCCAAATTCGATGTTAACACCGGAGAAACTTAATATAGCGTCGAATTACCATCGATTAAGCATCGGAAGCCTATGTTCGACGCTAAATCGACGCTAAATTTGCATCGATATAGCGTCGATTGCATAGCAACGATTTAGCGTCGAATATTGCATCGAATTTGGTAGGTAGATGCCACATTTAACACGGGTTCACCTACTTCTTTAGCGTCGTTCATAAACGATGCAAAATCGACGCAAAGCAATTCGATGCTAAAGCGATGCTAATATTCGATGCAAAATCGATGCTAAATTCTCCTATACATAGCCACCCACCATCGCAAAAATTTCAAAATCTAACAAAAATTTCAATCCGAATAACATCTTAAATCTTTTCTCCAAAATTTTTTTCCCAAATGGGCGATATATACAAACTAAGACGCTGGATGTATCGACGTAAAGATGCCTATGGAGGCCTTTCAGAAGAGTTCCTCAACGGCCTTCAAATTTTCATGGCTCAAGCGAGTAGTGTGCCTACAATTCAACGGACCGGATTTATGGTGTGCCCTTGTCGGAAGTGCAAAAATTCGACGCCACAGACAATTGATACAGTTGGTACGCATTTATTTAATAGAGGGTTTACACCTGAATATTATGTTTGGTTTTATCATGGAGAGGGATATGAAGATGAAACTTCGGGTAGTACTAGTTATCAACCTATGGATCAGGGTCAGGGTTATTCTAATGAACAATATGATGGGCATCAATTTGTTATAGAAAATGATGATGCTCATGTCGGGTTAGAGCATAATAGGTTCGAAGAAATGGTAACCGATGCATTTCCTGGAGTTATGTATACTCCTGATGTTGCTGAGGAACCCAATCTAGATGCACAAAAATTTTATGATATGCTTGATTCTGCAAAACAACCACTCTATGAAGGTTGTAGGGAAGGTCTGTCTAAATTATCGTTGGCATCTAGGATGATGACAATAAAGTCTGATCATAATCAATCTGAGAGTTCCATGGATGATTGGGCATCTCTTCTAAAAGATTATTTGCCAGAGGGTAATCAAGCTGCTGAGTCATATTACCACATAAATAAACTAGTATCTAGTTTAGGATTGCCCTCGCAGATGATAGATGTTTGCATTGACAATTGCATGATATTTTGGAAAGATGATGAAGATCTGCAGGAATGTCGATTTTGCCACAAACCAAGATTTATGCCCCAAGGCACTGGTAGGAAAGTGCCGTACCAGAGAATGTGGTACCTGCCCATAACAGATAGGCTACAAAGGTTATACCATTCAGAACGGACAGCTGCATCAATGAGGTGGCATGCGGAACATTCAACTACTGAAGGAGAAGTTCACCATCCTTCTGATGCAAAAGCTTGGAAACACTTCAACTCGATACACTCTAATTTTGCTAACGAGAAGCGCAATGTTTATCTTGGACTATGTACAGATGGTTTTAGTCCGTTTGGTTTGTCTGGGAGGCAATATTCTTTGTGGCCGGTTATATTAACACCTTATAACCTTCCGCCTTATATGTGCATGCAGAGGGAATTTCTGTTTTTGAGTATTTTAATCCCTGGTCCGAAGCATCCAAGAAGATCTATTGATGTGTTTTTACAGCCGCTGATTCACGAGTTGAACATGTTGTGGTCTACTGGGGTTCGTACTTTTGATTACTCCCGGAAAAGGAATTTTACCATGCGAGCTGTGCTTATGTGGACGATAAGCGATTTTCCAGCCTATGGAATGTTATCTGGTTGGACAACACATGGTAGGTTATCATGTCCGTATTGCCAAAATGCAACAGATGCATTCCAACTACAAAATGGTAGAAAACCTTGTTGGTTTGATTGTCACCGGAGATTTCTCCCAATGAACCATCCGTACCGGGGGAACAGGAGGTTGTTTGCAAAGGGCAAACGTGTACGTATCCCCCCACCTCCATATCTTTCAGGAGAACAAATTGAAGGTCAACTTGATTATTGGGGAGCTCAAGAAACAGCAAAACGTGGTGGTAACTGGTTTAATATTCAGACCAATCTCCCAGATGGATACCGTGACGAACATAATTGGCATAAGAAGAGCATTTTCTGGGATCTACCGTACTGGAAGGATCATCTACTGCGCCACAATCTTGATGTCATGCACACCATCTTAAACGTTCCAGGCAGGTCGAAAGACAACTTCAAGTCTAGACTGGATTTGGCTCTTATATGCTCTAGAGTTGAGTTGCATCTCACGGGAGATGGGAGAGATCAGAGAGCTCCAATGCCTAGCTTTAGATTGTCAAGCGAAGGCAAGCCAACATTCTTCAACTGGGTTTCCACCGAAGTTAAGTTCCCAGATGGATACGTGTCAAAACTCTCTAAGTCTGTGGAGCAAGGGAAAAAATTTTCTGGTATGAAGAGTCATGACTGTCATGTGTTTATGCAGAGATTATTGCCTTTCGCCTTTGCAGAACTTTTGCCAACGAACGTGCATGAAGCACTTGCAGGTATATTTTCAATGAAATATGTAAATAAATTATGTCTGGAAAATTACATTTGTGTTTTGGTTGATTTTGGATTTTGGGTTTAGGTATTGGAGCATTTTTTCGGGATCTGTGTGTGCGAACTCTGACTCAGGATGGAATTCAACAGCTAAACAATAACATCCCAATATTGTTGTGCAACTTAGAGAAGATATTCCCTCCATCTTTCTTTGATGTGATGGAGCATCTTCCTGTCCATCTTCCTCACGAAGCTGATTTAGGAGGGCCCATTTCTGAGGTACATATTATAATTACCAAGTATGGATTGAGGTGGAAAGGGTTATTTTCGTACTTATATATGGTAGGAAACATATATAACAAATGCAATTGTTATAACAATATTTTATATTAGTGAATTCATTCGCCAAGTATACGAGGCTTTCCCAAATGCATCCGCCGATGATATTGAAAAACGGAAAGATCAACACTTTGCTAAATGGTTGAGGACTCAGGTATATAAGTTATATATATGTTGTTTCCATAAAAACCTTTATGTACAATTTTTTATATACAACTATATTTACAATGTCTATTCTGTATCTTCCAGGTTGATTATGGAGACACGTCATACCCTGTATGGTTTAGAGAGTTGATCCAAGGTCCGTTGGGGAAAGTTTCGTCATCTCCAATGTATTTTACACGAGGTTATGTGTTCCATACGTTAGACCATGGCAAAAGTAGATCAACTGCGAACTTTGGTGTGGTAGTTCAAGCCGGGGACACAGATTTTTATGGCATTATCCAAGATATTATTGAAGTGCAATTCCCTGGTTTGGTTAACTTAAAGTGCACCCTTTTCAAATGCGAGTGGTTTGATCCAGTTGTCGGGCGAGGGGTTCGAGTGGGAAAGTTTGGTGTCATCGATGTTAATGGATCGCGTTCTTATGCAAAGTATGATCCATTTGTCCTTGCATCACAAGCGGATCAAGTATGTTTCATTCCATATCCACGTGTAAGAAAAACAGGGATTCCATGGTTATCTGTGCTTAAAATAGCACCTAGAGGAATGATAGTTCAATCAAACGACGCTCCTATGCAAAATGAAACGGCCGTGGATCTTACAACTCCAGAAGCAGATATAGACAACATCATTCTTATAGATCCGCAAAATCGACAAGCTGAAATACTTCCGGATGCTAACGATGCAGAAAACTCCGAAGACGAGTTCGCAAACGAGAGTGGAGAAAGTACCGATGAGGATGAAGACAACTCAAATGACGATTCAGAGTGAAGCATATATGACTGTTTTTATTTCATTTGTATATATTTTTCCAATTCGTTTGATTGTTATCGTTTTATGTTATTGTAATTGTTATATCTGATTATCAAATTCTGGAAGTTTTTTATTATTCAAATGGAAGATAGCATATAAACAAAATATTAGTTTTAATATTATGATATAAACATATTACATTACACATTAAATATTACATTAATTAGAAATTAGGAAATATTATTACAGATAAGAACATTATTATAAACTCGTACTATGGATACTAGGGAATTATTAAACAGTAAAGCAACATAAAGCCTTAATTAAGCTTATTCTGAACCATTGACGGGTCGGATGTTTATTCATCATCTGAGTCTGGAACTGTTTCATATTCGTACCCAGTTGTTCCTTCATCTTCCTCATTGATAGTAGATACTTCGGTTGGTTCGTATTTGGCAATCATAGAATTGGCACCAATTATCTGTTTGGAAAAAGAAAATCAGTTTATAATGATCACAAATATTTAGAAATATATGGAAAATCCACCTTAACAATGTTTCGCTCTGTGATGTTGAGGTACTTAGAGTTCCTGTTGACACGGTATACGGTAACATTCTTTAGAATGACCACCGCACCTACAACAGTGGCTAGTTTGTACTCGTCATTTTTGAAGATTTTATGGTGCATGGTTCCCTCGATTTTGCCTGACGGATCCTTTAAGGTTACTAGGAGATCTCCCAGCCCGTTTGGGGTAATACTAGAGAGCATAGCCACAATCTGAAAATTAATAGAGATACAATTTACTTGTCAGATAAATTGTATCTGTAAATGGATAAAATATTTATCGAGCTCGAACGTCAACCTTTTGCACTTTCACAAATTGGGAATGCGGGGATTGCATTTCTGCAACCTGGGTCCATAATGGTGTGCTCCTGTTGTTATAAGAACCTACAGTTATGAATGATAGAGTTAGTATTTGTCATCTTCAGTCATTATTGTTAATTATATATATATATACCTTCACGGATTATGTAATCGATAGTAGAAGTCCACTGAGGTCTACTAAAATCGTCGTCGCCCTGTTCTGGCTCATTGATGACCTCCCGAATGAAATCTTGTGTTGGACGTGTCTGAGAACTTTCACCTCGCAACACCTTTGCATCGTGCGACCTCTTGCGAAACAGTCCTCGCCGTATGAGTTCGCCAGGTCCCGGTATTCCGGGCGGTTGGTTTTGGGATTGTTGAGTTGGTTGGAGTGAAATTGTCGGGAAAGCATCAATAACATTTAACCCATCGTATGGAGGGCTTGAAGGAACAAAAGTTGTGTTTTGAGGGGTTTGAATGGTGCCTCGGTTTTGCATATAGTAATTCCATAGATCGCTGTTTGGCATTTCGAAATTGAATATTTTATTGTTATGATTTTCTGTTGCACTACTCTGACTTATATAGTCAAAATGCATAGAATTATTTAGCGTCGAATTAGCATCGAATAACATGCATTCGACGCTAAATCGACGCAATTCAAAAAATATAGCGTCGATTTAGCGTCGAATGCATGTTATTCGATGCTTAATCGACGCTAAATAATGCCTGCCAAATTTGGTAGGTAGGTGACACATTTACCACGCGTTGACATACTTTGGTACCTATAATTCGATGCAAAATCGACGCTAAAAATGTCGATGCTAATCCGATGCTACTATTTGATGCAAAATCGATGCAAATTAAATGCTAAAATCGCCTACATACACATATAAAATCGGTAACTAGTAAACCCATGGAGAACACAAATTAAAAATGTCTTCTCCATCTCCTAATGAAGACGCAGAAACAACACCCGACCTTGATCCTTTTGGATTTCCAATAATACCAAAATTCTCGTGGGAAACCCAATCTTATTGCGACGAATCGTTTAAAGAGCTGCCCACTTACTCGTGGGAATTTGATACGTGCTCACCAATACATAAAGAACATTCCACATCAACAATAGTGCCGGACAGGCAGTGCTTGCCAAACATCGACCACATTCCTAAATTCTCGTGGGAAGCTGATTCATGCTCTCCTCCAAATGTTGGGAGACCCAAATTAGAAGATGGGTTCAGTTATTCAAAACACAACTATGATAACCAGCTAGAATGTCCTTACCAAAAGCGGGTTGTCAAAGCCGTCCAACCATATCAATGCACTGAACCGTCAGGTACTTACGGGGGAAGTACTTCAAATGAGTGTAAGGATCAGTACTATGATTTGATAGGCGCCCAAAGCCCAGAAATGCCAAACGCAAATGTAGATCTAGATGTTGATGCAATCAAAAGTTTATTGGCCACTGAACCGTCAGGTACTTACGGGGGAAGTACTTCAAAAGAATGTAAGGATCAGTACTATGATTTGATAGGCGCCCAAAGCCCGGAAATGCCAAACACAATTCTAGATCTAGATGTTGATGCAATCAAAAGTTTATTGGGAAAGGAAATTTGAAATAAATAGTTCAAAAAATTTCATTTCCCTAAATGCAAAATTTGTTTCATTTAGCGTCGAATTAACGTCAGATCACATGAACAATCAAAGGTAATCAGAGCATGGTGTAACTAACCGTAAGATTATTCTTGTATATAACCACATGATCCTAAGTGTGGTCACGTTCAGATCCATTTTTTTGGTGTTTATTCCTTTACCCAAAAGTGTGTTGACCCAAAACATGGAAGAAAGTAACAAAATTCTTCAGCTTTTTACTAATTTTTAAGGTTTGAAAAATAAAATATTATTTTCATTCGACGCTAATTCGACGCTATATTGAATTAATTTGATTTAACCAATGGCGGTTAACCGAATAAATTCAAATATTTTGGTTCACACCAACGGCGGTAAACCGAATTTATTTGAATTTAGCGTCGATTTTGCGTCGAATTGTTGGTCAATTCGACGCAAAATCGACGCTAAAATACTAATTAATTATGATCTAATGACGTCTGCGTGGGGAAGAGGAAACTATATTTTATTGCCATTCGACGCTAAATAGCATCGAATTAGCGTCGAATCACTAATTAAAAACAGTGAACAAGTCTTCTTCTCCGTTTGCCCGCAAATCACTCTCTCTCCGGCGAAACACTCTCTCCGGCGAATCACTCTCTCCGGCGACGCTGTCTCTCCATCTCCGGCGAATCTCTCTCTCTCCCGGTGAAACTCCTCTCTCTCCACCATCTCTCTCTCTCCCGCGTGTCTCTCTCTCTCCCGCCGCCGGATCCTCCGCCGTCGGATCTCTCTCCCGCATCTCTCTCTCTCCCACAGTCGCCGGATCTCTCTCCCGCATCTCTCTCTCTCCCACAGTCGCCGGATCCTCCACCGTCTCCTCCGCCCGACCGTTCAATGGTAAAAATTATTATTTATTTTTTTTGGAAATTTTTAATAGATATTTTGAATTAGTTAAATTAGATATGGAATAAGTTAAATTAGATATGGAATTTCAAATGAAATTGATTTTGGAAAATGGATTTATGTAATATGTAGTAAATAGAATTTGGGAAATTTGGTATGAAATAGATTTTAGGAAATGAAATTAAAATTTAGATTAGATAAGTTATGGAATTGAATAAAGGTGGAATTGAATTAAATTTAGATTTGATAAGTGATAAAATTAAATTTAGATTTTATTTGAATTTAGATTTAAAAAAATATATTTATGTAAAGTCTATAAAATTATTTCCTAAATTTAAAATAGCTACATTTTTCCAAAAATTATTTCAGCACTATAAATATATTTCCTAAATTTTAAATTTATTTTCTACATTTCTAAATTTAATAAATTTGTTTTGATTTTATGTAAAGTAAAATAAAATTTTTAAATGCAAAACGAATTTAGAACTTATTTTACGATAATTTAAAATAATTACATAAATGTTAAATTTATATCAAAAATATTAAATTATTTCCTACATTTAAAATTTTGATTTTACAATTTTAAATTTAATAAATTTATTATATTTTATAGGCTGATGGACATCGTCCTCCTTTATACGCCCAGTTATTTGGCGACGATGGTTCGATTCCCGGACATGATGGTCGTCACAGATCCGGGTCAGGATCGGTGTCCGGTTCGCATGCGGCGAACTATCGTCCACGATCTCCGGCATCGGGACAGCCAGGACCTCCGCCCCGAGCTCCGCCGCAAGCTTAGGCACCGTTTCTTCAGCCAGACCCAGAAGAAGCCGAAGATGACCATCCCGGTGACCCCAATCAGGCCCCTCCACCGCCAAACGCGCCTCTTATGATGCGGATTGCTGAGCTTCTCCGCCAACCTGGACGTGAGACACGGCTTAGGACTATCCATCCGTTGAGGCCTCCGGGTACATTATGGTATGTTTTTATTTTGTTTCAATATTAGTAAACAAATTAGTTTTCTTTAATAAATTTTTAATTACAAGTTATAATTAAATTATTAACATTATAACTTTTTGTTTAATAGGTTTACGGATAACAAGGTCGCGCGTTCGGTCACCAACGCAATCAAGGCCCACTTCACTATGGTCCATCCTAATTGGAGCAAGACGCCGCAAAATGTTCGGGATATTTGGTTCGAGTCATGGGCGGTAAGTCAATTTTTAATTTAATTTTTTTAATTTAATTTTATTTATTAAGTTATTTCTTAACATTAATTTTAATTTAATTTTATTTATTAAGTCAATTATGTTTGTAGCAAGGGTGGCATTGGGACAATGATCATACGCCCCAAGTGCGAGCGGCGTTCGAGAAGAAGGCCCTATTGCGTCTCAACGGTTACGTCGGGAACTTGAAGAAAAAGTGGGGGCAGAAAGGAGATGAGGCGAAGCCGCTCGCGATGGATCCCGCTGTTTGGTTGGGTCTAGTGCATTATTGGCTGGATCCCAAAAATCAAGCTATAGCGGGAAAGTGTTCTGCATCCCGTCTAACGCCGGTGGCCGAAGGAGATGGACCTTCAAAGCATTGTGCGGGTCAATCATCGTACGCCACAATACGCCTTGACATGGTAATAATTGCATTAAATTAGTTAATTTGATTAATTTACTTTTAAATATTTATTTATTATATATTTTATTTTTATCAACATCTTTTTTTTTAAAAGGCTAATGGCGGTGAGCTTCCTCCGATCATTAAAGTGATGGAGAAAACACATCGGAAGAAGGATGGGACGTTTGTTACCGCTCAAGCGGAACAAACGTTCAACGCGTACAATGCACGACTGGAAGAGCTAGATGAGTCTGTCCAGTCGACGATGGGTGTCGATGATTTCGATAAAATTTACGAGGAGGTAATTTATTAGGTTTTTATTTTATATTATAAACTTTTAATTATAACATATTTTTATACAATTTTTTATTGTCTTACATTTATACTTTTTAGGTTGCACCGAAGAAGAAAGGACGAACGATGGGTTTTGGGTCCATCCTAGATGTCCCCGCAGCTTGTTCGTCTTCTCAATATTCTTTCACGCCGGGTTCGTCTGAGACGCATGTGACCGCTAAGCTGAAAGCTGCTGAAACCGAGATTGCGGCGCTAAGGACGCATCAAGTAGAGATGACGTCCTATGTCCGAACATTGAGCGGTCTCTTTGACATCATTGCAATGGACAACCCAGCATTAGCCAGCGCCATGAGAAGGATGCCGGATCAACCTCCAGCGCCTTCTACACAGGCTTCTACAACTCCCGTTGCATCGCAGTTCCAGCAAGACCTCGAAGATATCGTGAACCTAAGGACCGAACAACAGCCGTAGGATTAGCGTTTTATTTTTATTGTAACGGATAATTTTATTTTCTATCGGATAATATTTTTTTATAATAATTTTTAATTTATAGTTTTTATTTATGAATTTTTAATTTATAAATTTTTTTTTTATAATTTTTATAATAATTTTTTTTAAAATAAAATAAACATTTCGATGGTAAATGGATGCTAAATCGACGCTAAAATAGCATCGATTTAGCATCCATTTACCATCGAAACGTTTCGACGCTAATTCGACGCTAAAGTCGCGTCGAATTAGCGTCGAAACATTGTGTCGAGTTAGCGTTGAATTAGCGTCGAAATATTAGCGTCGAATATAGCGTCGAGAACCATTTCGACGCTAAAATAGCGTCGAAATAGCGTCGAAAGTGGATTAGCGTCGACGATTATGCGTCGAAGCACATTTCGACGCTAATTCGACGCTAAATCGATTTAGCGTCGAATTAGCGTCGAAATATGCCGACGCTAAATCCCTGTTTTCTTGTAGTGAGAGGACGAGCTTGGTGCTGTTGGAAAGCCCTCTCTGTCTAGTTTTTGGATTAGGTTTCGGATCCTGATTTGGAGGTAATATCCGTTCTCTGTGTTCGTTTGTTTCAGGGTGTTGGTTCTGAAACCTCTGTTTTTCCTGTTTCGATTAGCGAGATTGCGGGCTGTTTTCCCGTCGATCTCTGTGGAGTTAGGAGGCGTTCTATACACCGTTGCGAAGCTCTCGGTGTCTAGTTTCCAGATCAGGTTCTAGAACTTGATTTTCTGAAGGGAGTCGCGAGTTATTCCCTTCTGTTTCGGTCGGGTTTCCTTGTTCAAACCGTTGTCAAGGTGAGTGCGTGATCGTGATATGGAATTAGGCTATTAGGGGAATTGATTGATTGTTATGGTTGATTTGAATCGTTTCTGTGTGTCTCCCGTGTGGATTAAGTGTTTATGAATCGTGATGATTTCGCGAGATAGAACGGGACTCGAGCCGTGAGAGGATTTGGCTCAGTTCAGGTTCTGCGAGATCGTGTCGATCGACACCTAGTGGTAGTGTCGATCGACACGGGAGTTTCTGATCACGAAGGATCGGTTGCTCGAGTTGAGCATCGATCGACACCTAGAGGTAGTGTCGATCGACGCCACTGTCTCTGATTGAGACTTGTGTTTCAAGAATGGAGTGTCGATCGACACCAAGTGGGTGCGTCGATCGACACTCAGTCGTTTGTGAAGTGTGTGTTTTAGATTGGGGTATCGATCGTCACCATGTGGGTGCGTCGATCGACACCAGACGCTGGATTGTGGATTATCGATTGTGTTGTTCGATAAATTATGTGCTGTGAATTGATTACTGTATTATTGAATTGTGTACTGTTAAAGTAATTAATGCTCGCTAACTGTGTTATTTGGTATCTTGTGGATTACCGTTAGTTATGAACTATTCGTTGTGAATTGGTTATTGCATTGTTTAATTGTGAATTGGAAATTGGCTAATCCTGTTTAAATGTTGATAATTGGAATATTATTGGCTGTTGATTGATCGCGTAGAATTGATAGTCTAATTCCTATTTTATATCTGGTAGACGGGATGACCGCTCCACTGAGTATTTATGATAATACTCACGCAACTCTGTTTTTCCTTTTTGAGTTGCAGGTAGTGAAAAGAGTGTGATCGCGGAATCATGGCAGAGGAAGAGGATGATTAGGAAGTTATGTGTTGTTTATGTGTGTTGGTTTAGTAGAACCTGGTTTAGGTTGCTAGAATGTTGAGTTGAATTGGAATTGGTTTAATGATTTATTGTTTTCTGTTTTCCGCTGGTTAATGTGTTGTTTAAAAAAAAAATGCGGGTGTTACAAAGCTAATAGAGGGGCAAATCTCATTGCTCAAAGTGCTACCCAGGATGGTAGGATGAATTCGTACATAGCTTTTGGTCATCCTCCATGGTTGAATGGTTTATTTGTTAGTGAGAGTGCTTTCCCTCTTCTCTTGGCTTAAGGTGTGGACTGGAGTTTTGTCCCTTGATTCAGGTTCTCTTGAAGCAGATGCTCTATTTTGTCAAAATCGTGGAGAATCTGTATTTTTGTTCCTTAGGAGTAACAGTCCGTATTCTATTTCTCTGTCATGTTTGAAACCTTTCTGCTTAATGGTAATATTCAGATGTTAAAAAAAAAAAAAACTAGATTTTGTATTAAATATGGGTTATCAATCCTTTCTTTAGCTAATTTGGCTTTGTATCCCAATGCAATTAGAATTTGTTTGTTAACTATGCATCCATTTCCAAAAGAATTAGAAGCAAAGGAAAAGGAAGGAGATATAGGTTGAAATGATCTCATGCTATATTTGGACCTCCAAAATCAAAAGTAATATATTTATTTGCATTAAATTTATTTTATAGTTTAAATCATTACATTCTCATAATTAAAAAAATTTTAGATTTTATTTGCAAAAAATTTCACCACCAACTCTAATTTTGTTAACTAATATATGCCTCCCTATATATATAAAGAATAAATTCAACAAACAATGTTGTAGACGATTTTGTATAATTTATCTTTCTTTCGCATGATGTATTTACTCTTGCTTTAGCGATTCTAATATGATTACTTCAGCTCATAGGATATTATTAGAGGAAAGCTTATCAAATTCAACTACAATTCCCGATTATTCAAGTAAGTACCAACATTTTGATACTTTCAACTTACTGTATCCTTTTCCATAACTAATTTTTTTAATCTCAATTTCTATTCACAGGTTTTTGATGGGAGAAGAACACGATCAATAAAGTAATTCTTTAGGTTTGTCGCTATTTTAAATTATGTTATAATCATTTTTAATATTTTTAGTTATGGTCAAATCATTATTTTAGGTTTCACTGGGATATTGATGTTTTTTTTTGGGGGGGGGGGGCTTGGTTTAGTTTATAACTTTTCTTATGTCTAAATTGAGTTTAAGTTTATGTTATGATTTTGGTTTATATTCGTTCTCGATCGAACCATATTATCCCTAACGATTCTTTTTTGGCTAACATGTACCTTTTTATTTTGAAAATGTATGGTGACGACTATTAACATCCGAAGATCGATTAAATATTTGTATAGGTTACATCGGCGGAAACTGTCATATTTGTTTTCAATCGAAGCATATTTATTATATGATTCCATGACATTTTGTTACTTAGTTATGTTTTCTCTTATTCATTTACACTTATGTGTCTCTATGATTTTATATTAGATTCTAGAGAGAAAATACATCATTTTTGTAAAAGTCATGAAACTCACCAGAGTCTTCAATTTCTTTTAAGTTACTCTTGCAATGTTTGTATAGGTTCAGTTTTTATTACCAAAAATGCCTTGAAATATCATTTCCGTTGTATTTAATCCTAATTGTTTATTTGTATGTTTCGGTTGGTGATATAACTATCCCAACAAGGTTATTCAAATCAAGGATTGATATGTAAGTAAAAAATTGTATCTTTCATATATATACTTTTTAAAAAAGTTTTTTTGTTTCAAATGGTTTAGGATGGCTTCTCGATATATATATATATATATATATTTGATGTTTTATAATTAAAAGAGAGTATTGTCAATGATAAGCCAATATGTACAAATTATAAAGAAGGTTTGCTTCTAACATTTTACTCACAAAACCCATTATTATTATATTATTATAGTCAATAAAACATGATAAGCGTATGTTGGTTTCTAGATTATACATGTTTTAATATTGGTCGTTGACATGTTTTTCTTTTGTGATTCGTGAACAGGATATACTTTATTTTGCCAATTCGTGTCACGCATTCATAATAGCCACAACGATCTTAATTAGAAATTTCAAAAATTGTTGTTAATAATTACTCTTGATTTTCGACCATGACATGTCTTACGCATATTATTTTTTCTACATACATATAGTTTTTTTTTTTTAATCATCAGGGGGTGATTCATCTTTTTATCACCCGACTAATTTCCGAAAATGAGTGTAGTCGTCAAGTAGTCCACTCACCGGATTCGGTTTTGGTTCGGGTTATTCGGATTTCTTACAAATATTTATATCTTAGCTTTTCATGATTGATAATTTATAATACTTTCAATATTAAAATTTAATCTGTTATAAAATCATCTTCACACCCGCACATGCTGCGGGCAAGTCACCTAGTTATTATGAAATGAAAACACAATAAAAAGTAAATAGTAAGATTTAAATCCATTTTAAATAGAAAAATGGTTTTGAAAGTTTTAAATATTAGACTCCAATTTTTTTTTTTTTTTGACATTAGACACTTAGGGAGAGAAGAATACTATACAAACATAGAATAATCGAATACATTATAACAAACAAGCATAAACTAATAAAAGAAACATGATAAACAAAAACTAATAAAAGAAACAAGAAGGAATTTATTATATAATATTGTAATTAATTTACTGCAATTAGTAACATGGAAAACTTATAATATAGCTCCACATGCCTCTATTGTTCTATGTGTTGGCTCTTGTATTCAGTGGCCAAGAAGGTATTATTGCAAGAATCAGATCCTTCTTTCTTTGTTTTTTCTTTTCTTTCTTTTGACATCATTCAACAATATCTACAAGAGATGACATATATTAAGATGATTTATTCCCAAATTTTTGGCCTTTTTATTAAGATAGCTTTGCAAAATTACACAATAAAAATACTTATACATTAGGTATTTAGTCCGCATTGGTCATCTATAAAATCCGATTCATGAAAAATGATACAGAAAATTGATTTAAATACGTTTAATTAATAGATATTTTTACTTCAATATTTAAAAAGTTATAAACTAATTTTTGATAGTATAAATGTCTATATAAGCTGTGGTAACAATCATAGTCATAAATATAAATTTTTAATTTGGAATTTTTAGTTAAATATTCAAAAACATTATGTACTTCTTTTTATTCCAAAATTATATGTTCTATGTTTATTCATATAATCTTTCAAAAAAATTCCCCCTACAATTTTCAAAACTTTATGCTTTGAGAGAGACAATGCCCTTTAGCTGTGTTACCCGAAGACTGGCTCCAGATCTACGAATTATATGCACCAAAAAGCTTAGTAAAAAGAAAAAAAAATTTGAAGAAAAGAGAAACAGAGAATTTGATTTAGTAATGTGACGTTAGAAAAAGATGCCTATAGTGTCAACTTCTGTCAAAAAAATGTCTCCCATTTGGTTAATATAAGCAACAATAATAACGTGCGAAGATACTTTTGTCTTTTTATTTTGAATGATGGAAATTTAACTAGAGGTTATATAAGCATTATCCTTACATTTTAAACCAAGCATTAAAAAGAATTTCACTGTTAAACGAACTTAACCTCTACTAGATCTAGTCGTTCACCCGATATGACATATATGTTTTCAAATCCGAGTTATCGCACATACATAGCATAAGTGGTACAAAGATCCTCAGGCTATATCACAAGAATATATGACCTTTTAGTGAATGGTTGGTTTTGTGTCGCGACTCGCGAGCATGCTGCAACTTGTCTAATGTATGATATGAACTCGATATGACGAATCGAAAGACATGAGACACTCAAAGAATCACAGAAAATGTCGTTATAATGTGCGGTTTTGAGTTTTTTTGTTTTGTTTTTGTTTCTGAAAATGGATATATGAAGTAAAGAATATGAAAAAATGATTTATTGAGAAAACGAAAGTGTTTCAGATGCAGACAACATTAGCACATGAAAAACTTGATAATGCAGAAATATAGCAAAATGATATGAGGAGGAAGCCATGTGAGATTATTATCTAAAATATAATATAAGCCAAAGTATAAATTGAGAAAAACTTAAAAGATATTTGTTTACTCTTTTCAAGATTTAGAGGATCTTCCCACTTGGATTGGTTGTGATATATGGAGTTTTTTTTTTTAGTTCTGAAAAATGGTGGAGAGCATAATTATTGGTCATGTATTATTCAAAAGCCGCAAAGTCTCTTCCTTTTTTTTTTAATATAATTTCTACGTATTGTTTTATGTAAACGTAAAAAATTTAGAAAGAAGAAGTTACTAAGTTGAATAGTTTGAAGCATGTAAGGAATCTAGTACTTATGCTTTAAGCTTCTGTTGTTGAGAGGTCTGATAAATCACATCAAACGGTTAGTAACTTTGAAGAATCTAATAACAATTTTCAATAGAAACATTTTTTCCTAAAGCGACCGTTGCAATATTAGAATCCACATGAGGCAAGACTCTATAGGATGCTTTACTTAATCTATTTAAGAATAAAAAAAAAGGAGAGGTACGATTCTGATGAAATGGAACAAAGGAAGAGATAGGTATAAATATTTGATAACGGAATTCGCTTTAGAATAAATTAAGGAGAGAAAGAGAGAGAGAGGTAGGAACCACCATATAACATTAGCAAAAAAATATTTGTCCGTTTTCAAAAATTCAAATCATAACAAATGGAGGAAAAAAATTAGTTTTTCTTTATTAATCCTTTCTTGTTAGATTCAATTTTGTTTAAAGATTCATACACATTAAATTTGCCAAATCAGAATGTAATTTGAGAAAAGAATAGAATAATAATTCAAGTCTACGTGAAAATTAACATTTTTCCATTCTGTTTTTAACTAACGCGCGTAAAAGGGAAGGTAGTTTTGACTTACAAAGTGAAATGGTTACTTGCTACTATAATAAGAAAAAAATATGGTTATATTTTCAAATTTGGACTTATTTTTAGTTATTAGACTAATTGTCTCTATAAATATTTGGTTAGAGAATTAGCTTTAAGAAGAAAAGAAGAAGAAAAGAAGAAAAAGGTGGGAACCCACCATAAGACGATTGATCGGCCAACATCGTAAAGAAAAACCTTTTTTTTTTTTTTACATTTCCTTTGTCTCTCTCTCTTCTTCTTCTTTATGTTATTACAACACACAAGAGTCATTCTGAGTGTTTTCCTTACTACTATATATACACATGCTCACATGGTTTCCTTTTGAAGGAAGAGATCAAGAAAACAAGTTTACGAAAGCCACTAGCTCTTAAACTTCTCTTGCTAACTTAGAACCATTAAGAGCAACAGAAACTTGTTCAGGATCAATCATGCCTCAGAATTGCATAGCACCTAGACCTGAAGAAAATGGTGAAGTTATGATAGATATGTCACAAACACAGAGCAAGTCTGGTCTCACTTCACAATCTGGTCTCCAAGTTTCCATGTACCCCATTACTCTCAAGGTCTGTTTCTCTCTTTCTCTGTATCCTGCGAAAAAAGACCATTCTTGTTCACTTCTTGTCTTGATTTTGAGTTTTTACGGGCGAATCTCCTTTCACTTCTTCTTTTAGCTTGATAGTACAAGATTAGACATCATTCTTACAAAGTTTGCAATTGGGTTTGTACAGTTTGAGGAGGTTATGTATAAGGTTAAGCTAGAGGAGACAAGTCAGTGTTTCGGATCATGGAGCAGCAAAGAGAAGACGATTCTCAACGGTATAACGGGTATGGTTTGTCCAGGAGAGATTCTAGCTATGTTAGGACCATCAGGTAGTGGCAAAACCACTCTTCTCTCAGCTCTCGGTGGCCGTCTCTCAAAAACTTTCTCCGGTAAAGTCATGTACAACGGTCAACCTTTCTCCGGTAACATCAAACGCAGAACAGGATTCGTTGCTCAGGACGATGTCCTCTACCCACACCTTACCGTTTGGGAAACTCTCTTTTTCACCGCACTTTTACGGTTACCTAGCACCTTGACCAGAGATGAGAAGGCTGAGCATGTAGACCGAGTAATCACTGAGCTTGGATTGACTCGGTGTACGAATAGTATGATTGGAGGACCGTTGTTTAGAGGAATATCGGGCGGGGAGAAAAAAAGAGTTAGTATTGGTCAAGAAATGTTGATTAATCCTAGCTTGCTTTTACTCGATGAACCGACTTCAGGTCTTGATTCGACTACTGCTCATCGTATCGTGACCACAATCAAACGGCTAGCTTCTGGAGGACGAACAGTAGTTACCACGATTCATCAACCATCAAGCCGAATATACCATATGTTTGACAAAGTGGTTTTGTTATCTGAAGGAAGTCCTATCTACTATGGCTCTGCATCTTCCGCTGTAGAATATTTCGGTTCTGTTGGATTCTCGACTTCCATGACCGTTAACCCGGCTGACCTTTTACTTGACCTCGCTAACGGTAAAACCGCCTTTCTCTTTCAAGCTTCTAGATGAGAAAAATCAAAAGATTTCTTAGTTTGATCAAAAACTTGCAGGGATCCCACCGGATTCTCAAAAGGAGACCACGGAACAAGAACAAAAGACGGTAAAAGAAACTCTTATTTCAGCTTATGAGAAGAACATTTCTACTAAACTGAAAGAAGAACTCTGCAACGCGGATTCTTGTAGCGTAGCGTACGCCAAAGCTGCTGGTAATTTCTGCTTTTCGAAGTTATATTCGGTTTCTGCTCTTCTACACATACTAATAAATCTGTTTCTTCAAATTAAGCAGCTAAAAATCTCAAGTCAGAACAATGGTGCACAAGTTGGTGGTACCAATTCACTGTACTCCTCCAAAGAGGTGTTCGCGAGAGGAGATTCGAATCTTTCAACAAGCTTAGGATTTTCCAAGTCATCAGTGTAGCTTTTCTTGGTGGTCTTTTATGGTGGCATACTCCAAAATCTCACATTCAAGACAGAGTAAGACTCTTCTTCTTGATACTAACGCACATTCTCACATAAGTGTTCTAACTTATAACATTCGACGTTTATTCTGGATGTAGACTGCTTTGCTCTTCTTCTTCTCGGTCTTTTGGGGATTCTACCCGTTATACAACGCGGTTTTCACATTTCCACAAGAGAAAAGAATGTTAATAAAGGAACGGTCTTCGGGAATGTACCGTCTTTCCTCCTATTTCATGGCGAGAAACGTCGGGGACCTGCCCTTGGAACTTGCTCTTCCAACCGCATTTGTGTTCATAATTTACTGGATGGGTGGACTTAAACCTGACGCAACAACGTTTATCCTCTCGCTACTAGTTGTACTCTATTCCGTTCTTGTTGCTCAAGGTCTTGGCTTAGCCTTTGGCGCTCTGCTTATGAACATCAAGCAAGCCACAACGTTAGCATCCGTTACTACACTCGTATTTCTCATAGCCGGAGGGTATTACGTGCAGCATATACCTCCCTTCATTGTATGGCTCAAGTACTTAAGCTATAGCTACTACTGCTACAAACTGCTTTTGGGTATTCAATACACTGATGACGACGTCTACGAATGCTCAAACGGAGTCTGGTGCAGAGTTGGAGATTTCCCGGCAATCAAATCGATGGGACTGAACAATTTATGGGTCGATGTGTTCGTTATGGGAGTGATGTTGGTTGGTTATAGGCTCTTAGCTTACATGGCGCTGAATCGGGTGAAGTTGAGGTAAAAATGCAACAACTAAGTAACTCCAAGAAGCTCCAAAGAGTTTTTTTCCTCCCTCACTGCAACCAAGGAATAATATTAGTATTAGAAAAAGATTAAAAAGTCGTCGAGTTTTGGTTAATTTTAATTACGTATCCAAGATATATTATATATATCCGACGACTTTCTTTTGTTTTTAGGCTAGATGATAAGTTTGAGAATAAAACATTGAGATTATGTATGAGATAAGAAGAGAAGTCCCATTTGCAAAAAACACTGAAATCGAAAGCGACTAAACTTTTCAGTCCACTCTTCCGTGGAAATGATTGTTGTAGGGTTCCTTAAAAAACGTTCGGTCCATTCTTCGACATCTTACTAGTCACTACCTGCAAGTGCAATTCAACTGGTGAAAAGGATGAGATAAGAATTTGAAACAAGTTGTTTGATAATAAGGACTAATAATGACAGGACATAACCAAACACACCTGACCATAAAGATGCAAATGAATTATTAGTACCATCCATTAAAATTACACTTTTTAACTGCAGAATTATGTCAAACAATGCTAAAATAATGAGCTTTTGCTTTCACGCAAACACGACGAATAATTGAAAGAAGCTGTTATATTTCACATCGTTAGCTGCAAAAAATGATTACAGGAAAAAGAAGAAGTGGGGGATGCTACTACAGTGTGTGTGAAGAAGAAGAATTAAGTAAAAAAATCTTAGGAAAGATAAGCAAATCATTGGATGATAAGGCCCACACAAGATATTCTAACGCAATAAAACGTGATTCACTTTAGTTTCTCGAAGTGGAAGGTGATGCAAAAAACAAAGACATCACAAGAGAAATCCATGTCACTCTCTACTTTGTAAAAGTTGTCATTTTCATCACCAAGATAAACCATCTTAAAACGTCATTTACTGACTCCTGAAGCTATCTCAGACCTAAATACATCATCCTTGTTCTAGTGGTACACATACGAAAGCAAGCGATAATATGATCTAATCATGTTCTTTCCCATTATTATATAGATAGTACACAAGTTGCTGTTTTAAGTGTACTAAATTACTACCTTATCAAGATAACATATGAACCAATTTTGTGAAACACATTGTCACTCACCATAGCAATCTAGTGGTAATCTATGCTTATGCATTATAGAGAATAAGTGTACATGATTATAATTTACACATTAGCTTACCATCAAGAAAATGCTCTAATGGTATAACAATATCCACAAATATTACTCGAAGCGCATCAAACTTAATTCCTCGAATAGCTCGAGCAAGGACTTTGCACACACAAGACTAACATGTAACATTTCCAGTAACAAGAAGTTTAAAAGCTCGAATCTTTGACTAAGTAATGATGAAAACTCATATACCATTCATAGAATTTGCATATATAGATTAGACCATCAATGTCAATACGCATCTCTATAAGGTACAAGTCCTTCTAGTTTCAGAGGCTTCAAAATTCAAAGAGCAACATTATAGACCCATATAAGCAAAATTCCAAAAGGTCAAAACTTTCAAAAGCTTTAGCCATGAAATTACAAAAATCCTTAGCAAAACCACTCAAATCAACAAATCGATTTCTTCTCAACTCAAACAATACAGAATCGTTGAATATCACAATACACCCAAATTTCAAATTGTTACCATTTTGCACATTTCAAATTCAGGTGAAAAAAACTAAGAGGAAAAAGAAGTTTCATACAAGCGATCGGAGACGAAGACTCTCTGCGGCGGTGTTACGGCGGAGCATCCGCCATGAGAGGGAGGAAAGTGACCGGAAGTATCACCATAAAAAAACGTTGCCGTTTTAGTCTTAAAAACCAATTGTCTTAAATTGCAGATCAACCCTTGTACTTACCTTTTTTCGATAAAACAGCCTCCAAATTCCACATTTATTAAAGCCCAATTAAGCCCAATAAAGAAGGCCCAAATCGATTTAACTTCCTTCTTTAATAACAAGAGTTTCTTTCTCCGTCGTTCTAGGGTTTTAGAATTTTCCGATTTGTTTCTCTGTACTCGAAAAATCTCTCGAATCTTGTGAAGAAGCAATGTCGACGGTTTCTAGGGTTTTCGGAGCTTGTAGGGTACTGATGACGAAAGCGGCGACTACTCCGGCGGCTACCGGTGCCGGAACTGGTAGAGAAGGGAAAGGAATCATGAAGCTCGTTCGCGTCTCTCAGCCTCTCGCGAGTTTCTCCGGCGAAACCGAGCTCTCTCGTGCAACCGCCGTGAAGAAAGTCTGGGAATACGTGAAGCTTCACAATCTCCAGGTTAGGGTTCTTAACTCTACTCGATTTTCGTTTGCGATCTCCGTTTGTTCTACTATTTTTGGCGGATTTCTAGGTCTTTTGGGTTCTCTGTGAGATCTGTTTATTCTGTAAACAAAATCGCTTAAGCATCTTCGTAGTGAAAATCATTTGATTGTTGTGTAGAAGACGAATCCTGAATGAATGCATGTTCTCATGGGGTATATTGGTTTGAAGAATTTGTGGAATTTCTGAGTGCAGCTATTTGATTGTTGTGATGGTGAAAGTTACCTAAAGGCATTGAAACTTTTTGAGTCTTGGATTTGTTTATTGTCATGGAGCTTGAGTTTCTTATAAATGGTAGAACAATGTATTGGTTTTGAATGGTAGAACAATGTTTGTGTACTCATTGAAGCTTCACAGAAATGGTAAATTAGTCGCAGCTCGAGTTCTGCTATATGATTCAGTGTGATTTTGTTAGTTGAAATGGTCTTGCTAAATGCATAAACAGAGAAACAATCATGGCCACATTTGCATTTGTATTTTGATAAGCTTCTCTGTATTTTGATCATTGATGATAGCTTATGGAACTTTTTGCTGCTTCGATTTGGTGGTTTCTTGTTAGTAGAATTGGTCTTGGTAAATGCAAAGACAGAGAAACAATCATGGCCACATTTATATTTGATTTGTTTTGATCATAAGCTTCTTTGTGTTTTGATCATTGATGATAGATTAATAAACCAGTTTGTTTCGTTTGTTCTTGCTTTTGAATTGTAGAATCCGGCGAACAAGAGGGAGATACATTGTGATGAGAAGTTGAAGACGATCTTCGATGGCAAAGACAAAGTCGGAATCACAGAGGTCATGAAGCTCTTGTCTCCGCATTTCCCTAAAGCTGTTTGATTTCGGGAGAGGTTTCTCAGGTAGTAGTATCTAATCTAAGAAATGGGTTTGCTTTTATTTTGGTTCATTTTCGGATGTAAATGAAGAAAAGAAAAACTCCAGATCCGAATGAAGTTGGTATGTTAGCAAAAAGCAAAACTCTCTTTTGATTAAGAAGGTTATGTATTTTGACAATTTATCTTAATATCGTTTGATTTTGGAGACTAATGAAATATCTTATGTTGGTATTGATCTTTAAGTCTTTCTTTAGTCTATGTATCTCAATTATTGGGATATTTATCACTGATGATCGATTCATAAAACGAATTACCAAACTGTGAAATTGAGCCTAATTGAGATTTAACCAGATCACTCAAGTAACCGGACCAGGGAATTAAGATGAATCAAATATGTTGTAGCAGAAAATATATTTAACCAGATCACTCAAGCATCCGTACCAAGCGTCTCTATTTTTGTTTTCTTATAAACTCAAACATACTTATGTTACAAAGAATGACAAATTAGTAACACTTTCTACAAAACATAGTTGTAACAATAACTATATTGAACCTAAGTCATAGGTGTAATCAGATTTGGCAATTTGTGATAAAAACCCACAAATATGTTGTAGCAGAAAAAAATGAATAATTGAGTTTTATCATAGTTCACTGCATGTGACTAACTATGCGCAGTACACAAAGTGGTCATTATACGTCGGATGATGCTAGTGTCAACTCAGCTGAGTCATAAAGAGATCCATTACTTGTCACAATAATTTTGTGGCAAATTTTGCTTATAAATAGCTTTTGCTACGCGTTCATTCTAAGCACAAAACATATTATTAGCTTTTTAAAAAATCAGTTCAATCTATTTATTCGTTTATATACGTTTTTTTATAAGAGTAAAGAATTTTGTTTCCGAACAATCATAATTATCTTTAAAGACAGTTGTTGCACAATCGTATTGATCAAACAAACAAGGTGTTGACAGAAGAATTTTAAACGGGGTTAGAAGATTTCATAAGATTTGCAAACCAGGAGAATATGAACCTTATTCTGTTTATGTCGTACACATGTTAGCTTGCAAATCTTATAATTTTTTTCTAATCCCGCTTGGAATTTTCTGTCACACATCTTGTTTTCCGATCAGTAATAAAAAAATTGTGGCTATCTTCTCTTTTGTCAAATTTGAGCTCCTTTTTTATTTATTTATAATTTTTAGTCACCTAAACTCGGAATTTGAAGGCTAGGCGCAGTCAAAATTCTTCATCGTGCAAGAAACCAACTCGCCAAAATAATGTTTTACCTTGTGGTTGGATTTTGGTTATTGTATATTGCAAATGAATGGTCAAAATCTTCTTCAC
The DNA here is from genome assembly GCA_963576765.1 of Draba incana. Taxonomy (NCBI): domain Eukaryota; kingdom Viridiplantae; phylum Streptophyta; class Magnoliopsida; order Brassicales; family Brassicaceae; genus Draba; species Draba incana. Next base: position 1,968,507 of record OY755208.1, read on the forward strand.
ATATTATATTAGTTTAAAGCTAACACGTAACGCAAGAATAACAATGCGTTGTTAAAACGAGCATCCATAAACGCGTCCATTTCGCTTTAAATCAATAGCCAAGAGCACTTTTCGCTACACACACCCATATATACAAAGTTACGTGTATCTAACTCTATTATACTATTTACTTATTTTTTTTTCTAACCAATATCTTGTTTTATCAAAACTCTTTATCTACAACATTCAAGTTCTTGATCATAAATCCAAGGTAAATCCAAATCTCTCATCTTGAATTCCCTCAAATTATTCTTGAGTTTTTAAATCTAATTTGATTTGTTTTTGAAATGTTAATTAATTTGGTAAATTAAAGAAATGGGAGACAAGCATCATGAACAAGACAAAGGATTCTTCTCGCATCATAATAATAACTATCCACCAGGCCATGGATATCCACCGGGTCAATATCCTCCGCCGCCTCCCGGAGCGTATCCTCCGGCGCATGGTTATCCACCACAAGGCTATCCTCCGCCACCTCACGGTTATCCACCAGCCGCTTATCCACCTCCTCCGGGGACTTATCCTCCCGCCGGTTATCCCGGTCCCTCCGGTGCTCACCGTCCAGGTATTGTAATGAAAAATTAGTTTACATATAGGTTTGTCCGATCGGAGTTCTAGTTTGTGGTATGTAGGTTTTGGGTGGAGAATATTTCTATATTCTTATTATTATTAGAAGAAAAATGTTTATAATTCTGGGTATGTTTTTATTTACCATGGTATATAACTAATTGTGTTTGCGGATCATTAAAATGATTAAACGATGTGAAATTCCAAGTATAAAGCTTAGTTAAAAGGAAAATTAATTAAAATTGAATGTTGGTCTAGTTTCACTAAAGAATTTTATTGATCGTATGAGTCCCAAACCAAATCTTTTAGGTGTATATAAATTCAAATTTTCAAGTTGTTTAGTTAAATGAAAACTAGGTGGAAGGCCCGCACCGTGTGCGGGTATGAATTTGTTAGATATATAAGGTGATTTTAGTATTTAATAAGGAGAATTTAGCAAATTTTGAAACATTAAATAGACATGATTACTTTTTTTTAAAAATAATATATGTTGCATAATATTACTCATATTTGAGTGTTCTCTTGAAAGTAGAGGTGTTTTTGTTTTGTAATTTTTATATTTGTGTTGAAATAATACCCAAACGGTGGATAACATTATGTACAATTTTGTAATCAATAAAAATGAACTTAGATATGGCGAAAAATTGAAGACACACAAATGCAAAACTTCAAGGGAAAAACATAAAACCAAATAAATAATTTTTTATTTTTCTTTCCAAGTGATTCACCAACATTATGTACATATATAAACAATTTGTAAGTTCTGTTAATGATAATACATAATTATCTATGTTTTGTTATTATTCATTTAGCATTTTTATAAATAATAGTTTTTTTTTCTTTTGGATTTTGTTTATTTTTTTTCTTCATATCATTTTTTTCCATTTTTTTTCTAGTTAGTATATAGAGATGTCTTTTGCATAGACACATAACAAAGAATAAATTATGAAAAATTCACTTGGAAACTCAAAGTACATACTAATTTAAGATATATAATGATTTTATTTTTAAAGTATTTCCAAAATATGGTAATAAATATTTTAAAACATGTTTTTTAAAAAGATTGTTGTTTTAGTTTTCTACAAAAATTTCATTAATTCTTTTATTAGAGATTAGTGTCATTATTCTTGTTTTATGAGTAAAACTTTTTGGAATATATCATCTTAAAGAAGATTAATTTTCTATAGCCAATCAAAACAATAAAAATTGAGAATCATATACATCCATTTACTTTTTTTTATATAAAATTTAGCATGGAAGTGAGTATAATATTAGGTGACTATAAAATTTCTTATAACATTTGATTAATTTGTTTCTATATATTATGTATATATATATTACTGTTTATTTAGATTAATATGAAGTAAATGTAAAATATATGATAATGTTGTTTTGTTTTGTTTTGTTAATAAGTTAGTAATTTTTTTCAAAAATGTTTTATCTGTTAATTTTTTTTTTAAATCCGAAATTGTTGTGACCAAACAAAATTTTTTTTGAAATTTGTAGTTAATTTATATAAAAAAATCCGATAATTGTTTATTTTCTATTGATATATAGTTGGATTTTGTTATGTTTTTGATTGAGATTTAGAGTATATTTTGGAATATCCCTGTTTGAGTATATTTATTTTTGAGTTATTAACATTTATTTATATTTATTCATAGCAACCTAACCAATAACATGACCAAATCACGAAAGTAAATGATTAAATTATAATAAATAAGATATAATAAATAAGAAACGACTATTTTTAAAAAATATGTTAAATTGTTTTTTAAAAGTTGTTTAAGTTACAATAAATAAGATACGATTATTTTTTCTGTTTTTTTATTATGATTAAATTGTGTTTTTTTAAAATTGTTTATTAAAGAATTTGAATTGTTTAAATTAATTTAGATACCATAAATTTTGATAAGCCATGTCATCTTTTTACCATTCCAAGTCATCATTTTTTTAAGAATAGACCAATAAAATTAAAACACCTAATCATCTATAACTTAAAGAACTTTGCATTTAATAGGAAGGGGATAGAAAGATTAAACATATTTTTAAGGGTAAATGTTTTGTTTTTTCGTTTAAGTTTTCTTGACTTTTGGTTAATTAATTAGTTTTTCAAATTAAAACGTGAACTTTTCAGTTTGGTTAGATGAACATTTCGGGTTTGTTATGCCAACCCCCAAGAACTTTTCCGTTTAATTCAAGTAGAATGAATGTAGGCTATATATGTAGCATTTGGTTCGGTCGAATATATTAGCATTATGTTTGGTTTTTTCGTTTAGTTCAAGTAGAATGAGCGTATAGGCTATGTAGCATTTGGTTAGGTTTATGAATAATTTTTGGTTTAGTTTTGGCTCATTTCGGTTTTGGTCTGTTCACATACCAATTGTATATTCCTATGAATAGGAGGAGTTGGAGGATTGATAGCAGGAGCGGCAACAGCGGCCGCGGCAGCAATGGGAGGTCACCACATGGCGCACGGTGGTGGTTACGGCCACCATCATGGCGGCAAGTACAAAAGAGGATTTTTCGGCGGAGGAAAGTACAAGCGAGGCAAGCATAGCATGTTCGGAGGAGGGAAGTACAAGCGAGGCAAGCACGGCATGTTCGGTGGCAAACGGGGCAAACACGGCATGTTTGGTGGCAAACGAGGCAAGCGTGGCATGTTTGGTCGAAGGAAATGGAAATGATCAATATCACCATTCAATTCCTCTCTAAATATATATATATCATTGTGTATAACAACTTAATGAACATGACATATATGTGTAATGTGTGTATTATTTGTGGTTTAACATATGTATCTCTAACTCTTTGATTTGGTTTCCTTTTGTTTTTGTGAATAAACGTTGAAAGTTGAGTTGTTGAAGCACATGCATTTTTCATTGAGTTGCAAGTTTTGGTGTATCTGAGATTTCGTATTGACAGACGAGGTGTGGTAATTCCCGAGTTAGGGAGATGTATAGGGCAACTACCAGCCTCTGTTTTGCTCAACCACGGTCAGGAAATTAGTGAATCAATTTGATACACTTTCATATGAAGAATTCTTTTGTGGCTTTTTATTTAAAGAATTGAAATGGATATTAACTAGGAAAAATATGGATTTTGAGGATAATAGGTGATTATCCATTGAAAAAATACAATTAAAAAAATTATTTGAATTTTAAGAGAAGAGCGTACGTATCTAAGAAGAAAATACTTATCCAAGACATTTTCATTTTTATTTTCTGGTCAGAAGATAAATGTTGTCTAAATCTAGAACTAGATAGCTTTTTTGTTATCCGAGTTAGTTAAATTAACAAGAGGAAATTTGGGACCGGGTAAATTAATGGAGATTAGATAATTAAATCATATTAAGAATATTAATATTTATATAGGGAATATACCCAATTAAACATTTCCACCATTGAACATACTCTTAGGATATTGTTGATTGATTGAAATTAGATATCTTGTACCAAAATGCTTTAAGTTCGGAAAAATATAACACTGAATTTTTTTTTTTTTTAATAAAAATATAACACTGAAATTAAATAAATTATTGTATGATAATTAACGGATAATTGAATCCGACTATATTGGGATAATGATTAATGAGTACAAAAATTATAGCTCACAACGTAATCTTAACGTAATCTTAAGTAAAGATTTTCTTTTACATCTATAAAATGCACTGTATTCTTCATATCTTTCTTCACTAAATCAAAAAAAAAATTTACGTAGTACAATGGTTTCTCTTCGATTTCTTTTATCTTGTCTCTTACTAAGTACGTGTGCCTATGCCACAATCGTTTCTCATGATGGCCGAGCCATTACTATTGATGGTCATCGCCGAGCTCTCCTCTCTGGTTCCATCCATTACCCTAGAAGCACCCCTGAGGTACTTAACAAATCATATACCATGATCGTGTTTTTAATCTATAATTGTTGGTCTATAACTTTTTTATATGTAACCTCTTTGTTATTTCGTTCGTTTAGATGTGGCCGGATCTTATTAGAAAGGGTAAAGAAGGAGGCCTTGATTCGATCGAAACTTATGTTTTCTGGAATGCGCATGAGCCTACTCGTCGTCAATATGATTTTTCTGGAAATCTAGATCTTATTCGTTTTTTGAAAACCATTCAAGATGAAGGAATGTATGGAGTCCTTCGCATTGGACCATATGTTTGCGCTGAGTGGAACTACGGGTACTTAACTAACTATATTTTCCTACTTTTGCTCTTATTTGCCTTCTTAATATATATGCAGGCATTTATTAGTTTTTATGTTTTACTGTTTGTTTATGGTCTATTTCCTCCTTTTTGATGAACTTTGATCATTAAAATGTTTAATAGAGGGTTCCCAGTGTGGCTACACAACATGCCCGGAATGGAATTCAGAACTACAAACCCCGCATTTATGGTAATCTAAACTCACTTCTTCTTTCGTATACTATTCAAGTTTTCTAAATAATCATATACTTCTAATTAAAATATTCGGATCATTATTCATATACAGAATGAGATGCAAAACTTCACAACTATGATAGTAAACATGGTGAAAAAAGAGAAGCTATTTGCTTCACAAGGAGGTCCAATTATTCTTGCTCAGGTAATAAAATATTTAATTCTATGTTATCCACTTTATATATATATATATATATATATATATATATTTGGTAACATAACATACATATTTCTTAACAAACTGAATATGATTATATTATTTTTTCAGATTGAAAATGAGTATGGAAATGTGATTGGATCGTATGGAGAAGCTGGTAAGGCATATATTCAGTGGTGTGCAAACATGGCCCAATCTCTTGATGTTGGTGTTCCATGGATTATGTGTCAACAAGATGATGCTCCTCAGCCGATGGTATATTAGTTTATTTCTGATGAATACTTAACTTGATTATACATATACGTGGACTAATTATTTTTAAATTGGTTGATTTGTTATAGTTGAACACATGCAATGGTTGGTATTGTGACAACTTTGAACCAAACAACCCCAACACTCCTAAAATGTGGACTGAGAATTGGACCGGATGGTAATTAGTTTTTTCTAACTACTATAAATAAATAAATATTCTCTTATATTTGTCTAAATTGATTATTAGATAATACATACATTTCTCTCTTATTTTTTTGTAGGTTTAAGAATTGGGGAAGCAAAGATCCTCACAGAACAACCGAAGATGTTGCATTTGCTGTTGCAAGATTTTACCAAAGAGGAGGAACATTCCAAAATTACTACATGGTAAAAGAAATTTCATTACTAAACTTCATGAATATGTATTCGATTAAGAGATTATGTTTTTAATTATAACAAATTATTGTATTTATTTTTGTTTTTAGTACCATGGAGGCACCAATTTTGATAGAACCGCGGGTGGTCCTTACATCACGACAACATATGATTACGATGCTCCTCTTGACGAATTTGGTAAAGATAAATTTACATTAAACATTTCAAATGATCTTATATATTGTGTAACTAATTTTTTAGTAACAATATGAAAAATTATTAGGTAATTTGAACCAGCCAAAGTATGGACATTTGAAGCAACTTCACGATGTTCTTCACTCTATGGAGAAAACTCTCACCCATGGAAACATCTCCAACATTGATTTTGGAAACCTAGCCTCCGTAAGATTTTCCTTTCTTTGTTTTTTTTAAAAAGTCAATCTATATATAATGTTACTAAATGATGAACTATATGTTATTATATAGGCAACAATTTATACAACAGATGAAGGATCAAGCTGCTTTTTTGGAAACGTTAATGAAACTTCAGATGCAATAATCAATTTCAATGGAACAACTTATGATGTTCCCGCTTGGTCAGTTAGCATTTTACCAGATTGTAAAACCGAAACTTACAATACCGCCAAGGTTTGTCATTTAACATTTTACATGCAAATTTAAAGCTATATAACCTTTATTCACTTGCCTTTGTGAGTTTTTGATTAACTAATATCATTTCACATTCAAAGTTACAACCTCTATAGTCTATGCATTTTTCTTTGTTATTTTTTTTTTTGACAAAACTTTTTTCTTTGTTGGGTTTTTAATTTACGTAAAAAATATTCATGCATTTTTCGTTTTTGGGTTTATGTTCCACAAGATTTATCATTAGCTATTACATTTATGCATTTGCCTTTGTGGTTTTCTGTTTCAGTTCTTCAATGCGAGAAGCTTTATGCATTTGTCTTTGTGGGTTTATTTTTTATATATTTTAAATTAGAAATTTCATCATTTGGCCGTCTTGATTTTTTTTTTTTTTTCAGATTAACACTCAAACTTCAGTGATGGTTAAGAAACCGAATGAAGCCGAGGACGAGCCTTCGACACTAAAATGGTCATGGAGACCAGAGAACGTGGATAATGTCCTCTTGAAAGGAAAAGGAGAATCAACAATGAAACAATTGTTTGATCAGAAAGTTGTAGGTAACGATGAAAGCGATTATCTTTGGTACATGACAACGGTTAATCTCAAAGAACAAGATCCAGTTTGGGGCAAAAACATGTCTCTTCGTATCAATAGCACGGCCCATGTTCTACATGCTTTTGTCAATGGAGAACATATTGGTAAGTAAAACGATATAATTTGATTACAAACAACACTCTTTACTTAACAAAATCATATTTTTTTGGTTTTTTATTTATTTATTTTAGGTAGTTATCGCGCGGATAGTGGAAAGTTTCACTATGTTTACGAACAAGACGCGAAATTTAACACTGGTGCTAATGTCATTACTCTCCTTAGCACAACCGTAGGCCTACCGGTGAGTTAGTAATTTACAATTTTTTTTTTCCATGTTTAAAAATATTTTTTAGGTCTAATACTTTAATTATTTTTTTTATTTTTTATCCTAGAACTATGGTGCTTTCTTCGAAAGCATACCAACTGGAATCACTGGACCCGTTTTCATTATTGGAAGAAATGGTGATGAAACCGTAATCAAAGATTTGTCTACTCACAAATGGAGCTATAAAACCGGTTTAAGTGGGTTTACGAACGAACTCTTTAGTTCGGAATCACCCTCTAAATGGTCCGGTGAAAGTGTACCATTCAACCGAACCATGACTTGGTACAAGGTAAGTAGATAACTAACTAAAACACTTTTAGCTGCAATCATAAATTGTCTCATTTTAATTTTTGTGTATATTTATATTGTAGACAACTTTCAAGCCTCCTTTGGGAAATGAACCAGTTGTTGTAGATCTTTTAGGACTTGGGAAAGGTACGGCTTGGATCAATGGAAACAATATTGGACGTTATTGGCCAGCTTTTCTTGCAGGGGACAATGGTTGCTCTGCCGAATGTGACTATAGAGGAACTTACTACGCTGAAAAGTGTCAGACAAATTGTGGAGAACCTACTCAAAGATGGTAACCTTTTTTGAAATTTGTTTTGTTCCAAAATCAAATATATTGAATTTGTTGAAACTTCAATTTTTTTTACTGTTTTGTATCTTTAAATTAGGTACCATGTTCCCCGTTCTTTCTTGAACTCGGAAGGAGAAAACACATTGGTTTTGTTTGAAGAAGTTGGAGGAAACCCATCGCTTGTTAATTTCCAAACAGTTAGAGTGGGAAGTGTGTGCGCAAATGTCTATGAGAAGAACGTTCTTCAGCTTTCCTGCCATGGAAAACCCATTTCCGACATCAAATTTGCTTCTTTTGGTAATCCAGGAGGCAAGTGTGGATCCTTTGAGAAGGGAACTTGTGAAGCAAGCAACGATGCATCGTCTATTCTCATTAATGAATGTGTTGGAAAAGAAAAGTGTTCGATTAATGTCTCCGAAGAGAAGTTTGGAGCTCCGGAATGTGGTGGTGCTGCCAGGAGGCTCGCCGTTGAAGCTATTTGCTAGTTTTTATAAGGAGATTTTAGGGCTTTTCTAGATTTAGGGTGATTTTCTTCGTTTTTTTTTTAGGTTAGTTAGGGTGATGTGTTTTTTCCTAAGGATTTAGGTGCTTTTGATCATAGGAACTATTTCCCATTATTTGTTCAAATGGGTAGGCTTTATTCAATAAAAGAACAACTTCTAATAATAGATTTGGTGGCTTTTTTATTTTCTTGTCTTGATTAATATTTGTGCATGATGATAAAATGTTCAAGTACAAATGAAATAAAAACAATAGTTTGAGTTAACAAAAGCTGTATCTGATTTTGGTTAAGTGTGAACTACTGATTTCCCGACTAAGTAATATATTGATAGCTTTATTTAATTTCATCATAAGAGTCTACCATCGGCTAAATGAATTTATTTCCATTCTTTCGTTAACTTTTTTGAAGACTCTGTTGGCCTCCAATGGAAATTTTCAATGTTGTAGGCAAAATGACTAGTTAATGTCTTTAGACATGTTGCTAAGTAGATATATTTCTTTGGCATCTAAAATATCTATTATTATTTGAAAAAGAAAAGAAAATTAAACACCTCTAAGAAATCAACGATGATACAAATGTTCTACTATAGACACAACAAGACAAACTCAAAACCAAAGTCCATAAAACCATTTCACTGATGACTCCAAAATTAAAAATGAAATCAAAAATGAAATCAAAAATAAAATCTCGAAGCTGGACTTACCTCTCTCTTTGTGTTTTTTTTTGTAAACTGAAAGTTCCTATTGAGAAAGAAACTTAGATACAACAAAAAAGCTGTTCTTAAATCGGAAACGTACTAATCTCACAAACCGGGATGTGACCTTCTGATAAATGTTTACGTGCCTAGTGTTCTGATTCCAGTCTTCATTTTAGTTCGTGGCAAAGTGTGTATCCTCGTCTTTGAAAGTCCTATTTCGGCCAATTTCCGCTTGTATTTTTTAACATTTAGATTAGATTTTTCCGTCTTCGGTTGTTTATATGCTTCTCTCTTTTGAGCCTTCGGCTCTGGGGATGTTTCATAGTCCGCCGGCTTTTGGCTTCGAGAACATCTAGATGTACGTCGCTTTATGGTGTAGGACTTATGTATCTCATTTTCGATAACTTTATCAATTGTAGGAACCGCGAAAACCGAATTGAGAAATCCGAATGAAATACGAACAAGAATTAAGAAGAAGAAGAAATTCTTGATTGAAATACGAACACGGAGAAGAGATTGCTCTCTTTCCTTAATTCGAAAAATCGCCCGTAGTGAGACGGTTTGATACGATTACGAATCTCAGGATAAAACCGTAAGGAAAAACGATTTGCAGCACTCAAAATCGTTATCTGACGAACAAGATATTTATGAATACTCTCGAGACTTACTTTGTGGAGGATCGAAGTTTTTCTGAAGAAGAAAAATTCGCAGAGAAAAGTATATATGTAAAGAAGACGATGGCGCTGGTTCGGTGAACATGAACCAAGACAATGAATTTTAGTCGCGACTGTTCGGTCACCAGAACCGAAGGGTTGCGATTGTTCGGATTAAATTTTTAATAAAAATTTTCCCCAAAAAGAATAGTCTTTAATGGACCTACGGTCCAATTGACCGAACCCGAACCCGAACCCGGCCCAGCCCGGCTCGGTGGTGGTGGTGCGCACGTGTGGGACTCCCTAGGTTCCTTCATGGTGCATATGTGTTCTTGACTTGTTTGAACACTACACATGCTTAGCCTTATTTATACAACACCAAAATGTTTCCAACTTTGGATGTGGGACAATTTTAAGTGTGCATTCATTAAACCAACACAAGAGGCTTTACCTCTTAGCCCAATGGCTTTATCTCATTTCACCTTCACATTTTAGAACCCAATTTTCCATACCCAAATGTCTATACCAAGCCCATTTGATTATATATAAAATTTGTTCCAACAATCCCCCACATGAATAAAAATGACCTCTAAACATATGACGACTCGATAAACTCTAAGACTCTACTGATTAGACTAACTTATATGACTAGACAGACAGACAAACTTTCGAGAGTATAACGAAAAATTACTGTATCTGAGTTGGTAGCAATTTTTCAGCTTTAAACCACTCGTAGTTAGTAGATGTCGGATTTACTTGGCCAGGAGGTGAACATGATGTCTTGAACCACCCGGATTTTGATGTAACCTAGACAACAGCTATAACACAGCTCATTTTCTCATAGAACCTTGTTCTCTATTGTGTTCATTTTGGCCTTGAACTTGCCTGGTTTTCATGAGTGAACTTGGAGAATATAGCCTTTCCTTCATTCTCCTAGAAACGGCCCCATTTCACACTCACTAGGTGATCTTCATTAGCTTAGCGTTAGATGTATTCTGTAATACTATCTATTATAAGGCTAAAGAATCATTAAAAGCCAGAAGCTTATCCTTATTCTATACCGATGTAACACTGTATGTCATCCTAGGAACTGGGTAGAGATATTTATCTCACAGTGTTCTTTCAGTTTAAGTTTGAATTTGTTGTCCCTTTGAACCTATTTCTTGGGATCTCCAGTCATGTAGGTGGGGTGTCCATCAAACTTCAACTTTATTCATAGGCTTGTAAACCCATTCCTCTTGATGATTTGACTACTTGATCTCTTGCCAAACCTTTAGTGAACGGATCAGCTAGGTTATCGTAAAATTTGATATAATCTATCGTGAGTACTCCGGTGGAGATCAAGTTTCTAATGGTTTTATGTCGTCGTCGTATGTGACGAGACTTGCCATTATAATGATTATTCAGTGCCCGAGAGATAGCCGATTGGCTATCACAGTGTACACGTAAAGCTGGCACTGGTTTCTCCCACATAGGGATATCTTCCAAAAAATTCCAAAGTCACTCTGCTTCTTGAGCAGTTTTGTCTAGAGCGACAAACTCAGATTCCATGGTCGATGTGGCTATCACGGTTTGTTTGGAAGGCTTCCAGGACACTGCTGCACCTCCAAGTGTAAAGATATATCCATTTGTGGATTTTGAGTATTTGGAATCCGTAATCCAGTTTGCGTCACTGTATCCTTCCAAAACTGTTGGTTCTTTACCATAGTGTAGTCCATAATTTTTGGTATAACGTAGGTAATTCAAAACTCTAGTTATTACTTTCCAATGTTTATGTCCTGGATTACTAGTATAGCGACTTAGTATGTTTACTGCATGTGCTAAGTCGGGTCTAGTACAATCTGTCAAGTACATAAGACTTCTGATTACTCGTGCATACTCCACCCGATAAATTGAATCTCCTGAGTTTTTAATCAGGTGAATATGAGGGTCAACTGGAGTTTTTGCAGTCCCACTTGAATAGTTTCTGAATCTATCAAGTATTTTTTGTGCATAATATGATTGTGATAAGATAATTCCTCCAGCATGTCGGTGAATCTTAATACCGAGAATGACATATGCCAATCCCATGTCTTTCATTTCAAAGTTACTATGAAGTAAGTTCTTTGTTTGATTAATCATGTCATTAGTATTGCCAATAATGAGCATGTCATCAACATATAAACACAACAAAATATATCCGTGAGGGGTACATTTGTATATGCATTTATCACATTCATTAATGCTGAAACTATTTGACATCATCTCATTATCAAATTTTTCATGCCATTGTTTTGGAGCTTGTTTCAGTCCGTACAGTGACTTGACAAGTCTACAAACTTTGTGTTCTGACAACAAATCCTTCTGGCTATTTCATATAGATCTCTTCTTCTAAATCTCCATGTAGAAAAGCGGTTTTGACATCCATCTGATGTATTTCTAGGCCTCTTAATGCTCCGATACTAACCAAAAGTCTGATGGAGGTTATTCGCGTCACTGGAGAATATGTGTCAAAGTAATCCAGACCTTCTTTTTGCCGGAATCCTTGAGCCACAAGTCTGGCCTTATACTTATCCACAGAACCATCGGTTTTCATTTTTGTTGTGAAAATCCATTTACTCCCTAGTGCTTTAGAACCTTCGGGTAGATCGGTAATCTCATATGTATGATGTTGCAATACAGAATCAATCTCACTATTAACAGCTTCCTTCCAATAGGCTGCTTCTGGTGTAGACATGGCTTCTGAGTAAGTAGTTGGTGCGTTCTCTGTGAGAAACACCATCATGAAATCATCACCAAAAGATTTTTCCTTACGAGCTCTTTTGCTGCGTCGAGGTTCATTTGCTACGTCTTCCACATCATGTGTTGAGGTTCTGGAAGTGCTTGCCTCATTTGTTGAGAAGCTTGTTTCCCGTAGTTCAAATGTCCTCTTATGACTTTGTTTTTCTTTACAAGGGAAAATATGTTCAAAGAAAGACGCATTTCGTGATTCCATTACTGTATTCACATGAATATCGGGTATGTCTGATTTGTGAACTAGAAACCGATAAGCACTACTGTTGTGTGCATATCCTATGAAAATAAAGTCCACTGTTTTAGGTCCAATTGTGACCTTTTTCGGAGGTGGTATTGCAAATTTAGCAAGGCACCCCCACACTTTGAGGTATTTGTACGAAGGTAAAACACCTTTCCAAAGTTCATATTGCGTTTTGCCAGTAACTTTATGTGGTATCTTGTTGAGAATATAGTTCATAGTAAGCAAAGCTTCCCCCCACATTGACTGGGGTAATCCAGATTCCTGCAACATTGAATTCATCATCTCTTTGAGAGTTCGGTTTTTCCGTTCCGCAACTCCGTTAGATTCGGGGGAATAGGGAGCTGTGGTTTGATGTATGATGCCATGTTGTTGACAAAAGTCATTAAACGGACCATCATACTCACCTCCTCTATCACTTTAAACTGCTTTAATAGTTTTACCTAGTTGGTTTTCAACTTCAATCTTATACTCTTTGAATTTTGATAAGGCTTCATCTTTGCTACGTAACAAGTATACATAACAATATTTTGTATTATCATCGATAAATGTCACAAAATACTTTTTACCGCCTCTAGTTTGTATAAATTTTAGGTCGCATAAATCTATGTGTATTAAACTAAGAGGTTCTGTGGTTCTTTGAACTTGGGGAGAAGGAGTTTTTGTGAGTTTGTCCTGTACGCACACTTCACATTTGTCCTTGTTTACTTTGCATTTTGGAATTAGGTTCAAATTCATTAATCTTTGCATAGATTTATAGTTGACATGTCCTAAACGTTCATGCCAAATATTAAAAGACTCAACCAAATAAGCAACAAAATTATTATTAGATGAATTGTCAGCAATTACAACATTAGCGTTATTAATCTTATTAGTACGAAGGACTGTTGAAACACACAACTTGACAAGTCCTCCTTTTTCATAACCCTTTCCCAAATACATCCCATTCTTCCTAAGTATCAATTTGTCAGCTTTGAAGGTGACCCCGAATCCTGCCTTGCTCAAGAGAGTTCCCGATACTAAATTCTTCCTCATGTCCGGCACATATTTCACATTGTTGAGTGTGAGTTCACGTCCTGAAGTCAGCTTCAGAACCACTTTGCCGCGACCTTCAATCTTCGATGAAGCCGTGTTTCCAATGAACAGCTGCTCCTCCGATTTGATCTTCTGATAAGTGGTGAACATCGACTTATCAGTGCAGATGTGGGTGGTTGTACCTGTGTCATACCACCATTCCATTGGGTTGTCATCGACCATATCATCTTCAGTGAGGTTAGCTTCAGCCTTTCTGTTACCCTTGGGTTGGCTCCTGCATACATCAGATTTGTGGCCTATCTTACCACACTTGTGGCACTTTCCTTTGAACTTTTGTCCTGGTTTTGCAACCTTCTTGAAGTTTGTTGAGGATGTCGGGATTTACCCTAATTTTATCCCGCCCAAACACATCGTGATCATCGAAAAGGCGGGGGAATCCGTCGGAAATTTCCGACGGATTTCCGACGGAATATGTTCTAATTTTATACCTCTCATATTCTCTTATTTGGTAAGAAGAAGAAGGAGAAGAAGAAGAGGAGGAGGAGGAGGAGGAGGAGGAGGAGGAGGAGGAGGAGGAGGAGGAGGAGGAGGAGGAGGAGGAGGAGGAGGAGGAGGAGGAGGAGGAGGAGGAGGAGGAGGAGGAGGAGGAGGAGGAGGAGGAGGAGGAGGAGGAGGAGGAGGAGGAATTCTCCGCCGGAGAATTTTTTTAAAAAAAAAAAATTGTAATTCTGTCGGAAATCCGTCGGAAATTTCCGTCGGATACGGTATCCGTATACGGTATCCGGTATACGGTTACGGAATCCGTCGGAAATCCGTCATAAATCTGTCGGAATTCGGATTTCCGACGGAAATCCGTTATACCAAGTTCCGACGGATTTCCGACGAGATAGATCCGACGATGGAAATCCGTCGGAAACACCCTTATTCCGACGGATTTCCGACGGTTTTGGCCGTCGGAAATCTTGACCGTCGGAAATCTTGATGCTTTCTTGTAGTGAGATAAGAAAAGGAGACTAGAAGAGTTGTTTGGTATTCTAAAACCACAAATTCCTTCTTCCCCAAAATTTACAACAAAATGGATGAATCACTAAGATGTCGTTTCTCTCATCCTGCTCATCCTCACTTTCTTTCCCCTCTAGACAACCCTCCTCCATCGAAATGCTATTGGTGCGGATCAGATAACAACCCATTTCAAGATGGTGACTCCCATTATTATTGTGATGTTTGCGAGGTTGTGTTACACGACGGTTGTAACAAAAGATTGCCAAGAGTAAGACACCCTTATCACCTCCACCACTTTGTCAATTTCACCTGTCGATTTTCCGAAACCGAAACCCAATTAATTAACAATCTACCTGAATACGATGAAGCCATCATGAAGATGTACTCGGATCAGAATTTTGTTTTTGAATCCAACAACGCTTGTGATTGGTGTGGAAGAGAGCTCGGGATTATGTTTTATCGTTGTCTTGTTTGTGGATTCAGTCTAGACATGGATTGCATCGAAAAAGATCCTCCTTTTACTATCACAAACCCAAAGAGCCATCAGCATCCCCTCAACTTATTTCCTAGACTACTCTCAGTACCTTGCAGTGCTTGTGGTTTGAGGGACAATAAAGAAGAGCCAAGTTATGTTTGTCTGCCATGCAACTATGTCGTCCATGGAAGTTGCATCGATCTACCATGCGTCATACGCCATCCACACCGCCTCTCTTACACTCCCTGCCTTCCTCCACCAGCAAAACGATCATGTGGAGTTTGTCATAGAAATATTGACGTCATGCATGGAATGTATTCTTGTATCAAGGGTTGCTCCTACGCAGTTCACTCAAAGTGTGCAACCCATAAGGATATATGGGATGGAATAGATCTTGAAGGAGTACCTGAGGAACCTATTGAAGATATTGCTCCATTTGAAGAAGTCGGTTATAATTTAATCAAGCATTTCAGTCATGAACATAACCTTCTATTCGATGAGGATGGGGTTGATCATGACGCCAACAAAGAATGTCAAGTATGTTGCAGATCTATTGATTATGCTGGCTTCTACAGCTGCACGATCTTGCAGTGCGATTTTTTTCTTCATACAACATGTGCTAATTTTCCTAAAAAGAAAGAGCATCCAGTTCATAAACACCCTCTTACTCTACAACCATCTGGAGTAAGCCACAATCGTTACACTTGTCGTGGTTGTAATAGAGAGTGCTCTGGCTTCAGGTACAAATGCTTGAACAACTCTTGCAACCATCAGTACTACAGAGATTTTGAAATAGATGTTGGATGTGCTTCGATTTGTGAACCATTCAAACATAAAGTTCATCCGCATCCTCTATTTCTCTTTTCCGGCAGAGATAGTTCATCTATGTGTGGGATTTGCGGTACAGAAGGTGACAATATTTTCAATTTAACGTGTAATGATTGCGAATTTACTATGTGTTTTAGGTGTGCCACTATACCTGTTGTGATACGTTACAAGCATGATGAGCATTTCCTCACTCTTTGTGGTGGTGAAGATCATAGTGATTATTCATATTGGTGCGAGAGATGTGAGAGCCAAATCGATACAAAGAAATGGTTTTACACTTGCGATGAATGTTGCACCACTCTCCACGTTGCTTGAGTATTTGGTGAATTAACTTATATGAAGATTGGTTGGAGCCATGAAGCACAAAATGGTGAGATAACATTTGCTTCCAACAACGGTAACTCTAGACCAGTCTGCGGTCAATGTGCTGAACATTGCGTCAATCGTGGATTTTTCAAAATAAAAGATGTATGTATATGCTCTCTCGCATGTTACAACAATTTTTAGTATTTTTGCTAAACTTTAAACTAAACTGAATAATATCCCGTGTGGCTAAGATTTCTCTTTTGCAAGGCCTTTTCCAATCAATACGAAAACATTATATCCTTTCATACTTCTTTCGTTGTACTTGTACAACAAGATTCGATTTGTCACTCATTGTAGTTTTGATGTAGTATATCCATTTGTCCATTGTACGTTAACATGTTTAGAATATATTACAATTTGTAATTTTGTATAGTATGTAAATTGATGATACCAAGAACTTGGAAGGAAGAACGTTCTTGAGCTTTCCTGCCATGGAAAACCCATTTCCGACATCAAATTTGCTTCCTTTGGTAATCCAGGAGGCAAGTGTGGATCCTTTGAGAAGGGAACTTGTGAAGCAATTAAACAACAATGCTGCGTCTATTCTCACTGATGAGTGTGTTGGAAAAGAAAAATGTTCCATGGATGTCTCCGTGGAGAAGTTTGGAGCTCCGGAATGCGGTGCCGCTGCTAGGAGGCTCACCGTTGAAGCTATTTGCTAGTTCTATAAAAGGAGAGTTTAGGGCTTTTTCTAGATTTAGAGTGATTTCCTTCGGGTTTTTTTTTCGAGGTTAGGTAGTGATGTGTTTTATTTTTCCTAAGGATTTTAGGTGCTTTTGATTCTAGGAACTATTTCCCCCATTTTTTTTTTTTTGGTTAACATTTCCCCCATTATTAGTTATAAATGGGTGGCTTTATTCAATAAAAGAACAACTTCTAATAAACTGGGGAAAATTGGCTTTTATACCTTGAAACTTGTTAGAAATTGGCAATGTATACTAAATTTTTCAACATTTGAAAAGTAGCATCTTTTCTGTAGTAAAATGACAATTATACCCCTAACAAATCTTTTGCAAATTAATTATATTTGTTTTTTATGAAATGATTTAATTTTTTTAATTAAATACAAAGTTAAAGTATAATTTTAAAACTAGTAATTTGGATATAGTTTATATAAAGTAATCAAATATATCCAAAAAATAAAGTAAACCAATATCAAATCGATGAACATAACAAATTAAGTAATCAAATCGATGAACATAACAAATTAAGTCAGTGGTTCAGACAAGTCAACAAATTAAGTCAATAGTTTAAATAAGTCGACAATATAAAAAATCAAGCAAATGAAATGTAAGTCGACAGTTTATAATAAGTCAACGAAGTAGAAAATTAAGTAAAAAAAAATTGAAAATAAGTCGATGGTTAAATAAGTCGATAGAGTAAAAAATCAAGCAAAAAAGAACTATAAGTCAACAGTTCAAAATAAGTCGATGCTTTTTCTGTTCTTTTGTCTCAATTAAATTGTAAGTTCAGATTTAGTTTAAAGATGAAAAAAAAACAGCTACAAATGACCAAAAAAAAAAAAAAAAAGCATTACATGTCTCAGTAAATGTGTTATGGATTCTTATACTCCTCACAAACACAATTTTCCAACATATCTCTTAACCAAGCCCGGTCGTGAGACCAAGCAAAGGAAGCATGAGCTTCCGGCCCCAAAATTTTTAAAGTTTTCTTTATATATTAACGGCTCCAAAAAAATATATAAAACGTATTATAGACCAATTGGTTACATATTAATGGCCCCAAAATGTTTTTTTGCTTGTGACCTTCACATTTTCAAGACCGGCGTTGCTCTTAACTCGTCTTCTGAATCTCTATTCTCATCTTCTGAATCCAGGACACATTTTGCTAAATATGGGAAATTTCAAACTGATGTGATATTACAACCTCCAAGTTATACCTCTTTGACAAAAGTCTTCTCAAATCCACAAACAAACCAATGCCATATCTTCTTTAAATTTTGACCAAGTCTTCTGAATCTCTAATCTCGTTTTCTGAATCCAGGACACATTTTGCTATATATATATATATATGTGGGAAATTTCAAACTGATGTGATATTACAACCTCCAAGTTATACCTCTTTGACAAAAGTCTTCTCAAATCCACAAACAAACCAATGCCATATCTTCTTTAAATTTTGACCAAGTCTTCTGAATCTCTAATCTCGTTTTCTGAATCCAGGACACATTTTGCTATATATATATATATGTGGGAAATTTCAAACTGATGTGATATTACAACCTCCAAGTTATACCTCTTTGACAAAAGTCTTCTCAAATCCACAAACAAACCAATGCCATATCCTCTTTAAATTTTGACCAAGTCTTCTCTAATCCACAAACAAAACTAATGTTATTTCACTGTGAGGCCACAAAATCTTAAATGTAATAATAGTACAAGAAAATTCATAGAGAAAATAATGGTCATTAATGTTTGGCTAAAAGGGATGATTGAATAATAATTATGATTAGTGAGAACTGAAAAAACTAAAAGAAAAAAAAAAAGATAGATAATATTTAAGATTTTATGAGAATTTCTTTCAATTTTTTTTAAATAAAAAATAGAGAAATGCCTTTAGAAAATATCAGAAAATACTTGTAGTTTGCACAGAATTTTCAAACTGATGTGATATTCCATTCCAAGTTATACGTTAGAATTTTTTTAACTAACGTGAGTTTCACTGCATGATCCTACAAGACCTACACTGAAAGACTTTTCCGTAAACGCAAGACTTACCAAGAAGACAACACTTAACGACTTTATCCTTATACATATGTCTACATCTATAAGATAAGTGAAAGAAGCTTCATTGCAAAACCACATCTTAAACCAATATTCTCCTTTTTTCTTTGCTTAAAGAATATTTTTCTTCTTCAAGTGTTTTCATGACGACACTAGTGTCGAATCCACGTCTACCTTTGCGTTTTCTCTCGGTACTCTTCTTACTCTGTTGTGTCTCTGCGTCAAACATCTTTCTTGCTAGAGATCCAGTTGATGGTCTTGTTGCTTGCCATCCAAGTCATATTGAAGCCCTTGCGCAGTTCAAGAGCGAGTTTGATTCAAGTGTTTGCAACCAAACCGACTACTTCAATGGAGTCTGGTGCGATAACACGACCGGTGTGATCACGAAGCTACAACTACCAAGTGGCTGCCTCAGTGGAACTCTGAATCCCAACAGTAGCCTCTTCGGTTTACGCCATCTTCGTTACCTCAATCTCTCTTACAATGACTTCACCTCCTCTTCACTCCCTTCTGGACTCGGCAATCTCAACAAATTAGAGGTCTTGTCTCTTTCCTCTAATGGTTTCATAGGTCAAGTTCCTTCCTCATTTAATAACCTATCCCAACTTTCTATTTTAGATCTTTCCCATAATGAGCTCGCCGGTAGTTTCCCATTTATACCGAATCTAACCAAACTCTCACTTTTAGACCTATCCAGAAACCACTTTTCAATTCTCGAACCCAATAGTAGCCTCTTCGAGTTGCATCATCTTCGTTACCTTGATATCTCTTACAACTTCATCTCCTCTCCACTCCCTTTCGAATTTGGCAATCTCAACAAATTAGAGGTCTTGGTTCTTTCCTCTAACGGCTTCACTGGCCAAGTACCTTCCTCATTTAATAACCTAAGTTTGCTAACCGAGTTGTACTTTTCCCACAACGAGCTCACTAGTAGTTTCCCACTTCTACAAAACCTAACCAATCTCTCCGTTTTAAGTCTAGCTGATAATCACTTCTTTGGCACCATTCCTTCTTATCTATTCACCATGCCTTTGGTGTCAGCTCTTGATTTGAGAGAGAACCATCTCACGGGTTCCATCGAAGTTTCCAACTCTTCTTCTTCTTCTTCTTCTTCATCTAGGCTAATTTACTTGTCCCTTGGACATAACCAATTTGGAGGACAAATCCTAAGATCTATCCCAAACCTCATCAACCTCATTCATCTCGACCTTTCTTTCCTAAACATAAGCCAACCAATTGACTTAAACTTGTTCTCTTCTCTCAAATCTTTGACGTTTCTTGACCTGTCCGGCAATCCTGCATCCTCGAAAAGTTTGAGTTCAGATTCATGCATCCCATTAAGCATGGAGTTCTTATACTTGCCGCACTGCAATATCACTGAGTTCCCAAACTTCTTAAAACCTCTTGAGAACTTGACGTTTATAGACATATCTTACAATCAAATCCAAGGAAAAGTCCCTGCGTGGTTATGGAAGCTTCCGTTGTTGAACTCTGTGGGAATGTTTGACAATTATCTTAATGGTTTCGAAGGTCCGGTGGATTTTTTAGTAAATTCATCAGTGCGGATGTTATATTTGGGTTTAAACAATTTTCAAGGAGAACTTCCTAATCTACCACTCTCTATCGACACATTCTCTGCGGAAAACAATAATTTCTCGGGAAACATACCTCTCTCAGTCTGCAACCGCAACTCTCTCATGCTTCTTGATCTCGGGTACAACAATTTAACCGGTCCCATTCCTGAATGCCTGAGTACCTTGACGGCACTGAGACTCCGGAAGAACAATTTGGAAGGAAGTATCCCGGATACATTCTATGCCGGTTCTTCACTGCGCAGACTTGACATTGGCTACAATCAACTAACTGGGAAGCTTCCAAAGTCTCTTCTTAATTGTTCTTTTCTAGAGCTTTTAAGTGTTGAGCACAACAGAATCAAAGACGCATTTCCTTTCTGGCTCAAGGATTTGCCGAATTTAAAAGTCCTTATCCTTCGTTCAAACAAGCTCTATGGTTCTATCTCTCCTCCTCATCAAGGTCCTCTCGCATTTCCCGAGCTACACATATTTGAAATATCAAATAACAACTTTGATGGAAGATTGTCACCAAGTTACTTTGTGAACTGGAAAGGATCTGTAGACAAGATGAGTGAAGAAGAAGAAGATGGGAGTATATATATGAGGTACAAAGAGAAAGCAATCAAAGAGGCTTACACTTCATACGAAGATGCGATAGATTTGCAATACAAAGGTATATTCATGGAGCAAGGGAAGGTCCTTACTTTCTATAGCACCATTGATTTCTCTGGAAACAGAATTGAAGGACAGATTCCTGAATCAATTGGTCTCTTGAAGGGATTGATTGCGCTCAACTTATCAAACAACGCCTTCACAGGCCATATTCCTCTGTCTTTGGCCAATCTTACCGACCTCGAATCACTAGACTTGTCAAGAAACCAACTCTCAGGGACTATTCCTAATGGACTCAAGAGACTCTCCTTTTTGGCGTTCATAAATGTGTCTCACAACCAACTCAAAGGTGAAATACCACAAGGCGTACAAATTACCGGGCAATCTGAATCCTCCTTTGTAGGAAATGCAGGGCTTTGTGGTCTTCCTCTCAAAGAAAGCTGCTTTGGGACTAATGCCCCACCAACACAACAACCTAAGGAAGGTGAAGAGGAAGAACAAGTGTTGAGCTTGAAAGGAGTGGCAATAGGGTATGGGTTTGGAGTGTTGTTTGGATTGGCAATAGCACAAGTCATTGCTTCATATAAGCCTGAGTGGCTCGCCATGATAATTTGTATGGATAAGCGTAAAAACCGTTAGGATTGTTGTATCACTTTTGCATTTGAAACCAAGATAATGTCCTAGTAAATGTGTCATGGATTCTTATTTCTCCAAAATAAAGATCTCTATCAGTATTTCAAAGGTTCAAGATATCGCTAGGCGCTAATCGGACGGTGAAGGTGAGCCTAGCGATTAATTGATTACGTGGGGATTAGTCGGGGATATTTTTTTAGGATTTATTTAATTAGTTCTATATATTTATATATTATTACAGAGATTACTACCAATATATTTCTATAGTCCAGTGGAAAGTTGAGAGTCAAATGTTATACAGGTCTTAAGTTCGATGCCACCCATGTAATTATGGTTATTTTTTATGTTTCTCTTAAGTGAAGGGTAATATCGTAATTTTGCATTCATCTTCAAACCGAGTCTCCTTCTCTGCAAACCTAATTTCCGGCCGCCGTCGATTGTTTTACATAATTTTTGTTCTTTTTTGCGTTTTTCTTGACTATTACACACTAAACTTGTAAATCTAACTCATGTTAACCTATTATAAACGGGAAAATGGCATGAAAAACCTTCAAAGTTCCGACCACTAGCACTTTAAACCTCAGTACTTTAGACTATTACACACTAAACTTGTAAATCTAACTCATGTTAACCTATTATAAACGGGAAAATGGCATGAAAAACCTTCAAAGTTCCGACCACTAGCACTTTAAACCTCAGTACTTTAGCACTAACACTTTAAACCTTCAATCTGGTAAACTTAACACAATAAACCTTCAAAGTAAGAATATTCGTCGCGCCGACATTTTACCCGATGGAAAAGTTAACGGAGTTAAATAAAAATGTTTAATAACCATAAAAATGTTTTAAAAATGTTTAACACAGTAAACTTTTTTTTTTTTTTTTACAAAAAAATGTTTTAAATAATAAAAAATTAAAAAAAAATTAAAAAAAGTTCTAAAAAATTTAAAAAAATTAATAAAATTAATAATAACATTAATAAAAAAATAATAAAAAAAATAAAAAAATAATAATAATAATAAATTACATTTCACTTTGTGAGTAAAAATAAAGGGATAAAAAAGGACCTATTTATATTTGTAGAATTTCCTAAAATCAAAAGATTTTCCTAAAATTAACGGTTCAAAGCTCATTTGGTTGAGCATATATGTTTTTATCATGTCGAAATTTTTGCCATATATGCTCAACCAAATGAGCTTTGAACCGTTGATTTTGTAAACTATCTTCAAAACTTTGAATTATTTTGTCTTTTGATGAAATAATAATAAAAAAATAATAATAATAATAAAAATCAATGTTTCAACGTCACTTGGTAAAAATAAAGGGATAAAAGAGGACCTATTTATTTATGTAGAATTTCCTAAAATCAAAAGTTTATCCTAAAATTAACGGTTCAAAGCTCATTTGGTTGAGCATATATAACAAAAATTTCGACATGATAAAAACATATATACTCAACCAAATGAGCTTTGACCGTTACTTTTAGGAAAAACTTTTGATTTTAGGAAATTCTACTGATATAAATAGGTCATCTTTTATCCCTTTATTTTTACTCACAAAGTGAAATGTAATTTTTTATTATTGTTATTATTTTTTTAATTTATTATTAATTTTTTATATTTTATTAATTTTTTATTAATTTTTTAAAACTTTTTTTAATTTTTTTTAAAATTTTTTAGTATTTTTATTAATTTTTTATTATTTAAAATATTTTTTTGTAAAAAAAAAAAAGTGAAATCGGTAAAATGTCGGCGCGACGAATATTCTTACTTTGAAGGTTTATTGTGTTAAGTTTACCAGCTTGAAGGTTTAAAGTGTTAGTGCTAAAGTACTGAGGTTTAAAATGCTAGTGGTCGGAACTTTGGAGGTTTTTTATGTCATTTTCCCTACTATAAACTTGAAAAGCTGAGAAATTTGTGGTTTTTTTTAATTATCCGCGTTTTTCACCGAATACATCAAACTCGCCACGGTTCTCCACCGCCGAGCGTTTAACCGCCGCCTGGCCGGCCGCGGAGAGCGCGTTTTCGAACATGGACGACAACAAAACCAGAGTGATGAATTAGGTAAAACACAAAGAGATCATAGGGAAAGAAATTAAGATACCATTTCTATGTTGCCTATGTTGGGAACTTGAGAACTCCATAGGAGCTTTATGTGAGTTGAAGCCTCACATCTTGGTGATTTAAATGTCTATTATTACATAAAAAGAAAATGAAATACCTCTAAGCAATAAAAGATGATACAAATGTTCTATACTATAGACACAACAAGACAAACTCAGAACCAAAGTCCATAAACCATTTCACTGATGACTCCAAACTTAAAAATGAAACCAAAAATAAAATCTCGAAGCTGGACTTACCTCTCTCTCTTTGTGTTTCTTTTGTAAACTGAAAGTTTCTATTGAGAAAGAAACTTAGATACAACAAAAAAAAAGCTGTTCTTGAATCGGAAACATACTAATCTCACAAACCCTGTCATATCTTTCGATCTGCGGATACATTACCAATATGGCAATATGTAGCGATGACAATGATGCTGAATGGTTCGTTTAGCCGAGTAGATCTTTGAACAGTGTAGGGTTCTGACTTGTTGGATTCACACCCATTTGTCTAACAAGAGCGTCTTTCTCGAGAGCTTCCTTCGAGTTTGGTCCTTTCGAGGTTTGAGATTGATACGTGCGTGAGTTTCCTTTAGAGCTATCAGACAGTTCGGATAAGAGAGAGTCAACGCTTGTTGTGGTTGTGGTCACAGGTGCTGCATCTGAGTATAGTCCCATCACATCGGTTGAGCCACCACCGTCTTGGCTCGAAGAAGAATCAAGAAGCCCTTCCAACTCTTTAAAAGGATCCATCGTTGTAACGGTTGTAGCAGTTGGTTCGCCTAAGTCGAGCAAGTCTGGTGGTGGTTGAACAGGGGTTGGATTGTCCAACGGAATGCTTGCGGTTCTGTTAGATGTTCCTCTTGCGGGTTTGTGACCACCAGAGGATGATTTTCTGTCAGTTCTTGACGATGATGATCCACCGAACAAGGATGCAGCGAGTCTCTGTTTCTCGGGATCAACTTCTGGTTTCTTTGATTCGTAACTGCTTCGAGGCTTTGAGCTAGATGAACCAACTCCTCCATCCGAGTGTGTAGTGGTACCGTTTGGTGCTTGCTGAGTGACGGAAGAAGTATTCGACGAAGACGATGTGGTTTGCTGATAGTTCGGTCTACCCCATTTCTGCTTAACTCCATCGAGTCGCAGCTTGATTTCTGACGAGTCTCGTTCAGACACCAGAGATGTTGGAATTGGTTCGCTGTAATAAGAAGGCTCGGGTACTGGAACAAGCTCGGTCGAAGCTTGTTGTGGCACTGATGGCTTTGGAAGTTCATAGGCTTCGAATCGAAGAGCATGAGATGGAACTTCGTGATGATCTTGGGAATGGTAATCGGTGGTTTCAAACATTCCCGAGCGCTCTCTCTCAGAAATATAAGGTTGTGCTCCACTCTCGATAGCTTGTTGGATGTAGCCATTGAGAAATGAAAGATCCTTATCAACCTAAATTCAGAAGATAAACCATAAGATTCAAGAAATCGACATTCGAAAAAGGGAATAGATGAAGAAAAAATGTTTTACCTCGATGTCTTCGCAACTAGCATCTAAAGGGATTATACTCTCGACAGCACTGGCATCTAGATTAAGGAGAGCCTGAAGCTCATATGCACGTTGCTGAAGATCTGTTGAATGTGAAGCCAGTAGCTCTTCAATCAAAGATTGGCACTGCATTATACAACCAGTCAGTCCGTGAAAAAGAAAAACTATAGATTGATTATTCAAGTTCAGAACCGTGTATAAAGATATACATACCTCTGGCAAAACATCCACCTTTCTCCCAGATGCAATTTCAAATGCATAGATCTTCATAAGTGCAGAAACAGCATATCCCTTCAAAGAGAGCAGAAAACCATTACCATCTTTCCGGCGGTAGATATACAGTTAGCTTATGGACAGATTTTGCGGTAAGTAGTAATACCGTGACTCTCATGTACATAGAATAGAAAATAATCCTGATCAGACATCTATGGGATAATAACTATTTGGATTATACATTTTAGGTAGACGAGTTTGAATCCAATGAATTAGTCATATTTACATGAAATTCAGTCTCTACCATTTCTTCCTAAGAAGACTGACAAGAGTGGAGATCTAAAAGAGAAGTCTAAGTGTTACAAGAAGCTATAGCATAAACAGATTTTAATGGCTCAGACACCTAAGCAGGCAAAGGTTTCTCTGGATAATATTGAATGCTGAGGAGATACCTTAACAGTTTCGTCGCTTGAGTATGCATCTGCCACATCGCACAGCTTCCCACTAATATAGGAGGCAGAATACTTCCCATCAGCTGTGCCGTATTCTCCCAAGACCCAAGAAATGACCTATAGTTAAAAATCCAAAAGTAATAAGCATAGACTCCATATAAATTAAACATGGTACGAGGAGAAGTCGGGAAATAAAATCTACCTGAAGAAACAGGGATGGAAGCTTTGGCTCACTAATAAGCTTCAAGTACGATTCCACCTGCATGAAGGAAAGCACACTCTTAAGCAAAATACAGAAACACACTATGATGAACCAACAAAACAGAACTAAAAAGTAAGAAAGATTATCGAAGCTACTCAATCCTAATTTATAATTGCAATTTCAGATATCAACTCATTTCTCTGTCAAAAAGGAGTCCATATATAACCAAAACTAGAACTACCAATCTCATTCCACACAAAAGCAGAACAAAACAAATGGAATGAACAACATACAGCTGATAATCTAAGCTTGCTGTCTGCATCATCATCGTCCTCTCCAAATCCTTCAGCAATTAAACGCATCAGATTATGAGCCACCTTAATATTTACCAGATCTCCTGCATGCTCGAAGACTTTATTCATGGTCTGCAGTATGGAAACATTTAAAATTCTGTCAACCAAAACGAGAGAATTATAAGTACACAGTATACAGGGGAGGATGGCTTGTTACCTGGATGAACCATTGATTACTTGGAGCAAATTGTTCAGCCAACTCAACACAACGAGATGCTATCTCAGTTTTGTAATGATTGTCATTGATACTGATCATGTAATCAATCATTCGGTCAACAATCACTTCCACGTTAGAGGACTTGGTCATTTTGTACAACAATTCAAATGTCTTCCTCTTCAGCGTATCATCTGGATCCTGTTCGAAAGTAGCAGTGAAATGAACACCAAGCAACAAAACAAACAATGTGCTCACATGAAAAAACAACTTAAAAAGTTTCAATTGTGACTGCTCACCTCCAAACAATCTATCACAGCAAGTTGGTGCTGCTCAGCAATGTCTGGACTTATTTTTATCAATCGACCAAGACCATCAATCCCCATGTACTTCAGATTGTGACTATCACTCTGCAAACAGTTAACCCCGGATTTAGATACAATCATAAGGTGAACAACAAGAGATATCAGCATACATGTCAGAAAGACAAACCTTCAAAAACTTGGAGATAGCATCAGCAGCAGCTTCTAACAGCTTGGGACTTGGAATTATACAAGAAATACAGCGAATACACTCATAAAGTATCGCATTTCCAATATTCGTAGAGGAATCACACTTTCTGAACAAATCTCCAAGCACCATGTACATAATTTCACTAGCACTCTTATCGCCACTACCCAACAACGCCATTATCTTCAACAACTTGATCTAAAACAACATTTTTAACAAAAGATCTATCACCAAATATAAAAAGCTGAGATTTTTAAACCGAAAACAAAAGCGAAGACACATATAACACCGAACCTGGATAAAAGGTGCAGGCATTTGATGATAATCGTAACTCTTAGGCAATCTTCTCTCAGTGACTTGTTTGAGTATACTCACAAAGCTACTAACCAAATCCTTATAGGAAGTAACATCTTCACTTATGAGATCAAACAATGGACATAGCGTAGCTCCCATAACTCCAGGATCATTATCACATAGCCTCTTTCTGAAATTCGATATCAAATGCGAAACCGAAGACGGAGATTTCCGATGAAATCTATGCAAAGCCATAATCGCTTTCTTCCTCACAGCTTCCTTTTGATGATTAAGCAGATCCACCACCTGAGGTAAAACCGCCGGAATCGTCTCTTCGTTAATCAATCTACAAATCGCATTCAGTGCAGCACAAACAACGAGAAAATTATCGGATCTGAGATCTTTCTGGATTGTATTCACAATAAGGATAATCAAATCATGATCTTCGTTGAGAAACAGCGTCACTGCTAAGTAACCAGTACGCTTGAGAATAAGATTATCGTCATGAGTCATCTTCACGGCATGAATGTAACCAAACGAAGCATCATGACCAAGCATCTCGATGTAAACGAGGCGTATAATGTACTCTTTCATTTTCCTCTTTGGTACATCTGGTTCCAACAACCTCCGTTTCAAAATCTCGATCTCGCTAAGTACGATCCGATCTTCTTCGGCTTTAGATCGTGCTTCACCGATTGATTTGACCAGATCGAGAAACTCTTTCGACTGACCAAATCCTCCTTGTGATCCCATCGCTAGCTCTCTACCAATCGTCTTTAGCTGCTCCATTTCTGTAACTCGAAATCCCTAGAACCAAAACACCAAAACTGTGAAAAATTTCTCCGACGACGAATCGGCGATTGGATTAGGGCTCGTTCTTCTTCCGATTAGAAATCGAAATCGGAATCATGCGAAAGTTCTTCGTCCTCCGTGATCGGAATCAATGGAGTTTTCAGATCTGAAAATCGAAATCGGAGAAGATGAAAAACGTGAAGAGAATTTAGCTTTAGCTCTCTATAGCCACAAGGCGGTCCACAACACCGGTGTATGATCAAATGTTAGCACAACGACAGTGAAATGTACAGAAGTTTAAACCGGGATTCGGTTAGAATGTGAATTTGATTAAGAATACGGTTTAGTTTTCGGATTTGATTATACCCGGTTCAGTTAGTATTGGTTTTTGTTTGGTTAAGGCTTTTCAGATTTTGAATTTGCGGTTTTGTGAATAATATGTATGCAATAAAACAAAAAATTCAGTGTGGATTAATGAATTTATATAATTTTGGTGGTTGAATTATCTTTGGATTTAGTATATAATTATTAATTGTAGGTTGCAATTAATTCGGTTTTGGTTCGGTTGAATTCATGTTTTGGGTTAGATTTGTTACTGTCAGATTAAAAGTAAAAGTCAATTTGGGTTGGTACGATTTTTATGCCCATTCCAAGTTTTTGTTTTCTCAAGAAAAGTGTCATCAAAGTATGAGATTGAGTCTATTATAAGTTCTTTTGATATTTTTTTATTTTTGTTCAATAGTTTTAAATCTGGTTTGTTTCGGTCTAGATAAATTCGATTTTAACTGTTCGTAACGGATATCCAGAAATTAATTCAGAAGGTTTAGGGAATGATTGGTTAGGATGGTTGCTGTTAATTTTTTTATTTTAAACTGTGACTATAAAAAAATAAAACGATATTTTTTTTTCGTTTGAATAAAATGTGTCGAGTATGAAGGAAAAGGGAGAAAAGGGTTGTGATATAATTTAAGAGAGTCTTTAGAATTTGTAAGGCTTTAAAACTATTAAAATCTGATTGGTTAAAATGTTATTTTAATACTTTAATATTTTTAGAATCTTTAGAGCATCTTAAGTCATTTTGTAAAATATCATTCTAGCATCTTCTTTTATTAATCAGCAGGGATTTGGTTAGTTTTGTAACTTTTGTTTTATCATATGCTTATTAGCTATAGCATATATTACTTATTTTGTATGTACATAGTTTTGTATATTTTTCTATGGTTGGATAAATGTGAAAAACTGTGTTCACACACATTAAACTTAACGAAATGAGTAATAAAGTTGTAACAAACTACAACAATCTGACGAAAAATATTGTAAGAAAGTAACTTTGTTTTATTTTTTTCCTTATACTTACTTGATACAGAAAGTTTTGAAAAAGCAAGAGAAGTTGTATTATGGTTTAGGAGAAAGAAAATTAAACCGCACTTCCTCCAAATGATTATAAATATGGCCCTCCTCTGTTTTGAGTTAGAGAACAAACAACAATCTTCCTACACAAAAACAATAACCCAAAGCCAAAGATACAGAATCAGCCAAGTTAATACTCTTCAAAAATGTCAAGCGAGAAATCGAAATTCTCTCAAGAATGGCCCATAGGATCTGTTGTCAATTTCAAGAACATTTGTACTAGAGATCGGTTTCAGGGAACGGTCACCCATTTTAGACCACGACCACAAATAGAAGGTGCTGAATTGAGGATCAAGAACGGTAAGTAAACTTTAATTGTGGAAATATCGCATGAGTAATGCATTACGCTTTATACTTGGGGTTTCTTTCTTCATTTGAGTAATGGTGGATTCTTTAAAAAAAAGTTCGATTGTAAATTTCAGAGGAAATTTTTTTGGTTTACTTGTCCATAATCTAATTATGATATATGTTTTAACGTTTTATGTTTTGTGTGATTTGTACAGTAACTGTATGGAGGGCGGATGGGAGATGTGAACGCCTAGAGTTTTACGTATGTTATCTAAGGGAAATTAAGGTTAGTATTATACTAAAAACATTGAGTTTTATGTTCTATCAACATTGTGAATTAAATGTTGTTTCAAGTTTTAATGAGAGATTTTTTTAGTTTTTTTTTCCTCAGGATGATCAAGAGTACAATAGTGATGAAGGATCGTCATCCAAACCCGATGAAGGATCGTCATCCAAACTAGTCAAGGGGAAAGGTGGAGTCGACTCGCCTTGATCCACCTTCAGAGTGATTCATTACACCCATCTCAAAAGAATCTCCGAGTCATACTCCTCATACATATTATCTGAATAATAGGATCATATAATCCAATAAATTAAATTACAGAGCAATGTCCTTGAGTCTAGTCTAAGACCTTCCTAGTTTCTCCAATTTCTGGTGTTTTAGTGTTCATCAAATAGTTTACTATGAGTAACAATGTCTTAAGATTTTATTACATGGTTTACATTATTGAAGGTGCTTCTTTATGTAATATGGAGAAATAATGTTTTAAGATTATTGTGTTAATATGGTTTAAGTTATTGAAGGTGCTTCTGTCTGAGTTCTTTTGTTTTTGGTTTCGAGTGAATATTCCATCAAAGATTATATCCTTAAAATTAAGACCATTATTTTTTTAATCGAAATGTAAAATGCCATCACTTACACCAAATTTTGATAACAGCATCCTAAGAAACTATGATTTAAAACTTGACAAAATTCTATGTAGAGCCGAAATATGTTTTCTCGGTTTTAACAAATAAAAAAAAAATGTCGAGAGAGATGAATAAAAAACATTAATGCATGTTTGGTTTAAAATCTTACTAAACTCAAAATATAATTGCGTTAATAATGGGCTCTTTAGATTTTTGTTATTAGATTTTGGAACTGACCAGAGTAATAATAACAAAAAAATAAATATAATCTGCATATAATAACAACGATCAGAATTGTATAAAAAAGTGATCAGAATTGTGAGGAGGGGTAAAACTAGTTTAAGCTAAATCCGTAAATGGTGTGAGTGATGCGATCCAACGTCGATATGGTTGCATAAAGTATATAATCATCAACAACGTTTATGCGTATTCGCTAGAAATAATACTTCTTTGCATCATTGCTTAGTCAGTTTCTGTATTTTTGTATAGTTGGAGAAATGTAAAAACTATGCCCAAACAAATAAAGCTAAATGAAAAGAGTAATGAAGTTGAAACTAACTAAATGTGAAGAAAATTTGAAAAAAAATAAAGCTATATTTATTAGGTTTTGAAAAAAACTGTGTAGAGTATGAAAAAAGGGAGAAAAGGGCTGTGAGAAAATGTAAGATTTTAAAATTATTACAAAAATGATTGGTTATAATATGAAAGTAACTGTTTTATTTTTTTCCTTATACTTACTAGATACAGAAAGTATTTGAAAAACAAAGAAGTTGTACTATGGTTTTGGAGAGAAGAAAATTAAACTGCATTTCCTCCAAATGGATTATAAATATGTCCCTCTTCTGTTTGGAGTCAGAGAACAAACAAAAATCTTCCTATAAAAAACAAACTCCATACACTACAAGAAAATAGTGATATTGAAACATAATATTTGCAATGTTCAGTTTTGTTAAAATTTTGCAACTAATTTTGCAATACTAATACAATGATGAATAAACGTTGTAATTTTATTACAAATGCATTGCAAAACGACGACAACAAGTTTTTATTGTAAATTTTTGTTACTAATTTGCAGCTTGATTATGACATGTGAAAAATTCTTGCAAAATTGTAAGAACCACTCAACATTGTGAATTGTGGCTATTTTACAAGAAAATTCTGTTAAAAATATGTTACAAAACATGTGACATATATTTAATATAGTTTGCAACATTTCTACATCTCTACATATATTTAATATAGTTTGCAACATTTCTACATGTGACATCATACATTATACATATATAAAATGTTTAATTAAAAATATTAGTTCTTTACTGAGCTTCTATATAAAAGTAATTTATTTAGTTATACATATACTTCCCGCTTGTCTACATATTGCATATGTGTGATTTCTATTCATTTTACGTTCACAAGTTATTTAGTCAAAAACTTATATGAGTTATTTCCACCACTAAGTAAACACGTAACTCCCGCTTATTTTATATTTTATCTATAAAAAAATATTATGTTAAGGATTTGGATACATCTAAATCAAAGATACTGTTAAGATTTTATTGTTCCTAACTTCTTATATAATAAATAAATACATTTGGTATATGCTTTTATTAGTCCAATTTTCTTTTGAAAACTCTTGACTCTCCGAGAATAACACTTCTCACAGGTAACGTTTGCATAACACTTCTCCGAAAAGAACACTTCTCACGTCTATTAGTTCACTAAGTTTTATTTATCTTCTATGAGTTTTTGTTTTTCTAAACCATTTGGGTTTGCTTTACTTTTTATTATTGTTGAATGAGTTATGTTTTCGTTTTTATGGTTCAACAAAAGAAAGCTTAAATACAATTTAAGCAAATCATAGCTTAAAACACTTTGATAAAGATATAGTGTTCTTGTACTGCAGTACATATATTTACTTTTAATTCTTTTTGTGTTTTTCTAAGAAAAACATTCAGATGGATCCCATAGAAAATCATGATCAAATCCAAGGTGAAGTCTAACCACATCTGTTCTAGGTGTTCTTAATCAAGTCAAACAGAATGGAGCGATAGAGTAAATAATTATTTTCTAAAATTGTATAATATTATAAATTATTGTAGCGATAGAGTAAATAATTATTTTCTAAAATTGTATAATATTATAAATTATTGTGTTGCTTACATTCTTTTTATTTTCTACAGTTGTTTTATACCCTTAAAATGGTGTATTTAGTATGGGTTTCTTCTTAGCAAATTCACAATCCTCAGAAGATACTCGATAATCAATAAAGGATGAAGCTTTCAAAAAAAAGGTTGAAGAGATTTTCAAGGGAATCAAAAATACAAAGAAAGGGATGGAAATTTGAAGGCTCAGCGAAAATGATGGAAATTTTCATTGGCTCACTTATTTGTATTTATTAATATTGATATATATCAAGCCCAACAAAAATTCATTGGTTGATTTTTACTTTTTTAGTATTTATAAATTGTTAGATTTTGTAATATTTTATTATTTAATATTTTTTTAATCTTTGGTTGTTTTTTATTAAAGAAAATATATTCTAAGTAACTACAAACAGTTATAAATAAACATGGACCAAATATAATTTTAAATTGATAAATCATGAAACAAATATGAGCAAATTGCTTTGGCCATCATCATAAAATATCTGCAAGAAGTACATATTCCATGTAAAAAAAATTATTGAATATTTAAAATTGCATCTGCATGTCGTAAATATTGCATTGCAAATTTGCAATAGATTTGCTATTTGTTCTATGTAGCAATGATTTGCAATAATTTGGAGTCGCAAATGTTGTCGTAATTCTACTACAAATTTGTTACAAAATTTAAGTTGCATTAATGCGACAAATAAGCAACAAATGAATTCATAACAATGTTTGCTACACACATGCAATATATACGAATTTGCAACCCTCAAACAGCAATATTATATAAATAGTTGCAATTTTGTTGCAAAGTTCATATTTGCAACAGTTTATTGGCATATCTCAACATTATTTCTCTTTTGCAATATCTCAGTTTTCTTGTAGTGATAACCCAAAGCCACATATACATAATCAGCCAAATCCTCTTCAAGAATGTCGAGCAAGAATTCAACAAACTCTCCAAAATGGACCGTAGGATCTATTGTCACTCTCAAGAACAGGAGTACCGGAGATCGATTTCAGGGAACAGTTCACCAATATAGCCCACGACCAAAAGGTGTGGAAATGGCGATGAATAACGGTAAGTAAAATTTTAATTGTGGAAATATCGCATGAGTAATGAATTACGCTTTAATGGTGGATTTAAAAAAAAAAAATAGATTGTAAATTTCGGGTAATAAAAAATCTGGCTGATTTCATGGTTTACTTGTCGATAATCGAATTAGGTTTATGTTTTAACGTTTTGTGTGGTTTGTACAGTAACTGTATGGAGGGTGGATGGTAGCTGTGAACGCCAAGAGATTTACATGTGTAATCTAGACGACATTACGGTTCGTATTATACTGAAAACATTGAATTTATGTTCTATAAACATTATGAATTAAATGTTGTTTTCTTGGTAGTAACCATGAGTTCAAGTATTTGTAGGTGCAAACATAGATTCTTCAAATTTTTTTTTTTTTAATGAGATCCTTTAGAAGTTTTATTTCTCAGGATGATCAAGACAATAATGGCGATGAAGGATCGTCATCCAAATCAGTTGAGGGGAAAGGTGGAGTCGAAAGTTTGAAAAGAAAAAGAAATGTGGAGTCGACTCGCCCTTATCCACCTTCAGAGTGATTCATTACACCCATCTTAAAAGAACCTCCGAGTCATACTCCTCATACATATTTTCTGAATAAGGATCATATAATCCAATAAATAAGTGTTCATCCAATTAATTTACTATGAGTAACATTGTCTTAACATTTTCTTAGATGGTTTAGATTATTGAAGGTGCTTCTTTAGCTAATATGGAGAAATAATGTATTAAGATTTTTATTTTTATTTGGTTTAAGTTATTGAAGGTGCTTCTCTATGTGTTCTTTTGAATTTGGTCCTTGAGTGAGTGTTCCATCAAAGATATTATCATAAAATTAAGGCCATCATTTTTTTTAATGGAAAGATAAAATGCCATCACTTACACCAAATAATGATAACAGCATTCTAAGAAACAGTGATTTAAAACTTGATCCGAAATTTTATGTAGAGCCGATATGTGTTTTCTCGGTTCTTACAAATTATAAAAAAAGTCGAGATGTATATATATATATATATATGTGTGTGATTTCAAAGTCACACATATACTCTAGTAGTTCAAGGTATAATTTGATTCATATACACTCATTTTTTCAATTAAAAAAAGTTTTGTGAAAAGATAGTGTCATCAGTTTATAAAGAAAATGAAACAAATAAACAGAAGATATATCAACTTATACAATACAGTGAATTAAAGACTACAAATTGAACAGCCTAAAAATGTGTCCATCTTAAAAATTGGTTTATTTCGATTACTTATCCGAGCTTTACTATTTTTTTGTTTGGTGTCTTAAGAAAAAAGAAAAAGAAGATACCATTCTCATGTGGTTAAGAGGAGGAAATTATAACACGTATGGTCTCATATTTTTTTATTCAATAAATTGTTTCTTCTAAAACACCATATATATATATATATATATATATATATATCTATGCCCAAACTTTAATATTATTTTATTAACAAAATAATGTAAAAAAATTAAAATGAAAAAACGTAAAAACGTAAAAATCAATTTTATGTTTTTGGGTAGTAAATTGAGAATTTATTGATCATTCAAAGTCAATATATTTTGCTATTTAGTCAAATTAATCAAACTTTTGGCAGGGTAATTAATTCTGTTAATATGTTGTTTTGGCGCGTAATTGATTTCTGTTAATAATTCATTTTGGCATGTTATTAACTTTTGGTAACGGATTAGTTGTTTTTTACTATTGAGTTTTTGAGTCTATTTAGTCAACTAAATCTTTTTGGCGCGTTATTTAAACTTTTTTAATTTTTTTTATCAAGTTATTTAAGCGCGTTATTTATATCTATATTTACTTTTGGTAACGAGTTAGTTAATTTTTTTAGATTGATATTTAAAATCTAAAAGCTAATATACACTCTTTCCTAAATATCAACAATTTTTTGTAATTTGCATGACAAATAATTAATTAAACTTACATCTCACTCCAATGGCTATATAAAGGGTGAACACATGCAATTGTGGAGATTAACTTCCATTCTTCTTCTTGGTATAAAAAGTGGCTTAATCTCCATTAGTTGAGACTGGAGCCTGTCCTTTAGAGGGTCAAGATTTCCAGACTGATATGAAACTATATAAGATAATCTCAATTATCACTCAAGGTAAAGAAAGAACCTTGTGATGATGTACGCTGATTTTTATGGTTTTTATAACTATATCTGATGAATTTTCGCGGTTTTAACTCTCACTCAAGGTCAAGAAAGGTCCAGGCAGAAGAGAAGGGCCATGCGTAGCTCATATGCTCTTTGGAAGTTACGAAATGACAACAAGGATGCAGATGATCCATATTCTGAGGCCATGCATCCCTCATATGCTCTTTTGAAATTACGAAACGACTACAAGGATGCAGATGATCCATATTCTAAGTTCGTGGTTGATTGTCCACAAGACATGTGTAACTCAAATGCTCTTTTGAAGTTACGAAATGACTACAAGGATGCAGATGAACCAGATTCTAAGTTCGATTCAAACAACGTAGGTGTGGCGGGTCTAATCCACTCGATTTTTCATAAGAGATTATGTGGGGAATTGTCAAGGCTTGGGACAACGCCTCACAGTTCGATGTCTTAAGGAGATTCAAATGGTGTATCTTTCGGCTATATTGTTCATGACTAAAAAATAAAATAAAAATGATTATTATGTAAGGGATATTGGGGTTATGTTAGGGTACGAGGAGATATGTATTGTAGATCCTCAAGGTCTAAGAGGTGGATTAGTTTTTGTTTCGAATTTAAGTCTTGTAGATCTTTCTTTAGAATATTAATTTTTTAATAACTCTTATCTTGCATCAATGGAAATCCTATACCATAATTGTTTTAAACCAATAATAATTCGTGCATTGATGGATCGCATATATTACTTATTTGCATCATTACATAGTCATATTTTGTATATTTGTATAGTTGGCGAACGTAAAAAGTAAAAACTATATCCCAACAAATTATGGTGAACAAAAGGAGTAATTAAGTTGAAAACTAACCATCGTAAAGGCAAAAGTGTCAAGAAGCTGACTAAAAATGTAGTAAGAAAGAAACTTAATCGTAAAGTATTGTTGAAATAACAAGAATTTGCCTTACGGGTTGGGTGAGAAGAAAATTTCAAGTGCGCTTCTCTCTAAATGGAATATAAATACACAAGACATGACTACATAAATCCCTCCTCTGTTCTATGTCAGAGACAATCAAATTCTTCACATAGAACACAACAACAAAATAAAACATGATGAACACAAAATTAGCCAAATCCTCTCCAAAAATGGTAAACATTCAAGGATGACCATAGGATCCACTATCACTTTCCTGAGGAGAGATACTCGAAAGCGGTATGTGGGAATGGTCTACGAATTTGTACCACATTCAGGAATTAGTGGTTTCGGAATGAAAAATGGTAAGTAAAATTTTAACTGTGGGAACAATCTCGTGAGTAGAATCATGGTTTATAATATCTTCTTTTTATAAAACACGGTTACACTTTATAGTTAGGTTCATTTTGATATGGATTCTTGAAACTTTATATTGTAAATATCGTGAAAAAGCTGCATGATTATGCTAGTTTGGTCTATGTTTAATTTGTGTATGATTTTTGTACAGTAACTGTGTGGAAGATGGGTGAGAGATCTCCACGTAACTCAGATATGATTTTCTACTTTTCTCTAAGAGAAATTATGGTTCGTATTATACTAAAAAAAACCAAAATTTTATGATCTATCAATATTGTTTATCCTTAACTAATATAAACATCGCTTCAGATTGTTTTCTTAATTGTAACCAGGAGCTTCAGGTAATTGAAGGTGCAAACAGAGCCATCACTAACCATGTAAAGTTTGAAATCTAAAACTAGAAATCGTAAACAAAGAGTTATTTATGAGTTTCTTTAAATGTTTTTTTTTCTTTTCTTTTCAGGATGGTCAGAGCAATAATCGCGATGAAGGATCCTCATCCAAATCAATTGAGAGGAAGTGAATCTCTTCGCCTCGATCCACCTTCAGAATAATTCTTTACGCGTATATAAAAACAATCTTATATCCATATTTCCCATAAAATATATTATCTATATATAATAGCAAACCTGTTTTTTGAACCCGATGACGTCATCTTATCTCCAACGGTTTAGAGTGTTTTGTTTTATAAATCTTACGGCTGAGATATAGTTTTAACTAAAATATCTAATATCATCATTCAATGAAAAATTACGTCGTTTCTTTCCCGAATGAACGCGTCTCTAAAACCAGAAGATCCCCTTTCAATCGCATCTCTCATGATTTATATACTTGTTTAGATATTTTACTCTTCAGTTTACATCCTCAAAAACCCATGAACGTGTTTCTCTCTCAAGTTTTTTTAAACAATCAGTGTTTTTTATTTCAAAACTTTTATGTTTCTTTGCCATTCTTTTTAAAGTGGAAATATTTTTTACTCTTAAGCCATAAATTTCACATTCCAACAAACAAACAAAAACGCATAATTATTTCTTGAATCGTTACAAATAGTTGACAATGCACATATATCATATCATGAAATGATTAATCGTTCTTAGGAGTGCATTTTCGAGCAGTGGTAAGCTTGATGGGCTTGCTCTTGAGGACAGGATTTTGCTCGAAAAAGTTGGTCGGACGGAGTTCAAATCCACCGGACAAAGTAGGCATCGTTGGAAAATCTTCCTGGCTTGGAACATGGTGGAATCCAACAGTATACCACATCACTATATCTTTGTTCTCTATTTTCCTATTCCTTTGAGACCACACGGCTAATGTATCGTCACCTTGGCTCCGGTCAGCGTACAAACCACCAGCCCAAACCTCTGACCTATTATACGGAGTTATCCACACGTTATAGTTTGTGAATGCAGCCCGAATCTGTGGGTAATCATCTGGGGGCAATAATGGGCCTAAAGCCGATCCAGGAAGTAAACGGTATCAAACTTCATTGCCATGTTTTGTTTTCCGGTCAGGGTTAACCACCACTAGCTCCTCCACCTTTAGTCCTAGTTTCACCCGAGCTTCCGCCTCTGTTTTGGCCGTCTTTGGCCTCGTTGTCCAATAGCTTTTCCTCGGCGTGTTAACGGATTTCGCGGTTCTTTTGGTCACGAGTTCGTTACGGACAAATGAATTATTTGTACCGTCGATGTCAAGATCAAGACGGAATGTCACGAAATGGTCGTGGTTAACACCAACGGTATTGTCCGCAACAATTGTGCCATGTAAGTCTTCTTTATCTTTGATCTCTGATGTGTGGATATATTCAACCGGTTTAACTTCTAGAACACCGGTTAAGCCAACCTATACATATTATGTAACAATGAACTTTAGGTCTACCATTAAAATTAAATCAAATTCCAAACCGAGATAAAATCATATTGAAATGTTGTCTGATCCAAAATTCAATCGAATATAATTTGTTCAACAATCTGATTTTTCTTTTGTCATCATGCAATTATGATTCACGTGATTCATGTTGGTGTTTTAAATTAATAAACGAAATTGTATGATGCTAATACCTACCAGCTATATTATAAACAAAGGTGTGAAAAAGACGGATTTACCCCCATTTTGATGGAACCACTAGGCTTGAACTCATAGTCAACTATGTAGTCGTAGTTCCCCACGGTCCTCACGATCCGGGCTACAAGACTTACGTCCGGTCTAACCTCTGTAATCTGTATCATCATATATGTAAATGTAAATCATGTATTTTTAGCATACTATATAATGTTTTTGGATGATAGAACAACAAAAGCATAATGTTTAATTACTTCTAAGTTTGGGATTTCAGCTTCGGTATGTCGCCACATGATATCTCCAGCATATTTCTCAAAAATGCATATGGCATTCGGAATTTTAGCAGGAGTTCCATCTTGACCCGCAAAAATGCC
Organism: Draba incana; assembly: GCA_963576765.1. Classification (NCBI taxonomy): domain Eukaryota; kingdom Viridiplantae; phylum Streptophyta; class Magnoliopsida; order Brassicales; family Brassicaceae; genus Draba; species Draba incana. Next base: position 2,008,953 of record OY755208.1, read on the forward strand.
GTCCATAAAAATCGCACCCGCTGGACAATCCGTGTACGGTTCAAGAGATACAGAACATTGACCAAAACCGAAATCGCCACAATCTAGTTAGGTAATGAAATACCAATCGTCAGTTGGATCCATGTAAGGTATGAACATTTCCGACAAATGGCCTTTGTATAGAACTTGTCGATATTTGTTCACTTCCATGTCGAAAATGGACGAAAGGGAGATTACGATACCGGCTCGAACGTCGAACGATAAGTGAAATTCCCAATTTGCCCATCTATTAACCACCAATTTGTAAAAACTTAGCAAGTACATACATAACTTGGGATTATCAGTTTGCAACTTTGCATAATTTTTCATAATAATTTATGTACGTATATCGAAGTATTATTGGCAAAGTTTTTTTTAAAAAAACTTTTCATATACAAAAGATAATTTAAAAGTGAAAATTCGTGAAAGTATTGAAACAAAGTCGTAGATTTTGAAAAAATACGATGATAAATAAGAGTAATTCCATATTTTGAAATCTTTGCTATCTTTGTGGGGATTCAAGGATAAAAGTTTGTATTCACGAAAATGTTAGGACCACACATGAAAGGAAATAATAGAGGTTTGTATATATTTCCAAATAGTAAAGTATGGGACAAACTTATTATGCATGGGTCCTCTACACACAGAACTTTCAGATTTCAGTTTTCTTTTAAATTTTGTTTTTGGCAACACATGTTTAAATGGTAGTTTATATATTTGTGGAAGCCAATTGATTTGTTTATTTTTTTTCTTTTTCAGATCTTAAGCTGAAAGGATTGGTGAAACTGGCAAAAGTAAGAAAAACTACTAGTTTAAACAAACCTTTAAATCACTTTGTAAAGCATGTTATATATAGCATTAATTTCAATCTAGGTTCTTAAATTTCTCTCTCAGTTTTTTCACATTGTAAATAACATTTATTTTTGTTGATCAATAAATTTAACATTTCAACCAAAGATACTATATTTAATTTAATAAGTAGGTTTTATTTCACCAAAAAACTCTAACCAAACAAGTATAGAAAGATGAGGTTTCTTAAAATTTCTCGGTTGCTGATTTAAAGAGCAGTAAATTTACAAGACCTGACTGACTTTTGAGATCTCATTTTCCTTTTCGACGACTTTTAATACTTCACTAAAATTTCAGAAATCTGTAGATAAATGTAATTAAATCAGAGAATTTGAGCAGAAAAAAAACTAAAAGATGTTACTATTTTTCTGACATTTAAAAATACTGTTACTATTTACGCTGACAAACTTTAAAGACTTTAATTTCCATATATATCATAATTATAATTTTCAAAATCTAATCTATACGGCTATGGCCAAAAGAGGTAGACAGAGAGAGAGACCAATAACCATAACTGTTAATCATTTTACCTCACGATGTGTCCATCGACCTTGAACCCTGGACCGTCCGGCTGCAAAACGACGGCATTTCTAAGCGTCGGTCTATACGGCGGTTTAAGCTTCGAGAAACGGTACTCCGTTCCGTTAGCCTTTGGCATAATAACCGTTGACCTATCCTTAAACTCCGATACTTTCATTTCGTCAAGATTAACGATTATCGTCATTCCTTCAATAGGTCTCAGATACATATTAACGGTCCCGTCAAGATAAAACGGCATCATTCTTATTACCCTCTCAGTCTCGGCTTCACTCTCGCCGTACCATCCAATCGTTGACGTCGTGAAGACGATTTCCGAAACGTTCAAGCTGCGTTTTGTGACAGAATCACGAAACGGCTTGAACTTTAGAACAATATCAGTAGCTGCTTCTTGCTGGTCGTTTGTGAGCATGGGATAACCAATGGGAAAACAGTCATTTAAATACTGAACTTTCCGGATTGCGCCATTTTAAGTACGAACTTTGTGTTGAGCCCTCAGCAACATTAGGTATATAATTAGTCAACACTAATTTTCGTGTCAGAGCCGTTAAACGGCATTTACTGTGTCCTTTAATACAAAATGACGTCGTTTTGTAAACAGAAAAAAAAAACACGAGAAAGGGGTAAAAATCCCCAATTCACAATCTGAAAGCCTTAATTTCTTGTATCAATTTCTCTCCTTCTTCTTCTAAAATCTGAAAATCACTCTTTGTTGATTCCTCTTCTTCAATCGATTTTCCATAGAGATGAGAACTAAGAAACATGCGGCACGATATAATCGTACTCCTATATCTCCAAAAAAATTTCTTTTGAAGCATTTAGTGTTGGAGATTTTGCTGGTGGGAGTGGTGTTGTAGGTTTTGGTGGTGGTGAGAAAATTGGAGGAGGAGGAGAGTAGATAGGTGATGGTGGTGGTGGAGAGTAGACCGGAGGAGGCGGAGAATGCACCGGAGGGAAATCAGAGCCGTCGTCGTCGGGATTATCGCCGATCAGTATTAGCCGAGAGAAGTTTGGAAGGTTAAGGAGGAACTGGAGATGGCCGGATTCAGTGGAGAAGATCCAATCGGTTTCTCGGAGTTTGGGGACAAGCAAAACCTACACTCCTCCTCCTCCAATTTTCTCACCACCACCAAAACCTACAACACCACTCCCACCAGCAAAATCTCCAACACTAAATGCTTCAAAAGAAATTTTTTTGGAGATATAGGAGTACGATTATATCGTGCCGCATGTTTCTTAGTTCTCATCTCTACGGAAAATCGATTGAAGAAGAGGAATCAACAAAGAGTGATTTTCAGATTTTAGAAGAAGAAGGAGAGAAATTGATACAAGAAATTAGGGTTTTCAGATTGTGAATTGGGGATTTTTACCCCTTTCTCGTGTTTTTTTTTTTCTGTTTACAAAACGACGTCGTTTTGTATTAAATGACACAGTAAATGCCGTTTAACGGCTCTGACACGAAAATTAGTGTTGACTAATTATATACCTAATGTTGCTCAGTCAACTTTAGTATGTAACTTAATCGGCTCAACACAAAATTCTACTTAAAGTGGCGCAATCCGGAAAGTTCAGTATTTAAATGACCGTTTTCCCGATAACCATTGCCTACGTGGATCTTGTTCGATATGATGGCTCGAGAGGAAAAATCAACGGCTATCTCTGGCCTTTGTCTCGAGCGATGACAAAGGCTTGACGTGGCGGTGGTTTGATGGTGTGGTTCGATGATGAGTGCCAAGACAAGACTAGCGATTTGTCAGGTTCGTTGAGACCAACGTATTGGAAAGTGAACTTGTGGTTCGGACCAATGGGGTATGATTTGTTGACGATGGTTCGAACGACTTTGAGTTCGGTCTCGGTTAAGGGATCAAATGGGTGACGCGATGGAGCGAAGCTGGAAGATGAGGCTGCGAAAATGAAAGAGAAGAAAATGAAAATGGTGAAGTAAAGTGGACCCATGTTGGTGATTGGTTTGATTTGTGGACTTGGTTAATGCTTCAACTTTATAGGCAAAATATGTCCATTAATGAGATTTTAATAAACAAAAATTGCACGAAATACACGAAATAAAACAAAAAAAAATGCACGAAATACACGTTGAAAGTTTGATGCGGGCCCGATTAAACCATTCGGCGATAAAAATGATTAGAAGAGAGCAAATAATCCATTTGTTTTATCTTATTTGTATCATGCTTCTTTCCACATATGCATATATATATATTCCCGCTGCTTAGAAATATGATAAGAATCTAATTCTACATTTTACCTAGTGCTTTAAATATTGGTATACTTTGAGAGTACATTTAATCAAATAACTCGTTACATTTTCATTTTTCACCTAGTTTTTACAAGTACCATTTTGCTAATTTCTAATAACTAACATTTGTCAATTTAATGAATAACCAAATATATTCCATAAAATCAGATCTTTTCATTCTGAAAATCACAACAGAAAATCACAAATTTTTTTAATGTTTTAGTTATTTTGTAGATGAGCAAAGCTATATTATATAGAGTTATAATTCTAATTTTTTCCAGATAAGCAGAGCCATATTATATAGTGGCATGATTTGCTTTAACATTAAAAATATAATTTATATGATACGGTCAAATCTTTGACGAATGTCATGTCCTAATTCCTACCTAACACAGGGTCTTTTTTTTTTTTTGCTTAAAAACACAGGATCTTCTGGTTGTGTATACAACTACACAGAAGATTTCGTGTGAGTTGTTCTCTCGCATTTTGTAATAGCTAAATTCACAGTTATATCCCCCACATTTGACTCATCAATAGAGCTAATTGGGTGTAAGACGGAATTATTGTTTTTCTCCTTTTTTTGTTATTCTCTGATTTATTTAAACTTTTCGACTCAACTTAGTAGTCAAAATTTGGATTTAAATAATTGGTGTTGTTTTGTAGATAGCTCATAGACTGCAAATAACTAGAGAGCATAATTTGCTTGAATGCTTCTGAATCAGGAAGGGAGAAGGATTATGAGAGGCTCTTCCTCATCCGATTGTGAGTTCCCTAGAAGCATAATGCGATGAAGGATCCAGTTTAACAGACTAAAAAGCATGGGTATAGGAATGTCACATTATGTGGAGACGACTCAAAATTAAGGATTGATACAATTTAGAGTTGTTTGAAAGAATATCTAGGAAGGGGAAATCATGTCATGCTCATTTCTTGTGAAGAGATTAATGCTTTGAATGGTGACCTCGTTTGAACGTATGCGCGTTTGCAACCGCTCCAATTATCAAACGGACGTTTGTATTTTTGTTAAAAATAATTTTTTTTTTATTTCTGAAAAATATAGATATATACTTAACTTTAATATTAATATATAAAAATCAAACTAAAATTTTTAAATTATTATTTCTATTTTAAATAATATATAATATTTTCTATCAAAAATTATTTACTATTTAACTGCTCTGTTTAAACGGAGTGACCAATCTGATTCTAAGAGGTTAGTAAGTGAGGAGCTTGGGTGTCATTTTAGAGCAATTTCAAGAGATGCAAATCATGAAGTTGATATTTTAACCAAAGCTGCTAGAGTTTCAAACTCAAATTATGTAATATCCTGGTTAGTTAATATTAAATGTCTAATTATAAACAATGTAAAAAATAAGGGATTTTAAGTAGGGTGAATTTGTTAAATAACAAAGAAAAAAATAAAACAAAAAACTAACAAAATGACTTAAATCCAGTGGCCCTTATTTTGCCACATATGCCACATTTGGCTAGTTTTTTAATTTTAATTTTTTTCTTTGTTATTCTGCCAATTACCCTTTTCAGTAATGAATATGTTGCCGAGAAGTAAAAAAATATAAATAAATAAACAGAAATAATATAAGTATGTGTATATTAAAAGTTTGATTTAAAAATAATTGTATAATTTTAGCATGCAAAGATACGTTTTTAACCACGAATTTGGTGGTTTGTGCAAACCTAAAAATTTCTCTCGTTCTCCGCTCCCTGCTACAGTACCAAAAATCAGATTTGCTTGGTTTTGGTCCCGTGACCGGCGGCTTACACAGCGTTGGTGCCGGATCCATGTTCTCTTAGTTTATATCTGTTGTTTTCTTTCATTCTCGGTCTCAAATCGAAAGGTCTCCAATTTGTGCTTTGGGTATATCTCCAAGAGGCAGGGTCGTTCCTGAGGGGAGGCGAGACACGTGGTCGTATTGGGCCCCCAATTTTTTTCGGATTTTTAGTGTTAAAAAAGGCCCCCAAAAATTATTATTTTTAATAAAAAGACCCCCAAATTTTGTAAATCCTACTAAAACTACTCAAATTTGCATCGGGCCCCCATAATCTCAGGGACGGCCCTGCCAAGAGGTGGTGTTTCGACGATGGTTGCAGAATCGGTTCTCTATTCGTAAGGTGAGGGGTGAAGAGGTGTTTCCTCTTTAGCGAAGATATCGGTTCTGGCTGGCCTGAACCTCTTTCGTCCCATGGATAATTGACCATTCGTGTCCCTTCTCGTCGAGTGTGATGAATGATGAATTCGTATGCGGCTGGTAAGAGATCGTGTCTTGCCTTTGTTCCTCTTAAAGGATTGTGCTTGTTAGTATCTTGTCTCGGTCTCTGTCTTAGCTTTGTGTGCGATAGCTTTGGCCCTTCTCGGTTTCTTTATCTTGGCCTGGTTGTTTTAGACGTTCGATTTGGTTTATTGCTTTGAGGTTGTGGGAGTCTTGTCGTTTAGGACTCCTTTCTGGTTTGATTTAGTGGTAGGACTGATGCTTATATAGGTCAGTGGTTTCCTGGGTTTCACCCATCCTTTATCGCCTCTTTGTTGATATTAATCGGAACAGTTTGTTCCTATGGCGTCTATGGAGTTGTTGTGGGAATGTTTGGTTGAAAAGTGTTGATCTTTCTTGATGAAGTTGATGTTTTGGAGGCAGCTTTTCCTCTCCCAGCCGAGTTTCTACTGGTGATGTATACCAACAACTTGCCTTCGAGTATTGGGTTGTGTATTTGTATGAAGTAGCTTGGATTTGTTTGGGGCTCTATTTTGATGTCTGGTGATCTCTTCTTCATGGTCTCTATTGGATTTGGTCTCGCTTTATCGGTTTAGTTTGGGGCTCGGGATATGGTGTTTTCCTCGAGTTCGTGTGCAGTTCCCTCTTCTCCTAATATAAGGCGAGTTTTCTCCTTCTCTTGGTAAGGATATCAAGCTCTAGATGTCTCGGTCAAAGGTTGGCGATTATATCGACAAGCGGTAGAATTGGTTGGTTTGCCTTTGTAGATTTGGCTTTTCAAGCATTTCTATTTAGGTTTTCGTTTGGTATTGTATTACCGTTGTATTCGATCATCGTATCTTATCCTTATATTCCAACTCGTGTTCTTTCGTTTTTAATATTATCTTTGAGATAACCAAAAAAAAGCATGCAAAGATACTCTGCAGTTATAAATCACCGCATTACTCTTCCATCATATCGTGTCTACGTCTCATTACACATTGACTGTTAATACGTCAAATCAAAATTAAATTTCTGTTTACATTTCCTCTTTGTGAACGTAATACAAACACAAACATAAACATAACGAATTAACCATGCTTTAAATTGCATCGCCATTTGATTTCAACATGTACGATAACAAGTAAGGCCATCTTCAACCCATTTCTTTCAATTTTTCTAGAAGAGATTACTTTGATTTCAATTTGAAAAGAACATTCCAAATAAATACTATCTCCATTTGTTATTAACCATATCTTCATAAATTTTACGAATTTAGTCATTTATTTTATTTTTATCAAAGAGTTCAACGATAGTTAAATAAACAACAATTGTCCCATATCAATAAGCTGGCCTTGCATCTACTTCATTTCGGAAATTTTCAACAAAATATTCGGAAACTAAAAAACCCAAACTAAACCTAACCGAATACCCAAAGACCCATTGGCTAGTGGTGAAGTGAAAGGTCAATTAGTTTCACTAGAAGTGGGCAAAATATCCGGAACCAAAAAACCGAACCGAACCTGACCGAAATTACCCGAACCGAATCCGAACCAATTTTTTAAAATATCCGAACGGATCCTCCATACTTAAAACCGAAAACCCGAAACCGAACCGAACCGATAACCGAACGGGTACCCGAAATATACAAAACATAAACAAACCTTAATATATTTAGAGTTAAGGTCGCGTGTGTTCATATAGTTTATGTAATTTTTATAATTTTTTTTTTGTTTTTTTTATCTATTCGGATATTGTATATACATTTCGGTAAAAATAACCAATTTATGTTATTATTTGTAATATTACAAATTTTTTTTGTTATTTTGTTTAGAGTATTTTTGGATAATTTAAATACCAAATACTAAAATTGAACCAAATGAAAAAAAAAGGGAGGTAGTTATTAAATTTTGGAGTAGTTTTTAAATATTTTTGACAATTTTTTAGTCATATGGATAATCCGAACCCGACCCGAACCTAACCGAAACCGAACTGAACCCGATCCGAAATTTTCTAATATCCGAATGGGTATTATATCTCTAAACCGAAATACCCAAAAATCCAAAATACCAGATCCGAACCCGAACGGGTACCCGAATGTCCACCCCTAAGTTTCACATAACTTTTTCTTTACTACGGTTTTAATAAATGTAAAAAAATTACTGGATAAATAACTGTCTAGGAATTACAATCGACCCTCCTCATCATTACTATAGAAACCGAGTCCCCTCAACTCCCACATCTTCTCTTTCCACTCTTTTGCTCTCTCTCACGTTTTTCGAAATTTTCGTTTCTTCTTTGAAAAGCTTTCCCTCACGATGTCGACTCGTGGTGGTTATGGTGGCGCTGGCCGTGGCAGCAGAGGTCCTCGTTCCGATCAGAAACAAGACCAGTCCACTGGTCCGGTGGTCGGAAAGGAAGTTCCAGTCGTCGATGTCACTTCGTCCTCCAAAGTCTCGGAGCCTGACCCTACTTCGAGTCTTAGTCTTGACTTAGAAGAGAAAGTTAAGATTACTCCGGTTCAACCGGCGTCTTCAAAAGCAGTGACGCGCCCGGTCCGGCCTGGTTTTGGCCAAGCAGGGAAGAAAATCACAGTTCGTGCCAATCATTTCCTTGTTCAAGTTGCTAATCGAGATCTATACCACTATGATGTAAGTTATGTTTCTTTCTATTTTTGTCTTTTACTTTACGGTTTTTGTTTTTCTGAAAAAAAGTTACTTGTTTTGTCAAGAATGATGGGTTTGAAATTTGCATGATTGGGTCATAGGTTACAATAAGTCCTGAGGTGATATCGAAGAAAGTGAACAGGGACGTGATGAAAACTCTAGTGCGCAACTTTGGTGAATCACACTTGGATCAGAAGATTCCTGCGTATGATGGCAAGAAGGGCTTCTACACTGCTGGTCCACTTCCATTTGAATCTAAAGAGTTTGTTGTGGATTTGAAGGATAAAAAAGTTGACGGTGGTACATCAAGGTATCAATGCTTTTTAAAAACTCTATGTAGATAGGTTTAGTTTTTTTTTAACAATTTTTTTACGGTTTGTGACATTGTGGCTTTATTTTTTTTATCTTGAAGGAAGGAAAGACAGTTCAAAGTGGTTATAAAGAGTTCCTTCGCCAAAAACAAAGAGATGCTCCATATGATACCATCCAAGTGCTTGATGTTGTTCTTAGGGATTTACCATCTCAAGAGTAAGAAAATTGGATTATCCATAAACTTTCGCAATAGTCAAAGTGTATATGCATAGACTAATCATTTTATTGTATTGCTTTCTCTTTAGGTATGTTACTGTTGGGAGGTCTTTTTTCGACCCTCGTTTAGGAAAGAGAGGTGAGCTTGGTGATGGTATTGAATATTGGAGTGGTTATTTCCAAAGTCTTAGGCTTACTCAGATGGGATTGTCTCTTAACGTTGGTAAGGAATTTACTAAATGTTGATTACACTTCATTTTAATCGATTGAGATTTGAACAGTTCTATCCATGTATGGTTTTGCTGGAGATTATTCTGGTGCATTGTAGTAATGTTTCTTTTCTTATGCTGCAGATGTGTCAGCTAGATCTTTTTATGAACCGGTGTTCGTCACTGAATTTATTGGCAAGCACCTGAATCTCAGGGACTTTAACAGGCCACTTACTGACTCCGATCGTGTCAAGGTATTTTATCTCACGTTTATTCAACCAAACAAATAGTAATATTTACAGAAAATGATGCATTTGTTTTTTTATATATTAAATGTTCTTTATAGGTGAAGAGAGTTTTGAGGACCCTAAAAGTTGAATTGGCACATTTCAACTTCGCAAGCAGTGTCAAGATCAGTGGGATTTCCGACCGTCCCATCAGTCAGCTTAGGTGAAGTTTCTTAATTTAATAAACTTAATTAACAAAGGGAACTTGGATTTTATTATGTTGCATTTTTCTTGGAATAGATTTTGTATCTTTTGGTTTTAAAGTAGTAGTAGCTGATATTATCTTTTCTCTACTCATTTCAGTTTCCCTCTAGAGGACAATTCCGAAATGATGGTTATACAATATTTTGCTGAGGAATACAACTATAGGGTGAAATTCCCGTCACTGCCGGCTATCCAAACAGGGAGTGACTCAAGGTGTGCTTACTACCCGATGGAAGTATGATTTCAATTTGAACATGTACTTGTTTACCTTCATCATTTTCTTAAATTCATTTTTGTATGAAAAATCTTGTTATTATTGGTTTTTGTAGCTTTGTCGAATAGCTGAGGGTCAGCGATACACCAAACGGCTTAATGAGAGGCAAGTGACTGCGATGCTAAATGCTACGTGCCAACGACCTGTTGAAAGAGAGAATTCGATCAAAGGGGTAGGTATATTTAGTCTTTTTTGCATCAGATTTATAAGGAGTCTATAATTTTCATCCTTGTTTTGACCAACATTGCTTATTTTGTTTTTTCTTATAGATGGTCGTGGATAATAAATTTAACAAGAGCAAGCTTGTGAGAGAGGAGTTTGGGATGTCAGTTACTGAACAACTAGCCTCGGTTGAGGCTCGTGTACTTCCTCCTCCAATGGTGATTTTCTTGATCTCATTTATGTGATAATTTGGTATACAATTTTAATTGTCAATGTTCCATCATGAGATGATATTTCTGCCTACAGTTGAAATACCATGAAAGTGGTAGAGAAAAAATGGTGAATCCAAGGCTCGGACAGTGGAATATGATAGACAAGGTAAACTGTAATTCACTGTTACATAACATTTCCTTTATTTGCTCGCTTTAGGCACTTAAAACTAATTCAAAAGTATATTAGTAAGTTTTTGTTTAGATAAATATTGTACATGGAATGCTTTGCATTGGAGATTGAATACAAAGGTAGTGTTGAAGATTTGTGCCTAATGCTTATATTGTGTTTTTTTTGTGAAATTTTTCAGTCTCTGATGTTTCTAATTTTTGTTGTGATATTTATGTTCCAGAAAATGATTGATGGAGCAAGAGTTGCTTCTTGGACTTGTATTAGCTTCTCTACGCGGATTGACCGAAATTTACCACAGGATTTCTGCAAACAGTTGATTGGGATGTGTGTCAGCAAAGGAATGGTCTGACTTGTTTCATTCTTTTGGGTACTTCTTGTCACGATTTTTATAAACGAGAAAAATCCCTAACTGATTTGTTTCCTTAATGCCAGCAATATAATCCACAACCTGCTATTCCATTCATCTCTTATCCACCTCAAAGAATTGAAGATGCTCTAAGAGATATTCACAAAAGAGCAACTGGTCTTCAACTATTGATTGTGATATTGCCTGATCAAACCGGATCGTATGGTAAATTTGTGAAATTGGTTGGTTTATCTGATGTTAATTATTCCAACAATTTTTTCCCGGCATTTTTTATGTTTACAGGAAAAATTAAAAGGATATGTGAAACGGAGCTAGGGATTGTCTCCCAGTGTTGTCAACCAAATCAAGCTCGTAAACTCAACAAGCAGTATATGGAAAACGTTGCGTTGAAGATTAATGTCAAGGTCTTCACATTTATGTTTCTTGTTTAGTTTATCCTTCAAATTGTTTATATTTATGTAAATTAAGATTTTTTTGTATTACAGGCCGGGGGACGAAATACAGTTCTTGATGATGCTATTAGAAGAAGAATTCCCTTGATTACTGATCGCCCGACCATAATCATGGGAGCTGATGTGACTCACCCGCAACCTGGAGAGGACTCGAGTCCTTCGATTGCTGCAGTATATCTTGATTGCTTTTTACTTTATATATATGTCACTTTACAGCGGATTCTACTTATAGGTTAATCTCTTTTTTTATTAATTACAGGTCGTTGCTTCGATGGACTGGCCAGAAATAACTAAATACAGAGGACTGGTTTCTGCTCAGGCTCATAGGGAAGAAATCATTCTGGACTTGTACAAGCTGGTTCAGGATCCTCAGCGAGGGTTAGTCCACTCTGGTTTGATAAGGTAAGTACAGAAAAATCTATTTTGTTTTTCCTTGAAATTTCAGAATCATAAAAAGGATATTGTTTTTGAATGCAGGGAACATCTCATTGCATTCAGGAAGGCTTCTGGTCAAAAACCTCATAGAATCATATTCTTCCGGTAAGAATTTGATGGGTTTGTTTACTATGAATGTAACCATATGTGTGGCTAATTTTTGTTCTATATGCAGCGATGGTGTAAGTGAAGGGCAATTTAACCAAGTGCTGCTCCATGAGATGACTGCTATACGCAAAGCTTGTAATTCTCTTGAAGAGGGTTATCAACCACGTGTTACATTTGTTGTCGTTCAGAAACGGCACCACACTCGCTTGTTTCCTGCTCAACACGGGAATCGTGATATGACTGACAAGAGTGGCAACATTCTGCCAGGTTTCCTTCAATGTGCTCGTTATCAATGTAAATTCTTTTGATGATTGCAACATGCAATTTATAAACATTTTTTGCATTTCTTCTTATTAGGAACCGTCGTCGACAGCAAAATATGTCATCCGACAGAGTTTGACTTTTACTTGAACAGCCACGCTGGTATAAAGGTATCTAAAGTTTCTCAAACTAGTTTAAAAACCTTGTTATCAGAATTATAAGTATTTTTGTGTGTTTGAATGTTCCAGGGGACAAGCAGGCCTGCTCATTACCATGTGCTTCATGACGAAAATGGTTTCTCTGCCGATGCATTGCAAATGCTCACCAACAACCTTTGCTATACGTAAGTAACAACAACTTACAATTTCCTTTTGACCATACAAAGCAAATTGTACTAAACAAAAACATAAAACCGTAGGTTTGCGAGGTGCACAAGATCTGTCTCAATTGTTCCACCGGCTTATTATGCACACTTGGCAGCTTTTAGAGCTCGTTACTACATGGAAAGTGAGATGTCTGATGGAGGCTCCAGCAAGAGTAGGAATACGACTACAATCACAACTCCTGTTGTTTTGAATCTTCCGGCTATCAAAGATAACGTCAAGGATGTTATGTTCTACTGCTGAACGATACTTCTTGTTCACTTTTGGCCAAACTGAAAGGAAAAAACTTATCTTCGGTTCGGTTTTTATAACTTCCATTTTGGGTTGCTGTGAATATTTGAAGGTTTCGGTTAATGTTTCTGTTGTTAGTTGTAGATGATGATTTGTCTTTTGTTAAGAAAAATGAAAAACCAAGGTTTAATTATGGTTTTGTTTTTAGACGATTATCTATCCGCGAGTCGGAATTTACATATGAATGATATTCTGCGGTTTGCTTCTATTAACTACTTATCTGTTCTTGACTATTCCAATTTACTTTAATGAGAGATGCTTACATGATTTCCGTTGTCCGAAACCATATGAAACAATCCAAAAAAATCCACTTTGGACGCTTTGTCTTTGTGATACTATGATGCTTCAAACGAGCCACCTTTAACCATATGTGTTCTTGCTTTGTATTTCTGGTTTCTTATGATTTAAACTATTCTTAATTTATTTTAAATTTTACATATACATTCTTTTCTGGTGAGAAGCAAATATTAAACAATCTGTTGTACTAATAAAGAGTTAATATATCGTATGTATAGTATAATGTTTCTTATTTATTTATTAGGAGCTATGAAGTGATATTTTAAAAGCGATAGGTCCGAGAAAGAAACAATAAATTTAGAAATATAACTGAAAAACGAATAATATAAGCATCACAATCAAATACAGTAACATCTCTCTTTAGATTGATTCAAGTTCTTATCTCACTCCAAAGAAATTTGTTGATAAGAACGAAAGAAGGATCAATACCAAGCGGTTTTCCGGACGCTATGGTTGTTTTCATGGTGCGCCTGGTGGATCTTTATGTCCAATACCTTGGCTAGGACCCGGACCAGTGGGTCGGAATGCAGTTTGTTCGATATTCTTGTATAAGTTAATCTTGAACCTTACAAAGTCTTCTATTGGAGGTGATGGTGGAGACCGCTCGAGAGGAATAGGCGGACTAAACACTTTAACTGATCTTCTCGTAGCCTTTGTAGTTACAAAATGCAAATGTAACACAAGAAAAAAAATTAGAAACAAAGTTAGACTACCACGGTTCACCATCTTTGCTAACTTAGAGATAAACACTATATCTTAAACTGTGGTATCAACACTAGTGAGAAGGATCCTATTTAAAAAGGCTCAATTAGTGGATCCCACAAGTCCTATGTTTTTTTTTTCCTTCTCCTGTTTTGTGGAAAACCGAGATTCGATTAAAAGTAGTTTATGCTCGAACATGGCTTTTTCTGTCGTATTATAGTCAATTTGATGATACTTTGAAATAAGAAAAGAGCATGCGACCCACTTATATTTGCCAAAAATGGCAAGAAAACACTAAAGATATCTACTTTTGGTAAGTCATGTGTTATATACTTATATGTATTAGATGTATAATGAATCTTTAAATGCTTTTTGTCCACTTAACCTGCCAAGTGTTTTTGTTACGCTCTCTTTACATATGTACCTTCCCCTATCTATTTGACAAAAATATAAAAATAAAGGCGTGTTCATATATGTATAAGATTACAACTAGCGAAAATTGTATAATGAATAATGAAAACCCACTCAAGTCACCACATGACTTACATTTTTTTTTTTTTTTTGCATTTAAGGAAACGACACCTTAAATGGCCTATTCGAGGAATCTTTCCAAAAAGATGAGAACACATTCCGATACCTTTGGTTCTTAACGAGTAGTAGAAAAAATGGTTAATTTGTAACATTGCAAAAGGAAGACAATACTCCCTCCGTTCTCTTTTAATTGATGTTGTAGAAAAAACAAATATTTTTAAAAGATTGATTTTTTACATTTTCAATGCATTTTTAATGAAAAAATAATAATGAATTGTAAATTTCAAGATACATTAATTGATTTTATTGAATTACTATTGGGCTAAAGTTATAGAAAATTGTTTAGTGCAAAAAACAAGACATTTATAACTAAGATTTAATGTGTTTTCTTAATAGTTGTGAAAATTCTAAAACATCAAACAAAAGAGAGAGAATAATTAGTAAGGTTAATGACAAATCGATAGTTGTTATTATAGAAAATGATGAAAAGTAGAAAATGATCTAATATTGTTAAATTTCATGGGTTTCAACTCAAAACCATTTGATGATAAGCAAAATTCGATCACGTTATTACTTTTTTTTCATCAATAACATTAGTATTTATCAGTAACATATTTTGTTTCGAGCATTGTTATGTTATGTGAGTGATTTGAAGCATAATTAGAAGATAAGTTTATGCTTTGAAAACGTGAAAATGGTACGTACGTCATTTATGCCTATTAACTTTCGGTTTTGCTAAAGATGAGTACAATATGCTAGATATCACGAGCTTTAAAAGATAATGTTAGATTGAAATATATGCACCTGTTGGGGCTAAAATTTTAGATATTTGCCAATCATGATCCAAATGTGGAATCCAAATCCACATAATTTTTTTCCAAATAGGCATCGGTCTATCATAAGAGCCAGGTATAAAATTCTAAAGAAAAAAAAAAAAAAACTAGTGCATCTCGTTGTTCCGCGGGAGGAAAGCATGTGATGAGTCATGTCATACACACCTTCTCAGATGGTACGGCGAACATCTTCAATCTAACCAGTATGCATGGTCAAATGGCATGTTGTACCAGCCACGGTACACCTACTCCACACGTAAGTACATCGAAAAACCGATCCATCGTTTTTTATATCCAAATGTTTACTCTAAATGTTGTTGAAAGGACATTCAAATATATTTTAAGTTCTTAAAAGAAAATTCCCAATCATCCACTAAGAGCTCTCAAGAACATTCAAAAACTTTTAAAATTAAGAACGACCGCATGTTGCTCAACCTCATTTTTCCTTCTTGACCTCATTCTTACTTGAACGGTAAAAGGTTTTCGGAAGACACCCAAAATGTTTAGAGCAATCAGATATAATTTAGGTGAACCTGAAGTCTTTGCTTTGTCCTAATCGTGTGAAACTATTCGTATGTTTAACTGTCCAGGAGTAGCACTTGATCAGTCCACGTTTCCGTTTTTCTCATTCCAATTTTTGAGGTAATTTTGCTTATTAAGAAAAAACAATCAGGCATGTAGCTGATTAGTTCATTTTTTGGAAGAAAATATCATACAGATCCTAGAGGTCACATACTCGCATACCTCGTAAAATATAATAATCGAATGAATAGCGCAGGTGAGTGAAAATATAATAACACCTTTGTTGTCCAATATTTCATTTAATTTAATTTCTATAGTTTGGGAGGACCATAGCTCCGAAACTCTAGTAAAATTTTATTGGTTCGCACTTAAAAAGACAGTGTTAAAGTTAGTAAGAGGATATTATAAATAAACCATACCATAATGAAGATATGTGTGAGCCGCACATATGATAAAGATAAAGAAAGGGCCCAAGGATCAATTTTGATATATGGTTCGACTTCTTTTTACTTTCTTTTGTTGTCAATATATATATATATATATATATATATATATATATATATATATATATGATTCTATTTCAAACTTTTTTAAAGTCTTTCCACCTGAACCTCGTAATTATAATTAAATCCAACAGTGTTTTGAATAATCTGATTAATGAGGTTACCTAACTAATTCTAGCATTGATCCAAGTCTAGGGTACGCCAATTTCCTTTTTGTTTACCACTATATACATTCCCCTCCAAGTTATAAAGTATTGTTAGAATAGTACAACTTGAGAACGTATTCCGAGAAAGTAAACAAACCAGATTTTAAGCTTATTAACCCGAAAACAAAAGAGTGGAGTAATATCTACCGTGAATTTGTGGCATAGGAGGATATCCCTTTTTAGAGAATTGTCAAACCCTAAAAAGTATAAAAAGATGATTTCTGTAGACATATTACAAACTTGGAAAGATATTGCGGTCTATTTCTACTTAGCTCCCAAATAGCAAGACATATTGGCTAGGGCAGTGGTGATGGTACGATAGAATTAGATGTAAATTAAACTTGGATGGTGATGTTTATTTGATTAGAAGATCTAAAAGGTTGTACAGTTATTCATTTACATCAAGTTTAATAAATAAAAAATCCTAGACAAAAATTCCCACCTCACCTTCAATTCTTTCTCTTAATTTTGTTAAAGTTTTTCATCATTTTTATAAGGAAGAGTCCCGAATACAAAGAGTTTTTTCTCGAGATACCTCGTGGAACCGTGGGGATCAAACTCCATAAATTAGTTGGATTTGTGAAAATTTATCATAATATTAAACAAATTAATTTTAACTTAGCATCTTCATCATCATTAACAATAAAAAAATATAATGACCATCACGAAGAATTGTTACAAGATAGCAAGAAACATAAATCAATGAAATAAAAGGTACAAGGGCATTTATCGGTTCTTTAGCCAATCTATCAACATCTTTGTTGCAAGTCCTAGGAATCCATCGAAATTGAACATCCTCAAATTTCGTCTTCCCCAACAGACTTTCTCATAGATAATTGTAAATCCCAAAATTCTTCTTGAATCCGTCAAAAGCTTACAAACCGTCTGATTATCCCCTTCATAAACCAACCAACGTAAACCACAAATCCATGCTTGTTGCATCGCCATTAATAAAGCTTCAAATTCCGCTTCCAAGTCGGTGGTAAATTGATTGTTTTCAACATTTTTAATTGCACTACTAGACAATATACAATGCACTTGGAAAAGAAGATCATGTAACAAAATTATACTAATTGTATTGCATAAAACAAAAATTAAAAAAGCATAATAAAAGTTGGGCCGTATGGGCTGACCCAAGGATCCACGGATTCTATAACCCAAACCCATATATCTATTTTACCCAATATTGTTTAAACAAAAAAAAAAAAATTAGGGCTTTAGAGTTTTATCAGTTGCTTCTCTTTCTCTCTTGCCGTCTTCTGGAAAAAAAAAAAAAATCCTTCCTTTTGACAACAATGGCGAAGAAACGAGATCGAATCGTCAACACACAACCTTTTGTCGGCGATGACGGATCCGTCGCTTCTTCCAGAAAACGATCCAAAGTTCCCAAAACCCATCAAAAGGAAGAAAAGGTGAGTCAAAAACTTCATCCTTCTTCAGTGTTCAGCTTTCTATATTGTTTGATTGATTTGGGTATGCTAAAAATTCTCCCTTTTTTTGTTGGGTGGGTTTAATTGCAGATGATTGAAGCTCGTATGAGCTCGAAGATCATGAAGGAAGCTTTTGCTCAGCAAAAGGAGATTGCTGATGAAGAGAACGCTGAGCAAAACCCTAATATCGCCGCGTTTGCTGTTGCGGCTGCTGTTCATGCAGATGAGGAACAGAGAGTTCGAGAAGAAGAAGAAGAAGATATTGATGAGTTTGATGGAAATTTTGAAACTCAGACCCAATTTGATGATAACCAAGTGAGTTTATTGAATTAGCAATTCTTAGAACAATTTGAATTCATTCTCTGTGAAAGGTTTAGATTGAATTGCTTATGTTTCAATGTTTATGAAATGTTTAAATTGCGAAATGTTTCATTCTTTTAGGTTTAGAGACTTCATTGATTTCTTTATGCTTATGTTTTGTATTGTGATGTAACTTTAAATCAGGAGGATATCAACGAGGAAGACGAGAAGTTGTTTGAGTCGTTCTTCGTTAAGAATGCGCCGCCTCAACGTACTCTCGCCGACATTATTAGCGAGAAAATCAAAGAGAATGATGCTGAGTTAGCTGAAGGTTGATTACAGATCTATTATTCGTGTTTTTGTTTCCGAAGATTTTGTTTGATTATTCTCATACGTTTTTTCGTTGTTGCAGAAGAGCGACCCGATCCGAAAATGGACCCTAAAATAATGAAAATATATAAAGGGTAATGTTTTTTGTTCTTTGCCATTGCTTCGTCTTTGATTTGCAGTACAATGTATTGGTTCTCATGTTTCTTGGATGATCTTATGCAGTGTTGCTGAGATTATGAGTGAATACACAGTCGGGAAAATCCCGAAAGCGTTTAAGCTGATCACTTCAATGGAACGCTGGGAAGAAGTATTATACTTGACGGAGCCAGAGAAATGGTCACCTAATGCAGTGTATCAAGCAACAAGAATCTTTGCTTCCAACTTGAAGGCCAAACAAGTTCAACGGTTTTATTCCCTTGTTTTGCTCCCTCGAGTCAGAGAAGATATTAGAAAACACAAGAGGCTGCATTTTGCTCTGTACCAGGCTGTAAAAAAGTCGCTGTTCAAGCCTGCTGCATTCAATAAGGGAATACTCTTCCCTCTTTGCAAGGTAAATCTAACACCGTTCAGTAAATTTTCCTGAGCAACGTTTTATCAGAATGTGACGGTTTTCTTACATTCTGTTTTTTGTTTTATTCAGTCGGGGACATGCAGTCTCAGAGAAGCTGTGATTATAGGAAGTGTTCTTGAAAAATGTTCTTTTCCTATGATTCACTCATGGTACGCCTGCAAAGCTACATCTTTTTTTACGAATCTCGGATTGTTTGTTACGTATTTACTCATTTCGTAACATGGAATGCAGTATTGCTTTGCATTGCCTGGCTGAGATGCAGTATTGCGGCACAACAAGGTAAATAATGCGAAGTACTCGTGCAAAAGAGAGAGTCTCGGTTTTGAGAGCGTACTAATAATATTGTCTTTGTTGAAAAAACTTGCAGTTACTTTATAAAAGTTTTTTTGGAGAAGAAATATTCTATGCCATATAGGGTGCTTGATGCATTGATGGCTCACTTCATGAGATTTGTCGACGAAATAAGAGTTATGCCTGTGATTTGGCACCAGTCTCTGCTTACCTTTGTGCAACGGTAACTTTCTTTTTCGTACAAATATGTTTTATCGATCTACCGGAGGGGGTTATTATGTAAGCTCATGGTAAAATCTGATGTGCAGGTACAAGAATGAGATACTAAAGGAAGACAAAGAGCATCTCCAAACTCTCCTCCAGAGGCAAAAGCACCATCTTGTAAGGCTTATTCTAGTTTTGAATAATGAAACTGTTTATGTGTTGTAAATTAAACTGATTAGAGTTTTTAATGTTAATTGTATAAGGTTACTCCTGAGATTCAGAGAGAGCTTAAGGGTAGCAGAAACCGCGGAGAGAAGGAAGATGATCCTATGCTGACTAATAATATCCTTTTTTGCTTCTAATGGAATTACTCTTAGTTGTGTTTTGATTATTTGAGACTTTGAGTTATGTTGTGTTTGTCTCCTTGACTCCAAATTTACCTCCTTCAGTTTTGACAATCAACAATCCGATTAAAGAAGACAGGTTTGACATTCCAGAAGTGCCAATGGAAGAAGATTGATTGATTCATGTTTTTTCAATTTTGTCATATTTCAGTAAGGATTGAAAAATCTTTATTACTACATGATAGTGTATCTTTAAACATGGTTTATGTTTTGGCGCACTCTAAAGAAAATGTTGTCTATGTATATCTTTTTATGCTCTTCTGACTTATGAGTAAACTTTATATACTCAAGATGATTCCAAATCTTTTTTTTTCAAGTTTAGTGGTGACTTTACATTCTCTAATCTTATATTATTGGTTTATTGAACGGAATTCAACAATTTAAATCCATCTTTGTAATTGTGAAACAACACAGTTCGTATTGACGAATGATCAGAAAAAAAACAGTCTTGTAAAGATATATTTTCAATGCATTTGGTTGGTTTTACATTCATTATTCTCCAACCATTTTAGTTAAACCCAGATTATTGAGTTGCAATGATTCTTGTAAAATTATTTTCATTCCAAATTATTAAAAAAGAAAAGAAATTATATTTAGAAAAGAAATTAGAATATAAACCATTTAGAAAAGTAACCATAATCACACTAGGTGGCAGCATCTTGACCATTAGATTTAGGTTTTTAGGTATAATTTTTTTTGTTGTTAATTCAACAAATTAACCCAAAATGGTAATAATCTTTCCCCAAAATATTTGTATTTAGTCAAAAAGAAGAAGTTGCTTGCTCTCTTCGTAATCGACTATCCTCTCGCCGCCGATCATGGACGATTGGGAACGCAAAAGCTGCATCAATGAATCAATTGGTCCTTTCTTCTCTAACCCATCAAAATCTCAGCTTCTCTTCTCTTCTCCTTCACTCTCTCCTCCAATTCTCCCACCAATCCCTCACTTAACTCCTCCGCGTTTCCTCTCCGTCTCCGGCGTTCCTCCGTCGATTTCTTCCTCCGTCTCTATCCGTACTCCAAACCCACACGATGGTTCCACGTCTAGGGTTTTGTCTCACAATCGCCTCCAGTTTCTACCTTGTAAAAACTCCGTCTTGGTGTTTTTCCCCACCGGGACTAATCTCGATCAAATCGGATTCCTTTCGCTCTCTACTGGAGATTCCGGTGGTCTCCACGTCATGGGTTCCGGCGAAGGTGACGTCATTGTTACAAAAGAGCGATTCTTTTCCTCTATTTTGAAGATATTAGTGCAACCGATTTCTTCATCGATCGAATTAGGTTACGTTATGGCTTATTCACTGTATTCGATTCATTGGTACTGTGTACAATACGATAATGAATCTAGACCGGTTTTGCGTTACCTAGGAGCTAAGCAGTTTAAGAATTGTTCGATTTCGAGTGCTTCTTGGAGCCCTCATGTTAATGGAGAGTGTTTGGTATTGTTAGAGAACGGTGAGGTGTTTTTGTTTGATTTGAATCAGAGACATTGTAGTAGTAGATTCAGAGGTTGCAAAATGAAAGTTTCTTGGCATGGTCTAGTGGATAAGAGATGGTTAGGATGTGAATTTGGTTGGAGATTAGGGGTTTTCGTCGTTGCTCGGTCTGATGCAGTGTTTGTTGTCCAGAGAACCTCTGGAGATTGTAGTGTGAGATGTTTATTAGAAGTTGAGAGTTTGAATATAGCTGGAAGAGGAGAGTTTATTGGGTTTGCAAAGGCGGGTAATGACGGTTTTCGGTTTCTTCTTGCTTCGCCGAGTTATTTATTCCTTTGTGATGAGAGATTAAGAGTACCGTTGTTGAAATGGCAGTATAATGTTGAGAAGTTATGCTTTATGGATGTGTATAGCTTGTCTGATCTCGGTGTTAGGACTAACGATGATGAATCTACTACTTCTTGCGTTATAATCGGTTCGTTTTGGAATGCGCAATCTCAAATGTTTTGTTTTGGACCATCTCCTTCTTCTTTGTGTGTATGGGAGCTTCCACACAATCTTCTCTTACCATCCGGACGATGTCGATGTGGAGATTGCGTAAATAGAGAAGTGAAGATTACGGAGTATCTTCCCGAGTGGATCGAGTGGCAGAAAAAGAGAGTTATTGTTCTCGGTTTCGGCGTTTTGAACAAGTACTTAAGTCCAGATCAATCTTCGGGGTTTACTTTGATTCGGTTAACATCCTCGGGGAAGCTCGAAGCAGTAAAGTTTGTTGCTTTGAAAAGCTTACAAGTAGTATCTCACAAAGATCCGGCTTGCGATTCTGACGAGGTGAACTTATTGTACCTCCCTGATGACGAAGAATACCAATTAGCAAAACGGTTTAAATATCTCGAACTTGGTTACTTTGCTGCTCTTGCAAAAGGGAAACTGACAGAGTTTTTAGATTCGAAGATGACGACAAAACCATCAGATTCTTCGCAGAAGAAGAAGAATTCTTTTAGCTTAATCTGTCACGAGGCGTTATGCAAGAAGTTGAAAATCTGCGGATTCGGTAGAAACAGAACTTCCTCTACAGTTACCGCAGTATTCGACAATATTGATTCGCCGACAAGCATTTTCGACATTGCGTTTAGAGAAACCTGGTCAAGCTTACCTATAGAGCTTTTGTTGTTTGCATTCTCTAACTACTCTGAGTTCGATGATGTTTTGTTAGACAAGAAGAAACCGTCTCTCGAGTTCTTAGTTGTTCCGGATTCTCCAGAGTTACTGCCTTTTTTACTACGGAAACCGTCAAGCCGAAGTAGCAAATGGTCGAAGAAAGAGCAGAAACCCGGTGTTGAACTTGTTGGTCCTGTTGTTCCGCTTCCGATCCTCCTCACGTTACACGAGTTTTATAATGGTTGTCCGAATTCAGAACATGCGTTCTCGCCCGAAGCAGAGTTGTCTAACCGATGCAATCAAATCTCTAAAGTCACTCGAGAAATCGCCAACTTATGTTTAAACGAAACAACCATTTCACCCGGGGATGATCGAGATGACGAAATGTGGTTAATCAGCGATTCACAGAAGCAGAAAAAAGCCTTTGTTGCATATTGCCCGATAACGAGAACAGCTGATTCTGATCATCGACAAAAGCAAGAACTCGCTACGTTTGTTTCCCGAGTGCGGCGCACTGATGTTTTGGGAGAAAGAACAGGGCTTGAATTGTTCGATGATATGTCTCCGGTTGAGATTTGTTTTGAAAATCGGACTGCAAGTTTCGGTAAAGCTTTGTTTACTTCGAAAACGCTTCTCTCTCAATGGCAACAACGTTCTTCTTCTTCATATCAAGAGTTTCTTTCTCAGTACCATCTCCATAGATGAAGAATGAAAAGTGTTCTTGATGTTGTTTCTTCATCAATCAATTTTGTAGGATTTGATCATTTGTTTATTTTTTGTTACATTATATAGGCTTTAGAGGTTATTAAGAAAATTTTAAAGGATCAAGCATTATGCTGAAACACTTAGGGGGTTTGAGGATTTGTAGTAATTTTAAAAATTTTGAAAATCAGCCGTTATTGGTTTGTGGATTCTTAAATTTTAAATAAAATCTATTGTTATTGGCTTGATGATTTTTGAAATCTCTTGTTATTGGAAAAGTTAAGCAATCATTGATTCTTTAAATCTATTAAAATCTCATGTTATTGGGACATAAATCTTACATATTTTTACTCATAGAACTCAACTTTCAGAATACCTTGTATTTTCACGAGATTCTTCAAATCCATATAATAAAAAAAAAAAAAACACACACACACGTTAACATAAAAAGAAGAACATGCATATTTTTCCAACTATTATGTTTTTTTAATGAGTTTGAACACGATAGTTTTTTAGAGAACAAATAAAAAAAGCTAAACCCAATACCCAGAAACGTGAAATACATAATATATATAAAAAAAGCTTGACTTCAAATTTTTTTTTTTTGTCATCCAATACCCAAAAACGTGAAAGACATCTATAATCACCATTAGAAAAGTGACAAACTCAATACCTAGAATTATTTTCAATCAATTGCAAATAATATCTTTCAAACCCTCTATTCCTCTTGCTTGACTTCAATTTTTTTTTTTTTTTTGAAAATTCTCTATAATAGCATATAATATTACCTTATAAAGATAATTCTAGAAGGAAAAAAAATACAAAATTCATAATAATACACAATAATCCATAACAATTTATCACAATCTATCAAAAATATATGAAAGGAATCTTTGAGCTTTAAAATCTACACAAATCTATTCCCAAAGATACACCCTTTTATTTAGGATACTAAAATATCGGACTAATGATACAGAGGAAATACAATATTTCCATTGTGAACAAAAACATTCCTCCACAATAAATGTTCGCACGCATCATTCCAGAAAAACCCCATTTCTCTGCTACTTCTTCTTCGATCGATCCTTCTTTTCTAAAAATTGATCTCAGTTTCTGTGTATACTTTTTGTAATCAAGAACTGTATTGACGAATGTGGTTGCTTTTGAAGCCCAGATTCTAATTTATTTTTACTTAATCGTCTTGTGAACAATCTCTGTCGATTTTCTCCTGCAATTTGAGGTTTGTGTTTCTTCTTCCTATGGATTCACCTAATCTTCATAGCTTAATTTTTAGGTTTGTTCGAGCCAAATCCATATTAGGTTATAGTTGAAACAAAGGAACTTTTTTGAATCTCTTTAGAATTTCATTTTAGTTCACGCTATGAGCTAGATCTCCAGCTCGAATCTGACCCTATGGTTCACATTCTTCGATTTTTGATTTTTTTTCTTCATAATTTCATTTTGGAAATAGCTTAAGAATTTGGGATTTTCTATTCAGGTATGTTACTGTTGGGAGGTTTTTTTCGACCCTCGGTTGGGAAAGAGAGATGAGCTTGGTGGTGGTATCGAGTACTGGAGCGGTTATTTCCAAAGTCTTAGGCTTACTCAGATGGGATTGTCTCTTAACGTTGGTAAGGAATTTACTATAAGTTGATTACACTTCATTTTAATCGATTGAGATTTGAATAGTTCTATCCATGTATGGTTTTGCTGGAGATTATTCTGATGCATGATAGTTGTGTAACTTTTCTTATGACGCAGATGTGTCGGCTAGATCTTTTTATGAACCGGTGTTCGTCACTGAGTTTATTGGCAAGCACCTGAATATCAGGGACTTTAACAGGCCACTTACTGACTCCGATCGTGTCAAGGTATATTATCTCACGTTTATTCAACCAAACAAATAGTAATATTTACAGAAAATGATGCATTTGTTTTTAATATATTATATGTTCTTTATAGGTGAGGAGAGTTTTGAGGACCCTAAAAGTTGAATTGGCACATTTCAACTACGCAAGAAGTGTCAAGATCAGTGGGATTTCCGACCGTCCCATCAGTCAGCTTAGGTGAAGTTTCTTAATTCAATAAACCTTTATTAACAAAGGGAACTGGGATTTTATTATGTTGCATTTTTCTTGGAATAGATTTTGTATCTTTTGGTTTTAAAGTAGTAGTAGCTGATATTATCTTTTCTCTACTCATTTCAGTTTCCCTCTAGAGGACAATTCCAAAATGATGGTTATGCAATATTTTGCTGAGGAATACAACTATAGGGTAAAATTCCCGTCACTGCCGGCTATCCAAACAGGGAGTGACTCAAGGCGTGCTTACTACCCGATGGAAGTATGATTTCAATTTGAACATGAACTTGTTTACCTTCATCATTTTCTTAAATTCATTTTTGTATGAAAATCTTGTTATTATTGGTTTTTGTAGCTTTGTCGAATAGCTGAAGGGCAGCGATACACCAAACGGCTCAATGAGAGGCAAGTGACGGCGATGCTAAGAGCTACTTGCCAACGACCTGTTGAAAGAGAGAATGCGATCAAAGGGGTAGGTGTATTTAGTCTTTTTTGCATCAGATTTACAACAGTTCATACTTCGGATATAAAGAGTCCATAATTTTCATCCTTGTTTTGGCAGTATTTTGTTTCTATTATTAGATGGTCGTGGATAATAAATTCAACAAGAGCAAGCTCGTGAGAGAGGAGTTTGGGATGTCAGTGACGGAACAACTAGCCTCTGTTGAGGCTCGTGTACTTCCTCCTCCTATGGTGATTTTCTCGATTTATTTTTATGTGATAATTTGGTATACAATTTTTATTGTCAATGTTCCGCATCATGAGACGTTGTTTATGCCTACAGTTGAAATACCATGAAAGTGGTAGAGAAAAAATGGTCAATCCGAGGCTCGGACAGTGGAATATGATAGACAAGGTAAACTGTTAGTAGCTATTATATAATATTTCTTTTGTTTGCTGTCTCTAGGCACTTAAAACTAATTCAAAAGTATATTAGTATTTTTTCTTGTTTTGATAAATATTGTACGCTTTGCATTGGAGATTGAATACTACATTGGTGGAGAAGATATGTGCCTAATGCTTGTAGTGGTTTGATGTGATAATTTTCAGTCTCTGACGGGTTTTTATGTTTTATGCTCTAGAAAATGATTGATGGAGCAAGAGTTGCGTCTTGGACTTGTGTTAGCTTCTCTATACGGATTGACAGAAATTTACCCCAGGATTTCTGCAAACAACTGATTGGGATGTGTGTCAGCAAAGGAATGGTTTGACTTGTTTCATTATTTTGGGTACTTCTTGTCACGATTTGTTCAAACGAAAAAAAGTCACTAACAGATTTTTATCCTCAATGTCAGCAATTTAATCCACAGCCTGCCATTCCCTTCGTCTCTTGTCCGCCTCAAAGAATTGAAGAAGCCCTAAGGGATATTCACAAAAGAGCAACTGGTCTTCAGCTGTTGATTGTAATATTGCCTGATCAAACTGGATCATATGGTAAGTTTGTGCAATTCGTTGGTTTTGATGTAAAGTATTCCAACAATTTTGTTCATTGCCTGCTTTTATGTTTGCAGGAAAAATCAAAAGGATTTGTGAAACGGAGCTAGGGATTGTCTCCCAATGTTGTCAACCATATCAGGCTCGTAAACTCAACAAGCAGTATATGGAAAACGTTGAGAAATGGAGCTAGGGATTGTTTCCCAATGTTCTAATACCAAAATTGTTAGTTACTAAAAAAAGAAGAAATTAATATGGAAAATAAACAAGCATAAAATAAAGATAAAGAAAATTTGGTTAGTGGTATGTTTAGTTTACGAAATATTATCAAATAAAGATCGTCAAAACATGTACGAATGGTTTAGTTGTTATATCAAATTGTTTAATGATTTGAATCATATTTATATATATATCAAGTATGTATACTTTACTAATTTCAAAATTCTTCAAACTATATGAGTTATGAAACTATATTTTTTCAAATTACATATGAACCTATAATTTGAAATATTACATTATCTAATTTTTTTTTTGTCAAAACATTACATTATCTAAGTTAAGATTTGAATTAAGAATATAGTATATAATAAGTTAAAGTTTAAATTAAAAATATGATATGTTTTTCTCTAAAATATTTTTTAAGTCATAATATTTACTATAAATCAATTAATCATCGCATGGCGAGGGGTTTAAATCTAGTGTTATACTAATAAAGAGTTAATTTGTTCGATGATATGTCTCTTGTTGAGATTTGTTTTGAAAAGCGGACTGCGAATTTCGACAAAGCTTTGTTTACTTCGAAAACGCTTCTCTCTCAATGGCAACAACGTTCTTCTTCGTATCAAGAGTTTCTTTCTCAGTAACATCTCCATAGATGAAGAGAAAATGTGTTTTGGTGTTGTGTTTTCTCACTTGACCAATTTTGTATGATTTGATCATTTATTTTTATTTTTTTGTTACATTACATATGCTTTAGAGGTAATTAAGAATTTTTAAAAGGATCAAGCTCGTGAGGTTTAAGATTAAGGTTTTGAATGGTTGGTTAATACGAAATCGGACTAATGATACAAATATGTTAGTATGACATACTTCATAGTAGCATATGAAGTATACTCTACTCTACCATGAAGCCTCAATTTTGCAAATTTTTAAAATAAAATCTCAAGATACTGATTTGAGTTAGAGGACATTTAATGTCGTTGATGTCATTAGTATTTAATTTCGCACGAATTTCAAAACATTTTTTGAATTATCTTATTTTTGTTTCACGAACGGCGCTAATGTCAGGCTAATATCCCTCTAGTTTATAGGTTTTTTTTTTTGAAATTTTGTAATTTCGACCACTTTTATATCATTTGTCAAATCAAACCCTTTAACTAAATCCATCACAACCGTCTAAATTTACATCTTAACCCAACTAAGATCCTACGGCTATTATTACTTTATCATCTCTAATATTTTCAAATTATTATTATATTTCCATTGTCAACAAAAATATTCCTCCACAATAAATGTTCTCACGCATCACTCCAGAAAAACCCATTTCTCTGCTACTTCTTCTTCTTCTTCTTCGATCGATCCTTCTTTTCTAAAAATTGATCTCAGTTTCTGTGTATATTTTTTGTAATCAAGAACTGTATTGACGAATGTGTTTGCTTTTGAAGCTCAGATTCTACTTTATTTTTACTTAATCGTCTTGTGAACAATCTCTGTCGATTTTCTCCTGCAATTTGAGGTTTGTATTTCTTCTTCCTATGGATTCACCTAATCTTCATAGCTTAATTTTTAGGCTTGTTCGAGCCAAATCCATGTTAGGTTATAGTTGAATCTGACCCTATGGTTCACATTCTTCGATTTTTGATTTTTTTTCATAATTTCATTTTGGGAATAATTTAAGAATTTAGGAATTTATTTCAGATGTTACCCTTTTTAAGTAGCTAAAGCAACTCTTTTTGGTAAAAGCTATACATCATTACTCCTTTTAATCAGATCCTTAAAAGTCATTAGTACTCCTAAAAAAAATTATTCTTTCTTCTTGTCCCATTATTCAAAATTAAAATAAATTATAAAATTTTAAGCATGGTTTGTCTTCTTTCATGGTTCATTGTTACATAGTGGTTGTTTAGGTTCTTGGTAGTTGGTAAATCAAAATCCTCACTAAAATATACATTGTTAATTAAACAACCTTAGTTTAATTCTCTTTATTTTGACAAAAAAAAAAGTTTAATTCTCTTTGTATGATAATGCCATTTTCACCATTTTGCTTTTAGCTTTCCTTTATGAGTTCAAGAAAATTGTTGTCTTGACTGTAAAAATCTTTAATACTTATTTTATGCAGGGACCAGATGGTTGGTATTATTTAATTAATAGCACCTGATTAAGAACAAGAAGCTTGTTTTTTGGGCAATAAAGAAGGAAGTTGGTTTTTGTTCTTTTGGTCTTAACTAAGATTCACAAAAGCAAAAAGATGATGCTAATGAGAAGAAGATTGGCTTGTTGCAGCAGGGAAAGGGAGATTAGTATCGATTTCGACGAACAAGATAGTAAGTAAATTCAATCTTTCTACTCTTATGTTTTCATCTTTTACACTAATGATGCTCACTTAAGTAAAAATGTGAGTTTTATTAAAGCTTTTGAGGTATTGCATTTATGGGTGATTACTGTTTGCACATGATATGGAATATTTAGACTATAACTATTGGTTGTAGTATCAAATAAGAAAGCATTTGTCTTGTGACTGGTTTAGGTTTTTGGTATGGGACCAAAATCAGACCCTTAAATAGACTACACCAACCCAGTCTTTCATGTAATAAATAAGGCGTGAAGTCTGTAGCTTTCCACGAGACATCAATGCCTATATTCAATATGATTCGAGAGCATTTTGTGTGATTCAATGTCTCCCATATAAAACGAAACCAAACCCTCTTTCTTTGGATGTGGGGTTTAGTTAGCAATGAGGGTCCTCTAGGTTTTTTCAGTTGTTTAAGATCATTGATTATACTCGAAAGAGCAATGAGGGTCCGCTAGTTAGCAATATGATTATCTATACAGGATGTTTCAAAGGTTTTTGTTTGTTTCACGTTCTAATATTTTAATATTGTTTTTACCTTTATTGATTAGTGTTGGCAGTTGGCTGAATTACTTTTAGTTTATATATTTATTTATAATTTTTTAAGAGAAAAGTTTTTTCTTAATTTTTGTACTTTTAATTTATATATTTATATTTATACACAAAAGTCCAAGAGTTGTACGTAGCTAAATGGTTTGAAATGGTCATTAAGACTACATATAATATTTGGTTTAAAAATTTGAACGGAAAGTGTAAAATTAAATACCAGTAAAATGTGTATTCATAACTTGACAAGGAAGAAGAATCCATATCTTCTTGAATCATTTTTTCAATGGTAGATAATATATAATTATTAAGTCAAATCACTGGTGTTTGATTAAACTTTTATGTCATAACCTGTGAAACGTTTGAAAAAAATGTTAATGTGCTCGTGACAATTGATAAAAAGTCTTTGTAGTGGGTCCATCTAGAAATTTCACAACATGGGGATACTAACTCGTTGTTTTGAATAATTTTTTATACATTTGCTTCTTTTAAATTATTTTTAGTAGTCTTGGGTTAACAAAAAGTCTTGACTTTTAGCTATTAAAGACTCGTGGAACACAACGACTTTGATTCCGCTTTTTTTTAATCATTTGTTTTTCTTATAGAACACTAGTCTCTGCATAAATAAAGTGTATGTGATACTTTTATCATTTGTTTTTGTAGTATAGAACAATAGTCTCTGCATAAGTAACGTGTATGTGATACCAGTTTCTTGATTCCCATTTGTTGAGTGAGACATGAAGTAGATGTTGTGAGGTGGGGTTTTCTTTATGGTCAAATCTTAATGATAAGTTTTTCTATTCTCTTCTTTGTCTCTCTCTCTGTTATGTGTAAGTTCCAGTGTCTTATTGCACTTTTATCTACACTTTTAAATGGTGAAACTATACCTTTTTGAACTTTTTTACATGGTGCATGTGACTCTATTGAGTTGAGTGTAGAACTTGATCATGCTTTGAACTTTTTGTAAAAAGCTTGAAGATACTCTTCTGTTATATTCTTTGGGAAAAAGTTTTTTGTTTCTTGATTTCAAATGTTTTGCAAAGTTTAGTTAGTAATTTATTATTTTAGAAAAAGTGTGTTAGTTAGTAGTTTAAGCTTTGAAGTTTGCTTAGAACAAGTGAAACAAGTTTGAAATAACCATTTTAGCTTATTTCAGATTTTTCCCAAAACAACATTGTGTGTCTCTTGTGTGCAGAAATGATTACATACGATGGCTTGGAAACTTGTATTATCAACAATCAATCATATGAAGAAGAAAGTGGAACAAGTCGAGGAGATGGATGCTTAACTGATTCATTAGATGACGACGCATTTTCGAGCTGTTCGTCAAGCAAAGATGCCTGCAGCTCTTTCTCTTCAAAATGGTTACCGTCGAAGAGTGATGATTTGAGCTTATCTGGAAGGTCCAAACATTTTGATGCTAAGGAGAAACCAGGCTATGTCTACTGTCATTTGGATGTGGAAGCTATGAAGGAGAGATTCTCTAAGTTATTGCTCGGCGACGATGTTACTGGTGGATGCAAGGGTGTCCAAGTTGCTTTGGCTTTGTCAAATGCTGTAACACATCTTGCTAGTATGTCTTAACATTTCCTAGCACTTAAGCTCTATGTTGTTTTGTGGTTAGTTCTGAGATGTCTAGTGAATTTGCAGCTTCGGTTTTTGGCGAGCTCTGGAAATTGGAACCGTTGTGCGAGGAGAAGAAACAGAAATGGCGAAGGGAAATGGATTGGTTACTTTCTCCGACTAATTACATGATTGAGTTAGTCCCTTCTAAGCAAAATGATGCCAATGGAAGATCACTAGAGGTACATAGCTACGGTTTTATTTAGATTTTGTCCAGAGAAAGACACTTAACTGAAAATCTTGTTTGAAACAGATAATGACACCGAAAGCCCGTGCAGACATTCATATGAATCTCCCAGCTCTTCAGAAATTGGACTCCATGCTTATCGTACGCTCTTATTTTTTTCATTTTTGTTCCTTTTTTTTTGTATGTGGTTTAAATTTTCAATGCAATCTTAATAGGAGACACTGGATTCTATGGTGAACACGGAGTTTTGGTATTCAGAAATCGGTAGTAGAGCCGAGGGAAAGGACAAGAGTACAAACGAGAGCAAAAGATGGTGGCTTCCATCACCACAAGTGCCTAAACCTGGACTCTCTAACTCAGGAAGGAAGAAACTGCTTGAGAAAGGCAAAGTTGTTTATCAAGTCTTCAAAGCTACAAAATCCATTAACGAAAACATTCTTCTCGAAATGCCAGTACCAACCATTATCAAGGAAGCAATACCCAAAGTAAGCTTTTCTAAATAAACATGAAAGGTCTTAATTACAATGTCCTAGGTAACAACTGTTTCTAAAATGTTTTGTGTTTCTTACAGTCTGGAAAAAGCTGTCTCGGTGATGAATTATACCGAATGTTGGCTGCACAATCCATCTCAGTCAAAGAAATCCTTAGATATCTCAAGGTGAGGACTGAACATAGTGCGCTCGAGACGGTTAACAAGTTAGAATATGCTATATATGCATGGAAAGAAAGGATTACAGAACAAGCTAGTAACGGTAAATCCCCTGTAAGATCACCGTGGTCATTCGCTAAAGATCCATTGTCTGAAACTGGGAGAAATGAGTCAGTCTTAAACCGAGCAGAAGCGCTTAGAAATCAGATCAAATCCAAATACCCTAATCTCCCTCACTCGTTTCTCGACGCTACAAAGATTCAATATGGCAAGGTAAAAAACATAAACAGAACCAACTCATACGCTGCAATACAATTGATTTCGAATATCAATCATTACTCTTTTATGTTTTCAGGACATTGGTCACGCGGTTCTTGAAGCATATTCCCGAACACTAGCGAATTTAGCGTTCCGGATACTTTCAAGAATGGGAGAAATCTTGAAAGAAGATGCTCTAAGTAATCCAAACTCTCCCACACCACCAAGTTGCTTCCCTAGCTCGCGGGACCTCTGTAAAACACCCGAGAGGCCTTTGCTTTCATTACGTGCAAGGCATTCTCTTACGGATGACATGAACAAAGTCCAGGAGACAGCGAATGGTTTAGAGTTATTTTCCGGAGATGATGCTAAGGTGAGTACAACTCCAAGTAGAAGCAGTAGAGTTTGGTGTTTGAGTAAAGTACCACCTGATGCTTCTCCTTGAGTTAGAGGGTCTCTTGTTCGATGCGTGCCACCTGAAGCTTCTCCTTTGTTTAGCTGGTTTATAAATTTATGTTATGTTGTTGTAAATGTAATATTATTAACATGCATTCAAAGTATGAAACAGGCAATTTTTTGCTCATAAGTTAACTATGACTACAAAAAGAGAGATTAAAATCTGAAATTTTTACTTATGCAAATACGACGTCGTATAGAGGAAAGCCCATGTCATTTTGTAATAAGCCTATGTAAAACTTCAAATGGGCCTACTTAGAGCCCATTACATAACAAACAGCGTCGTTTCAAAATTCCACGGCGAAGTTACGGCGCCGTTAAATCAAAAACCTCGACACAGCCACCGATCATCGGTAACGAGAATGGCTAAGCCGCGATTCGTCCGTCCGACGACATCATCACCGTCCTCCGATGCCGGAGAACCGAGCTCACCCAATCTATACGTCGCGAATTGCGGTCCGGCGGTTGGATTATCACACGACGCGATCGCGGTGGCATTCGCTGCTTACGGTGAAGTGAAAGGCGTTTACGCGGCGGACGAGAGCGGCGTTCGTGTCATCGTCTCTTTCTCTGATCACTTCTCGGCGAAATCTGCTTTAGAAGCTTTGAATGGTCGGCCATGTCCGGATCTCGATGGACGCACTTTGCATATTCGATATTCTCTTCTTCAATTAGCTTCCCAGGTACTTCCAATCATGCGTGAATCGAATATTGATTTGAGTTAGAAAAGCCCTAATTGTATGCTATTAGGTTTATCCATGATTGAGATTTCAAATCGAATTTGTGATTTAAGTTAGAAAAACCCAAACTTGTGGTTTTAAAGTTTTGATCTTTGTGTTACCAAAGATTGAAACTTTGGGTTTGTTTTTGTGCATATATTGCTTAGACGCAGGTGAATGATTGTGTTCAAGTGTCTTTGGTTGATTCAGAGTTGAATATCCCCGGGCTTTTCCTAGTTACCAATTTCGTCAGTGTCGAAGAAGAACAGGTACGTAGTATTTATAACGTGGAAGCGCTTGATTCGTTCTCTATCTCGGCTTTTTACTTATCGTTGTCGTCTTTATCAGCATTTGCTTGCAGCCGTTGATTCTCGGCCTTGGATTGGTCTTGCCAAACGGCGTGTTCAACACTATGGATATGAGTTTTGTTACGCCACAAGAAATGTTGATACCAAGAAGAAGCTCGGGGAGCTTCCGTCGTTTGTTTCTCCTATACTCGAAAGAATCTCATTGTTTACGAATCTTGACAACGATCTAGCAAGCTTGAATTTGGACCAATTAACGGTACATCATCACACTCTCTATACTAGATTCTGTTAAAATCTGAGCCTAAGATTCTTAGTGGATAATACTTTTAGGTAAATGAGTATCCATCTGGTGTCGGTTTATCGCCTCACATTGACACGCATTCGGCGTTTGAAGATTGCATTTTCAGCCTTTCGTTAGCTGGTCCGTGTATTATGGAATTCAGAAGATATTCTGTTTCCACATGGAAAGTAGCCTCAACTGCCGAAGCAGAGAAGTCGAGTAACTCCTCTTGTATCAAGAAAGCCTTATATCTTCCTCCTCGGTCCATGCTCTTATTATCCGGAGAAGCCCGCTATGCTTGGAATCACTACATTCCGCATCACAAGGTCGTAATTATTCCTCTGAAAACTTTTTTCTTCATTTCTGCTCTAATTTGGACAACTCTTTCCGCATTCTCTTCCAATTTCTAACCGTTAGAGGTTTCTTCCACTGTGTTCTAATAGATTGACAAGGTGGAGGATAAAGTGATCAGAAGAAGTCCAAGAAGGGTATCTTTCACACTTCGGAAGGTAAATATATCGAAAAACTCGTAACTAATAATAGTTTTCGGATGATCTTGTGGCCAATTCTTGCGAAAAAAATAGTCGATGTTGAGAAGAAAGATTCAAACTTTTTTGTAGGTGAGAAATCATCCTTGTAGGTGTGAGTACCCACAATATTGTGACTCTCAGCAACAAAGATAACTTAAGGAAGAGGAGAGATTATTTCATGAGCTGAAAAAATCTTTTAGAGAGAGACAAAATATGCATACTGAGAAGAAAAAGAAGAGGCATTTAAGTAACTACTGCAACAATTATTTTTGGGTAATTTAAGTAAAAATATAGTTTCAGATATGAAATTCAATTAACTACGATCTAGAAAAGAAAAGAAAAACATTTGGTGGTATTTTAAAGCGAAAAGAGAATAAATTCAGAGCAACATTTATCTCGAAGCTGACCAGATAAGGGTAACTCAACCAATAGATGAATGGTACAAAGGTGTTTGGTTTCCACAAGCTACGCCGAAGTACTCGTTTCTCTTGTGGTTAGCCATGCATAACCGATTATCGTATGATAAGATGGAATGTTGGTACTCAAGTCTCATGTGTCTTCTATCAAGACCCTTGATCACTTTTTCTTCCAATGCCGGGTCACGGAGGTAATCTGGTCCCACTCACTCGGAACATATGGAACTCCAACTACACAGCCATATGGGACGCAATCGTTCAACTTCTCACAAACGATTCCCTTGAATTTATCTCCGGTTTTATTCTCAAATATGTATTTCAAACTACGGTGTATTTCAATTGGCGAGAAAGGAATGGTCGAAGATATGGTGAAATCGGTTTTCTTCTCTCCGTGGCTACAAAAAATACACAGTTGGTCTAGTGACTTGGTCTGTGACTCGATGGCGCACATTCACTTCTTTCATTTAGCTTTCCATTAAATTAATGCTTTAGCAATTTCGATAAAAGTCACATTTATTGTAAAAACATTTTTATAAGTTTGAATAAATTTTACATTCAATTCAAAAAAAAAATGGTATAAAACCTAAACCACCAAACACTTTTTACCCTAAAGTAAAATTATATCGAGAGACAACCAAAACCTAAGTGTTTAGGTCTTAGGTTTGTACAATCGACCAAGTAACGTTACATACTTAAATCTCTTGGTGATGGAACTTTCGTATGATTTGGTGGAGGAGATACTCTTACGTGTTTCAGCTAGATCTCTTGCACGATTTAGATACACATGCAAGCAATGGAAAACCCTAATCATGGAACCTAGATTCTTCAACAAGCACTTGTCTCTCACGCAATGCCATGAACAACAATTCATAGTGTTCAACGAAGTTTCTCCTTCATTGGGTCCGATAATTTCTTGTGTGGGTATTGATTTCAAAAAACTTAGTTTAAAAGTGGAGTTTTTTAAACCTTCGGATTTATTGGTGCACAATAATTTCATTGTGATGGTCTATTACTATTAGTGATGAGAACCAAACTTTTAGTTTTGAATCCCTTGTTGAAAGAAGGAAGATGGATCAAATGTGGCGCTTATAGATTTGATCATTCCATGGATGCGTATGGTCTTGGATACATTAGTAACCAAACACCATCATCATCAAGTTGTAATGATTACAAAATGGTTAGGTTTCTTTGTACTCCTTCTGATAGAGTTGAAGATCCAAGAGTTGAAGTCTACGATTTCAAATCTGATTGTTGTAAGGAAATTGTTGTTGTTGATAAGAAATTTCATGGCTTCTTCGGATTGCCATTGTCAAGTGTGTGTTTGAGAGGAACTCCTTATTGGTTAGGTTATGATACGTACCTTAGTGGAACCGTTTCGATACAAAGTTTTGATTTCTTAGAAGAGAGATTTGAGTACTTGTTCAAGTTTCATCGTGAATCATCCATTGGGTCAATTAAGTGGGAAGATTCTCTTTCTTTAGGGATTTTCAAAGAGGATCATCTTTCTTTGTTACATGGATCTCACTTAACAGGTAGGATACATATATGGGTCATGAATTTGAACAAAGAATGGAGTAAGTTGATGACAGTTAATGCTATGCCCCAAGTAACCGTGTTTCCTAGATATTCAAGTTACTTCATTGAGAACAATGCTATCTATTCGTCACAAGAAAACCGGGTCTAATATCTACATTGTGGGAGAGAATCAACAGTGCCAAAAAGTTAAGTATTGTTTAGGGGTGGGCAAAATATCCGGAACCAAAAAACCGAACCGAACCTGACCGAAATTACCCGAACCGAATCCGAACCAATTTTTTAAAATATCCGAACGGATCCTCCATACTTAAAACCGAAAACCCGAAACCGAACCCGAACCGAACCGATAACCGAACGGGTACCCGAAATATACAAAACATAAACAAGCCTTAATATATTTAGAGTTAAGGTCGTGTGTGTTCATATAGTTTATGTAATTTTTATAATTTTTTCTTTGTTTTTTTTATCTATTCGGATATTGTATATACATTTCGGTAAAAATAACCAATTTATGTTATTATTTGTAATATTACAATTTTTTTTTTGTTATTTTGTTTAGAGTATTTTTGGATAATTTAAATACCAAATAATAAAATTGAACCAAATGAAAAAGAAAGGGAGGTAGTTATTAAATTTTGGAGTAGTTTTTAAATATTTTTGACAATTTTTTAGTTATATGGATAATCCGAACCCGACCCGAACCTAACCGAAACCGAACTGAACCCGACCCGAAATTTTCTAATACCCGAATGGATATTATATCTCTAAACCGAAATACCCGAAAATCCGAAATACCCGATCCGAACCCGAACGGGTACCCGAATGCCCACCTCTAGTATTGTTCTTCTATCGACCGTTCAGTTGGTGGTTGCTACTATGTTCCGAGCTTGGTTCAGGTTCCAGGCTTTTCTAGGTGAGAAGAAGAATAAGTAGGTTCCATTGTTTTGTTTTTGCTTTTTTTGTTGATGGATTCTAGACCAAATTTCATGCATCTTTTCATCAAAACTAAAATTATTTCCAAACTTATCCTCGTTTCTTGAGTTTCTTTTGTTAATTGAGGAATTATGGACAATAACTCATATATCTTACCACAAATTATTCTCAAGCACTGTAGTTTGACCTCTGGTTTTTGAAACTTCGTTTATTTGGACCAATGAAACTTACAAGATTCTTTAACAATTAGATACAAATTGAATTATATATCAAAATTAAATGGTGGAAGTTTCTTTATCTAATGATTGAACTGAGATTTAGTAATGCTTTTAATCTAAAATTTAATTTATTATGCGACAATTGTAGGCAACAAACTGAAAAGATCTAGCATGATGTATGTGGAAACCCTTCGTCATAGTTTCTATACAACTATTTTATCATGAACGTGGTGTAGGTGGAACCATCTATTGTATATTTTACTAGTGTAGACTAAATTTGTATGTTGTGAATCACATATACATCATGTTTCCAAATGTTGCAAGGGATTAGATTTCTATGCATCATGTTATCAAATATTGCAAAGAATTTAATTATATATATTACAATATGTTGTTACATATATCACTAAAATACTATATATACCTCATATATCGAAAACTTTAGAAAATAAACGCTTGCGTACGTAATTTGGATGATATTTTTCAGCATCTATGTTAATTATCACCCAAAAAAAACATTACGTTCAAAATATATATAAAACTGTTGATATAGATGTGTAGTTCAAGCATATCGACGTACGGTTCAAGAATACGATTCTTGAATCTCGAACTTATTTTCATATTCTTCTTCTCTTTTTACTTTCGATCGTTTGTTCCTATTTCCTCTTGATTCTGTAGCTAACCCTAGAGGAAGTGAGAATTAATTTATTAATAAACAAATTATAAGAGAAATGATGAATCAATATAGTCAACAAATAGGAATAGGGGGAAAAAAATCGACGTACGTTCAAGAATACGATTCTTGAATCTCAAACTTAACTTATCTTCAGATTATATTGGATCGTTTGTTCCTATTTCCTCATGATCCTGTAGCAAACCCTAGACTTCTAAGACTATAAAACCATATACTTTGAAACAATTTGGTAGAAAGTATTTATACAAGTATTTAGATCCTTATCCTAACAAAATATAGATAACTATAACAAAGTCTAGATGAATTAGGACTTGATTCATCATTATCTCCTTAGTATGTAGTTCTTATCTCAATACTCCCCCTCAAGTGGGTAATGAAATATCTTGAATACCCAACTTGGAGAGTAAGTAAGTGAATGTCGGTCCTGGTAAAGCTTTAGTAAGCAAGTCAACAGGCTGGTCCTTGGTAGAAATGTGCTCCATGATGATCAACTTATCTTTAACAGCATCACGGACAGTATGACAATCACGTTCGACATGTGTAGTTGAGTAGACGACGGAGGAGAGGCAGTTTAGTAGTGGTAGAAGTAGGAGGATCATTCGGTAGAATGGACAAGGTAGATGAGTGATCAATGTGATCAATGTCAATGTCCGTAGAAACAACAAGAGGAGACACTTGGTCTGTAGATTCAGTAGATAAGATAGGAGTACGTAGTATAGTAGTAGAAGTAGGTAAAGTGGTAGTAGTAGTAGTAGTAGACGAGTCAGTAGTAGTAGTAGGATCGGGTTGTGAAGCTGAAAGATGTGGTATCAAAGTACTCCCCCTTGCTTGTGAGATCGGGAGTAACCAATCATCCATAGCCAAATCCGATTGTAGTAGAACTCCCCCGTAATAGTAGATTCATAAGAAAAAGAATTGAAAAATTCAATAGAAAATCCCCAAAATAGAAAACTTAAGAAAAGAATCACTTGTGAAAACCCTAGCCTTTAGAATCATAATCAAAATCAAGTAGAAGAGTCAAATTGGACTAGTAGAAAACCAAAACGAGAAATCCAATACAGCTTAATAAAACTTAAACTAAATCACGTAACCACTTTTCTTGTGATTGACCTCATCTACTGCTTCATATGGTGGTTCGTCTTCCGTAATCACCATGATGACACTACAAGAAAACAGGGCGATTTCCGACGGTTTTGGTCCGTTGTTTCTATCTCGTCGGAAATTGAGTTCCGTCGGAAATCCGTCGGAATTTCTGACGTATTTCCGACGGAATTATGACGGATTTAAAAAAAAAAAATTCGTCGGAATTCCGTAGAAATTTCTATTTCCGACGGAATTCCGATTTTTTTTTTAAAAAAAAAATTTCCGGCGGTGTCACCGGAATTCCTTCTTCTTCTCCTCCTCCTCCTCCTTCATCTTCTTCTTAATTCTTCTTCTTCTTCTTCCTAATTCTTCTTCTTCTTCTTCTTCTTCTTCTTCTTCTTCTTTTAATTCTTCTTCTTCTTCTTCTTCTTCTTCTTACCAAATAAAAGAATGTGTGTTTGGGTATAAAATTCCGACGGATTTACCCTAACTTTTACCGCCTAAACACATCCGTTTAATTAAATGGGCGGGAATGAAAAAAAAAAAAAACCGTCGGAAATTCCGACAGAATTTTTTATTTTTTTATTTTAAAAAAGGCTTTCCGTCGGAATTTCCGAAGGATTCCTTTTTTTTTTTTTTTTTTGAATTCTTCGCAATCCGTCAGAAATCCATCGTAAATCTCTGACGGATTTCCGACGGAATTTATTTTTCCGTCGGAAAATGACTTGTTTTCTTGTAGTGTGACAAACTAACGTCTAATGCAAAATTCAAAGAACTAGGATCGATTGCTCTGATACCATGAAACAATTTGGTAGAAAGTATTTAGATCCTTATCCTAACAAAATATAGATAACTATAACAAAGTCTAGATGAATTAGGACTTGATTCATCATTATCTCCTTAGTATGTAGTTCTTATCTCAATAAGCTCGGAACAAAATCTAGATTTGGGAACACAATTAGTTCTTTCTTCAACAAGAAATTTCTGATCGTGTCAAGAAGAGCATTCTCTTCGATCCGAAAATGCTTAGAAGATGAATTTTGCTTAAGAGTTATCTAAAGGTGGTTGTAATTAGAGAAGTGCAGAGACAGAGAGATTGTGATAAACTGAATCAAACAAGATGCGTATGAGAGAGTCTTAAAGCTAGTTAACCAGATTAGGAGTCGTTTTAAAACGGGAGACCAAAAGGGCTATATAGGAAAGACCTAAATAATTCAAAATTTTGAAAAAAGTGATACTAACATTTTTGCAAAGTGGCATGTTAAAAGTGACATTTCTTGAAAATTCTCGAACAAATTTGGGCCATAAACTATATATTTTGTGATTTTATAAATTTTTGGGATTAATTTTCAGTTATAAATTTTGGGGAATTTTTTCATACATTTTCTCACACGAAAATAAAACAAAATTTTAGAAGAAAAAACAATTTGATTAGAAAGTTTTTTTGGAAAAGTACTAACCTTTTTGTATCTTTAAATTAAGTTTGGTATATATTCAAAATTATTTAAATATGTAGAAACACCTCCTAAACCATTTTGGAAAAACAAATTATGTTTTAGAATTGCTCATGTTTTGATAATAATACTTGGGTTCTAAATTGGATAATGTTAAATGTAAGGTACATTGAATGCTTTAATATAAATTAAAAGGACCAAATGATAAATTGTCGAATTTTCTTTCTTTATTCAAAAACCCTCGAGTCTTAGCCAAAAAAGGGTTTAGTTATGTTTAATACTCTTCTTCTTCTTCATCTTCCTCGTCCCAATCTTCCTTGTTTCACCAGGTGGGTTCTTCGTTTCTATATCAATCAATGGTTTTTATCCCTAAATTTTCAAACTTTCCATTCGATAATGTAGCCAAATCGATTTTCTCTGTTTGATTGGTGATGGGTAATTTCAAAGTTCTCATCTTTTCACTGGAATCAATCAGCCCTCTCGAATCTCGATTTCAATCTAGACTGTTATTAGGCAATGATTATTGATTTTCGTTTTGTTACTGACCATTTGATTCAACAGTTCTCGAGTCTGCAGGAAAATTCTTTCAAAAAGAATGAGCACGAATCCTCAAATTGATCTAAAAGTTCGCAAATTTGAATCTGTTGAAGGATTTGATATTGATTCAAGAAGTAAATCTGATGGTTTGTTTTGTTAATTACTCTTTTGACTTAACAAATCTTGTTGCTTAAGTAGAATTTGTAATTTTAAGAGTATGTGATGTGAATTTGGTGTTTTTGCAGGTATCAGATTCCGTCTCGTATCATATAACATACTAGCTCAGGTAATGAATATAGATTACTCACATTTGAATGATATAGTGTATCTTAACATTTTGTGTTTTTAGTTGATCTCACATCAAAATTGCGTCTTTATGTTAAAGACGGTTCCTTTATGTCTTTCGTTTTCTTATCTCGTTGAGGTTTGTCTTATGTTTTAGGTTTATGTGAAGAGCTCTCTTCTCCCACACTCTCCACCTGCATGTCTCAAGTAAATATTTCTCTACATTTCTCAGTTTGGAATTCAATTTTCTTATACTAGTCTAAGTGTTCTTTGTCTTAGTTGTAATCAAGGACCTAGAGTACTTTCAAGATTTGCCTTACGCTATAAGCGGGCTTCATTGTGTTCGGTACTGCTCATTAACCAAGATGTTCTTGAAAACCTAGGATTTAGTCATAGATTAACTTTGTTAAAGCTTAGAGCAAGGTGTTTCTTTAAATGTTATGATATATATGCGCATTAAATATGATTCGGTCTTTCTTTTTGTTATGCGTCAGGTGGAAAGCTCGTTCACAAGCAATTCTCAGCGTTCTCCGAAATCTTGAAGCTGATTTCTTTTGTCTGCAGGTTTTTTCTTACTCTTATTTTTGTTGGTCAGAATCAAGAAAGCTGAGAAATAGCCTTGTATGAACACGGTGCATCCGCTTGTTATTTATATCGTTATAAGTCTTGCAGGAAGTAGATGAGTACGATAGCTTTTACAGAAAAAACATGGATTCTCTAGGCTATTCTGGGATTTATATTCAGAGAACCGGACAGAGGAAGCGTGACGGTTGTGCAATCTTCTATAAGCCAAGCTGGTATTATAGCGTGAAAAGAATTTAACTCCGTAAAGCAAAACATGAATTTGATTACTTTCTTCTTTTGAATTTAGTGCAGAGTTGGTCACGAAAGAACGGATAGAATATAATGATCTCGTGGACTCAATAAAGTCAGATAGTGTTGAGATTGAGACATCCAACGAAACAAAAGGCGATGAGAAAGCGAAAGGTAAATAAAAAAAGCAAAATCCTTTGTGGTGTTTCTTTATGTTTCAACATCATTACAAACTTTAATCTATCAATCTCTTCACATGTTTCCACAAAAAGATTCGCGAAAAGAAAGTCGTGACCTTAATGATCCACGAGTAAGACTAAAACGCGATTGTGTTGGCGTAATGGCTGCTTTTCGAATCAATAAGCCGTTTCAACACATCGTTATCGTGGCAAACACACATCTTTACTGGGACCCGGAGTTAGCTGACGTCAAGCTTGCTCAAGCCAAGTATCTACTTTCACGGCTAGCTCAGTTCAAGACGCTAATATCGGAAGAATTCAAATGTGCACCTTCGATGTTACTAGCTGGTGACTTCAATTCAATTCCTAGAGACAAGGTTTGATTCAGTTACTTGTTCCAATCTATTCGTAAAAATACTAAAAGCCGATCTTTTTCGTTGTTTTTTCAGGTGTATAGTTATCTAGTATCAGGTAATACGAAATCTGTAGAGACAATAGAAGAAGGAGAAGCTCCGATTCCTTTGTGTAGTGTCTATGAAGTGACGAGAGGAGAGCCGAAGTTTACAAACTGTACTCCGGGATTTACAAACACGCTTGATTACATTTTCTTCTCTCCTTCGGATTTCATCAAACCTGTGAGTATCCTTCAATTACCTGAACCGGAGTCTCCAGATGTTGTCGGTTTCTTACCGAATAATCATCACCCGAGTGATCATTTACCGATAGGAGCCGAGTTTGAGATAGGTCGCGAATATAAATTTTTGTTGCATAACTCCATTGATTCACAATTGAACTCTCAGTAAAACTTGAAATTTTCACTGTTGTTGCCATGCCAAAGACATTCCAGGGATCAAGCGGAATTCAATTTATTTCAGTGGCCACGATTATCGCAGAAAGAATACAGACCAATATATTTGTCTTTGATCTCGCCACCCACGAGATTGAACCTTTGCCACAAAGCGTTTT
This sequence comes from Draba incana, assembly GCA_963576765.1. NCBI lineage: Eukaryota > Viridiplantae > Streptophyta > Magnoliopsida > Brassicales > Brassicaceae > Draba > Draba incana. Next base: position 2,053,024 of record OY755208.1, read on the forward strand.
TTCCTCCATTCATTTCTCCGATGCTCGATGCTTCTTCCCGGGATTGAGGGTTTAGTCTGGCTCTTCATGCCCTGTTATTGTTATGCAGCTTTTGCTTCTAACTCTTGAAATGACAATATTATGATGATTTATAATCATATATCAACAAAAGTAAAACTATTTCATTATTTCAAGTTCAAAATCAATAGTAATTTACATGACTTTATCATATTTTGCTATAAAGAAAACATATTCCGCTGTAGGATTTCTGAAAAGGCATCAATATCATGATATCTCGTACAATTCTGTTGAATAAAGTTGCAACAATGTTAATCACTCATTTATCTGTTTTCTCTATCAACCACTAAAGCCGCACCAACTTATATTGTGATAATTGTTGAGTACGAACGAATATTCATTTACAGTTTGAACCATTGTTAATGAATAAAATCGTACTCTTCAAACTTTTATCCAAAACGACAGAGATGTTATATTCCAAAATCATATAATGTTTTTCAAAACGAATAATGATCATTCCTTTTGAACATATATCACAAAGACACAGACAACCGAATCAAATGATTTTTTTTTCTTTTATAAGCTTATAAGCTTCACTTGAGATTTTAGTGAAAGTGAAAATGTTAGAAGTTAGTTTCACCGGAGAGTTTATAGTCAAAACTTCCGGCGACCAACCGGAGAAAGTTCACAGCTTTCCTCTCTCAAATCTTGACCTTCTTTCCGGCCGTTTTCCGGTGACCTATTTTTACTTCTACACCAAGCAACCTCACTTACTATTAACCTTTGATTCCATTGTCAAATCTCTCAAATCATCTCTAGCTGAAACTCTAAACTACTTCTACCCTTTCGCGGGTCAGATTGCTCCGAATGAAACCACTCAAGAACCTATCATTATCTGCAACAACAATGGAGCTTTACTCGTCGAAGCCCGAGCTAATATCGATCTCAAAAGTTTGGATTTTTACAATCTCGACACACTTCTCCAAGCAAAGCTGGTTCGAGTTAACCCGGATTTCGCTTTGCAGATTCAAGCAACGGAGTTTGTATGCGGTGGCCTATCTGTAACATTCACATTCGATCACGCTTTAGGAGACGCGAGCTCTTTTGGGAAATTCCTAACTTCGTGGTCGGAGATATCAAGAAAACAGACGGTTTCTTGTGTACCAGATCACCGGAGGAATCTCCTCCAGGCACGCTCTCCTCCGTTTTACCACCCTCTCTTAGACAAAACATTCGTAAAATGCAACGAGGAAGAGATTAAGAACATAACGATGTCCAAAACGCTAATCAAGCGTCTCTATCACATCGATGCTTCGAGCATAGACGCATTGCAAGCTCTTGCTACTGTAAAAGGAGAGAGCAGAACAAAGATCGAAGCTTTCTCTGCTTACGTGTGGAAGAAAATGGTGGATGCTATAGAGAGCGGTCATAAAACCTGCAAGATGGGCTGGCTCGTTGACGGTAGAGGAAGACTCGAGACAATTACCTCTAGCTACATAGGAAACGTTTTGTCTGTAGCCGTAGGTGAAGAAACCATCGAAAATCTGAAGAAAAATCATGTATCAGAGATTGCAAATAGAGTGCACAAATCGATAACCGAAGCAACTAACGATACCCATTTCAGAGATCTGATAGATTGGATCGAGAGTCACCGACCTGGACTGATGTTGGCTCGGGTGATTCTCGGTCAAGAAGGGCCAGCTTTGGTATTGTCATCAGGACGACGGTTTCCTGTGGCTGAATTGGATTTTGGGTTTGGTTCTCCTTTCCTTGGAACTGTATGTTCAACGGTTGAGAAAATAGGAGTTGGTTACCTGAACCAGCGGCCTAGCGCCTGCAATGATGGCTCATGGTCAGTCTCCGCTATTGTGTGGCCTGAACTCGCTGCAGCTTTAGAGTCTGACTCGATCTTTCAGCCAATGTCTGCTAAACATCTTCAGCTAAATACCTGAAAAAGGGCTCCGCTAGCGATAAAAAAGAAAGCCCAATTGAAGAAGTATTTCATCAAATCCTTTATTATCTGTAATATTATGGTTACAATTAGCCAAAACCATGGAGGCTAAATTTTCCTTTTCACATTGTATGCACTATATGTTACTTCTGCACAGTAAACAAAAACAAAAATCAGGGAACTTTAGCCGTATTAAAGATATTTAAACCGGCTCAAGTCTTTTAAGGCTTCTTCAAGTATCTATTGGCTTCTGCGGAGAAGCTTCTGGAGAATGTTAAAGGAAGCTCTTCATCAACATCACTATGTGTCTCTGTCTCTCTTCTGTCTATCCGGCTATGAGGTCTACTTATTAAGCCTTTTGAACTATCATCTTCATCGGAAGATTCCGTGGGTGAGTTTGGTTCGTCTTGTAACTCGCGGTACAAGTGTTTAATAATGAAAAGAGCAGTATCATTATCTCTCCAATAGTTTCTGCAAATTGGAACCAAACCAAAACAGGCTTGAGTTCTTTTGCTCTAAATGTAAATAACGCGATAACCAATGAAAAGTTTCACTTACGTATGGGCTCCTATGGCTTGTAGATATGGATGTTTAAAGGTTTTATCCTGCATCACCCAAACAGTCCAGCTATTATTATATGCAAACTATATAGAACAATGCTTTAGCCAAATATTGCAATGAAAAGATAAAAGGTTATTAATGTCACCTGGAGCATGTGATCTATTCGACCATCTTGAGTACCAGTTAACCTCTGGATCATTAAGGAACCATAGGACCTTGTATCCTTTTCGTCATCAGTTTCTTCTATCTCTGTTCAAGAAACAATTAAAGTAGATGGATTCATCAACTATGCATGTCATTTGGAGTCATCAGAGGGAAGTGAAAAAAGCTTGCTAAGTAAATCGAATATATACCATCTACTTCATCTGAACTTTTTGACTGGCAAATAGTGAGAACTTTCGTCTGCATGAGAATTAAAGAGTTCAACAAACCAGATAAGTCTATTTATACACTGAATTTTCAAAAGACAACAACTTGATGTCAAAAGACGGAAACACGCACCCTTACTGAATCCAAATGATTCATTACTCTCTGTGAATGCGCCGCCAAATCCTCTTTGAAATCCTATAGATCAATTACGTAGAGGGCAAAGAAACAAGCATCCATGTTTAATAAATTTTCACTATAATATGTCTTAAAGGTAAAGCAGAGAAAGTGAAAGAAACACCAAACCACAAGATTCGGATTAACCTGAAATCCAATGTGCAACCGCTTGCCACCTCTGTGGTAAGGAATAATAACGGGGCGCTTGGGAAGATATTCTTTGCAAACAAGTGGCTCCACTCTGCGTGTAACACAAAGTTCAATTATGGTGTTTCGCACTTGCAAAAAAGCTAGTGCTCCCAAGCTATAAACAAGCTCGCCACTATTTGTTTCCAATGAAGACTAACCTATATGCAACAGGATCATAGGGGTGAAAAATGTTGAACATTCGACGACAAGCTGGCATCTCTTCAATAACATCCCCCTCTTCCCAGTAATCTTTTCCCTTACCTAAGACAAGTTATAAAGATTTTACATAGAAGGAGAGTAAAACCAATAGAAGAAAAAATAGGATTTGACCCATTATCTTTGACTGTTTATCCATGGATTAGTTGTTTTCTCAATCACGGTGACACGTAGCTGCTTTATGGTAAAGCCTACTGAACAAGTACCTATACCAAGACGTATATTCCGAAGGGCGAGAAAGACTCCAAGAGGGGACCCAACTGCAAAGAATGTGTCAACCTGAGACAAATAATATATCGTGAGGTTGACATTTTTTTCATTGTGGTTTCCAAATGAGATATGGACTTTTAATTCTACGATCCCACACCTTGAACTCGAGCTTTTGGTATTTGATATGAGGAGTAAAGCTTGTAGGTGCACTGGCATCTTCAATGGGTGCCTTCTGCTCAGACACCACAGATGTCTTGGCTTTTTCTGTTGATAACACTATATTATATCATCACTACGATGTTACATGAAAGAAGTTTTCAAACACAACCCGAATATGGGTAAACAACCTTCTAAAGAGAGAAATCAAGGGTCAGAAACAATACTTTCAGATTGCAGTTGCGCTACTTTTGACCTCAATGATTTAACCTGGAGTGATAACAAAATTCATTGGATACAAGTAATCGCAGAATCTCATTAGAGAATGAAAAGTTGAAACCAAGTTCTGATATTTACCTCTTCTCTTAACAACTTGATTGTCTCATTATTCGTATTGTCACATGATTCATCCCTTGACTGTTCTGAAGAACAAGATGAAGAATCAGATGTGCTATTCTCAGCTCCATCCTGTGAGGAAACAGCACTACTAGAATCACGATGCTGATCTTCCTCCTTGCCTCTTCTTTCCAAAACCTTGTTGTCTACAACAGAATCAGAGGTCGATGAAGGAGCTTCCTGGATGGCATCCTGATGCTCCAATACTGTTGATTCTTTCACCATCATGTTATTATCTTGACCTGTAATATCCTCAGTGTTATTCACCTGAATAGATGTCTCTGGCTCAAGTTTTGATGATGCTTGTTGTGAACTACAAGGCTTGTTCTCGGTAGTTGGTGGAGATTCTTCATCTGGAAAAAATTTCTTGTATATCGAATCCATAGGAAATGGGGATGACAAATTGTGCTGATGACATAAGATGTCATAAGAGAGAACACTCCCCAGAGAATGTCCATAGATGGAAATCTGTAGATTATCCATCACAGGAGCACGAATTTCAATTTATTGCGAGCTTACAGTAGTCACAGGTTAATAAATAGACTAAACCAGCTGGGTACCTTTCCGTCATAATCTGGATTTCGCTTTAAGAATTTCAGATACAGTCTATTCAGCTGCTTTGAAACCTAAAACAAATGAAAAGGAGAGGGATCAGTTTCCATCTTCATTCTAAACAAGAATACCAATCATAACGATATGGAAAATGAATGTAATCTATGGTAAGGATTTAGGCTCCCAAAATTTCTAAAACTATATCACAAATTAGTTTCAAATTGGCACATTTCAGAGAAAGAGAGCATAAATTTGGGAAACTGCTATACCGAATCAATTATAGCTTGACAGTAAATGGGGCTCATGTAGTATAAAACATCATGAACAGTTGCGCTCAACATCTCTCGCAAACGTCTTACACCATCTAAAGTACATTTATCAACTGCAGCTTCACCACTTAGCTTTAAGCCCTTTCTCCACTACAATAATAATAGAGAAAGAACGAATGTGAAGTAAAATCATACAATACAAAGATTTCAAACAGAAAGGAATATATATATGTAGGATGTAGCCACCTGGCATGGGATGAAAAGGACTCTTTGAGTGCCGAGCTGATGAGAGGTTAGATGACGTTCAGCTAAACTTGCTGTGATTTGTCGGAAGTTTCCAACGTCGTCAACAAGGTTAGACTTTTCTACTTTTTGGCCAATACCATGAACCATAAATACAAGATGCCGAACAGGAACCTGACCACAATAACACAAAAAACCATTCCATAACTCTGAGATATTCAGAAATAACTTAACTCTAAAGATCAGATACTCTATATGAAAGTGCTTTTCATAGAAAGCAAGTAAACTAAGACATACTTGAGAACAATAGTCATCTATTTGCTCCTCTTTTTGTTGACGTAGTTCTTCCTGAACACAAGCACAAGAAATATGAAATGATTACAAGAAATTTTAACCAGCGAACAAGAAAAACATAAATCTGAGATTTGATTCCATTTTCAAGTATAGAGTGTGAATTATGGAGTCAAAGAAAACTAACAACAAATCGGAATAATTTTAAGAACCTGCGTAGGCTTTGGAGAGTAGGAGCCAGCATAACCACGTCTCAACTTAATTCCATTTCCAGTGTAGCCAACAATGCCAGAGAAACCAGATGGGTCAACGCTAAGCCACGCTTCCCAGGTATCATCCTCCCCAGTAAATAAAGCATGGAGTCCCTACATTAACAAATTAGGATTATGTAATACACTCATTTAGATTCAGCACCATTTTCTAACCCATGAAATCAAACACATACCAGACTGGAGCCCTGCAAATCAATACGAGCTGCAAAAAGCCCAGAGGGTTGAAAACTTCTTCTGCGCCAAACCTGAGTGAGAAAAATCCACACTAATTGGTCCTATTGTCATATCATCAACAATATATATGTATGAACCTTAAAACCAAAATGGAAAAAAGCATCAGCTGCTACTAGCTCTCCAAAACCTAAATCATAATACCGAAATATATTCCAGAGAAAGACATGTAACCTTGTTACGATATGCAACCTCCAACTGTTCAGCAACAGTTTCTGGCATAGGAAGCCAGTCTACGCCACCTTTACGTGCAAACCAATGGCCTCTAAGTACACGGCGATTATCGCCATACCAGTACACTGGAAATGAATGCCTCCTCACCAAATCCACCTGCAGCATACCAGATCCTTGGTCAGAAACATAAACTTTGAATATAAAGACTCTAATGATTCAAACAAGTAAAATTTACACGAAAAACGATAAACATTCTTTAAATATTTGCAGACAACAGTGATACCTCATATAGTCCACCCTTCACAGGCACACCAACTCTCTCCTCTTCAAATTCATATAGACTAGAGGACACAGAAGGAGTTTCTGAAGAAGATTCAACCGATTTCTTTTTACGATCAACTTGTGTCCTCGGGCCTTCGCTGCATTCTGCATACTCTTTCCACCAGTGTGACAACAACTCATCCTCTCTCTATTGCAACAATTTCCCAGGAGAACAAAAAAAGACTGTAAGATATCACACTGCCAAAACTCAAACTTGTCGAAAAGCTTAGACAAAGAAACAACCTGCAGGAAAGATGCCTCAATCGCAAGAGAATCCCTCATACCAAAACGAAAATACTCATTCTTTCCCACTACGTCAGTTCGAGGTACTGAAGCAGCTAATTCTGCACAAAACAAAAAACAAAACATACCAACACAAACACTAAAGGATATGGCTTTTTCCAAAATTAACCTAAACTATGGATGTTTCTATATATATACTATCCAAAGAAAGAGGTACATAAACATTGGAGCTGTAAAGACTCACCATTTTCAGGTAAAGGAACTTTACAAAAGTACCAACGAACATCACTCCCATCAGAGGGACTCCGAGTCTGAGCGAGATACTTTTGTCTACCTTGACATTGCTCAATTACATCTTCTAATCTGGCGATATTTGAAGGCGTGTTCTTCAACAAATCCGGAGATGGTTCATTTACCTCCGGATTTCCTAATTCCCCAGAACGTGCTTCCATCTAAACCCAACAAAAAAAAATCATGAAATCAATCAAAATTCGACTACAATACAAAAAAAAAACCCTAATCAATAATTTTGATTTCGAATTCGTTTGGTAGTAATGAGAAGAATTTAACAAAAACCCTACAGAGAAAAATCTAGAATTTTCCTCACTCATAACGAGAACAAGCAATCTTCAATTACCTTGTAAGAATCACGAAACAGAGAAAAGAGAAACGATTGCGATTGAGATTAACAGAAATTAAACACAAGATTTTGGAGAAGAAAGGCACACAAAATCGCGAGAGAGAAGAAGAAACAAAAAAAAAGTCGTTTGAAAATAAAAAGTGACAGCTGGGAAAATCGAATTATGAAGGTTTTGGTTTTGATGAAAGGAACATTCGAGAGAGATTAAGCGGTTGCGTGTACCGTCATTTTACTTAACAACTGCCACGTCGATGCCAAATCAGCATTTTGCAAACGAAACGATTTTAATGTTTTTTGTCTTGTTATGGGAATGTAACGAAATTGGAATTTGTAATAAGTTCACAATCACAAGCTTGAAACTTAATTTATTGAATATAGTATTGGCATTACAATTCGAGGAATGAAAATTCAAAACTATTATTATTAATTATTATATTATTGCAGAAGAGTGAAAATGATTCACAAATGTTGGAGATGGATGATTAGGTTTGGACGTAAAATCCAAGTTTATGAAGAATAGAGAGAAGCTTAGAGGTAGTGAGAGGTTTCTCTTGAAAGTCATTGAGGCCAGCTTCCATAAACTCTTGCTTCTCTTCTTCGTCTGCTCTAGTCGTGACTCCAGCTATCTTGCTCTCAATCCCCATCTCCCTTAGCTTCTTTGTTGCCTAAATAAGTTTCATTCAATAAAACAAACATTAAATCAAGACATTCCAAAATCGAAACCTATAACATATATTATCTTAACGCTATGTTATCTTTATGAAATTTTGACAAAACAAAATTTGTTTTTTAGATTATTATTCTAGCCAAATTTAACCCAAATTGCATCATTTCTAGCAAAAGTAACCAAAAGTTTAGTGTCGAGTTTGGTTTATAAAAGTTTCGTCTAAAAAATGAAGAATTAGATGAGTAAAATAAAAAGTATTACCTCAATACCATTCATGACAGGCATGTCCATGTCCATGAGAATGAGATCATAGTTTTTGCCAAAACAATGAACGTCGACGGCTTCTTTGCCGTTAGAAACAACATCGGTTTTAATACCTAGACGATTCAAAAGCTTGCGATGTATGCTTTGGATTACGAAACTGTCATCCACCACCAAAGCAGTTAGCTTTGACTCTGCCAAATTTGGAACTTCATCAACTATTTCTCTCATCATTTTTTTTTTCTTTAGTGAAAATATTTAAAACTGTAGAAAAAAATTGTTTGATGAAACTCTAAAATTCTTGGTCTCTATTTAAAGAGAAAAATTTGTAAAAGAATCATAAATTATAGAACCTAATTAAACAATATTATATCATATAGATTGTGTTTTGGGATCCGAAAGAGATCTAATGGTTTTATTTACTTTTCTATTTTGCGTAATAAATCTCTGATGATTTTTATTTTCACGAGATTGTCTGAGATTCTTTAATTCGTCATATTTAGGGTTTAGATTTAGATCAATTATTGTTCATCTTTTGAGATTTTATCAGTCTTATAATACATATAACATTGTGTGAGCAGTATATTTGAATAGCAAATAATCATATGAAATTATTTATATAGATGTCTTGCCAATATGAGACTTATATAATATATTTATATTTTATATTACATTATTTATTAAAGTTTGTTATTTAAAATTTGTTGATTTCATTGTAATTAACTAGAAGAGAAGAAATCTAGAAGTTTTTGTTTTTAAAAGTTCTGAGATTATCAAATATTTGCGTATTAGATTCGAAATTTATGTATAAAACAAAGTGACAAATTTATGTATAAAACAAAATGACAAAATCTTATACATATTACTTCTCTTCAAAGATATTTATTTATGTTAAGTTAGTATAACTTCTTATTTTGCCATTACAAAGATTTGGATATTTGGCTCGTACTCACTCGAGATCAAAAATTTAGTGATAATTGCTAAAAAGTATATACCATTTCTCTCTAACAAAATCTTGACTCGAAAACAATGACACAACTTCTCTCTAAGAAACTTCTTGCAAATAAGTGAGTTATCCTTGTTTATGTTAATAAAACTGAAAATCTAATAATCCACAAACTTCAGTAAGGAATATTGTAATGAAGCAAATGTAGATTATATTTCTTGACTTTTTTTTTATTATTCGTTTTATAAAAAGATTTTACAATGTAAACATCCTTCTTGTTTCGAACTAGACAGACCTACTTGGTGAACACCCAAAACCAAAGCATTTGGTGAGCATATTTTGCCAGTTGACCAATTCCTCCCATAGTTTCAATGGCATTGAGGAATCTACTTGAATCATTGACATAAAATGATGCAAATATCATAAGATATGAGATAAATAATTTCGGAACTTCCAAAAGAAATTTGATCCAAAAACAATCACAATAACATAAAAGTAATCCTTGAGGCCAATCTCACAAAGATGCCACTAAACAAAACAACAACTATATAAATGGCTACATAATAATGCTGAATCATTGTCGACTAAGAAAGCTCACGTTCAGGTTCATTGCATGGTAAATTTTGGTAGGTCGTAACGTATGTTGATTAAACATTAGTGATATGTTATAGACCATTTTCATGTTACACTCAACCTAAAATATGTGATCTGAAGAAGTTGCTACATTGTTTGGTTTCGTAGAAACCATATATCTTACGTTAGCTAATGCAAGAAACACCAAATCTTAAACCACGACAAAAATTTATGCAAAATTAATGTTTGGCAGTCAAAAGTTAGTTGGTCTAACCATGTGATATGGACATGTTTCTTGCTCTACGGTGCAAGATTCCTTAATTATCAGTTCTTGTTTTCATCTACATATATTTTGATAGTTACGTTTGTATACTTCAAAGCAATACGACATTTAAGAAAACTTAAATAATGTATATAAACTTAGAAATATTCAACAACCCACTTTAAACAAACTTGTTTATATATATATCAATCTTAGTATAACTTTTAAAAGATTGATTAATAGGTGACTAAAGAATAAGGGATTGTTTCCAAATCTGCCATTATTTCACCAAAACTTTCAAAATCTACCATTCATTTAAATGAATTTAGATATTTACAAAACATATTTACCATTAATGAATTTAGATATTTACAAAAATGTCATTTACTATTCATCTTCTTCTCCACTTTTTTCTTCTATTTTTTGAAACCATTCTCTCTCTCTCTCTCTCTCTCTCTCTCTCTGAGACGATGGACGTCTACTGTGGTAGGTTTTGTATTTCTTGTCCTCTGTCTTGTATCTCTTGTCATCCGTTTTGAATTTCTCTCTCTTTCTCACTGGTGGATTCTCTCTCTCTCTCTCTCTTTCTCTCTCTGAAACGATGGACGTCTGTTTTGTATTTCATGTCCTCTGTTTTGTATTTCATGTCCTCTGTCTTGTAATTCTTGTCTTCGTCTTGTAATTTTTGTCCTCTGTTTTGTGGACTCTCCTCCTCGTCTTGTATTTCTAACTAATGGACTCTCTCTCCTCTCCTCTCTCTCTCTCTGTCTTTCTCTCTTTCTTTCTCTCTTTCTCTCTCCGAAACGATGGACGTCTGTTTTGTATTTCATGTCCTCTTTCTTGTAATTATTGTCCTTGTCTTGTAATTTTTGTCCTCCGTTTTGTCTTCTATCTTATATTGTTCGTTTCTATCTTAAATTTTTGGTCTTCGTTTTGTGTTTGATAGTCCTCGATCTTGTATTTCTCTTTTTTTCTCACTTGTGAACTCTTTCTCCTCTCTCTCTCTCGATGGACGTCTCCGAGACGATGGACATCTAATATGTCCTCTGATGGTCTTGTATTTTTTGTCCTTGGCAATCTCTCTCTCTCTCTCTCTCTCTCTCTCTCTCTCTCTCTTTCTTTCTCTCTCCGAGACGATGGACGTCTCCGAGACGATGGACGTCTACTATGTCCTCCGATGGTCTTGTATTTTTTGTCCTTTGTAATCAATTTCTTGTCCTCCGATGATCACTGTCTCATCCATCGTCTTCCGTTATATTTATCACCGTATTAACATCGTCGACCACCAAGAGACGTCTATTTCAGAAAGAGGGAAACTGAGAAAAAGAGAGAGAGAGAGAGAGAGAGAGAGAGAGAGAGAGAGAGAGAGAGAGAGAGATGTCTTGTAGAGAGAGACGTTTTGTAGAGAGAGAGAGAGAGAGAGATTTTCCGAAAAAAGATAGAGAGGAGAGAGAGAGTGAAATATATCTTGGTTCAAGAAAGAAATAAAGAGAAAGGAATAAGAAATGAGGAAAGAAGAAAAAGGATAAAAATGTAAAAAAAAATTCACTAAAAAACAAAAAATTGACAGATTGGAAAAGATTAAAATAACAATGACAAATTAAAAAAGAATTGTGGAAATAATGGCACATTTTGATAATTTTCACAAAGAGTAATTTGTAGTATTTTTTCTTAGAAAAACCCCAAAAGCCCTTTTTCATAAATACTGTATCAAAATCAAAAACAGTAGTAGATCAACAACCACATACGCTTTTTCCATCGGTCAACATCACCTCACCAAATTCCATTCCCATTTTCATCTTCTTTGTATATGAGACCTCGAATCAGAGATGCCTCAGAGAAACTCCGATCAAACCGATCCTCCTTCAACGACGTCGACGTCGACGGCGAAGGGAAGTTTCACCGGAAACACCCTCCGCCTCTCAGAGCCATGCTCGGTCGATGGCGGAAATGGATTGTTCTCGTGGCGGCGATCTGGATCCAAGCATCGACGGGAACAAACTTCGATTTCTGTGCCTACTCTTCTCATCTCAAATCAGTACTCGGAATTTCTCAGGTGAGATTGAATTACCTCGCCGTAGCTTCCGATTTAGGTAAAGCATTTGGTTGGTCGTCGGGAATCGCTTTAGGTTATTTCCCTCTCTCCGTCGTTCTTTTCGCGGCGGCGACTATGGGATTCGTTGGCTATGGTGTTCAATGGTTCGTTATCACCAACATCATCACTTTACCTTATTCTCTGGTACATATCAAACTTTTTCCTGAATTCGAATGATTCATAAGAAACGATTGATTAGAAGAGGAAGAGAATGATATTGAATAGAGATTGTGTTGAATGTGGAATTGATATATAAGCTTGATATGGTAGGTGTTTCTGTGCTGCTTGTTAGCTGGATTGAGTATATGTTGGTTCAACACAGCATGTTTCATGCTCTGTATTCGTCATTTCCCGACGAATCGTGCGCTCGCGTTATCTTTAACGGCAAGCTTCAATGGAATCAGTGCAGCTTTATACTCACTTGCTTTCAATGCGATTAACCCGTCGTCTTCAAATCTATACCTTCTACTGAATTCCTTAGTTCCGCTTATCGTTTCTTTCGTTGCGCTTTTCCCAGTTCTTTGTAAACCGTCTATAGACACTACGCCGGATAATGAATCACGACGATATGATTCCCATGTGTTTGCCATTATGAATGTCTTAGCCGTCATCACCAGTTTCTACCTTCTACTATCGAGTTCGAGTACCTATGTGTTTGCATCAGCTCGTTTGCGTTTCCTTGGAGCTATCGTACTTCTGGTTTTCCCCTTGTGTGCTCCTCTTCTCGTTTACGCTCGGGATTACTTTCTTCCTGCGATTCGCAGTCGTTTCAACCATGACAGCTCTGGCTATGTTATGCTTAACATAGACGAGCTCAAGATTCAAAAAGCGTCTGTTTCGGGCAAAGCGGGGTATGAACATTCGGGTACTGTGAAGGATGGGAATGTAGTGAGGCTAGGTGATGAACACTCGTTTCGATTGCTTATAAGTAGATTGGAGTTTTGGTTATACTACATCGCGTATTTCTGCGGTGGCACAATTGGTCTTGTTTATAGCAACAATTTGGGTCAGATTGCTCAGTCTTTGGGACAAAGCTCTACAACACTCGTCACAATCTACTCTTCGTTCTCTTTCTTCGGTCGATTGCTCTCTGCCGCGCCAGATTTTATGCACAAGTAAGTTTCATTTTCGAGATTTAAAGAACGTCTAATGTGAGTTTGGGATAAAAACTCATTGATAAATATTGCAATCTTGCAGGAGATTACGTTTGACAAGAACCGGATGGTTTGCAATCGCACTCTTGCCAACCCCGATCGCTTTCATTTTACTGGCGATATCGTCCTTACATCAAACAGCATTGCAGACAGCAACTGCGTTAATCGGTCTGAGTTCGGGTTTCATATTTGCTGCTGCAGTCTCCATAACATCTGATCTCTTTGGACCAAGTAGCGTAGGTGTTAACCACAACATTCTCATAACAAACATACCAATCGGCTCGCTCTTATACGGTTTTATCGCTGCCTCCATTTACGAAGCCAACGCAAGCCCCGAGATAAGAACAATAGTGTCGGACTCGGTCGTTTGCATCGGACGAGATTGCTACTTCAAAACGTTTCTGTTTTGGGGCTGCTTATCCTTACTTGGCCTCATCTCAAGTTTGTTCATGTACATTAGAACCAAACCGGTTTACCACCGGCTCGATCAAGACCGGATTTCCGTAACATAATCGTATAAGGAACTTGATCAATTGTAACACAACGAAAACCACAATCTTTTTTTATCTTTAGATTAGATCACAGGAAAATTGATAGTGATAAAAATGGAAATTAAAACATCTTTAATAAAGTGATTAAGCACGAGTAATCAGTAATTACGCATTTTGTGTTAGTCCCACATGAAAGAGTCACGTTTTGCGTGGGTCCTATATTTACTTTGTATGGGTCCCACATGAGTCATCAAAATTGACGCGCACAAGATCGGAGCCAACGTAACTGACAAAATCGTGAATTAGCCGTTGTGGCGACTTTCATCGTTTTTCTTACTTTACTTTCTCTCTCTTTCTTCCTCAAAAGCAAAAACCCTAATTTAGAAATATTCCATTTCACTGATAATGGCGGATTTTGGGTATTTTTCGGATACAGATGATTCAGCTGTAGAAGAATTGGTATCTCAAGCGAAGGAACTTTCGGCTTTAGAGCAAGTAGCTGCAATCAATTGTTCTAGCTTCACCGATTCTACACTTCCCGATGATCTCGAAGCTCGTTTCCGTCGTCTCAAATCTGTTCCAGCTTCTCGATCCGACCCGGTTACTTCGTCTTCTTCGAAGATTATGCAGCAGAAAAAGCATCTCTCTCACTCCAAGAGCGTCGCAGCGAGTTACCCTAAGGAGGATCGGAATTTCTCGGAAAATCGACGAAATCCAGGTAACAAATCTGGTTCTGTGAATCTATCTGATGATGAATCTAGTATTTTCTCGGGAAACAAACCCGATCTCGGTTTGAAATCGGGTTTTGAGAAAGATGGAAGTGGAAATTTCTCCGATTCGAGAGAGAGTAAGATTTTCTCGCCGGTTAAGCAAACCCAGAAGGTTCCCAAACGCAGAACCGGATCGTCATCTTCATCATCATCTCCTATTGATTTAGCTTCACCACCTTCATCAGATTCAGAACCGGAGAAGAAACCGAAATCGACTTGGTTTAGTAAGTTATCTCCATCGAAAATCGTGGGTTACATTTGGCGTTCACCGAAGAAATCATCGACGAAGAAGAAGAACTTGAAATCGTTTAACGATTCGGGTCGGGAGAGAAACATCGATGATTTTGATGAGTTTTTATCTGATTTAAACGCGTATTCAATGGAAGATCAAAGGAAAATGTTGAAGAAAGCATTGAAAGAGCAACAGAAAATGCGGAAAGAAGCAGCTGAGATTATCAAAATGGCCAAACAAGCTTCTGCAAAATTCGATTTTGATGATTGAAAATAGGTTTTTTTGTGTTTGGTTCGTATAAGTTTTTTTCGGTTTGCAGAAATACTTACCGAAATGTATTTAAAAAGATAACCATAAGTATAAATAAATCATAATTTAATTAATATTATATTTTTGTACTTCACTTCAATAATATAGTATCAGTCTATGTTCAATTTGATATATAAATAGATGGTTATTCATTGTTGGATTTATATGGATTTTTCAAATTTTTAGAATCCATTGTTATTGGTTAGTGGATTTTAAAATTCTAAGTAAAATACATTGTTATTCATTTGAAGATTTTGACATTCTTTTTAAAATCCATTGTTATTCAAAAAGTTTGTGTTTCATTGATTCTCTAACTCAATTAAAATTTAATGTTATTGGGAGATGGAATCTCTACAATTTTACTCATACAACAAGATTTTCAAAATACCATGGTTATTCATAAGATTGTTGAAATTTTTAGAAAAACACACTCACATACGTCTCAAACAAAATCTTTGACGGAAAAAACAAAAAGTCGGGTTTCTCGAGATTACGAAACTCTTGTCCACGCATTTCGTGAAGACTGCTTGAAAAGATTAGCTTAACATGGAATGTAAGTTGCTAATTTCAGTTTGTTAGTAAGCTCCTTTTTATTTAAGTGATCTTTCGTCTATGTTAAAAATGATCTCAAACA
The DNA here is from genome assembly GCA_963576765.1 of Draba incana. Lineage (NCBI taxonomy): Eukaryota > Viridiplantae > Streptophyta > Magnoliopsida > Brassicales > Brassicaceae > Draba > Draba incana. Next base: position 2,068,873 of record OY755208.1, read on the forward strand.
TGGTTAGACTAATGTTGACTTGTGAAAGAAAATGCTTTGGTTGAGCATCATCCATTGTAATCTTATTAGAAAACCAATCACAATCAGTTTAAAAATGTGACAGTTATTTTAACAACAAGATGAACACAAAAGTCAAAATTCTATTACTTGGTAATACGAAATGAAACAGAACACAAGAAATATAATACAAAATGTAACAACGACTAAACAGAACAACTTTAACAATATAAAGAAAACAAAGGCAGCAAGCAAATATATAATATATAAAATATAGTGAAAAGAAAAAAGATTACCTATTGTATTTGATCGAAGAACAAGATGTGAAAAAGATGATAGCAAATGACAAAGTTCAGCTCACGTCAAATTTAAAACACTAGACATGCCTTAAGTGAATTACAAAAAATTGGAAAATACAATATTTGGATAATTAAAAGAAAAATTGAATCATATATATTACCTTATATAATGAGAAAATCATTAATACAAATCCATATCAATCCACAAGAATCATTAACAATCCACAAGAATATTTTCTAAGAATCAATATCAATCCATCAAAATTTATAAAATCTCACAACTTTTGAAATCCATAGACTCCATGGAAATTCATCAATGAATAAGGGCCCCTAAAGAAATTTTGTTTATTTAATTAGTAAATTTGGTTTGATTTTATTTTAGTTCGTTTAGTGCAATTTGGATTGTATGTCAAAGTAAAATTAATCCAATGTGGTTAATCATATGTCAAAGTTGAACAGAATATTATATTACAGCTATAATATAATTTACGTTACTTTATAAGATCAGAATCTACCAAATTGTAAAAGCTAAAGGCTACACAAAACAAAATTAATTGCTAAATTAAAGATGTAAACATGTAGCGCCAAATACGATCTTAAAAATCATTAAAAAAATTAGCATTTAAATCTCAAAAGTATACAGTCTGATGAAACTAAAAAGTCACAAGATTAATGTTAATCATCCCACACCCTCACTAACCCTCTCAATAACTTAGCAGTCATAATGAAAATCAAAGCTAATTAACCTATTAATCACCACAGTACCACTAAGCCTCTCAATAACTCCTTGCCGTTTCTATCTTTTCGTATTACCTTTCGTGCCGTTTATATACTCCTGCAAACTCTCACTCACTTCACAACAAAAACATTCCAAAACTTGAAAAAATGGCAACTCAAACTTTTCTCTCAACCATCATCTTCTTCTTCTTCTTCACTTCCACTTCCACTTCCACTTCTTTAGCTCACCGGAAAACCCTAACCGTCGAGCTAATCCACCGTGACTCTCCTCATTCACCACTCTACAACCCTCTACACACCGTCTCCGACCGTCTAAACGCCGCTTTCCACCGCTCAATCTCCCGTTCCCGCCAATTCTCAACCAAAACCGATCTCCAATCCGGTTTAATCTCAAACGGCGGCGAATACTTCATGTCCATCTCAATCGGTACACCACCGTCTAAAGTTTTCGCCATCGCCGACACCGGAAGTGACCTAACTTGGATCCAATGCAAACCATGTCAACAATGTTACAAACAAAACTCTCCAATCTTCGATAAGAAGAAATCTTCAACCTACAAAACCGAATCTTGCGATTCGAAAGCCTGCCACGAGCTGTCCGAACACGAAGAAGGATGCGACGAATCGCTAGACATCTGCAAATACCGTTACTCTTACGGAGACCAATCGTTCACTAAAGGAGACATTGCAACCGAAACAATCTCTATCGATTCTCCCTCTGGTTCCCCTGTTTCATTCCCCGGTACAATCTTCGGTTGCGGTTACAACAACGGCGGTACATTCGAAGAAACCGGATCCGGTATAGTCGGACTTGGAGGCGGTCCATTATCGTTAGTTTCGCAGTTCGGTTCTTCAATAGGGAAGAAATTCTCTTATTGCTTGTCACACACGTCAACTACAACAAACGGTACAAGCGTTATAAACCTAGGAACCAACTCGATACCTTCCAACGCAAGAAAATATTTATCGGTGGTGCACGTAACTCCGTTAATCGAAAAAACACCGAAGACTTACTATTTACTAACTCTCGAAGCAATCTCCGTCGATAAAACCAAGCTTCCGTACACCGGAGAATACGTTTTAGACACCGGAAAATCGATATCGAAGAAGACTACTACCGGAAACATCATAATCGATTCGGGAACGACTCTTACGCTACTCGAATCGGGATTTTACGATAAGTTTGGTTCGACCGTGGAAAAATCAGTGACCGGAGGTAAACGCGTGAATGATCCAGAAGGGAATTTACCATACTGTTTTCAAACCGGAGGCAAAGCAATCGGTTTACCGGAGATTACAATGCATTTCACCGGAGCTGACGTGAAGCTGAGTCCGTCAAACGCGTTTGTGAGAATGAGTGAAGATATGGTTTGTTTGAGTATGATTCCGACAACGGAAGTTGCTATATATGGAAACTTAGTTCAGATGGATTTTCTTGTCGGATATGACTTGGAGAAGAAAACGGTGTCGTTTCAGCGAATGGATTGCGCTGGCAACTTCTAAACGGCGTCGTTGAGAAGCTAGTTTTAAAATTAATCTGATTATTCATAGTAACTGCAGTTTAATGAATATTCAGTATAAATAAAAATATCTCTATTTTCTTAATGACCTGTTAAAGTCGAATAAATATACAAGTGAAGCCAGACCGACCAAGTCGACTAATTATTTAAAAGTGAAAAAACTGAGACTTATTATTTTAATTTGAAAAAGTAGACTTAATTAGTTTTTTTTCCTTCTAATTTCATGATAACCTCACGGTGAAAAGGAAAGTAGGCAAATAAACAAAAGAAATAGAGATATAAAAATCATTTTCATCTTGTATCGGTCCAATAACTATTTGCCATTAAAAAGACATTTCTATAAATTAAAATAAAAAATTAAGACCGATTAAAATTAGAAATAAGAGTAGCAAATTTAAGACCACTCATAAAAAAAGTGTTGAAATTGAACCGAAAAGAGTTATTAGCTTCTCCACTATAATTTTCCATTGTCGTTACCTTTTTGTTTCAGAACGGTTACCTTCTCTAAAGAGATTTTAAGGATCTATGGCGAAAAAACTTGGACTTCCTCTCTCTACTTCCCCTCTCTAAAGAAATTTCAACTACCCTTCTTGTTTTTGCTCGATCTATATCGATTTTGTACTGAAGAAACTGAGGAAGAAGAGTTTCGATTTTTTTCAGACATGGAAGCTATAAGAAAGCAAGCAGCGAAGCTTAGAGAGCAAGTGGCGAGACAACAACAAGTGGGTTTTTTCTTCTTTTTTTGTAATTTCACTGTTCTTAGATTTATCATTTCTAGTTTTACAGAGAAAAATCTGGAACTTTTATTTAATAAAGTTGGAATCTTTCAAGTTTTTGATTTTGAGTATATATAAGGCTTTAGGGTTGATAGGTTAGGTGATGATTTGTTGACGTAGTTTGGTTATTTTTAGGTTAAAAGTTTAGATTTTTTACTTGTTTTGGGCATTGATTTTGGCTTTTTGCAGTGATTTTAGGGTAAAGATTTCTGATTTTTTCTTTGTTTGTATAAAGTTTTGGTTATTGTGTTGTGCAGGCGGTTTTGAAGCATTTAGGACATGTTAATGCGGATGCAGTTGTTGTTGATGAAGAAGAGCTTCATTGTCATCAGAAACTTCAAGATCTATATAGTTCTACTAAAGCTGCAAAAGTAAATAGAAAGATTTAGTTTCCTCTTAAGTAAGAAAAATCTCATGATTTGGTTGTTTTTATAATCATAAGTCTTTCGTTTCGGCAGCGTTTACAAAGGAATATTGTTCGTGGACTCGAAGGTTTTATCGCGACAGGCACGAAAGTTGTAGAGATAGGTAAGTTGTTGCTTCTTTACTTCATCTCTTTTTGCGTTATTGGGATCGAATTTTGAAAAATGTTGTGATGTACATAGGGTTGAAGTTTGCGGAAGATTTTAAGAAATACGGAGATGAGAATCCGGATGCTAATACTCCGCTTTCGAGAATCGCACATCATTTTGGAACTTCGTACAAGTCGGTGGAAGACGAGAGAGAAACTCTCCTCGGAGTTCTTAGTGAGCAGGTTGGAACATTTTAAAATCTTTTATACGGTCTTTCAAGAACTTTTGTAAGTGTAAGTAAGTAAAAGCGTTGGATTTTGATTTGTTTTAAGGTTTGTGAGCCGATTCGTACAATGATATATAGTGCGCCATTGGAGGATGCTCGGCATTTAGTGAATCACTATGACAGGCTGAGACAAGAAGTTGAAGCTCAGGTAAAGTCTTTTCGAACTTTTCTTGAGGCAATTTCAGATTTCTCGAGGCGTTTACAATTTGTGGGAACAGGCAGCTGATGTACTGAGGAGAAGATCGAAGTTGAAGGAATCAGATGTTTCTGAAGAAACTTATATGAAGCTTAAGCATTCCGAGTCGAGATTGACTGAGCTGAAATCAAGTATGAAAACTCTTGGCAAAGAAGCTACTAAGGCAATGTTGGAAGTTGATGAAAAACAACAGAACGTAACTTATCAGCGCCTCCGTGCTCTGGTAATAGTTAAATATTTTCAATTATGGATTCCTGGATTAGACGAGAGAATATTTAACGTAATGAAATGAAATTACTATGCAGGTTGAAGCTGAGAGATCATTTCATCGTAATGCTCTTGATATCCTCGATAAGCTACATTCGGAGGTTAGTAATAGTAACTCACTCTACGATAAGATGCAAACAACGGGTTTTGCTACTCTCTTGATTTGGTTGTCTTATTATTTAGATGATTGCTGAGGAAGAAGCTATAGAATCATCTCCAAAGTCACTACCTTTACAATTAAAGAACAGTGTTTCTCATCCCCAAGAAGAAACGTATTCAAGTCCCCGGGGAGCGATGAAATCAAACCACCAAGAAGAAATCAAGTCTCCTCCCCAAGAAGTAACCAAGTCCAATCCCAAGGACGAAACGAAGTCTAGTCCTCAAAAGGAAACCAAGTCTAACCCGAAGGACGATACAAAGTTTAGTCCTCGAAAGGAAACTAAATCCAATACTCAGAAAGAAACAAAGTCAAGTCCCCAAGAAGAGATCAATAGCACCAATGGATCTGATGATCAACACAATAACCAACTTCTAAGTCAAAATGATTCCTACTTTCTTGCAAAGGTAAAGCCTTTCGAAACACGTTAAACTCGGGTAAGCGATTATACATATCCCGAAGGAAGCTGAACATCTTTTCTTGTTTCAATAGGTTGTGCATCCGTTTGATGCTCAAGCACCAGGGGAGCTGAGCCTCGCGGTTGATGATTATGTAATCGTTCGACAGGTACATTTCCCGCGACTTTTTTTTTCCAACAATACATACGTAACGTAAGTACCAATCTTGATGGTGTTTATGATTGCCGAAAACAAAACTTCTAGGTGGCTGGAACAGGCTGGTCAGAAGGAGAATGCAAAGGCAAACCCGGTTGGTTTCCTTCGGCTTATGTCGAAAAACAAGAGAAAGCTCCCGCGAGTAAAATTGTCGAAACAAACCCCAAGCAGCAATGATCTCTGCTATGTTAACATATACATATATTATACATAAAGTGTATGATATGTTTCCACTGAGTAAATATGAGATATGATTGTGTTTATGTATCCCTATCATAGTCTACCTTGAGCTTGTGAGAATTCTGTTTTTTTTTCTCTCTTGTTTGATGTGTGACTGTAATTTTTACTCTGATAATGATCATGATCTTGCTTGTTTCATCTTGTCACAAAATCTACATAAGTTGAAACCAAATCGAATTTGATCTTTAAAGACTGTTTTTTCTACAAAGTTTACAACTTTACTTTTTTTTCTCTCAAAAAACGAACTTTAACGGTTTCTCTACTCTTTTTTGAGATGAAGATGGGTTCTGTAAACGCTCCATCGCTTCTTATGTACAATAAGAGGCTTAAATCTTGTGTGGAGACTAAAAGCTTCACGAAAGATTTGTCTTTGTTAAGTGAATTGAGAGGACAAGGATTGTATCCGGATAATTTCACTTTACCGGTTGTTCTGAAATCGATTGGAAGGTTAAAGAAGGTTTTAGAAGGTGAGAAAGTTCATTGTTATGCTGTGAAAGCTGGGTTTGAGTTTGATTCTTATGTAAGTAACTCACTCATGGGAATGTATGCATCACTGGGAAAAATGGAGATTACACATAAAGTGTTCGATGAAATGCCTGAACGAGATGTTGTTTCTTGGAATGGGTTGATTTCTAGCTATGTTGGGCTTGGGAGGTTTGAGGATGCGATTGCCGTTTTTAAACGGATGAATCGGGAGAGTAATTTGAAGCCCGACGAAGGTACGATTGTGAGTACTCTTTCCGCTTGTTCGGTTTTGAAGAATTTGGAAATCGGTGAAGGGATTTATAACTATGTTGTGACAGAATTTGAGATGAGTGTTAAGATTGGGAATGCATTGGTGGATATGTTTTGTAAATGCGGGTGTCTCGATAAGGCTAAGGCGATTTTCGATGCGATGAGAAACAAAAACGTAAAATGTTGGACTAGTATGGTTTCAGGATATGTTAGTAATGGTAGAATCGATGAAGCTAGAGAGTTGTTTGAGAGAAGTCCTGTAAAAGATGTTGTGTTATGGACAGCTATGATGAATGGGTATGTTCAGTTTAACCGATTTGACGAGGCGTTAGAATTGTTTCGGTTTATGCAAACCGAGGGAATTAGACCGGATAATTTCGTGCTAGTCTCTCTTTTGAAAGGTTGTGCGCAAACGGGAGCTTTAGAGCAAGGGAAATGGATCCATGGGTACATATATGAGAACGGAGTTAAAGTTGATAAAGTAGTTGGTACCGCTCTTGTGGACATGTACGCGAAATGCGGCTGCATAGAGACAGCTTTAGAGGTTTTTTACGAAACGAAGGAGCGAGATACGGCTTCTTGGACATCGCTTATATACGGTCTTGCCATGAACGGAATGTCAAGGAGATCGTTGGATTTGTATTACGAAATGGAAAATGTCGGTATTAGGCTTGACGATATAACTTTTGTCGCGGTTTTAACAGCTTGTAATCACGGTGGTTTTGTTACCGAAGGACGTAGAATTTTCAGTTCGATGACGGATATACATAGGATCAAGCCTAAATCAGAGCATTGTAGCTGTATGATTGATTTACTATGCAGAGCTGGATTGTTAGACGAAGCAGAGGAAATGACCGAGAAGATGAGAAACGAAAGCGATGAAACTTTAGTTCCCGTGTACTGTTCTTTGCTTAGCGCTGCTAAAAACCACGGGAATGTCGAGATAGCTGAACGAGTAGCGGAGAAGCTCGAAAAATTGGAAGTGAGTGATTCAAGTGCGCATACGCTACTCGCGAGTGTATATGCATCTGCGAATAAATGGGAAGATGTAACAAATGTGAGAAGGAAGATGAAAGATTTGGGAATTAGGAAGTTTCCTGGTTGCAGCTCCATTGAGGTTAATGGGGAGCTTCATGAGTTTATTGTTGGAGATTTATTATCTCACCCAAAAATGGATGAGATTAAGTCAATGTTGCATCAAACTACTAATTGGATGTTTAGTTTGGAACATGAAGAAATTAAAAGTTGAAAGAAGAAACATGGCTTATTCAAAAGAAGAGGTAGAGAGAAGTATTTCTACAAAAGGTAACAAAACTATACATTTCAATTTCATTGTTCAAATAAAAGTTTTTTTTTCACCAAAAATCAGAAGAAAATGAATTGGCTTGAACCTTGTAAACATAAATGGTAACACAACACAACAGACTCTGTTCCATTACTGGAAAAATGATGGTTCTTCATTGGCATTTGCAGGTTTTCTCGGGGGAGGCGCATAAACCGAAACTGAATAGACAGACACAAGGCGGCACTTGAAGATGTTCCGCAGAAACCAGAAGCTGTTTTCTCTTTCTCGGGTTTTCGGTAGGTGGGTTCGTTTGCAATCAATCCGAGCTGGAGTCATAAAAGTCGCTGGGACAAGGAGTCATGACCTCTGATTCAAGTAACTGGACAACCCGATGCATCGTGGGACGCTCTTCTGAAATCGAAGACACGCATTGAGTTGCTATTGATAGAAGAGCATCAAGGCTCTCTATCTGCATTCCTTCGCAGTTTGGATCAACAATCTCTCGTGGCCGGTTTTCGCTGATTAAGAACTTTAGCTGCAATGATCATCAACCAAAAGCTTTATTTCTTAGTCAAATATTATCCGATAAGAATATCAATATCAGGAAAGCATTTGCTTACCCAACCAACAACGTTAAGGCCCTTTTCGATGAATGAAGCATCGGTTGGCCGTTTACCACTCAATACTTCAAGAACCAAAACCCCGAAACTGTAAACATCGGTTTTCTCGGTTGCTCTACCGCTTTGCATATATTCTGTAATCAGGAAGACGTCAAATGAGAAGCTCTCAAGTATTCAAAGATCAAATCTTTATGTAATGGAATTTATTTACCTGGAGCTAAGTACCCAAATGTGCCTGCAACAATAGTTGTAATATGAGATTCTTCGTCTTCCAACAATTTGGCAAGACCAAAATCCGAAACCCGGGCCTCGAGATTGCCATCGAGCAAAATGTTGCTCGACTTTATATCACGATGTATAATCCTAGGAGAACAATCATGATGCAAGTATGATAACCCTTTCGCAGCTCCTATGATGATATTTACTCGCGAATCCCAGTCCAATTGCTCGGCTCTCTCTACTAATTCAAGAAACCAAACTTTCCCAGTGATACAATTCACAACATAGAGAGAAAGCAGTAAAGAGAAGACATGTCTTACCATGAAGTGCTTCATCGAGGCTACCTCCAGGCAAGTAATCGTATAACAGTAGCTTTGATGTTGGAGAATTGCAGTATCCACGTAGATTTACAAGGTATCGGTGCTTGATGCTCCCAAGAATCTCAAGCTCCCTCTCAAAAAACCGATCAAACCCTTCGTTTAACTTTACAATTCTCTTCAAAGCGAAGACATTCCCATCATCCATAGCGAGCTTATACACCGTTCCAAAGCCTCCACAACCGATTATATGCTCTTCATTCAACATTTCCAGCTTTTTAATGATGTCTTTGGAAGAGTAAGGCAAATCTCCATGGAACATCACAATAGACGCACCTGGATTTTACAATGAGATACAGAAATTTGAAATTTCCAATATTTTAAGAAAGAATATCAAGAACAAACATAAAAAAGAATCAATAAGGCTCACTTCCACCAACGGCCATTGCAAGACTTTTACTCTCGACTTTTCCGAGCTTTTTATATAGAAAGCATCCCCAGAAACACATGAGCGCCACTAGGAGCAGTGCACCTACGGTTGCTGATGCACTAATAAGCAGCTTACCAGAGTTTTTCTTCTGATTTTGACCTGTAATGTACGAGACCAAAAAAATATCAGGTGTGTAACTTAATAGATTGACCAGGAAATTGCTTGGAAACATATTGCTTTACTTGTTGAATGGGAATTTGAAGAAGGGTTTCCACTATTATCTTGGCACACGACATCAATTTGCTTTCCACACAGATTAAGATTTCCAATGAAGCTGTAAGGATAACACATCAGTTCAAGAAACTATGGCTTTCAGCTAGCAAAATGATACTACACTTCAAATATTACAGAAGCATTGCATGGAGGTCTTACGAGTTCTTGGAAAATCCAGAGAGCACTCCGTCTGAAGGTATTTCCCCCTCCAGAAAGTTGTTTGAGACATTGCTTCAAAAGAAGAATGAAACAGAAAGATTTAGAGGACCGAAATATGACAAATTACAGAGGAAGTTAGAGATTAAGATGCTCACAAGTAAGTAAGCATTTTCAACCGCCCAAGCGAAGCAGGGATATCTCCACGGAGAACATTGCTTGACATGTCCCTTGAAAATCAAATATACAAAAGTGGACAATCAGTTTTAGTACTTTTATAGTTTCACCAACAGTACATGCATTAATTTTAAAAATAACGGAGCATGAGAAGACGTTATGGAATCAACCATAAGTTATAGTGATCATAGATGATGAGAGAGGCTGATGGAACAAAAACAAACAGATTTCTACTGAGACCAGAAAGACCGAAGCATTTACAAATATATGGAAGATGCAAAAGGAAAACACCATACAGCTTTCGAAGGCCAGGCAGGTCTCCCATTTCAGCTGGGATATGTCCACTGATGTAGTTATTATGCAAGTAACTGCAAGAAAGTGGAAATTTTTCATGACCATGAAAAATGGGTTTGGTCTCTCAGAAACCAAGTGGAATCAGCCTGAATATCTTGGAAAAGCACTTACATTTCCTCCAAAGCCGTGCAATTTCCCAATGACGTAGGTATTGGTCCATATAAAGCATTGTTGTGAAGCATTCTGCAACGACACACATCCGATCAGCAATCAGAGCATACTCTTAAGCAATAAGAATGAAATAAGGTTAAGAGACCACATACAAAAGCCGCAAATTGTCCAACTTTCCAAGCTCAGGAGGTAAAATTCCACTTATTTTGTGATAAGTAAGATTCCTGCAAAACAAGAAGCATTAGAGACCGACCTCACATAAACCCGAAAAAGGTTTCAAAAACTTACAAGGTTATAACTCTTTTCGTTTTCGCATCACATGAGACTCCGTTCCATTTACACGGATCCGGATCCTCCGGTCTCCATTGATGTATGAAACTATCTGAACTACCAACTCCATTTCTAAAGCTTAGAAGCGCCTCACCTGAAACGATTAAAGCTCGATAAAAAGATCCAGAACAACCTTATAAAATTACTAATAATAGTGATTCGTATCGATGTACCGTCAGAACTAATGGCTTGAATTTCATTAGATAGAGCACAAAGCAATGAGATCAAAAGAAGCCATGAGCAGCAGCTTTTCATCTCACAGTTGCCCATCATGGCACTGTCCAAGCATAATATAACTACTACTGATCATTTGAATGAACAGCCTCTCAGATATTTTCCTTGTAACATATACACTTAGCTACTTGATGATCCCAACCAAGCAAGAAACTAAACTCCTGGAAAACAAAGGAAAATTCTCAATTACACATTCAATTGTAATTGTACACATAGTTCACACTAATTATCAATTACACACAACCTTTGCATGCTCTAAATCTACATTTTGAGTACACAGAAGAGTGAAATTGACTAAAACAGATCAAACCCATTTCCACAATTTCTAAATATCAGAACAAAAGAGTGAAATTTTTCCCCAAAAACAACAAAAAAAAACAAAATTTAACACTACCCACGAGCTTAAACAGCTCAAGTTCATCAAAAATTAACGAAATTCCCAGAAAAATTAAGATTCAAACAATCCAAAAAAACCCCTCAAAATCAAACAGATGAAAAAGAGTAAAATTAGATTAAAACCTCTAAAAATGGATCGGCGAAGAGGAAGATGAAGAAAGAATAAGGACAGAGGTAGAAGACGACGACTAATTGAGCTGTAAAGCAAACAACTATAACTAAAAGAAGAAAAAAAAGTTTTTTTTTTATGTGTGTGAGATTTATGGTAAGATTTGAAGTGAGAGAGAGAGAGTGTGAAGATGCTTTCTTCTTCGACCTTACGAGTTACGACCAATGAGAGAATTCGAAGTGGGGCTCGCACGTGCCGATCATGACCTCCCGCACGTGTCAACCGACGCTTTCTTTATCCACTGTTAAACTAACGATAGAAACCCAATTATTATTATGCCAGCTAAGAGCTTAGCTATATCTAAAATTTTGTCGAATTCTTAATGGGCCCAATTTAAAGGCCCATGGATTTGATTAAACCGGACTAAACCGGTTCAGATTCGTACTAGTGACTAATTTGTCTTTCATCTTCATTTTACCGGAGGAGACGAATGGCGGCGACGGTGGTTGTTTCCCTGAGACCGCCGGCGAGAGTTTTTCACGGCGGAAATCGACGCGACGGAGGAAATTTTACCGTCGCGAGAGTTTCTAAAGGCGAACGGTTTACTGAGAGTGTTGTTTCTCGGTTTAAGTCTTCGCGTCTGTTCTCCGGTCTCTGCTCGATTACCTCCGCCGATCATCGCTACTCATTCCGTTACAGAGAATGAAATCGGTAATTGAAAAAACTTACGTTACTCTTTGGATTTCGATTAAACTATAGATTTGAATTATTTTATGGATTGATTTTGTAGCTGAGGAGAATCATGGAGCTGAAGAAGAAAAATTAGAAGCAGATTTCGAAGCTTACAAGGCTAAAGTGTATTCTTTAACTGTGCCGCTAAAACTCGTTGCTCTTCGTGGTTCAGTACCACCATCATGGATCAAGGTTTAGTTTCCAATTCTCTGTGCTCTTCAAGTTGCTCGTATATTGAGGATTTTTCGCCATTATTATGCATCTTAGCTTATAGTTTGAAATGTCTGTGTTGTTGGATTCTATGGATTGAAATTTTAGGATTTCATGAGCTCACAAGGGAAGAGAGTGAGGTTAAAAACAAGTTTCCGAGCAAATCTTGAAGAAATTTTCTTCCATCTATCGTCGTCTACTAAAAAGGCGAAAAAGGGGTCTGCTTTGGGAGCTGATTTGATCAGCATTGGTGATTCTTGGCTTAGTTTCGCAATTAAGGAAAAGCTGATCGAGCCGATGAAAGAGGTCAAAGATCAAGACTGGTATAAAGCCTTGAGTGATAAATGGAAGGTGAGAATACAAATCAGTGGTTTAACGAACTATGAATATCAGTCTTTGTGAAACATTTATGCGGTATCTATTGATCAAATAGATTGAGTTGTTCCACTAAATTCCTTTGGGAATCTTGTTCCATTTCCTAGTCTGTAAACTTGGAATGTTCTTAGGCCTAGGGTTCATTTCGTGACTTAGAAAGTCTCAGATTTATCTCCGTAGGAACAATGCGGGGGAAAAAGCTCCTGACGGTGAAACGTGGGCTGTGCCATACCGGTGGGGGAGCATGGTAATAGCATACAAAAGGAGCAAATTCCAGCAGTACAACTTGGCTCCAATAGAGGTTTGTTTACCTTAATGGTGCTTTGCACATCCACTAAGTTGAAATGCTGTCAAAATGTTTGTAGCTGTTTAGCCTGTTTATAAGAAGTGAATATCATCAATGAACATTTTTCCGGATTTAGGACTGGGATGATCTGTGGCGACCCGAGCTTGCAGGGAGGATATCAATGGTGAATTCTCCTAGAGAGGTTGTTGGTGCTGTTCTCAAATACATGGGAGCTTCATACAACACGACAGACCTCGATTCACAAGTTTCTGGTGGAAGAGTCGCTGTGGAGAAGAATCTAGCTTCGCTTATGAAACAGGTTTTTACTGGTTTTAACTTTCTCTCTTCAAACAATAAACAAAAGAGCTCATTTTTGTTTACTCTTGTGATCACAGATTAAGCTGTTTGACAGTACAAACTATTTAAAAGCTTTCAATGTCGGAGACGTCTGGGTTACTGTCGGTTGGAGCAGCGATGTCATCCCTGTCGCAAAACGTATGTCTAATGTTACAGTAATTGTTCCCAAGTCCGGTGCCACCTTATGGGCTGATCTATGGGTAAGCACCTTCGTGGATCCCTAACTGAAATTTCAAATGCGTATAACATATATGGACATTAACCCGTGAAGCATCATTGTTCTCAAAGGCGATTCCGGCTGTCTCTGTCTCTGGTAAAGAAGCAGAACAACTAGGAGGACGAGTGCGAGGCCCATCGCCATTAATCCACCAGTGGATAGAATTCTGCTTGCAACCCACAAGATCTTTACCATTTACACGGGAAGTGATTCCCGGTGCATCTCCTTCAGCTCTCGAGGGTCATCTGGTTGGCGAACCAGAAGAAACAAAGAAAGACAGAACAAAACTTGACACAAACCTCGTCTCGGGTGTTCCTCCTCCAGATGTCTTGTCTAATTGCGAGTTCTTGGAGCCTTTACCAGAGGCTACGCTATTGGAGTACCAGGGTCTGGTCGATAGTATAAAGAAGCAGAGCCAAGGTCCTCGCCTTGTGAAAAAATTGCAGGACATTGTTTCGATTTGGGCTCTAGGTTTTAGGACGAAGCTTCCTTCATTCCCAAATTAAGAAGAAATCATTTGTATGATCAAGAATATCATGTAACTCGGTTAAATTCGTTTTAGATATAATATAAAATCGGTTAATTTCTGCTATAATAATTAGAAGATAAATCATTCATCAAGCTTCTTCTTCGCTGCTCTCTACCAAAACAAGATCTTTTTGTGTCTTAGCTCTCTTACTTGATCTGGTTTTAAATGTCTCTTCCTGTGTTGAATCTTCAACAAGTTGTTCAGAGACTGACTCGTGTCTCTTCACTTCTTCAAGAATCCTCTCTCCGTACTTCTCTGTTTTTAATTTCCCTATAATACTCTCCAACTGCAAAATCCAACCAACAAAAAAGCTTTAAAAGGAAGCACTTAGACATATAAAATTGTTTTAAGAAATCCGAGATATTAACATAAACTTGCCTCTTGTAATGAATCTGGTTTTTGGGAACTAATCAAGCCAATCTGCTGGGTTGAAAGGACCGTGTGAGGGAGTATGCTTCCATGAGCTGCGGATATCTCCTTCCGTAACTCGTCAAGCTTCAGTTCCAACCCGGAAAATGAAATACTTCTTTTCGATTTCTTGATTTGTTTGCTTGAGGTTTCCATTTTTATCGTCTTTCTTCCTGTCCGGAAATAGAAAAAAAAATTGTTTCAATGGCCATGGCATATATTGATTCAACTACCTGATTGGCTATGCAAACCAAGAAAATAGGAATTTGCAGATCCTAAAGCCTATAGTGTTCGTGTGAGCGTGTAAAGAAGGAAATTCATATCTCCTTACCTTGCAACAGTTGGTTGGCCAATGGTCCCATTGTTACATAAGCGTTTGTCGAGTATGGTGTGTGTTGGAATTCTTCTTTCTGCAAAAAAGAAACAACAAAAACTAAAATACAAAGATTTTCAGGAATTGGATATCAGAGGTTTTGTATAACATGGACAATGATCTTACCAATACCGAGTCAACGATTAGTTTTATCACGAGATATTCAACTTCTTCTCTCTTTAGCTCAGCACCTAGGATTAACCACGGATATAACATCAACAACAATATCATATCACAAGATGTTGAGGCTTCGCAACTGCAGTTCAAACTAATAAAATTAGAATGTGACTAACTTAGATCCTTGTGCTTAGATCTGAGTT
Organism: Draba incana; assembly: GCA_963576765.1. Classification (NCBI taxonomy): domain Eukaryota; kingdom Viridiplantae; phylum Streptophyta; class Magnoliopsida; order Brassicales; family Brassicaceae; genus Draba; species Draba incana. The sequence continues at coordinate 2,084,028 of OY755208.1, forward strand.
TGTCACCCAGTTGTAACATTGTCACTCTTTGATCCTTGGTTTGCACTTCTTGCACCATAGATACCACGAGCTTAGCCATGTCTGGCAAAAGTCATGACACCGAAAAATCATTAGGAGTAATACAAGATTGAACTTCAGGAAAACAACAAGCGAATGTAGGTGGAACATACCTGACACATCAACTTCCTTGACCTCACTTGACAATGCACAGTTGTCACACATACCTAACGGAATGTAGAATAACAATCAGCACACTGGAAACTCTAAAACCAATGGACGGAGACAAATTCTATCGGTAGTGGAGGACTGTAAACAAGTATACCATTGCAATCTTGTGATGGCTCTCCAAAATGTCGGAAAAAGGCGCTTCGGCGACATTTTGTTTTAGACTGCAACAAGTAAATTCAAAAATTATGGTTCAGAAGATACCGTACAATTTAGAACATTTCAAGATCGTGACCCCTAACGCTAGACAACATACAAGAGTAAACAAAAGAAAACAATCTACTGGAAGTTATTACTTTGCCAAAACAAGATGCTTGCTGATTACCACAGTTGGCTCCAGATATTTACAGGTGTACTAACGATAATGCGCTTTTCAAAGGAGGAGATGAAACAGTGTACCTGACAATATCGTACTATATCATAGAGGTTCTGCAAACCAGAATACTCGTAGAAGACCATGGAACTCTGTAGGGGAAGAAAGAATGGCATCAAAGAAATATAGAGATATATATATGTATAGCACAGATAAGCAGGGCCAGTAAAATTGCAGCTTACCTGCCTGGGAACATCAGCCGAACGAAAAAAGAGGACACACTCAGATGGGAGGCCATCACGACCAGCACGGCCGCTCTCCTGCGAAATGATGGTTAGGTGATGAGAAGCAACCTCATAACTACATCGAGTTTTAATGGACAAGAGACTGGAACCTGGTAGTAAGTTTCCATTGATTTGCTTAAACTGTGGTGGATGACAAACCTGACTACAACGATAATAAGAACGACGATTAATAAAATGGCTTATATATTACAGAAACAGGGTGATACTATTTCCTTGGGTTTTCAAAACCCACTTTTCGTAAAAATCAATAGCTACTAGTATCTACTATGTCACTGACGGGGGAATAACTCGCAAAGAAAAGAAATCAGCACTATAGAATACCGAAAGAAAACCGTATCAAGTATCTGAAAGGAAATTTAGCTATACTAACCATCAGGCTTATTGATTCCCATGCCAAAGGCAACCTATATGTCAATAACCAAAGGTGATTAATGAAGGTCGCTGTACCTAAAAATAATGGAATGAGAAAGGGGCAATATACATACTGTTCCAACAATGACTTGCAACTTGTTCTTGCTCCATCTGTGAACATGAAAAAACAAGAAAATTCAGGCAATGCTGCAAATTGCATATCACTAACTGGGTCATCCAGAGCAGAGCTAGAGCGTGAATCTCTGGTTCAAGGTAAGCACTAGGTACCGCTCGTTTCAAGTAAAATTAACTTACCGCATATGAACTTTTTCACGCATATTTACATCCATGTCTGCATGATAATAATCAGCAGAAATCCCTCTGTCTCGTAAATCACCTGCAATCTATCACCAATGTGTGCAAGAGAAAATATGAAAGATTTTCTTCCTCGATCCAATGTTAAGTAGAACAATGTCAGTGGTCAGAAATGAAGGATGGAATAGAAGACTAGGAGTGAATTTCAGTTAATAACCTGTTCACACTCCTTCCGAGAGAAACAATAGACTATTCCAGATTCATTGTTAGAATATGATTCCCGTATGAATTCTGCAATTTCATCAACCACCACTTTACCAACTGCCGACTTTTCTCGCACCTACAAAATAACTTATTGCTCATGTCCACGCCTACAAACTATCCACTGTTGGGAAACGAATATTAATATAATTCATTACTAAGAGTACCGAGTAAAAGAGATTTGGCCTGTTAACACTGCTAACAAATTTGATGCATTTAGGAATATGTAGCATCTCTATCAAATCATTTTGGACCTTCTGTGTAGCAGTTGCCTGTAAGAGAGAGAGAAAGAATTAGGTAATATTCAACCTTTCACAATATATTAGAAAGGTTGTAGCAGTTGCCTGAAAATGGATAGCTTGACAATACTAACGAGTTCTATACGGATAAGCAGAGTAAGGTGGAGAAAGCTTCATAGTATCGACTATATAAGCTCGCAGGGTATATCCCTTATGGAACAAAAAAGTATGAAAAAAATAAAAAAGAAAAAAAAAACATACGGTTAAAGCCACCATGGGAACTTTGGGAAACTGGGTTTTCAGAATGCTTAGGTTCTTGTAATCAGGGCGAAAATCATGACCCCACTGACTACAACAATGAGCCTCCTGCAAAGCAACAAAACATAGGATTGAAAATTCGAAAAGTAGTAAAAAATAGATGGAAAGGTATTATAAATCCTAGTAAGAATCAAAAACAAGGACAGACTTACATCAATCGAAATAAGAGAGAGACGACCAGCATGGTGACACTTTTCAAGCTTCGACATGAATCTTTTGCTCTTTGACACCTTTTCCGGTGTTACATAAAGTATCTTGAGCTCATCTTCACCCTTTTCTAATGCCTTGTACACAAATTTCTCATTTTCCTTGCCAGAAGTAGAAGTCAGCATGAAAGCTGAAATCCCTAGAGCAGCCAAACCCATAACCTAAACAATCATCAACAATAAATAAACTAAACACACATCTGATCAAACAATCTAAAAAGATCTATGGACTAACCTGATCCTGAATCAGTGAAAGCAAAGGACTAACAACAAGAGTTGTACCACCACGAAGTATAGCCGGAAGTTGATAACAAAGACTCTTCCCACCACCAGCCGCCATGATCACCAATACATCTCTTCCCGACATAATCGCGTTAATTATCTAATCATCCAACGAAAAAAAAGACTCGACATCAAACAAGAATCAACTAGTAGTACCATCCTTGAATCAAGAAGTAACTTACTTCCTTCTGGTTTGACCTATACTTGGATATACCGAAAACATTAAACCGAACATCATCAGCACGAGAATCCCACTCAAATGTCCCAGACCAATTCTCTATAGCATTACTAGAGCCACCAGATGCAATAGGACTTCCTGAATCTGCTAATGCTTTCAACAATGCCTTAAGCTCAGATTTCCTCTCGTATAATCTATCTTGATGCTCCATCAAAGCACTTATTTGCCCTGGAGATACGATTTTTCCATCAACACGAATTCAAAACAAAAAATCACACTTACAAAATCAAGTTCTTAAGGCTACAACGTTCTCAATGCAACGATGTATCAGAAATTCGTATTACAGCGATGGAGAATTTGAACGATTTTGATTAGTTGAGAAATCGAACACACAAATTCGAAGAAACGAAGAAATGTAACCTTGAACATCCTTAAGCTCTAGGTCTAAACTCTGAAGCTCCTCTTGAATCGCTTCGCTTTCCATTTGATTCGCCGGCTGAATCAACGGCGAGTCTTTTAACCTTTCGCCGTCGTCGCCGTCGCTTCTCGTAAATCGGCAACGGCTCATTAGTAAAGAGGTGAAAGTGAAAGCAAAACATAATGGGCCTTTAAATATATGGGCCTACAATTATCTAATGGGCTTTTTATGGCATGGACTGTTTTTTGTCCATACGTTTTTTAAGAGGTTTAACGCACATTAAATTAAAATAAAACTTTAGAATGTTTGTATTATTTTACTTGTGCTTGTTATACACAAAATGGATATGAACATTGGTTTTTAATTGTATACTATTACTAACTACTCTATTATTTTTTATCAACTTGTAATACTCTTATATTTTTTTAAGTTAATGGTATGAAAAATTTCTCGTAAATGTTATTATCTATAGGATTCTTTTTAAGCATGTTAATTTGCTTATTTGGTCAACAGAATAAAGTTTTGTAGCAAGAGAGAATAATACGAAGAGACACCTGTTAGCATTATTTGACTTATGTATATATAGTTAGTAGTTATTAAAAATAAAAACATGTTGGGACAGAAGAAAAGCCGCGAACCATACCGAAACAGTACTAATCAATCCCCTACCTCTCATTTAAAAAACATTACACGACAAAACAACCTTTTCCAATTAACGTCACTGCTTGTATCATCCATCATCTCTTTTGAATCAAATCGAAGACTTCAAACTAACACACAGGTTCTCATATAACTTTTTAGATTCACCAAACACGTGAATGCATGATTTGTGTAAACTTTTTAACAAACAAAAAAATCTAGTCAAAGACAAGTTACCAAGAACACTATCTACTAGATACGAAGATATAACCAATCTTTTTGAAAATGTGTACTATATATGTTTTTTTCTTAAAGTACATGATAGAGCCAAATCTCGAATATCTCAAAGCATGATTTTTATCTCGTTGTGAGTTTCATCCGAGTTGAGACAAAAAAAATTGTACGTCCGATTTTATAAGGAGATTGTTGCAGCCTTATCCTAGCACTCAGGTTTTTTTCTTTTCACGCGCGATTCGATGTGTATGTCCAGAGCCGTGCCTATAGGTTTAGGAAAAAGGCATTCGCCTCGGGCTCCCAAATAATTTAAAAATTTTAGGCCTCGATTTTCCAAATATTAGTCATAGTGTCGTGGTTATACAAAATTTGGTTAGTCTACCATAATATTCCCACCTAAGTTTGAAACTCCTAAATTTTCCTAAATTTTTCATATAAGATCTTTTTTCAATGTTATTATTGTGCTTTTACCAGTATTATTGTTTATTTGTTAAAACTCTAAGATTTATATTCTTCTTTTATGTGTTAGTCTTCGTCAGATTTTGATTTCACGTGTTTTTTTCTTCCAATTCTTTTTGTATTTTCAATTTCAAATAATTTTTTTTTGTATTTTCAATTTCAAATAAATTCCTCCTATTAATTTTATGTTAGTGGTGTGATTTTGTTTTTAATTTTTCTATCGATTTTTAATTTTGTTATATTCATGTCTCTTTATGACAAACACCGACTGTTTATTTAGTGTTCCCGTTATATTAACATTACTTATTGTTTCACGTTTCTTTTGATTTTGCTAAATGATTGAACCTATTTTATTAAAAATGTTGAATAACTTGGCTATCATATATATAGAAAAAGAGTTGGGTTCAGCAATTTGTTTATGAAAAGATTTCATAGAAATTTTTTGTCACATTTATATTTTTGTTAATACTTTAGATTTTTTCTTATTGGTTTTAAACTTTATTTATCATCATTTTTCAATTAATTAATTTATGGTTTAAAACTACCGTTAAATTATTAAAAGGCCCTGTTTTTTAATTCGCCTTGGGCCTCTACAAGTTTTGGCACGGCACTGTGTATGTCATATCATTATACCTGGCGTGCATGCATGGAAGCATACATCTCCATTTCTCCTCCACACACATTCCCTTTGAATGAAAATACGACTTACACGGTCTAATACGTAACATATATTTTCATAGAACAATAATATATCAATACGTAACAATTTTTTGTATTTATATAACGGTTGTGACAAATTATTGTCAAAAATTTAAATTCATGCATTTAACGAGCTGTGACAAATTTATTGAGATTGCGTCTTGTGAAGTAGGATTTTCTTAGATGAAATGAATATTAGAATAGCAAATGATCTAATAGCGGTAAAACTTAATCTTAAAATGATAGTATCAGTAGATTATGACACTTTAGTTATATTAATATGTTTAAGTGCATACTCCAAACCATACTCCAAAACATCTAAAACATCCTATATATAGAAAACTAGAGAGGGAGTTAGGTATAACTAATCACATTTTGAAAGCGTGAAATTTTTATGAATGTTTTGACTGGTAAACACGTTTCAAAAACGATAATATTATAGCATTCGGACTATTAATTAACCAAATATAACTTTTAGGTATTTGTAGTAATAGTATATAGTAGTATATCGCAACTAGCCAACTAGACTCTCAAATATTTTAGACACGGTTTACACCCTTTCCTTTAGTCAACACGTAGACTTTGAGATGTATAAGCAGATACATTGCTCTAATGTGAATCCAACTATTTGATTATATCCTCTCAAGATCATATCTTAAAGAAGTTAATTTCATCCACATTTTTCTGAGTCTATATAGTAAGGAAAAATATAGACAAATGCTTATCCATTTTTTTTTTTTTTTACATCTGAGTGCTTATTTAAAGTTTAGATAACGTTCTTAATATCTAAAGCCAGATAGCGCGCATCTTTTGATAATAAACCAATACATCATCCTATGTATTTATGTACAATTATCTATTTTATAAGCATAGAAACAAGTTTAGGTATACTTCTGTAGTACCTTGTGATTTCTTTTAGCTAACAGCACCGGTGACCGAACCGGAATTTTTTTGGGTCATGGGTCAATGTGGTCCGACCGGATCGAACCGGGTTTAATAGTTTTTTAAAAAATAGTAATATAAATAGTTTTTGTATAACTATAATATCCAAAATTCCAAATATATAATATAGCCTTTGAATAAACATATATTTTTAAAATTAGGAAAATCATTTTAATAACAAAAAAACTATTCGAAAACAAAATTTAATGAGAAATAGTTAAGTTTATATGTAAAAAAAAATTAAAAACATCAAACCATAAATTAAAAACATGAAAATTAACTAAATTCAAAACTAGTATTTGTTTCTATAAATTTTAATCATAAAATATTTAATTATGAAAACAAAAATAGAAATTTACAAAAAAAAAAAAAAAAAAAAAAAAATTCTCAAACCCGGGTCAACCCAACCCGGCCGGTTCGCGGTTGAACCCGGTCCGACCCCAGGTTCAGTCCGGTTTTTAAAACACTGGCTAACAGAGAAATTTGACGTAAATAAAAAGAAAAGAAAGAAAAATATCTACCTAAAATACAAAGAATGGTTGATGACAAAAAAAACAAATTATTATTTGTGTTTGTGTGAAAAGAAGAGAGATTAGAGCATCACCATCGGTTAAGGAACCAGTGAGTCTCTACTTGCATTATTTTACTATTTTTAATTTTATCATAATTATTTATTTTAACATTAAATTAGTAAAAAAATATTCAACCAGTTATAACCTAACATGTGGCAGATCACATGTTGAGAAACCTTGCTTAAGTTGCTTTTCCTAGATACATCTCTCTTTTTCTCTCTTGCTTTTGTATTTTTTTAATAGGTAGAAGTTGTGTTAGAGACCTCCCATAGATGTCTTGATTAAGAGCAAGAGACGACGACAGTGAAGCATTTGAAGTTAGAGCCACTCAACTGGATGATAATAATAAATGAGAATAGACGACGACACTCTTTTGTCTTTGTTACTGACAATACCCAATCTTTATTTATTCAATATGTCCCATGGAACAGCTTTCTACATTTATTGCTTATAAACTTTACCGGAAACTTATTTTTTTACAATATAATACGGTATAAAATAATCCTCCAAGTACATATGCTGATATGCATGTATGGTTGTTGTTGTAAACTTGTATGTACACATCGTATTTCCAAGTTGGAAAAAAAAAAAAAAAAGATACGCCTCTTAACTGGTAGCACAAAGCATCATGTCCTTTTAATGTGAAATAGTAATACAAGATGATCAAATTAATAATACAAAATTAATAATACAAAACAGTTTAAAACAACAAATAATTATAAAAAATGGCAGTACCATTTCTCATAACATTGTCAAATTGAGTATCTTATTTCTTTTCATTCTGATAAATGTCTTTGATTTTATATTTTTAGATATATGTTTTTCCTCGAAGAAAAATGTATTAGTATTATTATGAAATGTAAAATCAGCTCATACATGTTTTGTCAAACTGTATTCTTTTCCTTAGAATGATTGGCTCAGAACAATAGGTTTGCCCTTAATTTACAATTTTATTGGTAAACAATTATTTAATTGGTCAACGGCAAATGGGCAGCTTCCCATTCTATATTGTCAATGGAGGACCATAAAATCTACACGCTAAATCTAAGAAAAATAACATTCTAGCGTCCGAATTTCTAGGTAATATGAAGAATTCGTTGCCATCCTTTATTATTTTGGCGACTATCTAACTTGAATATGATAATGATTAAGTGATAACCACACAAATCATTTCTAAGTTAAAATGTTCGGAAAAAATAATTTATAAATACATATATGCCTTTATTTCTCACGCATTCATTTGGAGGATTGACCTTACAATCAAATGTGTGAAGAGGTAAAATTGGAGGATTAGTAGATTTGAACTTATACTCAAATGATAGGTCAACACCACTCAGTTTGAGATGTCATTTATCATTTTTTTTTGGTTAAAATCATATTGTCATTTTTTGTCATTTATGATAATTGATTCAATTACTTCATTGTTTTTATCTAAAACTCGCGTTAAAACATAAAAACGAAAGTCGAATCTACAAAGTACGTAACTTTTTTTGGTTTTAATGTTAGACAAAGTACGTAAATTATTACTAGCTTTTTAAAAAAAAATGAATGATTCAGTGTGAACATATAATTTGGTGAACAAATATAATTTTAAAGAGAGACTGAATCTTTATGTTCGAACTTGAGTTTATCAACTTTTGAAAGTCTTACCTAAAGCTAGTCTTAACCAGGAGACACTATGCAAGGAAAAGTCTACTATTTTTTTGGTTATCTGAACAAAATTTATCAAATTATACTCCAAAGTAACTCGATCACCGGATTATTCACGCATACCACGTGTTGTTCACTTGCTCAGTGGCAGCGACCGATACCTTTTAAATTTATTACATTATATATAAACCAATTAAATTCACAACTCTCTCTAACTTTGGCATAAACCAAAAAAAATGTCTCTAGTTGATCACTTTATGTCCATAAAATGATGAATTGTGAGAGTTTTTGGTCGAATCTAGGTAGAACGTAAAAACTAGTTCATATTAATACTGAGTACTTACTAACCGTATAAACGAATCAAATTCATTTTCTCAAGACAAAACTATTCATAACAAAAAATTTAGTTTTGCGTTTACATCTACAAGTGTAAATTATATTTATGCAATCCTAAAGTATTATACTTTGACGTACATTCTTAACACGTCGGAAGTGCATCATAATCGAAATGAATTTACTGAATCACATATCAATCTTCATTTTTGAACATTCAACCTTGTCTTTTCATCTACATATGACAAGATCTAATGTGATACAAACATATGTTCAACAAGACGGTTGCGATTTGCTCGAATTGTTGAAACAATTTGTCTTTCCTTACTTACAAAATTCAACGAACACTACGCTAATTTTGGTTAATTTTTCTTAGTCCAAACAAACTATATTATTTGCGTAAGCACAATACAATGACTCTACATTATTCATAGTGACTTTTTTTAGTGAAGAGTGACTATTTGGCGGATAATATGCGCTTACTTACACGCCACCGAACATACATGAACAGTCCTCGACTACTTTTTATTCGAGAGTATCTAGTTATCTCACCAATTTGTTTAGCTAATTCCAGAAGTTTATAAACTTGTATACTGTGGGAGCCGGATTCCTACAATAAAATTTGTCGGGTTCACAGCAGAGCCGTCAAACTTCCGGCGAGAAAACACAAAAACAGAGTTAGAGAAGAAAGACTTTGTTGGTGAAAAGCTGGTTTACAGCGGAGCCGTCAAACTTCCGGCCAGAAAACACAGAGACAGAAACTAGAGAAAAATATTTTATTAGCTGAAAAGCTGTTCTCAATGGAAAGTTGTTCTTAGTGGGAAAGCTGTTAAAAGCATTACAAATGGTTTTATAAGTCAGAATTCAGTGTCCTCCACTAATGAGGGTGATGCAGTGGTATTTATAGAGTTTAAAGGCGGCGGGAGATTTTCCCTTAGGCTGTGCTCTTCAAATTGGCCCATCTTCTGTTTGGCCCACCGTGACTCGGCTCGGCCCATCTGTTGATTGGTTCGGCGGATCCGTGACTCGGCTTGGCCCAAACGGATGGTTGTACCGAATTAGCCCAGTTAAGCGGATATCCACAATCTTCAAGTCGGGTCATCCGGTTTGGTTCGGTGTCACCGAGCCGTGAACGAGTAAGACCCGAACCGTTGATTCGGTGTCACCGGTGGTTTATGCCTCTTCTGATCGGCTATCCGTTCGCGGGTGTTTTCCTGTATCCAGACTTAGTTATTTTCGTCTGTTGGGTGAGAACCGACCCCTACATATACTTAATTAATTTAACTAATTCTGCCATTGGTTGATTTTTCTTCAAATTTTAAATGAACTATGTAAAAAAACTTACATACAGAAACATATCAAATTTTATGTCAAACTATATTTATTTGAGTACACACTAAAATCCAAAGTAATATTCATTATTGAGAAGATTAGGAAAATAAGGCTGAATCTGAATCATACACCCAAACAAAAAGTAGTTTAATCTTCCAAAAAAAGAAAAGAAGAAAAGTAGTTTCTCTTTTTTTTTTTTTTTTTGTCGTCATAACTTTCATTGATCAACACTTAATACAGTGGCCATTTTACAACATATGGTGGAGAGTTAACTCTAGAATCCTTAGCTAATCTATCTGCTCGATCATTTGCATTGCGGGAAATATATTTGAAACTGAAATTACATTGCCTAGCTACATGTAATATATCATGCTCTTGAATATTGAAAACCCTACTCTTCTCCATCTGCAATTGTGAAGAAATATGTTGATGCAATCCATGATAAAGCTTCTGAAAATCTCCACAAAAGGTAACGTCACAGTAGCCAAGTCTATGTAATTCTCTAACCGCAACTCGCAAAGCCTCAACCTCTCCATGGCCTGAAGATATTGTAGGAGGGAAACAACCTGAACTAGTTAATACCTCTTGCATATCTGCATTGTAAAGCGTCCAACCAATACCAATAGAGGTGTGCTTCGAGCTCCAGGACGCATCCACTAGACAGCAATGTGATGATCTCACTTGTTCCAAAACCTGTGGCAAACTCTGTGGAACCAAAGAATATGTTAAACCTGAAGCTTGATTGAGATCTCTTCTAGCCTCTCTTTGATCATTGAATTCTGAAGCTTCCAACCAAAATTGATAATCATGGATCGCTCTTGTAATAATTGAAGGGATTGCCCATCTCTTGTTCTGAAAGATGATCTCATTTCTATTCTTCCATATTCGCCAACCTAAGAAATGAAATAAGGAAATATGATCCCGTGATTGGTGGCATAAATCTATCATAGCTGCATAATTGTCATGGAGAGTATTAGAAAGCAGAGTCTCAATTTGAGGAATAGTCATAGGGGCAAGTTCCCAAATTTCTCTACTTAATCTGCACTGAAACAGCATGTGATTTACTGATTCCTCATGTTCTCCACAAACTGAACAATTCTTATCCTGAATAATATGCTTCTGCTTGAGCTTCAAGGCAACTGGCAATGCATCATGCATTACTTTCCACCAGAAATGTTGTATTTTAGGAGGAAGTTGCAGCTTCCATAAGGATGTGAATATAGAGATTGGGGTATGAGAGTTCTGACCTTGACTATCTTTAAGAAGATTGTATCCTGACTTAACTGTATATTCTCCATGAGCAGTGTGAATCCATACAGTTGTGTCCGGTGCACCTACCATTGAAGGTCTAATTTGTTTGACCAGTTCCACATCCTCAACCACCATAAGTTTCCTTAGCTTATCCACATCCCAATTCCTTGTCCCTTCTATAAATAAATCTTTTACTTTGAGATCCACATTCCTATTTGGTTCAACTGGTTCCGGTATAGCATGTAAATCAGTAGGCAGCCACTGATCCCTCCAGACATTCACTGTCTCTCCATTTCCAATACTCCACCTAATCCCCTGCTTTAACAACTTGTTGCCATGAAGTATGCTACGCCAAGCATAACTTGAGGACCACTTCTGATGAGCCTCTAGCAATGTTGTTTTAGGGAAGTACTTAGCTTTGTAAACCTGAGCTAGAAGAGAATTAGGGTGCGTAAGAATTCGCCAGCTCTGTTTAACTAGGAGAGCAGTGTTAAAATCCTTGAAATCTCTTATTCCCAAACCTCCTAAACTTCTTGGATTTGTGATTTTACTCCAAGAGATCCAGCTAATTTTATTCTGATCTTTTTCAGATGACCAAAAGATTTTCCTTGTGACAGCCATTAATCTTGCAATAAGATTCTTAGGCAACCTAAAACATGACATGCAATAGGTTGGTAAGGCTGTTAAAACAACCTTAATCAAGACCTCTTTTCCAGCAGGTGATAGCAGCTTTGAGTACCAGTTTTCTACCTTTTGCATCATTCTCTGAACAAGGTAGGAGAATGTATCAACTTTGCTTTTACCTACAATCTCTGGTAGCCCAAGATATATACCAAAACCACCTATCTTATGAATATGAATACAGTCAATGATTTGTTGCTAAAGGTCTTGATCAATACCTCTGGAAAACATAATGGCTGATTTGCTAAAATTAACTTCTTGGCCCGAAGCTTCTTGGTAGGTCTTGAGGATTGCCTTGAGACAGTTACATTCCTCCATAGATGCTTTACAGAAAAGAAGAGAATCGTAAGCAAAGAGCAAGTGAGTAATAATTGGCCCTGCTTACTTACTTGATAACCACTGATGTGCCCTTTTTCCTTTGCCTCTATGAGTAAAAAAGACTGAGCTTCAGAGCAATTAGATATAAATAAGGTGATAAAGGATCACCTTGCCTTAGACCCCTAGAAGGAACTATTTTATCTGTTGGAGATCCATTAATTAGCACTGAATATGTCACCGTAGAGATACATTTCATTATCCATCTGCACCATGATTCTGAAAACCCCATTTGCCTCATCAACATATCCAGGAATGACCACTCAACTTTATCAAAAGCTTTACTGATATCCAGCTTGAGAGCAAGATGATGATCCTTTATCTTCCTAGTCTTTAGAGAATGCAGCATTTCCTGAGCAATAAGAACGTTAACTGTAATATATTTTCCAGGAATGAAAGCCGACTGAAATTCAGAAATTATACTAGGCAATATAGTTTTCAATCTATCAGCCAAAACCTTTGAGAGAATCTTATAAGCAACATTACTTAGGCTGATAGGTCGAAAGTCTCTGACCTCCTGAGGACTCTCACATTTTGGAATAAGACAGATGTAAGTGTGATTGACCTCAGGATCTAATTCTGTAGTTTCAAGGAAATGGCGAATGTACCTTACCACATAATCTTTTAGAATAGACCAATGATCTTTGTAGAAGGCCACTGTAAGACCATCAGGGCCTGGTGCCTTATCTGGATCCATCTGTTGAAGAGCCAAACACACTTCACCCTCAGTTACCGGCTTAGTTAAAAACTGATTCATATTTGAGGTAACTTTTGGCAGAATATCCTTGAGAAAATAGGCAGCATCTGCATCACTAGAAGAGGAGAATATATTAGTGAAGTAGTCCCTAACAATTTTGTGGATATCCTCCTGTTTAAAACAAAGTTGCCCTTCATGGTTACTAAGGGATATAATTCGGTTGAAAGCTCTTCTTTGCTTTGTTTTGGCATGAAAGTATTTCGTGTTCTTATCTCCCGCCTGTAGCCAGAGGGTCCTACTCTTAGCTCTTCAAAATTCCTCCTCTAGTCTGTAAGCATGCAACAACTGAGATTTGAGCTGCTTAATAACATTTAAATCAAGGGGTGTCATCTCATAGGCTTCTTGAAGAGCTTGCTTTAGACTTTTAATTTGCCTCTGAGAATTAGTTACATTATTAGTCTTCCACATAGATATTCCCTTTCGACATTTCTCAAGAGCTTTACTAAAAACATTGACAGGGGTATCCTTACACTGCCCTGTTCATATTTGAAGAACTCTTTCTTGAAAATCAGATTGTAATCTCCATCTTCTATCATATTTAAACAGTTTCTTGCATTTCCATTTTACTCCTTCGGTATGAAGTATAAGAGCTCTATGGTCAGAACAATTCCATGGCAAAACCTGGACAAAAGCAGAAGGAAAAAGATCAAGCCAATCACAGGTAGCCACCACCCTATCAATTCTACTCCTAACAGTGTGAGAACATCTATTACCAACCCATGTAAAGCTTCCACCATAAGTCTTATCATCATGCAATCCAGAGAGGGTTAACATATTTCGAAAATGATATAAAGAAGTCTCAGACCTGTGAGTTCCTCCTTCTCTTTCATATGAATTCTTTATATCATTAAAATCTCCAAGAACTACCCTCGGTAATTGATTATATCTACCTCCTTCAACCTGAGAAATCATTTCTTTCCATTGCAAATTCATGTTTGTTGTAATAGGATTACCGTAAACATAAGACAAACAGAAACTTTTTTCCCCATCATTTATGCACATATCATTTTGGTATAAGGATGGAGTCGGAGTAGTAAGGACAAGGTCTATATTCTCATCCAAAAAAATTGCAAGACCCCCCGCTAATCCATTAGAAAGAAGTATGACCGAATGCGCATAATTAAGCTCCTTACAAAAATTATTCACAACATCATAACCATTTTTAGTTTCAACAAAGAACATAACATCTGGGTTAAAGGAATACCTAACATCCTTGAGATATTTGACTGTCAAATCATTCCCCATGCCTTGACAATTGAAGTGCATAATCTTCATTTATGATTCTTCACCTCAAAATCTCTTTTCAATTCCACATATTAGACGAACCAATTGAGTTAATTTTTGCTTCGAACAAGTCGAAATTGAAAGTCGCCAGATTCCTCCCAGAGATGATAATGAAACAGCGAAGATTTAATCCAGATAAACTGGAAAAGTTGATCGATTCAAGACAGAAATTGAAATACTCTAAAACTCTCCTTTGTCGCCTCGGGAGGTTCTAAAACCTTAGAAACTCGTTTCTCACCAATCTTACTTTTCTCAACTATCCACTCTATCAGATTCAAAACCTTAAAAATTAAAAGTAGTTTCTCTTAAAGGACGACTTTGGACCTTCTGATAAGATTACCAATGACTCAATTTCAAAATTACCGAAAATTACATATATACATATTAATATGGATGAATATTACATAAATTGTTGACTGACTGAAAAAATCATTATGTGTTTCCTCTATTATACATAAAAGTTGGTGGTAGGCAATGCTACAATAATATATTAAATATTTGCTTGGCGAACCAAGAACCAAGAAATATATACAAAATGGCAAAATAACTAAAGGAAGAAAGAAAATAATAATCTATTGTTTTCCCGAAAGAATTCCACAACTATGGTTAGTTTACCAGTTTTTATATAAGTTTTCGTTGTCTACCTAGTAAACTCTAATATATTTGACTGATAAATCAACTATAACATTTAATTTGTGACAATTTGACCAAATCATTAATAAAATATACTTCCTCCAATACTCCTTTTAATAAAGTTTAGTTTAGTCCCAACTTTAGTAATAACAATAGAAAGAACCGTTTTCCTTAAGTAAATCTTAAAAATGCCAAAAACACCTAAAACTTTTCTTATCATACACTCCACTATAGCACAATTACTATATAATAAAATAATAATATTATACTTTTCATTTTTTAATTGGTTAGCTAGCTTTATGTATTTATTATCGAGATGTTAACACTTTCCAACTTTGGCCTTTTCAATTTTGATATATGATGGCCACACAACTTTTTCCCTCTCATTCATTACACTTCACGTCTCCTTTTTATCTCATTTTAATTTAAAATCCAAAAAGAGAGAAAGAAAATAAGAAACCAAAACCGCCGGAATCAATGGCTATCACCGCCGTGGAATCACCACCGCTGGCGAAACGTAGAAGAATCGAACCTTCTTTAATCGAAGGACTTCCCGATCACATATTCGAAACTTGTCTCTCTCTCGTTAACCGTCCGTCGTTACTCGCCGCCGTCTGTACACGGTGGCGCCGTCTCCTCTACTCACCGGGATTTCCTCCGTTTCCTTCTCTCTACGCTCTATTCGTCGATTCAAACTCCGGTTCAATCTCAGATCCATCTCCGGTTCAATCTCGGATCCGGTTTATGTGTTTCGACCCGGTTTCGTCAAATTGGGATCCGCTTCCTCCTCCACCACACGATTCACCTCTTAACCGGATTATCTACCGTCATCCGTCGTATATCTCATTTAATTTACCGATTCAGTGTATCTCCGCCGCCGGAAAACTCGTCGTCATCGCCGGAAGTAACAGAGAACTCTCTCCGGCGATTTCTCACCCTCTAATCTTCGATCCGATCTCATCAACATGGTCCTCCGGTCCAAAAATTAAATCTCCGAGAAGGTGGTGCGTCACCGGAGCTTACGACGGAGTTATCTACGTCGCGAGCGGAATCAGCTCCCAATTTTTAACAACCGTCGCGAAATCAATCGAGAAATTGGATCTAAACCGGGAGAAATCGGATCTAAACGGGAATAATTGGGAGGAATTGAGAGAGATGAGAGATTTACGGTTTAGTAGAGAAGCAATAGATGCAATTGGGTATAGAAAAAAGCTATTAATGGTGAATGTAAAAGGAAACGCGATTAAAGAAGGAGTAATATACGACGTCGTTTTAGACGATTGGGAATCGATGCCGGAGGAGATGGTGGTTGGATGGAGAGGTCCGGTGATGGCGATGGAGGAAGAGAAGCTTTATTCGGTTGATGAAACGGAAGGTAAAGTGAGAATTTACGAAGAAGAGAAGAGAGAGTGGAGAGATATTACGGTGGTTGGCCGTGGTGAAGAAATGCTTAAAGGAGCGTTGCAAGTTACGGCGATGGCCGGAAAATTATGTGTTGTTACCGGGGATGGGAGGATTGTTGTGGTGGATGTTACGACGGAGCCGGCGAAGATTTGGAATGTGGAAGTACCGGAAGGGCTTGAACCGGTTTCGGTTCATGTATTACCAAGAATGAACCGACCGGATATTTTTTGACTTGTGATTTTTTTTTTCCCTTTTTATACGGAACAGAGAATTGGAATTTTCTTACTATTTTATTTGTTTTTCTGTTGGAAAAGTGAGATCTTGTCGTTATTTTAACGAAATATTTTTTTACTATTTCGTTTGGTTCTCGAAATATGTAATCTCTCCTTTACTTTCGAGCCAACATGTAAATAATTTTGCCATAACGAACATTGAGCACAATTTCAAATATGTATATTTTGGGTCGGCGTTACACGACCCCATCTGTTAATGACTTAAATGGTTCAATTTTTTAGATAATGGTGATACAAATTACTAGTATGTTTTGTTAGAATATGTGCTTCCAACTCAAAACCAATTGGCTATGAGTGGATTGGCTCATATCCCTTATATATGGTTTAGATTTTTTTCCAACTTCCGATGTGGGACTTTTATCTCTAATATGTTTTAGGGATAATGGTGATACAAATTACATGTTTTAGTCACTGTATTTTTATTCCAGCAGATAAAACACTAGTCAAGTAATAATTCGAAAATTTGAATCACATGTTTGGATAATTAAAACTTTAAATTATTTACAAGTTTATTAAAATGTTAAAAATTATCCAACTTTTCGAGATTATCTAAATTTTTAACAATTTAACAGAAATTATAGAATTTGATGTCTTTTTAACTTTTCAAGATACATGAAATAGTCGTACGGTATCCGTTATATTCCAACCCTTTACGGCTTTACATGAAATGCGCATGTCTAAATTGAATGCTTTCCTAAATTTAGATGATACTTCTCATTGTGATACACACCAACAAAACATGGATAAGAGTCATCATTATGTGGTTGTTGCTATGGATAATATACACCAGCACCATCATATTGAACAAGCCCACTAAACCACACATCATTTGTTTTACCATAACCTTCAAATTCATAAGTGGCATGTTGGTAAGAAAATAATACAAGAGTGACATATTTGAAAAGTGGCACGGTAAAAGTGACATTTTTGTAAATGTCCATATTTTTAAAGTGAATAAAGCCAACTTTTATATGATGTCCCTATTTTTTGAAATTGGATTTGGATTTCAAGTGAATAAAGCCAACTTTTATAAATGCGAATAAATGTTAGTTTAAAATATTAACTCTCATTTTATGGGGAAAAAGACCTAAGTGACTATACCTAAATATATGAAAACCAAATGATATGATATGTTTCAAATAGAGAATGTTTTTGGGTTGGGTTTTATATATGTTCCACTGGGCCATTTAGAAACATCTTAGTAGCACAAATAATATTGACAATAAATAAAGGCCCGTATTTTCCGAGCCCATCACATTAATTAATTTTGGGCATCTTATTAATATCGGATCACCTTATTATATACTCTCTCCGTTTCATTATGTAAAATTTTTTTGACTAAAAGCACGCTGGTTAAAGAATTGTTTTTGTGTTCAAATTTTTATTTTATTAATAACAAAAGTATGAAAAAATGGAAAGTTAATGCTCGGATGAATAGTAAATTAATGATAGAATGTTAAAAGTCATGACTTTAGTCAACCTCAGTTATTATCTCTTCTTCACCATTACACAATTTGGTGGCCGTAGGCTTAAGTTCTTTTTTTTTTTTTTAATTATACACAGTTTCCCAAAGGCTTTCTAGGCCCAAGAGACTAATATGTGTCGCCGGCAATGCCCAAATTTTAATCCCCCGGTGGCCAAAAATCGAACCCGGAACCTTATTGAGAATTACCTCCCTCAAGTACCACTGGGATACGATCACTTGGTTCGTAGGCTTAAGTTCGTCTTCGTCGTAGTATGGTTCGTTCAAATCAAATGGTTGAATTTTTTTTGTTTTGTCTTCTTCTTCTTCCATTTTTGTTTGCAAGTTTAGTTTGGTTTACTGAAATAAAAAACGTGTATTATGATTATATAATGAGTTTTGAGATTTGTAACATTAAATCATGTTTTGACTTCAAACCTCTTCTTTGATTAAGAATGTGTCGATGAAGTAGTGTCTCTTAAATTCTTTGACCAAGACTATTTTGTTAATGTAGTATTAAATTAAAATGTGCATAGATTTGTGAGAAAATCAACTAAAATGAAACAAAATAAAAACCTTTAAAAATCTTACATAATGAAACGGAGTGAGTATTTAGAATATTTATTTATTTTCTTTATTAATTAAATTTCAAAATTTATTAATCAGTTTCCATAGATTTGTTGATATCTCTTTTTTTCAACAGATTTCATAAATTAAAATCTTATCTTCAAAGTCTTCTCCTTACTTAAATCAAAATTCTACTTTTAAAAAAAATATAAACGAATTAAAATGTATTTTGGATACAATAAATAAATATTTCATTATAAGGAATCGCGTAGCCCAAACGCATATATATTCATAAAATTTTCATTATATCATCACTTGTGACCAGAAACAAAAAAGAAAGAATCTGTAATCACTAGATATATTCCAAAACGATCCCAACTTTTCCATTTTTGTCAAAACTATCCCAATTCTTTTCTTTTTAACCTTCGCGTATATATATTCACAAAACGCCGTCGAAAGAGAGAAATTATTGAGCGAGAAGAGCAAGAGAAAAAATGCAGATCTTCGTCAAAACCTTGACCGGAAAAACCATAACCCTAGAGGTTGAGAGCAGCGACACCATCGACAATGTTAAAGCCAAAATCCAGGTCCGTCTTCCTCTTCTCCGACTTCCAATTCCAATTTTTAGGGTTCTAGGGTTTTGGATTGTGTGAACTTAATCTCCTTTTGTTTGATGATTTTAGGGTTTTTCTTCGCGAATTTTGTTTGTTGTTGTGATGATATAGATATAGAGCTGCTGATTTGTGAAACGATCTGAGATTCTCGATCAATTGAAGTTAGAAATTCGTTAGTTTCTTCATGTGTTTGCTTGAATTTCGTATTTGATGATGTTTATGTTTGAGATTCCTGTAATCTTAGTACGAGGATCGACTTGTTCGTTATTCGGCTGAAGCGTATCGGTTTGAATTGCTTGAAAATTGGCTAATTTGTGTGTTTTTGAGAAGAGAAGATCCAAATTATGCTTTTGTGTCGACTTAAAAGATCATTGAGTTACAGTATCTGATTATTGGTACATGATCTTTTTGATGGGATTGTTGAATACAGGACAAAGAGGGGATACCACCAGATCAACAGAGATTGATATTTGCTGGTAAACAACTAGAAGATGGTCGTACGCTAGCGGACTACAACATCCAGAAAGAGTCGACTCTTCATTTGGTCTTGAGGCTTAGGGGTGGAACTATGATTAAGGTGAAGACTCTTACAGGAAAAGAGATTGAGATTGATATCGAACCGACTGATACTATCGATCGGATCAAGGAACGTGTTGAGGAGAAAGAAGGCATCCCTCCTGTTCAACAAAGGTAAAAAACACTTCTTTTCACAATTAGTTCAAAAGAAAAGAGTTGCAAAGTCGAAAACTGAGTTTGGATTTGTTCGCAGTCTAGTCAAAACTGATTCTATAAGACTTTGTTTGCTGTATGTGCGATGATTTTCATGTTTTAGTGACATTGAAAAGCTGTATGGTGAAATTTACAGCTTCTTAATGTGTTTTCGTATGTTTTGGCATCATTCGATTAAACTCAGCGTGCAATCTGATAATCTTAAGCTGTTACGTTATAACACTGATTCACATGAGTATTTGTTTGATGCTTATAAATATCATTGATTTCGGCAGGCTTATCTACGCCGGAAAGCAGTTAGCTGATGACAAAACGGCGAAAGACTACAACATTGAGGGAGGCTCTGTTCTTCATTTGGTTCTTGCTCTTAGGGGTGGTCTCTGAAGAAGTAAAATTCTCTCTTGAAGAAGCTTTTTTTTTTTTTAATGTTTGTTTTCTTTGAAGTTTCTCTTATCTAAGTGAATGCAAATATGCTGCTTTGAAAACACTACTATGGTGAGTTTTTCAGTGGGTATGGATGATTTTACCAATAATCTGTTGAATATCGAATCATAAGTACTTTAGAAATATTTATTTGGATTTAGTTATTTATGGGATTTCAGTTCAAGAAAGAGGCCCGTATGATACAACTAAGCCTACATTTATTTGCATCACAGTTGAATATGAAATTTGGATTCGGTTCAGATGAAATATATATATATTTATTAAACAAAAAAGAAAACATATGAAAGGGCCAAGTCCAGGCCACCAGAAAAAAAAAAGTGACCGTTGGGATTCGAACGTTAAAGCTTTACAAGACATAAACGTTGGGGACAGAATCTGATTCTTCTAGAGTTCTCCTACAAATCCAGACACACATATATATATATATTAATACAAGATTAGAATCAAACCAAAACCAAGACTTCAAGAAACCAAAACAAAATAATCAGTCAGAAAGAAGATTAGATTTCAAGATCGATGGGTTTAGTTGTGGTTATATCTCTTCCTCTAATTTTCCTCTGTCTCCTTCTTGGATTCGGCTGCTACTTCCTCGGCAAACACCGTGGCCGTCGTGAGATTCAAACAAATCCTCAAGTGTACGGAGTTCCTACTCCGCCTGCCGGAGTAATCGCCGCCTTTTCTCCGCCCCTGACTCCACTTCACCCCAAGCTTGACAACTCTCACAACGTCTAGAAGATGTTTTTTGTTTGATTTATAGTGAATTGTGTTTTTTTTTTTTTTTTTTGCTTCTTTCTTGGTCTTCTCTTATGTAAATTAGAGACTTCAGTGTAATTTGAGAAAGATTAAGGAGTGGTAAGGACTAAGGACCGTATGGTTTTTAATAATTTGTTTACACATATTTCTATAAGAAACCGCTCAAAATATAGGAAACAATGACAGTATAATTCAACTACTCAGAAATATGTATGATGTTTTGACATAAACCAAAATATCATCTGGGACTGACACCAAAGAAGCGGAATGTTTTAGTTATAACGTATAATTCTAAGGTAGTGCTTTGCATAATAAGAATGGATCAACAAGTTTGAGTTAGTAGATAAGAGTTTTTTTTTTGTCACAGTTAGTAGATAGAGTTTAAGAGGAAAACAAAAAAAAAACAAGAATGCTTCTTGTGTTTAGAAAAAGTCTTAAGAGTATGTTTTTTTTTTTTTTTCTTTTTTTTCATAAAGGGTTTTCAGTTTAAATGCAAAAGTAACAATTACAGTGATATGATGATGAGATCATATAGTTTCAAGAGAGTTTGTAATGATAAATCATAAAGATTTGACCAAAATAATCACTTAAGAGAGATAGAGAAGATCTAGGGAAGCTCTCTAGGAACTTCTAATAAGATTGCTCGTGGTAGCCATGTCCACCATGTCCCTTTTTACCTCGTCCTCTTACCGTTGTCCATTGCATCTCTTGAACCTTTTGCGTAGGCTTAATCGACCTACCGCCTCTAGTCTTTTGAGAAGCGACACCCATCTCATAACCTGAATAATCTTCCGAGTCTAAGGTAGCTAAAGTGCTACCAAAGACATCCCCTTGCACAACTTCATTAGCCAATGAACCTATAGAAGGGGTTGAGAGCGTTACCAAATTAGGAGTACCAATTGTTGTAGTAGTGAACGTGGCGACGGGAGAAGAGCTACACGCTACATCGAAAGTAGATGTAAACTCAATTGGTGGAACCTTTGTCAAGGCTATGGTTTTTGGGGAAATGTTAGCGTTTTCCAACGCAGTTGGGGAAGATAAAGCAGTTAAATTGGCAGTAGCACTTGGTGTTGATGGTTCAACATCAACGTGAGAGGCAGAGGTAGGATCCATAGGAGCATGAGTAGCAACATGACAAGCTTGAACAGAGGCTTGAGAAGGAAGAACGTGAGGTCCATGAGCAGAGGTTGAATCCACGTGAGCAACTATCCCATTCAAAGCAGAAGAGTTAGCCTTTGGAGTAGCACTAACAATTCCATTAGGTTCACTTCGAAGAAGGCACCTAGATTCTTTATGACCTAACTGTCCACATCTTTGACATTTAGATGGAATCCAAGAGTATAAAACTTCGACCATTGAGAGGTTGCCTTTTAAATCCGTAGCTGCAATCCTTTGCGGAAAAGCCTTATCTAGTTCTACTTCCACCATTAGTTTTGCCTCACCTATTAGATTCGGATCTAGTCTTGGCTATTAAGAGTATGTTCTAAGCAAGGCTTTTTAAAACTTTGTCAAACAAATTTGGTATCGGACTTCGGTCTGAGTCTAATAATTTTGATATTTAAAGAATTTATAGCATAGAAGATAGAATCAAACCAAAACTTCAATTAGAAGAAGAAAAAACCAATCAGAAAGAAGATAGATCTCAAGATCAATGGCTGTGGTACCCGTTGGTCTATTTGTCTTCCTTCTTTTTATTGGATTCATTTGCTACTACCACGGCAGAGCTCAGGGTCTTCGTGAGATCCAAACAAATCCTCCCGGAGTAATCACAGCCTATCCTACGCCGTCGCCTCATCACGCTAACCCTCACTACGTCTGATTCTTTCTCTCAATGGGAAGATGCTTCTTGTTTGTTTTGTTGTGAGTTATTGTTTATATTTTGTTTTTGATTCTTTCTTGGGATATGTTATGTTTCTTGACTTGTGAATCTTTGTATGTAAATGAGTGTATTTTGATGTTATTGAGAAAGTTTAAGGAGTGGTATGGACCGTATAGTTTTTGAGAATGTGTTTACACCTGATTTTTTTTAAGAAACCTGTGAAAATATACATTATACACTTTAAAAATATGTATCTTATGTTTTGACATAACCATAATATCATCTCGGATCTATACCAAAGGAGCGAACTATTTTAGTTATAACTAATATTATAGCATTGAAATAATCGAACAATCTTAATGTATTTCGACAATTGACGAACACTAAAAAATCAAGCTCTTAAACTATCACTTCCCAATTAGGATGTCCATAGGTTTCGATATAAATTCTTACTATTTCAGTTCACGCAATCTTATGACACAAAAAAATTGTTTGTAACGGTTTAAACAAAGGCAATTCCTTCGTCAAATATATAGTCTCATTCGTGTTTACCATTCTAATTGTTTTCATGAAGAAATTTATAATCAGATTTGGAACATGAGTGGACTGAACCAGAACTTTCCAAAGAACCAACGAAAGAAATCGACATCAAAAGATTACTAGGTGCAAAAAGTTTAGGATGTAAAATATGGAAAAAACGAAATTGACTTAATTCTTTTTTCTTTTTTTTGTCAAAAGAATTGAAGCAATTCTACAACTTAGATTTAGTAGATAGAGCTTGATCAGAGAGAAAGAGAGCAAGAATGTTTCTTGTGTTTTGACTTTTGAGAAAGTCTTAGAGTATGTTCTAAGCAAGGTCTATTTAATCTTGTCATTTTTTTTTTTTTGCTAGTATTTGGTTTAGGTGTTTTATCGAAAGAGAATGTTTTACATACTCCCCCAATATTTGGTTGATGAGAATAACTATTTCAGTTCATTTTGCAACAAAGAAAGATATAGATAATAGATGTAAAACCGTTATTATGCAGATTTCCAATTCAATTATATAAGGTTTTGATTGTTAATAATACTACAAGATCGTAAAAAAAGGGAACTTAGAACTAGTCGATAAAGCTTTAGAGAGAAAGAGAACAAAAATGTGTCAAATCATTCATTTATTGTCCATCTTTCCACTATAGGAATTGGCAAACATTCATAATTAAACCACAACAACCGGCATGCCCAATTTGAGTCTTCTTACTTGGATCAACAAATTTGGAGTATAGTACCATTTTAGGTTTTATATGCTTCTAGTTCAAAACTAATAGGTTTTATATGGACTACTAATGTCCCGTCTTAATTTTCGATGTCGAATTCCTAACAACAAATCTATAAAAAAGACTTGATATACCTCAAAATCACCAATTAGCTTACTTCTTTGAATTTAGTTAGTACTTATACAAAGTTTCAAGGTCTTATACAAAAAAAATAATGATTGGTAAAACAAAAATGAATCACAAAACTTCGCCATTGTCTAACTAAATATAGTTGGTAATTTTCTTTCTACAATTCAACAATTCAACAATTTTACAGTGCTATTAAAAGAACTAAAAACTTAAATGTCTTTTTTTTTGTCTACATATGTATATATATATATATATGATTGTATTTCTATACTAATATATGTCTTTTTTTATTGTATATATATAAATATACATTTAATAAAGATAAGTCGTGTGTAGTCCACATATCTTGAGATACAAAATCAGCGGGAAAATCTCTTATCCATGACCTGTGACTTATGAACCAATCACAAGACGCCACATCATCAAATCCAAACCTTCACTCTTATCTTCCTCCTTCTCCACTAATCTTATTTCTCCACAGAATCTAAAGCTCATCTCTCACTGCTTCTCTATATCCACACTTCTCCTCAAACAAACCCTAGAATCCCAAATTCTCAAAGAGCACAAAGAGAGAGAAGAGAGCTATGTCGCTCACAATCCCAGCGAATCTCGTTCTCAATCCGAGATCTAACAAATCTCTCTCACAATCCGTACCTAAATCCACCGCCAGATTCGTCTGCTCCGATGACAAATCAACGACGCCGCAATCCATGAAAGCGTTTTCCGCGGCGGTTGCGCTTTCCTCGATTCTCCTCTCAGCTCCGATGCCAGCCGTCGCTGATATCTCCGGTTTGACTCCTTGCAAGGATTCGAAACAGTTCGCTAAAAGAGAGAAGCAACAGATTAAGAAACTCGAATCTTCTCTTAAGCTTTACGCTCCTGAAAGTGCTCCTGCTCTTGCTCTTAACGCTCAGATCGAGAAAACCAAACGCAGGTTCGTCTCCTTTCTCAGAAATTTCAGATTCCGCTTTAGATCTAAGAAATTTTGTTCTGGATTCCCCAGATCTATATGGTTTTTGATGCGGAATTGAGATTCGAATCGTTAATTGGATTCTTTGATTTGATCAAATTGTGAATCGATTTGAAATTCGTGAGATTGATGAGTTTCTGGTACCAATTTCACCAAACAACATCTCAGAATTGTGGATTGATTTGAAATTGATGTAGAATCAGTTAAGTTATTTCAGAAATGTGGATTAATTTTGTGATTGATGTTACTATGAACTGGAGAATTTTTGTGGATTTTGATATTCTGATATGGTGTTTTGATGATTTTGTTAGGTTCGACAACTACGGGAAGTACGGGCTACTATGCGGGGCAGACGGTCTACCACACCTGATAGTGAACGGAGACCAGCGGCATTGGGGAGAGTTCATAACCCCGGGTATTCTTTTCCTCTACATTGCGGGATGGATCGGGTGGGTTGGAAGAAGCTACTTGATCGCAATCAGCGGTGAGAAGAAACCCGCAATGAAAGAGATCATCATTGATGTTCCTTTGGCGAGTCGTATCATCTTCCGTGGTTTCATTTGGCCCGTTGCTGCTTACAGAGAGTTCGTCAATGGTGATCTTATTGCCAAGGATGTCTAAAAAATTCAAACTTATGATGTGTTTTCTCTCTTTATGTTTTCCATTGTACTTAAAAATTCAACTTTGAATAACTAATGCATTGTCGAAAACACTATAAAATTTTGGAGTGTGCGAATTCTATCCAAATGACTAAAAGACGCGATTGTGATTGTGATTGTGGTTGCGGTTGGCTCAAATATTTGCTATGTGTTTCATGATACTACTATTCAAATGACATATGGGCTAAAAGTAAAAAAGTGAAAGCCCATAGATAAAGTGAAAATTTAAGAAATGAGAGGATAGTAGTAACTTTTTTTTGTTTTTGCTAAAGATTAAGAAGATAAGAGCACAGAAAGACACTAGTCACACATATATATATAATGTTATAAAGATATATTTCACAAATATACATTAGTCAATGACCAAAATAGCTCTCGTAGCATCTAGTCCAAAGTCTTACTCGTACACCAAATTCCATATAATCCAAAATACAAAAACACATATATGTAAAATAGAGATTTATAATATATTAATATATTAGTATATATATGTGTCTATATTATGTTAATAATAGTCTCACTCTGAATTCAAAACAGAGTATTTTCATTTCCTAGCCCTACTTTAATTATATAAGCCCCGAAATTTCCCCAAAAAGAAAAAAAGTGAAGAGGAAATGTAATGGCAACAAGAGAACATTGACTAGCAAGACCACATAGACTCTCCCAAACTGGCTTCATCCACCATGTCCATATGGCTAAACATGGCCTTGTTGTCCTGAGGACTCACTTGCTTCGAGGAAGGTGATCCGCTGCTACTCGGACTGTCCGGGCAAAATCCATGACCCGGAAAATTAGCCGAATGGCGCACACGTAGGTGCACCACTTCAGCTTGAGCCAAAGCTAGTTGGGCTTGCAACACGTCGATTTGTTGCTGAAGAGACGAAATTGCCCCTACACAACCGTAAACCGGATCTCTCACTCTCGCATTTGCCTCGTAAACCATACTGCTCACCGCGTCTCCCCGTTGGTGGATCGGTAACTCCTGCTCCGGTTTTAAAACATCTTGTTACTAACTTAAACAAGTAAATTCTACTTTAGCTAATTAACATCATGTCACAAACTAGCTAAGAAAAGGTAAAGTGGTTAATAGCTAACAAATGTACATACCATCAAAACATATATTTTTTTATAAAACGTTTTTAAAATAAGAAAATGTAAATTTAAAGAAATTATTACATTAGTTAATTACATGGGGTCAGCCCATGTGGTAGTTGTCAATAAAATTATGGAAATGATAGTAATGTCTAATCTAAATTTTCAACTAACCCACAAATTATGATTAGTAGTTAAGCATGTTTTGAATTATTATTACCTGAAGCATCTTGTTAACGTTACTAGCTCCGAACACTCTATGAACATTAGCGAATTTCTGAGGCTCGTCCGCCGGAAAATACGGCGAGAAAACGCAATCTTGAGCACATCGCCGCCGCAAAAGCTTGCACGCCGCGCATGGCGAAGCTGCTCCTTGTTTCCGGCCACTTTCTTTCATCTCTCGTTACGAAACGTGTCCTAATGAGATTGAATCTTGACCGTCGATTGAAATGCAAATTGTCAAGTATCGAGAGAAGAATGAAGCTGTGCAGGGTTTGGGTGAAGGGTGAGTTATGTGGAGATTTATAGAATGAGAAAAATGAAATAAATTTTGATTAAATTTTAAACAAAAATGCAAATAATTTATTAATAAGACAAAGAGAGAACAAAAGTCAGCACATCTGAGAGTGGGACCCGTAGATTTTGGAAAACACACTTTAGAATTTTCTGGTCAGAGAGTAAAATTACTACATCACGTGACACGACCATTTTTAGGTTTGTTTTGGCGCCAATTGGTATTTGTTTATTTATTTATTTTTGTCTTTTACTCCACATCTAACAATCTCATTGGTTTTAATATTTTACTACAATTTTACAATTTTAAAAACCTTGATTTTATTATAATTTTGTCTTGTATTTCCTCACAGACGGACTGTACTAGAAATAGAATAATGGGAATATTTTTGAGTCACACTTTTTTAAAAAACATTA
Organism: Draba incana; assembly: GCA_963576765.1. Lineage (NCBI taxonomy): Eukaryota > Viridiplantae > Streptophyta > Magnoliopsida > Brassicales > Brassicaceae > Draba > Draba incana. The sequence goes on from OY755208.1 coordinate 2,112,401, forward strand.
CAAAATCTACCACAATTTCATATTCTTTATATTTTAATACCACATTTTGTCTTTTAGTGACTAAAATTGACACAATTGTCCTTGATCATCACTTATCCATTTGCATTTCGCCCACGATTCCTGGTTGTCCACCGATCCTGTTTACAACCACCGTCGATGTTAACCACCGTCGTCACTGTATCCACTGCCACCGTCACCGTCGCCATTATCCTGTTTACAACCACCGTCGATGTTGACCACCGTCGTCATTGTATCCATTGCCACCGTCACCGTCGCCATTATGTTCATCGTCGTCGTTCTGTCCACGACCATCGTCTCCATCTCCGTTGTGGTTACCGTCGTCATCTTGTCCACGGTCATCGTCTCCGTCATGACTATCTTCGTCGATCTCCGTTCTTTGTACGACCATCATTATCGTCCACGTCTCTGTCGCTGTCCACGGCCATCGTCTTCCATCTCCGTCGTGGTCACCGTCACCGTCGTCGTCTGGCCATCGTCATCTCTGTTCTGTCTACGACCATCGTTGTCGTCAACGTCTTTGTCGTTGTCATCGTCTCCGTCGTTGCCGCCACTCACCTTCTCCGTCGTGTTGTCCACCACCATTGTTGCCGTCCACATCTCTGTTGCTGTCCACTGTCACCGTCGCCGTCAATCACCGTCTCCGTCGTCGTCGCCGTCACTCACTGTCTCCGCCGTGTTGTCCACCACCATCGTTTCCTTCTCCGTTGTGGCCACCGTTCATGATCACAGTTTATGTCTACGACCAACGTTGTCGTTCACGTCCATCGTCTTCATCGCTGTCCACAATCATCGTCTCCGCCGCCGCCGTCACTCACCATCTCCGACATCATTTCCAGAATCATCTCCATTTTTTCCGTTTGGAGAAAGAGAGAAAAGAAAGAAGAGAAAGAAAGAGAAAGAGAAGAGAAAGAAAGAGATAAGTGAGGTTATGTTGGTAAATTCCTTTTCACTAGTGTCCAAAATGTGTTATGGAATATAAGGCACTAGAAATTGTGGTAGATTACACAAGAAATTGAAGTGAAAGTGGTATAGAGTGTAATTTTTCCTAGAATAATCGGGGCAGCTTATTTTAGCTTTAACACTTTGACACTCGTTACAAAACAAGTTGTAATGAACTGAAAGTTACTATAATTGGATATTTCAAGTTTATCAAATTAAATAATTAATGACATATTGAAAATTCCACATATGAAATAAGAGAAAGAGACCTAGGTGGATTTGATCTTGATCTTGATTTAATGCATTATCGAGGTTGGAAATCTACAACCTAACGTGAAAATTTATACTAATCATTTTTTCCGAATTTATTCTGAATAACTTTATATAGCTAAAGGTGGTTTTCTCTGTGCTATGTTTTATCTTTATAGAAATGTGTATATAGTAAATGTTTAGGATAAGGAAATTTGTGGCCTCGTGCTTGTGCATGTAATCATTGTTTCTATTTCTTTAGTGTATTGATATTCTCACAACTTTCTACGTGGGTCCTCCAATTTGCATAGATGTGGAACAATAAAAAAAATCAGAGTTCTTTTCCATCGCTTAACCAAATAAGCTTGACCAAAATCAGGTCCTCCAATTAAGCTTGACCAAAAACAAAACATCCACTTCTAAGAAATCTTGAGAAGGGTAAAAGGAGGAATTTTTGGACTCTAGTAATTATAGGAAACAATACGAAGTTTTAGGTATATATTAAAAAACGATCGTAAACTTTAGAATTAAAATACACGCATGTATACACACATAGGATTCTTGAGAAATTGCATGCATTATATTTAAGGAAATGACAAATTAAAATATAATTTGGTTGATATTTTGAAAAACAACAAAGATCTATTTGCTATATATATACTCCTATTAACTAAGGAAAAACTTGAAATACATTTTTGGACAGATCCCCAAGTCATACATTGAAAGCATGTTTTTTTATATGGATATATAAATTATCAAACAAATGTGAGATATATCATTTAAAATATTTTACAGATTAACAAGATTTCCAAGTTTTCTTATATCAAATTTTGTAAAATCTTATTTTGCAAATTTTATTCAGTATTAGAAAATGAGAAAAACTACCTTAAAATAAAGGATATATAATGTGGGCAACACTATGTGTAGTTATTGCTACTAGTTCGCTAAAGTTGACAGAAACAATACAGTGCACGCTATTTTCCTACAAAAAGACAACTCAAATATTTTCAAATATTTTAAAAGAAAACGCCCATAGTTTTCGAAATCAAATAACTAGCTTGAAAAAAGAAGAACGTATAGAATTGTGTCGAACATTTTCCTTTTACCAAACGATACTATAGAAAACAATCTAGTTCGAATATACATGACAATATTATTTACATAACCTCTTATAATTTTATTTGATGAGTGATGACATAGTACTTTACATAATATTAGCTTTTCTTTTAAAAAAATCTTGCGATAAAAACACCTATTTACGAAATTAACATTTCATTGTTTCTAAGCCAGATGTGGTTATCTACCGAATATTTTGCTGTTTTCATTATCTTAGAATACTGAGCTACGCTGGCTTCGAATTATATATAATGTTTTAGTCGATTTTTACAGGAGAATATTATGTAATCAAATTTAAAGTGAGCTTTAATTTGCAATAGGAGACTCTAAAATTTTGGAAGAATTTAGAAAGATAATATTGTTTTATTTGAAGGAAAAAGAACAAGACACTCGGCAGTTTCCACTAGTGATAAAACCTGTATTTATATGTGGAGTGTCTTTCCGACAAAATTAACAACAGTCGACTCTTTCAATAACCACTTATAGCTTTTGCCGTTTTTCCATCATTTTTATTGGATATGCAAAAAATAAAGTTTTTGAATCAAATTATTATGTGTAATGAAACAAATATTAAGATTTTCTCAATATATTATGATCTCAACTGTAGGAATAGCGACATGACAAGAAAAGGTTGATTTGCATAGTTTTTTAGCATTTCATTAAACTATATTTACCAATATGAAATATTTTTGACCGAATGTGTCGGTTTCAATAGATCTCTTTCTCTCCAATTCCAAATCTTTAATTTTCTTATAACTAGACAAATGCATCGGCAAGTAGCTACTCATTTTTCTTTGCAACTATTCATACGAAACCCTTTTCCCGTCTTGGATTAACCCTTTTTCCGAAAAATAATAATTTACATATAATTTAACACTCAAATCATTTAGATACATAGTTGTGAAGTAATTCTTATTCGACATATAGGAGGTTTCCCGTTCGTTTTTTTTTTTTTGAATTATACACAGTTTCTCCGAAGCTTTCTAGGCCCAAGAGACTAATATGTGTCGCTGGCGATGTAACATCTGCATTTTTTTTTATAAATAATTAAATAATTAGTCCGGATTAAATAATCTCATAAACATTTAATCCTCAACGACTAAATCAGGGTGAACAATACGCGGAAAACACAACCAATAAGAATTCCAAATCAATTCCAATAAATAATAAAACATTATTCCAACCATATAAATCCAGTAACCATTCCAAGTCTAGCAATTCCAGAATTTCATATTTAATCTAACAATGGTAGCAACCTAAACCAGATTCAACCACATAATCACTGCACATAATCTAGAGATCCTAATCATCCCCTCGTCCCATCCATGATTTCACAATCTCGAACTTTTACCTGCAACTCAAAAGAAACCGGGAGTTGCGTGAGTATTATCATAAATACTCAGTGAAGCGGTCATCCCGCTAATAACGATACATCGAATTAAATGACAATAACAATTTATTCGGTTTATACATTTAATTCATTTTTTCGGTTAAACAATTAAATCAATTTCCGGTTAACACAATTTAAATCGAAATTCAGCAATTTACAACACTGGGTGTCGATCGACACCCAACATGGTGTCGCTCGACACCACTGAACGAAATCAAACAATTCCTTTTCACCGAGTGTCGATCGACGCTCGGTTTCAGAAACCGGAGACCGAGCCTATCCTCACACGGCTCTTCTCCGATTACACCGAAACCGGCCACAACAAGAACACAAACAGAACACGCATCCAAACAGTGCTCATGACGACAGAACTAAACAAGAATTCACCAACTATCACTCAATCAAACAACGGTTATTCAATCCTATATATCGTCGCGATCACGCACTCACCTCGATTACGCGATTCGAGGCAAGAACGGTTACGAACACAAAATAAGTGTCCTCGCAGCCTCTCCTCTCCACCGAAAACACTGAGGAACCTTCCTCAATTACCTAGAACACAAAATTTGGATTTTTCCAAAAACCCTAATTTCAGATTTCTTGAACCAGAACGATGCACTGGTTTAAAAAGGGCACTGAGATCGGAGCTTACCTCCGAGTTCCGATATCGACCCCAATCTGGAAACTAGACCCACAGAGCTATCCAACAGTACCAATCTCGTACTCTTATTCCCTCTGAAACGCCGGGAAAACACTTTCCAAGGAGACTGATTGAATCCCAAAGCTGCACAAACCCCTTATGGAAAAACAATCATAACTCACAAACTAAAACTCCAAAAGCCAATCGAATTCTTTCTATAGAAATCTAAGAGGAAGAAGAACAAACCTACGAAAAATCACGCCGATCAGACTCGATTAGACCGACTGTTCCTCGTTTCTACAAAGACAGTCAAACCTGTCTTCTCTCCTTCTCATTATTCTCTCTCTCAAAACTCTTCTCCTTTACACAAGCCACGAAATTCTCTTTTATTTTTGCCTCACGCGGCCACAAACCCCAAAGGACTTATATACGGAAGCCCTAAGGTTTTCCCCTTAATCGCGACGCAAATCGAGCGATTAATTTAAAAACCGAACCGAAATCCGAACTTGGTGTCGATCGACACCCAACAATGGTGTCGATCGACACCCATATTTCCAAAATACAAATATTAGGAAATTTGGGATGTTACAGGCGATGCCCAAATTTTAATCCCCCGGTGGCCAAGAATCGAACCCGGGACCTTATTGGGAATTACCACTACAAAAAAAGGGGTAGATAGCATCAGTTAAAATGAATCATAAAACTAACTGATGCTAGTTAGTATTATTTATTTACAAATGATACAAATTTTGTAGTTTAACATCACTTGATATAATTGATGTTATTATTGGTATAGTTAACATCGATTAAATAAAAATGATACTAATTTATCTTAAATTGTATCACTTAAAAGAAACTGATACAAAACAAGAATTTACATCAATTAAGTAATTGATGTGTATTATTAATTATGTTAGCATCAACTAAATAAAACAATGCAAATTTTGTATCAATAAAAAAGTGATGCTAGACTCTTAATTTTACAAACGGCATTTGTCCCACATCGGGTACAAAACATTAGAGAAGAATTTTTTTACTCTATAAATAAAACCCATCATTCTTGAATTAGTCTAAGTTTATATAAGTCAAATTAAGACTCTTGACACATTGCTAGTTTTAGTGTCCATACCATAGTGGCTTAATTAATAATTTTTTTGGATGCATATATATAATTTTTTTAATAAAAAAATTACCATTTAAAATTAACAATATTGTAATTAGCAAAAATCACGTATGAAAACTCGTATCAATCAACCACGACACAAACAGAATAATGTAACATCAATTGTTATAAGTGTTACAAATATTAATATCATTTATATAACTGATGTAAAATAATTATATCATTTTTTATAAATGACACATATTGACATCGATTATAACAACCGATACAAATATTTGTATCGGTCTTAAAAACCGACACATATGTTTGCATCACCACTTTCAGAGTCGCTTGTATAAGTGATGCAAATTTTGTTTGCATCAATTGTAATTGATGCAAATCTACAAAATAAATGACATAATATGCCTATTTTTTTGTAGTGTACCTCCCTCAAGTACCACTGGGATACGACCACTTGGTTGGTTTCCCGTTCGTTGCTTCGGCTTTAATTGAAGTTTTCGATAAACTCTTGGCTTAGGATCTCTTGGAGTTAAAAGGAATTTTTGTAGTTGCAGTATGTTGGTTAGATACGGGCTTAGACTGATGTTTTCTCCTGTCTCAGTTTTGAGAGTTGAACACAATGATGTTTCGGAGATAAGGTTTTTTTTTTTTTTTTGATCAAACGTTTGCAATTACATTAATATCATCTTGACCTTTCACATTCAAGCTAAGAGCTTGCTTAGCTATGGTATCTGCTTTTACATTCTCGTTTCGATCAATACAAACAAAGGAGGTGTGCTAAAATGTTTGGGCTATAACCCTAATGTCTTCGAAAATAAGGTTATATGTCTCAGCTATCTCTATGTTTTGTGTCACAAGTCAACTATATTTAATACATGGCATTAGATACTATCATTTCTCTCTCAATATAAATTATATTCAAATTAGGATCAAACATAGCCAAATTAATTACTCCTCATCTAATTATCGACATATAGCTAATCATAAATGTAACATCCGTGATCGAGATTTCGAAAAGGATTTAAGAGAATTAATTCCGCGGGAAATTAATTGGGGTTGTTTTTGCAACTTTTGAAAGTTTGGGGTCAATTCGGAATTCAGAAGAAATGGAGGGGCTTAAGTGCAATTTATTGAGAAGTGTTGTGAACCCTATTATTTTAACACGATCGAGCAGCCTCCTTCTTACTTGTGTCGTGTGATTTGAGAGAGGAAAAGGAGAAGAAGAGCTTGGTGATCGGTGGAGAAGCTTGTGCCGCGGTGGTGCCGTGTTAGTCAAGATTCATCGTCTCCATCTCTTGCTCGGTAAGTTCCGTTCCTTCTTCTTCCGTGTACTTTAAGGAATCATGGTGGTTAGGGTTAGATGGGGCTGAGCGTGTGACGACCTCGACGACGTGAAGAGCGGCTGCCGTGACGACCTTGACGACGCGGAGGAGCGGCTGGCCATGGGTGTGCCGGCGTGGAGGAACTGGCCGGCGGCGGCGGTGGAGGGCAGCGGCGGCGGGTGATCTTCATGTCACGATCATGAGGTTGAAGAAGGAATTGATTTGGGTTGGTTTAGGATTGGTTTATGTTAATTAGTTTGGTTCAATTGATTTGACCGGTTTAGGGGTGGTTTGATTTAATTAGTTGGTTCAATTTAAGTGAGTTGGTTTAGGAAGTAAACCGAGAATTAATTTAATTGGATAATTAAATTAATTTGAACCGTGGTCTGGTTCGGTTTAGAGATTAATTCATAATTTTTAATTGGGGATATTAATTATGAAATTAATCTGTGGCAGATCGTCGTTGAGTCGGTTTCTGCGGTTGCGGGTTTTTATCGAGAGTTCAGCCGTTGTCGAGGTGAGTGCGTGATTGCGATGATTGATGTAGGTTAGCATTCATGGTGTTTGTTTGTGTGAATTCGTGTTATATGATTGATTAATTAAAAGTAAAATGTGGTTATTGGATTGTGATAAATTGATAATGTTAATTATGTTAATCTTTCGCGGGATGACCGCTTCACTGAGTATTTATGATTATACTCACGCAACTCCCGTGTTCCTTTGAGTTGTAGGTAATGGGAAAGCGTGATCTGGGACTGGAGGCAAGGACGGAGGATGATAGGGCCTTATTATTGTTTATGTTGAGATATTAGTAGCCTGTTAGGTTGCTAGAAATTATTTGAGATGGTTATTGGTATTGGAGTTTGATTTTATTTATGGTTATTTATTCCGCATTTGAATTCACCCTGAGTTAGCCGCTGAGGATTAATGATTATGGGATCATTAATCCGGGTTAATTAATTTAAAAAAAAAAGAAAGTTTGGGTGTTACAATAAATCATACATAAGAGTATATATGTATAAGTATTATTATATTATACGCGGTCCTTGAATCAGTTTGCGAAAACTCATTTACAAACTGCTCATGCAAAGTACATAATTTGTTTCATCCATCATGAATGTTATTATTACAATAGGTCAACTCTTGTTGGAATTATAAAACTACTTGGTAGTTAATTACTCTCTACAACAACCATATTGATTACTAATTATTACTTCATCCGTTTCACAAAAATATATTTTTTGAGTTTTTCACATATATTAAGAAAAACAATTATTATCCTTAAAAAGTGTATTGATTTCTACAATAAACAGTTTTCAAGATATCTCAACCAATAGTATTTGAAACTTTTTCTTAAAAACTATAATCTTTTATGGAAATCTATTTTCATGAAACAAACTAAAAAACTCAAAAAATCTATCTTCGTGAAACGGAGGGAGTATTACTTTTTTTTTTGTAACCTCTCCCTGACTTAATTCTTCAAAACCCAAACATTTGAGTTAACACTATATTTTACCTCTAACTAAACCCTAGTTTAAATTAAAATCTCATATTTTTAATCATCCCAAGAAGGTAGTTATACATATAGTCAAAAAGCAACTCTCATCATCAAAAGTATTCAGCATGGTATTGATCATTAGCTTCCCTTTAAATCAATCAAATTATTTCCTTAATTCAATTTATCTTTGAAAATAATGGTTTAGAAACCTCCTAAACGAATTTTTGTTTCTTATCCCTCACTATCATGTATGAACAGATTAGTCGTTGCTTAATATTCAAATCTTTATATAATTATGTCCTAGCTGTTTGTTTTTTGTGTGTGTGTGCGAATTCCTACATTTCAAAATTTACTTTAAAACTTTGGTTATATCCTCTTTGTATATTTTGATTCACTATATTGAAAAATTTGTCAATTGGTCATGGAAATCTCCACAATTTCTATTAATACACTTTACTTATTCACATATAATACTCGAAATCACTTTTCAATACCACAAAAATGAAACTACCATGTTGTTTTATCATAAAGTTGAGAAGAATACATGCATATTGATGATTGACTTGATTAATTTTCTCTCGCAGCCGATAGAATTCTTTTAATAAGTTATATTTAACCATGAGAATAGCTACCTCGAGTGGTTCCTCAAGGCAAGAGGTTCATAGAACAAAAGAGAAAATAAATACAAAAAAGAAGAAGTGGAAGACTGTTTTGATTGAAGTAGTAGGCTAATAGTTGAGACTATAGAGTAGAGACGTTACTTTGACGGTTGAAAGAGCATGAAAAAGAAAGAAAGCAATGCAAAAGCAAAGCTCTTTCGGTTGATGGAAATTGAAATTAAAAAAAAAATCAAAAATCTAAACACTTGATTGGAGAACAATTTATTTCTCAATGAAAAGTAGTTATCATGGATTTAAAATAACATTTAATTAAGAATAAGATCACTTCCATATCATTATGGCCCCTACCTAACAATGAAATTTTCGTCGACAACATTAATGCTCACAATATACGTTAAACAAACAATAGATACAAAGAATATGGTTGGTGACCAAAACTACATAAGCTACATGATCATTTTAAGATTGTTTTTCTCTTTTTGAATAATTTTGTGAATGCAGAAAAACAATCCTAATATGACACTTAGTTTGAGTACTAATTATTTTACTATACTATTCTAGTGATTGAATCGGATTTGAAGTTTCAGTCCGTCATATTCTTGTTTTGTGATATCTCATACGGCTAAAAAATATTCATGTAAAATTTAATATATTGTTTTTAGAATGAAACTCAATTAGTAGAGTTAAATGGTTAGATTAATTTAAACATATTCGCCAACTACGATTGTTTAGACAAAAATTGATATTTCGCCAATGAAAGAAAATTATGTACACGAAAAAACTCAACCAGTATATGTCGTTAAACTAATTTAATCGATACTTTAAAATTTCGTTATATACACAATCCATACTCTAGTCAAGTCAAAACACACAAAATCTTCAACGGTAGTTACTTTTTTTTTTCTTTAGTATTTACCGAAAATATGTCGATATATATATATATATATATATATTTTGAAAATAATATGTCGATATTGAAGTGGAATCTTTTGGAAGTATTTTAAACATAAATTATAGGAAATGATAGAAGAAGAAAAGATAGCTTTTGGTGACCGCAATGGGGAATTCGGATACATAATTGTTGGAGGGTTACGTCATGGAGAGTTTAGTGCCTTGTCGTTTTAAACGTAATGTCAAAAATACCAACAAAAACGATAATGCACTTATCAAAATATGAAACGAAAATTTACAAGAATTAGTTTATACTTTACTAGCAATACTAGATAGATACCTCACTATGTCAGAACTTCTTAAAACGTTTACTAATAATATATTTACAAAAAGTATAAACAAAATATCAACAATAAGAAAAATATTGTAGTTCTTATTTTTTTTGCCAAGGAAAAAAATCTTTAGGATGCAATCTTGTAGCCCTAAACTTTCATTAATATGAAGTATTAACATTCTTAGCAAAAAAAAAAACAATAAGGAAAATACGAAATTTGGATTTACCATTGTCGTTTATTCATACTCTTATAAATAAATAAAATATCAATTTTTTATCTGAGCAATTTACTGTGGTCGAACAACCAAAAAAGAAACAAATTATTGTGGTCGAGCCGACAAATATATTGTAATCTTGAGCAAGAAATTAAAGAAGATACGATAAGATCGACGACAATGAATGTACATATCCTACTTTGCTTTCACGTCTTGTCGAGTTTTAATTAACTTTCTTAATGCAATTTAATCTCATTGGTCACTAAAACTACAGCTACAATTTCTTTCACGAACTGTAGATGCATTTATTAATCCTATTGGTCAAAGTTTTTATTTTAAGGTGCCATAAAATGCTATAGAAAAAAGTCGGACAGGAGTAATTAATTGTTCAGTTATCCATCTTGTTAGTTGGTACTTGTTACTAGCCTACTTATTACCCGTCCACCACTATCCATTTCTTTCAGAGTAATTTATCATTTTGATCAATTTTGCTTCCAAATGCATCTTTTGGGTTATAGATTTGGTGTTTTCTGATTTTATCAGCTTTTCAGATTTATAAATAATTTTTTTTTGGATAAGCAAACCATAAGATAAGTTGGTAACTTTGTTTCTCCATATTTATGTGATTATATTACAAACAAAACTTTGGATTTTATAGTTTTAGGACTACAAACAATATTTTTTTTTTAAAAGACGCAAGCCCTTAAAATAGTGAATAAATGCATTGGTCGAGATCATTTTTTTTTTTCATTGGCCGAGTTTAGATCATGGATGAAAACGTATAATAAGGATTTTCAGATGCAATTGCATATAAGTCTGGAAGCTTATATACAACCGAGAGAGAAATAATCACGTCACAAAGAATTTTGAGAAGTCGATTACATAGGTTTTAGAATTCTGATGATCAAACATCAGAGAGGAAGAATTTGCAAGAGAAAACTGACATGCTTTTTCAACGTTTGTAAAATACATAGGCTACTATTTCTTTATTAATTCCAAAATACTAAATTAAAGTATCCGTGCAAGCAACCATTTTATTTTCTATGCATATATAAGTACAACATGCACGTTGTTTTTTATTTACTTGAAGACGAAGAAAAGTATATAACCATCTTTGTATGAAAATATGACCATATGCATTACTTTATGTCGTGTACAATACGTGACAAGAGACAATTCGGTTTTTCATATTTGGTTGTACGTGATAGCATGCGCAGCTTTACAATGGTTAGTAAACAATCACAACTTTGTACGTGAATTGTGTTTACAATGGTATAATAACATAGTAGCATCTTAATATTTGGATTGTAGATATTCATGAAATATTACGTATCTATGAGAAGAGGTTAAAAAAGCAAAAAAGCGAAGAAGCATTTTTTTGTTTCTTTCTCTTCAGGTTAATTTTAATTGGGTTAATTTGTTGTATAGCAAAAAAAAAAAATTATAACTCAAATCTTAGCAAAAAGCCCTAAATCTAATGGTTTGGATTTTGCCGCATAGGGCACAAATTGTTAGTTTCACAATTATAATTTTTTTTAGTGTTATTGAGCAAATTATCCCATTTTATTTTAACCTCTAACCTCAATATATTTGACTATTTATAGGATTATTGTTTAAGGAAGGTTGGGACCCATGAGGGTTTATCACACTTTTTGGTCATTAATAGTAAAAAACATATACAGGCATGCCCAACATTTGGGGACCAATTTAAATGGGGCAGCAAAATTTACCACATAACTGTTTGAAATTTTAAACAGAATATATCATTGGTTTAAATTTTTTACAGAAGTAAATCACCACAACCAAACAAATAATATGTGATATCACATCAAAACATAAGTTTACAAAAACAAATAGAGGATATTACTAATACGGAATCAATGATAGAAAAAAAAATCTAAAATGGAGGATCAATACAACATTTTTGTCATGGGTTTTGGTCTTTTCATATCCGAAAAGTCTGAATATGATCAGTTTACACACATTAAAGACTTCTACTAATTCATTTTCGAACTAAAAAATATAATCTACTATACACTTACTAATCAATTTTGATTAAACTATATATTGAGCTTAATGGTGTTAATAAACGGTTAATTGTTGATGACAAATCATTTATTGACCATAAAGGTTTTAATTTTTTTTTGTTTCTCTATTATGATAGATTTCCAATGTGAATCCAGTCACTAGTGGGCAAGTCTTGAGGAATAACAAACAAACGATGCTTTCATTTCATTATTATTCACAACGGTAGGATTTAAAGTTTAGGCCCAAAAGAATCTTACATTTTTATGGGCTACTTTTGAAGAAAACCAAGTATAAACTTAAAAAAAAGGAGCTTCGTCGATTTAAATTTTGTTTCATTCGGGTCAGCATATTTACATAACCGAAACCTATCAGAAAAACAGGATTGATAGACCACTTGCTGGAAAATACATATTTGGTCTCGATCAGGATTAGTATGATTTTTCTTATAAATGAAGTCTAATGATTTATAATTGTATTGTCACTGCATTACCATTGGACTAAAATATGTATAATGCAGGACCAAAAGGAAAGCTGAATAAAAACTATATTTCCTGAACACACTTTTATAATTTAGTGAGAAACTGGATGGGCTTTAAAGTCCATATTTTTAAAAAGGTCCGCTCGTGAATAGCAAGCCGGCCCAAGCCGACGGTTGATGCCCAAACCAGCTAAACAATTATTGACATTACAATTTTGCTTAGTTTATAGTTTTGATTTATGTTCTGTTTTATTAGTTTTATAGAATCTAAAATCAAACCTTTTGTTTTGTAACTTGGTTTGGGTTGGGTTCTGATATGTTTGATTTTGGTTCAGTTCAGATGATTTAGTGTATATATTTGATTCATGCTACACTTTCAAGCTGTGAGTAATTTCTAATTTGTGACAAAACTGCTACACATTCAAATTGAACAACTGTGTGGTGTGGGCTTCGCTCCTTTTGTAAGAAGGGTTCACAGCTACAAAAATTGAAATAGTTACCACTTGCCACTATAGTTTTTTTTTTTGAAGCTTACCACCTTATAGTTTCGCCGGAAAATTGTTGCTAAACGAAAATGTTATAAAAATAGACGAAAAGTTCATTGTAGCAATACTAAAAAATTTCATCGATAATATTTCCAATTGAATTAAGTAAGACGAAAAAGATAATCGACTTGATTACAAATTCGTTTTTTTCAATGTACATTAGTTTCCTTCAGAAAATTTTAATGATGTATTATCACTTTAAACTGTTGAGTCTAATTATAGTCAAATTAAACCAACAAAGAATTATTGGGTTAGATTGGTGAAAATCTTTATATTCTTTATAATCTTTATTCCACTTTTTAAAAAACCAATTGCAACAAACCAATCGGACCCATTACATTGTTAAAGTTTTTAAGACCAATTGCAACAAAAATAAACCCAAAATAAGAAGTAACAAGAGTCAAAAGTGATTGGTCAATACATTGGTCCTAGCTGGCACACTATTAAATTTACAAGAAAAAGAGATGCTGACGTGGCGACGCAGGCTTTTCAGTGTCCTGTCTCAAAGGACGAAATTGACATTTGTTTTTTCTTATTATTATTATTTTTTTGTTTATAGAAAAATCAAAATACCCATGTTGTCCTCTTCTTCGACATTAAAACCATTATTGAGAGGTTGAAAATAAACAATTCTTCGTTTTTTTATACTATATATTAAAAAGGGAAATTAGGTGAAATAACAAAAAAAAAATATAATTAAATTTTTAACCAAAACACTCTTACGTGGTCAAATTTCAACCATTATATTTAGGGATTTTTGTTAGGATTTGAATTATACTCCCTCTGTTTCTTTATATAAGATGTTTTGAAATTTTTTTTTTGTTTTATAATATAAGATGTTTTTAAAATTCTAGGTACCTTTTTACTTTATTAAAAACTGTGTAAGCAATAGAATTCTACAAAATTTTGTTTAAGTATTAAATAATAATTGTTTAAGAAAAAAGTAATATCTTAATAAACGTATTTTTACCTAGAACATCTTATATAAAGAAACAGAGGAAGTAATTTTTTTTTTCTATACGACAAATTCACCCTATTAAAAAAAGATTCTTCAAAGCAGTTTCCGTGGCTTTGACTGTCTTGGTCAACTTTTCAAGAGCATTTGGGTTCTAAAATATTCTTTTAAATTATTGTCACACGTCCCATCACAATTCACAAACCTTCCTTTTGCTTAGTTTTACTGGTAGCATTGAGTGATTTCAATTCATAAAACCACCCAAATAATCCTACAAATCCGCAAATCTATTATATATTGGACTAAGTCTAAATTGAATAGCTGAAATGGGTATCATACAGTTAGAATGGACTTTGGGGAAGATGTCGAATTTACGGCTAAATTCAATGAAAACGTTTATCAATCCGTTTTTTCTAGTTTGGATATTTTTATTTTGTAATGATGATCTTTTCCTAGAAACATAAAATGACTAATTTTTCCTAATACAATTTGAACAGTCGCATAATACTAATAAATTATGCGTGCGTCCAAAGCTTTGCGTTATATTTGGGGTTGAAATGAAACATACCTTTAATTAATCTATGTTTATTTATCTCACGATTTCCATTTTTTTAACAAACAAAAAAGAACTTACTAATTAGTTAGGTTTTTATCAACTATAACAATGGAATTTGGCATATATAACCAAGAAAAAATGATAAACTTCATGTATGACAAAATCATAGCTATTGGTTAGGTTTTTTTTTCTTCTTTTTGACAACCAAACATTGAATTAAATGAAATTCTCCCTATTGGTTACCCAAAGTGGAGCTAAGTTGCTTACATAAGTAAAATCGAAACCGAGCTGACCAAGCCAATGAATATGCTTGCAGATTTGAGCTACGGGGGATCAAAGTGAGAGAAAAATGAGGGAATTGTGGACGAAGGTCTTCGAATCGGCTAGAGAGAATGGCGCGCGCCGGCCATTCTTCCGCTGATTGAGTAAATTTGAGGAGGTATGCACAATCTGTCTCAAAACTCTGGCAAAGAACATTGTTCTCCAACATGCAGCACATTGCCCATAAGAGTGTTTCTATCTCTGAATGAAGGGCATATCGCAGATGTCTAAGCCCCTTCGCACCTAACAGGACTGGTTGAATTCCTTGATGACAAAACCACCCAATTCTTGATGTAGTATCAGCTTCCTTCCATGATCCATCCACCTTGCTGCACAATGTTTATGAAGGTGAACCACTATTTGACCTTGTACTGTATGAATATGATGCTGCTCTTGTGCCTCATTCCATACCTTGCACTCATTAACCGTTTGGATAAGTATTTCTACTCGTTCCATATCAATTGGTTAGTTATTAAGTTTTAATTTTGATTAGTTATTAAATTTTGGTTGGTTATTAAATTTTAATTTTTTTTTGGGTTAGTCACCAAATTAACCCGTATAACAATTATACACAAAAATATTATTCAGTCACTTCAACTATTTTAAAATTAGCACGAGTTAGATATATCAACTATCAACTTCAACAATTATATAAAAATTTGTATCGGTTACATGAAAATGTTTTTTTTTTTTTTTTTCCTGCCTTAGAAAAACATAGTCTTATATTCTTAGAAAACAAACAAGCATAACCTGCAGTGTTGATCTCTCACACATTCAGGACCATAGCTAGGTTTGATCTCTCACACATTCAGAAACACAATAGTGTACAAAAGTACACAGTTCATACACATCCTGTTTTCTCACAACAAGCCTCCAAAGGCCAGTCCAATCAGCTACCTCACATTAAAAGAAATCGGGCCGCTTTGAACTGTCATTCCACGGCTAGTATGTTCCCAGACATTGCGGTCTCTGTTGTGGTCCGAGTCGACTCGCCACATTCCTGCAGTGTTGACAGATACAGTTAAAAGATTATGCGCTTGAAAGAGAGCTTCATTCTCGAATAGAACTTCCCACTGGTTTGCATCAATCCAATTGTTCACCGATGCAGACCCCATTGACTTCTACGTTTGGAAAATGCAGATTCTGGAGAAACATATCTCCCCACCTCTGAAAATGTTATTAGTTTAACGTTTTGGACATTTTTTTTTATTAAACACTATTCAACCTTTCTTATTTCCATGCGTTTGTTCTCCATAAACTGCAATTATTTCATTTTCTTACATGTATGTGTTGTCTGTTTCGTATCTTGTACTCCGTTGCACCATCTAAAACCAAAATTCATATTGATCTTTCAAGCGAAAATCTTTTATACTCTCTACTGAATATATTTATCCTAATTCTGATGATAGAAATCGAACCATATATCCATATTTTGTATATTTTTGATTTATGTATATATATATATATAAGTAATGAAGTAGGTTTTCAATTTCAAATTTGAAGTACTGTATACGTCAAACAGAACAAAAGTATCGATAGCTTTGATTCATACCATGACAAAAAAGTATTCATTTAAAAATCTTAAAGGATATACTTTTACCTTAGGGCTTTCATTGTTTTGACGTGGCTAATTATAGTGGCATGCATGTCAACCATCAAACAAATAGTATAAATAAGAAGAGAGAGGAAATTAGACTTAGCACCTTAATGATTGTTGAGGTTGTAACTTCGGTCTTGATATAGATTCATGTATGCTTTTGATACTAGATTTCTTCTTTATATATTTAAAGTAAATAAACTTTGGAGGTTTGAGAGATATGATCTTTATAAAAAGCATACAATCCATGCATGCAGCAGTACATATAATTCAATGCACTACCTCCATGCAAGTTTCGATAGATCTTTTACTTAGTTTAATTTCATTTCAACTTTCATTTATTTATTTATTTTATAAATCTGTGGCCACTACAAGAAAACATGTGATATTCCGACGGACTTTCCGACGGACATAACATCCGTCGAAAATTTCCGACGGTCGACCGACGGAAGCCCGACTTCCGACAATCCGTCGGAAATCTGTCACACTTTACCGACGGATTTCCGACCGCTACCAAAAGTGTCGGACATCCATTGGTAACCCGTCAACTTGCACCAATGCATTACCGACGGTTTCCTAAACGTCGGAATTTTATAACGCAATTTCAACGGATGTCCGACGGATTACGATATCGGCAAAGTCTAATTGGTTACCTTATCGTTAGCGGTGGCCGATGGGATTTGTGGGGCGTTATGTCAGAGGTTTTTGACGGATTTCCGACAGAATGCGTTCTATATAAGCTACGACATACCATCATTCCATCGTAACACAATTCACATTGTAAAAGAAACACAATTCACATTATCTAAAAATTTAAAAGAGATGAGTTCTTCATATTTTTGGTCATGGATGGACGAGCCAATGATGGAAGAGGGGTCTAACTTATTAACGACCGAATACGCTCAAGGTATTTGCGAGTTCATGCAGTTACCTAGAAATCAAGAGGCGTTCACCAAAGGTCAGAATATCAAATGTCCTTGTTCTAATTGTTGTAATAGAAGTACTGTTGCGGTTCCTACTGTTTGGAACCACTTATATAGATATGGATTTAGGACCGGATATAAGAAACTAAAATATATAAATAGTTTGTACCGTCGAGTACAAGATAAATCATCGGGGAGTCGGGATGGGCGTAGAAGTTACCGATTTTGTAGGAAGGAAAAATTAATTCTTATATGTTAGTGTTTTACATGAAATTAGTAAAATAAATCCAACGAGCTTAATGTTTTAATTACGTACAATGTACTATAATTTTTAGATTGCAAAAAAATTATTACAAATACTAGAAAAAAAATTATAAAATAAAATCATAAGAAAACCAAATCCGTCGGCAATCCGTCTTAAATGTAAGACGGATTTCCGACGGATTTGAATTTGAATTAATTTAAATTAATTAAAACGTAATCCGTCGGGAATCCGTCTTAAATTTAAGATGGATTTCCGACGGATTTGGTTTTTTTATAATTTTATTTAAAGTATATGATAAAGTTTAAAGGTTGATTATAAGGTTTTTAAAAAATGTATAAGATTTTTGCAAAATAGTAGCTGGTTATAACCTTATAATATTTATCAAAAAAACTTATAGTATGTTTTTAAATTTTTATAATCTGTTTTAGAAAAACCTTTAATAAACCTTATAAACAACTTTAACACGTTGTGAAATAGTTTAAAAATTCTTTTAATTATCTTTAAAACCCCTTATAATCAACTTTAAAATCATATCATATACTTTCAAATCCTTATAATTACTTTTAAAAACCTTTATTAACTTATGTCGGTTTAAATAAAATCCTAAAAAAACTAAATCCGTCGGAAATCCTTCTTAAATTCAGACGGATTGCCGACGGATTTGGATTTTAATTAATTTAAATTAATTGAAACGAAATCCGTCGGTGTACCGTCTTAATTTAAGACGGATTTCCGACGGATTTGGTTTTTTTATGATTTTATTTAAAGTATATGATAAGGTTTAAAGGTTGATTATAAAGTTTTAAAAAAAGTATAAGATTTTTGTAAAATAGTAGTTGGTTATAACCTTATAATATGTTTGAAAAAAACTTACAGTATGTTTTTAAATTTTTATAATCTATTTTAGAAAAACATTTAATAAACCTGATAAACAACTTTAAAAAACATTGTGAAATAGTTTAAAAATTCTTTCAATTACCTTTAAAACCCCTTATAATCAACTTTAAAACCATATCATATACTTGCGAATCCTTATAATTACCTTTAAAAACCTTTATTAACTTATGTCGGTTTAAATAAAATCATAAAAAAACGAAATCCGTCGGAAATCCGTCTTAAATTAAGACGGATTTCCGACGGATTTGGTTTTTTTTATGATTTTATTTAAAGTATATGATAAGGTTTAAAGGTTGATTATAAAGTTTTAAAAAGTATAAGATTTTTGTAAAATAATAGTTTGTTATAATCTTATAATATGATTCAAAAAAACTTATAGTATGTTTTTAAATTTTTATAATCTATTTTAGAAAAACATTTAATAAACCTTATAAACAACTTTAAAAAATATTGTGAAATAGTTTAAAATTTTTTTTAATTACCTTTAAAACCCTTTATAATCAACTTTAAAACCATATCATATACTTTTGAATCCTTATAATTACCTTTAAAAACCTTTATTAACATATGTCGGTTTAAATAAAATCATAAAAAACCAAATCCGTCGGAAATCCGTCTTAAATTAAGACGGATTGCCGACGGAAAACCTAATTTTTCTCCCGCCTAACGCCTCGTGATCATCGAAAAGGCGGCACAATCCGTCCGAATTCCGTCGGAAACCCTAAGACCGTCGGAATTCCGTCTGAAACCCTGTAAAAATCTGTCTCTCCTTCTTCCCGAAACCACAATGGAGAAAACGAAAAAAAAAAACTTCCACCGTCGGAACACCGATTCACACCGCCGGAAAACCGATTCACACCGCCGGAAAAACCACACAAACCGCCGGAATCACATCCTCCATCACGAATTCAACATCCCAATGTAAGTTTGTGATGATTTTAAAGTTGGTTCTCCAAAAAAAAAATTGTGTTCTTCATAAAAAAAAATTGTTCTTCATAAAAACAATTTTTTGGATAAACATAATTTGTTCTTGATTTAGAGATTTAGGAATGTATTGCATTTTAGGGATTTAGGTATTTAAAGAATTTTAGGAATTTAGGGATATATAAATTTAGGGAATTAGGGATTTATTGAATTTTAGGATTTTAATATTTAGAATTGTTAAAAGAAAATTTTATAAATATTAGAAATTTATAAATTTTAAGAATTTGGAAAATAAAGTTTGAAAATATTAAAAATTTATAAATATTAAGAATTTGTAAAAAAAATATTTAAATTTTATAAATTTATAAATATTAAGATTTTTTTAAAAACATTTTAAAATTTTTAAAATTTATAAATATTAAGATTTTTTTAATAAAATTTTTAAAAAAATTCTAAGGTTCTAAATATTAAGAATTTTTAAAAAACTTTTTTGTTAAATCATTAATCTTATTCACAAGTAAAACATCTTACAAGTAAAACACAAGTAAATCATTAATAAATTTTTTGTAAAATCATTAATCTTGTTGACAAGTCAAATTTTTTTAATTAAAATCATTAATCTTCTTCACAACTCTAAATTTATAAATGCCAAATTTCCAAATTCCCAAAATCCCTAAATCCCTACATCCATAAATTTCAAAATCCCTAAAACCCTAAACCCTTAATTTCACAAATCCCCAAATTCCCTAAACACTAAATACCTAAATTTCTAAATCTCTATATCCATAAATCGTTAAATCTCAAAATTCCTAAAAATCTTCGAATTCGTAGGAATTTCGAACGATTTCAGCAGAGTTTTGGAAATGGTAGTTCCAGCCGGGGGCGTCGGAGTTCTAGTCAGTCCCAGATCCCCGGCACTCCCAATTTGGAAACACAACAACGGTCTCCAAATCCGACTACCTCAGCTCCCACAGTAATGAGCATCGAGGATTTCGTTTCACAACCCGAAGGGATCGTATGACTTTCCTAGATCAGGAGTTGCCTCCCAACACGACATGGTAAGTTTTATTTAAAAATGTTTTCGATTTAGTTAACATGCGTAATCTCTTTACTTTTGGTTAGGTTTCAATTTTCGGGAAACGGGATATCGACGTCTATCAACACTATGCTTAATAGTTTGATAACTCGGCCGTATCCCACATATTTATCGATGCCGGTAGAAGACCGTGACAACTGGTTACGACAATTTGCGGTAATTTCTAAATTTTGTAATTTAAACAATTCGTGGTTTTATTACATAAAAATTTTAATTACTAAATCGGTAAAAGTTTTTTTCTTTGCAGCAAGATTTTAATTGGGATAGACAGATGACCGGTAGGGTTCGACGGGAGTTCGACACCAAGGCTGGTAGATTGTACTCGCGGAAGTTAAACGAGTGGAAGGTCCTGTGGCTACATCGTAAGATTCCTTAGGATATGAAAAACCGTCCCGAGTTATTGGCTCAACTCATTGCGTATTGGGAACAGGAGGCAACTAAGGCGACCTCTGCCACCCAGTCTTCGAACCGAAAGAGCGACCGGAAGGGGAAGGGGCCAGCGACCCATAACCTCGGAGCAACGAGTAAAGCGACTCGTGCAGAACAACTGGTAAGTTTCTTTATGACAATAATTATTTTTATTATCGCTAACGTATTTGTTTACTTTTCAATGCTAATAGTACCAAAAGAAAGGTACGCGTCCTTCAAATCTGGAGTTGATCAGAGATGCGCATACGAACCGCAAGACTGGTGAAATTCAAGATCCACTTGCTCGTGAGATCTTGGAAAGCGTGGAGAGGCTCGGTGAGGACTACCTCTTATCCCAACCGATCGTTGAAGGAACTCCACCGCTCACCGAAGTTCCATATGAGAAGATCAACGAGCTTACGTATGAGGTAAGTAAATGATTTCAAGTAGTAACGAATTTAAAATAACTTCTAATACTTATACGTTTTAACATTTATAGTTTTATTTTATATGGTAGGCTACTCAGAAGAACAAAGGTCGTGTCTTCGGTCTTCCGGAGGACAGTTGCAGCTCTTCCGTGTCTTCATTCCAATTTCACGGTGATAACGGGTTGCGGGCACAAAACGCTGAGCTTCTCGAGCGGATAAAAGCAATGGAGGCACAGCGCGAAGAGGATGCAAAGCGGGTGAAGGAGTTGGAGGAACAACGCTTAGTAAATGCAGCGCGCATTCGTGGGACGGAAGACCGGATGGACGAGTTCTTCCGTAATTATCGTCCACAGTAGACTTTTAAATTTTTATGTAGAACTTTTATTTGGTTTTAAAACAATTTTATTTTGATTTTAAATTTTAATTTCAATTTTTTTTAATTTAAATATTAATTTAAAATTAATTTTTAATTTAATTTAAATATTCATTTAAAATTCATTTTTTAAATTAAAATCCGACATCCGTCGGAAATCCTTCTGTTTCCTAAATCCGTCGGTGTCGTAGACAGTCGGTGTGCCGTCGGTGTCGTTGACCGTCGGAATTCCGTCGGCGATCGGTTCTCCGACTGTATTACGACGGATGGTCAACCGATTCCTCTGATCAGTGTTCCGCCGGAATTCCGTCGGAGTGAATGGACGGATTACCGACGGAACCCGGATTTCTGACGAGTTAGAACCGGCGGACCATATCCGTCGGAAATCTGTCGGAATATGGCTTATTCCGACGGATTTCTGACGGATATGGCCGTCGGAATAGCACATGTTTTCTTGTAGTAGGCTGAGTTTATAACTTTGACGCCAAGACTTATAAAACAAGAAATACCCACACAAAATATATATTTTTCTCATTTATAAATTAGCATAAATCATCCACATTTTTCTCTAGATAGATATCTGTTTATTTAGTTATTGATATTTCAAAAAGTTGGTTGTCCACATTTCCTACGAAATTATTTGCTAGCTTTTTATTTGGAAGACTTGCATGCAACGCTGTATCGTAGATTTGTAACGTGGGAGCTTGATTATTAATTTTGCAGACAATGATGAACAGTTTGTGTTTTCCATATGGGATGCAATAATATCCCTCGCCATGCAATGCAACTTACGTAATGTATGCAAATTAGTATCTATATATTAATTTATCTATTTTTGTTTCTTAAAAGTCCTTTGGAAATGATGATACTGTTTTGTTTGTAATTGAATTGTTACTATTTTCAATAGAGGAAAAAAATAAAGTGCACCATGCAACAAATTGCTATATCTAAATATTTTGGAAAATTATATGGCAAATTAATCTAAACATATAATATGCCTCTACAAAAAAATTTGTATTCAGTAGACTTTAATACTTTATAGTTTGTAAATTGTTCGCAAGAATAAATGAAGAAGAGATTTTATAGATTAGGCATATATAATAGGACGTAGAATTTTAACCAACAAATTATAATTTGGTAGAAATCATCATGTTATTGGCTGAAATCAGAAATTGGTTTGCATTAAAAGGATTTTTGGTTATTGCAAATTTTACGTAATACGTTTACGTATCTGAAGATTAGCTGAATGTAAATATGCGTCAAGTGTTGGGCATTAAAAAGTAATTATTCTACTTATAGCTCGTGCACATGAATTGGAGATTCGTAAATCAATCTTTTTAAAAAGAAAAGACGCAATCATATAAAGCCAATAGCTTTTCGTAGTTTGAAAAATGTATATAACCCTTTCTTTCATTTATAAAAATGGAAACGGGATCTACATAGGATGCCTCCAAAATCTTCCAATTTCTTATAAGTTTGAAAACAGATACATCACGACACTCATGCGTTTCCCTTGTTGAATAAGACCGTTTGTGAAATATTTGTGGTCCTATTAATTTAATTATCGAATCGCATTGTTCTCATTTGTCTCAATCAGGTTTTATATATTTTATACATATATATACGTACCTCGGTCTACTTAGCTTTCATACAATTTTTTTTTTAGAGTTTATATACCAATGGTGATGCCAACTACAATTTATATAACATCAATTAATCGAATACTTATTCTCAATTTTGTTTTACTAATTTTCCTTGTTAGTTTTTAACATAATTTCTTTGGCCCGAATCAATTATAGGTCTAAATATATAACTTGTTGTGTACCAAATCCAAAAATAAAACTAACGAAACAATAATGAAAAAAAAACAATGGAGAAGTAGATTTTATGAAACATTGACCCATTTACTACTCTATTCGAAATTGTGTACATAATAGAAACGCTAGATTCACCTAAAGATTTCCTGTCCCCAAAGAAATTAAAAGAGACATGAATGAATGAATGAGTGAAATTTTTTATAAAAAAACAAAAAACAAAAAACAAAAAAGGGCCAATTTCAATTAATGAATGAATGGGATACACTACTTATTTTTTTAAAAAATTTTCCTTTTCACTTGGCTCCCAATTTTGCAAGCATTGTCCTTTTTATTGCACTTGGTGACAATCTTAGTACTACAACAAAAAGATTTTGACCGGTCTTCTCACTCACATGAAAAATAATAACAAAAATTAAAGTTTCCACAAAACTTAAACATACACACACTATACATATCCCCATCTCAAGACAATCCCTTTCTTCTCCCCTTTCTCCAACACCTACCAAAAGCCTCTTTCTCTCTCTCTCTCTCTCTCTCTCTCTCTCTCTAGTTCTTGTTTTTTGTCAAGATTTCAAGAAAACAAAATGGCTGACCAAAGTGGTGGGTTGGTTATGATGAGAGAGTATAGAAAAGGGAATTGGACTCTAAATGAGACAATGGTGCTCATAGAAGCCAAGAAGATGGACGACGAGAGGAGAATGCGGCGGTCCATTGGTCTTCCGGCGCCGGAGCAGCAACAAGATAGCCGGAATAAACCGGCGGAGCTACGGTGGAAGTGGATAGAAGATTACTGTTGGAGAAAAGGTTGTATGAGGAGTCAGAATCAATGCAATGACAAGTGGGATAATCTCATGAGAGATTACAAAAAAGTTAGAGAATATGAAAGGAGAAGGGTAGAATCGTCATTTCAAGGCGAGTCTTCATCTACTGGTGGTGCATCAGAAACGTCGTCGTATTGGAGTATGGAGAAGAGTGAGAGGAAAGAGAGGAATTTGCCAAGTAATATGTTGCCTCAAACGTATCAAGCTTTGTTTGATGTAGTGGAGAGTAAAACTCTATCTACTTCTACTGCAGCAACCGCTTTAACAGCTGCTTTAGGAAGTGGAAACGGTTCGGGCGGTGGACAAATCCAAAAAGTGATACAACAAAGTTTAGGATTTCTTCCTCCTCCTAAACATCAAATGATTCAGCCTCATGTTATTTTACCTATTCCTCCACCTCAAACGTCTCAACCGCCGCAACCGCTGCCACGACCGCTACTTTTGCCACCGCCGCCTCAACCGCCTTCTTTCCATGGTCAGCCAATACTGCCCACAGTAGGTACCTTCTTTCTCTCTCTTCTTAACTTCTGGCATTGCTCTAACTTAATGATTTTCATTAATTTACATACAAAGTTAATGTTTTCATCTTTCATTTGATGCAACTCTTAGTTAATCACTCACTCATAAAGATATACATTACATATTTTTAGTTCATATTAACAAGTATTCTTAATTTGGATTAAATTTGATAATCTTGATTAGTGTTGCATCAAACCCCAAATCGGATTGGTATCGCTCTAACTTGGATTATTATTATTATTTACATTCAAAGTTTTAATTAATATCAAACCCCGTTTTTATCGACTTGATATCAAGTTATCAACCCCCCCCCAATATAATTTTTAACCCAAAAACTCCACATTGTATTTATCTAGAAAAACTTCACAGTACTTCTCATTGAGCCTGATTAAACTCAAGAAAATCAAAACATTAATATGACAACTAAAGCCAACCATTTTGAATGCATATAAAGATAATGATTTCTTCTTTTTTTTTTTTTTTTTTTAATGATTTCTTCTTTTTCTTTGATGCAAAATTAATTATTCACTTTCATAATAATTTTCATCAAAAGGGATGTACAAGCATAACATTATCTTTAATTGATATTAACAAGTATTAATTTGGTGATTATGTATAAAAATAATCTTTATTCAGAAGGATAGTAGTTCAGATTCTGATACAAGTGAGTATTCAGACACATCTCCGGCGAAGCGAAGGAGAACAATGCCGACCACAACCGCCGGTCCTAGCGGTCTAGGCTGCGGTGGAAACGCAGAAGAGACTAATGATGAGACGGCAGTAGCGGTTGCGTTATCAAGAAGTGCGTCTGTGATCGCAAACGCAATAAGAGAGAGCGAAGAAAGACAAGATAAGAGACATAAAGAAGTTACGAGCTTACAAGAGAGGAGATTGAAGATCGAAGAATCAAATGTTGAAATGAACAGAGAAGGAATGAATGGTTTAGTGGAAGCCATTAATAAGCTTGCAAGCTCCATTTTCTCTTTGGCTTCAACTTCGACTTCTTCTCGCCATCAAGGAGGTCCATCACAATAATTTTAATTAAATTGATTATTATGTAGTTAAATTTGACTAGGGAAGTGATTAGTTTGAATAGAGTGGTGATCATTTGATGCAAAGTACATAAATTGATATTGAAGTTTTATAAATCTTGTCTTAAACTCTCAATGTTTTTTTAAGTAAATGTAATTTGTTGATTATTCCATGCAATATTAATTGAAATGTGATATGTTTAATTCGTTTATATTTTGATTCATACAATATTCTTATGGAGATTCTATGTTCCGATATTATACGCTAATAGCTAGTACCTTATTCTTTAAGTAGGTCAAAACCGTATAGTTTACATTTTCAAGTTTGTATGAGTTTGAAGACCAAATTAACATAACCTAGCTACATTCTATTCATATTAGAGAGATTACACAATATATATTAATAATATGATATGCATTTGTATGAGGTGATAGTAGTTTTTCTTTACTAAAATTCAATTTAGGGAGAATGTGTAAATGATCCTTGGTTTAACGTGAAGACTAGAAGAATAAAAAGTACGTCGAGAGATAATGATGGACCTAATCATGCAATTAAAAAAAAGGAGAAAGAATTAGGCTTGGCTATTTGTTATTGGAATGAAGAGCGTGAGACGTACGCTCCGGTGAGAGGCGCGTGGGTGTTGCATTTAAGTAAAGAGTGAGAAAGTGGTCAAAGAGAGCAGTCAAAGTGTGGTGAAGAGAGTGGAGGCCATTCTGCTCACTATTATTGGTTCACCTCTCTCTTCAATGCATCAAATATATTTGTGACAAGACTTTCTAAATTCATGAGAATAATTAGCTTCTAAAGTCTTTGACGGTGCATGTAGTTAACATACTTAATTTGTAAAAGAAAAAGTAATGCAATTAATAGATAGTAAATCTGATTGATAATAAACGATTTTTGTGGATTTTTGGTGGTATTGTTTGTTTCAAACACTTGTTCTTAGTTGGTTTTGTGGATACATAACATAATTATATTAACACTGATTTTTTTAAATTGATGTGATCTCAATTTTATCTAAAAACAATTGATTTCTGCGGTAAACTCTTTCAATCCTGATTGTTCACAAGACTCATTTTTTTCTTTTTTTTGTTAAAGAAGTTCACCAGACCTACATTTTTGCAAAATTCTTAAAAATAAATTTAGAAACTGCCCCATGCATAGTTTACTCGAACGAACTAGAGACAAATTACAAACTTTAGCCATATGTAACAATCCTAGCTTGCTGGGTTTAGGTAGGGTACTTAAGCCACATTTAAATTTTGGATTTTAGTTCATTCTCTTAATTCGGTTTCAGTATCTAAGAATGTTAATTAAGGAAAGTGGAAACCAGTAGGACTAAGTAGAATTTGAATAAGCATGCTTCATATAATGAATGCAAATCCTATAAACACACGTAAGGTCCACTTATGAACACGATAGTTCAATAATTTATTTGGTAGTGAAATAAGGGAAATAAAAGGAACCCATGAGGGGTCACAACAATAAATCACAACGGGCCAATATTGGGAATCAATATAATAAGGGCATGATCAACAGTTGCTCTTAAGTTGAGTAAAAGGAAGAGAGAGAGAGTTTTTGGTAATATAAAATTAATAAATTTTGAATAAAGAGAGGAGATAGTTTTGGAGTTGTTCTTATTTTGGAACTTTTGGAAGTGTTCTTATGAGATAGTGGGGTGTATTTAAATATAAAATTAATAAAAGCTGAGTAAGAACACATCTAAGAGCAACGGTTGAACATGGTCTAAGTATAAAGTTGAGTAAAATGAAGAGAGAGTGTGTTTTAATAATTTTATATACTAAGAACACATCTAAGAGCAACGGTTGAACATGGTCTAAGTATATAAAATGTTTATTATTAGGAAAAAAAATAATAAAATAAAAAGTGAAGTATGTAATGTGTATAGTGTTGTACTCTATGGCCAAAGTGCTTCTCTTTTTCTTCCCCCACACCCTTCAGATTCAGCTTTTCCACAGAGAAAGTGAGCTGTGTCATAATAATAATAAATCAATATAAAATTTTAGATAGAGACCGGTGCATTACAGTACTGTAATACACCAAATTGTACCTGAAATCACAATCTAGTTC
Organism: Draba incana; assembly: GCA_963576765.1. Classification (NCBI taxonomy): domain Eukaryota; kingdom Viridiplantae; phylum Streptophyta; class Magnoliopsida; order Brassicales; family Brassicaceae; genus Draba; species Draba incana. The sequence continues at coordinate 2,140,833 of OY755208.1, forward strand.
TGTGATTTAAAATGGTTTATTGAGACTGATTATATACAGAGAAAAAGACAAACAAATTTAGATTATATGGTTAATGTATGTGGCTACTGTCTACTGATGCAACATGGAATTATGAAAATTAGTTTTACTTAACAACAAATATTTACATGGGAGAACATAAATGTGTGTTTTTGACAAGATAAAGAAACATGATTCTTTTGTTTTAAAGAAACAAGAGACAATAAAGTATATACCTGATTAAATACACAGTAAGTAACATATATAGCTTTGTTTGTATCCGTACGTACATTGTCATAATTATATTTAAAAGAGAACTCAATGATGTCGATTGTCGACAATAGCAAAGTTCTTGTGACATAACAGTATTATCTCCTTTTCACGTTTACTTCGATAATGGGCCTATGTAGTTATGACTATAGCTAGTCTCTAATTGCCTCGTGGGCCGAACTTTAAATAAAAATACGTTTAGTCCATTCATTTATAGAATATATTTTATGATTTTGTTTTTATTTATTTATTTAAATAATTTCATGTAACTATTTTGAGATAACCTGTAAACCACATATTTAAGTTAAAATTAAACAAACAAATATATATATACATATACACTACACAACACTTTTGTTTACAAATTAATATACATTTTATTTACTGATTGATTATTTCATTTATTTACAAATTAATAAATACATTTTCGTAGCTAATTATACATGGTAATCACTGTTTAGGAAACCCTTACGAAATATGTAGGATTGCTTCCTAATATGTTGTGGATATTTCGTACATATTTATGATATTATTGTTATGTGTGTTACTGTGTTTGTGCAGCACGCCAATGCACTATTCCTAAAGCTGAACAGGCGGAGAGATAAAGATGCTCCATACTTTCACAACAACCGCCTTCCGAAGGCAACGTTCTTACCCTCAACGTTGAACATGTTTGCCTTCTACAACAAATTCAAGAAGGGGAAAGAAGGATTTGCAATTCCGGATGAATCCATTGGAATATGCAGAGGTGAAAGGGCTCCGGAATGTTTCCTAAAAAAAAGTGGGTTGATGTGTTATATGATGCTATCTTTATATCAGATCACATGACATGGATGGGTATGGCTATAAACCTGAAGCAGCGCGTGATAACAGCATTGAAATGCTTGCTTCCAAAAACAAAAACCGACTTCATTTCGTCTCATGTGCAGCCCTTTGCAGGTACAATTTTTGTCGTTTAAAATCATACTTGAGCCCATATTTTAACAAAACAGTCTATAACTTCTAATTTTGTTTTTGTTTTTGGCTTTTTGCAAAAATGTTTCCATACCTTCTTACACAAGTTCGTCAAGAAGAAGTGGCAGATCTTGCTCCATTCAAAGTTGAGAAGATAAAAGAAGAGCATACTCCCAAGACAAAGTTTGGATTCAATTCTAGCCTTTTTACTCTGAAGATGATAGAATGCCACTCCATGGGAATCGAGGATATGTCTAAGTTGGTTGACGATAATGCCGAAGACATAAGGACGAAATTAGCAAGCGAAATTTTCGAGGAGTTTTATGAACAACAGTTTCTGGAGAAAGAAACCCGAGTTCATGTCTCACTTTAAGTTGACTTTTAGATACATCCATGTCTAAACTTTTCGCAGCTAATTCACATTTTTTTGTTTAAATTTTTTTAACACATGCAAATTATACATTTTCTGTTCGTGTCCACAAAATAATGGGAAAGCGGGAGTACCTCTACTTATCGAACCAAAAATACTAAATCGAAAAACCAAATATTCGGAATAAACCACTAACGTACCAGAAACTAAAAACCCTACAGCAAAAAACTGTTAAAAGAAATGAAAACAAAGTTACATTGTTGTATATAATGAAAAAAAAACGTAAAAGAGACATGAATTTTGATCATTTACAGAGTCAGAGGATCGTATCATTATAATTTTTAGTTTTTCTCTGTTTTTTCTTCTCGTTTCTCCAAAAACTACTTACACTACAGAGATAGACATGTCAGAAGGAAGAAGATTTATGATCTCATGGAATCACACTGTGAGGAAGAAGATTCCATCAAATCAAATCAACATTCACATCTCTTTGCTAATGTTTTCTTTACTCCTCTCACAATCTTACCGAACCATACTAAGTTCATGATACAGAGCACAGATGGCACGCCGAATACCAGAACATACCCGAAGATATGCATCCTCATAACCTATCACAAATCAAAACCAAATCCAATCACAAAACAAAAACCTAAATTTTTTGACAATATTGAGTTCGATGAGGAAGATTTTATGCAACCGGGTATCAACTACGAGTTATACCTGGTTGTAGTGGAGATAGACATGATAAAACATGTATATGAACAACAGAATCCTAGCAACCTGACATGAAAGTGTTAAGAGTGATGATGAGTAAACAACACGAACTGTTGTGGATCTAACCGAGTCGAATGTTGTTTTTACGTACCAGCCAAACCAAGAAGATGAAAACACCATTAACAACGTATGCCAACGACTTCTTCATACCAGCTGTGTCCAAATACCTTCAAAAGACCATCGAGATAAGCCGCCTTTTTTTTGGTTGACAGAAGAAAAAAATTGATGGTAGTAAAAAAAAAGGGAAGTACCATCTCAAGTTGATCTCTGGTGTTGTAATCTCAGAGATTAGGACCATGTAGGTATATAACTGTCCTTCCCCAGAAAACAAAGAGTAAGCGACTGCTACACCTGATAGAGAGTGATGTACAATCTGAAATCAAAATGTCATTTTTCAGCATTAGCAATCTTAATATCGTGGACCGATGCCAAGCATTACAAGTAAATAAACCGAAAATGAAACATCAACAACTATTCGGGATGATTAGTGTTTGGTCAAGAACAGTTACTTACATACTCAAGTCCACCCAATGCAGGGTATTTCCAGAAGATCATCCCAAGATCAGCAAGGAAGTAACCGATAGATAGCTGCATATAAAATATATACGTCATGTTCAGAATTCTTCTGTCAAAGAGTCTAAATTAGGTTTTGGATCCACTTATATTCAATTCTTACCCCTAAACCAAGAGATGAAAGTCGTGAGCTTCGGAAAACAACAAGATCATTGTGCCACCTATCGGAAAAGAGATCGGACCAGAAGACAAAGTATAGCGACATAGCCGAGATAAAAATAGCATGAACCGTTGAAATACCACTGCCAAATACAATGAAACAATCTTATTAAAAACACCAAAAATCCAAGATCCTAAATGGAGACACACACACAATCATCAACAAACACAAACCGGTTATTCCATTCGATTCGTTGAATTTTTGTGAGTATGATATAAGTCTTAGAATGTGAATTGCTGATAAAGTGACAAAGATCATAAACCTGCAAGAAAAAACGAAGACAATCATTAACGAATCCGCGCAAAGGATCGATAGAAACGTAACAAAAATCGAAAGAAACCGAATCATTTATACCACTTTGCAAAGGAAAATGCCAGTGAGAACAGAAGTGTAAGGAATAAATGGATCAGCCAAGAGATAATTCTTAACCAAATGTTGAGCTTGATGATGATAAGCCTTAATAGCACCAATCGTTTGCAAAGACGTCGTCGACATTGCAGAGATAATACAATACAGATTTTTCAATCGATTCTCATCTCAACCTAAACCAAAAACCCCAAAATGCCAAAATCGATCAATCTCAATGTCAATAATCAACCTAAATCCAGAAATTTGTAGAAATTTCTCAATCTCGATACGATAAACACAAAAACGCCCAAGTTTGTATGAACCCTAATCTCGAAATTTGAAACTAATCCAAATGCAGATTCGATAGATTACAGATTTAGAACAAAGAGAGGAATTACCAGAAACCGATTCGAGGACAAGGGAAACTTGGAATGAAATCGAAGTCAAATCCGATCCATGAATCGCAAAAAACGCCTCCGAAGCAAGAGGATTTGGGGATTGGGTATCTTCGGATAGAAATGCACGCAAAGGAGGCGAGAAAACTGTGAGAGTGAGAGAAAAAGGGTAAAATGTAAGTAGTAGAGAATCGATGAAGCTTTAGCTTTAATCAAATGTGAATGTGAAGGAGAAGAAGAGAAATACTAAAAAAAAAAAAAACAAAAAAAAAAAAAAAAAACACTCGGTCTAAGGGAGAGAAGAAAAAAAAAATCCAGCACGAAAAAACGAAAAAAAAACAATAAAAATATATATATTTTTTTTTGTTGAGTACTTAAATTATGTGAAAGACAGAATTAGGTATTAAATTCATAGGTTTCTATATGCCAAACTTATGTTAAACTCGTATTTATTTTACAAACCAGAAAATGAATATACGTTTTTGTTTTTTTTTCTTTGTCAACAGAAGAATATACGTCTAATGAATGTATATGAAAAAAACATGAACCAGACAATACATGATAGAATCAGAATAAAATAAGAAATGAGAGATTTTTATTTTATTTTATTTTATTTAGTTTGATTCGTGTGAATCACTTCGGCTACCATGTCTTTTTCATTTGGTTTGGTGGTTCTCTTCTCTGAGGTCATTTTTGTGTATATTTTGCTATTTTTATGTGTGATATACGAAAGTAGGCAAAGAAAAAACATAAAAATGTTTTGTTATAAAATGTTTACATTTCATTGTAAAAGCAAAAAAAAAAAACATATGAAACATCTTGTTACAATAAATTTCGAAATGAAAAGATGTTAAGCAAATTAAAGACTCTTGTGAGTCAATGGATTAAAATGTGAACTTCAAGCAACAAACCAACCAACCAATCAATGAGTAAATAAATACATGTACCAAACAATTTCCTGACCTTTTCTAATTTCAATGCCAAAACTTTGAAATCGTGCATAATCAACCTTATGTGATTTCAAAAATGCAATTTCAGACAAAAACAGAACATGTAAAGACCAAAATAAGAAATCTACACTCAAAAAACACAATTGCAAAATGATTAACAAAAAAAAAAAGAACTACTTGCAGAATACAGAGTCTGATTCATATAATAAAAATACCATAACGTCATATAGTTTCTTGCTCTAAAGAGCATACAATACCAAATACAAACCGAATTCATCAACACAAACCAAAATCCAAAATAAAGCAAAGCGTAGGGCTGGACATAAAATCCGTACCCGATACCCGAATCCGACCCGAAAATTAGGGTACGGGTAGGGTACGGGTATCGTAAATTACCTGATCGGGTTTCATTTTATTAACATTAGGGTATCCGAACCCGATACCCGATCGGGTATCCGAATCTATACATATACATACAATTATGTATTTTAATCACTAAACCTAACCCTAAAACACTCATTTCATCTTTTTTCGCCTATGACTTACATGATCGAGATCCTTGTGCTTTCGGATTGAAAATTATTATTCTTTTGTTTCCTTTACTTATTGTGTGTTTATATAGTAGTAAATTTACTACATTTGGATTGTGTTTGTGTTTAAGACTTGGTTTTTCGAATATTTTTTTTTGTCTTTTGATCATTTTTTTTAATATAATAATAATATTCGGGTACCCGAACCAATACCCGAACCCGCTACAACCCGACCCGTACCCGGCCTAATTATACGTTATACCCGAATGAGTTTTATATTTTTGAAAACGGATACCCGACGAACATAACTACCCGCCTCGAACCCGAACGGGTACCTTAACGCCCAGCCCTAGCAAAGCGAAAGAAACACACTGCGAAAAACCCAATTAGATTCACGCACAAACTCTTTTCTACCAGAAAAAGGAGTTAAAACTGCGTTTTTGGGGCGTTCCGATTTTTCAAATGATCAAAGTTTTAAGTTCACCTTAACCCAAAAACACAAAAAGTTTAACCCAAACCTTTCTTTTTCAGACGAAGAACATAACGTTCTCAAGCTCTGCATGCAGCTTGAAGACCGCTTTGTCTTCCACAGTCAGACCGGAGAACGAAGAGGCAAGCAAAGGCGGTCCTCGTTGCGGCTGCCTTATGTTCTTCTCCCGTGAGCTCGCCTCGTAGTACATCCTTCCTCGAAAAGCAACTATGTCAGCGTAATAGACCGGAGGAACGAGAGAGACTGGTTTGGTGCAACGAGTGAAAGTGAAACACATCTCGAATATCAGTTTCTGCATCTGATCGGAAGATAACCCGAGTTCGTCCCAGAGAGTGTAGTAATGAGTCGGTTTGCTTATCCCGATCCCACCGTGGTGACTGCAGAGGTAAAAGTCGTATTCAAACGGGTGAATCACTTTGGTATCAACCAATGTACCTGAAGGAACATTGCCCTTATCACTTGCATCATTGTCTGTGGCAGGGAAGAAACGGGTTTTATGACGCTTCTGTGCCACGATAACTGTAATCTTAGGATTGTACCCGTGCTTCTCAAAAGTCTGCTTCACGTTCAGTAACTCCTCATTGAGAACCATATCGAACTGAGCATCACTTACACCATCGCGGAATATTACAATCTTGTTAGGCTTTTTCCCGGTGGCCTTATAATGAGCTTTTACTAGCTCGAAACAAGTATCGCCAAATCCTTCTATCTCCTCTTTTCGGTGAGGCTGTGCGATGACTCTAGCAGCATAACGATTAGCTTCAGGCCAGTTTAGTGTTCCCACAACAGCAACAATGGATGGACTCATCTTGTCCCCAGCAGCAGGATGATTGACGTCAGCGCCAATGAACATAACCTGATCCTCTCTTTTGAAAAACGAGAACATATCCATCAGTTCAACGTTACTACCACCGACCTTCGCATTGATCTTTAGGGCAAGATTTGCGCGGTACTGATCACCTCCTTTAGTGGCAGGACCTGTCAAGAAACATTGAGTCACCAGACCAAGCTTTGTCTCGGCTATCCACTTCAAAGTCTTGTAACCATCGACCCTCCCGGACATAGCACAGAGAATAAGCGTTGGCCGAGCCCCATTATGCTTACGGAAAGCTTCATCAATCACGCTTCGAAGCAATTCCTCTAGAGCATTATAGTTAGAAAGCGTATCCATTCTCGATGTTTTGTAAACGATAGGATTATCCAGCTTCATCCCGAGTCTATAACAACGTTCAATGAGTTGTTCAACAAAGTCATGAGGCATCCTGTTGCCGGTGAAGTCAAGAACAGCCCAGTGCTTGACTACTGAACCCCTCGTGACTCCTTTCTTCATAAGGTTCCATTGGTTGTTCTGTCTCGCATTGGGTTCCTCACGGAAAGCTTTGCCTCTGTATGTTAACTTCAGCGCAGGGGCCTTGAGTACGCGACCTGGCACTGCTGTCATCTTGGTCTCCACTTCCATACCAAAGTTCCCAATGATTTTTCCACTGTCATATACAAACATACAAAAGAATTAGATTCATACACACAAGCTATAGGGTTATCAACCGTCTGACATTTCGAAAGAGAAAGGAAAGGAGAACTATTTGAACACATAACCGCTAGGTCCATCAACAGTATCTATCATCTTTTGTATATTCTTCTGCCTTTGTTGTGGATTGACTAAGGACAGTTTCTTTAACCACAATGCTGAATCTTTATCCAAGTCATCCTTCGGATAAATCTGTCCCTCGACCAAATCGCAGAATTCCATGGGCACAAAGTTTTGACAACCGTTTTTCCCCAAATCAAGGCAAGGAAGATCCTTGTGGACAATGTCTTTTCCGTATTTTATCCTGAAATACTCAACAAGGGAGGTCTTCCTCGGTGGATCATTGCCCTCTGGATCGATAAGATCGAATTTTATGTCTTTCGTGTCTAGCTTACTCTGTCCTACAATGGTGAGCTTCTGCTTGTTCTTCCGATGATTGACAGTGACTTTCAACCCAGTTAATTCCTTCTCCACATGCTGCCTACAATTCTTAAAGTTACGAAAATCAGGCCAGTTAAAGTACAACTTCAGATACTCGATGACTGACATTGCCTTCCGGAACGCCAACACGGAGTAGTCCAAACACAACGATAAACCTTGCGCGGTAGGCTTTAGAGTGTGTCTGTAACCTTTAGCAGCTGCAACACCAAAGCCAAAATCTTCATCGCGCTCGGTTTCGCGAGTGAAAAAGCTTTTACCAACAGTCATCATACACTTTGAAGGATGCTCCTTCATCACAACATCCAATCCTTGCAATACATCACGAGGATTACAAGAAGAACTCCCCGTCATGTACTCTTTCAACTCACGGAGCTTAAGCGTATTCACCTCCTTGATGGTAAACGTGTAGCTTCGAGCTCTCATTTCTTCTGTCTGTGGGAAATCAACCTTATATGACCCAGTAGGCAGTTTCGCCGCGCTAAAAATGTTCTTCTGACCATCATACGCAGTCATAGCAAAGGGAAACTCATCAGGATTATCGGTAAACACCTTATCCCTGACCATCGCTAGCTCGAAACGCGATATCTTCTTCGTGGGATTTTCACCTTTGATCTCGACATCATAGTGTCTTACGACACTTTCAGGATCGAAATTCACTCGAAAATGGTTGACATAGAGATTCACATGCTTCATAGCCACAACACCGCCTTAATCAGGACGCCTCATCGGCTCTATCTTATCAGTAGCAGCAACTTGTACAGATGGTACCGGACTCCTAACTTCAGAACCTGTCAATAATCAAATACAAAAAAAAAAAAATACTTGTATATGAATCTGAAGCTAAAAAAATCCAGAAACATTCATCAAACGAAACAAAATCACATAAATACGTTTCGTGATTCATAATAAGTTCCAACGTAAAACCACATTGATTGTTCTTGAATAATGAAACCCCTAAATTCAATTCCCAAGAGGAAACAAAAGTGTTATCGTCGTTCTCAAATTCGTTCACTATTACTATTCATAAGCTTCGACATGAACAAAGATAAAGAGAATTATACTTACCACGAGCGGTTTCAGGAGCCACGACGGTAGAAGACGAAGAAGAAGCTAAAGCCGTCGAATCAGAAGAAACCTGCGGTCGTGCCCAAGCTCCAGCAGCAACGGGAAGGCTCACTGGAACCTGAGACGAAGAAGCTAAAACCGGCGAACCAGAAGAAACCTGAAGCTTACGTCCCCAAGCATTACCACCGGAGACTCCACTCACTTGACCCTGCGGCGACGATTGCGTAATCGGAGCTTGTGGTCGAGGTTGTTGTTGCTGCGATTGCGTCCCACGACCACCACCGTGACCTGGCGGTGGTCCCCACTGACTCTGGCTTCGGAAATCCTGTTGATTCCGATCGTAATCGCCACGACCACCGGAATCACGGCCACGACCACGGCCGCGATCTCCTCCTCCGCCGCTATAACCACGACCACGATCTCCGCCTCCGCCGTAACCACGGCCTCCACCACCACCACCACCATCACCACGACCTCCGCCGCCTCTACCACGGCCATCACCACGACCTCTGTAACCGCCTCTTTCCATTGGATCTGATCGGGAAAACAAAGCTTCGATTCGTAAGACTATTACTTGAGAGAATTTTTGTTGCTCTTGATTAACTTATGAAGTAACCTAAAAACAATTCAGATGAATATAAAGAGGGTTTTTATTTTATTTTTGGGAGAAGCTTAGCTCGTAAGAGCATGATTATTGGTATAATACAAAATTATTAAAATGATTGTAAAAAAAAGAAAGGAAGTATTTTTTAAGGATATATTAAAATATAAAATTAATTAAATTTGAGTAAAGAGAGTAGAGAGTGTCTAAAAGGAAGAGAGAGTCTAAAATTAGATATTTTAGAGAGTGTTTTTAAAAAGAAGAGAGAGTGTTTAAATATAAAATTAATAAAAATTGAGTAAAAAGATGAAAGAGAAAATATAAAGTTGAATAAAAGGAAGAGAGAGTGTGTGTTTTAATAATTTTATATTAATTTTAGATCCCAAATGATTACTAATAATCATGCTCTAAGGAGCTTTGCAGGGTTCGAGAATGTTCCTCGAAAAAACCGAAAAGCAAAGGGGAGAATAATCGTCTCTATCATTTATAATTAATAGTTAATCTTCCAGATTAATATACTCCTCCGTTTCATTTTATAAAATGTTTTGATTTATTTTGCGAGAATTAAAAAAAATAATAAATACAAATAAAATTTTATTTAATAATTAACTAAAGGTATAACTCAACTAATCATATATAAGATTACAAAATTTAGAAAGACAAAAATATCAAATCACAATAAGATCTGCATAAAAACTAGTAAAACATCTTATAAAATAAAACTAAAAAAATTCTCGTAAAAAATTATATAATGAAACGGAGGGAGTATTTGATTAGTTGCTGTAAATATGAAATTTTTTGTTTAATTTGTTAGCCGTGGGTGTTTAAATTGTAATTATATATGGATATATTTTGTTGGTAATTATGTAGGTGGTAGTAGTGGCGAAAATTTTGATATTAACGAAATATTGATGATGATTGTTTAGCAAGTTTTAAATTGATTTATTAGAAGGATAACTAACAAAATATTTGAGAAAATGAGATGATTGATTTAATAATTAATGGAATATTAGGAAGCGTTACTTTCTAATATAGAATAATATTAATTAAAACATTGTATTACTTAAAATACCATACGGTACATAAATTATTTTTATCTGTTTTATATTATTCAAAATATAATAAAAATGAAAACTTATTTGCGTTTTTGCCAAAAGTGAAAAAATATGTTACGATCAAATGGGTACAAAAAAAAAGTCAGATTCCTTGTGCTTTAAAGAGTCATAAAGAGTCAAATGATGATTACGTGGTCGAAGAAAAAAATTAGAAAAGTTAAAGAACGTAGTGACTGGTGGTGTACGTAGTACGTTTCTACTATTGTTAAACTGAAAAATTTGTGCAAGAATACGAATCAAATAATTTGGGGGAAAAACATTTAAAAATACCCTAACTATTTTACATTTGGCAGAAAAATACATGACCTATTAAGACTCCCTGAATAATACACAACCTATTAAAAAGTGTTATATTAATACATATACATTCAAAATCGAAGAATTTTACACCTAATTTTTAACGACGTTAACTCGTGAAACGCAAACAGTCTAACGGCGTTTAATTTGTTAACAGAGTTTTGTTTCTCCACAGTAAAAAACCCGAAAAAATACCCCAATTATATAAAATTTTGCTAAAAAAATACACAAACTATTTAGATTTCCTAAATAATACATGAACTATTAATAACTTCTTCTTTACTACTCGAACTATTAACCAATCTCTTTTTAATACGTAAACTATTCAATAGCATAAACTTTACACGTTTTATAATTTCAAAAAACTAATTTTACCCTTTAAAAATTCTTGAAATCGATTTACTCATATTAAAAATAATATATCTCCACTGTTGCACTATGATTCTTCTTACTCCTTTAGAAATGAGTTTTTGCATCAAACATTATCTTTCGTATCCAACATCAAAATCGATATTGTTGATTTGATCAGATACAAATTTGATGTCACATAACTCGAAAATTCATTGATTCGATGTGAATTAGCCAAACGACAAGATATGTAGACGTCGATTCAAAAATTAATATTCACGGACGTGATTCAAGGTGGTGAAACGTCATAGTCCATGTTAAATGAATTTTGTAATAAGAATAAATCGAATTTGGAAAGAAAATTAAGGGTAAAACAAGTTTTCAAATTAAAAAATGTGTAAAATCTATGAAATTTGGTAGTTTGAGCATTAAAAAGATAATAGTTAATAGTTCGGGTATTATAAAAGAAATTATTAATAGTTCATGTATTTTTTAGGGAGTTCAAATAGTTTATGTATTTTTATAGCAAATGTTATATAGTTGAGGTATTTTTATAGCAAATGTTAATACTTTTGGATTTAATAAACTAACAGAATGTTAACAAATTAAACGCTCTTAGACTGTTTCCGTTTAACAAGTTAACGTCGTTAAAAATTAGGTGTAAAATTCTTCGATTTTGAATATATATGTATTAATAGAACACTTTTTAATAGGTCGTGTATTATTCAGAGAGTCTTAAAAGTTCATGTATTTTTTTGCTAAATGTAAAATAGTTGGGGTATTTTTAAGTGTTTTTTCCCAATAATTTGTGTTAGTTATTTTCTTGCCAACAATTTATTTATGTTTTGTCGAAAATCAAAATAGCTTCTTGTTGGAGTTGGGCTATGTTCTTGTGAAGTTATATAATGGGTCAAGTTTAGTATATTGTGTCCAATTAGCAATAGGGCTTAATTAGGTTTAGTTTTGATGGGCCATGTTTAGTAGCTATAGTCCAATTAGGGCATCCGCATTGCTGACACCATCATGTCTTAAGGCATATAAAATTATTAAAACACACACTCTCTCTTCCTTTTATTCAACTTTATACCTTCTCTTTCATCCTTTTACTCAACTTTTATTAATTTTATATTTAAACATTCTTCTTTCCTTTTAAAAATACTCTAAAAAATGTCCAATATTAGACATTCTCTCTCTTCCTTTTCCTAAACACACTCACTATCTACTCTCTTTACTCAAATTTTATTAATTTTATATTTCAATATATCCCATAAAAACACTCTCTTTCTTCATTTTACAACTATTTTAATAATTTTATATTATAAGAACACCACATTAGACCCCAAGGGGTCACCAATACGGATGCCCTTTGGTTCAAGGGGGTGATTTGTTGATGCTTTTGACTAGAGCATGATGACTAGTCTTGAATTAGTCTAGACTCTGTTGTGTAAAAAAAAACATGCCAACACTAACCACTTAAGTAATGTCGACATTCACTTTGATTGAGAAAGTCTTGAAAAAAGACTTCATACAAAAATCTTATCATTTCTTGAAACACTTCCACACATAAAAATATCAGTGAGAGACATGACTAAACCTCATCTAATTTTCCCTGACGTATTATTGCTCCTCCTCGCCATCTCCCACTTCCCCGGAGCTCTGTCTGAATCCGAGGAAGATTGTAATCCCGAGTTGGACAATGCATTTACGGACAAAACAAAGCATTTGATCTCAAACTCATAGCAATCTTCACAATCCTCTTGAATAGCCTTCTCGGAGTTTGCTTACCGTTCTTGGCTCGTTCTGTTTCCGCTTTCCAACCCGGGAAATCGCACTTTCTCATCGTTAAATCCTTCGCTTCCGGAATCATCCATGTTTTGCCCGATTCTTTCGAAATGCTTTCGTCTCATTGTCTTAACGACGACCCTTGGCACAAGTTTCCTTTCACCGGATTCGTCGCCATGATCTCTGCCGTGTTCACACTCATGGTTGACTCTATCACTACTAGCGTCTTCACCAAGTTGGGAAGGAGGGACCCGCATGCTGACATGACATCCCTAGGCACTCCTGACCAAGAGATGGGGCGTGTGAAGGCTCACGCGTCCCATCATGGTCATGATCTTACTCTTCATAACAGTGGCGACAAAGAGCTTGGTTCTACTTTGCAGCTTCTGCGATATCGTGTTATTGCCATCGTTAGTATTTTCTACTCTCGTTTTTCTTCTTTCAATTTTAGAAAATTAAACTTTTGGTTTGATTCCAATATATTGTTTTAACAAGAGGAAACACGAAATTTGTGCTCTAAGTTGCTATACATTTGTATACATATTGACTCTTGTTTCATTATTTTTAGTTTTTTTTATGATTTTGATAGTTACAAAAGACTAGTTTCATTTCATTTTCAAATCAATCAGTTCAACGGATTGGAGTTCTTTAATATGAATGCGCACAGAGAACTTAGAAAATAACTATTAACATGCGCAAGTGAAGCAATCGAATATGGTTCTTAGTAAAAACGAAAATAAATTTAGATATAAGTCGAGGACTCAAACTTTTTTTTTTACCACATTAAATATGCTTTTCATAAAATTTGTGAACAAGGCTTACAAATAATTTGAGACGATTCTTATATATATATATATTATGATGATTTAATAAGTTACTGATACTAAAAATGATTAAATTGAATAGGTATTGGAGCTAGGAATAGTGGTGCACTCGATCGTGATAGGACTATCAGTAGGAGCCACAAACAATACTTGCACCATCAAAGGTCTCATCGCCGCTCTTTGTTTCCATCAAATGTTTGAAGGCATGGGCCTCGGCGGCTGCATCCTCCAGGTGAATTCTTCCTTTCCAATTAATTACTAATTTGTCCGGTCTAATCTCGTCCATTGCGGTTCTCGGATTATGTTCTTAATCCGGTTTGGTTTTGTCAAAAGTTGTGTTTCTTGAATAATCAATTTTGATGAAAACATGTTTTGGCGGAGTATGGATGGGTGAAAAAAGCGGTGATGGCTTTCTTTTTCGCGGTAACGACGCCATTTGGAGTGGCTTTAGGGATGGCATTATCTAAAACGTACAAAGAGAATAGTCCTAACTCGCTTATTACGGTTGGTCTACTCAACGCTTTTTCGGCTGGATTACTCATTTACATGGCTCTTGTCGACCTTTTAGCCTCCGACTTCATGGGGCAGAAGATGCAACGGACCATCAACCTTCAGATGAAGTCATACGCAGCCGTTTCGCTTGGTGCCGGTGGCATGCCCGTCTTGGCTAAGTGGACTTGATGATGTGCCGGTGCTACCTTTGTTGACTCTCTACTTTTTTTCCTTCTCTTTTGTACATCATATAATGGAAACATACGTTGTGAGATAAATGTATTTATGAAACCATGGTGTAATAGTTTTAGTTTGGTTGATAGAGAACTAAAATTGTTATCGGTTTTTAGTCTCCAGAATTTATAGTGGTAAAGTATTTTATTTTATTTTCAACTCAAAGCTTTATATGACTCATCTTTTTCTAGATAACCACTAGAACAATTAACAATATCTCATCTTATCGCCCAACAATTCCATTGACTTTATTTTATTATTACGACTTTTTGGCATTATTGGGCTTTTGAGATATGATAGTTTAAAATTTATTCTTCAAACATTTCTTTTGTTTTTACCTAAACGTCCAAAACTCCAATGTTACTGTGTAGTTACGTTTCTAAAGCTAGTATTAATTCAATGCAAAACCACTTGACCAATCATATACAGACTCAAAGGAGATCAGCATAATCATTATTATTTTTTGATTTAAGAGACTAAAAAAATATTATTGCATCGAAAAGTAGTTTTGTTGATAACACATCAAAATGTTAATTTTATTTTGGAATAGGATTCCTTAAATGTGTGAAACAATCCTGATATTTAATACATTATAGGTTTTTTCAAAATAAATTCCATACAAAGTTAAATATTCAGCAACTAAATGCAAATTAATATGAACTTTCATGGTTTAATAATAACACAATACGACCAATACATGTAACTGAATAATTTGTATTAATATTTATGTTTGTCGTATTATCATTTAGATTCAGTACAACAAAAATATACTAATACAATCACTAGAAGAAAATATGGCCATTTGCAACGGAAATTTGCGACGGAAATAAAGCCTCGCAAATTTGCGACGATTTTGCGACCAATCGGCGACGACATTTGGCAAAATGACGCAAAAACGTCGCTAATTTGTGTGGGAAAATATAGCAGCAAAACCGTCGCAAAATTGCGACGATTTGGCGTCTGTGGAAATGTTTAAACGCAACTTCGACGCACATTTTGCGACGATTTTGCGTCGAATAAACGTTTGCGACGCTTTTGCGTCCAAAATTACAACTCGACGCAAACTGGTCACAAAAAGTGCGTCGAATTTGCGACGATTTAAGTGTTGCGAGGGATTTGCGACGAAAGTTGGTTACACACGTTTTAATTGATTCTTACTTGTTTATATGTGTAATATTTAAGTCGCAAATCGGTCGCAAAAGTCTTGGAAAATAGTAGCAATTTAGTCGCAAACTGAAATGAACATTCTATAAAATCGATTTTATATCCACATTAATTACCTCGCATTCTATACTTCAACAAATATGGATAACAATCGATCTTTGATTCCGGGTCCGGCTGGTGGGAGACAAGTAGAAGAACGGGCAAGGAAAAAACTTGAAGAATCGATGTTGGAAGCATGCAATTCTTATGAGAGACATGTACAAATGGTTAACTGTGTTGTCGAGGCAGAAGATCCATCGTTCACCGATGTCCTTTGGAAGACGACAATTGCTAATATCAACAAATTAACAGGTATAATGAAATTTTATTATTATTAATATATTATATTTCTGAGTTTGTATATTGTTTAATTGACAATTTAATTATATATAGTTTACTTATTCTACATTGAATATATACAGGTGGACACACCCGTGGGTGGACACTAGTAAAAGAGTTGCATAAAATGGCGTCACGTACCATATGGCGTCACGTACCATATGTGGTAGGAGTGATTCATAAAATGGAACCTAATGGATTGGGGGACGCGATGATCATACTAAAGGTAAAATTTATATATAAGTTATAACAAAAGATATTTTTAACAAATGTGTACATTAATTACATATTAACAAAATATTTAGTAATCGATAAATGTTATTTGTTTTCGTTGAAGGATCCTACCGGGACTGTACAAGCGAGCATTCATAGGTCCGCCATATCTGATAACAAATATGGGCCGCACATAAAGGAGGGTTCGGTATTGGTTCTAAAGGAGGTTGTAGTTGTTAAGTTTGATAGGGCGACACCATATCTTAACATTACTCTGAATAACATAAACAATGTAAGTTACAATATATATTTTAAAGGTATTGTACTAAGTAGTATCATTACACAAAATCAAGTTATTTATTTCATTTGACAGGTTATATCTAAAGAAAACATGGGTACAACGTTCACAGAAGAAGGTAGTAGCAGTCGTGTTAATCGAAATCCTAACAATTGGTTATCCTAAGTAGATGACGAAGGGTCGACGACGGATGATGGTGAAGAAATTGATGATGAGTAATACATGTCATCAATTGAAGGAAATAAAAATAAATATGTGTTTGTGTTAGCAGTTTATTTGTATTACGTTTTTAAGCAATAATGCACTATATATATATATATATCTCGATTGTACGTACGTTTATAAACATCGATTTCAATTAGTAATTAATGTTAAAATAATAAATTAAATAATGTTAAAATATCAGAATATTATATTATTAATATAAGTTTCAAAAATTTTACTTGTCACCCAAACATATTAATACTAATAACAAAAAAGTACAAATTACATCTTAAGTTACCAAACTATAAAAACAAAAGTTTCGTCGTAATAACTTACCAAATTATAAATACAACATTTGCGACAATTTTGCTTCGAATTTAACTTTTAGACGCAAAAACGTCGCAAAGTTTGCGAGAATTTTGCGACGAATTTATTAGAACACGTGTTTAGGATGCTTACCTAACTATGGGTGCAATATTGTTGTCGCAAATGTGTCGCAAAAATGTCGCAAATTAGTAGCAAAATAATCCAGTTTTCTATAAAAACCTCGAATGTGTGATGAACAAATTCACAACAAACATTCCAATCGTAATCAAAAAAACCAATCCGAGGAGAAATTTTTTTTTTTCCAAAAATTTCTGAAAGAGAAATTATTTTGATACTTACTCGAAGATGTCTTCGCATCATGAGGTCTACGTGGTTCGAGCATGGATGTACAACCGCAAAGATCCAGAAACTGGCGAAGTGTCTAGAGAATTTAGAGAAGGGCTTGACCAGTTTTTGGCGCAGGCGACAAACAACCCAGGGGCGGTCGCAGGATATACCAACGACGGTAACGTGAAAATTTTCTGTCCTTGTGTGAAATGCAAAAACTTTGCTCCACATGATACGCGAACTGTTTGGAAACATTTATTTACGAGGGGGTTTTTACCTAACTACTATGTTTGGTTTTCGCATGGGGAGGATTTTGTTGTCAATGTTCCGGGTAGTTCAAGTAGAAGTTATAATCCTGGGAATGTAGAAGGTGGTACTAATTATGAGGATAGTAATTATCAGTATGGTCATGATAATTTTAGTGAATCTGCATATCGAAATACAGATGGGAATAGGTTTAATGATATGGTCAATGATGCATTTCAACAAACTACTGCTTCGTTTAGTGATAATACTTTTAAAGAACCAAACCCGAGTGCTAAAATTTTTTATGATATGTTAGAGGCTGCTAACCAACCTATCTACGAAGGATGTAGAGAAGGGCTTTCAAAATTGTCGTTAGCATCTAGGATGATGACAATTAAAAGCGAATATAATCTTAGTGAAAATTGCATGGATAAATGGGGTGAATTGTTTAAAGAGTATTTGCCAGAGGGTAATAACTCTGCAGAGAGTTACTATGAAATACAAAGATTGGTAGGAAGTCTTGGATTACCGTCTGAGATGATTGATGTCTGCATTGATAATTGTATGATTTTTTGGAAAGATGATGCTCAGCTGCAGGAATGTCGTTTTTGCTCTCATCCAAGATATAAGAATACTAGTGGTCGCACCAAAGTCTCATTCAAGCGTATGTGGTACCTTCCAATAACAGATAGGCTGAAGCGATTATATCAATCAAAGCAGACAGCAGGGGCAATGAGGTGGCACGCGGAACACGATTGTGAGGAAGGAGTTGTCGCCCATCCATCAGATGCAAAGGCGTGGAAACACTTTCACACGGTATATCCAGACTTTGCTGTAGAACATAGAAATGTGTATTTGGGTCTTTGCACTGATGGATTTAGTCCATTTGGGATGTCTGGTAGGCAATATTCGTTGTGGCCAGTCATAGTGACGCCTTATAATCTCCCACCGGAAATATGTATGCATCGAGAATTTTTATTTCTCAGCATTTTGGTTCCAGGGTCAAAGCATCCAAAAAGATCACTTGATGTCTTCCTACAACCTCTTATACAGGAACTACAGCAGTTGTGGCATGTTGGTGTACGCACATTTGATTCGTCGAGCCGTCAGAACTTCAACATGAAGGCAGTCCTCATGTGGACGATAAGCGACTTTCCGGCGTATGGTATGCTATCTGGATGGACAACACACGGAAAGTTATCTTGTCCTTATTGTTTAGACAAGACCGAATCGTTTCAATTGTCAGCGGGAGGGAAAGCTTGCTGGTTTGATTGCCATCGTCGTTTTCTTCCAAGGGGTCATCCTTATAGAAAGAGTAGAACGTTGTTCCAAAATCGAACTGTTAAAACCTCCCCCTTGGTTTACCTCTCAGGTGAGGAGTTGGAAGAACAAATTGATGGATATGGTGCGCAGGAAACTGTAAAAGTTGGAGGTAATTGGCAAAGTAATCCAGCAAATATGCCTGTTGGGTATGGGGTATACCATAACTGGCATAAGAAAAGTATATTTTGGGAATTGCCTTACTGGAAGAACCATCTGCTGAGGCACAACTTGGATGTCATGCATGTGGAGAAAAATTTCTTTGAGAATATTATACACACATTGTTGAATGTTGCAGGAAAAACAAAAGACAATCGGAAATCTCGTCTGGATCTCGCGGCTTTATGCATAAGGCCTGAGTTGCATCTAACAAGAGATGGTAGGGCACCTATTCCCAGTTTCCGACTATCACCTGCTGCGAAGGATGCTTTGATTAACTGGATTAAGGAGTGGGTGAAGTTACCAGATGGCTATGTGTCAACTTTTTCAAGGTGTGTTGAGCAAGGGGGGAAATTTTCTGGGATGAAGAGCCACGATTGTCATGTGTTCATGCAGCGACTACTCCCTTTTGCCTTTCAAGAGCTTTTACCACAGGAAGTACACGAGGCAATTGCAGGTGACGTTATGTTTATATATGGTTATTAATATATACATACATGTATTTAGTTTGTAACTTACTCCGGACCGTATTGGCGTTTTAGGTATTGGAGCATTTTTCAGAGACATATGTGCCAGAACCTTAATGAAGGACGAAATCTCGAAGTTGAATTCAGACATTCCACTCACAATTTGCAACTTAGAGAAGATATTTCCACCTTCCTTTTTTGATGTGATGGAACATTTGGTTGTACACTTACCACATGAGTTAGATTTGGGTGGTCCAGTCCAATTTCGATGGATGTACCCCTTCGAAAGGTTCTTCAAACATTTGAAGAAGAAGGCCAAAAATCTCGCAAGAGTAGAGGGATCAATCATTGCTGGAAATTTGACAGAAGAGACATCAAACTTCTGTACTTACTACTTTAGCCAAACCGTGCAAACTAAGAAAACCCGTTGCAGACGATACGACGATGGTGGGGTTGGCCGAACATATCACTTGGAGGGTGTACCAGATGTTTTCTGTGATGTAGGTCAGATGGGTGGAAAAGTGAAGGAATCAACGTGGTGTGATTTCAAGCATATGGAAGCTGCCCATACGTATATAATGCTAAATTGTAGCTACTTTCAGCCATATGAGAGGTATATATATATATATATGTTTATATTTATATATATATATTAATTGAGAATATATATACAACTAATTAATAAATTAATTAACGGGTGTACAGAATGTTAGAAGGCCAAATACGAGAAGCATTTCCTGAACTAAATGATGACCAAGTTCAATTTTACCTAGAACGTGATTTCGCAGGCTGGATGCGGGAGAAGGTAAGAATCATGCATGATTTATCTTAGTATTACTTATATATATACTAATTATTTCAATTTGACAATAGGTGGAGAAGACATCTCGACAAAGTTGGCCTTTATGGGTACATGAGTTTGTTTTGGGGTCCATTGCAACCATAAAAACGAGTAAGATGTATTGTACTCGCGGCTTTATTTTTCACACATTTCAACATGGACAAAATAAAGCCACTGCAAATTATGGTATTCATGTCCCGGGCGATACAAACTTCTATGGTATTTTGAAAGAAATCATTGAGATTGAGTATGCTGGTGTGCTTAACTTGAAAAGTGTACTATTTCGCTGTGATTGGTTTGATCCATCCAATGGTCTCGGGGTTAGAACCAGCAAATTTGGAGTTGTTGATGTCAAAGGAAATAGGTGCTACACTGACAAGTTTGAGCCATTTGTTTTAGCATCCCAAGCAGAGCAAGTAGTCTTCATTCCTTACCCTCGTACTCGTGGACGACGGGATCAAGATTGGCTATCCGTGATTAAAGTTAACCCAAGGGGTCGAATTGTTGGGGGGTTAGCAGCTGATGCTGATGATGATCAACCCCCAGTGCAACCTGCAAGAACCGAAGAAGTTTCGATCCCTACAGAGGTAACCACCGATTTGACAAGAATCGACCCACTTCATAGTGGTCTTGATGTGATATTCGAGGATTCAGAAGGAAACGAAGATGAGTTTGATGAAGACGAAGAGGAAGATGAGGACGACGAAGAGGAAGATGAGTACGACGATGGTGACGAAGATGGCAGAGTAGAACGTTATGTTTCTGATCATGATGAAGAAGATGAATAAATTTAAAATTAATTATGTGTATATTTTAAGTATGTATTTTCGAGTGTGGTGTTAAAAAATAATATTTTAAACAAGATATATAACCATTTGCAACGAGCACACTATTTATACCGTTTCAATTGAATGTTCGATCTTCGAATATAAAAACATATCATAGAGGGCCTAATTCATATATCAAAATAACAGCTAAACGACTGCAATCTAAACAAAGGTTTAGGGTATAGGTTTTTGCGACGCATTTGCGACGATATCGTCGCAATTACGTCGCAATTATGAACGTTTGCAACGCTTTTGCGACGAAATCGTCGCAAAAACGTAGCAAATATCTTTACCCTATACACTAAGCAATTCATTATTTTTATTGTTTAAATTGGCTCTATTTGGAATATATACATATCATAGAGGCCCTTTTTGGAATATAAACATATCATAGAGTCCCTAATTGATAAATAAAATTATTTGCATCAATGTCCAAATAATAAGAATTGGTAATTAACACAAAGGTTTAGGGTATAGGCATTTGCAACATTCACCTAGAGATTTACACTTTGCGAGGCTTTTGCGATTGGTATTATAAAATTTGCGACTCATTTGCGACGATTTCGTCGCATATCAGTTGCTAAATGTGCTACATTTTTGCGACTACAATTACGGTCAACTCTATTAAATGACAGTACATGCATTGGGTGGAAAAATCGAGCCTTTTTGCGACTAAATTATGAGTGAATTGCGAGGAAAGGTTTTCCTATAAAACCAATTCCAATCCCTCGCTCATTCCTCACATCTCTCTTCATATATGTCGATAGTGAGTTGATTCCAAACGGTGGATTTAGCCCTATAATCTACTATAATGCCGGATATGGCATTCAAAGTACATTATGAGGCTAAATCCACTGTTAGGAATCAAAGTTTCTGTCGAAGCATTTTAACAGAGGTTTGGAATCCACGTTTATCTTCATAACAAAATTCATGGATGGATCGGATTATTTAGGGGCTCGATCACTGTTGCATACAAATGCCACCGTTGAACGAGTCCCTAAATAATCTGATATAACCTTGAATTTGCCACGTAACTCGAAATAACAACTAAATGACTGCAGCCTAAACAAAGGTATAGGGTAAAGGTTTTTGCGTCGAATTTGCGACGCTTTCGTCGCAATTACGTCGCAATTATGAACGTTTGCAACGATTTTGCGACGAAATCGTCGCAAAAACGTAGCAAATGTCTTTAACCTATACACTAAGCAATTCATTATTTTTATTGTTTAAATTTGCTCTATTTGGAATATATACATATCATAGAGGCCCTTTTTGGAATATAAACATATCATAGAGGCCCTAATTGATAAATAAAATTATTTGCATCAATGTCCAAGTAATAAGAATTGGTAATTAACACAAAGGTTTAGGGTATAGGCATTTGCTACTGTTTTGCGAGGGAGTCGTCGCAATTGCGTCGCAAAGCCTTCTATTAGCGACGAACTTGCGACGATTGCCTCGCAAGACCGTAGCAAATTCCTATACCCTAAACTCTAACCAATACATTTTATATAACCTTTTAATTAGCTCTTCTTCGAATGTAAATGTATGAGTCTAATAAATAACAATCCCTCTGTAATTATTGAAATATAACTTTTCAAAACATTGTCGAGAAACATATATAACGAAGTATGATATACATGTACTTATACTAAGAATTCGATCAATCTATCATTTTTGCCGATTTTACGGAAAACTTCAATTAGTACACTAACTCTGCTTCATACATGCACTAAGGACCCCAAAAAATGTATATTTACATTTTATGAATCATATTTTTGGTCTAAAACATCCAAACCCCTAAGTATACCCTAAACCTAATTTGCGTGGGATTTGCGACGAAGTCGTCGCAAATACATTGCAATTGCTAAATTGCAACGCAATTGCGACGATTTCATCGCAAAAACGTAGCAAACTTTGCTACACGTTTGCGACTAAAATCACTGTCAACTATATTAACTGATCGTTCATTCACCTAGAAATTCACACTTTGCGAGGCTTTTGCGACGGGTTTTTAATATTTGCGAGGTATTTGCGACGATTTGTGCGCGGCAAACGAAAAGTCGTGGGCGGCAAACATGTATTGGGTCAAATTTTCGGCCCATTTAGCAACCGATTTGCGACGAACTTGCGAGGTTTTTTTTTCCTATATAAGGAAATCCAATCCCTCGCTCATTCCTCACAAAATCACTTATCTCTCAACAAAATCACTTTTCTCTCTCTAATAAAAAGTGCCATCGAGCTTCCTAATCATTCCCGATCCCGAGCTCATAAGGTAAATCTCTAAATTTTTCTTTTCTTTTATGAATTTTAAATTTTGCGAATGGTTAGGAATAATTAATTAGGAATGAAATTGTACTTGGGATTTTAGGATTAACTAATTAGAATTTTTAATTTACTAATTATGTTAAATTATTTTGATCTGTAATGTTGATTAGATTAATTTAATGTTATTATTACAATTGTTAAAATCAATATTAAATTATATATTTTTTAAAATGCAATAACTAATTTCAAAAATTATCAAATTTAGATGGCAGAAGAGAACGAGTGGTTAGAGTTCGTACAGTCCGGTGCTGGTCGTGGTACTGGTCATTCACGACCAGGACAGCGACAGCGTAGACATCCCTCGCAGGCCTCTGCTTCCCACTCTGGTTCCGGGATTCCTGAGTCACAGCCGACGCCACCTCCCGAGCCAACCCCTGGCCCAAACCTTGGAGCAGTTCCTTCATGGGATGACATGACCTTCACGCAGCTTCTCGTTACTCCAGGACGGCAGGTTCTTCCCCATTTAGTACCTGACCCTACCACTTCCGACAACCCTAACGCTGTGTGGTAAGTATTTTTTTTACATAGTTTTAATTTTATTTTGTTTAATAATTATTAATATATGCTTTTATATTATTTTTTAGGTTTTGCAAAAATTCGGTCGGAAAAGATGTTAGGAAGATCATAGAGCGAGATTTCAAGATGTGCCACACGAGCTGGAAGTTTGTTAACCTGGAGACCAAGGATCGGTGGTACAAACAATTTGCGGTAAATTTTTTTTTTTATTTTTTTTTTACTTTTATTTATTTATTAATTTATTTAATTTTGTAATTTTATAACTTATGTTCTAATTTCTGACAATTTGCAGCAAAAATACTATTGGGACCCCGCGATCGATGGTTTAGTTCGTGAGGCATTTGAGGAGAAAGCGAAGAACCGTCTGAACAACCAAATAGGACGGTGGAAGGAGAAGTGGCTTTTGAATCCGGATCCGAAGGTATGTATGCCATCTTTCTTCAATCCCAATATTTGGGATGGCCTTGTCGCCTTCTGGCAGTTGGAGAAATCGAAGGAGATTGCTGCCCGGTGCAAGGCTGCTCGATTGACGAAGGTTGGCGATACTGACCAGCCTTCAAAACACTGTTCCGGCCAGATTTCCTATGCTCAGCATGCTGTTAACATTGTAAGTTATTATATTTTTTACTTTCAATTTTTATGCTCACAACAATTTGAACTTCTAATATGTTTTCATTGTCAGACGGTGGAAAAAGGAGTTCCCGCAACGATGCCAGAGGTTTGGGAGAAGACCCACCGCAGGCCGGACGGGACATGGGTTGATGAACGTGTCCACAAGCTCCACGACGATGTCATTGAGCGAGTCGGCGAACTATCAACCCAACTTACTCCCGATGGTCTACCTACTCAGGTGGAGGTCAACCGTGTCGCATCACAGGTAAAAACTTAATTTTTTTTTTTTTAATTTTATTCACAATTTTAAATAATACTATTAACAATTTAAAAATAAAATTATATTATTATCATTTATGTAAAATTGTAAACTTTTAATTTTATTTTGTAGTTGGCTCCTCGAAACCGTAAGGGAAAGATGGCATTTACCGGATCTATCCGGACGGATGATCACGGAGTGCCATTTTGTCCCGTTTCGAGATTGGCGACGGATCCGCAAATAGTCAAGGAGCTCCATGAAACAAAACAAGAGCTCCATAAAACAAGAAAAGAGTTAGGGAAGACGAAGAAAACCTTAGCGAGGAAGACCAACACCTATGATAGGATGTTCGCGGAGTTAGCGAAGACGAACCCCACCCTTGGCGAGATTCTAGATGGGGAAGAAGACGAAGACGAAGACGAAGCTGGAGGCACATCGAGGACCGAGGATCCGATCGATGATATTTGTTTCGATTAGATTTGTGTATTTTTCGGATTTAGCTTTTATTTGTTTTTGGTTTAAAATACTTTATTTTATGTTTAATTTTTAATTTAAAATATTTACGAATTTTTTTTTTTTTAAATTATTATTTTTTAATTAATAATATAAATAATAATAATAAAAAAAGAGTAAAAACTCGTCGCATATACGTCGCAAAATAGAGTCGCAAAACCGTCGCAAATTTTAGTCGCAATTTAGTCGCAAATCTTATAACAGCAAAATCGTCGCAAAAGTTATAGCCGCAATTCTGTCGCAAAAGGTTTGGACGCAAAATAGCCGCAAATTCGTCGCAAACCATTTAAACGCAAATAAGTCGCAAAAGCTTTAGCCGCAATTTCGTCGCAAATTATTTCCTCGCAAAACAGCCGCAAAATGACGCCGCAATACCGTTGCAAATCCGTCGAGAGTTTGGCGACGGATTTGCAACGAAACTTGAATTTGCGGCGATTTTGCGACGATTTTCGGTTTGCAACGAGCTAGTTGCGACAAACCTAAAATCGTCGCAAAACCGTCGCAATTCACCATTTGCAACGGTTTTGCGACGAAAACGGCCGTTGCAAATGGCCCTGTTTTCTTGTAGTGAATACATTCCATTTGTATTCTATTTATGTTATCTCTCTAGTTCTTTCGAACTCAATTATTTTGGACTAGGCGTAGTTTAAACCCCAGATTGGAATTAGGGTATAATAAACGGAATAAAAAGAGAATAATATTGAGCATCATTGTATTTGCACCAACCATGGTTAAAAGAGGTAATATCTTATCGTCGTACGGTATTAAACTGAATAAAAAGACGTTGAAGTATCTTTTTCTTTCTTAAATTGAAATGCATTTTTTTGAAAAATTTCGTTGCGTAAATATTTTGTGTAGTCGTTGACATTGGATTATAGCTTTATTGGTTGATCCAAGTAGAATAACATACCCGTTGAGCGGGTTCAGTTGAAAACTCATAAATTTAGCCCGCTCGACGGTTGTAAGAAATGGGTACATAATTGAAGTAAAAACTCTAACTGAATCAAATATCAAAATACCCGAACACCATTTCTTTGAACCATGATTTTGTTTACAAATCGTATCGTGGATCCGAACAAATACTTTTTTGGTTACTTCAATGTTTTTGTGACGCAATCACATCAATATTTTTTGTTCAAACATTCCTCACCTACCTGTATTAGCAACCCAGAAAAGTCAACTTAAAGTTGCATTATTTTTCTCACAAAAACAATACTATATAGTTTTTTTTGTTGTAAAAACTATATTTTTTTTGTTGTAAAAACTATATAGTTTTTTTGTTCATGAACTTTAGAAAGTACATATACGGACTCAGTCGCGGATTTAAAAATTATTTTTACCCGGTGCAGGCTGAAATACTATTAAACAACATACCATAAAATAATATAACAAGAATGTATCATTAAAAAATCCTTAAAAACTTATACTAGTTTTGGAAAATTCATGGTGGGCAAATGCCCTACCCAAATGCTTACTACCTCCGCCTCTAATGGACTATGGAGTGGGGCTTGCATAGTTTCAAGTAAAATAATTAGGAAAACGCATATCCTATTTACTAACTCGTATAATTCTTTTTTTTTTTTTTTTTTTACTCGTATAATTCTTGACATAGAAGATGTGTAAAACGACATAATAATAGATTCTAATTAAAAACTAATGGACTCGAATACTTGATGTTTTCGGACTTCGTAAAATTGTTTTTTTCTCATTTCTCAATTTTTTTTTAATAATTCTTATTGGCGTTACATCTTATTGTTTTGCTATACTTTATCCCACAACATATTTTCCTTGTATATCTCTTCTTTTTTGACTAGGTCACATCTTTATCTTTATCCAACAAATACTATCATGTATGGTTTATATTATGATTTTATAAAGTGAGGACATACATTTTTTTTTTGTCACAAGTGAGGACATATATACATTCATATATGTTATATTGTATATGCATGGTGTCTTTTTGCCTAGAATTAGTCTAGACCTTTGTTATGTATAATTCAATATTTTCAAAACAAATTACAAGTTGACATTAATTAATTAGCAATGTCGACATTCACTTTGATTGAGAGAGAGGCTTCAAGTCACCCTTAAATATAAGAGTAACTACCACAATATAATCTTTGTATATCAAACTCAAAAACTCCACAGAGACAATGAGAAAGATAACTAAAGCTCCTCTCATTTTCTCTATCGTCTTCCTTCTCCTCTTCATCTCCCACTTTCCCGGAGCTCTCTCTCAATCCAACAAAGATTGCAAAACCAATTCAAACAACACATGCATCGACAAAAACAAGGCATTAAATCTCAAACTCATAGCAATCTTCACAATTCTCATCGCAAGCCTAATCGGCGTTTGCCTCCCGTTCTTCGCCCGTTCGGTTCCCGCTTTCCAACCCGAGAGATCACACTTTCTTATCGTCAAATCCATCGCATCCGGTATCATTCTCGCTACTGGTTTCACGCATGTTTTACCTGATTCTTTCGCTATGTTGTCTTCTCCTTGTCTTAACAATAACCCTTGGCACAAGTTTCCTTTCACCGGCTTTGTCGCCATGATATCCGCCGTGTTCACACTCATGGTGGATTCTATTACCACCAGTGTCTTTACCAAGTCCGGTAGGAGGGAAATGCAAGCTGCTGGGGCTCCAACCAACACAGCTAACGTGGCATCTGTTGAGACTCCTGACCAAGAGATAGGACGCGTGCAGGTTAACGCGTCCCATCATGGTCATAGTCATGGGCATGCTCTTCATCATAATTTTCATGGAGATAATGATAAGGAGACTGGTTCTAATTTACAGCTTCTGCGATATCGTGTTATTGCCATTGTTAGTATTCCAATCTCGTTTTTCTTATTTCCTTTTTTTTCAATTACAAAGATTGAAAGTCTAACTTGATTTTAATAGATTTATTTTTCGGACAAAAGGAGGTCGTGTGTTAGTTTTGTATTTTGTTGATTTGAACTGTTAAAACCCATTTTTATAGGGAATAAAGTAGTTAACGAGGACATATGTCAACGTATCTGATAAGAAATAGTAGTAAAGAAATAGATGATTCACACACAAAGGCTTTTAGTATGTCGTTTTTATTAAGTTACGTACTTTCATAGGGTTTTTCCGTCAATCATATAAGCCGAAATAGGTGTTTTTTGTCGATTAATTTTCGTTTGATTTTGATTACAGTTTATTTCAGATATTAAAGAAAACGATATTGAATGAGTCTAATTCTCTTTAGTTCAATTTTCAGATAAGTTTTGGATCGAAACAAATCGCCTCAACCGGGTTAAGAATCCTTATTTAGAAACGATTTTGGACAATATAGCTGCTCAAATCTTATATATAGAAGATAGAAACAGCCCAACTAACCTTCAAAGCCTATATATAATTTTCAGTAATAATTTAATAAGTGGAAATGAATCAATAAATAAAGAAAAATTGATCAGGTATTGGAGCTAGGAATAGTGGTGCACTCGATCGTAATAGGACTATCAGTAGGAGCCACAAACAATACTTGCACCATAAAAGGTCTCATTGCTGCTCTTTGCTTCCACCAAATGTTCGAAGGCATGGGTCTAGGCGGCTGCATCCTCCAGGTGAATTCTTCCGTTCCAATTAACTAGTAGTTTAGTCCAGCCTAGTCCCATCCATGACGATTCTAGAAAATTTCTGAACCGGTTTAGTTTCTCCAAAAGTTGTTTCTTGAATCAATCGTAAATAAAATTTTGATGGAAACATATGTAGGCGGAGTATGGGTGGGTGAAAAAGGCGGTGATGGCTTTCTTTTTCGCCACCACAACACCTTTTGGAATTGCTTTAGGGATGGCATTATCTAAAACGTACAAAGACAATAGTCCTGACTCCCTTATTACTATTGGGCTACTCAATGCTTCCTCGGCTGGACTACTCATCTATATGGCTTTAGTCGACCTTTTAGCAGCCGACTTCATGGGCCAGAAAATGCAACGGAGCATCAAGCTTCAGATGAAGTCATACACCGCCGTTTTGCTTGGTGCCGGTGGCATGTCCCTTATGGCTAAGTGGGCTTGATCTTCATCAAAATGGACACATATCTTTTAGTGGAAACATAATAAATGTAAATTAAAGCATCATATCCTATTTATGTAATCAGTTTCTTAAATAATCAGATTTGGGTTATACACAACTTATCGTTCGTTCCTTGATTCATTCACATGGTTAGAACTATTTAAATCCAACATATATTTAGACACAAATATATTCTACTCAAACATACTCAAGGACCACTATATATATTAGTGAAATTTATCTTCTGTAAACCAATATGCCGTTAATGTTTTAAAACTCCGTAACATTGTTTTGTTATTAACCACGCCGTTGTGGCCTCGTGGTAATGGACTCACGGCTGTGAGTTCCGCCACCTGGGTTCGATTCCTGACCACCACAGAGAAATTGGGTGGTGATACGTGGGCTCCGTGGGATTAGTCTTTCGGCCTAGAAAGCCGTTATGATCCCTACCATAATCCCAAAAAAAAAACATTGTTTTGTTATTGTTTCTCCCTCAACAAATTTTCCTCTTTGTCAAATGTACAACTAATTTTATTATCATCCTAAAAGTTGATGGGACCTATATAACATTGTTGTTCTCTTATTTTAGCCGACACTCACTTTTGATCGACAGAGGATCAAGTCTCTCTTGTATTAAGACTACCATACAATACTTCTTTCGATCAAACTAAAAAAACTTCCTTAAACAAAAAAAAAAGAAGCAAAAATATGACTAAAGCTCCTCTCTCGACTACCATCACTGTTTTCCTCCTCCTCCTCTCCATCTCCCACTTCCCCAGAGTTCTCTCTCAATTCAACAAAGATTATTGCACAACTGAATCCGAAAACATATGTACCGACAAAAACAAAGCATTACATCTTAAACTCATAGCAATCTTTGCAATTCTCATCACAAGCCTAATCGGTGTTTGCCTCCCGTTCTCGGCTCGTTCATTTTCCGCTTTCCAGCCCGACAAATCGCACTTCCTCATCTTAAAATCCTTTGCCTCCGGTATCATCCTCTCGACTGGTTTCATTCACGTTTTGCCTACTTCTTTCGAGATGCTATCTTCTCCTTGTCTTAACGATAATCCTTGGCACAAGTTTTCTTTCACTGGTTTTGTCGCCATGATTTCGGCTGTGTTCACACTCATGGTTGATTCTATCACCACCAGCGTATTCACTAGGTCGGGCAGGAGAGACCCACGAGCAGTTGCTAACGTGGCTCCTGCTGAGACTCCTGACCAAGAGATGGGGCGCGAGGAGTTTCATGCGTCCCATCACGGTCACATTCATGATCATAGTGTTGATCATGAAGATAATGATAAGGAGCTTGGCTCTTATTTACAGCTTCTGCGATATCGTGTTATTGCCATCGTTAGTATTCCTACTCTTAGTTAGAAAGTTTTTTTTTGATAAAAAGTCTTAACTTGATTCTCTTTTTAAGTACAAAGATAACTTTATTTTAATATATATATTTTTCTAACAAAACTAGAAAAGAAAACTTGTGTTTTACAAATTTAATGGAATAACTGCTATAACTATTGTTTTGCCGGCTAAATATATACTATGAGCCTGATTGAGAAAGGACGTGGAAGCTGTACACAACCAAAAATTAATAACTAAATTAAACCCACGATTATTTACATACCAAGGTTAAATTTATTTATTTTGGTCAACACGAAGGCTTAAATAGATGTCGTTTTCATAAACTTAATTTAGAGCGACCTTGGCTAACAATATTTTTTGGTAAAGCTCATTATCATTCGTTTAATTATCGTATCTATTTCAACATATATTTACTAATACTATATATACACTGTTTAGATTTTTTTTTTAAATATAGAAACTTAAATATATTTTGGATTTAAGTTTTAGCAAATAACTTCAAAATTTGAATTGCTCAAAATTTAATTATTTAAGATGATAAGATAACTGCTAATTATGTTTTAGTGATTGTCATATTGAAATGAATAAATGAAACAGGTGTTGGAGTTGGGAATAGTGATGCACTCGATCGTGATAGGACTATCACTAGGAGCCACTAACAATACGTGCATCATCAAAGGTCTAATCGTCGCCCTTTGTTTCCACCAAATGTTCGAAGGCATAGGTCTCGGCGGCTGCATCCTCCAAGCAGAGTACGGGTGGATTAAAAAAGCAATGATGGCTTTCTTTTTTGCCGTTGTCATGCCTTTTGGAGTCACTCTAGGAATGGCAATATCTAAATCGTATAAAGAAAATAGCCCTGATTCGCTCATATCGGTTGGGTTGCTCAATGCTTCCTCGGCTGGACTACTCATATACACGGCTCTAGTCGACCTTCTAGCCGCTGATTTTATGGGTCTTAAAATGCAAAAGAGCATCAAGCTTCAAATGAAGTCATACGCCGCTGTTTTGCTTGGTGCTGGTGGTATGGCCGTTATGGCCAAGTGGGCTTGATGATGTTCAAGTGAGGGAGCTAGCTTATAGATAATATAAATTTCACCCTCTTTTTTAGTTGTTGTTGTTGTAATGTAATATTATATTTCAAAAAATAAAAAAGAAGAAGAAGCATATTAAAACAGTTATTAACTTCAGTTACGTGACATGTTTCTTTCATTACATGTTTGTAGAAATTAACTTCGATCTGAAAACAAATTGCGACTTCAATTGCTTCTCAAAAACAAGAGTTGACTTTGGTTAGAAAACTAATTGATCAGAAAATTAATGCTAGTTAGCCAATTCACCTAAAATCTTATGTGAAAACAATAAAAATCGAACTACTTAGCAGAGAAAAATTTCCCACTAATCCCTCTTCTTTTTCCTAATTTTTCCTTATTTTTATTTCCTCCTATTTTTATTTTAATCAACATTGATTAACATTTTTGGCAACACAATTTTTCAAAGGTATTTTATTTAACACTGATTCAAATCACTGACAACATATGGGTTTCGTAATTAATTATGAACAAAAACCATAAATTGGTTTCGTGGTTCGTTCGTGCTGATAATAAAATCAATAAACCGAAGCTACGCCGGTTCGAATCCTGTATATAGCATAAGAGGCCTAGGGTTCTTTTTAACAGAAATTTTCAATTCGCCTCCTTCTCTCTCTCCTCCCAATGAAGCGGCGACGCAATTCCAAACCCAAATTTCAAAATTCCGATCAATCAACTCCTACAACACCGGAGGATTTCTCCTTCTCTCTCACGAAAATCGCCGTAAGTCAAATTTGCCGATCTATTGGTTACAAATCCACCGATTCCTCCGTCGCACTCGACACACTAACCCTAATCACCACCAAATTTTTACAATCCCTCGCCGGACTCGCCGCGTCGTTCTCAAATACAGCGAATCGAACGGAGGTTAACCTCCTCGACATCGTCAACGCTCTCCAAAACCTGTCTCTATCTACTTCCGATTATTTTCCCGGTGGCTCTACGGTTCATAACACTTGCTTGATCAAATCTGCTGTTCTACGTAACTTATCCGATTTCGTGACTCATGCTCCTGAGATTCCTTTTGCTAAACCGTTACCGAAACGTGAAATTGATGGATCGTTGAACAGAGATTTGCCGTTGAATCATCATCGATCGTCGGAGATGAATTATGTTCCGGCTTGGCTTCCTCCTTTCCCGGAAGCTAGTCTCTGTATCGAGAATTGTACAAAGGAGAGATCCGATCACTTGTGGGAAAACTCCGATTCCGTTATTTTGCCGGATAGTTCGAGATCGGAGAGTTATAATAGAGGTAGAAGCGTTGGAATTTTACCGGTGAGGAGAGCGATAGTGAGATTCAAAGTTGAACGAGATTTAAGTAGTGGTGGTGGTGATAATAGATTAGAGCGGTGGCGGAATGATGAATCTGGCCGTGAATTTGAGGTTAAGAAGAAGATTTGTGAAGAATTGATCTACAGTGCCGGCGAGTGGCCGGTTTAGTATTTTCTGGTGACGAGAAAATAGAAAACAGAGAAGTTTAAGATGGGATTCGAACCCGGGACGCTTGAGGACTGTAGTGCTAATGGCTGATGATGTTTACCGTGTGAGCTGCGTCTCTGGAAGCTTGGCTAGTCCAGTTGATTGATTATAAACTGTATTAATTAATACGAAAGTTACTTTCTCCGAAGTGTATTTTTTTATTCAAATATAAATACAGAAATCATGTTTTTATTTATTTATTTTGTGTGTCAAATGCAAGATTATAAACGAAAATTATGTTTCGTACCAGTAGTAGTAATGGAAAGGCGGATTTTAATAACCAATTAATTTTGTTGTTATTGTTTGTAAGCATTTTTGTAACTTATTGGCTAGATGTTGATGAAGTTAACATGTTTCTTAACTTATTAAGGAATTGTGTTTATGGACTATGGAGTATTAACAAAGAGTATTGAGCCTTTCAAGATCTAACTACTTTTTAACGATCAGGATAAAAACAATAATATGATTTTTTTCTAAGCGTCATTTGACCATGTGATTTTTAAGTTGATATATTTTCAATCGAGCTATTGGTTAACTGAAAAAATTACTTGACCTTCATGTTTATTTGGTTAGTCACTGGACCATTGTGCAAATAATTTTATTTACAATCAACATAAAGAGTAGTTTTGTTACTGAATTAGAAGTTTGATATGATGCTAAAACCTTACAACTAATTATGTTTATTTTTTTGTAAACATATTGAGATAGCCACTGTATAATTTAGTTCTCAAATAATTGGGCCAAATGATGTATGAGTTTTAATGGTGTCAATTGTTATAAATCTTTTAAAGAAAAATGCATAAATTGTGATACTTATGACTATTTTCCTATCTTTATGTAATGTCGAACAAAAAGAAGAAAAATCCTACAATGCTTTTTTTTTGAACATCTGAATAATATAAAACTTGGGATTAGTTTGTCATACAAGCAAACCAAAGAGAGAGAGAAGAAGGAGAACCTCAAACATCTGAAAAATCCTACAATCCATACCTATCTTATATTATAATAAATCACAAGTAATTCTAAAGAAAATTGGAACCTTCTCCATCAGCCATGTGGCAAAAATCCAAAATTTTGCACTTTTATTTTCTTTTTCAATCATATTATAATAAATTACAAATAATTGTACAGTAAACTGCAACTTTCTCCATATGCCATGTGGCAAAAGTCCAAAATTCTGCACTTCCATTTTCATTTTTATTTTTTTTTTCAATCCTATTATAATAAATCACAAGTGATTCTACAGAAAACTGCAACTTTCTCCATCTGCCATGTGGCAAAAGTCCAAAATTCTGCACTTCCATTTTTACTTTTATTTTCTTTTTCAATCCTATTATAATAAATCACAAGTTTCTACAAGAAATTGCAACCTTCTCCATCTGTGCAAAAGTCCAAAATTCTGCACTTCCATTTTTACTTTTATTTTCTTTTTCAATCCTATTATAATAAATCACAAATTTCTACAGAAAACTGCAACCTTCTCCATCTACCGTGTGACAAAAG
Source organism: Draba incana (assembly GCA_963576765.1). NCBI lineage: Eukaryota > Viridiplantae > Streptophyta > Magnoliopsida > Brassicales > Brassicaceae > Draba > Draba incana. The sequence goes on from OY755208.1 coordinate 2,175,854, forward strand.
TCCAAAATTCTGCACTTCCATTTTTACTTTTATTTTCATTTTCAATTGGACACTCAAAAATATATATTTAATTAATATAATTAAATTACAAATACCATATCAAAGGCCACGATCACCTTTTTAGGTTTTTACAGTTTCCATTTCAAAACAAAATAATTTCTTTTGTAACCGTTCTCCCACTGCCCCCACGATGACCTTTGTAATCTCAAAAGTAATGAACTACCACAGATTCTGAATTATATCGCCAAAAAAAAAAAAAAAAAAAACCAGTATATCAATTTATCTCTTTTTTTTTGCATGCTGCTCCCGATAATAATATTCTTTTCAACGATAATTTTGACAAATTCTTCGTATCTCTTATAGCAAATGAGTTTAGCATTACTTCAAGTTGATTTTCCTTAGTTCGGGTAGAGCATGAAGAAGGCGGCTTAAGAAATCTGACGCAACTAGCAAAGGTAAGTGCTCAAACTTTTCGACAAAACGGTAGCAAACTCACGCAAACTTCAACAAACAACAATAATACAAATAATATATGAGTCATCTTGGCTAAAAGATCAGCAACGAGTCTTGGAACATTAGACTTTTGATGATTTTTAGAGTTATTGTTACATATTTGGAACATAAGATTCTAATTTTTTTTTATTAATCAACATATATTCTAAAAACTTATTATCAAGATACAGAAAACAATATATAACGTTTTCACCATACGAAAACTACTTTGAAACTCTGATTGAATGTTTCAAATTTATATTTTCACAATTTAATCTTTAAAAACTAATTTTTTCCCGTATGAAGTACGGGTCTAATACTAGTAAATTATAATACACTACTACAAGTTGGTGAATTATACACAGAAATGTCATGTGCTTTTCTTTTCACCAAATTAAATGTGTTTCAAGCCACTTGAGTTACTTGACTCTAGTGTGCCTTGGATAGTCATATTTTTTCTCTGTTGAAAATCAATCTCAACCGTTAATACATAAAAGAAACAATAGAGTACGTACACGTGGCGTTCCACTCGGCCATCGAGTTTTTTAATCACACTTCTAAAACCCCACTAAAGATTCCTATTTAACAAAACTAGTCGCCTTCCTTCTCAATATTTTACAGAATTGCCACTGATTTTCGGATTTTGTTTGTTTCTCCGATCTCGGCGAATTCTTCTTCTCCGGCGAAAATCCTCGTTTGAAACCTTCTCCGGTAGTGTTTGACTGAGCTATTACCAGTGGCATCGGTATGATTATTCTTCTGTTTCCTTTGCATTTCGTCGCTGTATGAATTCTGTAAATCCACTATAATCTTCGTCGAATTTGAAAATTTTCTACAGAATATGCCGGTGGTTTCTCTGACTAAGATTACTACTACTCCGGCGGCGATAGCGGCGGCCGGAGATTTCACGGTTCGCGTTCCGAGCTTACATGGAAAACGCCTCGTGTCGAATCGCGTTTCCTGTGGAAATTTGAGTCGCCGGAGTTCCATAACTCATTCCGTAAAAAGCGAATTGCAGAGTTCTCGTGTTCTAGGTTCCGTCACAGGTTTGAAATACGAAGATTGCTTTATCTGTGGAAATGAGTGATTGTTTTGTTGATGTTGATTCTCATTTTTTCTTACGAATTTCGAATTAGATTTATCGTTGGATAATTCAGTGGAGAATGGTCATCTTCCTAAAGGAGATTCATGGGCTGTACACAAATTTGGAGGAACTTGTGTGGGAAACTTTGAGAGGATTAAAGACGTTGCTGATGTTGTAGTTAAGGATGATTCTGAGAGGAAGTTGGTGGTTGTATCAGCAATGGCTAAGGTCACTGATATGATGTATGATCTCATTCATAGAGCACAGTCACGGGATGATTCGTACCTTTCTGCTTTGGATGCTGTTCTTGAAAAACACCGAGCAACGGCTCTTGATTTGCTTGATGGAGACGAACTCGCGTGTTTCTTGGCTCGGTTGCAGGATGATATAAGCAATCTAAAAGCAATGCTTCGTGCCATTTACATAGGTACTGGTTTTTTTCAATTTGTCAATGCTAAATGCATATTGTTAAATTTGTATATGCTCTTCTGAAATCTAATAACTCTTCTGTCTCTGCAGCTGGACATGCAACGGAGTCTTTCTCAGACTTCGTTGTCGGTCATGGAGAGTTGTGGTCTGCTCAGATGTTAGCTGCTGTTGTGAGAAAGGTATGACGTGCTGCGATAGACTTGTAAAAGGAACAAGGTTTTTGTTCTTCTCATTTTTTCTTGCTCATATGCTTGTATCTTTTGTGCTCATAGAGTGGATTGGACTGCACATGGATGGATGCGAGGGATATTCTTGTTGTTAGTCCTACAAGCTCTAATCAAGTGGATCCTGACTTTGTGGAATCAGAAAAGAGACTGGAAAAATGGTTTTCTCAGCACTCGGCAAAGGTTATTATCGCAACTGGCTTCATAGCCAGTACACCGCAGAACATTCCAACAACTCTCAAGAGGGATGGGAGTGACTTCTCTGCAGCTATAATGGGTGCTCTGTTTAGATCTCACCAACTCACTATCTGGACTGATGTTGATGGTGTGTACAGTGCAGATCCAAGAAAAGGTACGTGCAAGCATTGCATATATCTAACTTCTGGATAGCCAGGACTAGTTTTTAAGCCATGATAGACATTTGTTCTTTAGTTTCTTTTCTTTTGTTATGCTAACTAATATGTTTATATGCAGTTAGTGAAGCTGTTATACTGAAGACTCTTTCTTATCAAGAAGCCTGGGAAATGGTAAATTTGCAACCTCTTAAACTTGTTTAATGCCTAATTTTCCGTAAGTAATGTCCATGTTCTTTTCCCTGCACAGTCTTACTTTGGGGCAAACGTTTTACATCCTCGAACCATCATTCCAGTGATGAAATATGACATCCCAATTGTAATAAGGAATATTTTCAACCTCTCTGCCCCTGGAACAATGATATGTCGGCAGGTTGAAGATGAAGGTGGATATAAATTAGATGCTCCTGTCAAAGGGTTTGCAACGATTGACAATTTGGCTCTTGTAAATGTAGAAGGGTGAGCTGATTGTTGATATTGTGTTTCACACCTAATGTTTATTGTGTTTCTTATACACTCTTTGCATTATCTTTGCAGAACTGGAATGGCTGGTGTTCCTGGTACAGCCAGCGCCATTTTCTCTGCTGTCAAGGAAGTTGGAGCTAATGTGATTATGATCTCACAGGTGTTTGGATAATCTAGTTCAGCTTTATGGGTTTTCCTTTTCCCTTGTCAATTGTGGGTTCTTAGTAGGATTACATAAATGCAGGCTAGTAGTGAGCATTCTGTGTGCTTTGCTGTGCCTGAGAAAGAAGTTAAAGCCGTTTCTGAAGCATTGAACTCACGATTTCGTCAAGCGTTAGCTGGTGGACGTCTTTCTCAGGTGCTCCTAAACCTCTCTCTGTTCTTCCAAAGATATCACCCATTGTAGATGAGCGCATGTTGAGCACCTGTTTGGAAAACATCAGAATCTTCTTTATGCATCGCTTTTTTTTCTCAAACTATGGTTCTATTGTTCTTTTCAGATTGAAATCATCCCTAATTGTAGCATATTAGCAGCAGTTGGCCAGAAAATGGCGAGCACTCCTGGCGTTTCTGCCACTTTTTTCAATGCGTTGGCAAAGGTAAATTAAGTGTTGTGTTTGCAAAGAAAAACTGGAGTCATCCATTTTATTTCCTTTTTTTTTCCTGCTAATAAGCTATGATGATACATTGCCCTGTCCTAAATACCTGCAGGCCAATATCAACATCCGTGCTATAGCTCAAGGTTGTTCAGAGTTCAATATTACAGTAGTTATCAAGCGTGAAGATTGCATTAGGGCATTAAGAGCAGTGCACTCAAGATTTTACCTTTCGAGAACCACATTGGCATTGGGAATCATAGGACCGGGTTTTATTGGTGGAACCTTACTTGACCAGATTAGAGATCAGGTAAGTATCTGTGAGACGGACTTGTCACAGTTGCTGCAGATCACGGTTTAAGCGGTATCATCTTAAATTTCTTGTCACAGGCTGCAGTACTCAAAGAAGAGTTTAAAATTGACTTGCGAGTTCTAGGGATCACTGGCTCAAGTAAAATGTTGATGAGTGAATCGTAAGTTGATGAACTTAATAGATTGCCTTGTAGGTGAACTGCATTACTGCTTTTTCCTTACAATTCATCGTCTTTTAGGGGAATCGACTTATCAAGATGGAGAGAACTTATGAAAGAAGAGGGAGAGCCGGCTAACATGGAGAAGTTCACTCAATATGTCAAGGGAAATCATTTCATTCCTAACTCTGTTATGGTTGATTGTACGGCTGATGCAGATATCGCAAGCTGTTACTACGACTGGTTGCTGCGAGGAATTCACGTGGTCACCCCGAACAAAAAGGCTAACTCAGGACCACTTGATCAGGTAAAGTGTTTGATTTTTGCTTAAAATGAATGTTGAATAGGAAGCTGCAAATCTGTTCTTTTTGATTATTTATACTAATTGGTAACATTCTTCTCTATGTATGCAGTATCTAAAGATAAGAGATCTTCAAAGAAAATCGTACACGCATTACTTCTATGAAGCAACTGTTGGAGCTGGTCTGCCAATTATCAGCACTTTACGTGGTCTTCTTGAAACAGGGGATAAAATACTGCGCATTGAGGGAATTTTCAGGTATCTCCTGTTTCAGCTTTTGCTACGGCAGCAACTTGTTAAAGATTATGACACAAGAATGGGCTGATTTTTCCGTCTTTACACCTTGAAACTAAAATTTTGCTTTGATGCCTTGCTGCAGTGGGACATTAAGCTACCTTTTCAACAATTTTGTCGGCGCAAGAAGCTTCAGTGAAGTTGTAGCAGAAGCAAAGGAGGCAGGTTTCACAGAACCAGATCCACGAGATGATCTATCTGGAACCGATGTTGCCAGAAAAGTATGTTTTCTTTTTCTGCCATCAAATCGAGTCAACACACTTTGCTCGACCATTTAAACGATATTAAACCTTATCGTACTATTTGTGCAGGTGACAATTCTTGCCCGAGAATCAGGCTTAAAATTAGACCTTGACAGCCTCCCAGTCCAGAATCTTGTCCCAAAGCCTTTACAAGTAAGTAATTTGTATAATCATGCAAGTAAACTCATCACCGTTAAAGATAAAATCCTTTTTAACATTTCAGTGTTCTATTAATGACAGGCTTGCGCATCAGCAGAAGAGTTCATGCAGAAACTACCTCAGTTTGATGAAGAATTGTCCAAACAAAGACAAGAAGCTGAAGCAGCAGGAGAAGTAAGTAGTACATTTTAAAACAAAAATGCATCACCTCAGAAAAGAACTCATTGTCTCGCATTGTGTCTGTTTTTAGGTATTGAGATACGTAGGAGTTGTAGACGCGGTAGGGAAAAAGGGAACGGTCGAGTTGAAACGTTACAAGAAAGATCACCCGTTTGCTCAGCTCTCAGGCGCTGATAACATCATCGCTTTCACAACCACACGGTACAAAGAACAGCCTCTGATTGTCCGTGGACCTGGTGCCGGTGCTCAAGTCACAGCCGGTGGAATCTTCAGCGACATTCTTCGCCTTGCATTCTATCTCGGCGCTCCATCTTAAGGCACAATCGTTTCGATAAGCTAGAGAATTTGTAATTTGGATTTCAGAGGTTTTGATTATTATAGATGAAATCAAACTTCATGGAAATAAAAACATCTTAGGGAAAAATGGTTTGTTTTGATTTCATCTCCTTTCATATGATTCCGACTCAACCAAATCAAAAACCAAACATTTCTCAATCTACAGCTTGAAGGCTAAGTTGATACACTTTGTTTTGAAAGTGGAACCAATCCGAGATCCAATGAGCAACTAATAATACTCATTCGGGTTTTCTTTCCTTTGAATGAGAGGGACACCGTCTTCTCTCCATTTAATCCGTTCCTCGCACATGGCAGCGACCACCTCTACGTAGAGTTTGTGTTCCTGAGCCCAAAATGAAAAAAGAAGAGCAAATGAAATCTTTTGACTTGTTTTTGATTCTGAAAAAGTGTTTTCTAGTAGTACCTCATCAAGAACCCTTTTGGCTAATTCCTCTGAAGTATCATCAGCACTAACACGGACTGCGCTTTGAGCAAGTATCCGCCCTGTGTCGTACTCCTCATCGACAAAATGAATTGTTGGACCTGAATATCTACGGAAAGAAAGCTGCTAAATATTGTCTTGTGCATTAGAAAGAAACAAACAATGTACATGAGATTGAGTGTACCTAGCTCCAGATGCTAGAACAGCTTTATGCACTCTTATCCCGTAAAGCCCTTTACCTCCAAAAGCCGGAAGAAGCGCAGGATGGATATTTAGAATCCGTTTCGGAAAAGCTTGGACTAGCTCGACCGGTACAAGTTTCAAATATCCAGCCAGAAGAACAAAGTCTACCCCATATTCCCTGTTCATTACACAAAATGTCAATACAAATAAAAGAGTTTGGACAACGCAGTAACACAGTTCACATCAAGGGAGATGAAGAGAGAGAGAGATGTTGCAACCTAAGGACACCCACGAGCTCGGTAGAAGAGAGTCCATCGGATAATTCTCGTTTGGCTTTCGGAAATACTAAAACCGGAATTCCCTTACTTCTTGCATACTCAGCACCTCCACAATCTGTATTGTATAGTGTTCCAAAAACAAACTCCAAATCAATGCATATTACACCAAAAAAGGAACCTATTCAAATCAAACTTATCCTCCGCATTATCAATTCAACAAAGATTCAAACAACGAAAAACTAAAAAATACCAAAATCAACTATGCAGAAGAATACGAAAGTGAATACCTTTTTTGTTAGTGACCAATAAAACAACATCTCCTTTAACTAAACCGCCACTACAACCTTGATGGATCTTCATGAAATTCGAACCACCTCCGGACACAAACACAGCAAGCTTCTTCCTTGTTGGTTCGTTTCTCGAATCATTCACCTCCGTTTCAATCGGACCAAACGAAGAAGCTTTTACAATCGCAAACCGGTTTACGGGATTTCGAATGGCGAAAGAGAGAACATTCCGAGAAAACGTAACCGGAGCAATCGAAGATTCGCGGGTTCGTCGCGGCGGATTCACCGGTAAATTGAATTGAGTCGAGTACCAAACCCTTGATTCCATGGCGAAGAAACTAAACTCCGACGAGTGTTAACGGCGGAGATTCGGAGGATTTTGTCGGAGCTAGTGACGGACTCCTCGGAGACTGATGTTTTAATGTTTTGACTTTTCAAAAAGGAATTTTTAGAGAACATCGTGCCGTTTTATAGTGAATCAATTCTACTTTGTGCCGTTTATCTGACAAAAGAACAGCGCTCAGTGTAACTCTTTTACCGTAAATTACAAATTCCCGGTTTGTACCGGTTTATCTCAATATCCAACGATCTGAAAAGGCCCATAAAGGCCCAATTAAAACGAGGCGGTTCATGAATGTTGTTCATCTTCGTCTGCACTCTCTAGTTTCTCCTACGGGGTCTCTCTCTATTTCTCCTGCTGAGAAATCTCGAGACTATAATCTTGTGATTTATCGGGAAAATTGTTCGTTGTGTGTTTCTTCTTCGCCATTTCGTTCTCAGGTATCAGTTTTCTTCGCCATTTTTTAAGAAATGACTCTCATTTTGCATTCTGAGATTCCGATGAAACATTTATGATGAATCGTACGGAATTTGAACGTAACCTCGTTTTAGATTTTGTCAAATCGTTTTACATTGATGATTATTGTTGTATTTTGAGGTTTCACAATGATATTGCGTGCTGGAATCTAAACATTTTGCATTTACAGAAACTAGTTTTGTGAATTAGGGATTCAAATTGTTCCAGTAGCTGAAGATTTGGTTTTGTTGTTTGTAGAGTGAGAGATAATGAGCTCTCAAGTAGTAAGGAGAGAGCGAAGAGAAAGGTCAAGATTCACTCTTCAAACTTCTCAACAAACATGGGTACCAAGAGGAACCTCCTCTACCTCGGTGTCGATAAACGAGATTGCGTATACTCCGAATCCAAGCTTAGCTCCTGAAAGCCTCGACGCTGGTACCGTACACCGTCCTGTTCATCGCCAAAGAAGAAATGTCTCGGGTCCTCCTCCTTGTAATCGTCTAAGAAGGAATAATGGTTCGAGACCTGTTCTAGATAACCGTCAGAGAGGTAGTTCTAGGGTTCGTGTCAATGAGGAGAATACGGTGTTGATAGACCCAAACTTGCCTCAACTTGTGCAAGAGATACATGATAAGCTAATGAAGGGTTCTATTGAGTGTATGATTTGTTATGACATGGTTAGGCGTTCTGCGAATATATGGTCTTGCTCCAGCTGTTACTCTATTTTCCATTTGAATTGTATTAAGAAATGGGCTCGAGCACCGACTTCGATTGATTTGTTGGCGGATAAAACTCAAGGTAGTAATTGGAGATGTCCAGGTTGTCAATTTGTTCAGTTGACATCTTCGAAAGAGATTTTGTATCGATGCTTTTGTGGGAAGAGGAAAGATCCACCGAGTGATCCGTACTTGACTCCTCACTCTTGTGGAGATCCATGTGGGAAGCCTTTAGAGAAAGAGTTTGTAACAGATGAAACGGCAAAAGAAGATTGTTGTCCCCACGTTTGTGTTTTGCAGTGTCATCCTGGTCCTTGTCCTCCGTGTAAGGCGTTTGCTCCACCTCGTAGCTGTCCTTGTGGAAAGAAGATGATTAGAACTAGATGCTCGGAACGGAAATCTGATCTGACTTGTGGGAAGAGTTGCGATAAGCTTCTTAATTGTGGTCGTCATCGATGTGAGAGGGCATGTCATGTTGGACTCTGTGATCCTTGTCAGGTACCTGTAAACGCTTCTTGCTTTTGCAAGAAAACCGTGGAGAATGTCGTTTGCGGTGATATGAATGTGAAGGGAGAGGTTAAAGCAGAAGATGGAGTGTTTTCATGTAATTTGAACTGTGAAAGCCAGCTTAAGTGTGGTAATCATTACTGCTGTGACATTTGCCATCCTGGTCCTTGTGGAGAATGTGAGTTCTTGCCTAGTAGATTTAAAACATGTTACTGTGGGAAAACAGGTTTGGAAGAGGAGAGACGAAGTTGCCTTGATTCGATTCCTTCATGTTCAAACATTTGCAGCAAGATTCTTCCTTGTGGGTTGCATAACTGCAAAGAGACATGTCATTCAGGTGATTGCTCGCCTTGTTTAGTCCAAGTCAAGCAGAAATGTCAGTGCGGGTCAACATCTCGGACTGTGGAATGTTACAAAACAGTTTCAGAGACGGAGAAGTTCATTTGTGCCAAACCATGTGGCCGTAAGAAGAACTGTGGGAGGCATAGGTGTAGTGAGCGTTGTTGCCGAAAGAATGATGATTCTGATCTGCACATCTGCCAGATACCTTGTGGAAAGAGATTACAGTGCGGACAACATTCCTGCGAAACTCTTTGTCACAGTGGCCACTGTCCTCCTTGTCTCGAAATGATTTTCACCGATCTTTCATGTGCCTGTGGAAAGACTTCGATACCTCCTCCATTACCATGTGGCACACCTGTCCCAAGCTGTCAGCTTCCTTGCTCAGTTTCTCAGCCTTGTGGCCATTCTGCTACTCATGGTTGCCATTTCGGAGATTGCTTGCCTTGTTCAGCGCCTGTGGAGAAGAAATGCATTGGCGGTCATGTGATTCTCAGGAATATACCTTGTGGATTGAATGACATTAGATGTGACAAAATTTGTGGAAAGACACGACGTTGTGGGATGCATGCTTGTGCCAGGACTTGTCACGCTGAGCCTTGTGACAGTAACGGTAATGCATCTGAAACTGGTCTGCGTGTTACTTGTGGACAGAAGTGTGGTGCGCCTAGAAGAGACTGTAGACACACTTGTGCAGCGTGTTGCCATCCTTATGCGCCTTGTCCTGATCAGAGATGTGAATTTCCACTCACAATTACTTGCTCGTGTGATCGCATAAAAGCTACTGTCCCTTGTGACGCCGGAGGAGGAAGTGGTAAAAACGGTGACTCTATCTATGAAACCTCTATTTTGCAGAAGCTTCCGGTACCACTCCAACCTGTTGAGTCAAATGGAAATAGGATTCCCCTTGGACAGAGAAAGCTTACTTGTGATGAAGAGTGTACCAAGCAGGAGCGTAAACGGGTTCTTCAAGATGCATTTGATATTACTACTCCAAGTCTAGATGCTTTACATTTTGGTGACAGTTCCGCCATGACTGAGATCATTTCAGATCTTTATAGACGTGATCCAAAGTGGGTGCTAGCGGTTGAGGAGCGGTGCAAGTTCTTGGTACTCGGAAAGACCAAAAGTAGCACGCTAAAGCTTCATATCTTCTGTCATATGGAAAAGGATAAAAGAGACGCTGTTCGGTTAATAGCTGAGAGATGGAAACTTGCTGTTAGCAATGCCCGGTGGGAACCGAAACGCTTTACAGTGGTTTACGTTACACAGAAGTCGAAACCCCCAACAAGGATCGTCGGAGTCAAAGGTGTTATCTCAGCAGGTGGGCCACACGCATCAGCCTTAGATCCACTGGTCGATATGGATCCTCAACTCGTGGTTTGTTTTATGGATCTCCCAAGGGAAGCTAACATCAACGGTTTGGTTCTAAGATTTGGAGGCGAATGCGAACTTGTTTGGTTGAATGACAAGAACGCATTAGCCGTTTTCCACGATCCAGCTCGAGCAGCCACTGCCATGAGAACACTTGATCACGGTTCTGTATACCAAGGAGCAGCCGTGGTTGTACAGAACCCTGGACAATCTCTATCACTCAGTAACGCCCGGGGAGTACCCGGTGGCTCGGTTAGGGAGTTTCAAAGCGGAAATCCGTGGAATAAAGCTGTGATTAAGGAATCTGATGAGTCTTGGGGAAAAGAAGATTCACCCATTGGAGGATCTGTATGGAAATCAACAAAGGAAACGACTTTGATCACTCCTGTAGTCAACCGTTGGAGCATTCTCGAGCCGAAGAAAGCTGTTTCGTTGGAGCCACTGGCTAAGGCTCAGACCGAAGGGACTAGTAGTTCGAAAGCTGCTGGTAAACAACCGGAAGAGACTCAAGTGGTTGATGATTGGGAGAAAGTATGTGATTGAGAGAAGAAAAAAACACAAATGAAGCTTCTCTCTGTGAAGTCTTATTTTTTGGCTTTTGTTCATTGGACAAGTGAAAACTTTGGGATCTCAAAACAGAGGATTAGTTATTGAGATTGGTCAACTTCGTTTTTTGTTGAAGCACTTTTCTCAAAATATAGAATCAGAAATCAAGATGAATATCATTCTGATTAAGAGCTATAAGTTGCGGATATATGCTTTGCTTCTATTACTTTGTCCCTCCAATTGAAGTAAAGAAGAGAATCTTCACAAAAATAAACAAAAGGGTTTTTGGATCATTTGGTGCTAATTTCTCCTTTTTTGTCACAAAATTTTCTTCTTCGTCTATATAAACTCCATTCAAGAGAATGGAAGTCTTTAATGAAAAAACAAGAACTAAGAAGAAAATGCTTTCACAAAAGAGCCACCATGAGGCAGATTCCAAAATCGAACATGATGTGAGTTGTTTCTCTGATTTTAATATAGAAATCTATAAAACTTGCTTGTGATTTTAATATAGAAGTCCAAAATGTACCAAACTCCACTTGAATAATAGTTTGCTTGTGGTTTTCTTGATTAAATTGTGCAGACAAACAGAGAAGCATGGATTTATCAACCGAATGGTCTTAACTTTGTTTGGGGAGGTGACTCAAGATATTGGGTTATACCAAAAGAACCAAGGTACCTTCCGACTTAACCGAAAAACCAACTTTGGATTACTCAACCAAAACCTTAACCGTTTTACTGGATTGTTTGTTACTTTTAGGAAGCCTGCTGAATTGAAGAGGGTGAGTTGGTTAGAAGTAACCGGTTCGTTCGAGAAGCTAGAATCTGGAAAAACATACCGAATCGGTTTTAAAATCTCGTTTACACCGGATGCAACCGGTTGGGACGAAGCCCCAGTTTTCATGTCAGCTAAAATTGGAAAGAAAGGCATGACGGTTTGGAAACGGATCAAATCCATTAACGAGAACTTTCGTAAACAGAAAGGCAGATCGGAACCGGTCAATATACCTGAAGAAACCGATGGCCGATTTGAAATCACAGCGGTTAACCAAGATACCAAGCTTCAGTTTGGTCTGTATGAAGTGAGGACAGGACGATGGAAGACCGGTTTGTTGATCCATGAAGCCTTTGTTCAAGAAATGTAAGAGAATACGATCATTGTCGATTTACATCGTCCCGAAAACGAATCTAAGACCTCAAATTTCATCTATCTAGTTCGTAATAAACAAGCTTTCGAACATAATAATGTTGTTCAAAAAGAGAACCCTTAAAGCAAAATGATAACTTTCTTGAACATATCTTAAAGCTCTGTGTGATAATCTTCCGGTTTAAACCACAGTGAGAAATCGATTCCTTTCGTCTTCAAGTTCTCAGTTGCGGGTGCGATTCTCTCCAGAAGCTACAACAGTCAAAACAAATGTCAGACCGAATCTCTAAGCGTAACAGATTAAAAGCACTTAGGAAAGAATTAACAATTCAAGAAACCTTAGAGTGAAGAACGCCGTTGGAAACCAAAACAGATCTATCGAAGACGGAAAACTTGCCTCCGTCCATTCGGGTCACGGCTCCTCCAGCTTCCTCAACTATCTGTGTTCAAATTCAAACATGGATTAAGCTCTACAAAATACATAGTTTCGTTAAAAAGAAAAACAAGAATGATGAAGAAATTTACAAGAACACCAGCAGCCATATCCCAAGGCTTTAAACGGTACTCCCAATATGATTCCGCAATCCCAAGCGCCACGTGACACATATCAACCGCTGCAGCACCAAGCCGACGCACTCCACGACTCACATCAGTGAACTCTTTAAACAATTCCATGTTCGTACTCCACGCATCATCATGTTCATACCCAAACCCTGTGATAAGAAGAGCTCTCTCAACCTATAGTCAAAACCGAATAAACAAGTTACAATACCAAAAACTTTTCTGCGGTACCAAATCGAAACTAAACTGGATTCAAAATATGTTACTTACCGCATCGGTATTACTGACATGAATTTTTTGTCCATTACACAACGCTCCACCACCTAAGAAGTAAACTACTTAGACAAATCTTGAATCCAGAACCAAATTAGACGAATACATAGTCGTCGCATTGTACTACCTGCAGTAGCAGAAAAGATTCGAGTATTCCAACACATCGGACCACCAACAAACTCTACCACAGAAGCAGCAGCGGGATTTCCGCGATACAAAACACCAACAGAAACCGCAAAACTTGGATATCCATGAGCAAAATTTGTTGTTCCATCTATATGCAACAAAAAAGGAATTATAGACTATTACTCAAATACAGTATCAAAGCTTAAAGGAATGAGATTTGTAAAAACCTAGAGGATCAATGCACCAGAGGTAATCAGAAGACGAATCACCGATAATACCACCTTCTTCACCAAGAATAAGATGATCACTGAAATTCTTTTTCACTACTTCTAGAATTGCAGCTTCACTTGCTTTATCAGTTCTTTACAAATTCAACAATGAACATAATGTATAGATTAAGACCTCACAATATAGACAAGTTAAGCATTTTTAGATTCTTAAGGTAAAGTACTTACTCAGTTACTAAGTCACTTAGACCTTTATAAGTTATATTCCTTGGTTTATTCACAGCTTCCATTACAACCTATCAAACAAATCACAAAAACCCACCAAAACATAACAAAAAAAAAGTGAAATTTATCAGTTAAAGTTAGGATTTTTTATTAGGATTCTAGTACAATTGAACAAAACCAGATTCACAATTTCGAGTAAAGGCATGAAATTGGACAACCTCGGCACCGGTTTTAGCGGCGGATTCGACGACTTGGAGGAGCTGTGACGGAGATATAGTTCCGGTGGTTTTAGCGCCGATTCTTGGATAATGCGTTTGATCGGAAACTTGAGAGACAGTAGCTTTTGTTATTCGGAGTCTTGTCGTCGATTTGAAGCTGTTTGAAGAAAACCCATGTCGGAGATTTCTAGTTACTGTCTTGTATGAAAATGGGTTTTTCAGTGAGAGAGATGATGATGATGATGATGATGATGATGATCTGGGTAATTGAGAGATTCTCACTGATATGTTTCCCGAGAAAATTAGAGACCTTCCCATTTTTTGTTTTCTCTCTTTACTTTTTTTGGGGATTTTTAGCACTATATATATATATATATATATATGAAAATTACCTGCGTGATAAATTGATTATCGAATAAAATCAATAATTTTAGTTGGAAAACAATTACGGTAAATTATTATACATATTCTAAGAAATATTTATATATTTTTAATTTTACGATTATTTTATACACAAATGTGTTTCATCCGTGAAATAATTAAAGCAACAAATTTCATTAATAATTATTTTACTTGTAGGAAAGTGTATTTATGAAAAATTTAAAACATCTACTTGTCAAACAAAACAACACATGTAAAAATATATATGAAAAATTGTTTTACATGCTCATATATTTTCAAAATATAAAATCAAATTTGTTTTTTTCTATTTAAAATCAAATTTGTTTTTTTGGTGTCTATGTTAAAATTTTGTTCACATTTAATTCTATTATATAAATCTAAAATTTTTGCAATATTTTAATTTTGGCAAGTTTAAGATTTCCTAATATTTTAATTTTGGCAAGCTTAAGAAGATTTAAATGTGTTTTGCAATTAGAGTTATAGTAATCAAAATAAATATATTTGAAAATAAATGTGTTTGGTAATGAGTATAAGAAAATTAAATAAATAAATAAAAAAGAATAATTGTGGTGATGACACCTTAACAAAGTGCCCTCAAAATGCTTCTCAAATAATATATAGGACTAGAAAATTATCCGCGTTATACGCGGGATAAAATGATTATCGAATAAAATCAATAGTTTTAGTTAACAAAAAATTATGAAGAATAATTATACGTAATCTAAGACCCAATTTATGTATTTGAATTTTGAGATTATTTTGCATACAAATGTGAACACCCGTGAAATAATTAAACCAACAAATTTCATTAATAATTTTTTTTTTACTTGTAGGAAAGTGCATTTATAAATTGAAAACATTTACTTGTCAAACAAAACAATACATGTAAAAACATATTTTTACATGCTCATATATTTTCAAAAAATAATAAATAGTTTTATTTTATTTTAAGTCAATTTGTTTTGGTATATATGTTAAATTTTTGTTCACATTTAATTCTATGATTTAAATCTATAATTTTGAAATATTTTAATTTTGGCAAGTTGAAAATTTCAAAATATTTTCATTTTGGCAAGTTTAAGAAGATTCAAATATGTTTGGCAATTAGAGTTATAATAATCAAAATAAGTATATTTGGAAATAAATATGTTTGGTAATGAGTATAAGAAAATGAAATAAATAAATAAAAATAAAGAGAAGAAAAATTGTGGTGATGACACCTAAGCAAAATGCTTCCAAAATGCTCCTCAAATAATATAAAGGATATGTTTGTACAAGTGAGTGGTTTAAATGAAAGAACCTAAAGTTACCACTTGAGAGACTTGAGCTATAGATGAAAGATGATGATGGATGCTCTTGTGCTCTCAATGGATTCTTGATTTCAAGATTCATGCATATAACCAATACGGATGATTTCTTGATCCCAACACAAGTTCTTCACATCAACACCATCTAAAAGATTTACTACTGCAAGATGTAACCAATTCACAAACCTTTTGATCCTTTTTCGTCATCTACTCAAATTCCATTTGAATGTGGCAATAGCTAGCTACTCTCAACATATACAAAAAAAAACTATATCATTTTGAATTTGCAAATTTCTTTTATTAACCAATACTGAAGACATGTTCGTGGAACCAAGAGCCAATAGCTCAACTGGCAAAAAGATCTGAAGCAAAGCCGAGTAATGCTGGTTCGAATGATCCTTAGAATGAAACTAAATATTACATGCTGTGACTTGGGAGTGATTAGGAGTCAATCAAAATTCATTGATTGGTAAATTACGTATTTATATATCAAAATAGGAAAACCAAGATGAACCAAACCAAGATTTAGTTTTCATAGGTGGAAGGTCGAAAACTAAAAAGGTAACTAAAACGCTAATCAATCTGATGTGGCAAGTGTTTTAGAGTAGTGTTGGAATGCTTTGGTGGATTGATATGGATTTGAGATTGGATCAATTTTTTTGGGGAGTTTTCTAGTCGTTTAAATGAGTTTATTTGTTGGGATTTATTACATGTGGGACGTGTATGTTTTTATTGCTTGATTGTTTTTTTTTTTTAACTACTTTTATTGCTTGATTATAATCTTGATTATGTGACCAAGACATTAAGCAAAATGTATGTATGAAAACGGACGGGGTAATAAAAAAAAAAGGAAACTGATTGTAAATTTTACCTAACTAAACAAAAACCCTTTAATATTGTATTAAAAAAAAAACCGAAGGGTTCCAAAAAAAAAAGCAAATAACAAAACATGTTTAGAAATTTTTTCAATATGCTATTTCTGACTAGTAGGCTTTCAAAATATGCCATAATTGGATTTGGCTTTGAAAATCTGCCATAAATCGTACGTACGTCTACCGTACAAAGACGAAATTACATTGATGCATGTATTCATCCCTTTTTTTGGCTGATAAGAAGATATCTTTTATCTCTTTGGCTAGTAAGAATTTCAAAAATTATGAAGCATACACTGATCTACAAATTGCAGTGGCCGACCTTCATAACAAGTATGCGATATTCAAAAATTGGAACTTGGTTCTTGATCCAAATGTCTCCACTTATCTCAGCAATGCGCAACCAAAACATGTCCGCTTTTGTTGGTGATTTAACCTATAGTAAGGTTCCTGGTAAATGTCAGTTGTGTCTCGGTGGGAGGAAATGAGCAGCACCGGAACAAATGGAAGAGGTGATAAAAGAAGGTTTTCAGACAGACATATATCGTCTTGGGTTGATGTTGGTATATTTGATAACGGTTGGGGAAGATCCGGAATTGTCGATGATAAAACCACTTGAGGAAGCTTTTCATCTAGCCGAGAAGTGCATTTAACAGGATCCTAGCTTACATTATTTGATTAAACCTTTAAAATTCCTTTTCTATATGATGTAACCTTCAATATTGACTTGTTTACTAACTTATTAAACTCTTTTCTTTTCTTTGTAGTCTTACAGCTCATGAGGCCATTGTTCATCCCTTTTTTTGGTCTCTTCGCGACAAGATAGCTTTCATCTGTGAAGCTAATTCAAAATACAAGGAGTATGAAACGGACAATGATCTACAAGCTGCAGAGACTGACGTTCACGCAAGGCATGCCATACTCAACAATTGGGGCTCGGTTCTTGATCCAACGGTCACCGCTTACCTCAGCAAAGCGCCAGGATTTGTCTAGCGTTTCACGGGTCAGAGAGTTGGTTAGAGCTGTTAGGAACTCGATTATGCATTGCAACTCTAAGACTAACCCATGTGTTGTGGGCAGTGCCGGTCCAATCATTTTTTATGCCTATGCATATATGAATAAAAGTGTCTTTTTCGTATATTTTTCAATACCGTAAAAATAGTAATCTAAATAAAAAAGCATATGAAAAGGCCATAAACATTAAAAAAAGCATTTGAAAAAACAAAATCTTACGAATATTATTATTGTAGAAAAAGTTTATAATTTTTTTTAATTATAACTATAACAAAAACTTAGCCAAAAAAACGCCCTTTAAATTTAGGGTCCTAAGCGATGGCTTCACTGATTTGTTCTCTGGGCCGGGCCGGACCTGGTTGTGGGAACCTCTCGAGAAGTCGTTTATAGCTATTTTGCTACGAAATATCCGAGCTTGCTCATTGAGGCATATAAAATAGTCGATAACCATGCGCAGCTGAAGAATGATTTAGCGTCCTACTTCCACCAAGGTTAGTGAAGTTTAGTTTAGGATTATGGATATGTGGTTGATTTACTGATATTGTTTTGGATTAGGATGATTATAAGACTAGCTTTAAAATTGGTGTTTGAATTAGTTTGAAGTAGCCTTTTGTGTGTGAATGGTTGGATGTTATGTAGACCTTGGTTTATAATGTTATTTGCGTTCTCGTTTCATATTGAAGTATTATTGAGTTTTTAGTGTAAAAAAATCGGTAGCCTGATTCGACTGACAACTCAGCCAGAGTGGGCCAGACAGGAGATAGTGTCGAAAATTCGGCAGTGTGTTCAGCCTGATCCGACTAGTAACTCCCTGACGAATAAAAAAACCATAAAGTATTTTTTTTATCTTTTTTGAATTCCATTAAATTCAAAATTGTTCAAAAGAAATTAAAAACAAAAATATATCCATTCACTTGTCTTCTCTCTCGCTACTTGCTCCTCTTTCCCCTAGCTCTCCCTCTTCTTCTTCCTCAATTTTTTTTCTCTAGAACTCCCTTTCTTCACCACGGCGACCAAAACCCTAATTCCAGACCACCGATCACCCCACACACTCCCAGAATCCCTAACCGAACGAGAGTCGGCAAGTCACGCGTCGGTGAACCATGGCCTTTCTCCACTAGGTCATCAGGCTCTCCGTTCCTTTAATCGAACCCTCTTTCGATTCCCCATGGATTCGTCGGAATTAAAAGCTCCGCTTGAAGGATTTGGATTCGATTTGTGTATTTGATTGGTTTAGGAATCAAAAGGATTATCAATTCACGTTGGATAACTCTGTTGTTGCTCTAGTTTTTAAGATGTTGAGTAGAGTATCGAATTTGTGCAATGGTTTGGTAGAAAAATTGATGTTTATTCGTATACCATCGGAGTGATAAAAGGTATAGAGATGCTCTTGTAATGGAAGAGTAAGAAGGTATTAAACCGACTTGGAACGTTATTTTGGATGTGTTTGGGAAAATGGGAATAAGATTATTATGTCTCTTGTGGAGAAAATGAAGTTGTTGTAAAGGAGGATCTTTGCACGAAAAAGTTTTCCAAGGCTGCAGGGATTATTCAGGTTACGTAGAATCCGCTATTAGATGTTTAATCGGCCCAGGGAAGCTATGAATGAGAGATGGAGCTTAGGGGATTTACTCCGAGTATTGAGCGGGATGGAATGCTCGATGAGCTTAAGAGCGGAAAAGGGAATGAAACCCAATGTCTACACTCTTTTCACCTGACATTGAATTCCATCATCTCCATTTACGGAAAAATGCAGATGGTGGCAAGGGCATACGGAGTCTTGGACTACATGAAAGAGATGGGTTTCACTACAATAGCCTCATGTCTATGCATACTCGGAGATCTCGAGGGAAATCCGGGCTAAGGGAATCAAACCATACAATCATTGTCATTGTTAGGTACATGATCAAGAATGGTGTTAGGCCAAACCAGAACACCTACAACTCAGATTGTTGATGGATACCGCAAGGAAAGATGAGGCAAAGCTGTCTGTTTGCCCAAGTCTTGATCCACATGCTCCCAAAGACAAGCCTCACAGGCTTCTAGCTAAGCAATGGCCATAGATAAGTTGGGGTTTACGCCAAGGAGACTATGGGTCGTGTCTGCTTCTATCTCAATAAGCTATACAATATCCACAGCTGACCCGTCATCATCAGATGAACTTGAGTTATGAAACTATATAGACCGTTGGTGGTTTTTGTATGGGACCAATGCTCACTGGGTCATTGATGCTCAAGCTCTGAAAACTGGAACTAGTTTGGCTGAGAATGCTGCACGAGAGAGCTTATATTTATCAGTATTTGCTGGGCTCGCAAAAGAGAGATGTTTTAAGTTTTGTTGTCATGCTAGTGATTGATATATAATAAGATTAGTTCTTTTATGTTTTCATATTTTCTACGTAACTATTTAATGAGCTTAGTAGATGAGTTTCACTGTGCTTTTAGAGCTTCAATAGTGAATGAATAGCAAAGAAGAGTGAAAATAAAAACGCTGCGTTTGGGTATTTAAAACTACTGTACAGTATATGTAATCTATTACAACTTGAACAACCCCAAGTCTCTCTTTGTTTCCCTTGAAAGCTTCCTCAAGAACTTGTGGCAGTTCCAGAAAATAATCTATCTATCATTCAAAGATATCAGTTTCATGTAGACCCGGTGTATCGCTAAGTTTGTGGCATCTTTTCTGCAACTTTACTCTTCCGGGAACAGATCTTCTCTAAATGTATCCGGCAATCCTCTCCAAGAACCCGAGCACGAAAATCCAACATCTGCAAATGAACCAACTCAACCATTGCAGATACAACAAGTTTCATTACGAATTTTCGCACTAGGGATTCTTGATTCCAACACGATTACCGCAGATGAATCCAATTCACAAACTTTGATCTTCTCTTCATCTACTGAACCATAGCAAATGAAAGTTTCATTACGAATCCGCACTACGTATTCTTCTTTATTCCAACACAATGCATCACATCAACACCATCTAATGATTCACTACTACAGAATCATGAAACCAATTCACTCACCATCCACCATTTGAATGTGGCACAAATCCAAACATTTCATATCGAATTTGCAAATTCCCAGAGATATATATAATCTCATCCTTATCTCCATGATCTCATCTTCAATCCAAGAATCACAATTTCAAAATCCCTAAACCCTAATTCCCAAAATACGAAACTCACCAGATCCAAATCAACTAACGATGCTGCTCAAATTCTCCTTGATGGCGAGAGAGACAGAGAGAAAGTGAAATCTGAGCTTCGTCGCACTGTTTGCGTTTGAGGTTTGTTCCGCCGCTAGAGCAAAGCGACCTCACCGCCTCAGATTCCTCCGGACAAATCTCCGCCACAACGCACTCCGCAAAAGCTCTGTTCAGATGTCTGCAACCGGAATTCCTCGCCGGACCTTCCGGCATCCGACGGTGGCACTGTAACAGAGCTTCCTGTAATCGATCGCAAGATCTCATCGGAATCTCCCTACTTTTTTTTCCCGGCGAATCCGTCTGATTCATCGGAATCTCTTGTTTGTTTCAAAATTGCTTTTAAACTTCAAAAGTCAAAATTGTATCAATGAAAGCCCATTTATTGTTGTGACAAAAAAAAGCCCATTTATTGTAAATGAAGTCAAGCCCATTTACTTTTCATTTGAGTTTACATTACACACCAAATGATAAAAATTCAAAATTGTAGGTTGAAATTTGAGAGACTATAATCTAAAATCCTCCCAATAGTAATGCATCACTCTTATTATTATTATTATTATTATTATTATTATTATTATTATTATTATTAGTTCTTAATATGTATTTTAAAGTCAATTACATGTGGTGGTTATGTGACTTAAAAGGTTTGTGACTTTTTAGTCTTTGCCAAGGTTCCTTAAGAGAAGTGGTTACCGATGTGACTATTTGCCATTGGCTTATCGACCAACTAAGTCTTTCTTTTTTCTAGATGAGTGATCATGTTCTGAATTATGATTAGTCTAATATGTTTGATTTCACTAATAAATGACTGAATATAATATATTTTACATATCGGATATTTATTATTGGTCATGGATGAGTTTGTTTCGAACATGTTAGATGTCAATTCTCATAAACATATAATTGTGAAATCTTACTAAAATCTGTATAATTAAAGGTAAAAGGTCTCGTACCGAACGTTACAAACCTTGATACCAAAAACTAGCTCAAACAAAGATCATTTTGCATAATTAATTAGTATCAGTTGTGATCTATCATCTCCGGAGAACCCTAGTTGTTACCGATTCAAGAAATCTTAATTTGGTTGTGAATATTTTTAGCCTTAAAAGTTAAAACCATTCACGTATGGCAGAAATTTAAAAGAAGGCTTGAGCCGGAGTCAATTGTTGTAGAGATAGAGTAGACGTTGATTTTCTCTGGTCGAACAATATAACGATCTGCCACACACAAAAAAGAAGAAGATAGTACTAGTATGCATTATGCAAGATTGTTCGTAGATATATCTAGAACCCTTTGATAGTGAATGCTTGTTTCTAATTCTCTATCCAAAAACAAAGATCTGAACAAATCTCAATTCTTTACATTCAAACAAGTTGGTTTTCTTATCTCATTGCATAGCAAGCACAATTGATCAATCATAAGATTCCATGTTAATAACCCATTGTAGAACACTTTTTAATCATGAAAGGAAACACAATTGTCTAGTAAGGATTTTAATCACCCATGTGTTATTTTATAACCATAAGTAAATCAAACACTCGAAGAAAATTCTGTTTATAGTTTAATCATAAATTTTTCATAATTTTGATTGATTTGATAATCTATAAGTGTTTGTAATTAGACAAATGATTACGAATCTAGATATTTCTGCGTCTCACTAAACTAATACACATTTTGTTGTTATCTATTATATTAAATTATCAATGTTAGCATAGGAATAGGCAAAGAAACACATAGGCACATGTAAACGCGTTCCTACCAACAAACATGACCTTGTGGACATGTGTCATATACACAGTAACTTACACATATATGTCTATGCCTCTGTTTACACCATTTTATGTATATATCAAGCTTGTGATATATATGCGAATTTCCATAGAATGAAGTTATGATTCTCTCAAAGTAACACATAATATTGGATTTACAAGAAAGTAAAAAGAAAAGAGATAAGTTAAAGTAATATATAGTTACCTCGAATGATGATATAGAGGGAGTCATAAAAGTCAACAGGGTTTGACTTTTCTCATGAAAGCTAATTAAGTTTCTCATTTTGCCATTGTTGGTGATTTGAGTGAATGAAGCTGCAGGATGATCTGGTACTATTGTCTACACACTTACACTTACACTTACACTTACACTTACACTTACACACATACATATTTACACACGTAATCGCTTAAACGAACATAGCTCGCCTATTTATTAAATTACGTGTATGTTATTGTTTTTATAAAAAAAAAATCAAATTTTATATATGTTAGTAGAGGTGCGTCGTGCGTGTATGTAGCGATTATCAGATCATGCTGGCAGCTTCAGGCTCTCAAAACCAACATAGATATATAATAGAATCATGTAGATATGCAAATCTAACATGAATCCTATAGTCGAAATTAAATAATTAGGGAGGAAGGAGAATGAGAATTACCGAATATTCCCTTTAGAAGGGGAGAGATAGAGAGAATAATTTTTTAGCAAAAAAAAAAAAAAAAAAGAGATAGAGAGATAACATTAACATGAAGAAAATTAGAGATGGGAAAAATGTCTCAACTCGTAATCAAAATAGAGCATTTTCTCTCGCTCTCTCCCTCTCTCTCGCTCTCTCCCTCTCTCTCAGCTCTCTCTCACACACACACATATATACTTATTTTAAATAGTAATACATGTTACAAAGATGGTTGTTTGGATAAATGGACCACAAATGATTTACCAAACAAAATATTTAATGGACCACAAGTGTATTTCTTTGTGTGATATGGTCATTCTTTTTGTTTTTTTTTTTATAACCGGGTATTTCCATACTGAAATCCGGATTGATTCTAAACCATATAGAAAACGTATGCAATAGCTAAGGAGAATCACATTTGTGTAGATAACAGACCTTGATCCCTAACTTTGATCAACATTTCGAGTCTTCTGTCCACTCGAAAGAGACCACTGAAACATTGTTTATATGGTCATTAACAACCGTGTATGAATAAGATCAACTATAAAATTTGAGTAGTTAAAACAGTAAAATTTCGGATGAGACTGTAAAAAATTTATATGGTAGAATTAGTTTGTAATTAATCAAAAAAATTTTAACGGTTCATATAAATGGTTAGATATATGTGATTAACATAATAAAATTGTAAGTAAAATATGACTAGATCGATGACTAGAATAATATTATAAGCCAGAACTTATTTTCTCATAACGTACAATATTTCCAATCCAATTCATCTACATTTAAACAAAAAAAAACTATACAAAAAAAAAATCATAGCATGCACACCTAATCAAATCCAATACTCAAAATCTCTGTTTAGGTTTACAAAAAAAAAAAAAAAACTGAATTCGATCTTTAAATGTTTTATTTATCAAGAATGTCAATAGAATAACGTGGCACATAAAAAAATTTCCCTTTATTGAAGGGTCAATTTGCAAACTAACAAAAAAAAATTAATAATTGAGAAAATAACAAAAACTAGCATAGGTGGCCAATTATAGACCATTGGATTTAGGTTAAATGGTTAGAGATTTTATTATAGTTTTTTTTGGTGTTATTTTTGCCAATTTTCCTTTATGTAAGGGTCAATTTGCAAACTAACCAAAAAAAATTTAATAATTGAGAAAATAACAAAAACTAGCATAGGTGTTGGATTTAGGTTAAATGGTTAGAGATTTTATTATAGTTTTTTTTGGTGTTATTTTTGCCAATTTCCCTTTATGTAAGGGTCAATTTGCAATATTTTAGAAAACAAAAGAAAAAAAAAAGATGGATGAGGAAGAGAAGATAGGGTTTTGGGATTTAATGGCTGAGACAAATGAAAAGGATACGACCTAACCGGAATCTACATTAGACGCGTCTTCTTTCTTTGTCTTCAGTCACTCAGGGCATGATTATCAAAGATCCCTTGGGGTCTAAAGTCTATATAAAATTATTAAAATGGTTGTAAAAAGAAGAAAGAGAGTGTTGTTATGGGGTATGTTGAAATATAAAATTAATAAAATTGGATCTTTTGGAAGAGAGAGTGTTTAAAAAGGAAGAGAGAGTGTCTAAAATTGGATCTTTTGGAGAGAAAATTAGATCTTTTGGAGAAAGTGTTTAAAAGGAAAAGAGAGTGTTTAAATATAAAATTAATAAAAGTTGAGTAAAAAGATGAAAGAGAAGGTATAAAGTTGAGTAAAAGGAAGAGAGAGAGTGTGTTTTAATAATTTTATATTATAATTGGATCCCAAGGGATCTTTGATAATCATGGCCTCACTATCCTTCCCAAACATGCATGTTCACACATTACATACACAAAATAATACAATACTTCTTATATATTCACATATATATATTTATAAATTATTATGTGAATACATGGATCACATATATAGAATGTTTTGAAAAAAATATTTTTGTTGATTGTTTTTTCAAAAAGTATATAAACACACATAGAATGTACGTATATAAACAGTAGTCTGTTTTTCCTACGCACAACACCGCGTTCGATTTTGATTGTCATATACTAAAACGACAATTTTCTAGTTAATCACAAAACTGACCATGTTCATATACATAATATTAGTATACATTACTAATATGATATAGTATTAGTCTAATACTATTTAATAGTATTAATTAAATGGGCTAGAAGGTAGTACGTTATAATGACAAGATTGGTTGGAAGATGGAGTTGTCTTGAGTTAGTGTGTTGTCATTTGTCATCTCTAGTGTCTTTGTTTTTTTACATTTGCATATAAATTGTAGCATTTTCACTTTTTCAGTTGTACGTAAATTTATATAGTTTTTCCAAATTTTGTTTGATACACAATATATATGTTTATACATACACATAGATATTTCTTTATTGATTATTAAAAGATTTCATTCTTCATGGTGAGTATAGATGTAGAGTAATTTATTTACCGGATTTTCTAATATATCTAAAACTTGACATCATTTCGAATGATCTAGTGGAATTGAAAATGTTTCTAGAGAGAACTGAATTCTTGATGGAAGGATTACATTTTCCCTAAATCCTTACCATCACGAACAACTTGGTCAATGCATGCACTATTCAGTCTATTATTACAAACAAAATAGAGAAAATTGAAAATCTATTAATTGTTTTACTTTTGAAAGAAGGCGTTATGACCCAGTGTATCTTCATAAATATGTATATCGCATGTCTTCACAATAATAACTACAAGAAGAAGAAAAAACACAAGTATAATATTGCTATGAAGTCTATTAATTGTTTTCCTTGTTTTTGTTGTTAAAATTGATGTAAATGATTTAATAATTGGGTCCATTGAAACGTGATTATGTTTTAATGTCTCCCATGATTGATATCAGAAGAGATAATTAGACTGTATTAAGTGTAAAGAACAAAAATCTCTACTCGTCTTTTTTGGTTGACAATTAGTTTGTGAATAAGATTCGTTAACCAACTCAACGACGTGATTACTCGTGTCTATCAATCAGCATCTGCCATTTTGCAATTACACACTCGAGCTGTATACTATTTTATTATTGTTTTTTAGTTGGTTTAGAAAAAGAAAAAAAAAACTTTTATTTCATAATAAATACGTTTTAACACCAACCTCAAATAAATATTATTTGAAAAATACAATAAAAATATCTAAGATTGTTTTGTCATTTTTTTTTAATTTACATAAAAAATTTAGTACTTTACAATGATTTGAGTAACCAAATCGTGGAAAAATAAGTTTACAAAATTGAAATCACAAAATGGGCCTATTGATACAAAATCGGCCCACTAGTAAATTCAAAGTTGCCTGCTAATTTGTATCAGAAAAACTGCTCAAGTGATACCAATTGGTATAGAGAAAGTTAGCTACTTTCAACTTTGAAAACTCTAAAGAAAAAAGATTTGCAACTTTACGATCGGTGATCTCGAATCTTTTATGTTCCATTTGAGCCAATATGAACCATCATCTAGACTGTTTCTTGCTGTTTTAGTGCACAAATAGACCATATATCCTCTTTATGAGATTGTACAAAGTTCTTATTCACTTGAACATAACAAATACAAATTTCATAGATACATAGTTAAATAACTCTCAACGAAGGTGATGCCTGTGAAACCAAAACAAGCTTAATAATATAAGCAAAATGATCTTCAATCCAAATCAAGAAAAAAGCTTTCTTTGAAGAACACACATATAATATATACCTTAGTGTGTCCTTAGTTCCTTTGCGGATTTTGCATCGTATAGTCGGAAGTCCTAGCTTCTGATGCGCCTCGAACCTGTGACAACCGGAGAACCCTACAACAACAATGGAACACTGTATCATCTCCAAGTTTTTTCACAAAACTCAAAAATTTAATTACATAATTTTCAGAGAAAATCACCATAGTAAACTCCTTCAACTTCAATCACATCAATATGTCACACAAAAGCACACTAAAATTAGATTCTTTAATTGAAATGTGAATCTCGGTTTAATGAATTTGGATAATAGAAAGGAGACTTAAACCGGAACTTGAAGACCGATCTGGCTGATACTATCCATGAGCTCTTTAACTTTGTTCTGATCGTTAGATCTGGTTTTCATCAACGGTCTACGTATCTTCTCCAACGGCAATTCTACGATCATCGTGATGAGTATGGTGAAGTCTGTGAGTTGTTTTAGGAATAAGAGACATGTTCTCATAGTTAGAAGTAGTCAAGTCAGTTAGCGTCAAAATAGCTATTAGTTTGTTTCAGTATTTGAACGTGTCTTTGTGTTTCATTTGTTTTCGCTAAGTCAGTTATGTTGTAGTCCTATTAAAAGGCGTTGATGGTGATTGAATAAATGCAGATCATTTATACGCACTTTGAGAATCTCTGAGCTTACAATTACAGTTGGAATCAGAGCAAACAAAGATAAGTGATCACAAAGAGAGAAAATAGAGAAATGGGTGACGACAAGACACTTACCAAAATTCCGCATTTTGATGGTCACTATGATCATTGGAGTGAATTGATGGAGAATCTCTTAAGGGCCAAGGGATTATGGAGTCTGGTGAGTGAAGGTTATGCAGAGCCGACGGTGGGAATCGCAATGAGTCCGGCGCAGCAGAAAGTGTACGATGATGCCAAGATGAAGGATCATCAAGTGAAGCACTACCTGTTCCAGGCGCTTGATCGAACCGTGTTTGAGCAGATTTTGGATCGCAACACTTCCAAGATCGTTTGGGAATCGATGAAGAAAAAGTTTGGAGGAAACGAGAGGGTTAAGAGATCTCTTCTTCAAACTTTGAGAAGGGATTTCAAAATCCTTTCAATGAAGAATGATGAGAAAATTGATGATTACTTTGGAAGAGTAATGTCAATTTCGAACAAGATGAGGAACAATGGAGAAAACATGCCTGATTCGAAGATCGTTGAGAAAGTCTTGCGCACTCTTACCGATAAATACATGTATGTGGTGGTGTCCATTGAAGAGTCTAATGACACAACGACCATGAGAATTGATGAGTTGCAGAGTTCCTTATCAACTCATGAGAAGAAGTTTAAGAAAATCAGCTATGAAGAAGATGATCAAGCTTTGAACGTAAGAGGAAGGGGCAGAGGATCTTACAGAGGACGTGGCGGTAGAGGGAGAGGAGGATCATTCAACAAAGTTGTGGTTGAATGCTACCGTTGTCACAATCTGGGCTATTTCCAATACGAGTGTCCAAACGCAGGCTATGGAGCTCACTATGCAGAGTTAAGTGAGAAATAAGAGGTTTTATTGATGGCTTTTGTGGAGACTCAAGGGATAATGAGAAGCGATGCGTGGTTTGTGGATTCTGGTTGTTCAAACCACATGTGTGGTGATCGAGGTATGTTCCACAGCCTTGACATGGCTTTCTCTCACAATGTTAAGCTAGGGAACAATCACAAACTGATGGTTAGTGGAAAAGGCGTAGTCAAAATCATACTTAAGGGAATAAGTTATGTTTTGAATGATGTCTACTATGTGCCTGAGCTGAAAAATAATTTATTAAGTGTTGGTCAACTTCAAGAAAAGGGGTTAGATGTTTTGTTTAAAGGAGGAGATCGTAAATCTTGCAGCATCTATCATCCTACCAAAGGAAAGATAGCCGAATCTGTTATGAGTGTGAATCGTATGTTTATTCTGCTTGGTGAATCGTACGGGAAGACAACGGTGGAGAGTGATATGCTCAAATTAACCTAAAGCTAACTCTCTCAAATTAAGAGATCAATGTAGTACTTTAGGTATCGAAATCCACAGGGAATCAGAAAACACAATAGATTTATGAGTTCGAGTTATGCTAAGCAAGATTATAAGAATGCAAAAACAAAGCAATAAAAACTGTTGTAAATCAATTAGAGAAAAGCGCTAGGCACAGGGAAATCTCCAGTGAATCAAAATTGCAGATAAATCAATTAATAGGAATATTAAAGCACAGTTCTTGAACATGAACACGAAAGTAAAACAAACCAGCTTCCGCTGCGAATATTATCTATGAATAAATCCTAGAAAACCAAATTCCTTTGCGAATCCTATGAATCTAAACAAGCATTAATTTCAGGTTCAATTGTTCACAAAACCCTAAGCCAAATTCCTTTGCGAATAGGAATTTTGCTCATCAAAGACTAGATCAGGAAATTAATCAAACTCTCGTTTCTATTAATTATCCTAAGATCAGATTTCAGTTCATGACGCTAAAATCAGCAATAAAAGCAAGTCAACATGAAGAACATTCTAATAATATTATCCTAACAATTAGATCAGATCAGCAATTTATCAAACACTTTCGAATAACCCTAAACCTAACAAAGGAAACTACTCAGACATATCGAATAATGAAAACATGGTTTTATTAAAAGATAAATCAAAGAGTTAAGTAAAATAAAGCGTAAGTCTAAACAATGACTTAGAAAACACATATATAGGGGTACAAAGTCGGCTAGAAACTTAAAAGTAAACATCTGGAAATTTCGGGCTTCAAACGGACTTTTCTGATTAAAATCTGGGCTTGGTCGCGCAGGGTATCGATCGACACTGATAGATGGTGTCGATCGACACCAACTTCAAGCTCGGATTCTTCTGCTTCTCAAGTCGTAGTGTCGAGCGATGCTCAGTGATGGTGTCGCTCGACACAGACTTCAAATCTTCATTCCAAACTTTGCATTTTGCCACTTCATTCCGCGAATGCTCCAAAACTCCCAGTAAACATCTTTTAAGCTCCAATCGTCCTTGTACCTGAAAAGACTCTAAAACCAACATAAAACATAACAAAGACTCTAGATAATGGACTTATATCATGGCTTAAACAGGGTAAAAACCATGATATATCAACTCCCCCAGACTTAGCTTTTTGCTTGTCCCTAAGCAAAACAGTGTTATCACTCCTTTAGGAACCACATACCTTTGCAAAGCTAATCCGGTGATACTTCGATGTGTCCCTAGAAGTATAGCAGTCTTTCAGGTTGAATCCAAACTCCTTAGAGAAACTCAGACTTTCAGTCGCAAACCCCTTAGTTATTTAGGTGCAGTCTCATCAAGGGAATATCGATCGCTGGACCTTCTAGATTCTTTCACTTCCTTTAACAATTTCCTGCGTTTCACCCTCTCTCTTCCCTCTGAAACTGTATCCAATTAAGGATATCATAGAGATGCAATGCCTTTTGATGATTGATTTTTTTGTGATGGCGGGTACCTCAGCTGAGGGTCCTTTACCATTTGTATGCTCCATTTTTGAATTTGGTTGCACTTTTCTGCTTGTTTTTTTTTATTTCCTTGACATCTTTATGATCACTAGATCATCTCTCATTACTGGTGTTCTTGTGGAGACAGGGTCATGAGGCTTTCTCTTTTCGATCTAGGACAGTTATACTCGTCATTCGGGAAGAAGTTTCAAGAGCGGTTCATCCTCGCTTTCAAGTGTTTGGAAGCTGAATCAAGCCTTGCGATTACCCAACACCTTTGACAAGAGATTAGAGTTCATTAGGGTCGGGGTCTTTGACATCCTTTCTGGCGTTCTCCAGAAATTTGACCTCGCTCCGTTAAACCGATCCACTTCCAGTTACCCACCTCAGTAAAACCAGCCAACTTGCATTGGAATGGTCCATGAGTGCTGTTCAAAGCAAGTCTAAATGAGAGGTTTTGACTCTAAAAATTTTAAAACTGACTAAAAAAAAACCAAAATAGAAAACATAATTAGCAATTACCTCCCCCAGACTTAAACGACACTGTCCCCAATGTTATTAAGCCTAAGATCGGTGAAACAAGATAAACAGGAATTGAAACGAATGAAAAATCAAGTAAGAATTCATACCTGGGGACCGTGTCGATCGACACAACATCAGTGTCGATCGACACTCACGTTTCTGTCCCGATTCTAACTATGAATTTTCATGGTGTCGATCGATGCTCCTGTTAGTGTCGATCGACACCTTCAATTGAAGTTCATTCTCACTTTCAACTCGAACGTTTATTTTCCTGAAAATCGATACCAAAAACAAAACCAAAGCGTAAAACTGAAAAAGAAACATAAAAATCGAAGTAGAAATTAGTAAAACTCACAAATGGGTTGCCTCCCACTAAGCGCTTGTTTTCAGTCTTTAGCTTGACTGTGACGAGGAACTGTGAACTATGGTGGATCTTGAGGAAGTATCGGACTTCCTCTATCTTGAACGGAACCGGTAACTTGTTTCAAACGGACCTTCTGGACAGCTCCCCCAGACTTATCAGAAACAGTCTCAGGAAAAAGTCTCATCGTTCTCTCCATCATTTCCTGAAGAACTGCTTCTCCTTGATCTTTAAGCTCCGGAGGAATGATGATTCTCATTTTGGCGAATGGCTTTGAACTCCTCTTAGGTTTCATCTCTTCTTTTCTCTTTCCTGCAAATCCATCAGAAAAACCAAACTTTCGAGGAACTCGAAGCTTGCATGAGCGCGTAACAGGCTTTTCATCTTTAATGAATGTAGAAGAGACAGAATTAAGTACAAGGGGTTCATACCTAGGCTCTTCATGAGGTATCTCAGGAGATGGTTCTGAAACGATGATACGTGAAGTTTTAAACCTAAATAGTATCCGCAAGTGCACAGACAAAAGCAGTAGTATTTTAGGTATCGAATCCTCAGGGACCACGGTCACACTGTGAAAATATGGATTATCGTTTAAAGCTAAGATAAAATGGGAATTTGTTTGTGACGAATTAATGAACGAAATAGAAACTAAAAATGATGTAAATTCAATAAGATAAAGGCACTAGACTAGAGTCATTCGCCGGCGGTTTCGGATCATGGACTGAGCAATCTATTCAGGATTCAATTTAGCGCAATCTAGAACTCGAACATGAATGTAATATTGCCTCACTGTCGTGATGTATCAATAACTTTATCTAGCATCCTAAATGCATAAACTGTCGTTCGAATTCAGAAATGAAGATAAGCATTAACAATTTGGTTCGATTTGTTCACAATCGATGGCAACAATCAACTGTCGTTGGTTACACACCGATTGCTCATCAATGGTTTATCTAGCAACCTAGGGCACTTTCGTGAATAAGTTAATCCTAAAATCATAGACTAGGTGATCAAATTAGCCTAAGCAGTATGAATCCCGATTGATGAAGACAAATGATAACATTTCCTATTTGGCTCAGTCACAATCATCCTAATCCACCATTGAATTTCCCTAATCTAGCAATGAGACTACTCAGTCATGGAGGACAAAATCACATCAATCAAATGAGAAGAAAGCATCATGATAAAATAAGAGAATAGGGTTTAAGAAATCTTCTCAATGGAAAGTTGTGGATGATCCTCCAATTCTTACAATCAAAATCCTTGGAAATGAAAAACACCTTGAAAGGATCTCAACAATGGAAACAAGTAGTCTCAGCTCTCAAAAAAATGTCTCAGGAAAAATATCTCAGAAAAATCAGCCCTCCCACTTGGAAAGTGGCTACAACTTATTTATAAGGAAATTTTAGGGCAACTTGGTTCTGGGAGCCCGACCGGTCGGTCCGATGTCAGACCGGTCGGTCCGTGTCAGCACGAGGTACGTCTTCGGGTCTGGGATCGGTCGGTCTTACAGTTCGGATTGGTCGGTCCGGATTCCAGAGACTTCTGGCTTCGGGTCTTCGAGTGTGGACCGGTCGGTCCGGATTCCAGAGACTTCTGGCTTTGGGTCTTCGAGTGTGGACCGGTCGGTCCTCTCATCCGGACCGGTCGGTCCGGATTCCAGAGACTTCGACTTCTTTGGGTCTTCAGGCGAGCAGGTGCTCGCTCCAAACCGAGCAGGTGCTCGATTTATGAAAATCACTGTCTTTCCTCCAGATTCGTCCCTTTTTGCTCCAATGACCCTCACGGACTCCAATCTATGCTCGAGAGCCTCCTAGAACCTGAAAAGACACAAAATAAACTAGAAAGAACCAAAAAGACTAAAGAAACAAAGCGTAAAAGACACCAAAATACTAACATATCAACTCCCCCGGACTTGCCTTTTCCTTGTCCGCAAGCAAACAAGAAAATACGAATCCGGAAAAGAGGTTTGATGGCGGGAACTCAAATCCAAAAGAAGCACTAAAGGGTTCAACAACATGTCCTAAAAAGAACTAACTCGATGCACAACAAACTCTACTCAAGAAGCTTTCGCCATACTCATCACTTATGAAATATTACTCCAAATCCTGAGACTCAAAAGAAATCTTGCAATCAACAAATATTCAACTCTTTAACATTCATTATTGTGTTTGGTGCGGTCTCACAATTGGAAATTGAATCAATACCATTTGGCTAGGTAGAAGAAGGCTTGAAAATGATATAAAGAGAAGGTTCATATTCTTTTTGGTGGTTAACTCTCAAATGAAAGTGTCACATTTAGCAAAAGCAAGAAAGAAAAGAGACAATTGATGCATACAAGGCTAGGAATCCAAAGTTCTACCCATTATCCCCTTGTTGCATTCCCTCATCTCTCTTTTCTGACTATCCCATGTTTAACCACTAGCCCTTTTGGCTAAATTTTTCTTTCAAATCTTTCTCAACCTTACTTTTTCCTTTTCGATCAAAATCCTAGGAAATACTCTTTTCATTGCGCTAGCTCTTTCTATCTTAACATTCTATAACATATTTTCTTCTCTTTTGATTTTATTCTAGGAGAATGCCGTTTTCTTTTCAAACACTTAGAGCTATATACTGGTCCTTTTAATTCCCTTCCCTAGAACTTATTCTTTCTTCTCCTTTTCTTTATTTTCTTTCTTTTCACACTCAACCACAAACCCAAAGATATTCAAATAAGCATTTAACCATTTCGGTTTCATTCCCCACCTAAGACTAGTCTTAGACACAAGAAACTAGTCTATTGGAAACTTTCCCTTGTCGTCTCTAATGCTTGCAAGATTTTGCCAATGCAACACAAAGAAAAAGGCCTCACTCAAAGAACATATGCAAGAGCTTGAACAAAATGGTCGGGTTTAAAAGGTGCAGTACTCTCCTCATCTAAAAGATGAACTTAGATCGAGATAGCCATTCAAATCAAGTTAAGAGTGGTAAAAATGAGGAAAACATGATTTGAATGTCAAGTGTTTATCCATGGTTATGATTCAAAGTCCAAAAGCGAGAGAGATTAGTCAGGATTAAGTTCAAATTGATAGAGTCGAATCTAGATCATGCAAGTTTCTAATGAGATGGGACTTTCAAAGAAATAAGATCCAAGTATGGATGAGCCTCTACTTCATGATTGTTAATGCATCGAAAGAGTTCTAACGAGGGCATATCATTAAATCCTAAAATGAGACTTTACAAGGAAATTTCATCATTGTTCCCTATGCAAAAATGCAGATGCAATCCTAGAAATTCGTTTTTTTTTTTTTATTTTTTTTTTTATTTTAAAAACGATTAAAAATCCGACTCAATGAAAATTCAAATAACTAACCGCTCCCCCGGACTTAAATCACACCGTCTCCGGTGTGTAAAAGTTCAAGAGAATGGTGACACAAGAAACTAGTGAACACAAAACATAGATAAATAAAAGAAACGGATAAAACAATAATAGTGTAGGGTGAAAAAGATATCACCGAGTAGAGGCTTCATCGCCTCCTTCGCCGCGCGTTCTCCTCCTCTTCCTTTCCAATGGTTGACCCGAACCGGAGGTAGAGCTTGAAGGGACCGGCTGAGCATCTCTTGCTACTGTAGCGTGACAACATCCTTTTGAGAGCTTCTCCATAATCCTTTGCATTAGGCTGTTGTTCTTCTTCGTTGCTTGGATCATCCATCGCCTATATTCACCACTGTCAGCATCATCAGCGATGTGTGGGAGATCAAACTCACCTTGGGGAACAGTGTGGTATGTTAGGCGCGGAATGGATGTGGCAGCTTCTCCGGTTTGAGAAAACGAGCAGGTGCTCGGTCTGGATGTACTTCTACGCGAGCAGGTGCTCGGTTTTGCGGCTGAAGAAGAACGGCTCGGGTTTGGCACGAGGTACTCCAGAGGTGGCTGAAACGCAAGGTCCTCCCACGTGTTGAGCTGTGTGAGGAGGGGGCATGGAAGCATGATGAAGTTAGGTTCTCCATTTGCAGCAATGAACTGATAAGCACTCGGCTTAACGATAATCTTCGAGTTTAGCAAATGCTGCATATCCACACGTGAAACTTCGTCGACGCATGAAGCCTTGGATAAATCCAATTTAAGGTGGCGATATAGTGACGTGAGCAAGCTTCCAATGCGCTCAACACGAGGGCCACTAGCGGTTGAAGCAGGTTGAGCCTTGATTGCGCATAATGTTTCGGTAAACCGGATGCCCAAATTATAACGGTAGTGCTCAAATTGCGCTAAGTCTCCATCTCCTACAATATTACCAACACCCAAAAACAAAAGCATCAACTCATCATTATGCACTTTGTTACCTACGGGTCGGTCGAAGAGCATGTTGCTTAGAAGTCGCGCAACAATGCGGAGAGCGGGATGACAGAGGCGGTTTTGACTTGCAGAGTTGCTTGAGTATGTTCCCGAAGCTATGACGTTCCAGAACGTCTTTGATTCCTTAAGTCTCCCGGGGCTTTCTAGCCTCGTATCGGATGTGTGAAAACCGTAGACGTTGCAAAAGTCAATCATTGGAATCTCGTATCTCGTTCCTCCAGCAAAGAACGAGAATGTAGCCTCTTCAAGGGACGGTGACTCCGGATTTGCATACGTGAGAGTGGCGGTCGCGAGGCATTGTCTTGTCAAATCTGGGTAAAGCACGTCTTCTTCTAAAGCGAAACACATGCAACGAGCGTGCAGAAGGATGCTATGGACTTGCTCTTTTAAGCCAAGCTCAGTCAATGTTTGGTCACACAAGAACCTAGTTGGCTCGAGCGTTAAGGCCAAAAGTTTGTTGTAGTTGAAAGCGTCGATTTCGTCCCACGCGGTGTCTGAAGAAGGTGGGAGTTCGGCGATATTAATGTCAATCGGAGTCTCTTCGGGGCGAGGCCACGGATAGGTTACGGGTCTCCGAGCAGTGGAGGATGTGGCAATACCCTTGCCCTTATCCTTGTTCCCGAATCGCATCCTTGATTGCATTGGTAAGGATCGTTGAGAGAGACGAGCGACGGTGAGGAATTTGGAAAGGAGCGAGTAGAAGTCTCGGTGGTGGACGATGGAGATTGATGAGGATTGAAGCTTGATCGTGTGAGGGGGAGGAAGTGAGCGGCTGCAAAATAGGGAAGAAGAAGAAGTTAGTAAAATTTTTTTTTTTTTTTAGGTTTTTAAAGGGTTTTTTTTTTTTTTTTTTTTTTTTTTTTTTTTATAAGGGGGAAGGAAATTCGGATTGGTTGCTCGGGCACAGGACCGACCGGTCCCGATACTGGATCGGTCGGTCGTGTTTCCAGAGAGTTTGGTCGTGTTCTGATCCGCGTAAGGGATCGACCGGTCGGTATATGGGACCGACCGGTCTCATTTCCAGAGGCTACTCTCGATCCGTTGAGTCTCCTGGATCGACCGGTCGGTATATGGGACCGACCGGTCTCATTTCCAGAGACTTGGCTGACTCCTTTGACTGCTCTGGATCGACCGGTCTCTCTATGGGATCGACCGGTCTCATTTCCAGAGACTTAATCCGGGCTTTTTCCGAAACTGAGCAGGTGCTCAAAAGAGAATCCTTCACCATTTTTTTAGAATTCAAATACTGAAAACACAAGTAAAATGTTAGTGATAAAAGGAATTTAAAACTAAATTATGTACGAAAAACCTTACCGATGGGTTGCCTCCCATCGAGCGCTTGTTTAGAGTCGTTAGCTCGACTTTGTAAAGCATTTAAGCTTGAGGAGGATCGCTAAGAGGAATTGATCCACCTTCTTCGACGCATGTGTCGGCGAGATACGGCTTGACCCGCTGGCCATTCACAACAAACTCTCCTCCTTTAGTGTCCAGCAACACTATAGCTCCATATGGTCTCACTTCTTTGATCGTAAACGGTCTTGACCATCTTGATTTGAGCTTGCCCGGAAACAGTCTGTGGCGCGAGTTAAACAACAAGACTTTGTCGTTAGGAGCAAAGTTACGGGGAATAATCCTCTTGTCGTGATAAGCTTTGGTTCGCTCCTTATAGATCCTCGAGCTATCATAGGCTAGATGCCTAATCTCCTCTAACTCGTGGATCTGCATAGACCTCCTCTCGGCTGCACTAAGAATGTCGAAGTTGAGCATTTTAACAGCCCATGCCGCCTTGTACTCAAGTTCAACCGGGAGGTGGCATGCCTTACCATACATCAAATGAAAAGGCGTTGTCCCCAACGGTGTTTTGTAGGCAGTCCTATAGGCCCATATTGCATCGTCCAACTTGGCGGCCCAGTCTTTTCTAGTGGTTCCTACTATCTTTTGTAGGATACTCTTGATTTCTCTGTTGCTAATCTCAACTTGACCACTAGTTTGCGGGTGATAAGCTGTTGCAACCTTATGCTTTACGCCATGCTTCCGTAGAAGGTTCTCAAAAACCTTGTTGATGAAATGAGTCCCTCCATCACTTATCACTACTCGGGGGACTCCAAACCGGGGGAATATTATGGTCTTGAACATCTTTAAAACCACAGCGGCATCATTTGTTGGGGAAGCAATGGCTTCAACCCATTTGGACACGTAATCAACAGCCACTAAGATGTACTCATTTCCATAGGAGGATGGGAAAGGTCCCATAAAGTCTATTCCCCAAACCTCAAAGACCTCTACTTCCAGAATGAAGTTTTGAGGCATCTCATTGCGTTTACTGATGTTGCCTTGCCTCTGACAGGCATCACACTTAGACACGAATCTGTTCGCATCCCGGAACATCGTTGGCCACCAAAAACTGGCTTGTAACACTTTCGAAACCGTCTTGAATGTGGCGAAATGCCCAGCATAAGATGAACTGTGACAACGTTGCAAAATCCCAGGTATTTCAGCCTCTGATACGCATCTTCTATAGAGCCCATCCGAACAATGCTTGTACAAGTACGGCTCATCCCAAAAGTAGCGCCTAATATCGCGGAAGAACTTCTTTCGCTCACTTCCTTTTAGGTTCTCAGGAACTTTTTCAGCAGCAAGGAAGTTAGCGAACTTAGCAAACCAAGGGAAACTCGGAGAGTGGGCATTCTGAATTATACCGCAGAATTCTGACTGAGCAGGTGCTCGGAAATTATCGTAGATTTCAATCGCATAGATATGCTCATCCGGTAGACTATCATCCATTGGCGTTTCGTCTTCAACGTGTAGCCTACTTAAAGGATCCGCAACTCCATTTTCGGACCCTTTCTTGTCCCGAATCTCGAGATCGAACTCTTGAAGCAATAGAATCCACCTCAATAATCTAGGCTTAGCATCCTTCTTGGTTAGCAAATACTTCAATGCAGCATGATCGGTGTGAACAATCACCTTAGATCCGACGAGGTATGACCTGAACTTCTCAAAAGCAAATACAATTGCTAATAGCTCCTTCTCGGTAGTTGCATATCGGCATTGAGCATCATCCATAGTCCGACTAGCATAATATATCACATGGAGCTTCTTGTCTTTCCTTTGACCCAGAACAGCTCCCACGGCGAAATCACTCGCATCAGTCATGACTTCAAAAGGTAATTCCCAATCCGGTGGTTGTACTATTGGCGCACTAACCAAGGCATCCTTAATAGTATGAAACGCAGCCAAACAGTCACTATTGAAGTCAAACTTCACCTCTTGACAAAGCAATCTAGTGAGGGGTCTAGCAATGTTGGAGAAATCCTTGATGAACCGACGATAGAACCCAGCGTGTCCTAGAAAGCTTCGGATACCCTTTACCGTAGTAGGCGGTTGCAATGCCATCATCACTTCTATCTTAGCCTTGTCGACCTCGATCCCTTTTTCTGAAATCCGGTGCCCAAGAACTATCCCATCACGGACCATGAAGTGACACTTTTCCCAATTTAGAACAAGATGCTTCTCCTCGCACCTTTGCAACACCCTGCACAGATTAGACAAACAAACAGAAAAAGAACTCCCATACACAGAGAAGTCATCCATAAAAACTTCCATAATATCCTCAATAAGATCAGTAAAAATGGACATCATACAATGTTGAAACGTTGCTGGAGCGTTACACAAACCGAAAGGCATGCGTCTATACGCGAAAGTGCCGTAGGGGCATGTGAACGTCGTCTTCTCTTGGTCCTCTGGGTGGATGGGAATCTGAAAAAACCTGAATAACCATCTAAGAAACAGTAGTAAGGATGGTTAGCTAAACGCTCAAGCATCTGATCGATAAATGGTAAAGGAAAATGACCCTTGCGAGTAGCAGCATTCAATTTCCGATAGTCTATACACATCCTATGTCCAGTTACTGTTCTAGTTGGTATCAATTCGTTTCTATCGTTTTTAATTACCGTGATACCTCCTTTCTTTGGCACAACATGCACAGGACTGACCCACTTACTGTCAGATATAACATAAATCACCCCAGCATCTAGAAGTTTCATTATCTCCTTCTTGACGACATCCTTGAGATTCGGATTTAACCGTCTCTAATGCTCGACAGAGGTCATAGATTCATCTTCTAGATGTATTCTGTGCATGCATAAATCAGGAGATATCCCAGCAATATCATCAAGTGAATATCCTAGAGCTTTCCTATACTTCCTTAATTCACACAAAAGTAAGGTAATCTCAACATTGTTCAGTTCAGCATTCACTATAACGGGATAAGTAGAGTTAGGACCGAGAAATGCGTACCTGAGCCCTGCTGGGAGGGTCTTCAATTCCAGCTTTGGAGCTTTCAGCTCGCTCCAAGAACTGTGAACAGCAGACTGAGCAGGTGCTCGGTTTTCCTCGATTCTCGTATCATCTTCCAAACTTAGAAACTCCACTCCCTTATTCATCTTGGTGTTAGAATCCAGAAACTTAGCAAATTCTTGGGCGTCTCTGCTCAGAAAACCATGTTTTCCTTCGGCTTTAGTTAACGCGACTTCAAGCGGATCCTTTGCTAAAATCTCTTCAACGTCATCCTCTAATAACTCTGACCCGTTATGGACAACAAATGTCTGCCCATCTATCGTTGGTCTCTTGAGGAGCTTGTTCATCTCGAATCGAACCACCATATCTCCTAGACGGAGGTCCACTATGCCTTGTTCGACATCAATGATAGCGCGCGCCGTGTTAAGGAAGGCTCTGCCTAAAATCAGCGGGTCTCTCGGTTCCTCATCGAGCTCCAAAACCACGAAATCAGCTGGGATAAGAGTGTCCCCTATGCGTACGTGCAAATCCTCGATAATACCTATAGGAAGTTTTGTAGACCGGTCTGCAAAAACCAAAGAGATCTTAGTTGGTTTGAAATGAGTTAAACCTAAACGTTTAGCAACTGAATAAGGCATTAAATTAACGCTGGAACCCAAATCAACCAATGAGCATGCAAACGTGCAAGGCCCAATCTTCACGGAAATCACAAATCTTCCCGGATCACCCTTCTTTGTCAACACCTTACTCTGAAGTACGGCGCTACATTCCTTGGAAACCATCATCACATTCTCATCCTCAACGACTTTTCCAGCTACTAGCTCTTTCATGTACCTCTTGAGTGAAGGAATCATTTGAACGGCATCGGTTAAAGGAAGTTTTACCGTGATATCCTTAAGCATTTCCTTACACTTAGCATTTTCCAAATCCCTTCTAGACTTCCTTGGGGGTACTGGGTAAGGGACCTTTGGTACATAAATTCGCTCGGGCGGAATTTCGGAAGTTTTCTTGGAAGCATCTCGACTGAGCAGGTGCTCGGTAGGAGTGAGCAGGTGCTCATTAAACTTTTTCACAGAATCGACTTGGACAGAAACTCGAGGTGCTCTTGAGCTTGTTTCAACCTCCTCATTCATATCTTCTTCCAATAAACCATCCTCATGAGCTTGATGCTCGGGTAACTTCTCCTTAGCCTTCACTTGAGGGCTTGTAATCGTAGGCGGTACCATCTTCCTTCCACTCCTCAACTCAACAGCATTAACTTGATACTCCTTCCTAGGATTAACTTCACCTTATCCCGGAAGAGACCCAGCTGGTCTTTTGATAGCTTCAGCGGTTTGAGCTACTTGAGTATCAAGTTTCTTAACGTGCGCGGTGACAGCTTCGTACTTTGCGTTTAGATCATTATACATATGCTCCACCCTTGTGTTTATCTCTGTAGATGCCTTTTGTTGATTGACCATCAGCTGCTGCATGAGACTCTTTAACTCGTCTTGAGAGGTAGGCGCGGTAGTAGCTTGCGGTTGCGGAGTGAATTGTTGTTGGTTCTGGTTAGGGACGTATTGCTTCCCTTGAGTGTTACTAGGATAGAACTTCTGATATCCTTGTCCTTGTCTGCTCTGATTCGCACTTGCTTGCTGCGGGTAAACCTGATCTTGTGGGTTCTCAACATTAGTGCTTCGGTAAGAGAGGTTAGGATGGGTTCGATAGTTGGAATTAAAACCGCGGTTTTGATATCCTTGGCCAGTCACGAAGTTAACCTCTTGAACTCCAGCATCTTCATCATCCTCAAACTCTTGAGGGATAAGAGTTCCCTCATTCTCTTCCACAAGCTTTACCGACCTTTGATTCTCACGAAGAAGCAGATTAACTTTTGCTGTCAACTCGTCCATTTTCTGAGTGTCAACATTATCGACCTTCTTAGTCCTATCATACTCGGGAGCTTTGTTATTGGAACTCGCAGCGAGGTTCTCAATTAGCTCAAAGGCTCCATCCCTTGTCTTGGTCATGAAGTCCCCGTTACTTGCAGCGTTAAGAGCATTCCTATAGTCCCACTCAACTCCATCGTAGAAAATTCCAAGAATCTGCTCATCTTTGAAACCGTGATGAGGACATTCCCTACGGTATTCCTTGAGTCTCTCCCAAGCTTCACAGAAAGCTTCACCAGAATGTTGTCGAAACGAAGAAATCTTGTTCCTCAAAGACGCAGTTTTGGACTTGGTGTAGAAGTGGTCCAAAAACGCAGCTCTAACTTCGTCCCAAGTCTTCAAAAAACCAGCCGGTAAAGACTTCAACCATCTAGAAGCCTTATCCGAGAGTGAGAACGGAAACAGCTTGCACTTCAGAAAATCACTCGGCACTCCATTAGACCCCGTAGTAGTGCAGATTTCCTCGAAATTCTCAATGTGATCCATCGGTATTTCAGCCGGTAATCCATGGAACAAGTGTTGTTTCACCAGAGATATCATCTGAGGCTTGATCTCATAATCCTGCCTCTGAATAGTTGGAATCACAATGGCGGAACGGTTCTGATAGAAGGCATGGGGATTATCCGTATCCCCTATACCCGGCTGTGCTGGAGGGGCATGTGGTTGATTTCTTTGCAATTGAGTAATCTGATCCCTTAGCGCTTGCAACTGAGCATTCATCTCCTCCTGATTAGCCATATTATCCGGATTCGGTGATGTTTCTTCTTGTTCTTCTACTGGTCAAGCACCTGAAACACACCGAATGCAAACAAAAGAAAACAAAATTAGCAAAAATAAATTCTTAGACTATAAACTAAATCGAAATTCAAAGGCAACGC
The DNA here is from genome assembly GCA_963576765.1 of Draba incana. Classification (NCBI taxonomy): domain Eukaryota; kingdom Viridiplantae; phylum Streptophyta; class Magnoliopsida; order Brassicales; family Brassicaceae; genus Draba; species Draba incana. The sequence goes on from OY755208.1 coordinate 2,218,486, forward strand.
AATTGGTCCCCGGCAACGGCGCCAAAAACTTGATACGTGAAGTTTTAAACCTAAATAGTATCCGCAAGTGCACAGACAAAAGCAGTAGTATTTTAGGTATCGAATCCTCAGGAACCACGGTCACACTGTGAAAATATGGATTATCGTTTAAAGCTAAGATAAAATGGGAATTTGTTTGTGACGAATTAATGAACGAAATAGCAACTAAAAATGATGTAAATTCAATAAGATAAATGCACTAGACTAGAGTCATTCGCCGGCGGTTTTGGATCATGGACTGAGCAATCTATTCAGGATTCAATTTAGCGCAATCTAGAACTCGAACATGAATGTAATATTGCCTCACTGTCGTGATGTATCAATAACTTTATCTAGCATCCTAAATGCATAAACTGTCGTTCGAATTCAGAAATGAAGATAAGCATTAACAATTTGGTTCGATTTGTTCACAATCGATGGCAACAATCAACTGTCGTTGGTTACACACCGATTGCTCATCAATAGTTTATCTAGCAACCTAGAGCACTTTCGTGAATAAGTTAATCCTAAAATCATAGACTAGGTGATCAAATTAGCCTAAGCAGTATGAATCCCGATTGATGAAGACAAATGATAACATTTCCTATTTGGCTCAGTGACAATCATCCTAATCCACCATTGAATTTCCCTAATCTAGCAATGAGACTACTCAGTCATGGAGGACAAAATCACAGCAATCAAATGAGAAGAAAGCATCATGATAAAATAAGAGAATAGGGTTTAAGAAATCTTCTCAATGGAAAGTTGTGGATGATCCTCCAATTCTTACAATCAAAATCCTTGGAAATGAAAAACACCTTGAAAGGATCTCAACAATGGAAACAAGTAGTCTCAGCTCTCAAAAAAATGTCTCAGGAAAAATATCTCAGAAAAATCAGCCCTCCCACTTGGAAAGTGGCTACAGCTTATTTATAAGGAAATTTTAGGGCAACTTGGTTCTGGGAGCCCGACCGGTCGGTCCGATGTCAGACCGGTCGGTCCGTGTCAGTACGAGGTACGTCTTCGGGTCTGGGATCGGTCGGTCTTACAGTTCGGATTGGTCGGTCCGGATTCCAGAGACTTCTGGCTTCGGGTCTTCGAGTGTGGACCGGTCGGTCCTCTCATCCGGACCGGTCGGTCCGGATTCCAGAGACTTCGACTTCTTTGGGTCTTCAGGCGAGCAGGTGCTCGCTCCAAACCGAGCAGGTGCTCGATTTATGAAAATCACTGTCTTTCCTCCAGATTCGTCCCTTTTTGCTCCAATGACCCTCACGGACTCCAATCTATGCTCGAGAGCCTCCTAGAACCTGGAAAGACACAAAATAAACTAGAAAGAACCAAAAATACTAAAGAAACAAAGCGTAAAAGACACCAAAATACTAACATATCAAACGACCACTTCTTCAATGATCTCAGCAGGAATATCTTTCGAAGGCTCCTTGATTAGTTCGTCATCCAGCGATGTATCCACAGAGAAAGCTTGACCATCAATGGTGGATTTCCTTCTTGTTGTCTCCATGTCAAAATCCATGACAATATCACCAAGATCAAGCTTTATCTTCCCTTTCCCCACGTCGATTTGAGCGCCAGCAGTAGCTAAGAATGATCATCCTAGGATCAAAGGATCTTCAGGCTCATCTTCGTACTCCAAAACTACAAAATCCGCTGGAATAATGCAGTCCTGAATCCTGATTGGCACATCCTCTAGAATTCCTTTTGGGAATCTCCTCGACCGATCGGCTAGAGTAAGAAACATCCTAGTGGACCTGAAATTAGTCATACCAAGATCAATAGCGACAGATAATGGCATTAAGTTAATTCCTGAACCCAAGTCACAAAGAGAATGAGGAAACTGCCCTGTTGATATGGAGCAATTGAGCACGAAGTTTCCTGGATCTGGCAGCTTGACAGGAATCCTGCTTTGAATCATTGCGGTTACTTCCTCTGAAACCACCATGTCCTTCTTCTTCTTCTTCGGTACTGGAGTAGTATTCAAGAGAATCGCTCTGATATCTCTAGTTAGCAATGCTCCTTCTTCAGGACTAATTCCATTTGCTGCAAGCCGCTTGACGTATCTCTTAAGTGCAGGGGAAAGTTTAACTGCATCGATCAAAGGCATCTCAACCATGACCTTATCAATGATCCGCTTGCAAAACGCTTATTCAATCTCCTGCTTGGACCTTTTAACTCTGGGGAAAGGAACCTTGGCCTTGTGGACGTTCTCCTCAAAAGCAATCGCGATAACCGCAAAATCAGGCTCTGTCTGGACGGGGTGACGATCGACACTCTTTCTAGTGTCGATCGACACTAGATCTTCTGTTTCGATCTCAGATAACTCCGCAATTGGTGTCGATCGATGCTCCGGACCGGTGTCGATCGACACCTTCTCTGCTGTCCCAAAAATCTCATCCAATTCTGCGAAATAATCCTTCGTCTCAGTGTGAATAGCATTGCAAGCGCTCCTTGGGTTTACATCGGTCTTCGCAGGAAGGAAACCGTCTTGTCTCCTAACATATTCAGCAGTCTGCGCAACTTGTGTATCCAATTGCTTCATATGAGCGCTCAATGACTCGAATTTCCCATTAAGATCCAGGTAGACTGAGTCCAACTTTCCATTGAAAGTAACTTCCAACTTCTGTTGTCCTTCTAGGAGTCGCGCAAGCATAGCTTTCACCTCGTTGTCTTGCTCAGGAGGTTTCTGGTATGAAGGGGATCCATAGTTCCTTTGATAGTTATTGCTCTGGAAAGGCTTCTGATAGCCTGAGCCATTGATGTAATTCACATCCTCTCCTGCTGTCTCAACTTCCTGGGCAAACTGAATAGACTTCTTGCCCACAAGGATACTTTTTATAGAGTCCAGCTTCGCGTTCATCTCAGACAAGTGCTTCCCACTATCCTTGTTTTCGCTCAACTGCTTCCTCTCAAAATCAGCATTCTTCGTACTGTTGCTAGAAGCCAAGTTCTCGATGAGAGTAACCGCGTCCTCTGGGTAGTTGGTATTGAAGTTACCACTACTCGCTGCATCCAGTGCCATCTGATATCGCTAGTCCACTCCTCTGTAGAAGATGCCTAATAGCTGAACATCTGTGAAGCCATTATGGGGACAATCTCTCTGATAAGACTTAAGTCGCGTCCACCCAGCCTTAAAAGCTTCTGTAGGACCCTGCTTGAAAGAAGTAATCTTTGTCCTCAGCTCTTCTGATCTCGCATCATCAAAGAAGTTGTTCAGAACGCGTTCTTTGTGTCCTCCCAAGTAGTAAGCGATCCAGGCTCAAGCTGCTTCAACCAGTAAGAAGCATCCCCACTAAGAGAGTATGGGAATAACTTGCAGAAAAGATAATCGGTAGACACTCCTTGAGCCTTGATGCTGGAGGCTAAATCCTCGAAGTTCTCGATGTGGTCCATGGGATGCTCATGAGGAAGACCATGGTAAGGGTGTTGAGCTACAAGTGAGTCGTACGCAGGCTTCAGCTCAAAATCATTCCTCTGGAATGCTGGAGGACGAATCGCAGCTCGATTCGCGTAGAACTGATCAGGCCTGTTGAAATCAGCTAGAGTGCGGTTCTGATTAGGGTGTCGATCGACACCCTCCTGGTGTCGATCGACACCTGGCTGTCTGTTGCGTCCAGCGAGCTGATTTCCTTGTTGAACAACGCGAATCTCATTCGGGTGTCGAACGACACCGTTGGGGTGTCGAGCGACACCAGCTTGATTTTCGAACACTGCTCCTACGTCAACTGGCTCGACAATCTCCTCGACGATCACAATACCATCGTCATTGATCCTCTGGCCTTCGACATTGTATCTGAGACCTGCCGGATCACGCAAAACTCCATCCTCTCCAGGAATCAGTATAATACGTTCTTGAGTAGCCATTCTAGCTGTTCTTCTGTTCTCGCGTTCCAAACGCGCAAGTTCCTCGAGATTGTAACCAACTAGTTCCTCGTGTCGATTGCTCCTGGTATTGCGGTTTCGCATGTACCTGAAACGCAAAACAAAAAGAAACTAGCAAATTAAAAATAAAAACAAAAAACCTAGACAAAATCCTAATAAAATAAATCTAATGGTCTAGATTCCCAGGCAACGGCGCCAAAATTTGATAATCAGATCAGCAATTTATCAAACACTTTCGAATAACCCTAAACCTAACAAAGGAAACTACTCAGACATATCGAATAATGAAAACATGGTTTTATTAAAAGATAAATCAAAGAGTTAAGTAAAATAAAGCGTAAGTCTAAACAATGACTTAGAAAACACATATATAGGGGTACAAAGTCGGCTAGAAACTTAAAAGTAAACATCTGGAAATTTCGGGCTTCGAACAAACTTTTCTGATTAAAATCTGGGCTTGGTCGCGCAGGGTGTCGATCGACACTGATAGATGGTGTCGATCGACACCAACTTCAAACTCGGATTCTTCTGCTTCTCAAGTCGTAGTGTCGAGCGATGCTCAGTGATGGTGTCGCTCGACACAGACTTAAAATCTTCATTCCGAACTTTGCATTTTGCCACTTCATTCCGCGAATGCTCCAAAACTCCCAGTAAACATCTTTTAAGCTCCAATCGTCCTTGTACCTGAAAAGACTCTAAAACCAACACAAAACATAACAAAGACTCTAGATAATGGACTTATATCATGGCTTAAACAGGGTAAAAACCATGATATATCAGAGAGATGTCTTCAAGTTGACGTCTTAGACAAAGCCGAGTTGTGGCACCATCGGTATGGACATCTCAGCTACAAAGGTCTGGCTACACTGCACAACAAAGATATGGTTGTCGGTTTACCCAACATCGGACTAGTGAGCATCACTTGTGAAGCTTGTGTGAAGGGGAAACAACACCGAGTATCTTTTCCGAAACAGAGCAGTTGGAGAGCAACCGAGAAGCTACAGCTAATTCACTCCGATTTGTGGGGTCCCATTACTCCATCGTCCAACACTCACAAGAGGTACTTGTTGAGCTTCATTGATGATTTTTCTAGGAAGACCTGGATTTATTTTGTGCTAGAAAAATCAGAAGCGTTTCATCAATTTAAATTGTTCAAAGCCTTTGTGGAGAAACAAACTGGGTTGTTCATCAAGTGTTTGAGAACAGATAGAGGAGGGGAGTACAATTCCAATGAGTTCAAAGAATATTGCAAGGAACATGGAATCAAAAGGCAATTAACGACTGCTTACACTCCACAACAAAACGGAGTTGCGGAACGTAAGAATCGAACTATCATGAACATGGTAAGGGCGGTGCTATCAGAGAAAGAAGTTCCGAAGACATTCTGGCCAGACGCTGTGCAATGGGCAAACCATGTTCTCAACAAATCTCCTACGCTCATCGTAAAAGATATGACACCGGAGGAAGCGTGGAGTGGGAGAAAGCCGTCCGTTGAACATTTTAGAATTTTTGGTTGCATTGGACATGTTCATGTTCCCGATGTCAAGAGAACCAAGCTTGAGGACAAGAGTGTGAAGTGCGTTTTGTTAGGCTTCAGCAGTGAGTCTAAAGCTTTCAAACTATTTGATCCGGTGGAGAAGAAAGTCCACATAAGCCGAGACGTGATCTTTGAAGAAGACAAGAAGGTGGATTGGGAAAATTACGGTTACTCTACGGATGAAAACGGGGAACTTGAATAGGAAGATGATTCTGAAATAATTGAAGAGCCGATGGTAGAAGAAGAGGAGTTTGTAGAAGAAGAAGTGGTGACTGAAAATTCTGGTTCTTCAAATGGCGATCAAGTTAGAGAAACAACATCACTCGTGGGCAGAATAAGATGCACACCAGCCTGGCAAACTGATTATGTTGTGGGAGAAGAGCTGTCAGATACAGAGGAAGAGGCAAACATGGCAAGAGTAGACAGTATTGAGGCCGAAGGTCTGGCTTTCATGATGATTTCCGATCCCACAAGTTTTCAAGAAGCAGTAAAGCACCTGAGATGGAGGCAAGCGATGGATGCTGAAATCAAATCAATTGAGAGAAACCACACTTGGTCTCTAACTCAACTTCCGGATGGAGCTAAAGCAATTGGTGTGAAATGGATTTATAAAACCAAACTCAATGAATTGGGAGAGGTGGATAAATTCAAAGCTCGACTTGTGGTGAGAGGATACGCTCAAGAATATGGTGTTGACTATGCAGAGGTATTCGCTCCGGTAGCACGAATGGATACGGTAAGAATGATCATTGCTTTGGCAGCACAAAGAGGTTGGGGAGGGTACCAGCTCGATGTAAAATCTGCATTTTTACATGGTGAACTTAAAGAAGACGTGTTCGTGGAGCAGCCGCAAGGTTATGAAGCAAGGGGACAGGAACACATGGTTTACAAGCTACACAAGGCTCTTTACGAACTGAAACAAGCACCGCGAGCTTGGTTCAGTCGTATTGAGTCTTATTTTGTCAAAGAAGGGTTCGTGAGCAGTTCAAGTGAGCAGACTTTATTTGTCAAACGTAGAGGAGGTAACATCTTGATTGTTAGCATTTACGTTGATGATCTTCTGTTTACAAGTAATGATGAAGCAATGTTGAAAGAATTCAAGCGATCCATGAAAGATGAGTTCGATATGGCGGATTTGGGAAATATGAGATACTTTCTTGGAATTGAAGTGGTGCAAAAGGATGATGGTATTTTCATCTCTCAAAGGAAGTATGCAGCTGAGTTGATCGAGCGCTTTGGGATGCAAGACGCCAATCCTGTTTGTAATCCGATAGTTCCGGGACAGAAAATTGGTCGTGATGAAGGTGGTGTGAAAGTTGATTCAAGCGTGTACAAGCAGATGGTGGGCAGTCTCATGTATCTTACCGCAACACGTCCTGATTTGATGTTTGTGGTAAGTCTCATTAGTCGCTTTATGGCAAATCCTACTGAGCTTCATTTCGCAGCAGCCAAGAGGATCATAAGGTAATTAAAGGGAACAATGGAGTATGGAATATGGTACAAGAAAGGAGGAAGTGGTGAGTTTATTGGTTATACCGATAGTGATTATGCGGGAGATGTCGATGATAGTAGAAGCACATCCGGTTATGTGTTTTTGATGGGAGGTGGAGCTGTTGCTTGGTCTTCACGAAAGCAACCTATAATCACTCTTTCAACCACCGAGGCTGAATATGTCGCAGCTGCAACATGTGCATGCCAAGCCATTTGGATGAAGAGAATCTTGAAAGAGATTGGATGTGATCAAGCTGGTGAAATGATACTTCTTTGTGACAATACATCTACGATTAAGCTTTCGAAGAATGCTGTTATACATGGGAGATCAAAGCATATCCGGGTTCGTTATCACTTTCTCAGAGATTTAACTAAAGACGGAGTTGTGAAACTGGTTTATTGTAAAACAGAGGAACAACTTGCAGATGTTATGACAAAGCCGTTGAAGATGGCTGCATTTCAGAAGATTAGAGAAGCATTTGGTATGAGGATTGTGAACTAAACTCTTGAGAGTGCTAAGTTCAAGGGAGGGATTGATGAGTATGGTGAAGTCTGTGCGTTGTTTTAGGAATAAGAGACATGTTCTCATAGTTAGAAGTAGTCAAGTCACTTAGCGTCAAAATAGCTATTAGTTTGTTTCAGTATTTGAACGTGTCTTTGTGTTTCATTTGTTTTCGCTAAGTCAGTTATGTTGTAGTCCTATTAAAAGGCGTTGATGGTGATTGAATAAATGCAGATCATTTATACGCACTTTGAGAATCTCTGAGCTTACAATTACACATCGGACCTAAACCACCACCACCGCCGCTAGATCCTCCGATCACCGGCGGCGATCCTAAAAATAAAAAATTCATCTTCAGATTCAGACTATTCCGAAGAATTTTAGGGATTCGATTGTTACCGTTTGATGAAGAAGAAGCTGAAACAGAGAAGCTCCTTAAGCTAATTGGTAATCTCATCATCAAATTCGCCATTATCGTCGTTTTCCTTTTCCCTTCTCTGCCTCTATTAAAATAAAATATAAATATTATTTTTGTGAAGGAAATGTGATGAAGTTATACGACGTCGTTTTATGTGAAGTAGTCTTAACGAAACGATTCTCGAAGCAGAGAGCTTCAATGGCTGTCACTTCTTCCTCCTCCTCGATGCTGCTTCGGTAAAACTCTCTTTTTCTCTCTACAGATTTTTGGATTTCGGTTATTGAATTAAGGAATTTTCGCTAAATGGAGTCATTTTGGTTTAGGAATTTCGCTACGGTGGTTAGGGTTTCTCAGTCATTTCGAGCGAATTCGAGAATCATCTTCTCCACTAGAGACTCGATTAGGGTTCTTCCTCAAAGGTGAAATTGTTTTTTTAATTTTATGTGGATCATTGGAAAATTTCGCTGATTTGGTTTAATCGCTGGGCAGTATCATCTGTTCTACTCGCGCCACGCACAATGAAGAAGCAGCCGCGAAAGCTGCGGCTTCTATTGCCGACACCGGAGCTCCAACAATGTATGCTCTCTCTAAACCCAGATTTTTGATCTCTTTTTATGTTTAGATTAAGATATTCATTTGACAATTCGTAGATTTTTAATAAAGGATTCAGCTTTATTTGGAATAAGCATGTTTATATTGTTGTGGTTTTAGATTTGACAAAATCATAGCAAAAGAGATTCCATCAGAGATTGTTTATGAAGATGAAAACGTTTTGGCATTTAGAGACATAAATCCACAAGCTCCTGTTCATGTTTTGGTAATCCCCAAGTTGAGAGATGGCTTGACCATGCTTGGTAAGGTGAGTCTTTTATTAGAAATTGTCTCTAGCAGTCCTATATCGAAATTCGCGGTCTATTGATTAGAGAAATAGTATGTTGGTCTCTCTCAGAGTTGCACATTTGAAAGCAAATACGGAAAACGGATAGGATAATGGGTTACCTGAACATATATTCTCGTAAAATGTCAATCGCAGGCTGAATCGAGACATGTAGAGGTACTTGGCCAACTTCTACACGCATCGAAGATTGTTGCTGAGAAAGAAGGCATCCTCGATGGGTTTCGTGTGGTTATTAACAACGGCGCTGAAGCTTGTAAGTCGGTTTCTTTTTCCGTTAAATCAAACGTCATCATCATCATACACTTAAACTGAGTTAACTTCATCTTCTCATCCAGGCCAATCTGTTTACCATCTTCATCTACACGTCCTCGGTGGCCGACAGATGAAATGGCCACCCGGTTAAGAAGCAAAGATTCATGTTAAACCAAAGCATTCACAGATCAGCGGGCTTCAAAATTGTTACATGACTATTCAAGAGCTTTAATCAAAATCATCAACTTTTTCTGTTGCATTGTACCACTGTAAGTTTCGTAAAGACTAGAGAGTTTCCATTTTCTAGTTTTCGAAATCCTTAAATTAAGTCAAACAAACACTTACATATTTTTCCCTTTTTTTTGGTTGTTAAAATAATAAACGCACAAAAACTGAAAAACAGAGGAAATGGAAACAGAACATTTAATATCAAGACCCAAGTAACCAAACCTTAATTCGGTTCGGTTTGGTTCAGAATATATCCCTAGGCCTGGACCTTTATATATTAGTAGCTGCGATGATTTGTGTATTTGTACAACGATGATGAATAGAAAAGAAGAAAATTTGGAATCCAACAAATCTGAGAGTGACTTTTCATTTACAAGTTTCATGCTAGCCTTATCGCTTCGTTGGATTACCATTTTGTCATTTCTGGTTATCATGTTCATGTTCTAATTGTGTTACACCTTACTTTGGGATCAAACATTGCATATTCACGAAATCTCCTTTCTTTTTGTAATGTTAATATTCTTTTTGTTTAAACCAAATAATTTACAATCAACGAGCTCCGAAATTATCAAATGACTGTTCAAGAGGATCTAAATCATCATTCATCAACTAGAGAGTTTCATTTTCCAAATTATAATCAAATAATGTTTACTTATTTAGTATATGATTTGTGAGTTTTTCTTTCCTTATAAATAGTTGTGTCCGGTTTAGGGTTTAAAGCGGCGAAGCAAAAGCTTTAACCTCATTCTCTCTCGCAAATACAAGACAATGAATAGAGAAGAAGAAAGTTCTGATTCAATCCCGATTGATCTCATAATCGAGATATTTTCGAGATTGCCTTCAATTCAATTAAGAGGTTTCGTTGCTTGTCGAAGCTACGGACGTCCATACTTCACCGTCCATATTTCACAGAGTTGTTCTTGACTAGGTCCTTGGCTTGTCCACGTCTCTTATTCGCTATGGAAGAAGCAACCGGTAAGTGGATCTTCTTCTCCTCGCCTCAGGCTCAAAATCCGTCTTCTCTTGTAGTAACCGCCGATTTTCATACCAAGTTCCCTCGAGATCAGAATCAGTCGCTATATTATAGTAGCCAAACCACGTGTAGCTATTCATCTGGTTTGATTTGTTTCTCTGGTATGCTGATCTCAAAAGAGGTGGTGCCTGTGGTATGTAACCCTAACATGGGACACTACGCGATCTTACCTAAACTTGGAATGTACCGAAAGTCGTATAATTTTTTAGGGTTTGATCCGGTTGACAAGGAATACAAGGTTTTGTCCTTGGCTCGTAAACGTTTGAGTTATGCTAGCGATGGTGATAGAATTCTGACATTAGGGAATGGAAAAATGAGTTGGAGGAGGATCAAATATCCATTAGCCTGTGAGCCTTTGGGAGAAGGGATATGCATCAATGGGGTTTTGTATTACTTAACTCGAAAAGTTGATGAAAGGATGATAGTTTGTTTTGATGTTAGGTCTGAGAAATTCAAGTTGATTCCCGGAAAGTGCTTGAATTATCGGGAGCGTGTGTACCCTGGTGGGAAGGGTACGCTTGAGTTGCGTATGCAGGTTTTAGAGGATGTCGAGAAACATGAATGGTTGAAACATGTCTACGCTTTGCCAGAGGATGAAGTATTTGGGGGCATTTTTTTCGTTGCTCGAATGACAACTAGTGGTGAAATTGTTTTGTATTATACTACATATAAAAAGTGTTGAAATTCAAGGCTTTGGAGCATTTCGGAGAGTTTACGTCTTTGTAGACCATGTAGATGATCTCAATGTTCACGATGCAAAGCTACTCAAGTCAAGCATCCCTGCGAAGCAGACAACTTTTTTGGAGTGAGGACATGTCTTGATTGTTGTTGGCTATTCTGATCTTTAATTTTTATCTACTTTTTGCTATGAGTGTGAGTGAAATATCATTTACAGGTTTGGTGTGAGCTTTATCACTCTGCCTTAGCTTGCGCATCCTTTATTAAATATTTCTTATTTGTTTCTTGTTAGCAGTGTTCAAGAAATCGGCCTAGGCGCTAGGCGTCCCCAAGCCGATTCGATTTTTGACTAATCGGAGGTATTAGGCGGGGTTGTCATTTGGGGGTTTAGAAATTAGGCAGGCTAGGCGTAAATTAGGCGGGCTAGGTAGGCTAGTTAGGCGGATAAAATCATCTTTTTTAAAATTAAAAAAAAAAATCCAAAACGGTGAGTTTTAATACTTTGACCTTAAAATTCAAAATGACGTCGTTTTTATTTAAAACGGTAAATTTTTCTTTAAAATTTATTTTTATTTCATATTCTTAGTTTTACTGTACGTTTAGGTTTTATTTATTTATGGATAATGATTATTAAGAATTAAGATTAATTTATTATGTTTTATATATTAGATAAGTACAATATATAGATAAATAGTCTATATATTATGTATATATATAATTAAATATACATATATATAGTTATATTTAAAAACCGCCTAAACCGCTTAAAAATTCGCCTAGTCCCCGACTAGGCGTTCTAGGCGCTAGGCGGAGGGTCGCCGCCCGCTTAGCGCCTAACGATTTTTTGAACACTGCTTGTTAGTGTTTCATCTTCAGCCTTAGCTATTTTTTTTTATTCTCGTCTTTTGTACATCAGTTCGAATAAGCTTTCTTACAACACAAGCCAAACCATGTCCCAAGGCAATAAACGTTCTTTCAATTCGATAAAAAGAAGAGAAAAGTTAGAACCCACCCCAACTGATCTCGTTATCTGCAGATAAAAATGCTTTTTATTGGATTGTTCTCGGAGATAAAAAAAAAATGAAAAGGTGCTTATCCATTTAACTTTCTCATCAATCTCATTTATAACCATCTTCTCAAGTCTCTACTGTGATAAAATTCGGGTAAAAACTCATATGTCTATCTATGATTTTAAGAAAATAACGAGAAGCACATTAAACTCAAACAAACTTACATATTTTTCCCTTTTTTGTTGTTGTTAAAATAAACAGACAGAAATTGAAAAACAGAGGAAAAGGAAACAGAATATTTGAAATCAGGACCCAAGTAACCAAACCTAAATTCGGTTCGGTTCGGTTTTCAGAATATATGCCCTAGGCCTCGATGCTTTATATAATAAGATCTCTGCATTGTTTTGTGTATTTTAATCTCTCTCTTCGTACAACGATCATGAATAGAAAAGAAGAAAATTCGGATTCCATCCCGATTGATCTCATTAACGAGATACTCTCGACTCGAGAGTCTCGAGACTGCCTGCAAAGTCAATAGCTAGGTTTCGTTGCGTGTCGAAGCTATGGGGATCCACACTTGGCGGTCCATATTTCCCCAAGTTGTTCTTGACCATGTCAAAGGCTCGTCCACGTATCTTATTCGTCCTCAAAACTAAAGCAGGTGAGTGGAGCTTATTCTCGCCGCCTCAGCCTCAGAATCCATATCAGAAGTCGTCTCTTGTAGTAGCCGCCGATTTTCATATCAACTTGTCTCGAAACAATATGGGGATGTTTTATATTGCATATCCATATCGCTATGCCTCTGGTTTGATCTATTTCCCTAAGATGTTGATCTTGAAAGAGCGTCTGTATAAGCCGGTGATATTTAACCCTAGTACAGGACAGTATGCGATCTTGCCAGCAGTAAACAACATCATATCATTGTTCGACTTTTTAGGGTTTGATCCTATTGGCAAGCAATACAAGGTATTGTACATGGATTATTATAGATTAAATAATCAAATTCTAACTCTAGGAACTGGAACTATGAGGTGGAGGGATATCCAATGTCCCTTAACCCATCATCCTTTGAGTGAAAGTATATGCATCAATGGGGTTTTGTATTACTTAGCGAGTGATATGATAGTTTGTTTTGATGTTAGGTCTGAGAAATTCGAGTTTATTCGTCTGGCACATTCCTTTAATAATTATCCGTTTAAACTTGTAAACTACAAGGGTAAATTAGGTGTGATTAGTTGTAAGGGTGATGACGCCAGTAATGTCATTAAGTTGTGTATGGGGGTTCTAGAGGATGCGGAGAAACATAAGTTGTCGGAATACGTCTACACTTTGCCGGAGAATGAACTCTTTCACCACTGTAATGTTTCCGTTGCTGGAGTGACAACAACTGGTGAAATTGTATTGTCTATGGACTATGCATCTAAACCGTTTTATGTTTTCTACTTCAATCCCGAAAGGAAAACTCTCCAAAGTGTTGAAATTCAAGGCTTTGGAGAGCTTGACAAGTTTTTGTAGAGTTTACACCTCTGTAGACCATGTAGAGGATCTTGACTTCAATATTATGAATGGAACAACATCTATAAACCCACCAGAACAGAAGCGTAAACCTATGAGCACATCATCAACATCATCTCAAGAAGAGCATGACCAGAAACAAGAGCGTCCTACATTTGAGAGCAATAGCAAAGCTCCAATATGTATAAGCCCACCACCAGAACAAAAGCGTAGACCCACAAGCACAACAACATCATCTAAACAAGCTCATCACCAGCAACAAGGTCATCGTACGTTTGAGAGCATTAACAAATTTGATGCTTTGTGTCTTTTAGCTGATGATGATGTGGAGGAATCTGAGTATGACTCCTCATTTACAGGTTTGGTTCTAGCTTTATCACTCTTGTTTTTTCCGGTTATCATATTCGTGTCAATATTTTCATAAAACTCGTTTTTTTTGTGTGGTAACCATCAATTGGAATAATTTTTTCGACCATGTAGAGGATCTTAGCAATATTATGAAGACAACACCTGTAAGCCCACCAGAAAAGAAGCGGCGTAAACCCAAGAGAATATCTAAAGAAGATGATGGTCACAAAGAACAAGATCGCCGTAGGCTTGAGTGCATTAACAAGAAATCTAAGTGTGACTTCTCACTTACAAGTTTCATGCGAGTTTTACCGCTTTGTTGGATTGCCATTTTGTTAATTCTGGTTATCATGTTCATGTTCTGATCTTGTTACACATTACAAACATAGCTTTTTAGGTTATCTTAGATTGTTTCAGTTATTATCAACTCGTTACACAGTACACACTTCTTTTGCTTTTATTTTTATGGAAGTCAAGCTATGATTAGCTATTATTGTCATGTGTTGTTAAAAATGTCCATTTCTATGGGTATATCAAGATTAATAACTGATGCCTCGGCCCGGTTCAAAAGTGGTAAAATTCGGTTCGGTTCAGGCTTTACAATGGTATGATAGGTCTTATAAATATAAATTTGGTATACTAGGATTTAACTAGGTCAAATCGGACTGGTTTCTGATTTAAGTCGGCTTGTATAATCTCGTCCCGGTTCAGTTAAACCGATTCAGGTAGCTAAATTGCCTAATAATTGTGTACCGGTTTAGAATCGAAGCGTAGGGTTTTTAAAAGAGGTTTCTCTTTTCTCCGTCGTGTGCAATTCGGAGAGCGAATTTTGACGGCGGCGAAGAAAAATGCCTCGAATCACCACCAACGAGTCTTACGGTTGTCCTCCGATTCGTGCTTTAACCTTCGACTCTCTCGGCTTAATCAAAGGTCCGTTACTTGGTCTCTTGAGCTGTGAAGTGGAATTTTATAGAAATTGTTTTTGATGGGGTTTTGGATTTTGATGTGCAGTGATTGAAGCTCGAGGTAAAGAGAGAAGTACACCGAATGTAGTTGATACATGGGGACAGATGAATGCTTCCAGATGCGTTCTTGCTTTTTCCATGAATGATCGTTTAAGGAATCCTGTAAAAGTTTCTTCCTTTTTCTATGTTTATGTAAACTATAGCTTGTTCATTGGCTTGTAAGATTTGAACTTGTGATTCTTGGTTCTGTAGATAATTATAGCAGCTTAATTTGATGTTTCCATTGTATTTCTAGACGTAATTAGAGTGTTACATTTCTTCTTAGAGTTATAGTTGATCACTACTTATGTAAATCCATTTATGATCTGGTGAAAGTTTTGTTTTCTTCTTCCAATTGTAGCTTTTGGCTGTTGCAAGAAAAGATGGCAATGTTGAGGTGCTTAATCCTTGTAATGGTGATGTTCACTATTCATACTCTGTATTTGGTGACGATGGTAGTCCACCTGAAGATGACGGTGTTTCTGGCCTGCACTTATTCAGAAAACAGAAAGATGATGAGGCAGAAAGGTATGTAAAATGATTTCGTTTCTTCAGTGAATTTTTGTTTTGTATGTTGTGTTGACATTTGACATTTCTTAACAAAACTTTTGGTCTTATTAGATCTTGCACATTGCTTACATGCACGAGAAAGGGAGATGTGAGCATCAGATCAGTTAAATTTCACGACGATTCCATGGATGCTGCTGCTGCTCCCACGACTTGGAAAGCATGTGGTTCTGGGGAAGTATTGGTTGGTAAAGTGGATGGGACCGAAAACTTCGGATTATTTGGAGGGTTAGTTATTCAGAACTGAATTTTATATGTTAATCCTTTCGTTATATCTCGGTTCGCTAAATTGAAATGAATGTCTAATGCAGGAGACGTGTTGAAGTCAGTATATGGGATCTTGAACAGACTACTAAGATTTGGAGCTCGAAATGCGTAAGCTCCTTTCTTGTCTTTATCTCTTCCAAAACCTTTTTAATGTCTCTTTCTAACCATTCTCTACTTGTTGCAGCCTCCTAAAGACAATCTCGGGATCTTCACGCCAACCTGGTTCACTTGTGCTGCGCTCTTGAGCAACGATGACCACCGTAAATTTGTCACGGGAACCAAATCTCACCAGGTTAAACCCTGGCCTGAAGTTTCTTTTTTTCCTTTTAAGTAATCGCTTTGTCCTGATCACTGACGGTTTTGCTTGTGTTCGACGCAGGTTCGTCTTTATGATGTATCTGCTCAACGTAGACCAGTCCTGTCCTTTGATTTCCGTGAGACTCAGATTACAGCAATCTCTGAAGACCCAGATGGTCATACAATCTATGTCGGGAATGCTTCTGCTGACCTCGCTTCCTACGATATACGAACAGGTTTCTTTAATTCTTCTCTCTACAAATGTAACATAAACTATGTTGTTGTATCAAACAAGTAATCAATCATCTCTTTTGCAGGAAAACTGTTGGGAAGCTTTTTAGGAAAGTGTTCAGGAAGCATAAGATCCGTTGTTAGACATCCAGAGCATCAAGTGATAGCTTCTTGCGGGTTGGACCGATATTTACGGGTTTATGACGTGAAGACACGCCAGCTCATCTCTGCGGTAAAACTCATCCACATGATACTTACTAATATTTTCTGTGAAGTTAAGGTCTGATTCATTAATCAATGCTTGGTTTATAGGTTTTCTTGAAGCAACATCTTACAGGTCTTGTATTAGACTCGGGCTTTAGTGGAGAAGGTTGGTTTTTTCTTCTTTCCCTGTTGACATATCGCAGTTTTTTTTTCCGATTACTATGCTTGTAAGATGTTTGGTTTTACGGTTGAAGCAGATATAGCTGTGGCAAACACAGTGGTTGAGGCTGAAACAGAAGAGAAGATTACGATTACCGAGCAGAATAACGATGAGGATGAGGAGGACGAAGAGGAAACAGAGGAAGCTCCTAAGAAAACAAAGAAGAAGTCGAAGAAAGAGAAACGAAGTAGAGAGAAAGTATCTGAAGGTGAAGAGGAAGATGAGCTAATAAGCAAGAAGACAAGAGAGCACAAGAAGAAGAAAACCAAGAAAGTGAAACAACACAATCAAGAAGACTAGTTTTTTGGAGTTTTTAAGAGATTATTTAACTTTTGCTCTAGTCTGGGCTACAGTTTTGGACAAACAATATTTAAGTAAAAACAGAGTTTGTATGCTTTCTATAAACGACTACTTACCTCAGAAATCTTTGCAATGTGCTTTTAAAAATGCTGAAGAACGTTTCAAACAACAATCCAATATTGAACTTGTTGTTAGATTGTTACAAGATGGAAAAACCAAATGTCTATACAGTATATCAAAACATGAAACAAGAAACTAATGTGAAATATAATTAAATAAATATATAAGGAAAATTCCTTTTTTGGTCGAAAGGAAAATTCCTTTAAGATGTAAACTTCCTTTGATATGCCTCCAAGGTCGGCTTTGGACCCATTCTTCAGAAATATTTGAAAAGTAAAAAACAGATGCATACAAGAATATGTAAATAGTGAAGAGTAAAAAGAGATGCAAAGCATTAAAAAAAAAAAGTGAGTTCTTAAACTAGACCAGTTCTTAATCGAGAGAGAAGTTAGAAGTTAGGAGTCTTAATTTGGACTTTGGTAATCATGAAAATATATAACTGTACTAAATTAACCCAAAAAATGTAGTAGATGTTTCAAAAAAAATGTCATGATCGGTCCTACTACATATCGATGAACAAAAATAAATTTTTAGAAAAACAATTAAAAAGAAGATTTAATGAAGTAGGTGAAAAAAAATTAAAGTCTTTACTTAATTTCCAAAAGTCATTAAGAGTTTGCTCGAAGACTTATTGACCCATTAGTAGACAATTACCATATTTTCCCATCAAATAAATCGAATAATCAATTTTTGTTAAATTACCTTTCTCAAAAATGGCAAAAGCCAAAATATATTTTCAAAAACAAAGAAATATACTACACAAACGTGTTTTTGTTAATTTCCGAGAAGTTTCCAAAAAAGTCAATTTTTTCATCTTCGTCTTCTTCAAATAATCATCTTGCTCAGATTTCGTTATTGTTGACCCATCATTGTTTCTTAATCTCTCCTCTGTTTTTGTCGGCGACTTCAAAATCTTCTCCGATCAAAACCCTTTTCCCGACCATGGATCTCCAACCAGAAGAGCTTCAGTTCTTGTCAATTCCTCAACTTTTTCAAGAATCAATCTCAATCAAGAAACGATCTCCAAGAACTTTCTACCTCATAACCCTAACCCTAATTTTCCCTCTCTCCTTCGCAATCCTTGCTCACTCACTCTTCACTCAACCAATCCTCTCAAAACTCGACAAATCCGACCCACCAAACTCCGACAAATCTCGTCACGATTGGACAATCCTCTTAATCTTCCAGTTCAGCTACTTAATCTTCCTCTTCGCTTTCTCTCTCCTCTCCACCGCCGCAATTGTCTTCACCGTCGCTTCTCTCTACACCGGAAAGCCAGTCACTTTCTCATCAACGATCTCTGCGATTCCAAAAGTGTTTAAAAGATTGTTCATAACTTTCCTTTGGGTTGCTTTGTTGATGTTTGCTTATAACGCGGTCTTCTTCGTCTTCTTAGTGATTTTACTAGTAGCTCTTGATTTGAACAGTACCGGATTGGCGGTTTTAGCTGGAATTATGATCTCTGTGCTTTATTTCGGTGTTCATGTGTATTTCACTGCTTTATGGCATTTAGGTAGTGTGATTTCGGTTCTTGAACCGGTTTATGGACTAGCCGCGATGCGGAAAGCGTACGAGTTGCTTAAAGGGAAGACTAAGATGGCTATGGTGCTTGTTTTTGTTTACTTGTTGATTTGTGGGTTGATTGGTGTGGTTTTCGGTTCGGTTGTGGTTCATGGTGGAGGAAAGTATGGGACTTTGACTAGGACTTTGGTTGGTGGGTTGCTAGTTGGTGTTCTTGTGATGGTGAATCTTGTGGGTTTGTTGATTCAGAGTGTGTTTTACTATGTTTGTAAGAGTTTTCATCATCAGAATATCGATAAGACGGCGTTGTATGATCATCTTGGTGGGTATCTTGGTGAGTATGTGCCACTTAAGAGCAACATTCAGTTGGAGAATTTAGACATTTGATGAAGAATCAGGTACTCTTATTATTGCCACTATCTATGTGATGATATGTTATATTGCAGAAGAAGAAAATGTGGAATTTGAATAATCGTTGCTATGTAATGTGTGATGTATAGACTCAACAGTCTCTTTTGTTAATCAATGATTTTAAGGATTTTGGGTTTGTTGTATTTAAAGATTTGTTTGATTCTTCTAAGATTGCTAATGATATATCTTTAAATCTGTGATGATGATAAAATTCTTGTGGGAGATTGGTTTAGATTAATATAAACCTGAGAAAATGTTGGTTTAGAGATAACAAAGGATTTACGGTTATTTTGTAGAGTTGAATCTTTTCGGGGTGGTATCATTTGAGTTGTGACTTTTCGAATAAAAATCTTGTATATATTTTGTTTGTTTAATATTTAGTTCATTAAACTTGCTTACTTTTGATGTCATGAGATTAAGCTCATGCTATGTTTTCTCATATCATAATTATGTTTTTTTCAAATTGAACTTAAGAGAATTACTTTGACAAACGTTATATATGAGAGCAAGAGGTATGTGAGAAGGTTTTTGTGCTTCATTCTATTCCTCTCCTCATATCTCGTAAACTCCTGCTTAGAAGATCATTCAGATTACATAAAAATCTTTTTTTTTAATCTGATTTCATATATAAAATTGTTTCATTCTTTTAGTTATTACATAGTCTTGAGAAGTATGTTAATTATGACATAGTCTTGATTTGTGTTATCTCAACTTAAAAAATGATGATAATCATGTTTTAAAATATATTAGAAATGATTATGGCTTATGTTGGCATGTGTTGAAAATAAATTATATCTTTAGTTGTGTTGACAATTTTTAGAAAAATATGTAGTCGGAAGGTTCCTTCATCACGAGGAAAAGGGAGACGAAGCCCGGTCAAATTGATTGAACCCTTGCCACCGAAACCTTAATCTTGGTTCGAAAAACGAGATCGAGCTTCATGCTCAAGATTTGTTCAGTCAATGACCCGACAATGTATGTTTTGCGAAGGGGCTCGACAGTGATGATTGAACGATCTCCTTGTATAGATTTTTCAAGACCTACTTGATTGATGTGAATAATCTCTCATTTCCTAGGAATAATGTTTACAGAGTTAAATTTTTCAACTAAAGTCTCTTTTAAGAAAGATCAAGTTGACCGGTAATGGAGGGATATGTTATTTAACTAAAGTTTGCGTGCGTAGTAGGAGCATTTTTTTTATAGCCTTGTTCATTTTGTAAAATTGGTAACAATATGTCAGCTTGAATATGTTGGTTTCATATGTAGTTTAAACTGGGTGAACTTTGGGCAACTGAGAGAGCTGACACGAACATATGTGAAGGTAGATGATGATCCACGTACGTATAGTTAAATTTCAATCACCATATACGTATAGCACAATCTATTTCAAAGAATGCTTAAGCCATAGTCAATGGTTGTAGATGATAGTGTAGAGGTTGATTTTTCTCTGGTCGGATATCTGCCCCACACACAAAAAGGAAGAAGATAGTAATAATATGCATTGTGCAAGATAATACGTAGATATATCTAGAACCATTTGATAGTGAATGGTTTTTCTATTTCTCACTCCGAAAACAAAGATCCAAACAAATCCCAATTATTTACATTCAAACAAGTTGGTTTTCTTTACTTATTGCATAGCAACCACAATTGATCAATCAGAAGATTCCATGTTAATAACCCAAGACCGAATATGGACCGAATATTGATTTTTTTTTTTTGATCACAAGACCGAATATTGGTTAAAAATTTATTGTACCTTTGGCTTGTTGATTCCCACAAAACGGCGCATATAGTTGCCTGATATTCCTTTCAGCTTATGGTATACCTCCTCACCCTAGGATATATGGCTACTAAGGGAGTTTCTTCTATTCAGATTGATGATCTCTTAATGGACCTACTAATTTTTCTTTGTTGCACTTACGCTCCTAACATTACGAGGCACATCCCATACCTATGTCAGCCAATTTAAAAGCTACAAAAACTTTAAAACCTTTTAGAGTATGAATGTTTGTAAAAGCAGAAAAAATGAGAAGAAAAGAAAAGAGAAGAAGAAAAGTTATTTCATAGAAGAATTTTTTAACCTAGTATTTGGAGGTGGAAAGAATTCTACTTTTTAATTACTTTTTGACGTTTAGGGAAGAAACTACTTTTTTCTCATTTATTTGTGAGTGGTAAGAAGATTTCTATTTCTTTCTTTTCTTCTGTAAGTGACTAACAGTCACACCCTTAACTTCAGGGACTTTATCGAGGTGAAAAAATAAGCATTACTTGTGAGAACCAAAAATGGGTAGGCTGATTTTAATCAAATTAGGAATGTTTAACCATTGGGAAATGTTTTACTAATTAATTTGATTCTTAAAAAATTTAAAAAAAATATTTCATCTTGTATGAGGCGGAGAGTTATCTACTTATTAAAACAAAACAAGACGGAGAGTTATCTACTTATTAAAACAAAACAAAATCTCAAATCCCACTCTAACCCTACCTATAAATAATATAAACACAAGACAAAAGTTGCAAAGAGGAAAATAAACCCTAAAAACACACATCGTATTCTTTGTAATGGATTTCTTTGCCGACAAAGTATCCCTCAACCACGAAATCAACCACAATCCTGAAGACGTAGGAACAATCAAAGTGTACGTGAGTATCCTACTGTCGGAAGATCCTATAGTAGATTGCCCGACAGTTCTGGCCTTCTCATTGCCTGCCAAAGAAATTTTGGATAGCTTCTCGGAGTACAGATGGGAACAACTGAATTGCTTAGAGAACGATGAACGTTTCAATTGCTTTCAGGTTGGTTTTGGGAGGAGACGTTGCACCGAGACGGATACGGGGACGGGAAAAGGGGACGGCACGGGGACGGGAAACGGGAAATTCAAAATTTGTAGGAAACGGGTACGGCATGGGTACAACAAAAATAATATAAGAAAAATATCCATAAGTTTAAGATAGAAAGATAGTCATTAGTCACAACAAAAAAATAAAAACCCATAAAAACCCTTTAGTTTAATTTTAAAACAAACTATAAAATAATCTAATCAATGATCAACTCACTTTCTAAATCCGGCTCATCTAGTGAAAGATCCGCGAACTCCAAAATTCCCACGTCCCCCATAGAATCAAATGTATCTCCACCAACATCCCACATCTTGGTCCTTTCATCTTTATATTCATTGGAGTTCCTTGATAAAAGACGTAGATTGTTGTGGATGAAAACCAAATCTTCAGCACGACTTGGAGCCAACCTGTTCCTTCTAAGCGAGTGGATGAAAGAGTAGGTACTCCAATTACGCTCACAACAAGAAGATGAGCTCGGTTGCCCAAGCAATTTAAAAGCCAAACCTTGAAGTATAGGAGTCTGAGCACCAAAGTTAGCCCACCAATTTATGGGTTCCATAGTAGACATCGTTGAAATGAATGTTAAATTCGAAAAAGGACCAATCTTCATAGAAAACGATGCATATTCATTCATAACTTTAGTATGATCATCAGCATTAGGAAACAACCTTCTAAAACACTTCATCCTTTCTCGTGAGATTTCTCCATCCCTATGTGGAGCAACTCTTGCAGGATCCTCAATTAGCCATGCATCACTATAAAATCTACGACATACAAAGTATTATAATAGTGACATGAAATGGAAAAAATAATAAAAAATAACAAGAAACGTTTCCTTGCCGACGGTGCCGTTTCCTCGCCGTTTCGTAAACGTTTCCTCGCCGTCCCCGAAACTGCCTCGCCGTCCCAATTCTGTGGAAACGTTTCCTCGCCGTCCCCTGCCGTTTCCTCGCCGTCCCCGTCCCCGAAACGTCCCCGGTACGGGAACGCCGAGTAAATTGCCGTCCCCGTGCTTTGTCAGGAAACTCAATAGCCTTGTGGTTGATGTCATTTTTACCAACTTTACCTATTATCCAAACTATTATCCAATTTGCACTACAAGAAAACAGGTCGTTAGCCACTCGAATTACCGAGTGGCTAGTTAGTCACAATCATTTGCGACTCATTTGTGACGCTTTTGTGACTAAAGCGTGACTCTTTTTTTCGGAGTCACTAATTAGTCGCTCATTTGCGACTCCATCAGGTAGTCGTTAAGTAGTCACATATTTGCGACTAATCTGCGACAACGATTGGTATGTTTTGTTGGAGTCGCAGAGTAGTCACAAATTGACGCTCCTTTGCGACTGAAAGCCGAGTCACCAATTAGCGACTCTTGAGTGACGCATAACAGAGTCACAAATTAGCCACTCCACCTACCGAGTCACTAAAGAGTGACAATGGTTTATGTCGGCATAATAGGACAAGTGTGGGCGTATGTCGGCAGACAAAGGGACAAAAATAAAACGTGGGAAATTCTTGTGCACCTAATTTATGTCGTTGGAGTCTCTAAAGAGTCGCAAAAGAGTTACTCATTTGCGACTACCAGTGTGGAGTCGCAAATGAGTGACAAACGATTTTGCCTATATATACTACAAATTCTCTTCTCATTTCCACACACCTCTCTCTCCCGTCTCTCTCATAATCTCTCTCTCTCTAGAAATATTAGTTCCGAAAAAAGGGAGAAGAAAAAAGAAAAAAAAGAAAAAAAGAAAAAAAATAATAATAATGTGGTCACATACTCGGGATTGGATGTACAATCGGTTCGATCTAGTTACAAACAATTTCACGGACGAATTTATTGAAGGGGTCGAGCAATTCACGAGTTTAGCAGCTGCGCAGCCATTCGCCATCGATAACCAAACAGAGGGTTTTTAGACTACAGAGGATTTAGCATGTTTTTGTGTAATGAAATTGGAATTTCTCGAGGTTTTTGGATTAGTTAGAGAATTCAGCAATTTTGGGAAGATCCTAGATTCCAAAAAAAAAAGAAAAAGAATACGATGATCTATCCGAGTAAACAGTGAAATTAATGAACTAAGCAAAACAAAACAAAATTCAGAAGTAGATTTACAAACCCTAATCAAATAAATAGGAAGATCTCTCCACGAATACTCCAATTTACTGACCTGAAGTTGAATTTATGGAGAGAACGAAGAAACCCAGACTTTCTCGATTACAGGGGAAATAGTATGAAGAGGTTTTAAAATTAGGGTTACGCGAGTTACGATGCGAAAAGCTGAAAATATTTGTGGAAAATGGCGGTCTTAGTGGATTCAAAATTTCAAATACCTGGTAATGTGTAATTGTGTATGTTCGTATATTATATTGTCGAATTTATTGATTTTAGTGAGATTTTTTTTGTTATACTTAAACAATACATTCTATTCATCCAAAATCAAGCATTTCATAGCCATACTTATGATTAAATTTGATATCATAAGTTAATGTTTAATATATTGTGTAATATCAAAAATTTACAACTCTTTTGTGAAAAAGAACTTCGGTAAATTAAACGGAAAAGAACTATAGCTCAACTGGTTTCAAACATCTCTTCAAATGTTCCTAACCTGAGTTCGAATCCCACCTACTACTTGTAGGAGATTTTAGTATGTGTAAAAAAAATAGAGTTGGTATATGTAAATATAAACAAAC
The DNA here is from genome assembly GCA_963576765.1 of Draba incana. Lineage (NCBI taxonomy): Eukaryota > Viridiplantae > Streptophyta > Magnoliopsida > Brassicales > Brassicaceae > Draba > Draba incana. Next base: position 2,242,985 of record OY755208.1, read on the forward strand.
TAAACAACCAAATACACACCATAGCCCAGTGGCATGCCCGCATGCATTCCACTTAACAACCCGGGTTCGAAAACCCATAACACCACTTTATAATTTTTTTTTAAGGGCTTCGCTCAATAGAGTCGCAAAAGAGTTGCTAATTAGCGACTACTTTGCAACTATTCAGGGTTTCATTAATTGAGTCGCACAAACGTCGCTAATAAGTCGCAATATAGCCACTACTTTGCGACTACTTCCCCACCACATTAATATTTTGGGCAATTTAAACACCATTATGTTGATTTAGTGAAAATAGTTATGTATATACAACTTTGTTGCTGACTTATAAGTGTGTAATAATACACATAAAAAAAAATATATTCCAAATGGATTTTACAAAAACACAAATCTTCTAACAAACCCTAACATATACATATCACTTAACTCTTCAATTTCTTATTTTCAAGAGAATAACCATAATTTATTTTATTTCTAGTTTTTTGGTTTTAATCAAACAAACATTGCATAAGTACTTTTGGAGTGGGCTAGAAAGAATGATGGATGATTGTTTGTGGTCAAAATGTTTAGGGTTTAGGGTATACATGTTTACAAAGTCACAAAAGAGTGGCAAATACGTGACTTATTACCCACTAATATGCGACTCTTTATAATTCTGCTTTATGTACGAAACGTACGATTTGTGGGCCATTGTACGAGGTATATTGGGCCTTTACGCGGGAGTTTTCCCTCCACACCCAAATTCCGTAGTGACTTTTTTGCGATTAATTAGCCACTCCATTTTGCTAATACATAAGGGTAAAAAAATCCCCAAAGGTCATTTTCCCTAACCCTAAAAAAATTTCTTCTCTCTCGCTTCTCCTGTGATCGAAACCCAGAAACTCAAATCCTTCGATTCTTCTCATTCCCTTTGATTTCTTCTCTCTCTTTCCCTTTGGTTTCTTCTCTTTCACGGAGGGAAGAAATCTCCGTATAAATCCTTCGATTTCTTTCACGGAGGGAAGAAATCCTTCGATATCTTCTTCTCTTTTGAAACCCATAAACTCCCTCAGTAAACCATAGATCTTCATCTCTCCTTCGATATCCTTAAAATCAAACCCAGAAACCCTAATTTCTAGAAACCAGAAACCCTAATTCCTATAACCCAGAAACCCTAATGGTGAAATCTGCGTTACGAGGACAAGGCAGAAGAGGAGGCGGTTCTAATGGAAGAGGCGGAGGTGGTGGAAGAGGAGTGGATCCAGCCGGTGAAAGACAAGAGGTTGTACCTTCTGCTCCTGCTCCTGGACGAGGTGGTTCAGGAAGAGGTGTCTCTGGAGGCGGCGGTTCAGGAAGAGGCGTCTCTGGAGGAGGCAATTCTGGACGCGGTGGAGGCGGTGGAAGAGGACCGGCTCCATAGGCGGTGGAGCTATGCTGAGACAGAACCGCAAGACTACAAACACCTCTTAGATGGTTTGTTTCTTGAATCGTTAAAGTTGGTTTGTTTCCATTTGATTTGGCTTTGACTCCGATTCAGTACAAATAGTGTGGTTTGATTCGATTTCCTTTCTGTTTTATGATTCAGAGCATCGTTGGACTGAAGGGAAGTCTTCAGTCCTGGAGAGCATCGTTGGAAATGACTTTTTACCCCGTGTGTCTGGTAATCCATACTTGTTGCTTGTTTAGTTTTGAAATTGAAATTGGTTGTATCCTTATGTGATGGAAAATATGCATTTGCGGATGGGTCTGATGTGTTTCATTGTTTGGGTTTGGATGGTCAATTGGTCATTGAAGTCTACATATAGAGTCTCTATAATAGAGATATTGATGGTTATTGATTATGTAACCTTATCACTTAGTGGTTGGGTAATTTGTTGATGGAGGGACAAGAAGGTAAGCGGAGGATTACTCGGCGCAGTGACAGTGAACTGGTAAGACTTCTCCTTGTTTATATTTTTGTTATCTCACTTTGTGTTTTCCAGTTTACTGATTTAGCCCTAAACCATGTGTTAGGACACGGAGAGAGAGGAGCTTCCTCCACATACGATTTGCGTCTCAGAGTCAGGGATTAAAAAGAGTATGACATCTCATTTACATTTCTAACAAATAAATATGGAAACACTTATCTGTTTTGTGGTGTTGTGTGTGATGATGATTTGGTTTTCGGGACTGTGCGTGTTGGTGTTGGCACAAAAGATGGAGGTAGCTCTTGGGAACTCAAAGGATTACTCTTTGAAACGATACTTGTTGTTTGTGACTAAGCTACAAGAAAAATCAAAGGTTAGTAGTCTCTTTACTCTTTAGAGACAAGTGTTTTTTGTGTGTTTTCACTTCTGTCCTAATTAGGATATTACACTTGTTAAAACATGAAGAAATGGTGCTGATTTTGTCACTGCATATACTTTATAACATGAAAAAATCTTGAACTATGGAGTCTTAAAAGTTGGATTAAGAGATTGTCTTAAATCAAACTGTGGATTATAGGAATTGAAGTTGAAGGGAGAGTGGCATGGGCCTTCAGACATTGAAAGAGCTCTATGGAATTCAAAATCGAAACAAACTAAGGAGACGAAGATGACGACAAGCAAAGAAGAATCATCGTCGATCAGAGAGAGAGGTGCAATCCGATGCGCAAGAGCTACGATGTTTCTCTCCCTTTGTGTTCTGAATAATATTAACTTTTTTTTTTCAAGCTTGATTCTTGAGTAGTATTTTCTTTTGTCAAGCAGTAAGCTTCATTAGTACTTTCTTTTGCTTGTAAAATCCAAACTTCTCTTCTTCTTTCTATTATGCAATTTCAAATTTATGTTTTTAGTACCAAATTATTATCATATTAGTACCAAATATGTTACTAAAAACTGACCAATTAGTTACTAGATCAAAAAACATCATCACAATTTGGTCTCAAATAAGTGACACAATATTGACTAATTTGTGACCACTTTCTATTTTTGGATCGTAACAAAAGAGTCGCTATTGCGTCGTTAATTAGTCACTCCACAGATTAGTCGTAAATGAGTCGTAAATTAACGACTCGTAAATTTCGATGCATATTAGTCGCTAATTTGCGACTAAAATAAAGAGTCACAGAAGAGTCGCTAATTTGCGACTCATTTGCGACTCGAAAAATTAGCGACTCGACTATTGTGACTCCGGTTTTCGAGTCACAAATGACTCATTTGTGACTCTTTTGTGACTCTTCCCGGAGTGACTAACGACCTGTTTTCTTGTAGTGTTGTGCTTTTGTGTTTTATGTTACCTTTAAGTCCATGATTCCTACTACGATTGAAGATTATATATCATTTGAAGAGATATTTGAGGAGGATATGCAAATCCCACTTAGACCAGCAAGTAAGGATACGGTTGCCTCTTTGTCAATGAAAGTATAGACGACTTCCAGCTCCGGTTTGTGCACAATTTGTTTGGATCTGTTTAAAATGGGAGAAAGAGTCGTGACCTTACCTTGTGGACACGAGTTTGACCATAGCTGTATCGTTGAATGGTTTTGCAACAATCATGTTTGTCCATTGTGCCGTTTCGAGTTACCATGTCAAAATTAGATGAACTAGTACTTGGTTCAATTTTTTTTAATTTTTTCCATCTTTGGCCTTCTTGTTGTGTTTCAAATAAACTTGAATTCATAATCTTTCTGGAGTTCTGTTATATCTCTTCTTCTCTCTTTTTGTGTTCGTATATGAACATTTCGATTTGTAAAGAACCAAAAGGTATACAAATTCGAAGCCGAGGAATACCTTTTAATTAGTTCAATAGGAAAAAGGAAGAGGCTTTATGCAGCTGTCAAAAAATGTTTATTACAATTTTTCGCACAATGTAAAAGCCTATATAACTAATTGTGACTGTTGTTTGAAATCCAGTCTAGAAGTTGGAAATAATGGAATCAGAATTGGATATTCGGATGAAATGATAAATTAAGTGTAAATGATATATGTCAATATATATAAGTTGCATCTTTGCATCTCTGTCTAATCATTTTGCTTTTAACTTGTGAAATTACTAATCAATAGACAATATTAATGCAAGAGAGGCACAAAAGAGGTCAACAGAAGGTTAATTCACATATGATAACAAGAAAGCAAGGGAGCAAACCTAATTTCAGCGTGCCAGTCTTGTAACTAAATCACACATCAAGGCTAAGACTTGAAAAAGCAACTCGATTTTACGTCCTAGATTTTCTTAAGCTTAGGAAATTACACTTATTAAAGGGTTGAGCTGATACCGATTTACCATTAAGACGGCCTCCGTACTTGGTTTCTGTTTCTGAATTCCATTAAGCGTTAATCGTACCAAATAGGTACTTAAATTCAAGCAAAGCGGTTCCAGCGTGCAAGATTTATATATCGGGTTCATTCCCATCAATACGAATAATACTATATCAGCATGCAAGCCTTGCATTTTATTAAGTTAAGCGTGGAATTGGCGTCGTACTAACAAAATGCATAATCACCCAATGATATATCAATTGGAATGGAAAGATTGAGAAGAAAATTTGATGATTTAGTAGTGGTTTAAGATAAATGCTTAGGTGTATCACTAAAAACTTATGAGCTGCGTAATAGTTTCCAAACATAGTAATTGACTTTACATTGGCTTAGTCTTTACAAGTTGTATCAATGCCACATTTGCTTTATTCTAATACTAGCTAACATGTATGATTACGATTAGTTTACTTGTGTTTTCAATTTAGCACAATAAAACCTTGTGACATTTTACAGAAAAAAATGCAGTTTTAATCCCAATTCCCAAAACGAAAAGCACACAACTATTTTCCGAAATCCAACGTTCTAAATTGGGAAAATGGCTAAAAAAAATCTCGTCGGCCTAAACCAAAAAAACTTTGAATTACACACTAAACCATTTTAACATCCACCTTTGTTGACTTATTATTTTTAAAAAAACCCTCAACTCTACGTCTTAAACCAAATAAACCCTCAACAACATACTAACCCATTTTAATCTCCATCTTTTGTTGACATATTATTTTTAATCCTATATTTTTGTTGACCAAGCCAAATTAGACATGTCAACTCGAATAACGAAATGATTTAAAAATGTTAATTTTTTAAAAAATTTTCAAACGACGTCGTTTAAATTTTTTTAGGAAAACAAATGTTTTGACAAATTGAAATTCGAACTCATGACCCCTAAGTCCAAACATTGTCTAATACCATTGTGCTACGGTAACTTTTTTATATAACCATTTTTCTTTTCACGCTTCTTCTTTCCTCAACAATTCTTCATATTCTTTTTTCTATCGGTAGGTCTGCATTCTTCTTCGCACCACAAAAATCCGAACGCTAAATTTATGTAGCAGTGACGGTAGATCTAGCAGTGGAGGAGTAGGAATGTACTTTGGGAATTCCGATGAGTTATTGTTCAACTCCATTTGGACAACAAGGGAGAGTGCCCATGTTTTCAGGTTGTCGTTTCAAGATCCGAGAAGAAGAATCGAAGGAGAAGAAGACGAAGGGACAACTAATGATAGTGGCTTTTAAATTTAAAAAAAAAAAACTAATGACAGTGGCTTTTAGCCAAAAAAAACTAATGATAGTGGTCATATACATATTGTTTTCTTAGTTGTGACAAAAAGTCATAGTGGCACGGTGGTAATTGGTTTATTCCTACTCTAGAGGTCATGTTTTCGAATACTTCTTTACATAATCTATGTCTATTTATAAAAAAAATTCAAACGACGAAATTTTTTTAAAATTTTTTAACACCGTTAAATTTTTTTGTTACTCGAATTAACGACATATCTAATTTGGCTTGATCAGCAAAATTATATGATTAAAAATAATAAGTCGACGGGTCTAATTTAGCTCGGTCAACAAAATTATAGGATTAAAAATAATAAGTCAACAAAAAATGGAGATTAAAATGGTTTAGTATGTAGTTGAGGGTTTGTTTGGTTGAAGGCGGAGAGTTGAGGTTTTTTTTTTTACCAATTTCCCGAAAAAGTATAACGCCGTTAAATCATTCCGTTATTCGAGTTAACGTCATGTCTAATTTGGCTTGGTCAACAAAAATATGCGATTAAAAATAACAAATCAACAAAAATGGAGGTTAAAATGGTTTAGTGTGTAATTCAAGGTTTTTTTGGTTTCATAGAGAGTTTGAGATTTTTTTTGCCATTTTCCCGTTCTAAATTCAGCTTATCATAATATATAAGATGTTTCACTTTAAGAATGGTTGTAAACAAAGCAAAGCTATAAAGTTGAAACTTTTGGCAAAAGATAACGAGACCCAACTCTCTGTGAAAAACCCCTTCCTTGATTGCTTGGGATAGCTTCTTCTTAGGCATTTTCATGTGCATATAAAAGAGCACAATCGACACAGAGGTCACTTTCAATATCACAACTTTACTTTTCTCAGTGGATTATTGGAAAAATATAACAATAATGTTGCAAAATTAAAAACCCAACCTCCTAAAAAAAACCTCACCTTATCACAAACTAGACTAAAAGATTGTAATTTGAATCTAAATATGAATACATACTTTACACTCAAATTAATCCAACAGATTAAAAAGTATACAAAATTAGCCATGTAGAGAGAGAGAAATCAAATACTCTACCATGTTGAGATAATACAAAGATAAATTGTGGTTAAGGAGACATGTGTTTGTTTCCTTTGTGATTTAAAAAAAGGAAGGGGTTAAAATAACACAAAACCAGAACAGAGAATAAAAAAAAAAAAAAAAAAAAACCCTTGAGAGCTTCCGTGAGTCCAAGAGATGGATAAATTGGATTTGGTCCATCTCCAAAAGCATCCTAGTCGCTACAGACTCTGCTTCAAGCATAATCAGTGCGATTTTCATCCCCAAACACTGCGATTATGCGCATCAGCTTTCTCAATTGATGTTAATCCAAAGAATAGTAGACGCACAAGGGAAGAGGTCAATCAACCCTAAAAGCGAATCAGACTATTGGCGGCGATTAGAGATTTTCCAAACGGGAACGAAGAAGAAGAAATCAAGGGGGAGGGGAAAAAAATTAAATTAGGGTTCTTTGATTTGACCCAAACCGGTCGGTTCGAACCGAGATTAATTCAATTGTTATTATCGGTTTTAAAGCACGTGAGTATCACGTGTCTCATATTTTTATAGAAGAAAAGGTAGGTAACATGATGAATAACAGAAAAAACTACTTTCTCCCGCCAAAGCCTCTCTGGCTCTCTCGCTCTCTCTTTGATCTTTCTCGTCAATTTTCCTCAAATTCAGGTACATTTCAAGCTTTTAGATTCCGTTAATGGTGGATATACATATGGAAACCTGAGTAATCGTTAAGTTTCCTTTGTTATCGATTTTCGATTCCGTTTATGGTGAATTTGATTACGGAAATATAGTCGGATTCGATTTATGCATCTTTCTTTAGATTAGTGTGTATTAATTTCAAGAATTCCGTATTTTGGCTTGATTTCGTTGAGTTGATTGAGAAATAACTGATTCGCTATATGGAAAGTCCAACTTTTGGAATTGTTCGATTCTTTTTTCTTCTTCTTGTGTTTGTTGTTTACTTTGAGTTGGATCAGAATTGCAATATAAGAGTTGGATCAGAATCACTATATATGAGTTGGATCAGTTTCTGGAGTCTTTTGGCGATTAAGAAGATGATTTTAATGTATTCAACTATGGGTTTTGTGTTGTTTGCAGAATGGAAAACAAGGAGATACATGTTGCTATATGGCATGCATGTTCAGGGTTACTCCGTATGGAACCCCTTCTTTCGTCTATTATCCGCAGGGACATGTAGAGAGTTATGGTGGATCTACATCTACACAGGCGCTTTGCGAATACCTTCCCCAAGTCAAATGCAAGGTTCTTTCATTGCGTTTACAGGCGGATCCTGCAACAGATGAAGTTTTCGCAAAAATCCTTATGAAGCCTATGCAGCCTCAAGAGATTAGTGGCGGACCCTCTAGGTCAAAAGAAGCTGAACCCGATTTCATCGATTCAGCTTTCTTAAAGAATTTGAAGTCTGATTTTGGTGGTCGTCCTTTGAGAGTTGAAAAGATATTCGACAAGGAGAAGGAAGACAACATTGTCTTCATAAACGATATACACAACCGTCAATGGGAGTTTCAACATGTGTATGAAAAGGCAAGCAGATCTCATTTTCTTTCTAATGGATGGAGTGATTTTGCATCTTCGAAAAAGCTTCATGAAGGAGATGAGTTGGTTTTCATGAAAACAAAGAATGATAAACTCACTGTTGGAATACGAAGAAATGCAAATCGATAATGTGATGTGACAGCTATAGGAAAAGCCATGGGGAATGCATTGAGCAATGCTGAATTTGAAGTGGTGTATTACCCTATGGCTGGAAAGTCTACCTTCTTTTTTGATTCGAAAGCCGTTGAATTCTCTATGAGCGTCGAATGGGTGATTGGTATGAGGGTCAAAAAGAATCTTGTAGTGAACCACCGTCTAGGGGCGAGAGTAAATCATCATGGTTTCATTAAATCCATACGTAATGACCTTAATTCTCCTTGGAAACGAATTAAGGTAACATAAATTCACTGATTAATGATGTCTACTTAGAACTCACTGATTTGATGCCATGTCACTGATTTTATGCCATGTCCCTTCTTAAAGGCCAGTGGGACGAAATTGAAGCTGAACAACTGGAGAATTGCTGGGAAATTGCGCCGGATACTCCCACTGTTCCTGAACAAAAACGAGGATTCATGTTGTTTGGACAAAGAATCGAATGAGGTTAGGTGATTAGGATCTAATGATGGAGTTTGTTTCTAGATTTCTGTATAGACTCCCCTCTGTTTGATTCTTTTAATATGGTTTTCTCAGGTTTTATATAGTATACAACATATTCAACAATTGTAAAAATAACACAGTTTACTGATAATGCCACTATATTTGTCTTCATATTCTCAACGAGTTTGCCTTTGAGTTTCCTCAAGCTTTTGGACCATAGATTCATGATCTGATCCATTATCTTAGTTGTAGACTGTGGAATATATTATCTTGGTATTTGCTATTATATAGAAGGGTTTGATTTGTCGTTTCCGTAAGCGCTCCATCTCTTTTTTTTAATTTTGAGTACTATGATTTCAGCACAGATACTTCTCTGACCAAATCATGGATCCATTATAAACTTTGAAAATCCGTTTTATATGTCTGCGACAAGATATTGACAATATAAGTTGTGTCAACACCAAAATTAGTTGTGGAAAAGTTCTTCTTCTATGAGTAGGTGAGCATGATATCAGCAGCATATTTGTACAATCATGAATCCATTATAAATTTTGGGGTGAAAACCTGAAAGAACACATTCATGAAGCTGTTTTAGAAAAACGAAGACCAAACCTTATCAACATCACTAAGAGTCTCATCAGAAGATGAAATCTTGATCTTGCAACGAGAAGATACGTCAGGACGGACTGCTATGGGCAGGGGTCACTGATTTTTTGAAGTTGACCGCTGTATAATGGACCTGGAAACAATAACAACATGTTGAGAAATCAATCTCTGAGCTTTACAAGGAAGTGAAAAATGCGGAAAACATGCCAAATGTAAGATATCTCCTGAATCACAACCTTGCAATGGTATACCACAGCAAAAGCAATTGAAAGACCACTTTGACTTTGGCTTTCTCCACCTTCCATTTTGACATTACTCAAAACAACCTCACCTGCAAAACACATATGGAACAAGCTCAATTTTTGGTTCGGTTTATTTGGTTTTAGTAAAACTCTAACCAAAGCCAACCAAACTTGGTTCGGTTCGGTTTTAATTCGGTTCGGTTTAGTTCGGTTTGGGTTAAGTTTTGTTCGGTTTTATTTAAACATAAATCATAAGTATTATATTGTATCTAAAAAAAAAATCAGCATAAGTCATACATATTGTATGTTAGCTTTAATACGTATTGTAGGTTAGCTTTTCATACATAAATCATACATAAATTATACTAAAAAAATCAACATAAATCATACGTATTGTTTCTATATTACTATTAAACATAATTAACTAATAAGTGAAATAAATATATTGAGTTTTCGGTTCGGTTCGGTTCGGTTCCATTTGGGTTGAGGGAAAACTCATCCAAACGGTTTATGTGTAGACTTTGGTTCGGGTTGGGTCGGTTTGAGTTCGGTTGGATCGGGTTGGTTCGGTTCGGTTTGGTTAAAATGCCCACCCCTACTGCTAAACATCATCGAATAACTAGAAACAAACGTAATGGCTAGAAAAATTATACGTATGAATACCTTTTTAACAACACAAAAGAGTATTATCTAGAATTCTCCCAAAATGTTGATGCTAAATGCTTAATAGTATAATTATAATTAATATACTAAGACATTTGATCTCTAAATTGATTCGTGTCATACAGTCTATGCTATGGGAAGTTTACGAGACTCCACTAGTAACAGTTCATGTTAGGTTTCGGTCTAATCATTATGGTATATGCATTTATTATTCAGACAAAGACTAAACGTAATTATCTTAAACATATAATTTTGTAATATATAAATTTTGATTCACATAGATTTTATGCAGTGTACTTGTTTACGCAAATGTGTTTTGGGTATGTTAGTCTGTAGAGTGAAATAATCTTGTTACATATTTTATTAAACAAAAGCTATTTTCATTTAGTACCTAAAAAGAAAGATTCTACTGTTTTGTAACCAATTTTTATTTTTGAATTGTTGCACAGCTCAGCTTCTTTTGTCTTTTACATTGTAAACGAATTTTCACAGAACGTCAAGTAAGTTTCTTTCTGAATGTTTTTCTCTAGCAGATTTTATCTTTCTCTTTGTTTGTTTCTTTATATGTTTTGTCTCCGATAAAAGACAAACTGTAGGTAAATATTTGGTCGTTTTCTACTTTTTATGACTGTGTTATTTATTATGTTACGTTAGTGTCTTTGCTTCATGGTCTTAAGCATGACACGTGATGCACGTGTGGTGACTACGCTTTGTTACACTGACCTATCAAATGAAACTTAAAACGAAAAATCTTAGAAACATATATAACTAGCTATTACTCATGCATATATCATTTTATTACAGTAATTAGTTCGAGTAACTGCGGTAATTCAACTCATCGGCGCCATTAATTCGGGTTCTTCACTCTTGAATTCATATGGTACCATGGAAGATATCAAGGCACTTTCCCAACACTACAAGAAAACAGACACTTTTCTAACGGAATTTCCAACGGACGGAATATCCGTCGGAAATTTCCGACGGACTTCCGACGTATGTCCGATTTACAGCAAGCCGTCGGAATTCCGTCACAATTTACCGACGGATTTCAGACTGTACTAAATCGTCGTAATTTTGTAACGTAATTCCGACGGATTACGATGTCGGCAAAGTTTGATTGGCCACTTATTACGGACGGATTACCAACGGAATTCTGACAGACTCCGGTATTATATATATGGGTGGAAACTTCTGCATTTCATCAGAACACAAAAAAACATTCCATAAAATAAGCAACAGGTTTTTTCCATCATGTCGGAAGATCCCGCATTTAGCGACCATCCTTGGATTTCTGCAGTTGAACACCTACGTGACACATGTACAATATTAGGTTTGTTGAATACCATGAAACGAATGCAGTCTGATTTTGTTAGGGCATTTTTACAAAAATGTGTATACTTTTCCAGCGAGGTTAATGCAGACTCCTAGGAATTGGGTATTGTCTGTTGAATTGGACGTTATTCTTAACGCTTTAAATCATTTGGACATTGTTCGGAAGGTGAGATTGAGTTTTATTGTACAAGAGGTTTTACATGAAAGTTATATGTATAATTAGTTCTGTTAAATTAAGTAGGTAATTGCAATTATTGATGAGTACAATTGTACTGATGAGGGAGACGCTATGGTTGTCTTAAAGGTAATTGGTAATTATAATTGAGAATATGATTCAATTGATATATTTTGTTACTTGAAACGTTAAATTAATATTTATTGATGTAGGATCCTGTGGGAGAATTGGCGGATATATTCAAAAAGATTCGTGTGTACACCCTTCTTTTGGCCCTGATATACGAGTTGACTCAGTCGTTGTATTGAGTAATGTAAGTTTCAAATATGTTTATTTAAGTAAATGAAGTATAGATTACATTATATTTTTTATTTTGTAGGTTCAAGTTCTAGTCGGAACTGAGTACACTTACCTCAACATCAAGCTTGAAAACATAGATGGTATCTGGACGAAAGAAAATTGTATTCCTTCAAACAACAGCGATGAAGATACTTCTAATATTAACGGAGACTCGTATGTCGAGGATACTGAGTCTTACGAGAGTTATACTGCGTACGGTAGTTTAAGGATACACCATCGGGAAGTGGGACGAGAAGTAGTAGTTTTGGAATCTTTAGGAAGGAAAAATAAATCCATGTGTGTTGGTTTTTTTTAAATTATTAATAAAAACAGTCTTCTGATTATGTAATATGAACGGTCAATGTTTTATTTGTAGACTATGCTGTGCGATATTGTTGGTTTATATAAAATATTTATAGAGGTAAAATAAAATGTATAAAATCAAAAAATCTGTCGGAAATCCGTCACAATTTACCGACGGATTTCCGACGGCCACAAAAATTCCGTCGTAATCCGTCACAATTTACCTTGTACCGACGGATTACCAACGGATTACCGAGTTCATGAACTTACCCAGAAATCAAGATGCAGCCAACAAAGGTCAGGATATCAAATGTCCATGTTCTAATTGCTGTAATAGAATTAGTATTGCGGTTCATACTGTTTGGAATCACTTATATAGATATGGATTTAGGCCGGGATATAAGGTTTGGTTTTTACATGGAGAAAGAAATTATGAATATGGTAGTACTAGTAGTAATGCACCTTATTTTCCAGATAGCGTAGGAGAACGTACAACGGAAGTAGATGTTGGGGTAAGTACGGTTACGATATTAACGATGCGTTTAGAGAAAATTTGCAGTCGGGTGGTTATGAGAGTGATAGGGTTGAAGAACCTAATTTAGAATCTCGAAGGTTTTTTGATATGTTAGACGCATCAAAGCAATCACTATACAGCGGTTGTAGGGAAGGTCATTCACCGTTATCTTCTGCTAGTAGGATGATGAACATGAAGACCAATTACAATTTGTCCGAAGAATGTGTTGATGCATTCGCCGAGTTTGTGAAAGATGTTTTGCCAGAGGATAATCTTTGTCCAACATCATACTACGAGGTCCAGAAACTTGTTGCCGGTCTTGGTTTGTCCTACCAGATAATAAATATGTGTGATAGGCTCAAATTTTCTTTTGAACTACTCTTTCAAATTAAGAGATCAATTGCAGTACTTAAGGTTATCGAATCCACAGGGAATCAGGGACACAATAGATTATTACTTTCAGACTAAGCTAGGCAAAATAATCATAATGAAAAAGCAAATAAAACAAGCAAGCAGATGATAGTGATAAGCTTTAAAACAGTGAAGATAAAAGCTAGGTTCAGGGAAATCTCAGGAGAATCAAAATTGCAGATGATCAATTAATGAATAGGATTATTAAAGCTCAGTTCATGAACATGCACACGAAAGTAAAACAAACCAGCTGTCGCTGCGAATATTTTCTATGAATAAATCCTAGAAAGCCAAATTCCTTTGCGAATCCTATGAATCTAAACAAGCATTAAAGATCATGCACAATTGTTCACAAAACCCTAAACCAAATCCCTTTGTGAATAGGTATTTTGCTCATCAAAAACTAGTTCAGGTTATCAATCAAACTGCCCTAGATCAGATTTTAGTTCGCGAGGCTAAAATCAGCAGTAAGAACGAGTTAAGATGAAGAACATTCTAATGATATTATCCTAATAAGAAATCAGATCTAGCAATTCATCAAAACCTTTGAAAACCCTAAACCTAACAGGAGAATTACTCAGACATATTCAATGAAGCACAAAACATCTTTATTAGAGATATCTCTTAAGAGTAATTCTAAACACAATAAAATAAAGCTCTCCCTAAACAATGGTTGTAAATACGTATATATAGGGTCCCAAACTGACTAGAACATAAAAGTAAACATCTGGAAATTCCTTCGAAAAAATGGAAATCTTCAATTTGGGCTTTTTGGCTCGTCTGGCATGTCTGTCGATCGACACAGAATGACTGTCGATCGACACAGAATGACTGTCGATCGACACGACACTCTCTGGAAAATATTCTTGTCTCACCAGACCTCCTGTCTGTCGATCGACGGTGGCTCTGCTGACAGATTTTGACTTTTTGACGCTCCATTCCGCAATGCTCCAAAACTTCCAGTAAACATCTTTTCTGCTCCAATCGGTCTAGTTCCTGTAAAGACTCTAGAACCAACACAAAACACAACAAAGATTCTAGATATAGGACTCATATCATGGCTTAAACTAGGTAAAAACCATGACATATCAATGTGCATCGACAACTGTATGTTATACTGGAGAGAAGATGAGAACAGAAACAAATGTAAATTTTTCCGTAAACCACGGTTCCAGGACACAAGTGGCAGAGTGAAGATTCCATTCACACGGATGTGATATTTACCATTAACAGAGAGGTTGAAGAGGCTGTATCAATCAGAATGCACAACTAAGGCTATGAGATGACATGCAAAGCATAGTCAAGATGGAGATATTACGCATCCTTCTGACGCGGAAGTGTGGAAACACTTTTAATCCGTATATCCAGATTTTGCATATGAACGACGGAATGTATACATCGGCTTATCCACTGATGGTTTCAACCCATTTGGAAAGCATGGAAGAAAATATTCATTGTGGCCGGTCATCGTAACACCTAACAATTTGCCTCCTTTTATGTGCATGCGGCGAGAGTTCCTGTTTCTCTCAATTCTAGTTCCCGGGCCAGATCATCCAAGACGGTCACTCGATATATTCCTCCAACCATTGATCTATGAGTTGTAGATGTTGTGGGAGCATGGTGTTGAGGCATTTGATGTTTCAATCCAGCAGAATTTCAACATGCGTGCGGTTCTTATGTGGACCATAAGCGATTTTCCGGCATACGGTATGTTATCTGGATGGACAACGCATGGAAGATTGGCATGTCCTTATTGCCAAGATAATACTTCAGCATTCCAATTGCAGCACGGAAGGAAGACTTCATGGTTTGATTGCCATAAGTGTTTTTTACCGGCAAATCATCAATATCGTCGGTCTAGAAGACAATTCAGGAAGAATTTACAAGTGTTACATGGTCCACCTCCTGAGATTTTGGTGCGCAGCATATTGGAACAGTTACGAGATTTTGGTGCAGAGCAAAATCCTGAATATGGGGGTAATGGCCATCACCCCGTCGACGGTTGTGGGGAGTATCATAATTGGCACAAAAAAAGTATTTTCTGGGATTTGCCTTACTGGAAAGACCATCTACTGCGGCATAATCTAGATGTCATGCATGTTGAAAAGAATTTCTTTGACAACATCATGAACATCATTTTAAACGTTCAAGGGAAGACAAAAGACAACTGGAAATCTAGATTAGACTTGCTATTGATTTGTTCAAGTTAATCTCTTCATGTTTTGCCCAACGGTAGATTGCCGATGCCTGCGTACCGGTTAGACGGTGGTCAGAAGGAAGTACTTTTTGAATGGATTAAAAAATATGTTAAATTTCCTGACGGCTACACATCTAACCTACGTAATTGCGTGGATTCGACCGAAGGGAAGTTTATTGGAATGAAAAGTCATGATTGTCATGTTGTGATACAGCGTCTTCTTCCATTTGCATTTGCTTATCTTCTTCCAAAAGACATCCATCAATCAATTGGAGGTATATTTCGAACTTCCGTGAGTTTCTTACTAATATAATGTTACTATATATGTACTAACTTCTTAACCTTTCTTTTGTAGGAGTTGGGGCACGGACACTAACATTGGACGGGATCCGTAATTTAGAGTCCAACATCCCGGTACTCCTTTGTAATCTTGAGATGATATTTCCACCGTCTTTTTTTGATGTTATGGAACATCTTCCTTTTCATCTTCCACGAGAAACAACATTAGGAGGCCCTGTTCAATACCGATGGATGTATCCGTTCGAGCGTTACATGTTCCACTTGAAGAAAAAGGTTAAAAATTTGAGCAAGGTGGAGGGATCTATTGTTGCACAGAGCCTAAATGAAGAAGTCTCACACTTTGCTGAATATTACTTTCCATCGAAAGTTCGGACTAAGGCTAGACGTCCGGCGTGATATGATGATAGAGGTGAGAAAGCAATGTATCCCGTGGTTGTACCTGAGTTGTTTGCCAAAGTTGGTCGAGTAAGTGGAAAAGGAAAGAAACGCAAACTATCAGCACAAGAGGTCACACATTTGCATACGTATATCCTCAGAAATTGTGACGAAATTATGGAGTACGAAAGGTATATCAGTTTTTATACAAAAGTTTTGTAATAATTTGTCTTAATCTAATAAATTTTTTTATGTTACAACATTTACATGTCCCTAGTCCAAACTTACCATCCTGATAAGACAGAATCCGAACTTGCTCTCTTAAAAGATGAAGAATTCTCGGATTGGTTGAAATTTTATGTAAGTTTAATATAAATCCTTACACTAACATTTCCAGATTTTCACGTTTTATATGTTAATGATTTCTTACTTTTATCGTTCATTAGGTTTCCGAAGCTTTAGAAAGTGGTTAAACTCTCCCGACATGGTTAGTGGAGTTTGCACATGGTTTGCGCACCACCGCTACTTCATATCCCAGTTTTTGCACTAGGAGATATTCGTTTAGGATTCGTGAGGAAGGACGACCGAGGTCAACTTTAGACTGTGGTATTTCGTCGCAATCAGGTGATACCGTCTACTATGGCATTTTAAATGAAATCTTTGAAATCCGGTATCCAGGAATGTTGGACTTGAGGTGCATTGTGTTTATGTGCGATTGGTATGATCCATCCAATGGACGTGGGGTTCGAATTGACCCCCTTGGTGTGATTTCGATAAATTCAAGACGGAAACTACAGAAATACGATCCATTTATCCTTGCGTCGCAAGCAGACCAGGTATGAAGTCAATAATAGGTTTTCCAACATGCTCATACGATATGTTTTGTTATTCATGTATATTAACAAAACCAACTATTTTATACTAGGTTTGCTACATTCCATATCCTCAAGTTTCCTATCGTACAGATCCTTGGATCACAGTAACTCCAATTAACCTGAGAGGAAGATTATATGGAGTTCCAGAACACGATGCTCTCCAACCATCGAGAAGTATTTAAATGTCACTTGCCGAGGAGGTGGATAACATTGACCTTGTTGTTCCAGTCACACATATCGGCAATGATTTAGTTCATTCGGACGAAGAAGAATCACGTGACGAATTTGATGACGATTCAGACTCCATCCCTAGTGAAGGTTCCTCAAGCGATTCAGAGTAATATTTTATGTGCAAAAATGTAGCAAAATAGCTTCTTAATTGGACAGATTCAGGATTTGCTCCTTTTCAAAGAAAGAAAATTCAAAAATTTCAGGATTCTAAAAAAGCTCCATTTCAAAAAAAAATTCTCTAGCTCTAATTAGAGAAGAGAGAGAGGAAAAAGCAGATAAACCCTAAACAATGAAACTCAAAACCTAAAACCTCGAAATCAAATGATTAGCGGACACACCCAGCTATGTTCTAAAGTAACCCAGCTAAAAACACAATAAACCCAACTAAAAATGGAAACTTTGGACATTATCGACCCAAAATGAACTCAGACAAAAACAAAATCCCTAAACCAACTCAAGAGAAAACTATTCGAAATATAATTAAAAAAAAAATATTACAGAAAAAAACACAATTGGGTCGAAACTAGAAAGCCCAACTGGAATTAAAGGAAACAAATGTTCGTTTGCTAATAAGTTGGAGACAAGAGTGTAGTCAAAATAAAACAGGAACTTGAATTTTTATGATCTCAAATCCAGCTTCACTATAAAAACAATATGAATCCATTAAACTTAGTCCAACTATTTTTATATTTTATTTTCCACAAATTCTCATCATCACTAAGTTTCGAAATCCTAAATCCCGTAATCCCTAAATCCCTCAATCCCTAAAATTCTCATCATCACTAAGTCTCAAAATCCTTAATTCCTAAAAATCCCTAAAACCCTAAACCCTAAAAATTCTCGTAATCCCTAAATCCCTAAAATTTTCGTAATCTCTAAATCCACAAATCACTAAATAAAATAAAATATATAAATAACGTAGTCCGTCGGAAATCCGTCAGAAATTCCCGACGGATTTCCAACAGAATACCCTAAATTTTATACCGCCAAAACGCATAGTTATTATCGACAAGGCGGCATAATCCGTCAGAATTGGGTTTCGTGTTCCGTCGGAAGTCTTAAATAAAACCAGACACTTCGTCTTCTCCGACGAGAAAATGGATGACGAAAGTTTTTTAGCCAAAATCGCCGGAAATCGCGTCCGTGAAACCGGAAAACGCCGACCCACCGACAGAACAACACCAATTCTCACAATCCATCCGGATTTCATCAAACCGATGTAAGTGAAGATTGGGAAAATTTGTTCATAGAAATTTTTTTTTAGAGATTTCGGATTTGATTATATGTTGTTCTAAATTCGTAATTTGGATACTCATAGTCGAATTAGTTGTTTGAAAATGGGATTTGGTGATTGATTATGATAATTTTATGAATTTAGAAATTTTGGAATTTTGGGATTTTGGGATTGTGGAATTATGAGAATTTTAGGGATGTAGGGATTTTGGGATTTTTAGGAATTTAGTAATTTAGTTATTTTTCATGTTTAGGAAAGTAATTTCGATTATAAGAAATATTTGTTGTTTTAAGGATTAAAAGATTTTACGAAATAAAGAAGTTTAAAAAATTTCGTAATTTTTCTAATGTTATAGACTTAGGGATTCTAATGAATACAAAACATAATTTTACAAATTGTAGGAATAAAAAACATGATTTTAAAAAATTTAATGCAATTGTTATACGTGTTATGAAATTTTAATAAATATTACTAATTTGTAAATATCTATATAATTGTCAAAAAGTAAAAAATACTAATTTACAATCATGTAATTAATATTATATGAATTGATTTATATGAACTGGATTTGGAAAAGTATTCAAATATATATATATATATATATTCATTAAATTATATATTAATTTTAAATTAAAATTTTAACTACTTATTTCATATATATACAAATTACGAATCTTGGAATTCATAGGGATTATGGACGATTTCAGTAGAGTTTTGGAGGCGGTGGTTCAAGTAGGGGCGGTCGGAGTTCTAGTTAGTCCCAGATCCCCGACACTCCCTTTTTAGATACACATCAACCGTCTCCTAATCCTACAACGACCTCAGCTCCCACAGTAATTAGCATCGAGGATTTCGTATCACAATCCGGAAGGGATCTTTTCATTTCCTAGATCCGGACTTGCCTCCCAACACGACATGGTAAGTTTTATTTAAAAATGTTTTCGATTTAGTTAACTTAATAAATATTTTTCCTTAAATTTTGGTTAGGTTTTAATTTTCGGGAAACGGGATATCGAGGTCTATCAACACAATGCTTAATTGTTTGATAACTCGACCGTATCCCACATACTCTTCGATGCCGGTAGGCGACCGTGACAGCTGGTTTCGACAATTTGCGGTAATCTATAAATTTTGTAATTTAGACAATTCACGGTTATATAACATTAAAATTTTATTTACTGAATGGTTAAAGGTTTTTTTTCTTTCCAACGAGAATTTAATAGGGACAGACAGCTAACCAGTAGGGTTCGACGGGAGTTCGACACCAAGGCTGGTAGATTGTATTCGCGGAAGATGAACGAGTACAAGGACCTGTGGAGTCTTGGTAAGATTCCTCGGGATATGAAAAACAATCCCGAGTTATGGGCTCAACTAATTGCGTATTGGGAATGAGAGGAAACTAAGTCGACCTCTGCAACCCACTCTACGAACCGAAAGAGCGACCGAAAGGGGAAGGGACCAACGACCCATAATCTCGGAGCGACGAGCAAGGCGACTCGTGCAGAATAACTTGTAAGTTTCTTTATTTTGAAACATTTTTATAATCGTTAACTTATTTGCTTACTTTTCAATGCTAACAGTATAAAAAGCAAGGTACGCGTCCGTCACATCTTGATTTGATCAAAGATACGCACACCAGTAGAAAGACTGGTGAAATTCAAGATGCACTTGCTCGTGAAATCGTGGAAAGCGTGGAGAGGCTCGGTTAGGATTACCTCCAATCCCAACCGATCATCGAAGGAACACCTGTAACGACCGAAGTCCAAAATATCGGTATATTTTGGAGTTGTCGATCGACACCCTTGGACAGTGTCGATCGACACGAGTTCTGAGTTTCGGTTTCGATTTGCAAAAACCGCAATTTTCACGCGGTTTAATTCTCGAAACCCTAAGCTCGATCCTTTTAAGTCGTCTGGGATCGCGAGCCGTCGAGGATCAGAGAGAAAAATCAGAACTTTGAGAGAAAGGAGAGGATTTGAAGGAGAAATTGTTTGTTCGTGAGAGTGATTCGAATTCTCGAGGTTTCGTCATCCGTTTGTGTTTGTGGATCAATCGTGGGTGGTTTCCGATCAGTTCCAGTGAAGGATCAGTGGGTTCGTGGTTGCGTTTAGTCGATTCGTCGCTGTTTTCCGTTCATTCATCCTCGTGTCGCGAGGTGAGTGCGTGATCGCAGAGATTATTCATTTGATTAGCGTTTATCCGTTTGTGGTTGTGTGATTCGTGTTTATTGGTTGAATGCCGTGATGGTTGCTTATGTTTGCTGATAATTGTTCATGTTTTAGTGTGAGTTTAACCGGAAAACGTTGAAATGGTGATTCCGAGCCGAGACATGAGAGGTGAGTCTCGGTTCTGGGTTCTGTGACAGGGTGTCGATCGACACCTAGAGGTTGTGTCGATCGACACCACGAAATGAAAATGATGCTCGTGTTAGCGAGTGTCGAGCGACACCTAGTGGTTGTGTTGATCGACACTCGGTACAGTTTTCTGTACGAGAGTATCGAGTGTCGATCGACACCGCCGTGGTGTGTTGATCGACACCTGGTTATTAATTAAGGAAAATTTGATAAAAATTAAGATTGTTTAAATCTGTAAAATTGTAAAAATGGAA
Source organism: Draba incana (assembly GCA_963576765.1). Classification (NCBI taxonomy): domain Eukaryota; kingdom Viridiplantae; phylum Streptophyta; class Magnoliopsida; order Brassicales; family Brassicaceae; genus Draba; species Draba incana. Next base: position 2,264,094 of record OY755208.1, read on the forward strand.
ATTATGGTTATTGTTATGTGGTAAATTGATAATGTTAATCTATGTTTAATCTTTTGCGGGATGACCGCTCCACTGGGTATTTATGATAATACTCACGCAACTCTGTTTTCCCTTTGAGTTGCAGGTAAAGGAAAATTGTGATCGTGGAATCGAGGCCGAGAAAAGAGGATGATAGGGTTTATGTTTTAATGTTTAGTCTAGCGAACCAGTGGTTTAGGTTGCTAGATAATTTACTTTTCATTCCTGAATTATGATGTTGGAATTAAATGAGTTATTCATTAAAGGATTTTTTTATTGGCTTAAATGTTTATGTTATTTTCCGCAGTAGAAATGTTAGTTAAAAAAAAAAAAAAAGCTTGGTTTTACAACACCGCCGGCCACCGAAGTTCCACTCGAGAAGATCAACGAGTTCACCTATGAGGTTAGTAACGTTTTCAATTATTCACGAATTTAAAATAACTTATAATACTTATACGTTATAACATTTATAGTTTTATTGTATATGGTAGGTTACTACGAAGAACAAAAGTCGTGTCTTCGGTCTTCCGGAAGACAGTTCCACCTCTTCCGTGTCTTCATTCCGATTTCACAGTGATAGCGGTTTGCGGGCACAAAACACGGAGCTTCTGGAGCGGATGAACGCAATGGAGGAACAGCGCGCAGCAGATGCAAAGCGCATTCGTGGGATGGAGGCACTACGCGAAGCAGATGCAGAGCGCATTCATGGGATGGAAGAGAAGATGAACGAGTTCTTCCGTAATTTTCGTTCACAGTAGACTTTTAAATTTTATGTAAACTATTTTAAACTATTTTAAATGACTTTTCAAACTATTTTAATTTATTTTCATATTGAAATTTAATTTTATTTAAAATATAATTTAATTAATTATAATTATTTTTAAAAAAATAAGAATTCCTAATGCCGTCGGAAATCCGTCGGTTTAATGGCGCCGTCGGAAATCCGTCGGTTTCACCCGCAGTTGGAAATTCGTCGGTAACTAGTACCGTCGGACATCCGTCGGTTTAATGGCGCCGTTGGAAATCCGTCTGTATTAGTACCGTCGGTATAATCCGTCGTCGGAAATCCGTCGGCAGTTTAATTTCCGACGGCTTTCCGACGCATTTCCGTTATACCGATCGCCGTCGGAAATCCGTCAATAGTTTCGGACGGATTTCCGACGGATCTTTAATTTCCGACAAGATAGATCCGATGGTACAAATCCGTCGGAAACAGGAGGTTTCTAACGGATTTCCGACGGTTTAGGCCGTTGGAAAAGTGTATGTTTTCTTTTAGTGCAAAGCTTTGAGATCGTCTCTTTAATTTATTTACATAAACCGAGATCTTAATGTAAAAGCCGATAGTCTTGCCAAACAAGTTGTTAGTGTAGTGCTGGATCCCTCGGCATAGTATCAATAAAAGTTAGCTTTCCGATCAAAAAAAAAAACTGCCGTCATTCAAATCTGAAGTATTGATTCAATAAAAATTGGACCAGTTTTGTTTGTTTCTTTCGGGGCCAAGGACCACAGTTGGTACTGTAAGTCTTATTGCCATATATAGCATACCAAGCACATGGTTGTACATGATTCCAGTAACAAATAAATCCAAACAAATTTTGAATTTTTAGGTAAACACCTCCAAGGCTCCAAGTATGATCATTACTGTAGGACACATCTCATTATGATCACACTCTTGTCCGAGTCCATAGTCACAAAAATTTACTTTGAATCATTTTGTTTTAAAAGAAGAGATAAAAATATAGGCATTATCAAGTGGAGCAATTCATATGCGATTGGTTGATTTTATTATGAGAATAGCAGTAAAATCATTTTGGATCCTAAATTTAATCCTAGCTATATCATCAAGTGAAGATGAAAGCCACGCATACCACATTAAAATTTTAACAAAACCTTTGAGTATCCTCCGATACTTAAATAAAAAGTTCGAAACAAAGTAAAAAAAGTATGACAAACACACCATATCTAATGTCGATGCTTTTAGACTTAAATGTTTCTGGTGTTTAAGTTTATACTCGCTCAATAATATGAGGTAAAGATCTTTAGAATGTTTCGTTTAGCTACTCATAATGGTATCATCTTTTAGACCTACTAAAAACACGGTGAATGGACTATTTGATAAGTATATTCAGTCTAAAAAATTAGCTGGATGATAAAAAATTTGGATCACCAAAAAATTGGTGTATACAATCTATTTTAGGTGGTATATAGAATTTTACATATAAGGAAGTACATTCACCGGATTAACATATTAATTGGACACCCTCATATATGGTGCTAAGATTGTCCACATATCTTTCTTCGAGAAATTGCCTAATGCGTCCATTGGTGGTGTAATATGTTTTGTTTTTGTGTGTGTAATATGTTTTTTTTTTTTGTGTGTTTGGTAGACTTCAGAGTTTGCTCGATAAATTGAGGTGGGAAATGATACCTAATAGAGAGTTTTTGTCCCCCAATGATCATATCAATATGATCCTTAGATGATTATAAGATAATTCCGATAGTTTTTATTTTTATTTTGTCTCAAGTATGATGAACAACTTGGAAGCATCTACTATTATCTTCTAGTCGTAGTTTTTTCATGACATGCACACCTATATCCGTTAGATTTAATCATTTAAATTCGCTTTAATTATAGGAACATCTTTTAATTAAATAATACGGTGACAGGGCTATTATTATGAATCTCCAAAGAAACTGTAAAAAGACATAGAGTAATGTATGTTAAACATGCACCAATCTACCAAACTTAGAGTTGAAACTACAAATTTAGAGTTGCAACTACAAAATTTAAAATTTATATAAACTTGTGGATTGAGAAACCGGTTTTGATTGTCTTCCACCACGATCTGACAAATCAATTATCAAATTAATTAAGAGAGAATCATTTGATTTCAATCATTTTGCATATATTGTTATTATATTCTGACAAGAAAACAAAAAACTCTCATAAAGAACGAAAGGGACCTTTGTTAGAACAAATGCAATGGTAGATACATGTTTTGTGTTCTTATGATATTTTTTATTAATAAATAAAGATTATGATTAGTTAAGAATATGATTTGTGTTTTTCATTTTCAATGGTAAAACTTTGTGAAGTGTTCTTAACAAAATAGAAAAAAAAATTAAAAATTAAAATTTTTGAAACACACTATTAACTGAATGACACATGTCTGCTAAAAACACTATGAAATTGCTCTTAACTAAAATGTGTTTCAACTTAATAAAATCATTTCTCATTTAATTTTAATCAGTTTAATACTAAGAACATGGTTTAAGAGCAACCATTGTACATGCTCTTAGTTCTTTGTATATCAATAATCGCATAAAGTTTAGGGTCTTAAAACATACTCGAAGATCTCAACTGAAATTTTACGCTTATTCATCAATCCGAATCTTAGAGATTTAAGAAGATGCTTTAAACATTATCACATACGCAAAAGAAGATGCGGTAATGATTACTGATAATTGTTAACTGATCATTTTAAATTATACATATTGTGAAACAAGCATTATCTTGTGGATTGAGTTCTCAAACATATTTTTCCGGATCAAAGTCTATTGTTTGAACATTTGAATACTGGCGTAGTGTAGGTGTTATCTATATATAATTATTTGTGTAAATGACCATATTTTTAAAACAAATTATTGTTGTTTTAGGAAAATGTTACTAACCATGTATTTTAAAATGTATTATTAAAAACGCAGATAAAACTCATTTCATCCACCAACTAAAAACGTATACAATTTTGTTTACTAGTGTAATTCATGTTTAGACCAAAATATTTAAGAATTAAGTTAAAATTCACTAATAGTTTTATTAATGTAGGTCTTACGTTTTGGTGAATAAGTTTTGATTGGCAACTTTTAATACATCAAAACATATTAATAGAAAAAGTTAATGGACAATTAGTAAAAATTCATCAACACATACCATTTGAAAATTCAAACAATTGAAGCATTTTTAATAATTTTAATCAAACAACTACTATCAAGAAACTGAATTATGGTTGACGCTAATTTCTTTTTTTATTCAGTTACCCAAAACGGTAAAGTACGAGATCGCATATAACCTAAAATGGACAACGTGCTTTGATCTGGTCAACATGTTCGTACTTGAAAACTTTCAAGCAGCAAATTTATAATTATAAGCGAATATTGAAAGAATAAAGAAATTTTGATATTACACTTTACAAAGTTGATAATGGATTCGATCAAGGTTGTCTTTAATTAAGTCGGGTGCAAATTCAAGTTAATCTTAACGTAATTATGTTAGACGTTTAATTATATCGGTGAAGAAGTAGACGCAACCGAGAGTTTAATTTTATTTGGGTAATTCACTTTAATAAATATATTATATGTTTCTATAAACCAAGAAAAAACAAATTATTACTAAATTCAAATACTATAGAATGCATAATTTCCCCCTATAATAATGTTACTATATGCTTATTACTTATTAGTTTTTTTAATGATTTCTTATTTCCGTTTAACGTGTTACAAATACTTGTATTTTCATCAAAGAAAATCTTCTAAATAGCATAATTTAAAGCCATCTGTTAAACTTTCCCTAAGTATGTCCCTTTTTATTAGCCAACAACAAATACTAACAATTACTACTAGTTAACCATTTTTTTGACAGCTAACAATTTAACAATTTATTTAAGGAAATTTATTGTTTCTCCTTTTCCCATGAAATCTAGTTGCCAAAAAGACAGCGAAGAATAATACATTCCCAATATAGTTACTCAGTTAAGTCCGGTTATAACTATCTTAGAGAAAATCAAGGTCAATCATCTTCTTTGTTTATCTCTGGGTTTAGATCTCTTTGGAAGTCAAAATTGCCTCCAAAGTTGCATGTATTCTGGTGGGAAGTGCTTCATGAAGCCTTACCAGTAGCTCAAAAACTAAAGCATAAAAAGATTCTATAGGATAATATATGCTCAGTTTGTGGGGATGATATTGAAACTGTAAATCACTTTTTGTTTCAGTGTCGAGTTAGTAAAGAAATATGGGAGTTGAGTCCTGTGAATAATATTAGTAATGAAGCTGTGATTACTAATGATCTAAATGCAAATTATGAAGCTTTTGTCAAGGAAAATCAGAATGTAGAAGATGGTTTACTGATGTTTTATTTTATAGGTTGGAGATTATGGAAGAACAGAAATGACGTTATTTTCAACAACAGACGATGGCCTATTCCCTCTGTCATAACCAAAGCATTGCAGGACCTCAAGCAATGGAAGGAATCCATGGAAGAAATATCAGGAGATCATGGTAGGATTACTAATGTAATTTGCACATCACATACGGTAATTCCAAAGTCCTTGAATCAAGTGTTGGAACAATGTGGAGATAAATGTTGTTTAGTTGATGCGTCCTGGAGTTCAAGGAATGATAATATAGGCATTGGATGGATGTTATTTAATGGTCAATCTCAACCAAGTTTGTATGCATCAGGGTCTTTTCAGTCAGCACAATCACCTTTACATGCGGAAGTCGAGGCCTTGAGATTTGCAGTTCGGGAGCTTCAAAGACTTGGCTATAACCAAATTACTCTCTGTGGGGATTGTCAGCAGGTATACGGATACTTGCAAGGAATATTTCAACGAGAAGAGAAGGAATCCACATTGAGCCATCCTCACATTGTGCAAATAAGTGATATCATCAAAATAGCTAAGTCTTGTAATTTCAAATTCTTGCAAATCTCTCGTCAAGCCAATGTATGTGTTGATCATTTAGCAAAAAATGCAAGAGTTGCATCTCAAGGATATATTATCAAATGCACATTGTAAAATTACAAGTGGAATGAAATTTCATTAGACGGAAAAAAAAAGAATAATACATTCCCAATACACATGGAAATAAAATTATCAAGTTAATTACCTATTAACTAGTATTAAACTTCCTTTCATAATCGTCTCTGTTGTTACCTCTTCTCTCCTCTCTCTCTCTCTACTGTAAATCAGATAGCTCTCTAGAAATAGATTATAAAGAAATCAGTTAGTTCTCATGTCTTTATTCTCAATACTCATCTGAAAAAGATGATTATTTTGTAAAGAGAACACAAAATTAATCTCCAAAACCCCATTTCTTATCACTTGGAGGATCGTCTCCGTTTTCTCCAGCTTGCGTTAGGTACAAAATTCGCAAACAAAATTTCCAGAGTTTTGTGTTAGTTAGTTGATTCCCTGGTCCTAAATAAAATCGGACCCACTAAAGTAATTTGCTCAATAACGTGGAAAACATCTTCTTTTAAAGAAATTTTATTTTAAAACTGTCTCTCTGTTTCTCCATAGATAGGAAAAAGCTTGGGTTTTGGGGGTTTTCTCTCATTAAAATTAGTTTTTTTCATTTTGGGTTTCTCTGTTTCTGTGTAAATTTCATTTTGCATGTTCAGAAATGAAAAAAAGTTTAAACCTTTAATCGTTTTTATGCTCTATTGGATGCAATACAGAAGTAGATGTTTATAATCAATCGAATTCAAATTGAAATTTTGAATATTTAGTAGTGAAGATCTGGGCTTTGAGGAATTTAGAGATTTAGGGGTTCTGGGTTTATAGCAAAAATTTTGTTGTTGTTTATAGAATCAAAGATTAGATTTTTTTACAATGGCTACAAGAGAAGAAGCATCATTTAGTGGTGAGATTGATGAAGAAAGTGATGAAAGAGGAAGTATGTGGGATTTAGATCAAAAAATTGATCAGAATATGGATGAAGAAGCTGGTCGTCTCAGGAACATGTATAGAGAAAAGGTTAGATACTACATAGTTTCAATTTTGGTTGGTTTAGTTGCTCTTTTGAATCAAATCGCTTTATCGAAATCGCCATTTTTTATAGATATCGAAATTCGGTTGCTTCAAAATGTTCAATTGTGTGTTGCATTGGTCTTTTGATTGAAGGTAGAGACATAAAGGTCAAATTTTTAGTTGTTTTGAGGAGCTATAACGTATTTTCGGGTTTTTAACCGCAGAAATTCTCGGTGATTCTGCTACTGCAGCTTTCGTTTCAGAGCCTCGGTGTTGTTTATGGAGATTTAGGAACTTCTCCTTTATATGTTTTCTACAATACGTTTCCTCGAGGGATCAAAGACCCCGAAGATATCATCGGAGCGTTATCCCTAATCATATATTCCCTTACGCTTATCCCTCTTCTCAAATATGTTTTCGTTGTATGCAAAGCGAACGACAATGGTCAAGGTAATATACTAGTATTACATGTTACGCGTTTCTTATATAATCTCATTACGGTGTTATGATTATGCATATTGTTTTAGGTGGAACATTTGCTTTGTATTCTTTGCTATGTAGACACGCGAAAGTGAATACAATTCCGAACCAACATCGTACAGATGAAGACCTTACAACTTATAGCCGTTCTACGTTTCACGAAGATTCTTTCGCTGCAAAAACCAAAAGATGGTTAGAGAAAGGTCCCTCTAGGAAAACCGCACTTCTTATTCTCGTTCTTGTCGGTACTTGCATGGTCATTGGCGACGGAATCCTTACTCCCGCTATTTCCGGTAATTACATACATTTTGTTCTACCATTTTACACTTTTATGAAGAAAAGTATTTGAATTTGATCGTGTTTTAATCGGTTACAGTTCTATCTGCTGCCGGCGGGCTCAGGGTAAATCTTCCTCACATAAACAATGGTAACAATCATTACGTTAAAGTTCTGTTTTTTACGGTCCCTGTTTAGGCGAAGATTTGATAATTGATTATTTTGTTACAGGCGTTGTTGTTGTTGTTGCGGTTGTGATATTAGTGAGTTTGTTTAGTGTACAACATTACGGAACAGACAAGGTCGGGTGGCTTTTCGCGCCTATTGTATTTCTTTGGTTTATCTTTATCGCTAGTATCGGTATATACAATATATGGAAACATGACCCGAGTGTTTTGAAAGCTTTCTCCCCTGTTTATATATATCGGTATTTTAAACGAGGAGGCCAAGATCGCTGGACCTCGCTTGGTGGCCTCATGCTTAGTATCACAGGTAAAAGAAACAGGTAAAAATATTTATGTTATTACCGTTTCTTTGTTATTCATTGTTTCTTGTAATTAAATTTTCAGGGATTGAAGCTCTCTTTGCGGATTTATCGCATTTTCCGGTCTCAGCGGTTCAGATTGCGTTTACTGTAATTGTTTTTCCTTGCCTCCTATTGGCGTATAGCGGGCAAGCGGCCTACCTTAGAAACTACCCGCATCACGTGCAAGACGCGTTTTATCAATCCATTCCAAGTTTGTTACATCTTTAATTAATTTCATTTATCGAATTTTTATATCCGGAAAATAAATTCATGTGTTTGTTTTTGTTGTTGCAGAAAGTGTGTATTGGCCAATGTTCATAATAGCAACATTTGCTGCAATAGTTGCGAGCCAAGCCACAATATCGGCAACTTTCTCATTGATCAAGCAAGCGCTAGCTCACGGATGTTTTCCGAGAGTTAAAGTCGTGCATACTTCCCGGAAATTCCTCGGTCAGATTTACGTTCCGGATATAAATTGGATCCTTATGATACTCTGCATAGTGGTCACCGCCGGATTCAAGAACCAGAGTCAGATAGGTAACGCTTATGGGACCGCAGTTGTGATAGTCATGCTAGTGACGACGCTTCTCATGATGCTGATCATGATACTCGTTTGGCGGTGCCACTGGATTCTAGTCCTTTTATTTACCGTTCTGTCTCTCCTCGTCGAATGCACTTACTTCTCGGCAGTGCTTTTCAAGGTTAACCAAGGCGGGTGGGTTCCGCTCGTCATTGCAGCGGCCTTTCTGGTCATCATGTACGTTTGGCACTATGGAACCATGAAGAGGTATGAGTTTGAAATGCATAGTAAAGTCTCCATGGCTTGGATTCTCGGGCTCGGTCCTAGCCTCGGGCTTGTACGAGTTCCCGGGATTGGCCTTGTTTACACCGAGCTAGCAAGCGGAGTCCCTCACATTTTCTCTCATTTCATCACAAACTTACCGGCGATTCACTCCGTCGTGGTCTTCGTCTGCGTCAAGAACCTTCCTGTCTACACCGTCCCCCAAGAAGAGCGGTTCCTCGTAAAAAGAATCGGACCCAAAAACTTCCACATGTTCCGTTGTGTTGCGAGGTACGGATACAGAGATTTACATAAGAAAGACGATGACTTTGAGAAACAGCTCTTCGAAAGCCTCTTCCTTTTCATACGCCTCGAGTCAATGATGGAAGGCTGCTCGGATTCCGACGATTACAGCGTCTGCGGTAGCCACCAACAACAACTGACGAAAGACGGGCTCGGGAATGGGAACAGAAACGAGAATAGGAATTTGTCGACTTTTGATACATTTGATTCGATAGACTCGGTTATATCTCCCGTGGGGGTAACCGTGACCAAACGGACAAGCCATACGGCGACGGGGTCGAGCCATATGAGCGGGGAAGTGGACGAGCATGAGTTTATAAATCGGTGTCGAGATGCGGGAGTGGTGCATATAATGGGGAACACAGTGGTTCGAGCCAGGAGAGAAGCCAGGTTCTATAAGAGATTAGCTATTGATTATGTGTATGCGTTTCTTAGGAAGATTTGTAGAGAAAATAGTGCAATTTTCAATGTTCCTCAGGAGAGTCTTTTGAATGTTGGACAGATTTTCTATGTGTAATGCATATAATATATATATCATGTGAAATGTTAGAAATTGTTTTAAAGATTTTAGTTGTGGTTGATTGCCATTTAATAAAAATAAAATACCAATAAAGCAAGTCATTAAAAACAAAACTATTTGCTTTCGATTTTATTCATTTGAGTTTATTAATTCTTTCTTTCTTTTCTAACGAAACAAAAAACATTGGGATATTTTTTACTAAGATGGTTTTGTCACATATCAAGATGGGACAATCGTCTAGTTAAAATCACAAATTAACTAATTGATTTGATATGCTGGTATAAATTACGTACGTGCACGTAAAACACATATAAACATGCCAATATACATAGATAATTAATTAAGCTGGTATTATATGTGTACGCATCCAATTCTTAACAATAGTAATCACAATTAATGTTGATATGAATCTGAAAACACATATAAACATGCTAATATACATAGAGATTAAACTTCAGATAATATATGATCCTAAGTAAGAAAATGGTGGCCGAAACAGGTCTTGTTAGCGTTGGCGATCGGGAGCCGCGACCGCAGAAACCGCGGAAGAAGATTGTATTTTTCCTTGCTTTCACACTCTTTTTATGTTCACTTCTCTACCATAAAGCTTTTCGTGTCTTGACAATATCGCTGCCGCGATTTCAAAACGTTTCCACGGTTGAACCGTCTCTGATCGCTGCCGAACAAGAATTGGACCATACCGATTCTGTTAGTACTTTATATCATTTTATAAGATCTATGTAAATGAGTTAAATCTAATTATATTTAGTATTCTAAAATATTTAAATTAAAATGATTGGTATTCATTTTGAGTTAAAAATTGAATTGGCAATTGTGTGTATTTATTATATCTTCCGTAGATTACTTAAAAATAATTTGTTTGTTTGTGTTTGCCAATTGATTTACATCTTTTGCGTTTGAACTCTGCAAAAATACTAATGAAAAAATGGATACTTTTCAATATCGAAATGAGATGTTTTTTTAGTCATATAAAGCAAGCATAAAAGTTTTCCGATACATATTCTTTTTTTGGGTAAAATATATAGTTTTAACTTATGTTTCTATATTTATAAAGAGACTGCAGTCAATATTTTTTTTGTTTGGTAAATTGATAGTTTGAGGTAGAAGATATGAGCAATTTGAGGAGAGTATTGAGGGAAGCATCGATGAAGGAGAACAAGACGGTAATAGTAACAATAATGAATCAGGCTTGGGCAGAGCCAAATTCGACGTTTGACGTATTTCTTGAAAGTTTTCATGCCGGTGAAGGGACGAAAAAGCTTCTCCGTCACGTCGTGGTCGTGTGTTTGGACGAGAAGGCTTACTCACGGTGCAATGACGTCCATCCTCACCGTTGCCTTTGGCTGAGAACTACCGGAGTTGATTACTCTGGCGAGAAACTCTTCATGGTGCCGGATTATTACAAGATGATGTGGCTTCGAACGGAGTTGCTAGGTTCTTTCCTTAAGCTCGGATATAACTTCCTCTTTACGGTAAAATTATTGCATAAAATTCTTAAAACAAACACAATAAGTCACTTAACAAGTAAAAGTAAAAACCAAAGAAACTGAAAAAAAATAAACATTTGATCTAGCTATATGAATTAAGGTTGATGTAGAACTAGAAGGTTAAAACAAAATAGATGAAATTTTTGTTATTTATACAAATTTAAATTTTATATATTGTAATTAACTTTTTTGTTTGTCACATGTTTGAATATTTGAAAAGTAGGACATGGATACAATGTGGCTGCGAGATCCATTTCCTCGGCTTTTTTCGGAAGTAGATTTCCAAGTTGCTGGCGAGTACCACCATTTCAATGGCAATTCCAGTGATCTCCGCAACGTAGCACATGGAGGCTTCAATTTCGTTGTGGCGAACTACAAAACAATAAAGTTTTACGATTATTGGTACACGGCAAGGCTGAGATTCCCGAGGAAAAACGAGCAAATCGTGCTCGAACGGATTAAACATGATAATTACACTAAAGAAATTGGTCTCAAGATGATGTTTCTTGATCCGGTTTACTTTGGAAGTTTCTGCCAACCAAAATGGGATATTAACAAAGTCTGCCTAATGCATGGTAATTGCTGCGGTGGGAAGAGAAATAAGGTAAAGGACTTGAGACAAGTTCTTGAGGATTGGAGAAGCTATACGTCGGCAGCAGCTTCAGGGAAACCTAATGGCCGGAAATTAGAGTTTCGACGCCCGATGAATTGCTGGAGAAGGGCGAGGCGGCATTAAGGGGAATATGAGTTCAGGGGAAAAGAGGGTTTACTAATTAAGGTAGAAGGAACAATAAAATTATTTTAACTTTACACTATGAACAATAATAAATAGACATTTCCGCTTTTAGTATGTGCTATTCCATTATTTTTATGTAATTGGAATGATGTAAAATATTCAAAATTGATAGCTGAATAATATCTACTAGTTTAGGACATGTGTTGTGCACGAGTTTAATTGTAACCGTCAATTTAATTTTAAAATTATTTGATTATAGGTAAAGAGAATAATTTGTAAAAAATGTTGATATGATTATGCATTAAAAGATCCGATTGAATAAAGTGTGTATGTATTTTTGGTAATTTTTATAATTGTGTAATAAATTATTGTTTATAGTATTCTATATTGTGATGCAATATTAAGAGATTAAGTTAGATCTACATTTAATTATTTGACTATGTATAATTAACATGTTATTTGTTTTACAACTATGTAATTTTGGACTTATTATTAAAACTTTTCTTTTTAGGTACCAAAATTTTTGCATTGGGAATTTAGACCTTTTGAGCTAAACAAATTAACAAATCCAACGAACAAAAAAAACATTATAATGGAACTCTTCTTCTCACAATTTAAGAAAAAAACATTTGAGAATCAAGAATAACTCATCTTGGTCTTCTTTCATGACAACAATTGAGAATGTAGAATAGCTCTTCTTGTCACTCTTGCCACTCGAGAGTCCAATAATTGCATATCTTGCAAATCTGGTCTAAAGAAGAATTCCACAAATCAATTGTAGTAGTTGTAGTAGGTTGGTTGACACGTAAACGTGTTATGAGGTTAACATATACTAAAAAATTAGAAAAAAAATTCAATTATTCTTGTGGATAGGAAATCAAACCTCTCCTTCCTTATCATTGCAAGCTTCTTTTCATATCTCTTTCAAAAAAAAAAAAGCTTCTTTTCATATGATCTAGCAACTGATGACACAATAATAGGAATCGTTATTTACATCATTTATATTATGAAATGTATTAGAGAAAGTGAAAAACACTTAAAATGCAATAAAAATCTATAAATTTCAAAACTATAAAAATCTAAGAATTTTGTACATTACAAAAAGATTTTGTTATGCTCATCATGTAAATGAGTGTAAAATAATAAATCATTCCGCTAAAACCAATTCAAATGTACCATCAGATTTGGCATTGTATGGCTTCAATGGGTCAAAATTCTGATGAAAAAACAAAGCAAAAAAGCTATGCAATACAATAAAGAATAGTTTCAAAGTTAGAGTTGATATGCCGAACTACTAGAGTCTAGGGAGAACTGATCTATACTTGGATCGATCGATCGATCGCACACACTAAACCGTTTTTCCCCCCACAATCACCATATAAACCAAATAGACGCAAGTAATTTGGAATTATTTAGCAGAAGTGATGGTCAAGTCTTATAAATAAGGCAATATCACATATCAATCATCCTCAGGCAAATTCATTCAATCAGTCTAAATACTCAACTCATCTTCAGTTTTTCTTAGCCAAATTCAGATCTTTTCAAAATGGGTTAATTAAGACTTCGAAACTGAAGGCACAACAAGAATACTGGTGCTTTTGCGACTGCGTTTTTCGTCGCAAACGTTAAATTGCGACGATTTTGAGTTTGTCGCGAATGACTCGTCGCAAACTCAAAATCGTCGCAAAATCGTCGCTAATCTGAAAAACGTCGCAATTTCGTCGCAAAGTTTGCGACTTATTTGCGGCACACATTTTGCGACGTTTTAGCGGCGATTTTTATTCGACGCTTTTTTGCGATTAGTTTGCTTATATTTTGCGACTAACCATATTGCGACGGAATTGCGACCAACAAAATTGCGACGGTTGTGCGACCAACAAAATTGCGACGGAATTGCGACGTTCTGTAGATCTGATTAAAAAAAATAAAATTACAATAATTATTAATTTTAAAATATAAAATATTAAAATTTATAATTAAAAGTTATAATTAAAATACTAAAACTGTTCGAGAATAAATAAAAGTACACAATAGTTTTAAAAGCTTAAAAACATAAAAATAAAACCGAAATAAAATCTAATCGAAATTAATTTGGTTTTCGATCGGTTCCTCGTCTTCGTCTTCCTCTTCTATCGCTCTTCTCTGCGCTTCTGCCGCCACTCTCTTCTCCTGCAACAACTCGTCTAAGAGGGGGTTATCTCGCGCTAACATCTCGAACATCCTATCGTACGCCGAATCGCTAGATTGCAACATCTTGATAATTTTTGCATCTTTCTTATGTTGTTTTTGGTGTTGCAAGACCGTCTTTTTCAGCGTTGGATCAGTAGGATAGCCAGAAACGGGACAAAACGGAACACCTTGGTCATTCATCCGGATAGATCCAGTAAATGCCATCTTCCCCTTACGGTTTTTTGGAGCCATCTACAAAAAAAAGGAGGAGGTTAAAATAGAAAACATTTTTAGTAATATAATAATGTGAATAAAAAAATGGAGAAGGTTATAATGTAATTAAAATTACTAATAGAAATTAAATTTTAATATAATAATTCTTACCTCAGCGGCGATGCGGTTGACCTCAAATGGTGTCACCTGAGTAAGCTGACCATCGGGAGTAGGCTGGGTTGCGAGTTCCTCGACTCGGGTAAACACATCGTCGTGGAACTTCTCGACACGTTGATCAACCCATGTTCCATCCGGCCTACGGTGCGTCTTCTCCCAAAGCTCTGGCATCGTAGTGGGACCTCCTTTTTTTAGTGCCTAAAAATAAAAATATTGTTAAAATGTTATTTTTGTAATACGTAAAACAAAAAAAAATTACAAACTTACAATCTCTCGCGCGTTCTCCTCATAAGAGATTTGTCCCGCACAATGCTTTGACGGCTGGTCACCGTTAACCGGCGTCAATCGAGCGGCAGAACACTTGGCCGATTTGAGCTTGCTAGTCTCCATCTCCCAAAACTCGACAAGACCAGCCCAAATATTTGGGTTAAACCAGCGAGGCATACAGAATTTCGGATCTGGGTTTTCCTCCCACTTGGCCTTCCACCATCCAATTTGGTCGTTGAGGCGTAACTTCGCTTTTTCATCAAAATGTTCCCGAATCAAGCCGTTGATCGTGGGGTCCCAATACTTTTGCTAAAAAAAACAAGAAAAACCAAGTTAATATAAAATTTAAAATTAAAAAAAAAAAAAATTCATATAATTACCGCAAATGTTTTGTACCACCGGGCCCTCGTATCCTCGGGAACATACTTCCAACTCGTATGCAGCATGGTGAAATCCCGCTCGATAATCTCCCTAATAGACTTGGAGACTTTGTTTTTCAAGAACCTGGAAAAAAAAACAGTAATTGAAAACATGTTAAGTTATAAATGTAATTAATAAAAATATGAATTTTTAAAATAAAATGTAGTACCACAATTGGTTGCCGGACGGCTCAGGATGTAGCTCGGGAAGTACTCGGCGTGCAGGACTAACGAGAAGCTGAGCAAACGTCATATCGTCCATCGACGGAACTCTACGATCGTCCTCTGGAGGAGCATCCGGCGGTGGTTGAGTCTCGGAAATCGTAGAAGAAGAAGACCCGCCGTCGCCTCTATGCGCATGAAATCCAGGACGTGGAGGTCTACGTCCAGGGTCCCTCTGTAGAAGATCGGTGTACTCGTTGGGTGAACGACCCGTCATCTACAATTATGTAAAATTATAAAAAGATTAATAAAAATTTATGTTAACTTGGTTTAATTTATGTTAAAACTTTATGTTAAAATTAATAATATATTTTAACATTAGAAACTTATAATCCTAACAATTGTAATAATTCTCATAATTGTAATTATGGTCATAACATATTACAAACATTTATACTAAATTATATAATTCAATAAATAGTAAAAAATAACATTCTAATCCTAACAATTATTATAATTTCCAAAATCCAAATTATTCTAATCAACAATATAATTTTAAACCTTCTAATAAATCATATCATTCTAACAATTTCAAAAATTCAAAAAATTAAATCATAACAAATATATAAATAAATTAAAATTAAATCATAACAAATATATAAATAAATTAAAATTAAATCATAAAAATTGTCATAATTCTCATAATTTTACTTATGCTCATAACATATTAAAAACCTTTAAACTAAATTATATAATTTAATAAATAGTCAAAATTAACCATTCTAATAAATCATATCATTCTAACAATTCCAAAAATTCAAAAAATTAAATCATAACAAATATATAAATAAATTAAAAGAAAAGAAGGAATTTTTTACCTTAAAATCGGAATTTGTAGAGGCCTTTAACGGATTTGCGAGATGGGAGTGAGATCTGTGCGACGATTCACGTATCTGAGCTCGCGTATATATAGGAAAAAGTTCCGTCGCAAAACCGTCGCAAATTAACGTCGCAAAACCGTCGCAAAACCTTGTTTTCACCGCCACTTTAGTCGCAAAATCGTCGCAAAACCTTGTTTTCACCGCCACTTCCGTCGCAAATTCGTCGCAGACTGGTTTAAATTTTGTGTAAGGAATAAGGTATGTTTGGGGTTTCGAGTTTGCGTAACCAATTTTAGGAATACAAAATAGAAAATATACTTCTTTTTGGATCTCTTATACATATAACGAACAAAGACAGACAATAAATGAATAAAATCATCAAATCGGTGTAAATTATAGATTTACGATATTTATTGTATACGTGTATGATGTATATACTTATGTTTCTGACGGTAGATAGATATCTATCTATTGATGTTATAATTTCAACAACAAAGTTTGTATTGGTTATACTACTAACCTTTCTGGTAATATAACCAATAAAGGATGTTAAGAACATCTAACCCAAAAACTACATTTTCAGGGTTTAGGGGTTAGGCTTTGCGACGAGTTTGCGGGGTACTAGTCGCAAAATCGTCGCAAAGTATTATCATTTGCGACGATTTTGCGACGATTACGTCGCAAACTCGTCGCAAAGCCTAACCCCTAAACCCTGAACATGTAGTTTTTGGGCTACATGTTCTTAACATCTTCTTTTTGTGTTGTGTTGCTTTTTTGGGTCTAAAATGTCTCTCTTTTATAGATAGATTGATGTTATAATTTCAACAACAAAGTTTGTATTGGTTATACTACTAACCCTTTTGTTAATATAACCAATAAAGGATGTTAAGAACATGTAACCCAAAAACTACATGTTCAGGGTTTAGGGGTTAGGCTTTGCGACGAGTTTGCGACGTACTAGTCGCAAAATCGTCGCAAAGTATTATCATTTGCGACGATTACGTCGCAAACTCGTCGCAAAGCCTAACCCCTAAACCCTGAACATGTAGTTTTTGGGCTACGTGTTCTTAACATCTTCTTTTTGTGTTGTGTTGCTTTTTTTTTTTTTTTTGTTAGGTTGAATATATAAATATTCATCTAATTTTATGTTAAGTAATAAATGAAAAATAGAGAAATATAGAAGAAAAAATGATTATTAACAATACATAATTTATATTAATTATAAAATATATCGTAAAATATAAAAAGCCATAAATATCAGAATAATTAGTAGGAGGATTTTCTCATCAAAGCCTAATAACACTCAAACAAACAAAGAAAGTAAAGTACCACAATCGAATCAACAAATCCTTTAATTTTTTTAAATCTTAATTAGTAGAAATAAATTTAATCTTCGCAATTACTTTTATTAATCTTCGTCTTCATTATCATAAATATAAGTTCTTCGCAAAGAAATGAGAGAGGAAAAGTAAAACAGGAAAATATACATTGAACCAAAACATGCTACAGATACATTAATCTTCTTCTTCATTATCATAAATATAAGTTCCTACTCCCCCTTCATTTTCCTCCTCATCTTCCTCCTCATGATCTTCTTCTTCGTGGTCTTCATCCAATTCATCTTCGTTTCCATCCGAATCCTCGAATATCACATCAAGACCACTGTGGAGTGGGTCAATTCTTGGCAAATTAGTGTTTACCTCTGTTGGGATTGAAACTTCTTCGGTTCTAGCAGGTTGCACTGGGGGTTGATCATCAGCATCAGCTGCTAACCCACCGATAATTCGACCCCTTGGGTTAACTTTTATCACAGATAGCCAATCTTGATCCCGTCGTACACGAGTGCGTGGGTAAGGAATGAAGACTACTTGCTCTGCTTGAGATGCTAAACCAAATGGCTCAAATTTGTCGGTGTACCTCCTATTTCCTTTTACGTCAACAACTCCAAATTTGCTGGTTCTAACCCCGACACCAATGTGTGGATCAAACCAATCACAACGAAATAATACACTTTTCAAGTTCAAAACACCAGCATACTCAATCTCGATGATTTCTTTCAAAATACCATAAAAGTTGGTATCGCCAGGGACATGAATACCATAATTTGCAGTGGCTTTATTGTGGCCATGTTCAAATGTGTGAAAAATAAAGCCGCGAGTACAATACATCTTACTCGTTTTTATGCTTGCAATCGGCCCCAAAACAAACTCATGTACCCATAAAGGCCAACTGTGGCGAGATCTTTTCGCCACCTATTCTCAAAATGAAATAATTAATTAATTAGTATACATAATTAATTACATCTACATATATATATATATATATATATACATGTATATATATATATACATTTATTAATATACAATATGCATGTTTCTTACTTTCTCCCGCATCCAGGCAGCAAAATCACGTTCTAGGAAAGATTGGACATCTGCATCATTGAGATCAGGAAAAGCTTCCCGTATTTGTCCATCTAACATTCTGCATGTACGTACACCCGTTAATTAGATGTGTATATGTATATATATATTTATATTAAATAATATATTCTCATATATGTATATATATATATATATACCTCTCATATGGCTGAAAGTAGTTACAATTTAGCAATATATACGTATGGGTAGCTTCCATATGCTTGAAATCACACCACGTTGTTTCCTTCACCTTTCCACCCATTCGACCAACATCACAGAAAACATCCGGTACACCCTCTAAGTGATATGTTCGGCCAACCCCACCATCGTCGTATCGCCTACGACGGTTTTTTTTAGTTTTCACGGTTTGGCTAAAGTAGTAAGTAGAAAAGTTCGATGTCTCCTCTGTCAAACTTCCAGCAATGATTGATCCCTCAACTCTTGCGAGATTTTTTGCCTTCATCTTCTGATGTTTGAAGAACCTTTCGAAGGGGTACATCCATCGAAATTGAACTGGTCCACCCAAATCTAACTCATGAGGTAAGTGTACAACCAGATGTTCCATGACATCAAAAAAGGAAGGTGGAAATATCTTCTCTAAGTTGCAAATAGTGAGTGGTATGTCTGAATTCAGCTTCGAGATTTCGTCCTTCATTAAGGTTCTAGCACATAAGTCTCTGAAAAATGCACCACTACCTGAAATGGCAATTTGGTCCGGAGTAAGTTAATTATTAACTAATACATTTACAAAATATAATATTAATGTAACAAGGATTAAACGTAACACCTGCTATTGCGTCGTGGACATTTTGCGGTAAAAGCTCTTGAAAGGCGAAAGGGAGTAGTCGTTGCATGAACACATGACAATCGTGGCTCTTCATCCCAGAAAATTTGCCCCCTTGTTCAACACACCTTGAAAAAGTGGACACGTATCCATCTGGGAACTTCACCCACTCCTTAACCCAGTTAATCAAAGCATTGTTCGCAGCAGGTGATAGTCGAAAACTGGGAATAGGTGTCCTACCATCCCCTGTTAGATGTAACTCTGACCTTATGCATAAAGCCGCGAGATCGAGACGAGATTTCCAATTGTCTTTTGTTTTCCCTGCAATATTTAACAATGTGTGTATAATATTCTCAAAGAAATTTTTCTCCACATGCATGACATCCAAGTTGTGCCTCAACAGATGATCCTTCCAGTAAGGCAATTCCCAGAATATACTTTTTTATGCCAGTTATGGTATACCCCATACCCAACAGGCATATTTGCAGGATTACTTTGCCAATTACCTCCAACTTTTATAGTTTCTTGTGCACCATATCCATCAATTTTTTCTTCCAACTCCTCACCTGAGAGGTAAACCAAGGGGGAGGTTTTAACAACTCGATTTCGAAACAACGTTCTACTCTTTCTATAAGGATGAGCCCTTAGAAGAAAACGACGATGACAATCAAACCAACAAGCTTTCCCTACCGCTGACAATTGAAATGATTCGGTTTTATCTAAACAATAAGGACATGATAACTTTCCATGCGTTGTCCATCCAAAAAGCATGCCATACGCCGGAAAGTCACTTATCATCCACATAAGGACAACCTTCATGTTGAAGTTTTGATGGCTTGACGAATCAAACGTGCGTACACCAACATGCCACAACTGCTTTAGTTCGTGTATAAGAGGCTGTAGGAATACATCAAGTGATCTTTTTGGATGCTTAGGCCCTGGAACCAAAATGCTTAGAAATAAAAATTCTCTATGCATAAACATTTCCGGCGGGAGATTATATGGCGTCACTATGACTGGCCACAACGAATACTGCCGACCAGACATACCAAAAGGACTAAACCCATCAGTGCAAAGACCTAAATACACATTTCTATGTTCTACAGCAAAGTCAGGATGTACTGTGTGAAAGTGTTTCCATGCCTTTGCATCTGATGGATGAGCAACTACCCCATCCTCCCAATTATGTTCTGCATGCCACCTCATTGCCCCTGTTGTCTGCTCTGATTGATATAATCATTGCAGCCTATCTGTTATTGGCAGATACCACATACGCCTGAACGGGACTTTCGTTCGACCACTAGTCTTCTTATATCTTGGATGAGAGCAAAAACGACATTCCTGCAGCTGAGCATCATCTTTCCAAAAAATCATACAATTATCAATGCAGAAATCAATCATCTCAGACGGTAATCCAAGACTTGCTACCAATTTTTGTATCTCATAGTAACTCTCAGCAGAGTTATTACCCTCTGGTAAGTACTCTTTAAACAACTCACCCCATTTATCCATGCAATTTTCACTAAGGTTATCCTCGCTTTTAATTGTCATCATCCTAGATGCTAGGGACAATTTTGATAGCCCTTCTCT
The DNA here is from genome assembly GCA_963576765.1 of Draba incana. Classification (NCBI taxonomy): domain Eukaryota; kingdom Viridiplantae; phylum Streptophyta; class Magnoliopsida; order Brassicales; family Brassicaceae; genus Draba; species Draba incana. The sequence continues at coordinate 2,285,070 of OY755208.1, forward strand.
ACATCCTTCGTAGATAGGTTCGTTAGCAGCATCTAACATATCATAAAAAAATTTAGCATTCGGGTTTGGTTCTTCAAAAGTATTATCACTAAATGCACCAGTAGTTTCTTGAAATGCATCATTAACCATGTCATTCGACCTATTCCCATCAGTATTTCCATACGAAGACTCATTAAAATTATCATGACCATACTGATAATTATTATCCTCATAATTACTAACACCTTCTATATTCCCACGATAACTCGTACTTGAACTACCCGGAACATCAACAACAAAATCCTCCCCATGCGAAAACCAAACATAGTAGTTAGGTAAAAACCCATTTGTAAACAAGTGTTTCCAAACAGTTTGAGTATCATGTGGTGTCAAGTTTTTGCATTTCACGCAAGGACAAAAAATCTTTACGTTACCGGTATAGGTGATTCCAGCATGCGCCCTTTGGTTGTTTACCGCCTGGGTCAAAAACTGGTCAACCCCTTCACTAAATTCTCTTGTCACTTCGCTTGTTTCTGGATCACGACGATTGTACATCCATCCTCAAATCGTGTATATTTCATGATAAGACATAGTATTTGATGATTAAGAATTTTTTTTTCTGTTGAAAGAAATGTTTTTCTGTTGTGTTCATTAATGACATACATTCGTGGTTTTTATAGAATTTCATTTCATTTTGCGACTAATTTGCGACGCTTTTCCAACATTTTTGCAACTTATTTGCGGCAAAAAAATTACACTCATAAACAAGTGAGAATCAATTAAAACGTGTTGAACCTACTTTCGTCGCAAATCCGTCGCAACCTTTAAACGTCGCAAATGCGACGCAAATTTGCGACGGTTTTGCGTCCAAACGTACATGTCGACGCAAAATCGTCGCAAATTTGTATTTTTACTAAAGTAATTTATAGTTTGGTAAGTTAAGATTTAATTTGTTTTTTTCTTTTTTAGTAGTTAATGTGTTAGGGTTACAAGTAAATTTTTGGAAACTTATATTAATATAATATTATGATATTTTAACATTAACATCGATGTTCATAAACGTACATACATTATATTGCTTAAAAACGTAATACAAATAAACTGCTAACATAAACACATTTTTATTTTCATTTCTTTCATTGATGACGTAATGTTTTACTCATCATCAAGTTCTTCACCATCATCCGTCGTCGACCCTTCCTCATCATATACCTGGGATTGCCAATTGTTTGGATTTCGATGCACACGACTGCTACTACCTTCTTCTATGAACGTTGTAGCCATGTTTTCTTTAGATATAACCTGTGAAATAAAAACTTTATTTATGTGTAAGGATATATCCTTAATACAATACCTTTAAAATATATATTCTACTTAACTTACATTGCTTATGTTGTTAAGAATAATGTTAAGATAGGTTTGCGCCCTATCAAACTTAACAACTACAACCTCGTTTAGCACCAATATCGAACCCTCCTTTATGTGCGGCCCATATTTGTTATCAGATATGGCGGACCTATGAATGCTCGCTTGTACAGTCCCGGTAGGATCCTTCAAGGAAAACAAATAACATTTATCGATTACTAAATATATAATTTGTTAAAAACATCTTTTCTTATAACTTATATATACATTTTACCTTTAGCATGACCATCGCGTCCCCCAATCCATTAGGTTCCATTTTATGAATCACTGCTATCACATATGGTACGTGACGCCATTGTGGTTTTATGTTATGCAACTCTTTTACCAGTGTCCACCCACGTGTGTGTCCACCTGTATATATTCAACGTAGAATAAGTAAAATATAATTAAATGTCAAGTAAACAATATACTAATATATATAATTATTTATGTTTCTTATATATATACAAACTTTGAAATATTAGTAATTACCAATATATATTAATAATAATATTATACCTGTTAATTTGTTGACATTTCCAATTGTCGTCTTCCAAAGGACATTGGTGAACGTTGGATCTTTTGCCTCAACAACACAGTTAACCATCTGTACATGTCTCTCATAAGAATTGCATTCTTCCAACATCGATTCTTCAAGTCTTTTCCTTGCCCTTTCTTCTGCTTGTCTCACACCAGCCGGACCCGGAATCAAAGCTCGATTGTTATCCATATTTGTTGAATTATAGAATGTGAGGTATATAATTAATTAATGTGGATTTTATAGAATGTTCATTTCAGTTTGCGACGAATTTCCAAGACTTTTGCGACTGCTTTACGGCTAAAATATTACACTCATAAACAAGTGAGAATCAATTAAAACATGCTCAACCTACTTTGGTCGCAAATCCCTCGCAACCCTTAAAACGTCGCAAATTCGACGCAAATGTTGCGTCTAAACGTAAAACTCGACGCAAAACCGTCGCAACCTATAAGTCGACGCAAACACCTCGCAAAATTTGCAACGGTTTTGCGTCCAAACTAACAAAGCGTCGCAAAACCGTCGCAAATTGGCGAGGTTTTTGCGTCGTCAAGTTCCTACGCAAATTTGCGACGTTTTTGCGAGTTATTAAGAATATTCGTCGCAAACAAGTCGCAAATTGGACGCAAATTTGCGAGGGTATAAAACCGTCGCAAACTTCCGTCGCAAAACCTCCTGTATTCTTGTAGTGAGGTAAATTTTAAAAGAAATAAAAAAGTTATGTCGAGAAAGTTTTCACTTTGAAAAACAAGTTCTTTATTATTATTTGGACAATTTTCAACTATCTTATTTGTTATTGCGTATAGGCCATCAAGCAAATACAACAAAAAAGGACGAATTTAATTTTGCACACTATATTTTCCACTAAAGTGTCTCGTATACGTTTGTAAGAGAAATCATTTATAGAAAAAGAATGAATCTTCATTTGATTGTATAGTATGTTCACTCTTATACGCCACACTAAAGTCAGAAAGCTAAATTACCTTACCTGCTAATAAATTACGTTCACGGTGGCTTGAAAAAAGATGGTCACCTACTTCTATTTGTCCAGTGAAATTAAATACTTGATGCTTACATATAAGTATCGTTTTCACCAATGTTTTTTTATTTAATCTAGGTTTGCATTCTAGCAAACACAATACAGTATTTGGATTTGTGCTTAATATTTCTTTTTCTAATTCCATATTTCATTATAGTTGCAAGATGCAACAAAAACCAAAAACAAACATTAAGGCTTCATTAATTGGTTGCATTTGGCGTTTACGTCTATAAATGATTTTTTTCTTTCACACGACAATGACCAATCATATTATAAAACAATACACATGAATGAGTCCGTAATACATATAAACATGTATACTAAGAGAAAGAGATTTGACTTAAGACAATATATGAAATATGATCAACAATAAGAAAACTGCGGCCAGCTTTTGCTCCACCGTCATTAGCAGCAGCCGCGGCGGTCTAGGGTGGCAGACGCGTAAACAGATGTTGCTGCAACTTCAAGCAAAATGGAGAGAGGTCAAGTGGATTGTTTCTGTAATGGTTTTGACAATTTTGCTCTCTCTAGTTGTCTACCATTTTGCATCTCTTGTTCAGCCATTGCCTCTACCGCTACCGCAAATTTCAAGCTTTCCCGCGTTTGTACCGCCGCTAATCGCAGCCAAACAAAGCACTAACAGCACTGATACGGTTAGTGAATTCATGAATATATATATATATGTGTGTGTGTGTGTGTGTGTTACATATACACTAGATTTTGACCATATGTAGAATCATTAATATCTGACGACTGGATGGAAATGGTAAAGTATTATTTAAATTGTGTAGAAAACTTCAAAATGTATAATTGTGTCAAGAATATATAATATAATTTGATATAAATTAGTGTACAAAAAAAATTATATTTGTAGTTTTGTTTGGTTGATAGTTTGAGGCAAAAGATGATTTGGGAAGTATTTTATACTATTTTGGTTTTTTCATTTAAAATTGTATAGAAATTAATTTTTGTTATAATAAAAAATCGCAACATTGTTGTAATTTCATAATAAGAAAATTATATTTAGTACCCAAACCAAATTTGATGTTGAACCTAACCGAAAATTTAAAATATGTGTATAAACATTTAAACTAATAATAATAATACGAAAGGAAACCATATTCTATCGTCTTTATATATGTTTTAATTTAAAAACTATTATTCATGAGCCAAAAATAAATAAAAATATATATAAAACCAAAACTGGAAGAAATCATAATAGAACACTATTTACGATTTTTAACCATAAATGATAAATTTTCTAATTTATTTGATTTTAAAATATGGTAGTAATCCGCCTAGAACGCAGGGATTCATATATTCATGTTATATAACAATATACATGAATGTACATATAAATAAACATAGATACTAAGAAGAAGACCTTTGATTTAAGAGTTAAGGCCATATATGAAATATGATCATCAGTAAGAAATCTGTGGCCAGCCTATGCCACACCGTCATTAGCAGCGGCGGAAGCGGTCTAGAGCCGCAGTCGCTAAAACAGACGTTGCTACAACTTCAAGCAAAGTGGAGAGAGACCAAGTCGATTATTTCTCTCTTGGTTTTGATAGTTTTGCTGTCTCTAGTTTTCTACCATTTGGCGTCACTTGCTCAGCCATTGCCTCTACCGCTGCCGCAAATTTCAAGCATTCCTGCGGTTGTGCCACCGCTGATCGCAGCGGAACAAAACTCTAACGATAACACTGATACCGTTAGTATAACCTTAATCCATTTACATATCTATCTTATCATCAAAAGCATGTTTTTATATTATGTTGTAAATTTGTGTATATTATACGTAAGCACACAAAAAAAAACATGCCTATGTTTAATTTTTAAATATAAATATTACAATAGTGTGGATAGTGGATACTATATGATATATTCTTATTAAATTAGTGTAGATTTTTATCCCCAAAAAAAACAATTATATCCATAGTTTTGTTTGGATGATAGTTTTTTTTATAACCTTGTTTGGATGATAGTTTGAGGCAGATAAGAGAAATTTGGCAATAATCCTGAAAGAAGCATCAATGAAGGAGAAGACAGTGATCTTAACGATGATGAATCAGGCTTATGCAGAGCGAAATTCGACGTTCGATGTGTTCCTTGAGGGCTTGCGGGTAGGCGAAGGCACCGAGAGGCTTCTCCGTCACGTGGTGGTGGTGTGTTTGGATGAGAAAGCTTATTCACGGTGCTTGGAGGTCTTTCCTCGCCGTTGCTTCTTTTTGAGGACTACCGGAATTAATTTCTCCGGCGAGAAGCTGTTCATGGTACCGGATTATCTGAAGATGATGTGGCGCAGAACAGAGTTCTTGGCTTCGGTACTTAAGCTTGGATATAACTTCCTCTTCACGGTACATTTCGGTTTAGTTTAATCTTTTTGAATTTTCGATTTATCAAATCAATTTTGAAATATTATGACTGAATGAAAAGTTTTAGTCTATCCAATTATTTAAAAAAATTATTTGATTTTGAATAAAAATTACAAAATAATATATTGATATACATACATGTATAGGACATGGATACAGTGTGGCTGCGAGATCCATTTCCTCGTTTGGCTGCAAATGTAGATTTTCAAATCGCTTGCGACATCTTCAACGGAAATGTTAGTGACGCTCGCAATTCAGCCAATGGTGGATTCAAATTCGTCAAGGCCAACCACAGAACAATTGAGTTCTACAACTATTGGTACGAGTCCAGACTTAGATTCCCTGGCAAAAATGAGCAGGACGTGATTAACCGGATCAAATACGATGAATACATCAACAAAATGGGGCTCAAGATGAAGTTTATAGACATGAACGACGTTGGAAATTTCTGCCAACCAAACTGGGATATTACCAAAGTCTGCGTAATGCATGGGAATTGTTGCATTGGACAGAATAATAAGCTTAAGGATTTGAGACAAGTTCTTGAGGATTGGACAGAGTTTTTGTCCAATAGCGGTCAGAACAGAGGATTTCGACAGCCGATGAATTGCCGGAGAAGTCTTAGGCGGAGGGCTCACAAAAAGAGAGAGGTTGATTTCGTTCTATAGAGGCAAAATAGTCAAATGGGGAGCCAAAAAAAAAGCCGGTATGCTTTAAATTCACACCAATTACAAAGTACTAGAAGTCATTTTGTTGGTAATTGATATATATATTTTTAGTGTGTATTTTAATTGTATACATATCATTACGCAATAAGCTTTATGAAAAGACTATGTGGAGGGAAGAAAAACGATAAACATTGAAAGAAAAGAAAAAAAAATCGTTGGATAATGAGCAATCAAAAGTGATAAAACTCACATGACACCGTTGCTTAGTCAGGCGGATCGAAATGGATTAAATTGCGGAGAGTCTGATGTGCAGGGGCGAAGCTACTTTGGTAGTAAAGGGGGCAGTTGCCCCCCATAAAATAAATATAATTAGTGTAATTTATGTAATAATGTTTTTTGCCTCCATCAATTAAATTTGTTTGCCATTTGCCTTTTTTTAGTCATCTAATTCTCTAAGACAAACCAATATTTATTTTAAATAGTTTTGTGTTATAGATTTTTGCCCCCGGTGAAAATTATTCCTAGATCCGCCGTCAGGTAAGATAATGAAACTATCAACATTAAAGTAGAAAACATAAAACTGCTTAGATGTATATATAGTCCATCGACAAAACAATCTCACCGTTAGGAGTCACTCCAGCAATAGAAACGGGGGCATAAACGTCTTTAATCTCCCACAAATCCGGCAAGGCCTAGACACGTTTCGACAATTCCGGTTTCTTTTAACATCCTCTAAACCCCATTAACACAACTCAAGGTTCTTCTAGAGATTGAAGTAATGCCATATTGCCATTGTTGTATAAAAGAATTACGAGCATATATTAGACATTCACTATCAGAGGTCTTCAAAGAAGCATTTAAAATTTATCATTTTGAAAAGAGGAATTTTGCTAAAACTCAGGTTACGTGCAATAGAAATTAGAGCATAAAGATGAAAAGCTGAAAGAAAGTATGAAATAGCCAAGTGTTTGATCCCAAGCAATGTGTAACACACAATAAGGACATGATAACCAAAATTAACAAAATGGTAAGCCAACATCGTGATAAAGCTCGCACGAAACCTGTAAATGAGAAGTCACACTTAGCTTTGTTAATGCTCACAAAGCTACGGCGATCTTGTTTCTGGTGATGATCTCCTTTTGATGTTTTCGTTGGTTTACGCCCCTTCTTTTCTTGTTTGTGGTGATGATCTTCTTTTGATGTTCTCTTCATAATATTGAAGCTAAGATTCCCTACACAGACCAACAGATTATTTCAATGGTCAAACAAGATGAACTAGAAACAATAGTGATACAGCTTACATCAAACCTGTAAATGAGGAGCCATGCTTATCTAAAAGACGCAAAGCATTAAATTTGTTAATGCTCTCAATCGTTGGACGATCTTGTTTCTGGTGATGCTCTTCTCTAAATGTTTTCTTGGGTTTACGCCACTCCTTTTCTAGTGGGGTAATAGATACTGCACCTCTGTTAGTGCTCTTAAACGTACGCTGATCCGGTTTCTGGTGATGATCTTCTTTACGCTTCTGTTCTGGTGGGCTTGTAGATGTTACATTCATCATACTAAACTTAAGATACTCTACATAGTCTACAAAGATGTGCACTCTATTCCTATTGTCAAACACTTGACGGTTATAGATTTCAACGGTTTGCAGAGTCTTTCTTTCGGGATTGAAGTAGAAAACATAAAACGGTTTAGATTCATAATTTTTTCGACGGTAGTATTGAACTGACAAAACAATGTCACCTGTAGATGTTACTCCAGCAACGAAAACTTGGCAGGCATCAACGAATTTATCATCCGACAAAGTGTAGACATATTTCGACCATTCAAGTTTCTCCACATCCTCTTGAACCCACATACTCAACTCAATGGTATCACCCTCCTCATGCTCCCAACTAATTCCACCTAATTTACCCTTATAGTTTATCAACATAGTAGACCACAAATCAAGGAAACTTGCGGGAATAAACTTGAATGTCTCAGACCTAACATCAAAGCAAACTATCATTACTTCATCTTCATCATTAGCTATGTAATACAAAACCCCATTAATGCATATCCCTTCTCTGGAAGAATGCTGATGGGATAAAGGACATTGGATCTCCCTCCATGTCATTTCTTCATTTCCTAAAGCCAGAATTTCCCAACGATCCATGGACAATAGCTTGAACTGTTTGCCAATCGGATCAAACCCTAAAAAGTTAGAGGACCCTCCGTACCCTGTCAAGTTAGGTAAGATGGCATACTGTCCCGTGGTAGGGTTACATATCCCATACTTATAGTCAAACTCCCTGTTTGAGATTTGTTCACATGAAAATCGCAGGGGTTTGCTATTATTGGTAGGGAACTTCATATGAAAATCGGCCCCTACGACAAGAGACGATTTCCCGTTTGGATTCTGAGGCTAAGACGATGAGTATAAGAGCCACGGACCGTTATGATCTGGTTCAATGGCGAGTAGGAGACGTGGACGAGCCCGTGAAAAGGTATAGAACAACTCGCTGAAAAACGGACGGTGAAATGTAGACTCCCATAGCTTTGACACGCAACGAACCTCGCAATTGATTTTGAAGGCAATCTCGAGAGTATCTCGGCAATGAGATCAATCGGAATAGACGCTGATTTTATTCCTCTTTCCATGATCAGAAGAGAGCGATACGGAAGAACACTAGTCATCATAGAGATTCCGATTTTTTTTTCCTCTTTACATGATCAGAACTCAGAAGGGTATTTGTTCTGAGCCGAACCATCCGAACCGAATCAAAGTTTGGGTTATTCGGTTTGATTTTGGTTCAAAGGCTTAAACCGATGGTCAACTTTTGTTGTCTATTTTGTTGGGTTCGGTCAACTTTTGTTATTGTAGCCTTCAATGTCGAAATGGACGCGGTAACTTAAAAACTATACTATTAGGGCATCTTTATTGACAGATCCTTTGGGTCTAATGTGATTTTAAAATTATTAAAACATACACTTTCTCTTCCTTTTACTCAACTTTATACATTTTCTTTCATTTTTTTACTCAACTTTTATTAATTTTATATTTAAACACACTCTTTTACTTTTAAACACAGTCTCCAAAAGATCTAATATTAGATCTCTCTCCCTTTTACTCAACTTTTATTAATTTTATATTTAAACACACTCTCTTTCTTCATTTTACTCAAATTTTATATTTCAATATATCCTACAAAAATACTCAATTTCTTCTTTTTACTCAAATTTTAATAATTTTATAAACACTTTAGACCCCAAAGGATCTGCAATAAAGATGCCCTTATGAGCATCAACAACGGTGACACTCATGAGAGTGTCCAAATTTTTTTTATAATTAAATAAAGTACATTTTAAACACTCTAGTGTTTTAAATCAGAAAAAGGGTTTTATAAATGTATTTTATTTAATTATAAATTTTTTTTGGACACTATCACGAGTGTCACCATTGTTGATGTTTTTAAAACTTTACCTGTCATATTTTTTTGTACATATGTTTTAAGTTCTGACGTTTTAGTCTTGACGTGAGAGAGTTTGGCATCTGACTTGTTTACTCTTTAGAAGTTACCTAGTGAATCGGTCTCAAAATAAAAGTATCAAAATGGTGCATTGTGAATTTTGCTCTGTTTCCTTTTCTCGGTTTTTTCAAATTTTGTTTTGTTAATTAATCTTTGTATCTACTTATAAAGGTAGACTGGCATTAAGGGCGATGAAGAGAAGATGTAGTTGAACAGAGATATGAGTTTCTTCAAAAGGTTTAGATAAAAAATAAAAAATATATTTAACCATCAAAAATTTGAGTTTAAGTAAGTAAAAACATAATCCTTGAAGTTTACAGAGAGATCAATACAACTTGTATAAAACATAGATTTTTTAGCCAAAACACTAGTAAAAAAAGGCCAAATACCCACGAAAATTTTGTGGGTAACAAGGAAGGATTTTCGTGGGTATAGCATCGTGGGTAGAAAAATTCGTGGGTTTTCGTGGGTATCTTTACCCACGAAAACCCACGAAATATTCCGTGGGTTTACCCACGAAATCCCACCAAATATTTCGTGGGTATACACAATTAATTAATTTTTATTTTTATTTTTAATTGGGTAAAAATTTTTAAATATTTAATTTTATAAAATTTAATTAAATATAAAACTAATAATGAAAATAAAAATAAAATATTATACATAAAATTAAATTGTTTTACATTAAAAGTTACACATGTTTTGGAGAGTAAAACCAATACTCATTTCAACTTTTGCTCCCAAATACACTGCAAATCTGCCTCGCAAACATGAAACAAGGCGCTATATAGATTTACAAACAATTGGTTTTTCTCCAACTCCCTCTTAGATACACCCTTTCCTCTACTTTCTTTTCATATTACTTATACATATAGTTATATCATAAAATGGTGCAGAGTTCTTACAAGGTCACCCCCATCATTCTTTCAGATTTTCACCTTCTTTTCAAGTGCAATTGGTCTCGTAGCTCGCAAGACCCACTAGTTCTGGTCCCTCCAACCGCACGTTGTTCTCAAAACTGTACCAATGGTTTACACGTTAGATGACTTTGGTCAAATTGTCTTCTAGGAAAATGTAAAATGCTTTATACGGTTGCATTTCATCTTATCATACCAACAATTATGCATAGCTTATCACTTGCACAGAAAAGCATAAAACTAAAAGAGTCTTTCTTAGCCTTCAATGCTTGAAAATGCAAAGTAGGCAAAAGAACTTACTTCTGCAGAGGAATGTGTTCAAAAGGTCCTTCCGTAGGAATTGTTCCACATAGATCATTGCCTGAGACATCACTGGCAAGATAATGACAAAGAACCCATCTTATTAAATAGAGATATGCAGTCACTCAGGTGAACGGAAAAACTAAGAGACTTGCGAGGCAGAGAACAGAGGCATAGTAATTAGCAAACAGAAGCGATACAGTGCTGGAATAGCTGGACTTACACAACTTTGAGGCTTGATATAGCCGTGAGTTCTCTAGGAATGGGACCGGTTAATCGGTTTTCGTTAAGCCGCCTGTCATAGAAAGCCATCCATAGCTTAAAGAGAGAGAGCAAACGCAAAGATAAGCAAGAAAGACCTGCTCACTAACCACTGACAAAAATCAAAAGTGCATATCTTTGTGCATTTGAAAAGAACTTATAGAAAGACGAGTGACTTCAATTTTGCCAAAGAAGGTGGAATTTTCCCAGTGAGATTGTTGTTGTAAAGATCCAAGCTGATTAGATTCTTCAGATTTCCAAATTCAGAAGGAATAGTTCCTTGAATCTCGTTTTTGTAGAGTTCACTATATGAATAAGAGGAGATAATAAAACAGTTAATCCTCTAATACATGATCAATCACATAATCAAAAGGCCAAAAAGTGAAGGCATACAGATATTGTGAATGGTGAAGCTTCCCAAGTTCAGGTACAAGATGTCCAGAGAGGTTTGAATTTCCCAAAGCCATGCCAAAAAAAAATGTAGAATCAGAGAGAGCACAATAACCAAAGTGGATGATACCTTCAATGAATCCAAATCCAAGGCCTAAACGTTAAATCAAACAACTGATTGTGCTGAAATCAAATTGATATGAGAGATATTCGATTCTGTATAACTAGAAGCATGGAGGAGGATCTTGCTTACAGTCTCGTTACGAGGTTGTGTTGATTACAGGAAACATGAAACCAGGTACAGGGATTAACAAGAGTTGTATCCCAGCTCTGGAGAACGCGGTCTGGATCGGATAAGCTCTGGCGAAGCGAGTAAAGAGCGTCGCCTTCGGAATTTGGCTCCGCCGTTTGAAGAAGAATCAAAGATAAGGTTAGGATCAGAGAAGCTGCCAGTAGCTCCCGTCGTGCCACCATAGTCGCTGCTTCAGAGAGTGAAATTAGGGTTTCGTAATCTCACTTTCTCAATCCCTTTCTTCTTCTAGTTTTCGTGGGTATAATAATACCCACGAAATACCCACGAAAACCCACATATACCCACGAAATACCCACGAAGTTTTACGTGGGTAGGCGTTTACTGTTCAAAGCGGGTTTTCGTGGCTTTTGGTCTATACCCACGAAAAAATTCGTGGGTTTTTCGTGGGTATACCTATTTTTTTTACTAGTGAAATGGAGAGCAAGGTAAGCAATCACTGTTTTGAGGCCTGTAAATTCATTCACCGTCTAAAGGAGTCAGTGAATCTACTTTTTTTTTTTAGACTAAAATACTTGTAGTGCATCATCTAAAACACTTGTAGTACTCATCGCAAGTGGCTCGAGGGTACACTGTATGCATGGTTAGAGTTCGTGCCCATAGGCTTGAGCGAACGAGTACTCACCCAAAGACACAAACGAAAACAATCTGAAGAGTACCAAATTTGTTAGTGCTCTCAAACGTAGGACGATCTTGTATCTTGTGTACTATAAAGGCGATGGTCGTAAATGTGAAGGTAAAAGAACAGTGTAGCTTTCTAAAATAAAACACTTTGATATGATGGAGAAAGAAAAAAAATTGTTGAACTGATCACACCAAGAAACATGAACCTTAAAAATGGTTTTTGCCCTTCTTTTCATTAAATTGGAAGATCGTTTATTGCCTTGGGACATGGTTCATGGTTGGCTTTGTGTTGTAAGCAAACTTTTTTAGAGACACTTGGTCGCTAATCAAAGTGTTTCCTTTTATCCAGAAGCATTACATATCTCATATCAGAGAATACATTACGAAAAAAACAAAGTTTTATGAAAACCAGAAAGAACAAAATGCTAAAGCCTCACACCGAATCTGTAAATACTAAAATCAACAAATCAAAATATGTCTTCACTCTAGGGGGCTTGTCGGCTGCGCTTCTTTTTCACAGGTGTATGACGTCGTTTTGGCCGTTTCCTAATGATTTTTTGGCCTTGGCTTGATTTGAGTAGAGCTTTGTAGTCAGATCCTCTACATGGTCTCCAAAGGCATCAAGTCCTTGAATTTCAACACTATGGAGAGTGTTTCTTTCGGGATTGAAGTAGAAAACATAAAACGGTGCTTCACATGATCTATATTTCTGCGAAAAAACAATTTCACCAGTACTTGTCGCTCCAGCAACGAAAACTTTCTCGTGATTAAAGATTTGATTCTCCGGCAAAGTGTAGACATATTCCGACCATTCCTCGGCATCCTCTAAAACACACATATGCAACTCATCCTCTAAATTAATCCCACCTAATTTACCCTCGTAGTTTATCAGCTCAGTCATATATGGATCACGAAAGCATTTTGCGCTAATAAACTTGAATTCCTCAGACCTAACATTAAAGCAAACTATCACATAACGCGATTCACCATCTTTGTCAGCTAAGTAATATATAACCCCATTGATGCATATCCCATCGTTCACAGGCTTATGGGTTAAGGGACATTGGATCGTCCTCCACCTCATTTTTTCAGTTCCTAGTCAGAATTTTCTGACACTGCCTAGTGTCAGAATTCATGGACAATGCCTTGAATTGCTTGTTAATCGGATCAAACCCTAAAAAGTTGTACGATGGTTTGTACATTCTCAGACTAGGTAAGATCACATACTGTCCCGTGACAGGGTTACATACCACAGGCTATGCCTCTTGTGAGATAAGTTTACCAGACGCTGACCCTAATGTGATCAGAATATCAGGGAAATAAATTAAACCAGCGGCATAACAACATGAAAATCGTCGTCTATAAGTTTGACATATCGACATATTTTGGTCTTGGGGGAACTTGATATGAAGATCAGAAGCTACTGAAGATGACGAGTTCTCGTACACTGTTGTATTCTGAAGCTTAGGCAACGAGAAGAAGCGCCACTTACCCAATTGGTCGAAGGCGAATAAGAAACGTGGACGAGCCAAAGATCTGGTCAGGAAAACTTCGGTGAAATCTGAACGGTTAAGTATGAACGACCATAGCTTCGAGACGCAACGAAACCTTCCGACTGATTTTGCAGACAATCTCGAGAGTATCTCGATAATGAGATCAATCGGGATGGGATCTGAATTTTCTTGTCCTGTTTTCATGATTGTTTAGCTGCTGTTCGGAGGAATGAGAGAAATATATTAAGACCTAGAAAAACCATTATATTAACGTGACAAGTAAATAGTAAACCTAAAAAGAAAGAAAAAAGAGCTTGAACCAATACAAAGGTTAGCGCTAACTTAAGGCCCAATAAACATGGGCTATAAATCATAATGTATATATCTTTTTTTATTTTATTCTTGGTCGAAGTTGCATGTTCGAGATTTGACCATATGTACAACACCAAATCTTTGTCTTTGCATTCTTTCGAATCCTATTAAATTAAAGAGTACTAAATAACTGAGAAAGAATTGATAACTAGTCGGTTTTTCTTTTACGGTTCCATTTGTTTCAGTTAAATGCCGGTTTAATTTGATTGGTGAGATCAAAGTCCATCTCTATCTCTGTCCAATTCAAATTCAGAACATTATCTATTTTACCGATTATCTATCTAGTTTTTTTTTTGGTAGAACAAACAACGTATAGTTTCTCCTTTTCTGCGAAATTGCTAGCCGTTTTCTTAACGGATAAAAGGGAAGTGTTATACTAAATGTAAGTGAAGGAAATACATAAACATCTTTCTAGATATCATAGTTTAGATTATTATGCGATTTTTCTTCATTTTGACTAGTACTGGAAAGTGTCAAACTTTGAGAAAGTCGATATGGTCCCGAATTTTCGTTTTTTTATTGGGGGCATAATAAATCGACGGTGTAAATTCTTTCTGATAATACCAAAGAGAAGTTTGGCACATTTTTTTTAGTATTTTGCAATGCGTTTTTCAGTGGTCTTAATTTTCTTCTCGTTCCATTATGATCCTGGTCTTAAATTTCTATTTCAATGGATCCTAGATTTTGTTTTACGTAAGAATGCATTCACATTCTCGCTTGCCATATATGATATGTATTTTATATCTAATGTATAATTTTTAAAGCTTGGAAATTTTAAAACAAATTGTAGGTATAAAATTCAATGATATAGAGACGTATGTTAATTTTGAAAAACAAATACAGAGACGTAAGTTGAAGAAATTTCTCTCTTGAATAATCACAAGGGAAATTACAGAGATATATACTACAAGATGACTATCAGACTTTCATATACTATAGAGACAATAACAATTACAATTGATTTACGATAAAGTGTAAAAGGTGATAGCTAAACTCATGGGATACAATTTGATGGCAATTGGCCATTACTATACACCATAAAATTGTTTCGAATACTTATTTTTTTGCTTTTTTAAAAAAAATTAAATTTGATATATTTATATACGTTCATTGTATGCTTGATGATCACCGACTCACCATTTTGAACATTGTTTCTCACCATATTACAATCTCATCTGATTGATATGATGTTGTCATTCAAAGCCTAAATTTGTAAAAGTCATTTTCCTAAAACATTATAGAGGTCATTTGACCACATTAAAAGCTTAGTAACTCGGCTATGGTCAATTTGGCCACTTGATTCTTAGGGAAGGTTTATACAATAATATCTCTAATTTATCCACCAAGAAATTTATTTTTCTTAGACTTTTTTTAGAATTTTAAAGTCGGATGTTTCTCCCCATTTAAAAAAATACTATTTTTAATTGAATTTTTAAAAAATTTATAAAACTAAATATCAATATGTTTAAAAGAAATATTGGTGCAAAAAATTTCAAGAGCAACAAAATATATTTGATTATTTTTTTTATATTCCCATTTGGCTAAAATCTTAGATACATATATATACTTGTTATCATCTTATATATTATTTGAGAAGCATTTTGGGAGCAATTTGCTTAGGTGTCATCACCACAATTTTTCTCCTCTTTATTTTTATTTATATATTTCATTCTCTTATACTCATTACCAAACACATTTAATTCCAAATATTACTTATTTTGATTACTATAACTCTAATTGCCAAACATATTGAATCTTCCTAAACTTGCAAAATTAAAATATTTTAAAATTTTCAACTTGCCAAAATTAAAATATTTCGAAATTATAGATTTAAATCATAGAATTAAATATGAACAAAAATTTGATATATATACTAAAAAATTGATTTAAAATAAAATAAAACTATTAATTATATTTTGAAAATATATGAGCATGTAAAAATATATTTTTACATATGTTATTTTGTTTGACAAGTAGATGTTTTTAATTTTTCATAAATGCATTTTCGTACAAGTAAAAATATAATTATTAATGAAATTTGTTGGTTTAATTATTTCAGGGGTGGAATAAATTTGTATACAAAATAATTGCAAATTCCAAATATATAAATTAGGTCTTAGGTTATGTATAATTATTCTTCATAATCATTTTTTAACTAAAACTATTGATTTTATTCGATAATCATTTTGTCTCGCGTATAACGCGGGTAATTTTCTAGTAAAATATATAGTACTTGCCTAATCTAATGGGGTAATTAGTGTAGGAAAACAATCTTTTTTTTTAATATTCTTCTTTGATTTATCCATCTTTCCCAAAATGGGCATCATTTCAAAAAAACTACATTTTGAATAAGGAGATAATAAGTAACAGAACCAGGAGTGAAGCATCATTTTAAATACGAACCAGGAAGGAAACTAAATTGGCATCAGAGTTGGATAAACCGGAACCATGTTGACAGATGAGTCTCGAAACTAGGATAAGCGGTAGAAGAAGAGGGACCAGCCGAAGCCGGACGAACCATTGGGAGTAGTTTGCTAACTTAGAAATACATCTTTGGGCACAAATGAATTCCTCAATCTTTGATAAGAGGAACTTATATACCAAGAAATAAGTAAATCAACTGAAAGAGTGATGGTATTTAACTATTTATACTTCCATTTCGTAGTTCCTTTTATCTTAGTAATCGACGACGTAGAGAAAAAAAACTGCTGTCCACACTTAAAAGTCCAAACAATGTATAATGTCATAGTATCACCATAACTTATTCGAAAGATAATCAAGCTCGTTAAATAGTTACGTAGAAAATAAAAACATAAAACAAGTTTATTATTAATTCAACGAAACAGCATACAACATGATCTTATTATTGACGTTAGGAAGGAAGCGGTCACAAGCTTCTTCATACGAGTTTATTTGATAGGAAACAAACTGACACACGTATACCACACTTACATTCTTAATTTTTTCTGTTCGATACAAGTATAATTGTAGATTAATGCAGTATTTTATCACTACAAGAAAACATGCGATATTCCGACATAATTTTTTTTCCGTCGGCAAATTCTGACAACTTTCCAACGATCTTTCGACCAAAATGAATCCGTCAGAATAAATTAACGGAATTTCAACGGCAATCCATACGGTCAGCATTCCGTTGGAATTCCGTCGGAAATCACCGACGGAATACAGACGGCTACGATCTGTCGTTATATTCCGACGGCATTCTGACGGATCACCGACGAAATTCAGACTTTCGGATATCGGCAAAGTTTGATTGGTTAGCGTGTACGGACGTATTTCCGATGGACTAAATCCTTCGGAATTAGTGACGGCATTCCGACGGTTTCCGATGTCGGCAAAGTTTGAGTGGTTGCCATATCGTCTGCGGTGGACGATGGGATTGGTGGGGTGTTATGTCGGAGGTATTGACGAATTCCCGACGGAAATCCGTTCTACATAAGTTTGTAGAATTCTTCATTCCATCATAACAAAATATCGAGAAACAAAAAAAAAATTATAAAGATGAGTTCATATTTTCGGGCATGGATGGACGAGCCAATGATGGATGTGGGCTCGGACTTATTAAGGAACGAGTACGCTCAAGGTATATGCGAGTTCATGAATTTACCCAGTAATGTCGATGCAGCCAAAAAAGGTCAGGATATCAAATGTCCTTGTTCTAATTGTTGTAATAGAATTAGTGTTGCGGTTCATAATGTTTGGAGTCACTTATATAGATATGGTTTTAGGCCGGGATATAAGGTTTGGTTTTAACATGGAGAAAGCAATTATGAATATGGTAGTACTAGTAATAATGTACCTTATTTCGGGGATAGCGTAGGAGAACGTACAACGGAAGTAGATGGTTGTGTAGGTACGGTTCAGATGGTTAACGATGCGTACAGAAAGAATTTGCAGTCGGGTGTTTATGAGGGAGATAGGGTTGAAGAACCTAATTTAGAATCTCCAAGGTATTTTGAAATGGTAGACGCATCGAACCAACCACTATACAGCGGTTGTAGGGAAGGTCATTCACCGTTATCGTCTGTGATGTATTAGGTTTTTAGCCTAATTCACCCATGGTTTTGTGGTGTTTTTCTTGTCTTTTTGTTTCCTTTTGATGTCTTTTCAGGTCCTACAATGCTTTGGAGCATAATTTGGAGCTACTGGAGCTCTATGAAGAAAAGGAGAAGAATTGGAGCAAAAAGAAGAGTTTTCACTCCACCGAGCACCTGCTCGCACCAAGACACCAGAACCTAAACCTAATAAAGCTGTGGCCGCCAAGTTCATCTGATGGCCCACACGATCCCCAGGAGTTAATGAGTCAACATCAATCCCTTTTCATTAGGGAGATGATTGATTTTAATCATAAATGGGATTTCTACTTACTTTCCTTCTTTTGCTTAAAAAGATATCTTTTGTTTTTTAATGCTTTTCCTTGTATTTAAAAGAATGACTTCTGAATCAGAAGAGATCCTTGTATCACGAAATATTGAGTGGACTTGGAGTTCCTTCTCACGTTTTTAATAAAAAAAAGTAATTTGTTCTTCATTTGTTCATCATCATCCGAATCATCACTTCCACCATTGAAGTCTCTTGTTCATTTCCGAATCATCATCCAATAATCATCTAGAGAAGAATTCTAAACCCCCTTTCATTCTCCATTTTCCATTATGAATTCTTATCTATTGATTGTTGCATTTGATTTGACCATGTCCGAGTAGTTTCATAACTAAGTTGGGGTGATTTCAATGGTGAGTTAGGATCTTAGATGGTTGAGCCAAATAGGGTAATCTTATGTCTTCATCTCTAGGAAGTCTTAACGCTTAGGCTAAATTGATCACTTAGTCTATGATCTCTAGGTTTAATCTATTCACCGAAAATGATATAGGTTGCTAGAATTACCATTGATGAGCATTCGGTGGTAACCAAAACGCCATTGATCGTTGCCATCGAGTGTGAACATATCGAACCATTGCATTAAGGCTTGTTTACTTCATTACTAAATCCACTCGGAAGTTTAGGTATTTAGGTTGTAGACAAAGATATTGATACACCGCCGAAAGCGGGGCAATATTACATTCATGTTTGAGTTCTATACCGTATTCAATTAAACCCTGAATAGATGTTCAACCTAAGTATCCGAAATCACCGGAGAATCATCTCGGCTTAGTGCTTTTATCATCTGTTTTTAATCCGATTTTTATTCCAAGCACCTGCTCTATTGCATTGAGCACCTGCTCGTTACCATTTCCTACTATTTATTTTATCTTAGCTTTATTTTAGAACCTATAAATTCATAGTGTAACCTTGGTCTCTGTGGATTCGATACCTCTTATACTACTGCTCTTGTCTGTACACTTGCAGTTTATTTTGGGTTAAAACTCGAGACATCAAGTTTTTGGCGCCGTTGCCGGGGACCAATAGCGTTACCTTTGAATTTTGGTTTTATATATAGTCTAAGAATTTTGCTAAATTTTGTTTTTTGTTTATTTTGTTATGTTTCAGGTGTATGACCAGTAGAAGAACGAGGAGAAATCTGAACGAAGATCTAGTTAATTTTACGAACGAAGAACTCGCTCATCTCGAACGTCAGAATCGCCGTCGAGCACCTGCTCGCACCGAACGAGCACCTGCTCGCACAGAAAACATGGCAGATCAGGAAGCTACAAATGCTCAGTTACAGATTTTGAGAGATCAAATCACCCAGTTGCAAAGGCAACAGCCGCGGGGTCAGCCAACCATAGGGGATTCGGATAATCCCCATGCGTTTTATCAAAACCGTTAGGCCATCGTCATCCCTACCATTCAGAGACAAGATTATGAGGTCAAGGCTCAGTTGATCTCATTGGTGAAGCAGCATCTGTTTCATGGATTACCCGCTGAAATACCTATGGACCACATTGAGAACTTCGAGGAAATCTGTAGTACTACGGGTTCTAATGGTGTTCCAACCGAGTTTCTGAAGTGTAAGTTGTTCCCGTTCTCTCTCGCGGACAAGGCACAAAGATGGTTGAAGTCGCTGCCGGCTGGTTCATTGAGGACTTGGGATGAGGCTAGATCCGCGTTTTTGGATCATTTTTATACGAAGTCCAAAACGGCTGCTTTGAGGAACAAGATTGCATCCTTCCAACAACACTCCGGAGAAGCTTTTGGTGAAGCTTGGGAAAGACTCAAGGAGTATAAGAGGGAGTGTCCTCATCACGGTTTCAAGGATGAGCAAATCTTGAACATATTCTACGATGGAGTCGATTGGGATTATCGTAACGCATTGAACGCCGCGAGTAATGGGGACTTTATGACCAAGACGAAGGAAGGTGCATTTGAGCTAATCGAGAACCTTGCCTCAAGCTCCAACAACAAGGCTCCCGAGTACGATAGGACCAAGAAAGTCAATAGTGTTGACTCCCAGAAGATAGATGACTTGACCGCTAAAGTGAACTTGCTTCTACGAGAGACTCAAAGGCCGGTTAAGTTTATGGAAGAAGACGGGGCTGCCCCTATCTCTCAAGAGTTTGTGGATGATCAGGATGATGGAGTAGAGGAAGTTAACTATGTGAACGGCCAAGGGTACCAAAACCGTGGGTTCAACCCCAACTACTGAAGCCATCCCAACCTCTCTTACCGCAACACCAATGTGGAGAACCCCCAAGACCAAGTCTATCCGCAACAAGTGGGTACAAATCAGAAGTTCTACTCCACCAACGCTCAAGGAAAGCAATTCGTTCCCAACCAAAGTCAGAATCGGTTCCAAGCAATGAACCAACAACAAACCACTTCCGCACCCATATCTCAACAAGATGATTTGAAGGGTCTCATCCATCAACTCATGGCCAACCAACAGCAGACGGCATCCGAGCTGGGCAACAAGGTGGATAACATGTACAAGGATCTTAATGCAAAGTATGATGCCGTGACCGCACATGTGAAGAAGTTGGATACACAAGTGGCTCAAACGGCCGAGGCTATTCAAAGACCGGTTGGAGCTCTTCCTGGCCGTGGTGAAGCGAACCCTAGGAAGGAGTATTCGCCATGTAATGCTGTTGAGTTAAGAAGCGGAAAAATGTTGGCACCACCTACGGCCACAACCTCTCAAGTAAGGGCCAAAGAGAAAGTTGTTGAGCAACCGGCCCAAGAAGATGATTCGGCAGAAGATGTGGCGCACAAGGAGACTGGTTCTAACTCAGGAACACCACCAGCTGCTGTTCTGATCAATCTGGAGAAAACATCCCAGCGAGCACCTGCTCCCTCGACCGAGGACCTGCTCGCTCAGAATGCTCCCGCAAAAATCCCAGAAACTCCACCGGAGCGAGTCTATGTGCCTAGGGTGCCATACCCAGTGCCTCCCAAGAAATCTAAGAAGGATTTGGAGGATGCTAAGTGTAAGGAAATGATTAAGGGTTTGGAAGTAAAGCTTCCTTTGGTTGATGCGGTTCAAATGGTACCTTCTCTCAAACGGTACATGAAGGAGCTGATTTCTGGAAAAGTTGTGCAAGAGGAGAATGTGATGATGGTTTCCAAAGAATGTAGCGCCATACTTCAGAGTAAAGTATTGACTAAGAGAGGCGATCCCGGAAGGTTTGTTATATCGGTAAAGATTGGGTCGTGCACGTTTGCATGCTCATTGGTAGACTTGGGTTCAAGTGTTAATTTAATGCCTTATTCTGTTGCTAAACGTTTAGGTTTTACCGATTTCAAACCAACTAAGATCTCCTTGATTTTTGCAGATAGATCCACTAAACTTCCTGTAGGTATAATCGAGGATCTACACGTCTGCATAGGGGACACTCTAATCCCAGCCGATTTCGTGGTTCTAGAGCTCGATGAAGAACCAAAGGACCCACTGATTTTGGGGAGAGCATTCCTAAACACGGCGCATGCAATCATCGATGTTGAACAAGGTATAGTAGACCTCCGTCTCGGAGATATGGTGGTGCGTTTTGAGATGAGTAAGATGCTCAAGAAGCCGATGATTGATGGGCAAACATTCGTAATCCATGATGATCCCGAGATGTCGGAAGATGTAGTTGAGGAGATCCTAGCTAAGGACTCACTTGAAGTTGCGTTGACAAAAGCCGAAGGTGAACACGGTTTTCTGAGTGAAGACACCCAAGGGTTTCCCAAGTTTCTGGATTCCAACGTCAGAATAGAAAAAGAAGATGAATTCCTGAGTCTGACCGAGGACACAGAGATCGATGTTCTGTCAGACTCCCAGCGAGCATCTGCTCGTTCAGACCGAGCACCTGCTCGGACCGAAAATCAGAACATCACCGGATCTTGGAGCGAGCTGAAAGCTCCAAAGGTAGAGTTGAAAACCCTCCCAGCAGGGCTCAGGTATGCATTTCTCGGTCCTAACTCTACATATCCTGTTATAGTGAATGCGGAATTGAATAATGTAGAGATTACCTTGTTGCTATGTGAATTGAGGAAGTATAGAAAGGCTCTAGGATATTCACTTGATGATATCATTGGAATATCTCCTAACTTGTGCATGCACAGAATAAATCTAGAGGATGAATCAATGACTTCTGTCGAACATCAGAGACGGTTAAATCCGAGTCTCAAGGATGTCGTCAAGAAAGAGATAATGAAACTTCTAGATGCTGGTGTAATTTATGCTATATCTGACAGTAAGTGGGTAAGCCCTGTGCATGTTGTGCCCAAGAAAGGAGGTATTACGGTAATTAGGAATGAGAAAAATGAATTGATTCCAACTAGAACGGTAACCGGTCATAGAATGTGCATAGACTATAGGAAATTGAATGCTGCTACTCGCAAAGATCATTTTCCTTTGCCATTTATTGATTAAATGCTTGAACGTCTTGCTAATCACCCTTACTACTATTTTCTAGATGGTTACTCAGGATTTTTTCAGATACCTATCCATCCCGACGATCAGGAAAAGACGACGTTCACATGTCCGTATGGCACATTCGCATACCGTCGGATGCCATTTGGTTTGTGCAACGCCCCAGCTACATTCCAACATTGTATGATGTCCGTTTTTACCGATTTAATTGAAGATATTATGGAAGTATTTATGGATGACTTCTCTGTATATGGGAGTTCTTTTGCTGTTTGTTTGTCCAATTTGTGCAGGGTATTACAGAGATGTGAAGAGAAACACCTAATTCTAGATGGTTACTCAGGATTTTTTCAGATACCTATCCATCCCGACGATCAGGAAAAGACGACGTTCACATGTCCGTATAGCACATTCGCATACCGTCGGATGCCAAACACATTAATGAATGTTAAAGAGTTGAATTTTTGTTGATTGCATGATTTCTTTTGAGTCTAAGGATTTGGAGTAATGTTTTGATAAGAGATGAGTATGGCGAAAGCTTCTTGAGTAAGATTTGTTGTGCATCGCATTAGTTCTTGTTAGGACATGTTGTTGAATCCTTCGATGCTTCTTTTGGATTTGAGCTCCCACTTTCAAACCCCTTCTCCGGATTTAACTTTTCTGGTTTGCTTGCGGACAAGCAAAAGGCAAGTCCGGGGGAGTTGATGTATTAGGTTTTTAGCCTAATTCACCCATGGTTTTGTGGTGTTTTTCTTGTCTTTTTGTTTCCTTTTGATGTCTTTTCAGGTCCTACAATGCTTTGGAGCATAATTTGGAGCTGCTGGAGCTCTATGAAGAAAAGGAGAAGAATTGGAGCAAAAAGAAGAGTTTTCACTCCACCGAGCACCTGCTCGGTCCAAGCGAGCACTTGCTCGCACCAAGACACCAGATCCTAAACCTAATAAAGCTGTGGCCGCCAAGTTCATCTGATGGCCCACACGATCCCCAAGAGTTAATGAGTCAACATCAATCCCTTTTCATTAGGGAGATGATTGATTTTAATCATAAATGGGATTTATACTTACTTTCCTTCTTTTGCTTAAAAAGATATCTTTTGTTTTTTAATGCTTTTCCTTGTATTTAAAAGAATGACTTCTGAATCAGAAGAGATCCTTGTATCACGAAATATTGAGTGGACTTGGAGTTCCTTCTCACGTTTTTAATAAAAAAAAGTAATTTGTTCTTCATTTGTTCATCATCATCCGAATCATCACTTCCACCATTGATGTCTCTTGTTCATTTCCGAATCATCATCCAATAATCATCTAGAGAAGAATTCTAAACCCCCTTTCATTCTCCATTTTCCATTATGAATTCTTATCTATTGATTGTTGCATTTGATTTGACCATGTCCGAGTAGTTTCATAGTTGGGGTGATTTCAATGGTGAGTTAGGATCTTAGATGGTTGAGCCAAATAGGGTAATCTTATGTCTTCATCTCTAGGAAGTCTTAACGCTTAGGCTAAATTGATCACTTAGTCTATGATCTCTAGGTTTAATCTATTCACCGAAAATGATATAGGTTGCTAGAATTACCATTGATGACTATTCGGTGGTAACCAAAACGCCATTGATCGTTGCCATCGAGTGTGAACATATCGAACCATTGCATTAAGGCTTGTTTACTTCATTACTAAATCCACTCGGAAGTTTAGGTATTTAGGTTGTAGACAAAGATATTGATACACCGCCGAAAGCGGGGCAATATTACATTCATGTTTGAGTTCTATACCGTGTTCAATTAAACCCTGAATAGATGTTCAACCTAAGTATCCGAAATCACCGGAGAATCATCTCGGCTTAGTGCTTTTATCATCTGTTTTTAATCCGATTTTTATTCCAAGCACCTGCTCTATTGCATTGAGCACCTGCTCGTTACCATTTCCTACTATTTAATTTATCTTAGCTTTATTTTAGAACCTATAAATTCATAGTGTAACCTTGGTCTCTGTGGATTCGATACCTCTTATACTAATGCTCTTGTCTGTACACTTGCAGTTTATTTTGGGTTAAAACTCGAGACATCAGTCTGCTACTAGGATGATGAACATAAAGACTGATCACAATTTGTCCGAAGAATGTGTTGATGCATTCGCCGAGTTCGTGAAAGATCTTTTGCCAGAAGATAATCTGGCCTCCGGATCATACTACGAGGTCCAAAAACTTGTTGCCGGTCTTGGTTTGCCCTACCAGGTTATAGATGTGTGCATCGACAACTGTATGATATACTGGAGAGAAGACGAGAACTGAAATAAATATAAATTTTGTCGCAAACCACGGTTCCAGGACACAAGTGAGAGGGTGAAGGTTCCATTCAAACGGATGTGGTATTTACCCTTAACGGAGAGGTTGAAGAGGCTGTACGAATCAGACCGCACAGCTAAGGCTATGAGATGGCATGCAGAGCGAACTTCAATCCACCAGCATTTCAACATGCGTGCGGTTCTTATGTGGACCATAAGCGATTTTCCGGCATACGGTATGTTATCTGGATGGACAACGCATGGAAGATTGGCATGTCCTTATTGCCAAGACAATACTTCAGCATTCCAATTGCAGCACGGAAGGAAGACTTCAGGGTTTGATTGCCATAGGTGTTTTTTACCGGCAAATCATCCATATCGTCGTTCTAGAAGACATTTCAGGAAGAATGTACAAGTGTTACATGGTCCACCTCCTGAGATAGATGGTCGCAGCATATTAGAACAGTTACGAGATTTTGGTGCAAAGCGAACTTCTGAATCTGGGGGTAATGGCCATCACCCCGTCGACGGTTGTGGGGAATATCACAATTGGCACAAGAAGAGTATTTTTGGGATTTGCCTTACTGGAAAAGCCATCTACTGCGGCATAATCTAGATGTCATGCATGTTGAAAAGAATTTCTTTGACAACATCATGAACACCATCTTAAACGTCTCAGGAAAGACCAAAGACAACTGGAAGTCTAGATTAGACTTGCCATTGATTTTTTCGAGGCCATCTCTTCATGTTTCTAATGGTAGATTGCCGATGCCTGCGTACCGGTTAGACGCTGGGCAGAAAGAAGTATTTTTTGAAAGGTTCAAAAAATTTGTAAAATTTCCAGACGGCTACGCATCTAATATACGTAATTGCGTGGATTCGACGGAAGGGAAGTTTATAGGAATGAAGAGTCATGATTGTCATGTCGTGATGCAGCGTCTTCTTCTATTTGTATTTGCATATCTTCTTCCAGAACCAATCCATCATGCAATTGGAGGTATATTTCTTACTCCCATTAGTTTCTTCCTACCATAATATAACTATATATGTACTAATTAACTTGTTTATTTTTTGTTTACAGGCGTTGATGCATTCTTCCGAGATTTATGTTCAAGATCGCTTACAGCCCACGGGATACGTAACTTAGAGTCCAATATCCCGGTTCTCCTTTGTAATCTTGAGAAGATATTTCCACCGTCTTTTTTTGACGTTTTGGAACATCTTCCTATTCACCTCTCACGAGAAGCAGCCTTAGGAGGCCCTGTTCAATACCGATGGATGTATCCGTTCGACCGTTACATGTTCCACCTGAAGAAAAAGGTTAAAAATTTGAGCAAGGTTGAGGGATCTATTGTCGCACAAAACCTAAACGAGAAGTCTCACACTTTGTCGAATATTACTATCCATCGCAAGTTCATACTAAGGTGAGACGTCCTGCCCAACATGATGATAGAGGTGAGAAAGCAGTCTATGCCGTGGTTATTCCTGAGTTGTTTGCCCAAGTTGGTCGAGCAAGTGGAAAAGGAAAGAAACGCAAACTATCACCACAAGAGGTCACACATTTGCATACGTATATCCTCAGAAACTGTGACGAAATTTTGGAGTACGAAAGGTAAATCAGTTATTATACTAAATTTATGGAATTATTTGCCTTCATCTACTAACGACTGTTCTGTTACAGGATCTAAATATCTCTCGCACGTGATTACCATTCTGATAAGACAGATGCCGAACTTGCTGTCTTGAAAGATGAAGAATTTCCGGGGTGGTTGAAATGTTATGTAAGTTTAATATAATTACTTACTCTTACTTTTCAAGGTTTTCACGTTCATATGTTACTGATATCTTACTTATATCATTTTTTAGGTTTCCGAAAGTTTAGCAAGTGGTCAATCACTCCCGACATGGTTAGTGGAGTTTGTTCAGGGTTTACGCAGCACCGCGACATCATATCCCAACTTTTGCACTAGGGGATATTCGTTCAGGATCCGTAAGGAAGGACGTCAAAGGTCAACTTCGGACTATGGTATTTCGGCGCAGTCAGGTGATACCATGTACTATGGGATTTTAAACGAAATCTTGGAAATCCACTATCCAGGAATGTCTGACTTGAGGTGCATTGTGTTTATGTACGATTGGTATGATCCATCCAATGGTCGAGGGGTTCGAGTTGACCCTCTTGGTGTTATTTCCATAAATTCAAGCCGGAAACTATAGTACTACGATCTATTTATCCTTGTGTCTCAAGCAGACCAGGTATCAATACACTAATATGTTTACCTACGTACTCATAGTTAAGGTTTCTTGTTCATGTATATTAACAATATCCACTAATTATTAATAGATTTTCTACATTCCATATCCTCGAGTTGCCTACCGTACAGATCTGTAGACCACAGTAACTCCAATAAACCCGAGAGGAAAAATCTATGGAGTTCCAGGACATGATGCTCTACAACCATCGAGAAGTGTACAAATGTCACCTGTTGAGGAGATGGATAACATTGACCTTGTCGTTGATGTCACACATGTCGGGGATGATCTAGTGCATTCGGACGAAGAGGAAACACATAGGGAATTTGACGACGATTCAGACTCCATCCCTAGTGAAGGTTCCTCCGGAGATTCATAATAATAATTTGTGAATAAATGTTTGCTTATTCATGTTTTTCTCTCACATTTGTGTGTTCCCTATAATATTTTTCATTTCATTAACAAAACCGATTGTGGAAGACAATGTGAGTATTACAACAGACAAATAAAAAACAAATAAAGGAAGCTTATTCATTTCATCTGTGGACAAATCTTGTATATCATATTATTTAATACTATATATATAGTCATGTTCGATGACTAATTAACGATAAATATTGGTATTGCAACTCCAATAAAACATTACATTTAATGAAACATAAAATTTAAAACACATTCTTAAACAGGTACATTAGAGACTTACAAATTTTTAACACACAACGGTTATGGTACTAGTACATAATAAACTCCTCATTTTACAATCATATGTCGGTTTCCACTCCGAACTTACCATTTGTTAGAACCATTTAGTGATGTTCTTTCCCTTTTTTTCTTTTGTGGAGAATCTACAAATCCGCCGCACAATTCGCTTTTGATTGCATCTAGATTTATGTTTGGCTTGTCTGGGCTTTGGGCGAATTGGAAATCATAGTAATGATCCTTTGGTGGAGAATCTATAAATCCGTCGCACAATTCACTTTTGATTGCATCAACATCTAAATTTAAGTTTGGCTTTTCTAGGCTTTGGGCGAATTCATAACCATAGTACTGATCCTTACATACGTTTGAAGTACGTGCACCGTAAGTATCTGACTTTTCCATCAATTGACATGGTTGTTCGGCTTCGATAACCCGCTTATGATCAGGACATTGTGGCTGCCTATCGTAAATGTGGTGCATGTTTGGCGAGCACTGGCTGTCAGGCACTATTATTGATGTGGAATCTTCTTTATGGATTGGTGAGCACGTATCAAATTCCCATGAGTCGGTGGAAATCTCTTGAGTGAATTCGTCGCAATGAGATTCGGTTTCCCACGAGTATTTTGGAATATAAAAAAAATTAGCCTCCGATGTTGTTTTTGCGTCTTCATTAGGAGAGCTAGAAGATATTTTTTGTGTTATTGAGAGGTGTAGAAGATATACACTCCATCAGGTGTATTTATAGTAGAAGTTATATGTATAAACCGTCGGTATTCCGTCTGTATTCCATCCCTATTACCGATGGAACACCGACGGAATTCAGACTACACGATGTCAGCAAAGTTTAATTGGTCAACTGTACTGACGGATTTTCGACGGAGCTATGTCGTCGGAATTATGTAATGGATTTCCGACGGTATTACGACGGTTTCCGATGTCGGCAAAGTTTGAGTGGTTAATAGATCAAGTGCAGTGGCCAATGGGATTGGTGGGGTGTTATGTCGGAGTGGTCTGACGGTTTTCCGACGGATATCCGTTGTACATAAGTTTTCACATTTTCTCATTCCTTCATAAAACAATTTCAACACAAAATCATAACACAGAAAAATTCAATTGCGTAATGGCAAACAAATATCTATGGAATTACTATATGCAAAACCGAGCCCCCGGTCAAAACCATCCAAACACAACTTTTGTTCCTTCCACCCCTCCTTACGATAACTTAATTGTTACTGATGCTCAACCGACAATTTCACTCCATCCAACTCAACAATCCCAGAACCAAACGCCCGTAATACCGGGACATGGCCAAGTCGTAAGGCGAGGCCTGTTTCGGAAAAGGTCTCATGATGCAAAGGTGCTGCGAGGTGAAAGTTCTCAGCCACGCCCAACACAAGGTTTTATTCGTGAGGTCATTAATGAGGCACTACAGGCCGACCAGGATTTTAGTATTGCTCCGTGGACTTCTACTATCGATTACATAATCCGTGAAGGTATGTATATATATATATATATATAATTACCGCTTTTACTTTAACAATAATGGTTGTGGCTGACAAATACTAAATCTATCATTCATACATGTAGGTTCTTATAACAATCGGAGCACACCATTATGGAACCAAGTTGCAGAAATTCAATCCCCGCATTCACAATTTGTGAAAGTCAAAAAGGTTTACGTTTTCGACCAATTTTATTAACATTTAGAGATACAATTTATCTGACAAGTTTATGTTATTTTATTATCAGATTGTGGCTATGCTCTCTAGTTTGACCCCCAATGACCATGAAGATCTGCTAGTAACCTTAAAAGATCCTTCAGGAAAAATCGAGGAAACCATGCACCATAACATCTTCAAGAATGACGAGTACAAACTCACGACTGGTGTAGGTGCGGTGGTCATCCTAAAGAATATTTCCGTTTGCCGTTTTAACAGGAACTCAAAGTACCTGAACATCACAGAGCGGAACGTTGTTAAGGTAGATACACCATACGTTTATAAATATTTATGGGAATGCTTAACTAAATTCCTTTTTCAAACAGAAAATCGGTGCTAATTCGATGATTGCTGAATACCAACCAATGGAAGTATCTACCATCGAGGAGGAAGATGGAGGAACTACTGGGTACGAATATGAAACAGTTCCAGACTCCGATGAAGAATAAATATCCAACTCGTCCATGATTAAGAATAATTTTATGATTACAGCTTTATGTTGCTTTTATGTTAAATAATTTCCTAGTATCTATTGTACGATCGTATAATGTTGTCATGTGTAATATTTCGTATTTTGCAATTTAAAGTCATATTGTATGTGTAATGTAAGATTTATGAAAACCAAAGCAACATAGATAGAACTTGTAGGATACACGGGCTTGGCGCTTCGATTGGCAGGACGATTGAAGGCAATTTTGATTTGGTGACTTTTTACTATATAGTTAAAAGTCAACAAATCAAAATTGCCTTCGATCGTTCTGCCAATCAAAGAGCCAAGCCCGTGAATCCCACAAGTTCTATATATGTTGTCTTGGTTTTCATAAATCTCTAACTCGTTCACATTGTGGACGGATTTTATTTTTAGTATTTATTACCGCGGGAAAAATTTAATCTATGTAAGAAAAGTAAATATCCGTCGGAATCCCATCTGACTTTCCGACAGAATTCCGACGGATGTGTATTTGTATTAAATAATTTTTGAAAAAGGCGGAAATAAATACATGAAATAATTTACCGTCGCAAATCAGTCGGAAATTACGACGGGCGTCCGACGGATATCGCAACTTATTGTATATATTAATCCGGAAATTTTATAAAAGATATAAAAAAAGTTTCCGTCGGAAATCCGTCATAATTACAGACGGATATCCGACAGAAAACCCTAATTTGACATGCCGCCAAACAACTTCGTGATCATCGCCAAAGCGGGAAAATCCATCGGAAATTCCGTCGGAGGTTTTTGTGTCCGTCTGAATTCCGTCGGCCATTCTATTAAATTCACAGTCTTCGTCTTCCCCGACACTTATCAAAACCGAACCAAAATTCCGACCCATCGCCGGATTTTGACACTTATCGCCGGATTTTGCATCCCTACCGCCAGAATCGTCCTATTTGTCCTCTCCACCGTCGGAATCGCCGGATTTCTTCTCCCCACCGCCGGATTTCTTTTCTCTACTGTCGGAAACGCCGTTCGATCGCCGGATTCGCCGCTCAGTCGCCGGAATTCGCCTCTCAGTCGTCGGAAGCGCCAAGCCAACGTCCAAATCCGTCTCTTCCGACCAAATCCGTCGCCACTCCCTAAATCAATGTAAGTTTTGTTTGTGTTCTTATGAAAATTTGTGGATTTTTAGAAATAGTTCTTGCGAATTTGTGGATTTTTAGAAATTGAATATGAGAATTGTAGAAATTTAGAAATTTAGAAGTTTAGGGATTTATAAATTTAGGGATTTAGGGATATTAGAATTTTGGAAATTAGGGATTTAGGGATTTAGGGAATTATAGATTTATAAATTTTTATAATTATCATATTATAAATTTATAAAGTAAGGAATTATATATGTTTTGTTTTTAGGAATTAAAACGATTATTATAGAAATTTTAATGAAATTGTGAAACATTTTTAAAAAATTTATAACAATTTTAGGCGAATTTTAAATAATAATATTATAGTTATTATAAGAAAACTTCATGAATTTGCAGATTTAGTAATTTACCAATTTAGGAATTTTTAGACAATTCTAATTTTATAAATATTTCCAATTTTAAGAATTTCATTTTCATAAGTTTTTTGTGATTTTTAGGGATTTTTGAAATTTTAATGTATGATTAATATGTAAAATTTTAAGTTTTTAAATATCCTATATAGAATATTTTAAGAAAATCATTTAAAATCCTTAAAATTTAAAAAATTTATAACATTAATAAAACAATTTAAACCTTTAAAATTTTAAAACTATTTATAATTAATAAAATTTAAAACTTTAAATCCTTTAAATTTAAAAATTTAACAATTTAGACCTTTAAATCCTTTAAATTTAAAAATTTAACAATTTAATAAAAAATTTCAAATATAAATGTCAATTTCCCAACAAAACCTAAATCCATGAACTTCGGTTTCTGAATATACAATATACAGACAAGCCTTCATTACTTAAATTTCAAAATTCCAATTTCCCTAAAGCCCTAAGTCCATAAATCATAAAACCACATATTCCCAAATTCAATAAATTCATTTATTATAAAAATCTGAAATTCTCATCAATCCCTAAGTCCCTAAATAACAAAATCTCCGAAAACTAAATTCCTTAAATCTCAAAATTCCAAAAAACACAAATTCACAATATCCTTAAATCCAAAATCTTAAATTTCCAAATAACTAAATCCCTAAATCTCAAAATCTCAAATTCCTATAAATTCCAAATTCCATAAATCCCGAAATCTGAAAATCTTAGAATTTTGGAAATCGTATGGACTATCCGCGATATCATCACTCTAGGACTTCCAGTACGGGAGGTCGGAGTGCGAGTCAGACGCATATCCCCGACAGTAATGTCGGATTAGAGACCCCACACATGTCTCAGCCCATGGGTACATCCGGCTCAACTCCCACGGTCATGAGCATCGAGGAGTTTGTGTCGCAACCCGGACGTGATAGGTTGACTCGTCTAGATCCATACACTCCACCTAACACGACCTGGTAAGTCTTATTTAAATATGTATTGGATTAAATTAATTTATTAAAATATTTAACTAAATATTATAATAGGTTCCAATACTCGGGAAACGGGATTACGAGTTCTATCAATGCAACTATCAATTGCTTGATAACTAAACCGTATCCCACATACAGTGATATGCCAGTGGAGGACCGGGACACTTGGTTCCGGCAATTTGCGGTATGATTTTATTTTCTAATTTTAAAATATATTTCTTATATGACTCACATTTTAATTACTAATGCGGGAATGTGATTTTTTCAGCAAGAATTTACGTGGGACCCACCGCTCACTCCGTTGGTCCGTAAGAAATTCGACAAAAAGGCTGGGAGGAAGTACTCGTTGAAGATGAACGAGTGGAAGGAGTCGTGGTACAAATACGGGAAGGTGCCTCGGGTTTTGAAACGAAAAGACACATTATGGGCTGGACTTCTTGCACATTGGGAACGGGAGGAAACTCGGGCGGCCTCGGAGAAAAACTCAAGTAACCGCAATAGCAACCGGAAGGGGAAGGGACCGGCGACCCACAACTTCGGAGCAACGAGCAAGGCGTCAGTTGCTGATAAAATGGTAAATTTTTAAATAATTCATAATTTTTTTAATTCGCTAACGAAATTGTATATGTTAACAGTTTCACGAGACCGGTGTGTTTCCTTCGCATCTTGATTTGATTAAAGCTACGCACACCAACAAGAAGACCGGTGAAATTCAAGATCCGATTGCTCGTGAAATCGTGGAAAGTGTGGAGAGGCGACAGGAGCAGTACCTCCAATCGCAACCGATCGAGGAAGGAACTCCGGCGCCCATCGAAGTTCCAGTCGAGAAGATCAACGAGTTCACCTACGGGGTAAGTAACCGTGTCACTTTTAAACAAATTTCAAATTAACTTTTAATACAACTAAGTTATAAGATTTAATTTATTTTTTATCGTAGGTGACTCCCAAGACCAGAGGCCGTGTATACGCCCTCCCTGAAGATAGTTGCTCGTCCGTTTCGTCGGTTCGATATGGCGGTGGTAGCCGTTTGGTGGCAGAAAACCAAGAGTTGACTAAGCGGCTTAGGGCAGTGGAGGAAGCGAGAGAGAGAGAGAGAGATAAGGCGGAGGCCGACAACCGATTTCGAGCGTTGGAACAGAAGATGACCGAGTTCTTCAGTACCCGTAGGCCGGAATAGGCCTTTTGTAGTTTTAAAATTTAATGTAAAACTTTAAAATAGTTTTAAAACAATTTTAATTTAATCAGTTTTTATTTTAAATTTATACTTTATTTTTAAATGTTTTATTTATTTTAAATTATTTAATTATTATTTTTTTTAAAAAAAAATTCCAAATTCCGTCGGTGCCTTTGTCCGTCGGAATTCCGTTGGATTTACCTGTTCGTCGGAAATCCGTCGGAAACCGCCGGATGTCCGAAACCGTCAGAATTCCGTCGCCTATTGTACTTCCGACGTTATATCGACCAAAGATCGACGGAATCCGGCTATCCGTTTTCCGTCTGAGATCCGTCGCAGCTGGTCGACGGATTGGAATTTCCGACGAAATAGAAACGACGGACCAAAACCGTCGGAATTCCGTCGGAAAATGGTCAATTCCGACGGACTTCCGACGGTTTAGGCCGTCGGAATATCGAATGTTTTCTTGTAGTGTATTAAGGACCAAAGCAGTGGCAATGGTCTTCGTTGTCATGATGCTCGCACTCTCCTTTACATGTTGCGCGGAACAGCCTTTTGCAGCTGGCGAAACATGCGTTTACCCTACATGGGTTCGACGGTGTGCCTTCAGGCCCTTCACCTAAAAACGTGTTACATCGCTGCGCCTCGCTCTTCGGGATTTCTATATATAATTAACAGATCCATTCAAAATATTATTACAGTGAAAAACTTCTATAAATTAATAATGTTGAGACTTTAAAATTTTATTATATAGAGTATGAATCAACCGGTATACATATATATGTTTCTTGCTATATATATATCTGAGTAAATTTATGCATGCATACTAGAAAAGAGTAGAAACGAAATTACCGGCCGAAATCAACAAGACAACGAGCAGAAGAATGGTGAAGCAGATGAAACTGAGGGTCTTTGCCATTTTTATAGCTTTTGCTTCTTCTTTTTTACGCTTATTGAATTGCTTCTTTTCTTTTAAGAAACTTGGGTGATACTATAGTCAATTGGGAGTTGTAATCTATTTATAATCAAATTTCGTTGAATTGTATTCCAGCTAGATTTCGTAGGCCACCGTTTTATTCACACATGGATAAGTCTTTGAGGCATATTCCATACTTCAGTTTGAAGCAATTTTTTTTTGTTTTATATATGTTAATCTAAATCAAAAAAATATTTTTTTTGCATTAAATGATTTCTTTTAAAACGAACATCTGTTAAATACTCCCTTTCAAACATTGATTATTTACTCAAAAAAAAATTATAAATTAGGTGGTGTTATTGTCATATTAACATAAGTTACTAATTTTATTGACAGATGTATTTGCTTTCATATGAACAATACGATATTCTTCCTAAACACGAACATAGTAAGCAATTAACTTGGCGCTCATAATTTTAGATCTCTTAGAAATTAGGGATTTTTTTTTTTTTTGTAGATTTGGGAAGAGGCGGAGAAGACTTGGAAGAGATGGCAATTCATTAGGGTGCAAATGGTTGTTCATTTAGAGGAATAAAAATAGGTAGAATTATGTATTCTTCTAAATTTTTACTATTTGAATGAAACAAGAATTGGCGGAATTGTGCATTCCTCTAAATATTTACCATTTGGATTGAAAAGTTTTACAAAGTGATTCAACTTATTCCACTAATAAAAATTGAAAACATGAACAAAGTTGGAGGAAAACATTCCTCTACAAAATAGGTGGGGAATAAGTGGAACAAAAAAGATTAATTTTCCACTCCTTCATTTTTTCACTCACGTTATTCCATCTTTTCCAGTTATGCATACCATTTGCACCCTAAATTTTAACTCTCGTCTCCGATCAAAGAAACAAGAATTTATTAGGCCCAAGTCCAAATGTTAGCACCATTGTTAATCAAATATCCGATCATAAACAGATTTCTTGGCTCTTAGGCAAAGCGTAACCCTAAATCCTCAAATTTTGCTACTTTGAGGACACGCCAGTGGTGTGAATGTTCGTTTTTATGACACCTTTTTAAGCGAATACAGGGTCATGTACATCGTAATTTACATCTATATATATAAGAGTAAACTGGCGACAATGTATTTCTGATTCTTCTTCTGTGTCTCTCTGACTTACATCTTCATACTCCTTTTAGAGAAGAAGATAAATCATATATATATATTAAAATTTAAAAAAAAAAAAAAAAAAAGCGTCTCATACTCTCACAAAAGAGAAAATTAACGTAACGAAGAAAAAAAAGGAAGTCTTCATGAAACGCAATGTTTGATCCCAAGTAACACAATTAGTACGTGATAACCACAAATAACAAAATGGCAAGCCAAAACAGCGGTAAAGCGAACATGAAACCTGTAAATAAGTTACCCTTAGCTTTGTTAATCTTCTTAAACCTACGATGATCTTGTTTCTGGTGATGATCACCTTTTGATGTTTTCGTTGGTTTACGCCCCTTCTTTTCTTGTTTCTGGTGATGATCTTCTTTTGATGTTTTCTTCATAATATTGAAACTAAGATTCCCTACATAGACCAACAGATTATTTCAATGCTCAAACGCGATGAACTAGAAACAATAGTGATATATAAAGCTTACACCAAACCTGTAAATGAGGAGCCATGCTTATCTAAAAGACGCAAAGCATTTGTTAATGCTCTCTAACAAACAACAAGAGTCAGAGTCACACTCTTGTTGCTGGTGATGATCTTCTTCAGATGATAGTGGAGCTTTGTTATCGCTCTCAAACGTAGTACAATCTTGCTTCTGGTGATGATCTTCTTTAGATAATGTTGATCTTCTCGTAGGTTTACGCTTCATCATATTAAACTTAGGATCCTCTACATGGTCTACAAAGATGTGCACTCTATCCCAACTGTCAAACACTTGACAGTTATCTTGGATTTCAACAGTTCGGAGAGTGTTTCTTTCGGGATTGAAGTAGAAAACATAAAACGGTTTAGATGCATAGTCCATAGACAAAACAATTTCACCTCTTGATGTTACTCCAGCTACCACAACATCGCAAAGATCAACAACTTTATTATCATGCAAAGTGTAGACATATTTCGACCATTCTTGTTTCTCCACATCCTCAAGAACCCACATACTCAACTCAATGGCATCAACGTTTTTAACCACCCAACTAATCCCACCTAATTTACCCTTATAGTTTACCAATATAGTAGACTTGTAGTTAAAGAATGTTGCAAAAATAAAACTGAATTTCTCATACCTAACATCAAAGCAAACTAGCGCACAAGACTCTCTATTAATTTGAGCTAAGTAATACAAAACCCCATTGATGCATTCCCTTTCGTCGAAGGCTCATGGGCAAACATACATTGGATCTTCCTCCACTTCATGTTTTCATTTCCTAATGTCAGAATATGATGATCATCCCGACTATATCGATAACCATGATGAGTAGCCATGGACAATACCTTGAATTGCTTGTCAATCGGATCAAACCCTAAAAAGTCAGACATTTTGTCGCTTGGCATTTCGTTCCTTATCAGTTAAGGTAAGGTCTCACGCTGTCCCGTGCTAGGGTTACAGATCACACGCTTATTACCATACTCCTTTGTGATCACAACATCAGAGAAACAGATCAAACCAGAGGCATAGCCACATGAATATAGTTGGCGACAAGTAGGATCTATCCGCTTAATTTGGTCAGTGGCGTCTACTAAAAGATACGACGACTGAGGTAACGAGTACAAGTACAACTCACCGGCTTGTTCAATGACGAATAAGAGACGTGGACGAGTCCGTGACTTGGTCAAGAACAATTCTGTGAAATATGGACCGGGAAGCATAGACTCCCATAGCTTTGACACGCAACGAAACCTAGCGATTGACTTTGGAGGTAATCTCGAAAATATCTCGATAATGAGATCAAACGGGATGGGATCTAACTTTTCTCCTGTTTCCATGGTTGGTGTATTTTTTGGTGATCGAAAGGGAAGAGAGAGAGAGAGAGATGTATGAGTTATGCAAATGATCGCAGAGACTATTGGACTAAGCATTTTGGAGTAATCCGATGGGATTTTAGATTATTTGGAAAGATTTTAGGAGATTTTAAAGATATTCACATGATTTGTTAAATTAAATATAATTATAAACAAAAACAGAAACTTATGGTAATTTGGTGAGATTTATAGATTTCAGAAGATATAATTGGAGTATTTTGTGTGATATCAAAAAAGATTTTTTTTTGCCAGCTATTCAAAAACTTACAAGTTGGAGTGTTTCTTGTAGTGCAAGTCAGAGAATGATTAGTATTTGGTAACGATCTTCAAATTGATTAGAAGTCTACAAAAGTTGGGGTAATCTTATCTTCTTCTTTCTTTGTTAGAATTGTTAGATACACCATTGTTCCTACTGGTTTTTTAGTAACAAAAGTGGAAATGCTTACTTAAATTTATTAGTAACTTCATGATATTGAAGTTAAGATCCTCTATATGGTCTACAAAGACAAACATATTATTCATATGGTCAAACACTTGATGGTAAAGCTAAGAGAGTGATAAAGCTCTCACCAAACCTGCAAATGATATGTCACACACTCACAGCAAAAAACTAGATAAGAGTCTATTACCTAAATTTACACTAGTGATAAAGATCAGTTTAGCCAACAACAAACCGAGACATGTCCTCACTCTAGGTTAGCTAATGATTCATACTTTTTCTCCAAGAGGATTGTCAGCTTCGCTTGTTAGTCACAGATGGAGGAGAGATGCTTGACATGAGTAGCTTTGCATAGTGAACATTGAGATCATCTACATGGTCTACATTGAGATCCCCCAACCGCTCCAAAACATTGAATTTCAACACGCTCACTTTTGAGAGTACGTTCCTTCCGGGATTGAAGTAGAAAACATAAAACGGTTTATTATATGATAGAACCAACACTAAACCCAAAAGTTTCAAAAAACCAACAGAGAATTTTATTAGATATGTTACAATGGATACAAAACACCAAGGCCTCTTCACTCATCTCTCTTTCTCTTTCTCATGGAAGATTTAAGTTTATGTATAAACCAAGCCGGGGAAAAAAGAAAAAGAAATTAAAGCATAAACACCAAACAAAGCAGATAAAGAAAAAAGACATATTAAAGAGAGATTTCACAAGGTGCATGAAACGTTCTTCCACGACAAATAGCTTCAAGATTTTCTCCAGCGTACGAGCACAATGGTGAAACCTCAACACCTAATTAATTTATTTTTTGCATATGAGAAAACAAAAAGTAACAAAAAAATGTAATAAGATTGATTTTTTTGGAGTGTTACCAGTTGCATATAAAGGCACAGAATGTGTTAGAAATCCACCAGCTGCTATGACCCAACGTGTATGTAACCTTAGAACCGAAAGCCTTGCACTTTCCGGTGTATCGAAATTCGACCCATTCGCATTCTTCACCGGTGCAAACTCTTCCTCTCTTAACACCTACACATTGCTCAAAATCCAATTTCCACTTCTTAATATTTGGTTCTAGTTTGTGTTTCGTGTACATGAGCGATATAGTTACCTCAAAGAGTGCGGTTGAAGGAGCATACGGAAAAGAATCGAAAATGAATTGTTCTAGTTTCAATCCCATTGTGTATTCATTCATAGACGGTATTTTCTTCTCCGCCAAATGGTAGCTGCCAAACACAACACATTTAAGGCACTCATACATAATACGACATTTCAATTCCGAGAATTCAATTGTATTTAGGAGCTTACACACTGTCTTTTTCTAGGCCGGTTGCTACTTGGTTAAGGAAATCTAAAGTAAACATGTGTAAGCACACCTGATGACAAAGATTTACGATTTTGGGATGAGTCACGAAATTCATAAGAAGAAGAAGAGAGAAGAGAAAGGATTTTTACGTTACTCCAGCAATATTGAAGCCGTCCTGTTCGTTGATTAATCGCAGAAGCCATTGACTGATCTAGCTCACTGTATTCAACTACAATCAACGGTCCGCCTTTTCCTCTTCTAACAAATACTCCCACTTGTTCTTGCGGATACGCCTGTTTTTATCACACACAAAAAAAAGTATTTGAATCATCTATACATAGACGATTCGATCTTAAAATCTTCCTGAAACAGAGAGAACATATAATCTTATCTACCTTCCGCACAACTTTTGCAGCCGAAGCAGCGCCTTTGTCAATAAAGTATCCCAAAAAAGTAGGATCAGCTACTCGAACCTGTGTTTTCAAAGATTTCAGTTTACTGATACTAATAACCGAAACAGAGAGTTAAGAAAAGGACTCGAGAGCTAACCAGAACATTGTCAACGCCATAGCAATCGACGTATTTAATCCCCCTAGAAGCCATATCCTCTAATAACCTCGAAGACTTTAAAGCTGTAAAATCTCGGATCAGAATCAAAGAACAAATATATAGTAAAATAGCAGAATCAATTAGTAAACATACCTGCATAAACCCCTCCATTCCCATCTGGAGCTTTAGCTAGCTATTCATAGGTAATTAAACGCATAAAGCCCGAGTTTTTACAAACTAAAATAAGTAAAGATTGAAATTGTACATACACTGAAAGGTGTCTCCATGATAAACTTTCCATCCTTTGAAATGCAAGGTAAAGTACCTTGTTGAAAAAAACTGATCTATAACAGAGCGATCGAGATTGGTCAGACACGAAGGGAACAACCATACAAGTCTAAGAAGAAACATCTTACTTGATCTGGTTCAAGACCAAAGTACTTGTGACTCGAGAAATATTTTCGTGTCACCTCATCAGTAAATGGACTAGTCATAATATACCAATGTATTGTTACTGGGCGAGTTGGACCTGAATGTAAAGTAACATGTCAAAAAAGAGTATCGAAATATGGCATAACTGTACATATAATGTAGAAGAAACCATAAATAAGAGTCTCACCTTCACTCACTACTTGAGCAGCAAGTCTTTGAACACACAAAATTCTCTCTGCTTGAATTTGGAACAGCGACTTCCCTGATGGAAGTCCGATGTCTGATATCGGAAATAAGTCAATAACTACTATGTTAAGTAACGGTCATGGGTTCAATGCAACCACCCAAGCCTATCTAGAGCATGAAAACAAAAGTACTCTTGGTAGCTCTTAAGCATATAAGATTAAGATAAGAAGTACTCACTAAAACATCCTTTTGGATCTGAACTACCAAGCCTTGTTCCCTGCATTAGTTCATAATCAAAAATCATTTATCATTAGCAAAACTCTTTATTAAACAATTAACACTACAATGTGAAAAAAATAGTGAACCGGAATCAATTAAAAACTAGTTTTCTCCTCTCAACATCACTCAGTTGGGTAGATAAGAGGAGAATCCAACGAAATGAAGTAATCGTCAAGCAACACGTATCTTTAAAAATCAAAATTTTACAACTTTCCTTACATCACACGAAACAGAGCAAATCCTAATGTGGAAAATATAAAATATATTAAACTTTACGGAATCCTATAAAGCATCTTTTCAGATCACGTGATCATTCATCATCATCAAATAATCAGAAGGTTCCTCCTAGAAATCGCCATCACTCAAAATAAAAATAAAACCCACCGACAGTGACATGTCTCAAACTAATCATGATTAACACTTTTCCCGTTACAGATTTTAGCAATTTTTTTAATTAAAAACGCACTAAAACCTAATTAATCCAATTCTTTTAAGTAGGTAGCATTATTCCAAAAACACATCCCAAACATCGACAAGAGAATCATTTAGCCACTCTCATTAATCTTAAGTATCTACTTAATTAGTACTCCCTCCGTTTCACGAGGATATATTTTTTGAGTTTTTTAGTTTGTTTTATGAAAATAGATTTTCATAAAAGATTGTAGTTTTTAAGAAAAAGTTTCAAATACTATTGGTTGAGATGTCTTAAAAACTTTATTGTAGAAATCAATACACTTTTTAAAGATAATAATTATTTTTCTTAATATGTGTGAAAAACTCAAAAAATCTATGTTCGTGAAACGGAGGGAGTGGTTATTAATCAGACCTATTAATAATACTAAAAAATTACCTGTCCACCAGATAAAAGTACCACACCCAATTTTCCTTCATAGATAGTTTTCAATCCCATTTTCCACCATTTTTCTCGATCTTCCATTGTTCTTCCATCAACCGTCGAAACCCAATTCTCCGGTACTGGCTCAATCGCCGCCACTGGTAAACCTAATTGAGAAATTAATTTAAAAATCTAAAAGAAACAGAACAATGCATGTAAATTAGAAACTACAAATTTGAGAAAAAAAAACCTTGAGAGTGAAGTGAGCATCTGATTATCCGATCTAGACTTGGAAGATCCAAATTCTGTAAAAATTAAATTCGAGTTATGAATTGATAAAATCAAACCCAAATAGTCGATTCGATTTTGAAATATGAACGAATCTGGGTTTTAAGATCCGAATCTAATGAAAAATCTGGGAATGGTGAGATTTGTGACCTCGATATCTCTGACGAGGAAATCTCGTTCGTCTGGTGAGAGTTCATCCCAAAGAGCGAAAATATCTTCTTGTCCATAATCCTTAAGTCTCTCAACCAAAGCTTGTTGCGGCGAAGAAATCTGAGGAGGAGGAGGAGAAACCATCGCCGTTACCGTCGCCGCCGTTAAAGTCGATGCTCCGTTACCGTTACCGTTTTCTCTGTCAATCGACGGTTCTATCATTTCTCTCTTACTCAGCGTAGATCTCAATTTCTGGCAAAATCAATGGATTTTGTTTTGGAGGTTGGCTTCTTATAAGGAAGGGATTAAGCGAAAGGAAGAACAAACAGTGACGAAGAAGAGAAATCAAATCAACGTGTAACAACTGGAGTGAGTGAAATGACTATTTTACCCCTTTTTGTAGTCTCATGCATTCTGTCAGAGGCATCCGACAGTTTGTTGGCCAGCCCCTCTGGATAGGTCAGAGGGTTTCGATTTCGTTTCCTCCGAAAAATTATTAAATACATATACAAATTTCTTAGATCTCAATTTACGTTTTCAGATTTTTATTTGGAAAATTGTGGTTCAACGGTATAGTGATAGTGTCTAGGATCGCTTTTCTCTTTAGAAAATGTTGTAAGATCTTGTTTTCGAAGAATTTGTGTAATTCATCG
The DNA here is from genome assembly GCA_963576765.1 of Draba incana. Lineage (NCBI taxonomy): Eukaryota > Viridiplantae > Streptophyta > Magnoliopsida > Brassicales > Brassicaceae > Draba > Draba incana. The sequence continues at coordinate 2,328,250 of OY755208.1, forward strand.
GTTTTATCATGTAAACTTATGAATTTGATTTATATAAAATATCAAATGATAGGAAAGAAATGTTCGATTTTACGTTGGTTTTTAACAAAATTATTTGTAATTTGTGTAAATATATCTAAACTTATATATAAGAGATATGAGATCATTTATACACTCATTGTTAATTTGTTTTGAACTAGTAGTCTAATATTCGAGTAATTTGATTTAGTTTTGGCTTGGTATTAATAGGAGTAAATAATTAGGTTTCCTATATAATGAGATTAATTTTTAATGGTTTCAATGGTTTTATAAAAACTAAATTAAATAAAATTAGTTGTAATTTGATTTTGATTTAGTTTGGGTAGATATCATGCATACTTGGTTTGTTTTCCTTTTTAGTGTCGATTAAGGTCTGTTTTATAATAGCGTTGGTTTTTGTTAGGTTTTTGTTTCGGTTTTAGACCTTACAAGCTACAACAATCAGTTTGTAACTAAATTTCGGTTTGGTTTCTGTAAATATATATATCCGAAAGTCTTGCATAAAGATTGATAAGTCTTTCTATTACTACAACGGGCAGTATGATTTATTGAATGTACAAAAATATCGACGAATTTCCTAATTTGTGTATACATATATGCGTCTATTATAGGGACAAGGAAAAGCCTCCCGTGGAAACAACAAAGATAGTCGAAGCAGTCAATGATGAGTTGGATGGAGACTACACAGTGGTTGTCTCAAAGAAAAAGAAGAAAGTAAAGAAGTGTAAGAGCAATCAAGATAAAGCTCTTGAAGAAGGAGATGGCTCTGGCCTCCTTAGTCACTAATCTCCCCCAAAAAACAAATTTTGATGCTGAGTTTTTTCTGGAATGTAAGAGGGATCTGTGATCCAGATAAGCAGCAGAGGTTTAAGAGTTGGTTATATCAACATCGGCCTCACTTCGGATGTATAGCGGAGACACATGTACTAGAACCTAATGCTAGAAGAATAATTGAAACCATTTTGCCAGGTTGGAGAATGGAATCGAACTACGAGTTCTCTCATATAGGAAGGCTCTGGGTAGTATGGGATCCAGCGGTTTCGCTGATGGTATATAGTAAATCCCTCTAACAAATAACTTGCGGTTTCTCATCCTTTCAACCGCAGGTAAATTTTTCGGTGACTTTTGTTTATGGGTCAAATCAGAGAATAACAAGAAGAGAGCTTTGGAGTGAATTGCAAACGTTGGCAGCCAACACTCAGCTCAAAAATTCCCCATGGTTAGTAACAGGGGATTTCAACCAAACTCTATTATCAGTGGAACACTCACTAAGAGATGAATTTCAAAGAGTTAGTGCAGGAGGTAGAGAAATGCAGCATTGTTTCAATGTGACAGGTTTGTTTGACCTACCTTACAGTGGTCCCATGTTTACTTGGTGGAACCATAGGAGTGTAGGGCCTATAGCTGAAAAGCTTGATAGGATCTTAGGAAATGACCAATGGGCTCTCTCTTTCCCGGAGGCTCAAATATCTTTCCAAGAACCACTTTTCTCGGATCACGCAGTGTGCTGTATAAGGATTCCAGAACCAGTCCCAAAACCAAAGAGACCATTCAAGTTTAATCTGCACCTCTTGCAGCATCCGGAGTTCAAAGCTACGGTCATTGAAGCTTGGAATAGCTTCTTTGTTACTGGAAACCCAATGCAACAAGTAAGTAGAAAGTTAAAGCTCCTAAAGAGAATTCTTATAGAGCTAGACCACACTGCTTATTCCGGAATACAAAAAAGAACAGAGGAGGCGCTTTCTGAGCTGAAGATTTCACAGAATATAATGCTGTCTACACCTACTAGAGAGGCTGCTGTTAAAGAATTAATCGCTTTAAAAAGATGGAGGCAGTTGGCAAAGGCAGAGGAAACCTTCCTAAGACAGAAATCTAGGATCAAATGGTTAAAGTTAGGTGATCAGAACTCTGGTTTTTTCCACAGATGCGTTGCAGCTAGAAGAGCTAGGAATAGGCTTTCTAGGATCAAGCTTCGAAATGGAACACACAGTTCAGACTTAGAAGAGATTAAGTCTACTTGTGTGAACTTTTATACCGATCTTCTGGGTCCAAATATTAGAAGGAAACCTTCTCTTGTGGCTGCGATTAGATCAGTTCATCCGTTCATATGTAATGAAGCTCAGAGGCAGGGCCTTGAGAGGATGTTCACGTTTGATGAGATCAAGAAGGAGTTCTTCTCTCTACCATCAGATAAAGCGCCTGGCCCGGATGGGTACACGGGTGAGTTTTTCAAACATTGTTGGGATATAATTGGTGAGGAAGTTGGAGGGGCAGTGTTAAAGTTCTTCACCTCTGGAAAAATGGAGCCACAATGGAATTCTACTATCATTGCCATGATACCAAAGGTTACAAATGCTGAAGATGTGACTGACTTTAGACCTATCTCTTGCCTAAATGCGGTATACAAAGTGGTTGCTAAGCTGCTGGCTAGAAGATTGCAAGGCCTTCTCCCAGAGATGATTTCAGAGAACCAAACTGCCTTTGTAAGTGGAAGACAGATTGTGGAGAATGTGTTGTTGGCTTCTGAAATGGTCCAAGGATATAATAATCAGTCCATCTCTAGGAGAGGGATGCTAAAGATAGACCTTAAGAAAGCCTTTGATTCGGTGGATTAGAGCTTTATCCTAGACACTCTTCAAGCTACAAATTTCCCTAAAATATACATTAGGTGGATCCAACAATGTATCTCAACAACAAGGTTTTCTGTTGCTATTAATGGAGAGTTGTGTGGCTACTTCAAAGGAACAAGGGGAATAAGGCAAGGAGACCCGATGTCTCCCCCGCTTTTCGTGATTGGTATGGATGTCTTCTCTAGACTACTTGATCTCAGATTCGCCTCAGGGCTAATAGGAGCTCATCCAAAATCCTCACATCCTAGGGTCTCTCATTTGGTCTTTGCAGACGATATGATGGTGTTTTTTTATGGAACTCAACCTTCACTAACCGCCATAGTTAATTTGCTCAGATACTTTGCCTCTGTTTCAGGACTCACAATGAACTCGGCAAAGACTTCCCTATTTCTAGTTGGCTGTCCCCAATTTGAAAAGGTGGCTATGTCTATTGCCTATGGGTTCTCGCTGGGAACTCTTCCGGTCAGGTACCTAGGTCTCCCATTGCTCCCGAGACGGTTGACAAAAGCAGACTATGCTCCTCTTATTGACAAGGTCAAAGCTAGGCTTCTTTCTTGGACCTCAAGGTTCTTGTCATTTGCAGGTAGAACTCAATTGATCTCATCTGTGATCCAAAGCATAATGGCGTATTGGTGTACTGCCTTTGTCCTGCCAAAGAGATGCATCAGAGAAATAAACAAGATGTGTAGAAAGTTCCTCTGGTCCGGTGACCCAAACGCTTCCTCGGGTAAAGCAAAGGTTAAGTGGAATCAGGTGTGCTCTCCTAAAGCATCGGGGGGTCTTGGTTTGAGAGACCTTCACTCTTGGAATAAGATTTTTGGGCTGAAATTAATTTGGTTATTGTTCTCTAAATCTGGATTGTTATGGGTCGCATGGTGTAAGGAAAACAAGCTCAAGAGGAATTCTTTTTGGAGTCTCAGTGAAAAAAGTTGTGGTTCTTCTACTTGGGCTCAACTTCTTAAACTAAGGCCCCTTGCTCTGGAATATATCTCTTGCAGTGTTGGTAATGGAAATGAATGCTCTTTTTGGTTTGACAATTGGACACCACTAGGGCAGCTCATCTCCTTCATAGGGCAATCTGGACCAAGAGTGTATGGTATTCCGCTACACTCTAAGGTCTCCTTTGCTGCAACAACCAATGGATGGAATTTTAGGGGGGCTCGTTGTGAAAGGACATTCTCTCTTCTATGCCATTTGACAACTATCCAATTAGAAGAAGGAACAAGAGATAATTATCAATGGAAGTGTGGAGTGGGGCCGAATAAAGACAACTTCACTTTCTCAATTGCAAAGAAGCAAATGGTGGCTACTTTGCCAGAAGTGGAATGGCATAAAGAGGTATGGTTTTCTGGTAATACTCCTAAGCATGCATTCATCCTATGGCTGGCTTGTTTGGACAGATTATCTACGAAATCTAGGCTTGCTAATTGGGGATTTATGGAGGAAAAAACATGTGTGCTATGTGAGATCTATGATGAAACTAGGAACCATTTATTCCTATATTGTCCGTACAGTCAGGAAGTATGGATTTCAGGTTTCAGGAGGATTAAAACACCCTATATGGGGTTTGCAAATTGGTTAGCTTTCCAGAGATGGTTAAAGAGGAACAGCCCTAACAAAGCAGAAACTAAGTTAAGATTGATTATGGCTCAAGCTACTATCTACTTCCTGTGGAAGCAACGCAATAAGCGCATCTTTACAGGGAATCGTCTTCCTTCTGAACTCCTCTTAAAGAAGATCGATAGAGTTGTCCGTGACGCTTGCATTGCCTGAAAGGACACGCCGGGTCTAGAGGATTGCTTAGGTTTATGGTTTAGAGGTACTTAACCTCTATTGTAATCTCATTTTATTTTCTCTTTTGCCTAAATGGTCTCAGACCGTAGGCTATAATTTTTCTACTTTGTTCCTTATTTATGTAACCTATGAATGAATACGACCAGAAAGTTTTAAAAAAAAAGAAAAACATATATGCGTCTATTTATTTATTCCCAGTTTATGTTTGAAAAAAAAAAAAAAAAAAACATATATGCGTCTATTTATTTATTCCCAGTTTATGTTTGAAAAAAGATCGACCCATGTAAGAACTAAAAAAAAACTATTACAAGGTAATAATGGGAACTTTTAATTGCGTGGTGGAAAAAAACAACGTTTCATTGTATGGGGATTTGCGTCGTATTTATTGAAATATGGTGCAAGTTTATGGGGTTGGTGAAGTACTGGAGTTTCATAGACTTTGGGTATGTTAAGAACAAGATGCATGAGTTTAGTTATATGATGTGTTTTTTTTTTATCAAACTTATATGATGTATTTTTTTTTTCCAAAGGAAATAATAAATGGTCATACGTCCTGAAATGTGGATTGAAATTTTTTTACGATGGATATGGTACTAGATGCACCTAAAGAGTTTAAAGTTCCAATTGCGGTTAAGTCACCGACTATAAATTTGGAGGTAAGTGCAAAACGAATGTCCTAATTCATAAAGATATGCTTCAAAATTCTTTGTGAGTTTTTAATGTTTATACCGACATTTTACTAATAAATATATGCTTCAAAATTAATCTTAAACTATTACCAAAAAAACAATTTAATTCTAAACTTTTTTTCAGATGTAAGTGTAAACGAATATTCTTATTTTTAAGCCTTTGCAAATATATTGAACGATTCTATATTTCAAGACCATAAATTGTTAATCGACATCTCTAATTATAGTTAGATGAAGATGGAAATTGGAGAAAGGTATAAATCAAGTATGGGTTGTATTGGGGGGCCTCTAGGCTCTAATGCACCCAACATTACTTTAATTAACAAAGACAGCTAAACAAAACAAAAGTAAGATGATAACAATAATATAATGATTACAGTACACATTTAAATATTCTAAGCAGCTTAAGTTATATGAACATTGGCCCATCATTGTTTGCAAAAAGAACAAGAAAAAATGAACATTGGCCCATCATTTCCTTCAGTCATAGTCTTATAATGGACTAATCATTGCTTCTGTTTTTAGTTCACAAATAATTGTTAGGAGAAAAAACATGGCTTAAAAATATAAGCAAAAGATTAGAGATTTGGTAAGTTGATTATTAAATTGTTACATCAAACTTTAGTTAGGCGGACGGGTCACAATTTAGTTTGGTCTAATCAATTCTGCTAGATATTGTGATATTTAAATATGGTTAAGTAGATTATAGTAACTGATGTAAGAAAAAAAGAGTTAATATATAGTAACTATTGCAATTTAAAATTTTGAATATATAAAATACGTAATTATGCCAAAACTTAAAATTTTCAAAATATTATGTAAACTAAAGTAATGAGAAGAATGATAACTTATCGACCACTTACTCAATGCAGACTACAATTAATATATCATTTTATAATACAATTGAATAACTTAACACAAATTCAAGATATCTAATATAATGCATATCTAATTTTTTGGAAATCCTAGTCCATTGGTGATGGTGAAGATTAGTTAAAGAGAAGTTCTAAGCAAAGAACTAAATAATAGAAACATTGAGAGACACTAGCTTCGGTTAGAGGGTTTTGGGTTATATATAATTTAACTTAACCAGAGGACTAACAGAACTGATTGGTAATGTCTTACATTGGTTAGAACTTGGAGTTATGCAACGACATTGTTGGTTCGATGAATTTTGTAGTTTTATCTTCATTAAAAAACAGAATTAAAAAAAACTCCCATGTTTCCTGAGCATGAGAACACGTAAATATTAATCATGCGCTATTTACGTGTTCTCATGCTCAGGAAACATGGGAGTTGGCCGGATTTCCAGCTGATTTCCTTTCCGACAGTCTGAGGTCCAATTTTGACACTTTGTTCTGGTGTCTCCCTCACTCTCCATCTCTTTCAGATGTCATTCAGGCAATCTCTTGGATTATTTGGTATATTTGGAAGGCAAGGAACGACAAAATGTTCAATTCAATGACACGCGCACCGACGGAGTGTTTTGCACTGGCGATTAAAGAAGCTCGGGAGTGGATTTTGGCCAACACCATAAATCATCTACCTGTGCCGCAACCAGAGGCGGACATTAGTATTCATGCGTCTCCTTTTACATGTTTCATAGATGGGTCGTGGAAACTTGAAGACAGGACGAGTGGCATTGGATGGGTTCTGCAACTTCAGGATGGAACGAGGGATTTTCCAGGGATGCAGGGGAATCAACGGAGTCTTTCCCCACTTCATACAGAACTTCATGGCCTGTTGTGGGCCATGAAGTGTTTACTCAGGAAACAACGGTTTTGCTCCACTTTTGTAACGCCCGTGAACCAAAAATGTAATTTTGGTGGGTGTCGATCGACACAGTGTGTGCGTGTCGATCGACACGGATTGTTGTCCTCTCGAAGTTTAGGGCAGAGAGGGCCCTGTCGATCGACACAGTTTGTGTCTGTCGATCGACACAGGTTAAAATCAGACTTAGGGTTTTGGATTTCGGTTTGTTTGGTTAATGAGCCGGTTTGGGGAATCTTATTTAAGCGTAGAGGACGCGTTTCCCCTAGGGTTAGCCGCTCATTCACGTAGAATCAGAGAAATTTGAGAGTTTCGAGTGATTTTCGTGAGCCGTCCCTTGAGTTTGTCTCCTTTGTTTGAGCGAGGTGGTGCTCGGTTTATCGTGATCGGATTGGAGTGATACTTTGGGGGTAAGTTCTCTGATCCTTAGCCTTGATCCCGGTGAAAACCGTTTGTGGATTGTGTGATTATTCGCTGAGTTATGGTCCTTGGAACTTGGTTAGTTCGTGCAGTTTCTGCGTTTTTGGTTGCGAATCGCCGGTTTTGAGGAAGGTTTTGCCGTTGATCTGGTGGGAGATAGAAGGAGTTCTATACACCGTTGGAAAGCCCTCGGTGTCTAGTTTCCAGATCAGTTTTCAGAACTCGATTTGGAGAAGGGAGTCGCGAGTTATTCTCCTCTGTTTCGGTCGGGTTCTTTGTTCAAACCATTTTAAGGTGAGTGTGTGTCTATAGGTTGAATTAGCGATTAGCGATTCGTGTTGATGTTTGGATAATTAAGAATGGTTTTTCCTGGGTGTTGGTGTGATGATTTCGTGTGATGTTTGAGTTGAGATCGTGTGTCCGTGTGTTTTACGCTTTTTGGTCTCGGAGAGGAAAACGTCGATCGACACGACGGTAGAACCAGCGTCGATCGATACCCTGTGATTTCTTATTTCAATATTTTTAAACTATTGTTAATTGTTGTTCGGTTAATCGTGTTTAGCCTGTAGACGTGCTCACTAAGTATTTATTAATACTTACGCAACTCGTTTTTCCTAATTGTGTTGCAGGTAAAGGAAAAGGAAAAGTGTGACCGCGGGATCATGGCATTAGGGAGAGGATGATTAGGATGGTTGTGGGTTTATGTTTTTCTAGTTCTAATTGTTGGGAATGTCCTGAAATCACACTTGTATTCACTCTAGTGATAGTTGTACTGTCGAGATCAGACATTCATATGATACTAGGTGGTCATGACGTTTTGCTAGAAGCCGCTGATGATCTATGAGTTATGAACTCATTACTAGTATTATATGATCCTACAGGGTCACACACCTAAGCAAACTGGATTTACTTTATGCGGGAATGATCATTAATGTAATAATCAAATGATGTGTATTTGATACACATAAGAATCGTGTTTTAAAGGAGGTGTCGATCGACACTATATTAGTGTGTCGATCGACACAGGCTAAAAAACCGGAATAGTGATTTCGGTTTAACGACTTAATTAATTCTGAATCGGTTCAGGGATTAATTAGGTTTTCTCCAGGGCCTATATATATAATATGAGGCACGGCCTGGAGAATCAGTTTTTAGTCCATAGCCGCCTCTGAAACGCAGGTTTCCCTAAGAGATCTGATTCCAGGTACTAGCATTCCTGCGGATTCCAGTTTGTGTGCGTGTGGACTAACCGTAGAGGCACAACACTTGGGGTGCTAAAGATCTCGTATCCCTGATCATATTCCGCTGCAAATCTCCAGGTATATTCGAGATCCGTTATTGTAGATTCGTTGTTCACAAACCCTAGATCCTAGGCTAAAGAATTGTCACTAGGTTGTTTTAATAGAGATTAAAATTGGTTAAAACTTGTGCAAATTCCTACAGTGGTATCAGAGCCTTAGGGTTTAACTAATGCATCTAAGAGCATGTAATTGAATTAGAGAATTCAGTTTGGAACATATGATGTTTAGGATGCTTGCTAGATCAATAATTTCACTGTAAATCGTTTGTTAAGACTTGATCAGCTCGACAGAACTGCTCGTGTCGATCGACACAATAGTTGTGTCGATCGACACGACCTGGCAAAATCGTTTTCTCAAATTCGTTCGTGTCGGCTTGAAAACCCCAGTCGTGTCGATCGACACAATAGTTGTGTCGATCGACACGATAGAAACTGCCTTGCGATATGGTTAATCGATTCAATTGGATTGAATCGGTTATCGCGCTTGGTTAACAGATCAATTAAACCGGCAAATTTCGGTTTGTTGCGGTTTGGTTGGCGTCGATCGACACAACAATTGTGTCGATCGACACCGACCGGTTATCGACCCGGTTCAATTAGATTGACCGGTTATCGATCCGGTTCAATTGGATTGACCGGTTATCAAAAAATTGAATTGGTTTGGTCAATGTCGATCGACACAAATGTTGTGTCGATCGACATGAACCGGTTATTAAAATTTTCTATCGGTTATCGAAACCGATTCAATTGGATTGATCGGTTGTCGAAGAACTACGACAGAAAGGTAAGTGTCGATCGATACTAAGGTAGTGTCGATCGACAGCCTACGCAGATTAAGGGTTAATGAACCTGAAATCAAATAACCGAACCAGATTTAATGAGATTGGGTTCCTGAATGCATATATATGATATGTATTAAGGAATAAATGTTCAGTTCCTCGACTAAATATCAAGTGTTCTGGATGTCTTCCCAATCTTGTCAGCTGTCAAGACTCGTTTCATTGCGTGATAGGCTTGCAGTGCAAGGTGTCCGCAGTTACATGAGTAAGGCAGTAGGTAATTGTGTTGATGGGCTTGCAGTGCATGGCATCAACTATTACATGACTGAGGAGATTGGTTTACTTGAGTGGGCTATCAGAAGTTCTGGGCCCATAGACATCAGGTGGATAAAACATAAGATGTCTTATCCACAACCAAGAGTCATATTGGATATGATTAGCAAAGTGTTGCTTACCTATATAGCTAAGATTTGAGTGACAGCCAGTGGCTCGCTCGGGTTTTGGTGAAATATGGATCTTGGATCATTATATTCATTTGAGGAAACATTGTTTTGAATATAATGCGAGTTTTCTTAATTGTTAAGATTTCTCATTTCCTGAATATCATAACTGATTTTTCCTTTTCTTATTACAGTTATGTCTAATCAGAACTCTTTCTCGTTGAGATCAGTCCTTGAGAAGGACAAGTTAAATGGATCCAACTTCCTTGATTGGTATCGGAACTTGAGAATCGTTCTCAAGCAGGAGAGAAAGGACTATGTCCTTGAGAAAGCTCTCCCCGAGAAACTAAGGTCCAATGCCTCACATGCAGTATATGATGCTTGGAATAAGCATTATTATGATGTGGTTGATGTGCGCCGTTTGATGAGGGATACCATGAACTCGGATTTGCAGAAGCAATTTGAGAACGTGGAATCGCCTATCGAGATAGTCACTAGCCTGAAAGCTATGTTTCAGGAGCAGACTCGAACTGAGAGATACCAGACGGCTAAATCTCTAGTTGAGTGCAAGCTACCAAAGGATGCTCCAGAAAGTCCTCATGTCATGAAGATGATGGGTTATATTGATAACCTAAGGAGACTGGATTGTCCTGTTAGCCAAGAGTTGGCTACTGACATCATTCTACAGTCACTGCCGTCGAGCTATGATAAGTTCATCAAGAACTACATCAAGAATGGCTTAACGAAGACGTTGACTGAACTGCATGATATGCTCAAGACAGCTGAGCTCAACATCAAGAAGGGAAAAAGGTTTTTGAAACCTGGTAAAGACAAGGGTGAGAGAAAGGTCGTCCAGATTGTGAATCAGGATAAGCCCGAGTTTCTCACTCAACCCAAGTCTGGCCCATCTGATGATGATACTTGCAGCTATTGTGGGGAGCCAAGGCATTGGAGGAGAAAATGCAAGAAATACATGGAAGATTCTATGGAAATATTGGAGATGTATGACACTCCTTATTCAGGTATTTGTGTTATTTCAAGTTCTATCTTATGGGTATTAGATTCCGGTTGTAGTGCTCATATTTGTTTAAATATGCAAGGCCAAAGCAACAGTAAAACGTTGAAGAAGGGACAAGTGGAGATGCTCAACAGGAATGAAGCAAGAGTTGCTGCATTAGATGTAGGAAGTTTCCATTTGTAGTTGCCTTCAGGCATGGTTTTAGAAATTATTTTATTGCTATTATGTATCTGCTATGAGCAGAAATGTCATTTCTCTCCTTGTAAGGATGTGAGTGATTTTCATTTTGATTAAAGACAAATGTTGATCTTTTGATCTTAATGATATGTTATATGATAGCACCCCATTACAGAATGGGTTTTATGTCTTAAACCAATCTATGCCTGCCCATACATAAACACAAAATGGTTCTCTAGCTTTGTCATTTTGGGTCACATCGGATTCTGAAGCTCCATAGTGATGGGCTTCTGGACTCACCTGATTGTGAATCATGTGAGAAATGTGAATACTGCTGTTGGACAAAATAACTAAGGCCCATTATATCAAATTAAATGAAAGGGCCAATGACTTATTGGGCTTGATACATATAGATGTATGCGACCCGATGAGCACAAGTACTAGAGGAAACTTTCAGTACTTCATTACCTTTACTGAAGAATTCAGTAGGTCTGGTTATGTCCATTTGATGAGACACATATGGGAATCCTTTGAAAGGTTCAAGGAGTTCCAGAATGAAGTACATAATCAACTTGGCAAAAGTATTAGAGCTCTTCGATTGGATCGCAGAGGAGAATACTTAAGTCAAGAGTTCGGTGATCATCTGAGAGAGTGTGGAATTGTTTCACAGCTCACCCCTCCTGGAACGCCCTAATGGAATGGAGCTTCCGAGAGGAGGAATCGGACTTTATTAGATATGGTTCGATCAATGATGAGTCACACAGATCTTCCATTATCTTTTAGGAATACGCTCTAGAAATGTCTGACTTTACACTAAATAGGGTTCCAACAAAATCAGTTGCTAAAAAACCGGAATAGTGATTTCGGTTTAACGACTTAATTAATTCTGAATCGGTTCAGGGATTAATTAGGTTTTCTCCAGGGCCTATATATATGATATGAGGCACGACCTGGAGAATCAGTTTTTAGTCCATAGCCGCCTCTGAAACGCAGGTTTCCCTAAGAGATCCGATTCCGGGTACTAGCATTCCTGCGGATTTTAGTTTGTGTGCGTGTGGACTAACCGTAGAGGCACAACACTTGGGGTGCTAAAGATCTCGAATCCCTGATCATATTCCGCTGTAAATCTCCAGGTATATTCGAAATCCATTATTGTAGATTCGTTGTTTACAAACCCTAGATCCTAGGCTAAAGAATTGTCACTAGGTTGTTTTAATAGAGATTAAAACTGGTTAAAACCTGTGCAAATTCCTACACTAGTGAACCCGGTTAGGTTGCTAGATTTATTTTATTATTATTTCTAGAATTGAATTGATTGGTTTATTACTAATATTTTTATGAATTATTTTATGAGAATTTCCGCATTAAAAAAAAAAAACCGGTTGTTACATTTTTGGTATCAGAGCCTAGACGCTTTTAGGACTGCTTGGTTTGGATGAACTGAGACTATGTGCTTAATTGATTAATTGTGTTTAGTCAAATTGTTTTAGTCTTAGAAATCATCCTCTCCGACCTTCAAAGAGATTCCGCGGTAAGTTTTGTGTGTTTTGATTGTGACTTCTAGGGTACTTATCTACTGATCTGTGTTACAGTGAGATGGATACCAGGGCTAGAGGTCGTGGTAGAGCTGGTGCCCGTGGGGGCAGAGTTGGTGGCCGTGGAGGCCGGGGCTGTGGTCGTGGGCTAGTTGCTGAGTCAGCCAAGAGCGCGGTGCAGAGTGTAACCCCGAGTGTAGCGACCGCGTCAGAGTCCCAGTTGCTTAGTGCCAGCGTGTTGACAGGTGCCGGTAGAGGCAGGGGAGTTAAAGTGGGCCCCGGTGGGGGTACTGCTGCAGCTCCGGGTTGTGATGACCAGGTTGTGGGATTACTGACGCAGTTGTTGGTACGTTTTCTGCCGGTGGCTCCTGAGCAGGCTCCGGGTGTTCCTCCAGTGGCCGGTTTGCAGCAGAGGGCTGCAGTTGCTAAACAGCCGAGGGCTGCAGTTGCAGCGTAGGTTCCGTCTTATCTCAAGATGATGGGGCAGATGCAGAGGATAGCTACGCCGTTCTTCGAGGGCAGAGTTGGTCCTGAGGTGGCTGATGAGTGGCGTCTGAGGTTAGAGCGTAACTTCAGGTCGGTCAGGTGTCCTGCCAAGTATCAGGTCAAGTTGGTTGTCCACTATCTGAGTGGTGATGCCCATTTGTGGTGGCGCGCTATTGAGGCTAGGCGTGCAGAGTGGACCTGGGGTGAATTCTTGGCTGAGTTCAACGCCAAGTATTTCCCTCAGGAGGCTCGAGACCGTCTTCAGATGAGGTTCATGTCCTTGGCGCAGAGAGAGCTGTCAGTGCGTGAGTATGACGCCGAGTTCAGCAGGTTGGTTGTGCATACTGAGCATGGTCTGGAAGACGAGCGGGCTTTGGTTCAGAGGTTTCTGCAGGGACTTCGGTTGAGTATCAGGACCTAGTGCAGAGGTGGCAGATTCGTCTCGAGGGCGGATCTTGTGGAGCTGGCAGCTTTGATTGAGGAGGATCAGCGTGAGCAGTCTGGTCCAGTTGTCATTCAGCCTGTTGTGGCTCCTGCCGTCCAACCGAGGAGTCAGCAGCCGCAGCAGCATCAGCAGCGTAGAGGTCCTGATTCTGGCAAGGGCAGTAAGCCTGCGCAGGGCCAGAAGAGGAGGTGGGATGATCCCTCTAGGTCAGGTTCAGGTAGCCGCGGCGCTCAGGGTTGTTTCGGATGCGGCAGTGCAGAGCATCGGGTGGCGAACTGCCCTAAGGGTTCTCAGGGGGCTAAGGTTTGCTTCCAGTGCGGTGAGCCGGGGCATTTCAGGCCTATGTGTCCCCAGTTGCAGCAGCCAGGTGTGGCAGTGATTCAGCCAGCTATAGTTCAGCCTTTAGATCAGTTTGTGGCAGTGCAGCAGCTGAGGGGTCCAGCACCGCATGTGTATTCTCCAGCAGAGTTCGGCTTGAACAGCAACGTCGGGCAGATCACAGGTAAAATTCTAGACTTAACTTCGTAAATTTTTAGGGGTAGAATTTATGTTCCTTGTAGTTGTTGTCTGTTATTCCATTATTTTACTTGTGGTCGAGTCCCGAGGTTTTCAACGCATGTGGTATGTGTAGGGACATTGTTAATGGGCGGCTTTGAGTCCCACGTGATATTTGATTCTGGAGCATCGCACTGTTATATCACTCCGGAGTATGCCGAGCGCAGTGGCATCCGGAGCAGCGCTGGTGAGCGTGCATGCATGGTCAAGGTGGCTGGAGGTGGTTTCCTGGCTACTTCAGGCCGTGCTAAAGCGGTGGATGTTCAGATCACAGGGCATTCGATGCCGGCGGACTTGGTGATTAGTCCAGTGGCGCTTTATGATGCGATTCTTGGGATGGACTGGTTATCGTTTTACCGGGTTCATCTGGATTGTTTCAGAGGCAGAGTGAGCTTCGAGCGCGATGGAGGGAGGTTGGTGTTCAAGGGGTTGAGACCGACTTCCAGTAGTCTTGTGATCTCGGCTATTCAGGCAGAGCAGTTGTTAGAGCGAGGTTGCGAAGCATTTTTGGCGACGATTATCTTGGCGGAGTCCAGTGGTGAGGTTTCGCTTCAGGATATTCGAGTTGTTCAGGAGTTTGAGGATGTTTTTCGGTCATTGAAGGGATTACCACCATCTCGGTCTGATCCTTTCACGATTGAGCTGGAGCCTGGAACAGCTCCGATATCTAAGGCTCCTTACAGGATGGCTCCCGCAGAGTTAGCAGAGCTGAAGAAGCAGCTAGAGGATCTTTTGAGTAAGGGTTTTATTCGTCCGAGTGTTTCGCCGTGGGGAGCACCGATTCTGTTTGTGAAGAAAAAGGATGGGAGTTTCCGGTTGTGTATCGATTACCGGGGGCTTAACCGGGTCACTGTGAAGAACAAGTACCCTCTCTTGAGGATTGATGAGTTGCTAGATAAGTTGAGGGGTGCTACTTGGTTCTACAAGATTGACTTGGCTTCTGGATATCATCAGATTCCGATTGACGAGGCAGATGTCTGTAAGACAGCATTCAGGACGCGTTATGGGCATTTTGAGTTCGTGGTCTTGCCTTTTGGGTTGACGAATGCGCCTGCGGCATTCATGCGATTGATGAATGACGTGTTAAAGGAGTATCTGGACGTGTTCGTTATCATTTTTATCGACGATATTCTAGTATATTCGAGGAGTTCCGAGGAGCATGAGACGCATTTGCGGTTAGTTCTTGAGAAGCTTCGGGAGCAGAAGCTGTTTGCCAAGTTGAGCAAGTGTAGTTTTTGGCAGCGAGAGATGGGCTTTCTTGGCCACATTGTTTTTGCAGAGGGAGTTTCTGTGGATCCGGCTAAGATTGAGGCTATTCGAGATTGGCCCAGACCTAGCAGTGCTACCGAGATCAGGAGTTTCTTGGGATTGGCAGGTTATTATCGGAGGTTCGTCTAGGGCTTTGCGAGTATGGCGCAGCCGATGACGAAGCTGACCGGTAAGGATGTTCCGTTTGTCTGGTCGCCGGAGTGCGAGGAGAGTTTTGCGAGACTCAAGGAGATGCTGACTAGTACGCCGGTATTGGCATTACCTGAGCCGGGGAAGCCTTATACCGTGTGTACTGATGCTTCCGGAGTTGGTCTGGGTTGCGTTTTGATGCAGGAGGGTCGAGTTATTGCTTATGTTTCAAGGCAGTTGCAGGGTAGTGAGCGTAATCGGCCTACGCATGACCTAGAGTTGGGAGCAATTGTGTTCGCACTGAAGATTTGGAGGTCTTACCTCTATGGAGGGAGAGTGTAGATTTTCACGGATCACAAGAATCTGCAGCATATCTTTACTCAGCCATTACTGAATATGAGACAAAGGCGCTGGGTTGAGTTGTTGGCGGATTATGATCTGGAAATCACCTATCATCCGGGCAAGGCTAATCATGTAGCGGATGCGCTAAGTCGTCGGCGAGTGGATTCGTCTCGGGAGCTGGATATTGAGTCGCTTGTGAGCGAGGCTAGCACTTTGCGGTTATGTGCTATTTCAGAGGAGCCTTTGGGCTTAGAGGCAATGGATCATGCAGATCTTCTCAGTAGGATCAGAGTGGCTCAGCAGAGAAATCAGGGTTTGGTTGGTGCGTCGCGAGATGAGGATTCTGAGTTTATTGTCTCTTCGAATGGGACGATTCTGATTCGTGCTCGTGTTTGTGTACCTCGTGATGAGGTGTTGAGGCAGGAGATTCCGAGTGAGGCTCAATCGAGCAAGTTCTCAATTCATCCGGGTGCGACTAAGATGTATCGTGATCTCAAACGGTACTATCATTGGGTCGGGATGAAGAGAGATGTGGCAGCTTATGTCGCTAATTGTAACACGTGTTCATTGGTTAAAGCTGAGCATAAGGTTCTTGGTGGTCTTCTGCAGAGTTTGCCCATTCTAGAGTGGAAGTGGGATATGATTACGATGGATTTCGTAGTGGGATTACCTGTTTCGCGGACGTATGATGCTCTTTGGGTGATCGTGGATCGGTTGACTAAGTCAGCACACTTCTTGGCCATTAAGAAGACCGATGGAGTGGCTAAGTTGGCTAAGAAGTTTGTGAAGGAGATTGTGAGGCTGCATGGAGTGCCAGCCAGTATTGTGTCTGATCGGGATCCCAGGTTTGCATCTGAATTTTGGGGAGCTTTTCACGCAGAGATAGGCACTAAGGTGCATATGAGTACAGCTTATCATCCGCAGACCGATGGGCAGTCAGAGAGGACTATTCAAACTATGGAGGATTTGCTGAGGATGTGTGTTTTGGATTGGGGTGGTCATTGGTATGATCACTTGAGCTTAGTGGAGTTTGCGTATAATAACAGCTATCAGGCGAGTATCGGGATGACTCCTTTTGAGGCTTTGTATGGGAGGCCATGTAGGACGCCTTTATGCTGGACCCAAGTGGGGGAGCGCAGTGTTCTGGGAGCTACTTATGTTTAGGAAATGACGGAGAGGATCCGAGTTGTGAGATTGAACATGAAGGAAGCTCAGGATCGTCAGAGGAGCTACGCGGATAAGCGACGGCGTGAGCTTGAGTTTGAGGTTGGAGATCGCGTGTATCTCAAGATGGCTATGCTGAGGGGTCCTAACAGATCCATTTCGGAGAACAAGCTGAGTCCGCGTTTTATGGGTCTGTTTCCTGTGGTGGAGCGAGTGGGATCGGTAGCGTATCGGCTTGAGTTACCACCGATCATAAAGGCATTTCATAAGGTATTCCATGTGTCGATATTGAGGAAGTGCCTGCATGAGTCGGAGGTGTTAGTGCCTGAGATTCATGCAGATCTACAGCCTGATTTGACGGTTCCGGCGGTTCCTGTGAGGATTCTCGAGATAAGAGTCAAGGAATTGCGTCGGAAGAAGATTCCATTGTTGAGGATTTTGTGGTTCTAGTTTCTTTTGGCCTTTGGTGCAGGTGTTGTATTTTGATTCTTGTATTTTCGTTTCGTTGTAACGATATACGTTTTGGAGATTTATAAGATGAGTTTTTCCTTATATTTCTGGTATATCAGATTGTGTTTATGATGTCATGTGTGAGAGGACCAATGCGGGTCGTGTTTTGTGGATATTCCGGTGGAAGTATCGAGTTTAGACCACGTGAAGTGACCTAGTCGCTGATGTTTATAGGCGTTATAGTATTTATTGCGGGTGACTCATGTGCTGGAGACGGTGGTTTCCAGGGTATGTATCGGAGACGGTGGTTTCCTGTATACATGCCGAGAGACGGTGGTTTCTCCAGGAGACGGTGGTTTCCTGAGTACTTATACCGAGACGGTGGTCTCCGTTATAGTACAGAGTGCCTATATTGGGACGGTGGTTCCTCTATAGTGCGGGGAGACGGTGGTTTCCCGAGGGGACGGTGGTTCCCTAAAGTGTGTGGATGAGTTAACCGTAATAAATATCTGAGGACGTGCGTATAGACATAGGATTAGTTCATGAGCCTCTGAGATTATGGGAGCATCTCTTGTGGTATGGGCCGGTGCGGGCCAGAGAGTGGTCCTGTGTGGACGTATTTTTGGGATTCGAGGACGAATCAAGATTAGTAGGGGAGAATTGTAACGCCCGTGAACCAAAAATGTAATTTTGGTGGGTGTCGATCGACACAGTGTGTGCGTGTCGATCGACACGGATTGTTGTCCTCTCGAAGTTTAGGGCAGAGAGGGCCCTGTCGATCGACACAGTTTGTGTCTGTCGATCGACACAGGTTAAAATCAGACTTAGGGTTTTGGATTTCGGTTTGTTTGGTTAATGAGCCGGTTTGGGGAATCTTATTTAAGCGTAGAGGACGCGTTTCCCCTAGGGTTAGCCGCTCATTCACGTAGAATCAGAGAAATTTGAGAGTTTCGAGTGATTTTCGTGAGCCGTCCCTTGAGTTTGTCTCCTTTGTTTGAGCGAGGTGGTGCTCGGTTTATCGTGATCGGATTGGAGTGATACTTTGGGGGTAAGTTCTCTGATCCTTAGCCTTGATCCCGGTGAAAACCGTTTGTGGATTGTGTGATTATTCGCTGAGTTATGGTCCTTGGAACTTGGTTAGTTCGTGCAGTTTCTGCGTTTTTGGTTGCGAATCGCCGGTTTTGAGGAAGGTTTTGCCGTTGATCTGGTGGGAGATAGAAGGAGTTCTATACACCGTTGGAAAGCCCTCGGTGTCTAGTTTCCAGATCAGTTTTCAGAACTCGATTTGGAGAAGGGAGTCGCGAGTTATTCTCCTCTGTTTCGGTCGGGTTCTTTGTTCAAACCATTTTAAGGTGAGTGTGTGTCTATAGGTTGAATTAGCGATTAGCGATTCGTGTTGATGTTTGGATAATTAAGAATGGTTTTTCCTGGGTGTTGGTGTGATGATTTCGTGTGATGTTTGAGTTGAAATCGTGTGTCCGTGTGTTTTACGCTTTTTGGTCTCGGGGAGGAAAACCTCGTGTCGATCGACACCTTATGGTGTATCGATCGACATGACGGTAGAACCAGCGTCGATCGACACCGTGTGACGTGTCGATCGACACTGTGTGACGTGTCGATCGACACCCTGTGTTTTCTGATTTCAATATTTATAAGCTATTGTTAATTTTTGTTCGGTTAATCGTGTTTAGCATGTAGACGTGCTCACTAAGTATTTATTAATACTTACACAACTTGTTTTTCCTAATTGTGATGCAGGTAAAGGAAAAGGAAAAGTGTGACCGCGGGATCATGGCATTAGGGAGAGGATGATTAGGATGGTTGTGGGTTTATGTTTTTCTAGTTCTAGTGAACCCGGTTAGGTTGCTAGATTTATTTTATTATTATTTCTAGAATTGAATTGATTGGTTTATTATTAATATTTTTATGAATTATTTTATGAGAATTTCCGTATTAAAAAAAAAAAAAAAACCGGTTGTTACAACTTTTATCACTGATTCAACAGAATTGGTGAAGATGGTGGACTCTCCACATGATTGGCCAGGTTTCCAACCAGAGCTGCGTGATTTGGCACTCCTTCGAAAATATTTTCCTGAATTCGAACTCATCTACCGGCAACGGCAAAATAATACGAGAGCGGATTTGTTAGCAAGGAATGCACGCACGTGAGATACTATTTTCTCCTACATCAGCACTTCAGTTCTTTATTAGTTTTCGGATACTGATAATGTATTTGCTTAGTCAATAATGAAATGTGTTCGTGACAAAAAAAAAAAATATATATGACTTTATTATCATTTGATTATCGTCATTTTCTATATTTTGGTGGTTAGAAGAGTTAATTAGTTTAGTCTCCACCCAAGGGAAAATAAAATTATTTATTACGCTCATTCGATAATCTTCATCTTCATTCATATTGTAAACTAGAATATGACTTGCGCGATGGGTGAGTTTTGTTTTAAAATTTTATTAGATTTATAGACACAAAATATGGTTTTATCTTATTATTTATATTTGATTAAAATAATCAATTCTTTGTAAACAAAAAATAATAATTGACTTGAAATGAAATTAGTTGCTTCTGTTATCTATTTATTTGCAACTTTATCAACTACATAAATTTGAAAACTGAATAAATTATGTTATCTAAATAACTGATTAAAACTTTATAGTAAAATAATTATTTATTGTACAACCTATTTCTATATTATGATTATTTATCATTTTTTTCTTCTTTAATTTGTTTTTTGTATCTATATATATAAAGTTAGCTTCTTTCTCCTCTCCTTAAGCCACCTCATCATCCACATCATAAATTTTATTTCTTTTTAGTAATTTTAAATTTTATTTATAAATTAATTAACAATTATGCATGTAGTTTTAACATAAGAAATTGTTTTTGAAAAGTCATGTTATGCCAGTATATATAGATATCTATATATAGTTACTAGATTAATAACATGTTTTATAAATTTTGTTATATTTAATATATTTTACATTTAATATATGTTCAGTTAGGTTTAATTATATTTGCAAATATTATAAAAAATTCTAAAATATCAAAAGAGTCATAACAATTTACAAACAACTTGATCT
Organism: Draba incana; assembly: GCA_963576765.1. Lineage (NCBI taxonomy): Eukaryota > Viridiplantae > Streptophyta > Magnoliopsida > Brassicales > Brassicaceae > Draba > Draba incana. Next base: position 2,348,756 of record OY755208.1, read on the forward strand.
ACAATTAAATCATATCGGAAAAACATAATTTGCTACATCTAAATCCAAAACAAATTGAAAGTATCCTTAAAACAATAAGGGTAATTATACATAACAAAAGTAAAAATAAGAAGAGAAAGTATCGTTTTTCTAAGAAAATATTAATATAAGTTTAAATAATTATGAACGTAATTTTTTGTGATTTTATTTTTATCAACTAAGAAATTTTAAATACAATTATAAGTGGTGGATAAATCTCCATGCTTTTAAGCAACTGAATTTTTTTTGGATAAAAGTTGTAATTAGCATCTTAACTGAAATATTTTGGGTACAATACGTGGTAAAATTTTAAAACCTGAATATTTCACATTCTTTATTTTAAAAATATGGTTATACTATATATTATAATACAAATATTTAATTAAGTAAAGTTGTATAGCAATTTTTACAACCAAATTATAAAGCAAAATATAGGTTAATAAGTGTTACATTTTATAAAGAGAAAATAAATTAAATTCAGCTATACTTAAAATAATTATTGCAATTATACATAATAAAAGGGGAAAAGAGAACAAGAGAAATTAATGGGTATTCAAATTAGAAATATTTGCCCCAAAAATATTATAAGCTTAAAAGGTTAAAGATTTTTTTTGTGATTTTCTTTTTAACCCAAAAATAGAAATCTAAATACTTTTCACGCCAAATAGAAAAATTCATATGTAAATATAACATATATCATGTAAGAATATCTTGAAAACAATAGACAATTAAATTACTAAGTCGGTGTATGAAAAACAAACTCATATTTTTAACTTTACAAATACATTGTAATGAAATTGTAGAAAGCTATTCGCGCGTAGCGCGAGCCAATTCTTGTTTACATATATAAAGAGTTAGTTTTTATATCAATGTTATGTTGGATTGTTATTTAATTTATTTAAGATATTGTAGTTAATGTAGTAGTAGTATTAATTTTAGTAATTAATTACATTTGACCAACAAATTAATTAATTAATTATATAAAAAAAGTAGATGACACATGTCAATTTCTCATTGCTTTTAGTTTGTGTAAACCTTAAAATATTATATAGATCGTTTTCCGTTTCTAGTTTTCTTTCTCTTCTATAACTCTCCGTCTTTGCCAAAACAAAAGGTCACCTTGAATTAAAATAAACTCGTAGAATACTTTGTGTGTTACTATTTAATTCTTTGACAAAAAAGAAGCATAAGAAATATGAGTTGTTCTTTTTTTTTTTCCAACAAGAGTTTTGTGTTCCTTATTAAAATTTTCCAACAATGATATACTCCAAGGGATGCATTAGAGTTAGGATTAGTGATATCTAAAATTATAATAAACTAAACCAAGTTATTTAGCTCTAATGCATCCCTTTTTGGTTAAAAACAAGATAGTTAAGTTTCTCAAAAAAAAAAAACAAGATAGTTTCATGGGTTCAAAAAGAGATGAACTATATATTTCATGCATGGATGGGCTTATGAGAAATGACCAAACCCCAATAATTAATTGGGCTAGAATATAGTTCTTTACAACTAGCCAAGTTTTTCTCTTCCACCAAACTTTTATTAAAGTAACCAAGCAAAATCAATAATAACCACCTTAATATTTTAGCCCCAAGAAAAAACATATGGGGTTATGATGATATTGACTATAAATAAAGAGTCAAATATAAATGATAATGATATTTAAAAAAGTCAACGTCTTATATTTTGGCCACTCAAATCTATTTCGAAATTAGTATCTATTAAAATATGAAGAAGAATAGAAAACAGAAAAAGTTATCACAAAAGACAAGAAACTTTTGGAGTGGAATTGGAGTCGGATTAAAAAGTATGTCTGAAAAAATAAATAGCGCACCAAGAAACCAGAATAAATTTATTATACAAGCGTGATTATTGATTAATACTTTAGATTATCTTTTTTAAAACAAAAGTTAGGGCCAATATGGAATCGGAACCCTTTCTTTCTTTTTTCTATCTTTGCTACGTTTCGTGTCACCAAACAAGCAAGCACCAAAATTTATTCTATGAGATAAGTCAAATATTAATGGATGGTAAAGATATATATATATATATAACCCCAAAACCGATAACTAGAATTGTGTATTACTATTCCATGAAAATATGTATAAACCGATAACTAGAATGTGTATTACTATTCCTTAAAAATATGTAAACTGTAAAGTTGGGTGCTTTCTGGTTCGGTGATTTTGAAACCTCATAATATAAACATATCATATTCCGTATTGCGCCTTACTTTTGGTTACAAACAAAAAAAAGAGATAATAACGTATTAATCAATTATCACGCTTACATACTTAATCAACATATCCAAGTTAATTTATTTATTTTTTGGCATCCTGTGTCCACTTTTAATAATAATAGGACACAAAAATCATTAAAAGAAATCAACCCTATTACCCCCCTTCTACACCTTCCTCCTTCGCCCTAGCTAGGGCTTTTTTTTCTTTTCGAAAACTGTTATTTTTTATTTAAAATGAGAATTCGAAGATCAAGTCTTAACAATATTGGCTCTGATACGACATGCATCTATAAATCCACTACATGTGATCTTACTCAATTTTCATATTAGACTTCATTTTTTTCTTCTTGATCATCTATGTAGATCGTCTTAATTCCTAAATTTTAGCCAAAGACTATATATGTATCAATAATAGAATTTCTTACTGATCAATTTTTTTGTTTTGTTTCTGTTTGGCAAACCAACATCTTTATTAAAGCTTGAGAGCATAAAGAACATAGTTGGTCAAAACCAATTCAGCAAGGTATCAGGCAAATAATTGGATTCTCTCGGAATAAAGTTAAAAGAAATGAAAAGAAGACTAATTTTGTTTTTAAATCATATTTGTATGATAAATTAGAATCACAAACCGCAACTCTCACAAAATATGAACTTGTTAGTGAATGAGAGTTTGGTTTAACTATCAGCTGCGAGACTCTTTGTGCACTCAAAAATCGCAATGCTTCTAGTATGGCCAAGGGTTCTCCGGGCAGAGAAGATTCAACAGGATCAAATTGGTATATTTAGATGCCTACAAGTACTACAAGAAAATTAAGATTTCACCCATATCATGTATCAGTTGAGTTTTAGAGACTAACCTCCGAGATATATAGTTATTATATGAAATATATCATTTCTAAAAACGAAATAAGTAGTGAAAATTCTTACTAATTTTTTCTTAGACTAATCAAACAATGACCATATATGGCTACTACCAATTCGTTCATATGCTGTTTAGATATTGTATGAATTTTTCACAAACTTTTATTTCGTACATTTAAATTTTTGGGATACCAAAAAGAAAAAATTACATCCTTTTGATTACTATAATAATAATAATAATAATACATATTACAGCACATAAAGTAAAAGAAATAAACCTTCAAAATAGACTCACGACGATTGGATACAAAACTTGAATGCATCAATAAAAATTTCACAGCAAAACACAATCAGCATATAAACAACATATGAACCAATTGAAAAGTCATATAGTTATTATATCTTCTACATGTCGTTTTGGCAAAAATTTGATTCCTAGTTTACACACTATCAGTATCAATAGATTTCAAGATTTTTACTCATGATTTCGAGATTAGTCGAGTTATACAGGATTAAAAAATGTGACAGGTTCATGTAGAGGTCAAACACATCTTCAATTGACGTAAGATCGTACGCAGACCGCATAATAACACATTTTCGGTGGCTTAAAGGCATTTCTATAAATCTATTAAATTGTAACTTAGTGGGCATACCCCACTCGCATATTATATTGTCACCACCACACTGATCGTATCATATACACTTTATATTCTCTATTTTACATATCTTCTTAGCTCTTAACCAACAAAAAAAAACAATAAAAGTTGGAAGAAAGGAAAATGATAAGGGATGAATGTACTCCAAGTTCATCATGGTGGGAAGATGTTCAACATCATCATAATGATCATGCAAACTCCATTAATTCGTCGTCGTTTTACCATAAGAATAGTAATGGTAACAATCATAGTAACGCAAACGCAAACGCTAGCTGTGAAGTAGAAGACAACCTCTCAAACGCTTCAAATCGTTTGGACCTAACCGCTGAATCCTCGAATCATCATCACTCTTTCTTGGCTCGGAATCAGCCCACCTCCTCCTCCGATGAGTTGCTTCGGGACCATGTTGTCTCTTCTCATAACCATCTATGGAATCTTGCCTTCTTGTAAGCATCTACATAACATATACATATAATCATATTTTATGTCTTATTCTCTTTAAGTTTTGCATTTATTGCTTGCAATTCACAAAGGGGTTCTAGATACAAAGTTTAGGTTACGGTGATAAGCTCTACGCTCCATTTCATAATAATATTGTCAAGTTCGTGATATTATTCTTTTTGTTTGTTTTAAAAAATGACTGGAAAAAATAAAATAAGAAACATTAGAAACAAAAGAGAGGTCTAAAAGTTGGTTTAGAAAAAGTTAATCAGTAGCTCTTTTGAATTATAGTTCCCCGATAAATGATTTAACGTTTGATTGGTGAGGGTATGCCTATAATTTTGCACTTATGATTCTACTTTTATTATTGGCCACTCGAAGATGTAAGTTTATTATAAAATAATTTGTGTTTGCTTTCCTAGTTTATGTTTAAGATTTTTTTGTAAAGACTATATCTAATATTGTTTATTGAACATTATTTGTAAATTTGTAAACGAAAAACGTAGAACTAATAATTATCACTTTGCATTTAAAATTTTCAAAAAGAAATGAAAACATCAAAATGTTGTGTTTGTGTGTGTGTGTGTGTGTTTTTACTTTTGTATATTACCATATATTGTACACATTTTGATGGTTAATGATGAATGATTAATGATTATATATACAAATGGACAGGCCTGGTAGACGCTTAGGAGATCAAATGATAAATCAACATCACATAACATCTTCAAGAAATTCATCAACAACATCAGAATTACCATTCGAGCAAGCTTGTGATAACGGTAATGGTTGGATCTACGATACAAGCCAAGTTAGGTACGATCAAAACAGTGAACAACGTCTATCCAAATCCACGGATCTTGTAGGCAAACATTGGTCGATTGCGCCACCGAATAATCCCGACATAAACCACAATATTAACCTTCATCATCAACATAATCACTTCGATCATGATCATTCTCGGACAAATGAGGACGTTTCTATGTATAGACAAGCAATGGAAGTGAAAAATGAAGAAGATCTTTGTTACAATAATGGCTTAAGTGGTGGTGGTTCGTTGTTTCAGGATCCTATTGATAGTTCTACAAGTTTTCTTGATATAAGGTTAAGTAGGCCTTTATTGGATATAAATCCCTCGTTTAAGCCATGCTATAAGTCCTTAAACCAATCTGAGTTTAACAAGAAAGAGCATCAAGCGGCATCACTGGTACGTAGACGATATCAATTCTTTTTTATTTATATCGTCAAAAATATGGTTATGTTGCACTAATTTATTTCACCACTTAAACATGGAGTACTAATTACTAATTACGTATTTTAAAATTTTTCTAATTCGCTAAAACATCGTTATTTACGTTGGGTTATGTTGTATATTTAAGTTCTTGACCGATGTAACTATGGATATGAAAATTTATGTTCAACTTTTGGGTGGCAAGAGCTATTACTTATAAAAATTATCTTAAATGCGAAAAAATGTTTAGAAGTAATTCATAAATTTAAAGTTCGGGGTATTTGAAGTTTTAGTTTGGAAATATATACCATAAAGTAATGGAATACAAAAAGTTGAACTTTTTATTTTAACCTATTTTGAAGCAATATCAGTCACTAATTGAGAAAATAATTAATATATTCGTATATTAAAAAATTAGAAAACAGTGCATTTTCTTATATAAAATACATAAACAGGGAATCTATTTTGGCAGGCAACTGTGAGGTTGGGAACAACAAACGCCGGGAAGAAGAAAAGATGTGAGGAAAATCCCGATGGGGTCTCCAAGAAGGCCAAATCCGGCGGCGGCTCTATATCACCGGAGAAGGTAATCTTTACATAGTTATGTATTCCAAAAAATAGTGCTTTTTTGGTAAATCACGAAAAACAAATGAACCTAGTAAAAGAATGAAAATGTAGCTTGGCAAACACTAACTTTACCATGAAATTGTTTTGATTAGTAATAACTGTAGTAACAAATCGTAAAAAAATATTATGGTGAAACTTTTCTGTTGAAACATAGATAGCAAAAAAGTAATTATCTTTTGCTCGTATTTTTTACCAAATATATAGATTAGTAATTTTCTTATGGTATACATATATATATTTGGTCCTTCTAAATGGTGAATTTGGCTTTCGAGACTACTTCAAAAAAAAAACCAAATAAACTGTACTGGATAAATCAAAATTATAAACATATTCTAACATTATAATTTTAAAAAATATATATATATGGCAGGAATTACCGAAAGCCAAGCTTCGAGACAAGATCACAACTCTACAGCAAATTGTGTCTCCTTTTGGAAAGGTACTAGAAAAAAAGACCGTATTTGTTTTTCTATTTAGTTTTTTTTTTCTTTAACAAAAAAAAAAAACAAATAGAAAAACACAATAGTTTATTTCGTCCTCTCTTCAACATCCTTTTCATGGTTTCTTTCAAAAAAAAAAAAAACATCTTCTCTATGATACAACGAAGAAAATCAAAACAATTGGTTTGAAAACATTTCAGACGGATACTGCTTCTGTGCTTCAAGAAGCTATCACTTACATAAATTTTTATCAAGAGCAAATAAAGGTAAGAAAAAATTGTTCATATATGCCATAAAATTTACGAAAATAATTAAACTTACTATATATGCAAACATACGCTTAACTGATTCTTAATTACTACTTGGTCGTGATTTTAACGACCATGCAGCTGCTAAGCACTCCTTACATGAAGAACTCATCAATTAAGGTATTTATTATTTAAAAGATTTTTGCCAAAAAAAATAGATATGATTTGTTAATTATAATCTTCAAATGTATGGTTTTAGGATCCATGGGGAGGATGGGAAAGAGAAGATCACAACAAAAGAGGAACAAAACATTTAGACCTAAAGAGTAGAGGGCTTTGTTTGGTTCCTATTGCTTACACTCCAATCGCATATCGCGATAATAGTGCTGCTGACTACTGGAGTCCTTCGTATAGAGGTTCTTTGTATCGTTGATTATAAGCACAAACCCGAAATGGTATAGCTAGAAAGCATGTAGAGAACGATTTGATATGACTGCATATTAGTTAATTCTACAATGGAGCAAGTAATAGAACCGAACCAGAATGCGTATACATATTAATATTAGTGTCATGATTTTCAGTTGTCCTGTCCCTGATAACCTCAAACATTGTGGTATGGCATATAGAATACAAATATGGGTTATATGAAATAGAAAATTATTTCAGTTTAGTTATCTTTAAATTGAAATGCTTTAAAAATAAGCTTGCCTATTATATGTTTTGTTTATTATAATGTACAATTTGGTATGATCTGAAATAACTAAATTGTTTTTCTTACTGGATCAATTTGTAGATGGTTTTGATTCAGTTTGAAATGGTGTAACCAAATCAGATGCCTATAATTTGACTTGTTAATGGGCCTTTAATGAGACAGTAAAGCGAATTGGGTTTTTTTGGTATAATTGGGCCAACGATGCTTAAAATGACCAATGCCTTCACTTTAGAACACGTGACTAAAATACAAATGAATGTGTCGGACGGACGTTATGCGAAAATCTGAAAAAACTGACCATATTAAAATGACCTATCTATGGTTGACACAAGAAAAGGCTATCATATTTATAAAAAATATACTAAAATAATATAGACTTATTTGCATTAGTCTATACTACATCGTAACATATTGAATACTCCTCACTTCGCTAAATAGTGATGCACTTATAAAATTTAATTTGCTAACCATATATAAATACAATCTCATACATTTTTAATTTTCAGTCATTAATGGCATCGTAAAAAAGACAATCAGTAGTTTTCCAAGTAAAGTTAAAGTTGATTTTCATTATTTACCATTTAGTTTTTTTTCCTATGGACGGGTCGTAATGATTTAATTATTTGTTTGTGAAAAAGACAATTAGTATTTGTTTTAGCTACTCGAGCAAAATTACAATTTTGGCTATAATATAATCCATATTCTGTAGTACATTGAAATTAATAAAATGGTAAGCATATATCATATAGTATGTATTACAATTAATTTAATAGAAAATCAGCTAGGAAGTGTGTATTGGGTTTTTAAAAAATAATAGAAGTAAGATAAATTGGGTTGTAGAGCAAAGATTTATAGGGAAATTACCAAACTAACAAAAACCTTAGCAAACCCACCTATTGTTTTGCAAAGAATTCCATGAGTTTTTGTTATTTCCCTAATTTATATGTAATTATTTGTTATTAAGCTGACTAACCCTTATGAAAAATTGTATATGCACATATTATTGAATAATTATGATTCTCAGAAATTTTGAATAAACAACTTTAAATATCCAAAATGTTGTAAAATTAAACAGATAAAGAATAGGGAATCGAGAAACCAAGAAGAGTACTTAAAAGCTTTTTTAAAAAGGAACTGCACTCTTGCCAAGGCCAACGTCTCTGCCATCCACACTCTCTTGTATTCTCTCTTCTTCTTTTATTTGTAGTTGGTAGATAAATAAATTAATTTTATATCATATGGCCTTCTATGCATAATTTAGAGATAAACCAAAACAGAGGGAAATTACGAATTAATATCAAACTTCAATCATGAAGATATTGCGGATAGCTATGACTATATTACGTTTAAGTTATGAAACCAAAGATTAAAATTCAATAATGAAGATATTGTGGATAGTTATGACATATATCATTTAAATTATGAAACTTATTAATACATGGTGGTCTAGTGGTTCAAAACTTATTTTATAATGTAATTGGTAGAATTAAAATTATTTCAATCATTTTTGGCGATTCTTCTTTCTTTTCATTTTCTACTCTCTCTTATTTACTCTATAAATTTGTCAGTTAGAGTCTTAGTATAACTATGGAGTGATCGTATAAAGTAACTACTGCTATGAATGTTACTTATACTATTACTTATACTATTAGTAACAAATATGGTTCTTTGCTCAAATCCCACAGAAATTAGGTAATATGAATAGAATCATATAAAATTTTTTTTTATTACTGGCATTTTTTTAATATCCAGCGTGCCCTTTCGTTACGTTGTGACAAAAAACGTAATTACAAAAATGTCATAGCCACGTAAGCAACCACGTATGAAATCGCTGACGTGTATTAATGAACTCAGCCGTAAAGCACTACGGATGAGTTATGGTTACGTTGCGGCTGAATTATGGTTACGTTGCGGCTGAGTTAAAAACGTGGCTGACTTATGAGAGATCGCCTGACTTACAAACATAAATCAACCGTTAGTTACAGCTGATTTACAGAAATCTGGCTGACTTATGAGATAACAGCTGACTTAAAAACATAAATCAGCCGTTAGTTACGGCTGATTTACAGAAATCTGGCTGACTTATGAGATAACGGCTGACTTACGAACATAAATCAGCCATTAGTTACAGCTGATTTACAGAAATCTGGCTGACTTATGAGATAACGGCTGACTAACGAACACAAGTTACGGCTGAGTTATACAACGGGGGGCTGATTTGTGGAAAATTGGCTGAGTTTTAGATAAGAGACGGTTGAGTTATGTTCTCCGGTTGGCTGACTTATGAGAGGTAGTTACGGCTGACTTACGTAAATCAGCCGTAATTGGCTGGGTTAACAATAACTCAACCTGGTTACGGCTGACTTATTAGCGAAAGATTAATTACTAGAATATCATTCATTTGACGGCTGATTTATTTGACCATACGGCTGACTTAATATTTCCTAGCCTAATTACGGCTGATTTATTGGCGAAAAATTAATTACTGAAATACTATTCACGTTGCGGCGGACTTACATTATACTTGATGGCTGATTTATTAATGGCTGAGTTATGTGTTTGTTTAGCGGCTGACTTACCGATATTTCATGTCATCGGTTCCAATTTTACTGCGATATACGAAAAGATTCAAGCGATTAATCCTGAACTCCATGGCTACCTCGAAAGAGCTAATGTCCGACTGTGGGCGTGTGTTCATTTCCCGGGCGAGAGGTACAATTTGATGACTACAAACATAGCGGAATCAATGAACCATGCACTGTCAAATGCTAGAAGTCTTAACATTGTTCGACTATTAGAATCGATACGGGTTATGATGACCAGTTGGTTTGTTGAACGGAGAGAGGATGCTAGATCGCAGCTAACCACGCTTTCGCGTGGTGTCGAGAAACAACTACATGTAAGTCAGTCGTAACATTTCATAAGTCAGCCGTAACATTTCATAAGTCAACCGTAAACAGGTTGCATAAGTCAGCTGTAACATTGCATAAGTCAGCCGTAACATTTCCTAAGTCAGCCGTAACATTTCATAATTCAGCCGCAAACAGGTTGCATAAGTCAGCCATAACATTGCATAAGTCAGCCGTAATATTTCATAAGTCAGTCGTAACATTTAATAAGTCAGCTGTAACATTGCATAAGTCAGTCGTAACATTTCATAAGTCAACCATAACATTTTTATATTCTGTATTTATAATAGGGTGTTACTGCCGCCAGACTTATGACGACACAAAGGATTGATGATTATCACACTGAAGTTATATATGGATCTTCTGGGATTCTTTGCATGTTGTGAATTTGAACGGAAAAACATGCACATGCCGGCGTTCAAAAGCGAGAAATTACCATGTGTGCATGCAATCGCAGCTGCTGAGTACAAGGATAAATGTCGTATATCCCTATGCAGTCCTTACTATCACCACAATTATTTAGTAAACGCATACGCTGAGTTGATCATGCCGGTAGATTCAGCGCTCCAAGTTCCAGATAACGTAGCTAACCAACCGTGTTTTCCCCCGGTTGTTCGTCAACCACCAAGAAGACCTAAGAAATGTAGGATGAAATCTGCTCTAGAAGTACCACTTGAGAAGAAACGTCCTAGGAAAGAACACACATGTTCTCGTTGTAAACAGGTTGGACATAATGCAAGAACTTGTCCAATGTAGAAAGTTTGTATAAATTTTTTGATGTATTACGGCGGAGTTATGGCTTTAATTTTTTGTTCTATTACGGCTGAGTTATGGATTTTTTTTACATTACGGCTGAGTTATGGATTCATGCCCAATTTGAATTACGATTGTTTACATTTCGTCGATATTCACGCCCAATTTAATTAACAGTTCTGAAGAAACTGAATCGTAAAATTGAATAAGTCAGCAGTAACATTGCATAAGTCAGCCGTAACATTTCATAAGTCAAGCGTAACATTTCAGAATTACTTAATTCAGCCAGTGCATTATAAATCAACCATTACAGAATTACTTAATTTAGCCAGTCCATTATAAATCAGCCATTACAGAATTACTTAATCATTATAAATCAGCCATTACATTATAACTCAGCCAATTACATTTATAACAAATTCCTAGTTAGAAAGCATAGACTGCAGCATCTGCACTATCTCCTTTATGTCAGCCTTCATATCGGCGATGTCCTCCTTAAATTCAATAATTTCGTCAGACATAGTCGTATGCCTCTCAGCGATAATCTCCAATTCTTCATCGTGAGCTTCGTCGACCCACTTAAATATGTGATTTGGCCTAGATCCCATGGCGCAACGATAAAACTTTCGTCCTGGGTTAGATTTTTTCTTAGACATTAGCACAATTGTAACCGACCCACATCCACACCTTCTAGGTATTCCCCTCCCCAAATCCATATTATTTTATAGTTAAGAACCCGATTAACAAAATAAATAGAGATTTTGGAAGGATTTTGGTTTGATTTTTCCTGCCAAAATTAGAAAGCCGAAAAGTCGCGAGATAAATTAATACGGCTGTGTTATGTATTTTGGGCGGCTCTTCGGCGAGTGTATAGGTCACTGCACACCTACGATAGGTGTAGCGACTCTTCGGCGGGTGTATAGGTCACTGCACACCTACGCTAGGTGTAGCGGCTCTTCGGCGGGTGTATAGGTCACTGTCAAATCGGCGCATTAAATACATAGATTCAGGATTTTTGGCGGGATTTTTCCCGCACAAAATAGAAACATGAAACGTCGTGAAACGGTTGAGTTATGGTATAGAAAGACGAAATGTCACGATACGGCTGAGTTATGGATTCATTATTATAGCTGAGTTACAGATTTTGGACCCCAAAATAGAAACACGAAACATCGTGACACGGCTGAGTTTGGTATAGAAAGACGAAACGTCACGATACGGGTGAGTTATGGATTCATTATTATGGCTGAGTTACGGATTTTGGGCCCCAAAATATAAACACGAAACGTCGTGATACGCCTGAGTTATGGTATAGAAAGACGAAACGTCACAATACGGCTGAGTTATGGATTCATTATTATGGCTGAGTTACGGATTTTGGGCCCCAAAATAGAAACACGAAACATCGTGACACGGCTGAGTTATGGTATAGAAAGACAAAACATCACGATACGGCTGAGTTATGGATTCATTATTATGGCTGAGTTACAGATTTTGGGCCCCAAAATAGAAACACGAAACGTCGTGACACGGCTGAGTTATGGCATAGAAAGACAAAACGTCATGATACGGCTGAGTTATGGATTCATTATTATGGCTGAGTTACGGAGAGAGGATGCTAGATCGCAGCTAACCACGCTTTAAGACATTGTAGTTTAACTGTGTTATCTAGTTGTTCACTTTGTACTCTTTAAGATATTGCATTATAAATCAGCCATATCAGTATTATCTTATCTATATAAATCAGCCATCATATATTATAAAATCAGCCAAACCACGAATTTTTGATTCATAAATCAGCCAGTGGATTATAAATCAGCCATTACAGAATTACTTAATCATTATAAATCAGCCATTACATTATAACCCAGCCAATTACATTTATAACCTATTCCTAGTTAGAACGCATATAAATCAGCCATTACATTATAACCCAACCAATTTCTTCTTCAATTCTTCAAGTTTGGCCCCGGATGGTGAAAAATTTTCTTCACCAATGGGTTCCGGTGTAACTTCAACCATGTATGAGAACTTGTGGGACTTAACACCATGACTGAGCCAATCATCCGCTTGCAAGAGAAATCACCCAAATATGTGTTAGATTAAGCGCATAAGGGGAATGGAAACCACACTTATAACGATTTAATCTTAACAAGTTTAAAATAAAAATTTTAAAAACTTTTTGAAAACCGAATACTCCAAATCACAAACCCAAGAGCATTGCTCGGATGTAAAAGAAGAAGAAAGACTTTTCTGATTTTTATTTGATAATTGGATACATACAAATGAGCCATATAACAAGTATCCATGTAACAAGTATATATAGGCTCAAATGAAACTTGCAACATTTAATCCGGGTCATTTACTATTCAACGGCACTATTGGCCGGTCAAATTGCAACATGTACTGTTCAACATTTACTGTTGTATGTTATGGCTGAGTTATGGTATTACGATACGCCTGAGTTATGGATTTTGTTTACATAGTGGCTGAGTTATGGATTCATCATTATGGTTGAGTTATGGATTCATTATTATGGCTGAGTTATGGATTTTGACAGGATTTTCCTGCCCAAAATAGAAACACGAAATGTCGTCACACAACTGAGTTATGGTATAGAAAGACAAAACATCACGATACGACTGAGTTATGGTTAAGACGGTTGAGTTATGGTTAAGACGGCTGAGATATGTTTAAACCAAAAACAAAAATTGTTGAGTTATGGTATTACGATACGGCTGAGTTATGGATTTTGTTTACATTACGGCTGAGTTTAAATAAACAAACACAAAACTAATTTTTCGGAATCAAACGGATTCATGGCCAAAGATAGATGATCTCGGAATCTAACCACGGGAAAAACCGCTTTTGACTCCATACACCCGAGTCAGAAGAATACACACAAAATCTCCATTCCTTGCTATCAGTAGCACTAGTCTTACAAGTCCTAACCAAATTAAAGCTCGAGGCTTGACTGTCTTCCTCAACAGGGGTTACCAAAGCAGTGAACTTACATGGCTGAGGAGGGTGAGGGATTTGGACCCAGTTTTGTAAAACCAGATTACCAACAAAGGATTTGAGAGAATCGCGACCAATCTCGACCAAAACTAATCCATTAGAAGAAGCTCGATAGAAAGTAGGGAGATTCGTGGGATCTGGGGTGAGATAAGAACCTGGAGAGTTGGAAATGTTCCATAACTCGCAACCGTGGAAACCGAATTCGAGATGTGCGTTAGGGACCATGAGTGACCAGGTAGATAAGTCCATGTGGAGAGAGACGAAGAGATGGCGGAAGTGGGGAGATTCGATTAGGGTTTTCCATGGTTTAGAGACGCATTTGAATCTGGCCAGGGTTTTCAGAGGTATACCGGTAAGTATCGTAGTCAGCAGCTCTTCTGGGAGTCTTCCTTTTGGCGTTGCCTCCATTATTCTAACTGAGTTATGGATTTTGTTTACATTACGGCTAAGTTGTGGATTCATTATTATGGCTGATATATTCGGATTTTAGCATATTCTGTTTATGGTTTTCTATTGTTTTTCGAGTCTTTCTAGTTCTTTTTGTGTTTTTCAGGTTCTAGGAGGCTTTGGAGCATGGATTGGAGTTCCTGGAGCTATTTGGAGCTAAAGAGATGAATTTGGAGCAAAAGGGCGATTTTTCATAACCAAGCACCTGCTCGCCCGCCTGCTCTGAGCACCTGCTCGCAACTTTAACCTAGACCTAATTCAGAGGAGCTTTATTCCCAGAGGCAGACGCCCTTAAGAGGGCCCCACACGCCAAATCCTCTCCTTTATGGCTCGGTCAAACTCCAAATCTCTCTCCTTAAATCATTCTCCAAAAACGCCTATGACTTTCCCTATTTAGAAGATTTTGATTCTCCCCTTTAATGGAGAGATTATGACCGAGACACAAAAGGGGAAGGAGATTTGGAAGGAGTTATGACGACACATTTTGGGCAGAGACTTTTATTATTCATTTTTAAATTCTTCTTCTTCTTACGTTCTCATCTTCCCCTTAGCTTGACATTGTTGACTATTTTGCTTTTGGGATTTCTTCCGAACACTAGTTGCATTTCAATTGTTCCAATTTATTTCCTTCCTTCCGTGGACTACTTGTACGATCAAGAGGATCAATTCACGACATTTTTATTGGAGAAGAATTCTAAACTCTTACCTTTTTAATTATGAATTCTCTTTATTTGAATGTTGTGTTTTTCATCTCCATGTTTGAGTAGTCCATTAGCTAGGTTAAGGTTTCAATGGTGATTTAGGATTGTGTATGGCTGAGCCAAATAGGACCAATTATTATGTCTTCATCAATAGGGATTATTAATGCTTAGATTAAATTGGCCACTTAATCTATGATTTCAAGTTAAACTTATTCACGACAGTGCTCTAGGTTGCTAGATAAACCATTGATGAATAATCAGTGTGTAACCAACGACAGTTGATTGTTACCATTGATTGTGAACAAATCGAACCATTTCATCAATGCTTGTCTTCTTCATTACTAAATCCAAACGACAGTTTAGGTATTTAGGTTGCTAGGCAAAGCTATTGATACATCACGACAGTGGGACAATAGTACTTTTATGTTTGAGTTATAGACCGCGATTAATTTAGCCCCTGAAAAGTAGCTCACCTTTAAATCCGAAAATCACCGGAGAATTACCTTGACCTAGTGCTTGTTTTATTGATTTTATTACCGTTTAGACTTTCGAGCACCTGCTCGCTGTAAAAACCACCAACCCTATTTTCTCTTAGCTTTAAATTAGAATCTATAGTTTCATAGTGTAACCTTGGTCTCTGTGGATTCGATACCTATTATACTACTGCGATTGTCTGTGCACTTGCAGAATTATTTTGGGTTAAAACTTATCACATCAATGGCTGAGTTATGGATTTTTGGCGGGATTTTTCTCGCCCAAAATAGAAACACGAAACATGGTGACACGGCTGAGTTGTGGTATAGAAAGACAAAACGTCACGATACGGCAGAGTTATGGTTAAGACGGATGAGATAGGAAGACGATACGACTAAGTTATGGTTAAGACGGCTGAGATACGGATAACATGCCAAACTTCATTTATATAAACAAAAATTATCAGGAGTAAACGGTTGAGATACAAAAAATGTTGTAAACGGCTGATACATTTATATAAACACAAACAAAACATTTAATTAAAGTTACATTGTCCATACTGAAAATTATCAGGGCCTAATCATCAAACATTTCGACGAGAGCAAGCCAAACTCTAGCCAGCAGATTAAGCTGTGTCCAAACTGTCAAAATATGCCTCGGATCCCATCTGTATTTTCGCTATAAAAACTTAAACCACGTAACAGTGGTTTTGTCACACAAGACACCCGCACCAGGGTTTAGAAGAGGGAGGTTATCCCGATCTTGCATGTTGTGTATGGCATTGACCATGCTCTTGAATTTGGATATATATGCAAGGAAAAACGACATGATGTATGTTTTGATGAGATTAGGTTTTTTTTTTTAGGTTTTTGATGAGATTAGGTTTTTTTCTTAGGTTTTGATGAGATTAGGTTTTTTTTTCTTAGGTTTTTGATGAGATTAGATTTTTTTCTTAGGTTTTGATGAGATTAGGGTTTTTTTTCTTATGTTTTCTTATGTTTTTTTTTCTTAGGTTTTGATGAGATTAGGTTTGATGAGAAAGGCTATATATATATATATATATATAGAGAGAGAGAGAGAGAGAGAGATAGGAAGACGAAAAATTGCAATAGAGAAAGATAGGAGGACGAAATTTCGCAACTTAAAATTTTACACTTGACGGCTGAGTTATAGGAACTTCACGGCTGAGTTATGGATTTAGGGTTTGGGGTTTAGGGACCATGGTTTAGGGTTTAATGTATAATATTTTAAAAGTATATGATTTAGAGTCTCAAGTGAATCAAATTATAAACATTCAATTGAAAAAATTGTATATGGGTTATTGTATATGATTTTGGATCTTAATTATCTATAGGTAATGTTTGAAGTACTTGTAAGACAATGTATATCTCAAGATCAAGTTAGATTACATTTTCGATTTCATACACATTAATGTGTATTTCAACTGAATATTCAGTTGTATAAATTGAAGAAATTATACATATTCAGTTGATTTATATTCATTTTATATTAATAAAATGAGCTTAATTATAATTTTATCAGTCTTAAATCTTATATAAATGGTTTTAGGGTATGCCTGAGTTATCTAAATGACACGATTGAGTTATCTAAATGACACGGCTGAGTTATCTGAACATACCAGAAGTTTTCAAATTACATTTCCGATTTTAGGGTATGGCTGAGTTATCTAAATGAAATGGATGAGTAATATATCATAAAAACCATAAGTTATACACTAAAAACATACCATTTACAGTCAAATTCTAATAATAAAGAAAAAAATAGAAGGTTCATAATAGGTAAATCAGTTGAACTGCACATACATATCATGTCCTCGTTCATCAAAGATCTCTGCTGCCATCTTCACCCGTAAACCCTAAATATTTACATCGCATATCCCATCAAAAGTTACACCAAGCGCTAGAAACTCAATAAACTTCAGTGAATACACCCCACAATCGCCAACTTGGGTATTTTGGGGAATGTTTTTGCCGCTTTTCCATCTGAACGCAAATTGTTTTTCGCAAACGGTTTTTTTGCCAGGAATTACAGCATTGATCAGTGCAGGGATCATTTGCATTAGCAGCCTAAATGCATCTAGCATTTTTTGTTGACTTTCAGGAGTTACCTGTCCAATGATGGGATCGTAGGCATCAATCTTCTCCTTCAGAAGATCCACGTGAAACGCCAGCCAATGATTGCCTCCAGTATGAAGAACTCCCTACAAGTGATCGACTTCTTCTAACCACTTTTTGTTTGTTTGAAGGTCTGAGGGAATCGCACCGTTTATGAGTAACTCATAATCTTAGTCTTTGAATTTGAACATCTTTGGCTTCGTCTTGAACTGATTGAAATCCCGAATCCATGATCCTAGGAACCATTGGTCCACAAAGGCAATGCGCTTGGAACAAAATGGGTTGGGATCTTGCATGGACCTTTTGATGAGGACTCTGATATACGAAGCAACATGCTGTACATAGAATATTAAGTCAGCCATCGAATTATCATAACCCTGCCATTATTAAACATAACCCAGCCATCAAACAACCATAACTCAGCCATCAAACAACCATAACTCAGCCATAAATAATCATAACCGAACCATTAAATTACTAATAACTCAGCCATAAATAATCATAATTCAGCCGTAACTTATACTTACAGTGTCAAATAACCATCAATAATCACCCTTCGGCCACTGCGCTCTTTCACTGATGAGTATTCTGTAGAAATTAACTTCCTCGTTACTACCATCTGTCAGTGGAATGTCCCTAACAGTCAAACACAAGTCAGTTTAGGCAAATATTGCTAATAGCTGTATAAAATAAAATAAAATGGTGTAAAAGTCCATACTCGAATGGCCTTAAATATTGCATAAGTTTATCCAATTTAGCCGGGTCAACAGGTGAGAGAGGATCATAGATTGCTGATGAAGGTTCAAAATCCTTCCTCATGCACGTCGTCCCATTGTCTCCAACATAAGGTAAAACTGCTGAAGGAGCACTTGACGTCCCTGCTAACCCAGTTGTAGCTAATTGAACAACCCTCGCCCGATATATCTTAATTCTCGCTAACCTAAGCCTTTCATCTTCGTCTTTATCAGACTCTGGTAGCAATTCATTTCCTTTTGCGATCACTTCCTCGGTCACATCCTCAAGATCAGTTTCACCTCCAGTCTTCCCCTTCTTCTTCACAGGAGTAGGTGGAATAATAGGTATTCTTATTACACCGTCACGTAAACCCTTTGTTTGGACCTCCTTCTTTAACTCAACCGGCTTATTCTTTAACTCAGCCAGCTTGTTCTTTAACTCAGCCGCTGCCTTCTCTTCCTTCTCCTTTAACTCAGCCGCTTCCTTCTCTTCCTTCTTCTTTAACTCAGCCGCTACCTTCTCATTCCTTTTAGCAGCAGCCTCAGTCCTCTTCTTAGCAGCATCATCAGCCTTCTTTTTCAAATCAGCATCATCGGCCTCATTTTCTTTTGGTTTTTGCCTCCTCGAGCGGCGTCGTAAATCTGATTGCTTAGCTGAAGAAATAGAAACGAAATCTGCTTGACCACTACCAAACAAATTCTTTTTCGCCTCAGGAGTACCCTTAGGAATTTCGGCCTTCAATTTCGACCCCACAACTTTCTCTTCAGCCTTACCAAGCTCATCAGGGGTACCCTTAGAAATTTCGACCTTCAATTTTAGAAAATACTACTGCGAAGTTCAACTTTTGGCCTTAGCCGGCTCATCAACCGAAGGCTTTTTCACCCACACAAGATTATCAGGGGTCTCAGATTCCGTGTTAAGGACCGTTGGACTATTAACTGACTTTGCGTTTTTGGGCTCGGAACATAGTTTTGGGCACTTTTCGATAAACCCAGAACTTTCAGACGTTCATCCACTGCATCTTTGGCATAATCACCAATTTTCTTCTCCATATCAGCAAATTTTCGGGTTAACTCTCCAACATTGGAATCAATGGCCTCAAACTTCGACCCAAACTTCTCAAACATAGAGTCAACCTTCCGAAACATAGAGTCATGGATCTCAAACTTACTCACAATTTTTTCCAGCGTAGCGACTATGGTATTCAGAGCCGCCGCATCCTCGCTTAAACCTTTTCCCTTTGCATCCTCCTTCTTCTCTATATCAGCAGCTTCATTCTCCTCAGCAGCTTCACCCTCGTGTTTCTTATCTTTCTTCTGCTTCTTTTTGGGTGGTTCAGACTCAGAGTCATAAGGAACTAAAGCCAACTTGGTTTTTTTCTTCTCCTCCTTCCTCTGCACATCCCAATAATCACCTGGTACATACCTACCAGAATATAGGTCTCTTATCAGTTTATTCAGTTGTGGGTCATCGTTTTGACTCGGCCACTGAGGAAACATGTCTTCTACAAACTCCTTCGAAACCATATGCCTCACACGCACCTACAACAGTAACTCATAACTCAGCCATCGAATAATCATAACTCAGCCGTAAAAAGAATAACTCAGCCATCAAACAAAGAATAACTCAGCCATCAAACAAACAAATCATAACTCAGCCATCAAACAAATCATAACTCAACCATCAAATTACCATAACTCAGCCATCACATAAATAATAACACAGCCTTAGAATAAATGATAACGCAACCATCAAATAAAGAATAACTCAGCCATCAAGTAAAGAATAACTCAGCCTAAAACCTTACATGACCATGGTCTTTAATCTCCTTCTTCAGGACACTATCAAAACTTGCACGTGTCCGTGTTGCATCCCATCGAAGAAGCGGAACTTCTTCCTCACCGACTAGTTTGCCAAAACGCTCTCAAAAGCAACTGACAGATTCATACGCCCAAGCCAATAAAGTGTAACTCATGTCGTTGATGTAGTATGTCTTTCCTACTGGATTCAACGACTTAATACTACCAACAAGAGCTTCAAATGCAGCCCGAACCCCATGGATAAGTCATCATGGCTTCATCATCGAATACTCTTTTTGCAGTTTCAAACGGTGTCCTAGAATTATGATGCTCAGCATAAATTCCCATGGCTTGAAGAACTAACAGCCCTAACCATTTACGCTTTTCAAAACTCCAGGCCCGATAACCTCTTACTGCTGCCCTTAGTTCATCAGGCTTTGGTCCAAACCCATGTGGCACCTTCAATTCCCCCCAGAACTTTCTGTATTGGTCAGGTTCAATACTTTCTGTTGGCACTGGATCTGTGTTTAACCCAGTGATCTCACCAAACTCGAGTAAGCTAAACCTGATAGGTTGATCACCAACCACACTCCAAATCTCCTTCTTCTCTACTTTCAGCTGTCTACACAGTAGATAGTGTACAGTCCTAGCAGACCACCCGCATTTTCCATCAAATAGCTTAGCAATTATTCCAACAGGAAACTTCTTCAGTTCTTCCCACACCTCCAGTCTTAATTGTTCTTTAACAAAACCGAAATCTCCCATACAGGAATTGTGATTAAGCGCTCTATTTTCTAGATTAGCAGCGCGTCTTGATCTTCGAGGGTAATCAGGTGCTTGATGTTGTTCCATCTGATCACAAAAGAGTTAAATAACTCAGCCGCAATAGAAAACTAAATCAGCCAAAACATAATATATAACTCAGCAGCAATATAACCATAACTCAACCACAACATAATTTATAACTCAGCCGCAAAAAACCCTAACTCAGACATAATTTATAACTCAGCCACAACATAATTTTTAACTCAGCCACAACATAATTTATAACTCAGCCGCAATATGACCATAACTTAGCCACAACATAATTTATAACTCAGCCGCAAAAAACCCTAACTCAGACACAATTTATAACTCACCCACAATATAATTTTTAACTCAGCCACAACATAATTTATAACTCAGCCGCAAAAAACCCTAATTCAGCCACAATATAATTGATAACTCAGCCGCAAAAAAAACCCTAACTCATACACAACATAATTTATAACTCAGCCGTAATAAAAAACATACAACTCCGCAACAACCTTCCTTTCGAAGACGATTACAGGCGACCGACTGCGGAGAAGACGATTATGAGAGAAGACGATTTTCGGCAACGACGAGTACGAGGGAAGACGATTTCGATTGCGGAGAGAAGACGATCACGAGGAAAGAAATAATGTCGATTTCGAAAGTATCTTAAACGGAGAAGACAGTTGAAAAAGTTTGTGGTTTTTGTTTTTCTTTTTTTCCTTTGGCACTTCCCTCTTTTCTGATCACGGTCACACTGACGTGGATTTGTTTTTTTTTCTAATTAACAATAATTTCAATTAAGAAAAACTAATCAAGGGTGTTTATCGTAATTTACTAGGGATGTGAAAAGATTTGAATAATTTTTGAAAGATATATGGTATTCTAGTCATATAATCATAGTTCTATGGGATGTGAGTAATTTTCTCTAACAAATAAAACTCACTAACTTTGTTGTTGTTGTTGCATGTATATGTGCTTTAAGTAGAGAAACACACATGAGTAGTATCATATCCGTAAAAGGTAAATTAACCTTAGAGAGATCCCCTCCAAAACTGATTTTGGGACACTTGTCCTGTCAATAAATGCAAAAGAGATAAGCATCCTTAATTTTATTTTAAATTTTTTGTTAACTGCCAAAGATAAACCCAACTTTTTAGTCCAATCTTTTGTGTTCCATGTAAATGTATCAAAAACCTGAAATTTTCAAATTAGTATTCTTTTTCGCCCAATGGAAAATTCACGAAAAGAAAATTGCACATTGTCACATTGTCACACTCACACAAAAAAAAAGTATCTTCTTCTCTCGCCAATGGAGTAAAGATTTTATCTTTCTAAGAAACATTTCGTTTTCTCTATAAAAGACATTGTCTCTCTCTCACTCTTTCTTTCTCACAAGTCACACCTAAAACGGTGCTCATCGTGTACTTAAATAGGCAATCGACTAAGACTCCGGATCAAAATATATATTTTAGGATCTTTCAATTTGCGAAACTTATTTGTATTCTACTCCCTCTATTTCATAATATAAGATGTTTAGCAAAAATCACGCATATTAAGAAACTACTTTTACTCTAAAAAGTAGCATTAAAAATATATTAAAAACAATTTAACCAATTAAAAAAAAACTGCAAAATATTATTGGTCACACACAATTCAATAAAGTTAAAAGTACCTAGTATTGTCAAAATAGCTTATATTATGAAACAAAAATCTCAAAAGAGCTTACATATTAAAACGGAGGGAGTAGTAGTTAAACTTATTTGTATTTTAAAATTTTACATACCAAATTCAAACCACTTATGCCATTTATTTAAATTTATATTATTAATATCGTTAGTAAAATATGTAAAAAAAATTCGCCTCAGGCCCCTTAAATTCTAGACACGGCACTGCTCACACCCTACACTTTCTCTCTCTATACGTAGCGACAATAATTCTACATAACCAAAACTTAAACAAACATGCATACATAAAAATAAATACACACACACACAATCATACACATCAGCTATTATATAATCATTTACACTCTTCTTCACACTCTCCAAATTAAACCCAATCAAAATCTCAGTCCCTTAGGGTTTTGAGAAATTGAGAATTTTTGCTTAAATTTGTCAGATAATTCAAGAAATGATGAGAGAAGGTGAAGAAGATGAGGAAATAATGATGGTTGCGAGAAAACCTGCATGGCTTGAAGGATTAATGGCGGAAACTTTCTTCTCGAGCTGTTTGATTCATGAGGATCGCCGTAAAAGCGAAAAGAACGTGTTTTGTTTGCTCTGTTGTTTAAGTGTTTGTTCTCACTGTCTTCCTTCGCATCGATCTCATCCTCTTCTTCAGGTAATTATATGAATTTTCCTCAGAAATTAAATTTTATTTCTGAATTTTCTTGGTGATGAAATCGATTCAGAGCTTGATTTTGTAGTAATCTTTTTGTAGAATTATCGATGACCCATGATTTAATTCAGTGTCGATTTCATTACCCATGTTTTAGATTTTCACAATTTTAGATTTTTTTTTTTTTTTTGCGATGAAATCTTTACTTACACCTATTCAAACTGCAATTACTGTGTATGCATAGTATTTCTGTTACTTAGTTCTCTCTCTCATGACATGTTTGGATTGTAGTGAAAATCCGTACTTACACACCCATATATATAACACTCCCACACGTTAATAAGTACTATCAAATTTAAGCATAAACTCTTGTTTTTATTTTTTTCTTGGTAACTTTCCTAAAAATTCTCAGTTCCCAGGAAATAAGAGGTTACTGGGTTTTGATTCACATGCACCTCTATCGCAGAAAATTTGTTGTCCAACATCTTTTTAGATTTCTTTAATGCAAATTATAAAGCTTTTGGAAATTGTACTATGAGAACTCCTTTTAATTAAGATACCTTTCATTATCATAAACTTTTTCTTCTCCCAAAAAAAAGTGTCCTTTATAGTAATCATCATCTTAAACAACCTTTAATGGTAAAAAAAAAACCATGTATTCCTCTAAATTTGTATTGAACACATTTAAACATATGATTATACTTCGATTATGTTGACAATTTGAGAGGTATGCAGGCAAAACTCGAATTTATAAAGACATGTATCGATTGATTTCACATGCATCATGTATGTATATGATGATAGTATTGGACCTGAATTGTCAATTGTGTGGATTTGGTTTGTTTCTATATATAGTATGTATCTTTTTCACATCTTTTATTTATTCTTTCTCTTTCAAATTTGCTTGGTTCCTTTAAAATTTATTGTCTTCTCAGCTCAACTTCTCTTGAGCTGTTGCTTTCAAAGAACATCAAAGCTTTGACCAAATTCCTTTTCCTTCACTTCCATTCCTTTTTATTAACTCCAAAAATATATAAATCATTTCCCACTATTCCCAAAAAGACATTATTGGTGCAAATTTAATATATAAAAACTCATGGCTCTAAGCCTTTAAAGGAAATTTGGGTTTTCATTTTCTTTTAAGAGGGATTATTTACCACCAAGGAATTATGAATGTTACCCTAATGTTTGTATCTTATCAATTTGGCCTCTCTTTTTTGTAACGCTCAATTTAGCCCTTTTGTTTAAAAAATTGGCAGGTGAGACGTTACGTATACCACGACGTCGTTCGGCTTAGTGATCTTGAGAAGCTCATAGATTGTTCATATGTTCAGGTGAAAATCCGAAAGCTTTGGTTTTGTTTTCATTTTTGGAATAAAATTTGTTATTGATTGAAAACTTGGTTTATTCAGCCATATACAATTAATGGAGCGAAAGTGATATTCTTAAACCAAAGACCACAATCAAGAGCTAAGGTCTCTTCAAATGTTTGCTTCACTTGTGATAGAATCCTCCAAGAACCATTCCATTTTTGTTCCCTCTCTTGCAAGGTAATTTCAATTTTTGTTTAGATATAAGATTTTTTAGATTTTATTTGATGAACCCTAACTTTTGAATTTAGAAATTTTGGAATTTTTTTAAATGAAAAACATGGAAATGTTAGTTATAAACTGTTGACATAGTCGACCCATGAATGACAAAGCTGAGACCCAATAATTCTTTTGAGATTCACACTTGTTGATTGTTTTTATTCTAGCTAGTTAGATGAAAAATAATAATAGAATAGAATGATTGCTTCAACTTTTAACCATATGACCAAAAAGTTTAAAAGAACAAAAAAAAATCATTACTCCAAAGATGAAAAAAAACTTTGGAAAACAGCTATTTTTTTGCCCTTTCAATCTTTTTATTTTTTCTTGGATGATGTTTTTCATTTGTTTAATTTTCTTAAACACACAAGTAAAAGTAGTGGGCACTTTCCTAGGTTATGAACTATCATGTCCAATATTAGCTAAATATAGACATAATTGTGTTAACCTAACTATTTTTAACGATTAAACCTTTTTACATGTGTAGGTGGATTACTTAGTATATCAAGGAGATGATTTATCAAGCATTCTCTATAGAATTGATGAATCGGATTTCACGTATTCGCGACTCGATGGTTTGAGAATGGACGGACATGATCAGCTCGAAGAGATGTCGACGTTGGAGGACGATACCGAGGATATAATGGTAATTTCAGATCAATCAGAGCACGGTAATAATAGTAACAAGAAAGAGAAGAGAAAGAAGACGAAGAAAGAGAGTAATTACTTGCCAGGGATGGTTCTTTCACTCGGTAGCAGAAGAAAAGGTGCTCCTCATAGAGCTCCTTTTTCATAATTCAAACCCAATAAAATCATAGGGAAAATATAAATATTTATAAATTAAGCATTCTATATATCTATATATATGTGTGATGTTTTCTTTATTTTATTAGGTATATCTTGTAACGAGTACAATCACGAAAATTTGTTTTAATTTTGTGAGTTATTTATTTATTTTGTTCTTTTTATTTTATGGTCATGTGAGATGAGTTTTTGTTCATAAATTATTGGTCTTTCTTTTTATTTTATGGTCATGTGAGATGATTTTTTGTTCATAAATTATTGGTCTCCGTAATGAATAAAAAGAGTTGTATTTCATTTGGTAGTACCATTCGAGTATTTTTATACAGTATTAAAAAAGAAAGTGGACTCGTAGTTTGGGTAATTTTCATAGGGAGATGGAAGAGACGACGACAGGTTTTCACGGGGGCAGCTGAAAAGTCTAGTGCGTCATGGATTACAACAACACCGTTTTTCTACTTTACCAATTACTCCAATATACTAACATTAACGAATGAACAAAACCTATAGATTTGTATAGCTGCCATGGTATAACATTTGTTCAAATCTAATAAAAATATACATGTAGGAGTTAAATATAAAAGAAAGCATTTAGATTTACCGATAAATCACAATTCATAATAGATATGTTTTGGTTTTATTCAGTTAAATTGGATTACTGGACTGCAAGAAATTTGTTAATCTTTTTGAGGATGCAAGAAGTGTGAAACCAAGTGTTTGGGCGTTCTAAACACACGCTCGATATGTCAATGTACTATATAAAATTTCTGACACGTTTTATGATAGATTTTCGTATGACATTTTGTCATAATCATTGTGCTCAATGTAAGATCCATATATAGTACTCCACAAATCCATAGATCATTGTTCTGATATAAGATCCATAGATCATGGTATCTTTAAACGTCTGTCGGTCCTTAAACATGGAGATTGGTATCGACTCTATATCCCCATTGATCTTATCCTCCTCGGCTTTGTTCACTCACCTAGTTTTTCTCTTTTGGAACCCAAATGGAAATTTTTTTGGAAAAGGTACCGAAAGAGATTAAGGCCTTATTCATGGATAATTGGTTTGTTTAGAAGGCTCAAAGTATAATTTTGACGAAACCAATTTACAAAAAAATGAACACCTTAATTTCCGAAAACATAATCCACGACAAAACTTGGTACTTCTATTATACAGAATTATGTATTATTTTCGTAGTATTTAAATCTAGAGATAGTGTTTGAAATCTATAAATTATTTGATGGACTAGTTCTTGTTTTAAATATATACTAATTCCATCTTTTTACCCTTTTACTGGGATACGTATTCGATCATTAAAATCTGATACCTTAAATTACAATCTAATCCAAACACAATTGGATCATCTGATGAGTTAAAAATATATAAACAAACATGTGAGAATGCTGAAGGATTTTTGACGAATCCTTTGTATGTTTATTATGATCTAACACGTTTGTTTCAATTTGTAAAACTGATACCCTTTTATCAGAAAATTTATTATTTGTTTCTTTTTATTTGTTATCAACCCTCAAAACCTTTTCTCTTGAACAAAATTATGGATTAGGTAGAAATTATTTGGATCTACAAAGTTGTTATTTACGATAAAATTACAAATTTGTTTTCTGTTCTAGTTAGCGATAGTTTTTTTTTTTTTTTTTTTTTGAAACTTAAAACAAATTTAGCGATAGTTTCCGCAACCCAATTAGTGGTTTTATAAATGTTTAGATTATTATATACTACTAGTTCCTACAATTTGTTTTATTTGCAATCCTATCTTAGGATCCGTTCATCGGGAATTAAACCCACCTCATCGTCAATAAGAAAACAAAAGTAGGTTATAAAAATATATAAAAGGACAATTATGAAAGCAAATTAAATCGGTTTTATTATGATGATAACCAAAGATCTTTCTTACACCATAAAACTGCAAAACGGTAACAAATACTAAGATAACAAAAAATTACAAATACAGTTGTTAGTCAAAACTATAACACAGTAAACAAAATTAATAACTTTATAAAGGCCACTCCCCAAAAGAACCATTGTTTGTTATTTTTTATTTTTATTTTTTTCAAAAAAAATAATTTCAATAAATATTGTTTTTACATATGGACTTATAAATTTTTCTGTTATGAAACCCTAGAAGATTTTTATAATATGTTTGTTGTATACGACTTTATAACAGATATTTTAAAATTCTGGTTTACGAAAATTTGTTAATTCACTAACAAAGTTTCTCTTTGTTAATTCACTAACAAAGTTTCTCTTTGTTATTACCAACCGAAAAGAAGACCATTCTAATAGTTAATTACAATAGAGAATTTTTATGTGCAAAATGTCTTAACGCCCACAAAAATAAGAAGTTTCTTACTATTTCTCAATATTAAAAATGCTGTGTGTAGTTAAATTTAGTAATAAGTTAATAACCAATGAGAACCATATTTTATATTTCATACTAATGTTGGAAAACCTAAGCTACACTAGCTATCCAGAGAATTGAAGGAGCTTAGGAGCGACTCTACTGTTGACAAGAAACATCCAAAAACTGAAGGTTATATGTCACGTGTGCGATTGAGATTTAGTGAATAAATTACTTTTCATAAAGCTAGGGAATTAATTACGTAACATTTAAAATGAATGATGCAAATTATATGCGTAGGAAATAAAAGAGCATTATTTTCAGAGATTGATGAGGATAAATAATAGCACATGGTCGGTCCATTTCTTCGTATTAGGTTTCCATATTTGTAACAATCTATGCAACAGTTTGTTTGCATAAGGCTATTGGCTTACATAGTGTAGATGGCGAAACGGGCTTTTGACGCGTGTTTTTCTCTCCTGACAATGACTTCATGATTTCCCCCCCACATGCAAATGCAATGGCTTTGGGCTGAATTATACATATTTTTAATACAAGTGTATTTTTTTTTGTTTAAGTAAAAAAACAAGTGTTCTAAAATATTATTTAGTAAAATTACATGTATATTTGTATCAATAAGGAATAGAAGGAATTAAAATAGATAGCATTTGATTTTTGTTATTGGATGCACATACAATTTAGTATCTTATACTGCTTTTAACAATTAAAAAAAAAATCTAGACTAATTTCGTTTTAGGATTTATTTGCATTATTATCTAAATAATTTACTGTATTACAAAATGATCAAAAGCGGTATATTTTAAAGTTAAAATTTTCATGTTTCCTATTCATAGTTGTATGGTTTTAGGTTTTATATATAGATTATGAGAGTTTAGTAATTGATTATTTACAGAAATAATAAAAACTCTAGATTTACTGAATTCACAACAATAAAAAACATAGGAACCTTTTTATTAGTTTATCGTAAGAGATGCATAAGGTGAAGAGATGGGTTCCCATCCCATGCAGACTTTCTCAAGAACCAAGCCACATGATCCTGACGTTTCTTTTTTTCGAAAATACAACATTTCTACTTATGATATATTTTGATTAAATTATTAATATACACGCATTCGAGTATATAATCTTTTTTCTGGTAGATAACTATAAATTATAATTTGAAAGTTTACAACGAACGGAACATTATAGTCTACTCTAATAATAGCGGTCAAGATTATATTCAGTTTACAATTTATAAAATGTTGGATGCAACTATACATGTATAATAGTAACAAGTAAAAGTTTGTTCAAAAAAATAAAAAATTGTCCTGTAAAACCAGATTCTATGAAGAAAAACAAAAGCTAGCCTGTCTTAAAATGAAACATCTATGTACGTAACATAGTATATCCATCCGAGACATTGATCTTAGGTACGCCGATGGTTTAGTGACTTGGCTCGGTTCACGGTGAAAACATTAATCTCTTCTCCATCTTAGCTATAATCTTGTTTCAAATTTCAAGTGAAATTTAAAAACAATGTCATAATTACTGTAAAAATAAGTTTTTAAAAAAATTACTGTAAAAACGGTTTTTGGTTTGAGTGAATTTTAAATTCAATTTAAACAAAAAATTGAAACATCTTGTCAATTAGCAAATTAATATGCAGTATTAACGACCGGTGTCTTAATATTTTACGTGTGATATAATCTTATTCGTAGTATACTAGTATATATAGCTAATATGAAATTAATATATCTAAACCAAGCAAAAAATATATTGAAAAGATATTGATGAGTGGATGGATATGTATGATGTATCACCTGGACAGGCTGTGCTACAAGGCACAAGAGGTTCGAGGTAGTCGGACAGATAGGAAACAATTAGATGTGTGTATATGTCTGTGTCAAATAGCTTTTAGTTGCAGTACTCCACTAAGATCTCTTTCTCTACCGTCGAAAAAAATATCTATACAAATATTATTTATTTATGCATTTTATAATTTTTTCTTTTTAATGAAAGGTATTCCATAATTTTTTTATTACGTCACGGGTTTGTAGAAATAGTAAAGTAAAATCAGAAGAACTAATTAATTAAAGTATATGTCAAAAGAATGAAAAAGCAAGATTTCTAAGTGCTCTTAAGATTTATAACTGGCAATAAGAATAGCCAACACGCTATATTAGAAGTTTTGTTAATTTCCCAAATGTGTGATGTAGGTTTTGTAATATAAATTTTGTTTGGTGAATAGGTTTTCTAATATATATATAGTTTTGTTAATTTCCCAAATGTGTGATGTAGGTTTTGTAATATAAATTTTGTTTGGTGAATAGGTTTTCTAATATATATATATATATATATATATATATTTTTTTTTTTGAAACATGGTTTTCTAATATATTTGCTCTGCATTATAACTTAATTCCTAAGCATATAATACGTACGTACTACGAATTTTGAAATAATCGTGGATATTAAATTTTGGAACAGTTGTATCAAAAGTGTTCAACTTCGAATAATATAAGTGGTTACATGAATAAGTATTATCTAGCATTAGGATTTAGGAGTAGAAAGTGAATGTATTGAAAGCTTGTCTACATATTCATCTTGCCTTAGGATAATTGTGCAATGAATTGTTATCTTGATGAGTAATGTCGTATTAATCTGTTTATAAAAATCGCATACTTGTTTGAATCGAATCCTTATATCCGTCATAAGGTTACGATTATATCCTTGATCAAAGTAATGAGTTTCATTTGGAATATTTATTCCAAGAAAAAAGAAAGAGAGAAAGAGCTAAGGATATGGTATGATAGAAGCTTTTGACCATTTACTCAATCATTTATGTAAATGGAACCTACATGATGTCTGATATCTTTGTAATGTGTAGGCTTCACCCTCTAATGGACCCACATAATTGTTTTAGAAAGTATATGATAAAAATACAAAAATGAGCCATTCAAAGTATTTAATTTAATTTTATTAAGTTTTCTTAGGATGTCCCCTCTATGCACATGACAATTGACTATTCAACTTATAAATTAAAAACCCCTGTTTTTGAGACACAATAAAAGAGCTACAAAAAGCTTTGAGAAGAAAGCAAACTTGTTTCACCTTGAAACAACTGCAAAGTTAAATAATGGGCTTGATGGAAACAAATAAAAACAATGCATTGTCACTCCTAGATAATCTGGGAAACTGAACAGATTACTTCCGAAGCATATATAGGCATATAGCATGAAACTTCTAGTAATCGATTGTTACGAGCATGTATCTCAATTAACCAATTGTTTTTAAAAAGTCTGAACAAAAATATATGCACTAGATAGCCAAATTCTATCACTTATATAAGTAAATAACAAACTATAGATAAATTAGTTCATCTACCGCTTATATAAAAAATTAATATGGATTTTACGTTTATCTTTAACAAATTTTGTTGTTTTATTCGATTAAACGCTATTTTATATGACATCATATTATTTGTTAAAATCACGCATGAAAACACATCAAATCTGATAATCCTTTCTACACAGTTAATAAATTTAAACCACCATTTGAAGGATCAAATTCAAAAGTACTTTTAACAAATAATGTCGAATTTACATTTAGGTTTATAGATTGTTGTTAGGATTTTTCTGTTTTTAACCATTGACAAAAATTCCTTCCTTTCTGTATAGAACTTTATTTCCATTATGTTTTCATAAATTTCCCACAAGTCATTCGAGCACTAATTTTTCTTCGTCTTTTTTTATTGAGGTAGGTAAATAATAATAATAGTATGAAGAAAAAATGGATGGTTGAAAATGATGAAGCTAGTGGTGCAGAGAGAGGCCATAGGAAGAAAAACTAGCTGGCCAATTTAATCCCTGCAGAATCTGGCAATCTATTAGCCTCTCTTTAGATGGGACCTTCTTTGAGATTGTGATTGAGAGAGAGAGAGAAGAGGAGAGAGAAGAGTCTTCTTCTCCATTTGATGAATCTGACTCACTGCTCCAAAAGATCACTCTCATTATTGAAAACACTTGTCAGTCCTTTTGGCCTCTTAGGTCATATAGATTTGCACAAACCAAAAGATCTAAAAGTAATATAAAATTATTAAAACACACACTTTTTCTTTTTTTTACTCAACTTTATACATTCTCTTTCATCCTTTTACTCAACTTTTATTAATTTTATATTTAAACACACTCTTTTACTTTTAAACACACTCTCCAAAAGATCCAATTTAACACACTCTCTCTTCTTTTTAAACATTCTCTACTCTCTTTACTCAAATTTTATTAATTTTATATTTCAATATACCCCACAAAAACACTCTCTTTCTTCTTTTACAACCATTTTAATAACTTTATATTATAAGAACACCCACTTTAGACCTCTTGGGATTACCAATGTACATGCTCTTATGATCTCTAAGGCCATGTACAATGGTGACCCTTAAGGGTCTAATGACATTTTTAAATTATTAAAACACACCCTCTCTCTTCCTTTTACTCAATTTTATACCTTCTCTTTCATCATTTTACTCAACTTTTATTAATTTTATATTTAAACATTCTCTTTTCCTTTTAAACACACTCTCCAAAAAATCCAATATTGGATCCCTCTCTCTCCAAAATATCTAATTTTATCCACAAAAACACTCTCTTTATTTTTTTTACTCAAATTTTATATTTCAATATACCCCACAAAAACACTCTCTTTCTTCCTTTTACTCAAATTTTAATACTTTTATATTATAAGAACACCTCTTTAGACCCTTCGGTGTCACCATTGTACATGCCCTAACCGATCTTGTTTTGTCTTCTTGATTTACATTTCAAAGTTGTTTTTGATTTAGTTATCACAAACTGCAGTTTAACTTAAAAATATTCGTCTACATTTGAAATTAACCCCTCTGGAGGAAAAGCAATTAATTTTAAAGAATTGTTTTTTTTGAAAACTGAAGTGAAGTTACTTACTTAAAACAAAATCAAATTCATTTCATTAGTTAACATGTGTATAAATGTATATAGACGTAAAATTATTAAGGATTCAATATCTTACTGGACATCCAATTTAAAGATTATGGTATTCTTTTAATCGACTGGGTTATGGTATTCAAAAATATGATTTAGGATAGTGAAATTTTACATCCCTTGAAATAGTTCGAATATTTGTTATCATTTTTTTATTTTTTTTGTTAACAATTCAATTCATTAAAACAAGGACTAGTTTGTTGAATAACCATCAAAAAAATTAAAACTCACAAACTAACCAAAACAGACTTATGTGGCAAAATTTGAACCTTTAAACTTAAACGTTTTAGTTAGTTTGTGGGGTTTTTTTTGGCAGCTACACATCCTAATTGAGCAAATTATCCTTTAAAATAACTCATGACCAGAGCTGACCATTGGTTATTCATTGCGGTAAATGTTAATAGTAGATTTGAATACCTTTTCTTAGGGGTCTTCATTCTGGTTTTCCGGCAGCTAAACATCCTAACCCTAAATGTACATGCATTACAAACCATGGCAAATTTCAAGTATATCATCAGAATCTAGTAGAAGACAAATTGAGTTTTAATTTCAATTCTTTTACCAAATATTTGTGGAATGACCTAATCTCATTTGATATGACAACACATAGGCTAGGAATAGGATGGTATCTTCGATCTTAATTTCACTAACATTATCGGCTCTAAATGGTAACGGTAGAATGATTAAATTTTTGGCAGAATGATTAAATTTCTGGCAGAATCTGGCAGAATAAATGAAAGTTAAATGATATCAGTAGAACCATTATACCAATGGTAGAATCATTCTAGAGACAAAAAAAAATGGTGGAACCATTAAACTGACAGTAGAACTATTATACTAACAGTAGAACCATCAGTATAACCATTATACTAATGGTAGAATCATTCTAGAGATAAAAAAAAATGGTGGAACCATTAAACTGACAGTAGAACTATTATACTAACATTAGAACCATTAAACGAATGGTGTAAGTAGAATGGTTATACTCATAGTAGAACCATTATACCTACACCATTTAGGGCCATTATATACAAATAACAAAATATATGCGGTAACCCGATAGAACATTTTGACCCTTAGAGCACCCCAATTGGTAAAAACTCTCTAAGAGTTTATTAACAATATAATACTAATAGTTTTAATATATTTTATTGGTGTAATAAAACTTTGATAAAATTTTAAATGAAAACAAAAATTAAAACTAATGATAGGAAGACATTTGGAAGGTGAGTATCTTAGAAAGGTTCTTAAAGTTCTAGTTTAAGATACTTCTCTCACTCTCTAACATCCCCATTATTATTTTTATTACCAAATTCTGTTTAAGCATAAATATGGATCATGTTTTTGCTATGAATAGTAAAAAAGGAAAAAAAATCCAGAGATTAGATTTGGAAAATATAAAGACACTGAGATAGAAGAAACAAAAGAGGGCCAAATCATTGTCCTCCTCCTTTGACCATTCCCCACCTCCCTCTTCTCTCTCATCCCAATTTTTTGTTCAACAATTATAATAAATTTCTATATTGTCGATAATACCAAATGAAGGATTAAAGTAAGCATAAACAATCAGAAAAGGATAATTAAGAAAACAAATAAAACAGATGAATTGCATATCTAGTATGATATGGTTGTGAACATGTGACATTCTTAACATTCAATAATTCTTTGGTTGGAGACAAAAATCAGAGTTTTGTTGTATATAATGTTCTCATTCATTAATCATTGTTAAGTCTCTCTGTGTCTGTATGCGAAGCTGTAAAAAACAGATTGTACTATACCGGTCAAATCCGGTCTTACTCTGTGCTAGTACTCACCATCGTACCCCCATTTAAAAAAAAATCATTTTACGTATTAATCAATCAATAGAATATTATGAATTTTACAAATGTCAAATTGATTTTTCGGTTTATTCTCGGTTCGGTTTAGCCAGTTCTTATATTTGTTTTCAATGTCTTTTTGATAGAGAAGATCACACATGAGCCTAATTAAGAGTTAAGACAAGCCCATTTCTGTTTGATCCATTAAGCTAGTAACCAAGTTTCACATCATTTAATACTCCATCTGTTTTTAAAATATTGATGTTTTGAATTTTTTCATTGTTTTTGAAATATTAAATTTTTACACATTACTTTATGCTTTTAAGTTTTACCAAGTGATTAAATAGTTTTTAATCAACTAGAAAAAAAATACAAAAAAGTAAGTCAAAAGTAAAAGTAAATAATTAGTTGGCACAAATATTTATTGTGTCTTAATATGTGTGAAAAACCCCAAAACATCATTCGTACAATACAAAAAATAAGTCAAAAGTAAAAATAAATAATTAGTTGGCACAAATATTTATTGTGTCTTAATATGTGTGAAAAATCCAAAACATGATTTGTACAAAAACAGAGGGAGTATAATTTTGAAAACATATACTAAATGATAAAATTTCACCATCTTGTTATTTTCAAAATGAAGGGTGGCAAATCGAATTAAATTGTTTCATTTATCTCACAAAATAATCACAACTCAAAGCATCAAAAGCTTAATTCAAAACCACATAAAATTTTGTACATTAACAAATAAGTATCTTAAAAAACTATCTTAACAATGTTTTATTTCCTTTTTCGTAAATCATTTCGCGGATTCTCTAACGCAGAGAAATGTAAAGAGGATCTACCAACAAATAAACAATGAAAATAGAAGAAGTCAAGAGTCTCTCTCACTTGTAGAGATATTCCATGACACTCCTCAGCTTTACAACATCTACGCCTACGATCTCTGCTCTCTTTACGCCTCCTTTAAAGAATTGCAGTGTTGGCTACATTAACCGTAGTAATTATCCATTAAAGTTCACATAGATCCAAAATGAGTGTACATGCTTGATCCTAGAATGTAATGTATGAAAGGAAAATAGAATGTTACCACAGCAGCGACATTTAATTTTCCAATAGCATTTGAAAGGCCGCGCTACAAAAAATACGCAAGAAGTGATATCTTTGTTAATGCCATTGACACAAAGAAGCCGGTTATATATGTTTGGTTCAACCACAAAATTTCTCTACAAAATAAGAAACGGTCTCTCCAACGCATAAGCAGAGTGTAGAAATAAATTTTCGTTTATATCTCAATTAAAAGCTAGGAGTCATGCTAGTGAACATATAAGCAAACGTACCTCGTCAATGTCGACTTTATATGTTGTTACGTCAGGATATTTTTTACTGAGCTCCAATATTACAGGAGAGACAAGCCTACCTGAAAGTAAATCAGTAAACCACAAATCGATAAAACCTCTCTCGAAGAAAGAGTAATTATCTGGAACCAAAACCTCGGAACTAACTTACATGGTCCGCACCACGCGGCAGTGAAATAAAAAACTGATGACACAGATCCATCTGAAATATGAATACACATCAACACAAGATAAATCAGAAAATCATACTAAGCAAGTGTGAACTAGTTACCTCGAGCTTTGCTCAATGCATTGTTAAACTCCGCCTCCGATTTCAACTCTACGAAGCTTGGTCGATCTAAATTTCAAATTGCACTGATCATTAGTAAAAGCCAGGTTCAAACAAACAATCTAGACTCTAAATTTCCATACCATCAATCTAAAGATCAGTTTTTTTCCCCATTTCTCAACTAAAACACAATCAACCTAAACCATTTCATGTATCTATGCAATAACAATTGAAAATTTATCAACAAATTAAAAACCTTACTTCCTGCTACAAAGCAGAAGCTTCTTCGATCAGGAAGACAAGTATTTGAGAAATTGAATTCGTTCGTAACGTAAACAGTTGAAGCAGCTATGACGGAATTTCTCGCAATCTGCGACAACAACAAATTCGAAATACAGAATCAGAGATTATACGAAATCGGAAAACTTCGATGAACCATAGAAAGAAGAAGAGAAACAAAACCTCATGGAAATTAGACCAGTTACTACTACTCTTCATCTTCTTCTCCGATTTCAAAAGATCCCTCTTTCGTCGAATTTTAGGGTTTTCTCCAATTTTCCGATTTGAAGCCTTTTTGTCTCTACCCAGCGACGGCGAATTTACAAAATTACAAACTGACCCAACACAAAACTGCGATTTCTAAATTAACCCATTAAAAAATCACACTCTTAAACGACATCGTTTTGACGAAATACATTTTCGTTACGAAACGACGACGTTTAAGATTCACTCTTCTTTGTCGTTTCTGAAGAAACCTCATAAACCCTAAAGATTCAATCTTTGCGAAATTAGAGTAGAAACGAAATGCAGTTTCTCGCAAGATCAGTATCGAATTCGATAAGACCTTCGTTAACATCTAGGGTTAGACAATCATGGGTTTTGTCTCAGCGATTTCATTCAACCACGTCTCCCGAAAGTAGCTTTACTCGCGGAGGAGGAAGCAGAGCTACGAAATCAGTGACGTCGGAGAAATCGTCGGAGTGGCCTAGACCGACGGAGATACCGTACCAAACCAAAATCGCGAACTCAATTGATTTGGTTGGGTACGTGAAACAACCGGTTCAATTCCACGCAAACCACGACGGAAGTTTCTGGGCAGGCACCGTCATTTCTCACAAACCTTCTTCTGATTCCGAATCAGAATCTGATCATAAATTGTTGTAAGGGTCTTTTCAGTTTTTGTTTCAATTTGGGTTTTAGAGATTTTGCATGTTGGTCTATTTGTTGAGACTCGGAATTTGGGCTAAAGCCATGAATTTGAATTCGAGACTCTGATATTTTGATTACTTGTAGATTTGGTACTTGTAATGCTAAATTTCTATGAAAAAAGATTAGATTTCACTTTGGATTAAGCATTTTTTGCATTCTGCTTGATTTTGGATGTTCTGAAGTTGAAAATGCAATGGTTTTGTATCGATACGGATATTCGTTGATTATCGATGATTTTGTGGAAATCAGGATTCCGGTTATATTCGAAGGTGAGTTAGCTCATACTGCGAACTGTCATTTGAAGGAAAACGATCGGGTTCATATCACCGGACAGGTTTTCGTCGATGCTAGTCCGTCTGGAGCAAAACCTAACCAAGAATATGTTCAAGTAAGATTCGAATTGACGAGTTGTCGCATGAATATAGTCTTGGATTGGGATGTTTTAAAATGTAGTTTTGAAAGTTTCAATTTTTGGCTTTTTGTTACATCAGGTAATGGTTCGTGATCTTCATTACATTGAGGGTAATACTAAAGCTTTACCAAAAGTTTCTCCAACATCATCAGATCAAAAAGACGGTGTGCTAAAGCATTCTGGTAAGCTACTAAGCGAATCAATCTAAAACAGATTAGGCTATCTAATACCGATAATTAACCATGAGCAATCGTCTTCTTGTTCTTAGCTAGCGTTCAACAAGGTATTAGGAATGTTGGAACTGATCATTGGTTTGATCTTCTTCATAAACCGAATGAATGGTTTGATTACCGTGAAAGCAAACAGAACGGATCGGTAACTAAACTTTTCTTAGTTGATGTATTTGTTACATTCCGTCGTACACATTTGGGAAAGTTATTCACTTTTTTTTCTTCTACAGGTACATCCTAAATACCCTGATTTCACGAAGAAAGATGGGAGTAAAGCGCTTTGGCTTAACGATGCTCCCAAAGAGATATTGTTCGATCTTGAAGATGTGAAATTCGATATTCCCGTTAAATCAACATACACAAAACAACCAAAGGGTAAGGAAATAATATTCTTACTCTCGTCTTTGATCCAGATAATGCAAATTGGATTTTGTTTTCTTTGTTTAACAATCTTACTTCTGTGAAACATGTAAAGCCGGAGAGGAATCATGGAAAGACTTGGTGGAAAACATGAACAAGTGGTGGGACAATAGATTGGACAAGGTAATCAAATCATTTTTTCACATTATTTTTAATGTGATGTACTAATCGTTTATTAATTCAAATCCATGTAGAGAAACGTAAAGGCCCCGGATTTTAAGCACAAAGAGACCGGTGTAGCTCTATGGCTAAATAATGCTCCAAATTGGGTGATGGAAAAACTGCCTCCTCCCAAAAAACGAAGAATGTGACACAGTTACTGAGAAGTAAAGATGTTCTGTTCAATTTTGATTGTGCATTACTCTAGTCATTATTTTTTGGCTTCTACGGATAGGGAAATGTGGTCTTTTAGAGTTTTATTTTGTGTGTATAAATTGGAACATGAAATTTCTCTCTTGAAGCACGACTTTGAATTTAACTATGTATGACATACAAGTGCGAAATTACAATGTTATTACAGAAATAAAATCACGAAACAGAGATCAAACTTTGGAAATAAGAAAGCGGAGTTCCGATGGAGTGGGCAGTGAAATCAAGATCGTAAGATTTGGTTTCGGGGTCGTGCAAGACGAGGCGTTGCTCACGTTCATAGTACTCGCGATCGTAGAGAAGTAACTTAGTCTTCTTCTTCTTCTTCTTCTTCTTATTCTCTGTCCTCGCGGGAAGAGCAAGCGCAGAGAGCGGCAGTGTGTGGATCCCAAACCAAGAAGAAGTTACGCTGAGGTCTATGGAGTACAACTTCGCCCATGTCTTATTCCCTGAATCAAAGGACCATATGAGTTGGACTTGGTCGGAATGCTTCTTCTGCGTGACGCAGAAACGGTCATCGAGGCTGCACATGGCGATATCTTGTTGAGGGTGGTCGACGACGACAAAAGGAGCTTTAGAGAGGACTTGAAACGTTTCGGTGTGGAGATGGAAAGATAAGACCTTGGTCTCTTCTTGACCCTCGGTGAACCAGTGGAGGCACCCGTCGAAAAACAGAGGTTCCCGGTGGGCGATAACGCGAAGCGGGGAAGAAGGGAGAACGTACCTCCAAGCGTTAGCGGTAAAATCGAAAATTTCACATGTGGTGGCGTTGTCTAGACCGAGCTCAGAAGAATTGTAAAGCCAAACCGGCTTGTATGTGTCCATGAGAGTGTCTTTACCGAATCCGAGCAGAGGGAAT
This sequence comes from Draba incana, assembly GCA_963576765.1. Taxonomy (NCBI): domain Eukaryota; kingdom Viridiplantae; phylum Streptophyta; class Magnoliopsida; order Brassicales; family Brassicaceae; genus Draba; species Draba incana. The sequence continues at coordinate 2,389,048 of OY755208.1, forward strand.
GGGTAAGCGAGATCGAAGAATATGTCTTGCAAGTCATGAATGAGCTGCCGAAACATGGAGGGAGGAAAACCGCGAGTCCATCTAGTGGTGGGATTTGCGACAATATTCGAATTGTAGAGACCGTAGGCGCAGACAAGACCGTCGCAAGTGGTCTGGGAAACGACGGTGCTCTCGGTAGTGATCTTGAAGCTGATAATAACAACAGGTGAATCCAGGACTTGACCGTCTGAATCATCATCCACAAGATTATCCCAAGACGTGTAAAGCAAGAGGACTCGAGGATCTTCACCATGGATCATCATGTGTCTTTTCTGGAAAAATCTGGATTCGACTGTGGATTTCCATTTATGCGATACACTGTGGAGCGATTTCGCAGGAAGTCTCTCCAGGATGTGTTCTACCACATCCGATTTCAGTATCGGTCCTGAAGAAAAATCAATGAAAGGAAGATTAAACCAGACAGTCCATATTCATACTTGGCAGTAAAAGATACACGTTCTCTTATTGCAGATCAAATACCTCTTCTTCTATTGAGAGGAGGATTTGGCTCCTCAGTCTCAGGTGCTCTCATTCGCAGTAGTTCAATTCAACTTTTCAGAGTTGAGATAATTTATGTTTTCTAAAAACGATTGCACCATACAATACATAATATAACTAGAAAAAATTAAACACGTTATTACTTTATGATAACCACTTTTTAAAAAATACCACATAAATTATATTCACGTCTTTGCGCTATTCAATCATTTGGATCATTCCATCTTACAGTTAGTCAAAATTGTTTTCGTTTTAAAATATATATTTTGGATAAAAAAAGATTGGTTTCCCATTAGAAGGAAAACCAACATTTATCTATAAGGCAACTTTTTTTTATATAGATGATATGCTTATATCGACTTACTTTTTGTACACAATTTGAACGAAACGATTTGTTTTATAGCATATATTATCAATGACAAAGAGGAAGTTTGATGTTTATCCCAATCACTCATGATTAACAAAGACTCTAATGATGAGAGTTAGATATCTAGAAATCAAGAATTTTTCAATTTTCTTGTTCCACTTATCTCTACTACTACGTTGGTCAACATGTCTAAAGGGCAAGAAACTCGTCTCATCGAATTGAGCTCCTTACATTTTCGGGTACATGGCTCCTTCCCAAAGACAAAAATAAATCCTCAACACCTTAAGGGTCTTTGAGATGACTTTTAGCTCAGTAAGGAGATAATCATGCTGCGGTAAACCGATGATTCCAAGCTCAATCACAAACTCTTCTATTGCAGGACATCCTTTGACAAGATTCTCAAGAGCCTTGTTTGTCGAATAAGGGCAAACCAATTTAAGTTTCATCAACTTTGGTAGATGCAGATCGTCATACTCCTTCAAGCATGCTTGAAGCAAGGAAACGGAAACCAACGTAGTAGACCTAAAGAGATGACTTGGAACTATAAAGTTTGCAAATCTCTTTATCTCTATATCTCTTACTCTGTTCATCACGACCCTGTATATCCAACTATTCAATTCACTTTCTTCTTCCCTAAGTCCTACTAGCCTAAATCTTTCTATGTCGTCTCCTCCATCCAACACAGCCTCTATAAATCCATACACACATCTACGAAAATTCTCGTAGCTTCCATATTCGGAGGCATCAATATCTAAACAAGGGTTCGCTTTCCATATATTTTTCAGTTGAGGTGTAATTAGGGATGTACCTACACACTCCCCAATGGCTAGACTTGACACAATCTTGCTCACCAATTCATTTGGCAATGAAAGAAGAGATGTCATTCCATAGGCGTATAAATTCTTGTAAGGGTCTTTTGATTTTTTTGTTTCAATTTGGTTTTAGAGATTTGCATGTTGGTCTATTGTCATTTTGAGACTCGGAATTTGGGCTAAAGCCATGAATTTGAATTCGAGACTGATATTTTGATTGCTTATAGATTTGGTTCTTGTAATGCTAAATTTCAATGAAAAAAGATTAGATTTCACTTTGGATTAAGGACAACCAACATTTATCTATAATGCAACTTTTTTTTATATAGATGATATGCTTATATCGACTTACTTTTTGTACACAATTTGAACGAAACGATTTGTTTTAAAGCGTATATTATCAATAACAAAGAGGACGTTTGATGTTTATCCCAATCACTCATGATTAACAAAAACTCTAATGATGATAGTTATATATCTAGAGATCAAGAATTTTTCAATTTTTTTGTTCCATTTATCTATACTACTACGTTGGTCAACATGTCTAAAGGGCAAGAAACCCGTCTCATCGAATTGGATTAAAGGTATATGATGTATCACAAGTATATGAACATGGGTTGTCTGGTTCAATTGATTTTCTTCAGGATCGGAGGAACACTGTCGTTGGAGCTTGCCAGAGGTGTGGAATCTAGAGCTGGACACGAGACTCACTTCTTTGGCCACTTTGCTTCCTAACATGAGGACCACCATAAGCAGCATGCTCGGATCCGACCCAGTCTCATGTAAAGCACGGTCTGATGAATTACTGCGAATGAGAGCACCTGAGACTGAGGAGCCAAATCCTCCTCTCAATAGAAGAAGAGGTATTTGATCTGCAATAAGAGAATGTTTATCTTTTACTGCCAAGTATGAATATGGACTGTCTGGTTTAATCTTCCTTTCATTGATTTTTTATCAGGACCGATACTGAAATCGGAGGAAAACAGGAGACTCGCCAATCCAAAGAGAATATGCCAGTTCTATCACCGAGGACTCGAAATATGCCTCAAAGGTGATGACTGCGACTTTGTGCACTACTAGCTAGAGTTTAAGCCTTCTCTATAAAACAGATTAGTACTTCTCTACTTGCTAATGAACTGTTGTTTTTCCTAGTCACCTTTGTTTGAGTCAATCCTATTATGGAGGGTAACCAGAAACCAGAACCAGGTCCAAGAAGACATGTCTAGAAGTTGATCAATTAGTACCAAACAAAATATGCCACAGTAATTTGAGCCTTAGATATATAATAAGATATCTGCAGTAACTAGTTTTAAATCAAGTCTATTGGTAGAACAAGCATACAAACGTCAAGATCTGATTATGCCTTAGCACACACAGTAGAACTTGGAACCGAAAGCTTATAAAACTGATCAAAGTAAAATTAATTTATGTGGTATAATATTGTCTATCAGATTTAAATTAATTGACTAGGATTTACTAGACCTAATTTCTATTCCATTTTGCTCCCATGATTTTTTTTTAGGATGAAGATGCCTCAGTGGTGGGACAACAGATTGGATTACAATACCTTTAATCAAATCCCTTTTCACATTATTTTTACCGTCAAGTACCAATCGTTTATAGTTCAAATCCATGTAGAAAAACGTAAAGGGGCCGGATTATTAGCAAAAAAAAAAAAACGGTGTAGCTCTTTTGGAGTTGTGAAAATTAGTGTTACGGTTTGAACTTTTGTGGTGAAAATAGTGTTCATTCTATTTCTGAACAAAACAGTAAATAATATTTCTCTAAATTACAAAACTATGACAAAGCTACATTCTTCCTCACTAGAGTGATAAAGATGATCTGCCGTTTGATGGCAAACCCGTTCACAAAGATGGTCTAAATGAAGTTAGCTTTGAGGGCTTATTTTACATCCCTAATACTCAGGACTGTACAAATTTATGAGACGTTCTTCGTTAAAGTTCTTTGTTGAATCACGCCATCAGTAGATTGGTGCGTTGAATGTGTCCAGCGCCTGGCAAAACAAGACATACTCGCGTTAACCATACGCCAAATTACGCAAAACAACATCGTCAGTACATATGAGAGAAGCCTTCAGAGAACACATTGAGATTCTTGTTGGTTTGACTGGAGAGAGGTTCACGAGACAGAATCAAAGCCAGGAAAATCGACATGGATAAGGCTACATAAATTAGAAAAGCTGTTCTCATACCATCAAAATCATTTGACTCTCTGCTAAACCATAAACCGTATGGCCGCAGATCTCTCCGGTTTTATTACTTTTCGTTATAACCAGAGCATGTAATAAGGGCTAAAGAATCTCACAAACCCTGCATCCAAAGAATCAACATTGCTTCTCCTCCATGAGTTTGAAAGACTACACTGAGCTCCAAGACAATGAGAAAGGATAGAAAAAAAACCCCCATACCTGGATGATTCCATAGCAAGTTGTGACTGCTTGTAGGCCAGCATACTCCATGTTCGCTCGTCGTATCCATCTTTTCAGTTCAACTGGTGCTTGAGAGTATAAATAACTGGTGCTCTAGAGTGTAGTCAGATGAGAAATCAAATCGGCTTGGAAAGTGACCAAAGTGGTGCTAGACAAGGTTTAGGATCAAAGACAATTGTAAGGAAATCAGGTCACCAGTACATATCGTCCAGTCCAGTTAGAAGCAAAAGAAAATAAAAGCAAGCTATATCTATTATATATTATATCTGCCTGCATCCAACATCCTAAAAGGAACCATAGCTGCCACAGAATTCGTTACCAAAGGCATGAAAAGAACCAGAACCAGAACCAGGTCCAAGAAGACATGTCTAGAAGTTGATCAATTAGTACCAAACAAAATATGCCACAGTAATTTGAGCCTGCAATGACTAGTTTTAAATCAAGTCTATATAGGTAGAACAAACATACAAACGTCAAGATCTGATTATGCCTTAGCGCACACACACACACTAGAACTTGAAACCGAAAGATTATAAAACAGATCAAAGTAAAGTATACATTGGCCCGGAAGAGAATACCTAGTAGAATTTGATTGCTTTCATAGCAAATAGTCTACAACAAAGAAGAAGAAAAAAACATGATTGTTATTTCAAGCTGAAGCTTAAGAGAATCATTTTTCTCCAAAAGGGTTCATTCATAACAAAAACCGAAAAAAAGATAGTTAAAAGAAAAGGAAACGAGAGGAAGAGAATCCAAAGGCACACCACTTGTCTTGGTAAATCAACCACCGAGGAGGACGAGGTCGAGGTCTCCCTGAGCATACTTGTCTTCCGGGTAATACTCAGCCACCACATGTTTTCCCCAGAATGGTTGTCCGTGCATATATGCTCTGAACCTTGATGCGCCATCCAACTCTTGAAACTCTACGAAAGCCTGCACTAGTAATTAATAAACCATTAGAAGCTTGCAAGTATATGAATATGAATAATTGTATTAAAAAAAAAAACATAACTCAAAACCGAATCTTTCCAACTCCTGGTTGTGTCAGATTACGATCTGGATTAGGTCGTGGGATCACAACCTTCTTGAATCTACCACACCGTACACCTACTCGTTCAAAATCATTCATTGCAGATTCGTGGTCATCATCGTGTTTGATTGCATACTTCGAAACCGCATTAGTTAAGCGGATAACCCTGCTCCGGGATGAGCCACATGGTTTCATCTCTCCGTTCGGACAACGACTAGACCCTGAAGACAATCCGACAGCCGCCAAATCGAGATTGGCCTTAACCGTGACCAATATTCCGGCCTCCTCAATCATATCGATTTCGATTTCTTTACCGGAAGGGATTGGCTTCTTCATCATCTCCTCCAACACAGAGTAACTTTTTTCAGCTCCGATCTGCATCATCGTGACGGTGCTCTGGTCGCTTGATCTGCAAGGAAGGGGAAATTATATATAAAAAAAGGAGTAGGATACAATGATTCTCAAGGAAAACTTGTAATTTTTTTTTTTGGTGAATCAAGGAAAACTACTTGTATTTTTTTTTTTTTTTGGTGAATAGGAAAACTACTTGTATTTGTACTGCGCAACCATCTCTAATTGATTTAGGAAAACGGTATTTTTCCCTTTTTTTTTCTTTTTTATCTTACCATTTTTTTTTTTTTGGTCGGACTTTTTTATCTTACCATAAGTTTGAGAATTTGGTGATTTAGCCATATTTATCACATTATTAAAAAATGCAAATTCTGAATAACAATTCGGGCCATATTATAGTAAGAATTTCATTTAATGGTTATTTGGTGATCAAACATATGTCTTCGGTGTGGAAATAGATGTAGAGACACGTAAAAGTCCCCGGATTTTAAGCACAAAGAGACCGGTGTAGCTCTGTGGCTAAGTGATTGTCCAAGTTGGGTGATGGAAAAACTGCCTCCTCCCAAAGAACCAAGAATGTGACACAGCTACCGAGAAGTAGAGAGTGATCTGTTCAATTTTGTATTTGTGGATACCTCAGAAGTCACAGAGAATCTGAGAAGTAGAGAGCATCTGCAGCTACTTGTGTTCAGGACAATTTGATCTAATCTTGTTCATTTTTGTATTTGTGGCAGGAATTTTACGCATCTGATGAAACCCGTTATGTTGGACTTAGAGAAGTGATGGTAGTTGCACTGAAGAAGATTGTTGGAGAACAGCCCGTTGCGACGGTGAAAATGTACCACAACAAGAAGGATACAACATTAGTCGAAGTGGCTTTCAAGTTTGGACGCTATGTTTTTCGAAGGATCACAAGATGAGTCTTAGGTCACAAAGCCAAGGCCTCTGCTTGTTGATTTTTTTTGTCCCACGTTAATCTAGAAAGAAATACATTTGATCCTTTGGTTAAGATCGAGTATCTAGAGAACAATATGCTTATACTATTAAGTAATGGAACTTGTTATTTGCTCCAAAAAAAAAGTACTGGAATTTGTTTCTGGTCTAGACTTAAAAATGTTTTAGGAGAGTTTTATGTGCGAGTAAAGAAGTTGATCGCTATTTTCTAAATATAAATTTGGAACTGATATGTTAAATCTTGCATTTCACCTACAAATCATAATCATTTTTCCTAGTCACCTTTGTTAAAGTCAATCCTATTATTTTACCAAAAAAAAAAAGAAGTCAATCCTATTATGGAGAGTAAGCATAAGGTCATGTTCAATGCAGATTTCACGGGATCTTATGTGGTATTCTTATAATATAAAATTATTAAAACACACACTCTCTTTCTTTTAATCAACTTTATACCTTCTCTTTCATTCTTTTACTCAACTTTTATTAATTTTATATTTAAACACTCTCTTTTCCTTTTAAACACACTTTCCAAAAAATCCAATATTAGATCCCTCTCTCTCCTTTTTAAACACTCTTTCTTCCTTTTACTCAACTTTTATTAATTTTATATTTAAACACACACTCAATATACCTCACAAAAACACTCTCTTTCTTCCTTTTACAACCATTTTAATAATTTTATATTATAAAAACACCTCATAAGATCCCAAAATATCACTATTGAACATGCCCTAATGTGGCTTTTGTTCAGACTTGAGACCAGCATTGAAAATGCTGCTAAATGAGACGTAAAAATACCTGGACCACCACCTACTTCATAGCTCTGTCCATAAATAATTTATAGGTAGCTAACTAATTATACATATCCCATCTTTTGGATACCATTATAAATAGAATTGATTCAACAAGTAATATGTTAGAGCACGTTTATTGGTGGGTGTTATAAAATGAGTTACTAAATCATTTTGCTAAATGAGTTGCTAATTAAATAATATATGTGGACCAATACGAAAATGACATTTTGAAGAAGAGTTGCTACATGAATTGTGCTAAATCTCTATAATTAGCAACTCTTCTAATCTCAATCTTCTATTTTTTTTAATTTTTTAATTTTTTTAATACTTAGCAATTCATTAAGCAACTCCATATAATCATGCTCTTAAGCCGGTATTCCAGTTCGTTTATAAGAATCAATAAAATCCATAATCTGATTTATGATGATTAATTTTGAAAAAAATTAAATGTGAGATTGAAGTCTAGTTTTTAAAGTGAAAGACAAATTTGTGAATAGAAGACATATTTTATTTCATTTTACTAAATGATTTTACGATGTATTCAATAAAATAAAAATGTATTCAGTAATTTATAAATCTCGAGAGTCCAATTCATGACTTCATCTCTTCTGTGGTTGCGCTTCCACTGTACAAAGAAGGATATAAATCATCAATTATGCACTATAATATTATAACCTTTTTATGACTACAATATACTATCTTTTTTAAATACTTATAGTTCACATAATTCGAATTTATAATATCTTGAGTTTGAAAAATAATATATCTAGTATTGAGAAAAAGAATCGTAAAAAAGAAGATATCTTATGTAGTAATTTACATATATTAAATTGTTACCTATTGGAGTTTTTCTGTTGGTCTAAGCCATTGTGACATTTCCGTCTACAACGCAGGATGCAAGCTTTACTGGGGGGCACGCGACAAGTGCTCTGAACGCACCATAGTTCACATTCAGGGTAATTTAGAGCGTAGGTTTCATCGATTGCCACTACCAATGCCAGCACAAACACTATCATAACCATTGAATTCCATTTTGCACCCATAATTTGTCCCCCTTTTTTTTCTATAATTGTGGAAAGAAAATAAGCTTTTTGTGTTTAAGAAATAACGAAGAGCTAATCCTCTATTTATACTGATTTTCAACAGAATTAGTTGTTTATTCTTTTTACCCTAATCCCTTTTTCAGTATAGAAATTAATTAATTTTGCTATATAATATTTGACTAGTTTTATTGCACAGTCAAAGGAAAACTTAATACGAGATCATAAAATATCTTTTCATTCATTTGTTTACTAAATTAGTTGTTTATTCTTCTAATCCTTTTAATTTATTTCTTCATGATATATGCATTAAGTAATATTTTCCTTTTTAATATTTGACTACGTATATTATAAGGATTTTTTTTGTCATATTAAGAGAAGGGAAAATTCCATAACAATACACCAACTAAATTCCGGTAAGCTTTTTAATACCTCAACTTTTTTTGTGCCCAAATAAATAACCCAACTAATTTTTATGCCCAGTTTAAATTACCAATTCTTGTCCGTCTGATCGTTTTACATCGGTTACTAAACAGACGTTACCGGCACGCTTAACGCCATTCAAAAGCCGTCAAGAATTTAACTATAGTTAGCTCTAACCAAACGATGGTTTAAGTTAACCTATTCATACCTAAACCCTAATATCTAATCTACCCAAAAATCGAATCTAACATAACAAAATCCTCAAATTTGACTAATTCCCAAAATTCTCAAATTTGTGATGAACCCTAACGAGTTTGTGCAAGAGTTTAAATCCAGTAGAGTGTAATCAAATCAAAATTAAGCAATATGAGGTAAGTATCGTTGAACCATTATTCTTCTTCTTCATCTTTTTCTTCTTCACTTTTCTTTTTCGTATTAGTTTTCTTCTTCTTCTTCTTCTTCTTCTTCTTCTTCTTCTTCTTCTTCTTTATTTTTTTTGTGAAGTGGTGAAGATTGTAAATTGAAGATGCACATTACCTATGGGGGTGTGACATCGATGGAAGAAAACAAGTTCTCGTATAAAGGTGGAATAATTGCTAAAGATATGCTCATAGATCCAGATTTCTTAACATTCTCAATTTTTGAGGATTTTTCGAGTAATGATGATAAGAGCAATGTAGTGAAAGTCTGGTATAGACTACCAAACGAGGATATTAGTGTTGCAAGATGTATATTCGTTGATAAGGATAATGAGATTAGAAAGATGTGGTCGGAAGCAAAAGAATGTGGAGAGGTTTACATTTATGTTGAACATAGTGTCCCTGAAGTAGATGAACTTGATGGTGAGAATCTGGTGGATGATATTGTTCAAGAGGGTGTTAATGAAGATTGTTTGGATGATGACAAAGGTAGCGAGAAAGACAGTGATAGTGACCGTGATTACGAAGAAGGAGAGGAAGAAAGTGACGAAGAAGAACGAGAGGAAGAAAGTGATGATGAAGTCGGAGATGAACAAGAGGTTGAAGATGATGTCGTATCTGAAGATGATAATCAGATCTTAGGTGAAGGAACTAATGATCCTCGGTTTGATAATTTATTTTCACAAGCTGAACAAGAGGCTCGTAGATGTGGCCAGCCAACACAAACGGATGATGATGACGTTGGTTATGATAGTGAAATTGAGACTGAGAGACAGCTTCCTTCTGGTGAATATCCAGATTCTGCCGAAGATACTGATGAAGAATGGGAAAATTGGCATAAAGATTACAAAGGAACGCAGTCAAAAGGAAGAAGTAAAGCTGATTATGATAAGCCTCCATACTTATGGTTGATGCAAACATTTCAGAATGGAGATGAGTTCAAGGATCAACTTCTAAGGTATGTTTTAAAGACACAATATGATGTGAAGTTAAATAAGTGGCACCCTCAGAAGCTTGCAGCCATATGCACACACGTAGATTGTAAGTGGAGAATATATTGCTCAGTGGAAAGACCTATACGCAAGTGGATGGTTAAAGTATTTGTGGATACTCACAATCATTTACCCAAAGGTAGAGTTAGGATGCTAAAACAGGGAACAATAGGAAGGTTGTTCAAAGAGGAAGCACGAAGGAGACCTGAAATACGTTCCTCATATATAAAGGATGAGTTGATGCACATGTACAAAATCTCAGTTTCAATATTTAAGTGCAGAAAAGCAAGAAGGATTGCCTTGGACTTGGTGTTAGATACTCAGAAGCAACAATTTGCTAAGTTATGGGATTATGAGAAAGAGTTGCATAGATCTAACAAGGACATTACAACAGAGATTGTAACTGTTGAGAAAGACGGAAGACAAGTATTTGAAAGTTTTTATATCTGTTTTGAGCCTCTAAGGAGAACTTGGAAGCAATGTTGTAGACCTCTGATAGAACTAGATGGTGCTTTCTTAAAGTGGGAATTGAAAGGAGAGATATTAGCAGCAGTTGGTAGGGATGCAGAAAATAGGATTTATCCTATTGCTTGGGCTATAGTAAGAGGTGAGAATAAGGAGTCTTGGGAATGGTTCATTAGAAATTTGAGGGATGACTTAGGATTGGGTCTAGGAGATGGAGTTACCTTCATATCTGATAGACAGAAGGTATGATTCTTAACTAGTTAAATCATATGTACAATTATTGTCTACTCTCCAATATTTGATTCATGTCTTACGCAGGGTTTAAAAATTGCTCTCGCAACTGTTATTCCTAATGCAGAGCATAGGAACTGTGCAAAGCATGTATATAGCAACTGGAAAAAGAAATACGGTGATCTTGACTACCAACCTTTCTTCTGGAATGTTGCTTACAGCAAAACAAAAGGAGAGTACGATTTGGCCATGACAGATCTGCTTCAATATGATAGAGAGGCACATGATGATTTATTGGCAGCTGAACCTAAGACTTGGTGTTTAGCTTTATTTTCTACAAATGCCAAAAGTGCTAATGTCTGTAACAGTTTATCAGAGAGCTTCAACAGAACTATCAAAGGAGCTAGAGAATTGCCTTTGATTAACATGCTCGAAGCAATAAGAAGACAAGCTATGAACCGTATTACTCGCATATTAAAGAAGTCAAAACAATGTATACTGCCTTTCCCAAAGAAAATTGCAGATTTGTTGGAAGATAATAGAGAGGAGAGTAAGTATTGTTCTGTCATTACAAGCTCTGATAATCTGTTTGAAGTAGTGTTACACGGTTGTGGCTATGAGGTTAGTCTTCGTAGGCGTCATTGTGCTTGTAATGAGTGGGACCTGACAGGCATACCTTGCTCCGATGCAATATGTGTTATCAATGAGAACCACCAACAACCAGAAAAGTAAGTCCAATTGATTAATAGTTCATGGTAGTTTGTTCATTGTTATGACTTATGAGTTAACTTGTTTGTGTGTAAAATTATAGCCATGTTGATAACTGTTACAAGACTACAATTTGGATACAAAACTCCAGTGAAAACATAAATCCAGTTAATGGAGAACTTTTTTGGGAGAAAACTGGAAAAGATCCCATTGGAGTTCCATCCTTTAGGAAGCTACCAGGGAGACCTAAGAAGAAGAGGATAAAGCCTGCACATGAATCTCCTTCTAAACCAAACAGAGTGACCCGTGGTGGAAGGACAATTAGATGTGGTAATTGTAAGAAGGAAGGACACAACCGTTCCACTTGCAAAAATAATGCCTTTTTGGCTCAAGGTCCCAAGCGCAAATGTGGAAGACCTCAGAAGATACATGTAAGTATATCATGATTTTTTTATATAACATCTAACATTTTTTAAACATGTTACACTCTTTAACATGTCAGGAAGATGGGGGCATCCCATATCCACCAAAAAGATCTAAGACTACTCAATCTAAGCCAAGATTCAAGCCTACGCAATCTCAACCTTCTATTCCAACAATTTCAACTAATTTATCACAATCTTCTAGTGCACCACCTGCAAGTATTGCACCTTCTTGTAAGCGTCACTACAAGAAAACACCGTCAATTCCGATGGCAATATTTTGGCCGTCGGCATTCCGTCTGCCAAATCCGACGGTGTGCCGACGGGTTGCTGACAAAAAATGTTCCGTCTCAATTCCGTCGGAAAATGCCGACGGAATTGAGACAGAACAGTTTTTATCGGAAACTGCCGACGATCCACCGACGGCTTAGAGACGGAAGTCAAACTTTCCGATGTCGGCGACGTCTGATTGATCGGAATTATTTCCGACGGCCAATATCTATCGGAATGTAGGACGGAAATCAGACGGTTTTCCGACGGTTTACGATGTCGGCAAAGTTTGAGTGGTTTATATATCGTCTGCGGTGGCCGATGGGATGGGGTTGGGTCATATGTCGGACCTATTGACGGTATTCCGACGGCACATTGAGGGAAATCTACTCTACATAAGTCTGCAGAATGGTTTATTCCATCAAAACAAAATTTCGAGAAAAAAAAACTATTTCATATTTTCGGGCATGGATGGACGGGCCAATGACGAATGAGGGGTCGGACTTATTAAGGGACGAGTACGCTCAAGGATTATGGGAGTTCATAAATTTACCCAGTAATGTAGAAGCAGCAAAAAAAGGTCAGGATATCAAATGTCCTTGTTCTAATTGCTGTAATAGAATTAGTGTTGCTGTCCATAATGTTTGGAATCACTTATATAGATATGGTTTTAGACCAGGATATAAGGTTTGGTATTTACATGGAGAAAGGAATTATGAATATGGTAGTACTAGTAGCAATGAACCTTATTTTCCTGATAGCGTAGGGGAACCTACAGCGGAAGTAGATGTTGGGGTACGTACGGTTGCGATGGTTAATGATGCGTATAGAGAGAATAATATTAATATGCAGTCGGGTGGGTATGAGGGTGATAGGGGTGAAGAGCCTAATTTAGAATCTCGAAGGTTTTTTGATTTGTTAGATGCATCAAAGCAACCACTATACAGCGGTTGTAGGGATGGCCATTCACCGTTATCGTCTGCTACTAGGATGATGAACATAAAGACTGATTACAATTTGTCCGAAGAATGTGTGGATGCAGTCGCCGAGTTCGTGAAAGATATTTTGCCAGAAGATAATCTGGCCCCCGGATCATACTACGAGATACAAAAACTTGTTGCTGGTCTTGGTTTGCCCTACCAGGTTATAGATGTCTGCATCGACAACTGTATAATATACTGGAGAGAAGACGAGAACCGAAATAAATGTAAATTTTGCCGCAAACCACGGTTTCAGGATACAAGTGGCAGGGTGAAGATTCCATTCAAACGGATGTGGTATTTACCCTTAACGGAGAAGTTGAAGAGGCTGTACGAATCAAACCGCACATCAACGGCTATGAGATGGCATGCAGAGCATAGTCAAGATGGAGATATCACGCATCCTTCTGACGTGGAAGCGTGGAAACACTTTCAATCAGTGTATCTAGATTTTGCCGGTGAATGACGGAATGTATACATAGGCTTATCCACTGATGGTTTCAACCCGTTTGGCAAGCATGGAAGGAAATATTCATTGTGGCCGGTCATCGTGACACCTTACAATTTGCCTCCATCTATGTGCATGCGGCGAGAGTTCTTGTTTCTCTCAATTCTAGTTCCCGGGCCAGAGCATCCAAGACGGTCGCTCGATATATTCATCCAACCATTGATCTGTGAGTTGCAGATGTTATGGGAGCATGGTGTTGTGACTTATGATGTTTCAGTGAAGCAGAATTTCACCATGCGTGCGGTTCTTATGTGGACCATAAGTGATTTTCCTGCATACGGTATGTTATCTGGATGGTCAACGCATGGACGATTGGCATGTCCTTATTGCCAAGACAATACTGCAGCTTTCCAATTGCAGCACGGCAGGAAGACTTCATGGTTTGATTGCCATAGGTGTTTTTTGCCGCCCAATCATCCATATCGTAAGTCTAAACGACATTTCAAGACGGATGTACGAGTGTTTCATGGTACACCTCCTGAGATAGATGGTCGTAGCATATTGGAACAATTACGAGGTTTTGGTGCAGAGCGAACTCCTGAATGTGGGGGTAATGGTCATTACCCAGTCGACAGTTGTGGGGAATATCGTAATTGGCACAAGAAGAGTATTTTTTGGGATTTGCCGTACTGGAAAGACCATCTACTGCGGCATAATGTAGATGTCATGCATGTGGAAAAGAATTTCTTTGACAACATCATGAACACCGTATTAAACGTCCCAGGAAAGACTAAAGACAATTGGAAGTCTAGAATGGACTTGCCATCGATTTGTACGAGGCCATCTCTTCATGTTTTGAACGGTAGATTGCCGATGCCTGCGTACCGGTTAGACGCTAGGAAGAAAGAAGTATTTTTTGAATGGTTCAAAAATTTTGTAAAATTTCCAGACGGCTATGCATCTAACCTAGGTAATTGCGTGGATTCGACGGAAGGGAAGTTTATAGGAATGAAGAGTCATGATTGTCATGTCGTGATGTTGCGTCTTCTTCCATTTGTATTTGCATATCTTCTTCCAGAACCTATCCACCAAGCAATAAGAGGTATATTTGTTACTCCCATTAGTCTATGTCTATCATTATATTACTATATATGTACTAACTTGTTTAATTTTATTTTGTAGGAGTTGGTGCATTCTTCCGAGATTTATGTTCACGAACGCTTACCGTCCACGGGATACGTAACTTGGAGGCCAATATCCCAGTACTCCTTTGTAATCTTGAGAAGATATTTCCACCATCTTTTTTTGACGTTATGGAACATCTTCTAATTCACCTCCCACGAGAAGCAGCCTTAGGAGGCCCTGTTCAATACCGATGGATGCATCCGTTCAAGCGTTACATGTTCCACCTCAAGAAAAAAGTAAAAAATTTGAGCAAGGTTGAGGGATCTATTGTCGCACAAAGCCTAAACGAGGAAGTCTCACACTTTGCCGAATCTTACTTTCCATCGAAAGTTAGTACTAAGGCGAGACGCCCTGCCCGACATGATGATGGAGGTGAGAAAGCAGTCTATGACGTGGTTGTTCCTGAGTTGTTCGCCCAAGTTGGTCGAGCAAGTGGAAAACGAAAGAAACGCACACTATCAGCACAGGAGGTCACACATCTGCATACGTACATCCTCAGAAACTGTGACGAAATGTTGGAGTACGAAAGGTATATAAGTTATTAAAGTAAATGTGTGGAATTATTAGGAGAGGTGGACTAATGACTGTTATGTTACAGGATATACATGTCTCTCGCACGTGATTACCATTATGGTAAGACAGATGCCGAACTTGCTGTATTGAAAGATGAAGAATTTCCGGAGTGGTTAAAATGTTATGTAAGTTAATATAAGTAATTACGCTTACTTTTCCATATTTGTTTGCACGTTCATATGTTACTTATTAAATCTTACGAATATCACCAAATAGGTTTCCGACCTTAGAGCAAGTGGTCAATCAGTCCCGACATGGTTAGTGGAGGTTGCTTATGGTTTACGCAGCACGGCGATTTCATATCCCAAGTTTTGCACTAGGGGATATTCGTTCAGGATCCATGAGGAAGGATGTCAAAGATCAACTTCGGACTATGGTATTTCGGCGCAATCCGGTGATACCATGTACTATGGGATTTTAAAAGAAATCTTGGAAATCCGCTATCCAGGAATGGTGAACTTGAGGTGCATAGTGTTTATGTGCGATTGGTATGATCCATCCAATGGTCGAGGGGTTCGAGTCGACCAGCTTGGTGTTATTTCGATAAATTCAAGCCGGAGATTACAGTTTTATGATCCATTTATCCTTGCATCTCAAGCTGACCAGGTATCAATATTTACACAAATATGTTTACCTATGTACTCATACTTAAGGTTTCTTGTACATATATAATAACAATATCCACTAATTATTAATAGGTTTGCTACATTCCATATCCTCGAGTTGCCTACCGTACAGATCTGTGGGTCACAGTAACTCCAATAAACCCCAGAGGCAAAATCTATGGCGTTCCAGAACAAGATGCTTTACAACCATCGAGAAGTGTACAAATGTCACCTGTTGAGGAGATGAATAACATTGACCTTCTCGTTGATGTCACTTATGTCGGGGATGATCTAGTGCATTCGGACGAAGAGGAAACACAGGGAGAATTTGACGACGATTCAGACTCCATCCCTAGTGACGGTTCCACAGGAGATTCAGAATAAATATTAGTTGTCAATAAAGAAACCGTCGGAATTCCGTCTTTTAATTAAGACGGGATTCCGACGGTTTGGGGTTATATTATTTGTAAATTTTTTCCCCAAATTTAAATTCATAAAAACCCCAAACCGTCGGAATTCCGACTTTCCATTACGACGGAATTCCAACGGTTTCCTTTTTTAATCCTTTTTAGTTTTATCGAAAAATTTGAAGTTTATTATAAAGTTTTTACAAATATAAAGTTTTTAGATTTAAAAGTATATCATATGATTTTAAAGTTTATAATAAGGATTTCAAATTTTTTTTTTTTTTTTAATTTTATATATTTAAAATATATATAACTATTTCTAAAAATCTATATAATTAATTATAAAAACCTTTTAATAAACTTTACAACATAATCATATCCTATAAAATCAAAATATTCCCCAAAACCGTCGGAATTCCGTCTTACCTGTAAGACGGAATTCCGACGGTTTTGGATTTTTTATTCTTTTTAATTGTAGCGAGAAAAGTAATTAAATTAAAACCCAAAAACCGTCAGAATGCCGTCTTAATTGTAAGACAGAAATCTGACGGTTTTGGGGAATTTTTTGATTTAAAGTTTTAAAGTTCATTATAAGGTTTATACAAATAATTATATATATTTTTTAAAATCACATAATTTTAAAATCCCAAATTCCTTTAATTTCCATTTTCCATAACTCTTGAAATATGAAACTCTAATATTTTTTGATAGAAAAATTGTTTTTCGAAGGGAAAATATATAAAAAAATGTACAAGTAAATATTTTACAAGAATGACCGTCGGAATTCCGTCTTATATTCCGACGGTCGACCGACGGCAACCCTAATTTGCCAGCCGCCAAAACACTTCGTAATCTTCGTCAAAGCGGGAAAACCGTCGGAGGTACCGTCGGAATTTTTTAATGACCATCGGACTGCCGTCGGATAGCCCTCGGACACCCTTTTATATCCACAGTCTTCGTCTTCCCCGATCTCAGATCTGAAAACGAAAATATTTCTTCAAAACCGCCGAGTCTCCGCCGTTGCTCCTCCGATTGGTCGCCGAATCTTCTCCTCCGTCGTTAATCATCTCCATCTTTCACCAAAACCAAATCTATGTAAGTTTTGCATACATTATTAGAAGTTTTCAAAAATTGTTCTTCATGATTTTATACTCTTGTTGAGGATCCGAAATTTGTTCATGATGATTAGAATGGTTACGAAATTGTTCCTTTGGAATTAGTGGATTAGTTATGAAATTGTTCATAAAAAATTGTTCATGAGAATGGTTAAGAAATTGTTCATGAGAATGAGTAGATCCGAAATTGTTCATTAGGAATTGTAGATTATTTTAAAAATATTATAAACTTAATGTTAATAATTTGTAAAAACAAATTATGAATTAAAAAATTAAGTAAATAATAATTTTAGGGTTTATGAGGATGTTATAAATTTATTAGATTAGGTTTCGAATAAATTTGCAAAATTTTTGAAGTTTGATAATTTTAGGAGTTTACTAATTTTAAGAATTAGATTTTCACTTGTGTTATGAAAGTGTTTGGGATTTTTTATAATTTAATATATGATTAATATATAAATTGTAATTTTCTAAATATCCTATATAGAATATTTGATGGTAATCATTTTAAATCCTTATAATTTAAAATTTTTAAAACATTAATAAAAGAATTTAAACCTTTATAATTTTAAACATATATAAAAATAAGTAAATTTAAAACTTTAAATCCTATAAATTTAAAATTTTATAAATTTTAAAAAGTATAACTTTATTAAGTTTCCTAATAATTTAAAACTTTAAATCCTCTAAATTTATATATATCCTATATATATACAAAAATTTTTGAAAATCTATTAAAATTCTTACAATTTTAAATAACATTAATAAAACAATTTAAACTTTTACAAATTTAAATTTATACATATCAATTTCCCAACATATCAATTTCTATAAACTTCGATTTCTGAATAAACAATATTTAAAAAACCCCCTACTTATTTCAATGACATAAAACCCATAAATTCCATAAAACTCTAATCTCCAATATCCTTAAATACCATAATCTGAAAATTCCAATTAACTAAATTCCAAAATCTTCAACTCACAAAATCTTATACATTCCAAATTTCATAAATCCCAAAATATCTAAATCTTAAAAATATGGAAATCGTAGGGCAAATTATGGGGATTTTCATAACTCTAGAGGAGGTGCGAGTTCCAGTAGGGGAGGTCGGACTCCGAGTGAGACCGAGTTCCCCGAGGAAACCCCATTCCCGTCTCAGCCCATGCCTACAGCCCACTCAGCCCCCACCTCGTTGACCATCGAGCAGGTTGTGGCGCAACCTGGGCGTGATAGGTTGACGCGTCTGGATCCAGACTTGCCACCTAACACGACGTGGTAAGTCTTATTTTAATATGTTCTGGATTTAATAATTTTACATAAATATTTAATAAACAATTTAATAGGTTCCAATTCTCACAAAACGATATTACGGGTTCCATCAACGAAATGATGAACTCCATGCTCAATAAACCTTACCCCACATACAACGATATGCCTCCAGAGGACCGGGACACTTGGTTCCGACAATTTGCGGTAAGAGTTTATTTTATTTGTTTCAATTGTATTTCCTATATGACGCTTAATTTAATTACTAATGCGGGAATGTTTTTTTTTTGCAGCAAGATTTTACGTGGGACTCAGTCCTCACATCCAGGGTCCGAAAGGAATTCGACAAAAAGGCGGCGAGGAAGTTCTCGTTGAAGATGAACGAATGGAAAGACAAGTGGTACAAAGAGGGGAAGGTGGCTAAGGTTTTTAAATATAAACCCTCTGAGATGTGGACTGGACTTCTTCGACACTGGGAATTAGAGGCAACCAAGACGGACTCCGAGAAACACTCGACTAACCGCAAAAGCAACCGGAAAGGGAAGGCGCAATTAGCAAGGCTTCAGCTGCTCGGAAAATAGTAAGTAATTAAATATTTCATAAAATTTTTGAATTCTGTAACGTAATTTTATATGGTAACAGATAAAGGAGACCGGTGTCTATCCTTCCAACCTCGATATGATCAAGTTTTCGCACACCAACAAGAAGACCGGTGAAATCGAAGACCCGATTGCTCGTGAAATCGTGGAAGCTGTGCAGAGGAGGCAGGAGGAGTTCCTCCAATCGCAACCGATCGTGGAAGGAACTCCGGCGCCAACCGAAGTTCCATTCGAGATGACCAACCAGTTCACCTACGAGGTTAGTAACCGTCTCACATTTAATGGAATTTAAACATTACTTTTAATACAAGTTATGAAATTTTAAAAAAAAAATTTTGTAGGTGACTCCCAAGACCAGAGGCCGTGTTTACGGCCTCCCTGAGGAGAGTAGCTCGTCTGTTTCGTCGGTTCGATATGCTCGTGATAGGAGGTTGGAGGCGGAAAACCGAGAGCTGCACGACCAGCTTAGAGAAATGGCGGAACAGAGGAAGAAGGATAAGGAGGAGGCCGAGGAGGCGAGAGCGAGAGATAAGGCGGAGGCCGATGCACGAATGAAAGCAATGGAACAGCAAATGCAGAGGTTCTTCAGTACCGGGCCGCCTAGACCGGAATAGGATTTGGGGAGTTTTAAATTTGATTGTAAAACTTTAAAATACATTTTAATTTTATTAGTTTGTAATTTTAAATTTTAATATATTTTATTTTTATTAGTTTTTACTTTTCATTTTTATTAAAAATATTAATATATTATATTATTAAATTAAATAATTTTAAATTTTTTAAAAAAAATTATTTAAACCGTCGGAATTCCGTCTGTTATGGCCGGAAAACGGAAACCGTCGGAATACCGTCTTTTATGGCCGGCAAACCGAAACCGTCGGAATTCTGTCTTTCATCGCCGGAATTCATCAACCGTCGGAATTCCGTCTTTCATCGCCGGAAAACCAACGACCGTCGAAATTCCGTCTTTCATCGCCGGAAAACCAACGACCGTCGGAATTCCGTCTTTCATCGCCGGAAAACCAAAACCCGTCGGAAGTCCGTCTCCTTTGGGTCTCCGACATAAAATCGTCGTGAATCCGTCGCTTTTTCCGTTGCAAAAAAGCGACGGATTCCCGACGGTTTCTGTTTTTCCGACGTGATAGAAACGACGGCCTGTTACCGTCGGAAACCGTCGGAACACGTCCTTTTCCGACGGCTTACGGACGGTTTTGGCCGTCGGAATGCGCCCTGTTTTCTTGTAGTGCGTAGGGGTCGTCCTCCTGGAAGACAAAGCCGTAAAAAGGTGGTTGTGCCAAAAGGACAAGGGGTTTACATGTGTCCTTTTTCTAATCGTGTTTTTGAATGTTGGGGCCTACATCAAGAGAGGTAGGAAGTGGTTCATCTGCTCAAAGGTCTTCTCAGGGTCCAAACAACCAAAAGTAATGTTTTTTAGTAATGTTTGTTAGGACTCTTAACCATCACAAGAATATCGTCTTTTTGGTTTGTGAAGACTTTTTATGTTTGTTTCTAAACTCTAAATGATTATCTGTTTTTTGGTACATTTTAGTTGTTAAATACAAATTGTCATTGTTTCTTCTGATCCAGTTGAATGGTTTTTAAGCCTTGTTCTTTGATCGATCGTTGTGATTGCGATTGCGACGGACAAAAACGACAAAGGCTGCATTAAGTGATAGAGCAAAACAACAAAGAGGAAGCTGTTAGGCGTCCATGAACAAAGCACCGACGATCAAGTTATACACAAAATGAATCGCTTGAAAAGATAATGTTCATGAAAGACGTCGCGGATAGCACTGGCGATCGTTTCCGGCGACTGTTCTTATCTCCATGTTAGCTAGTTATTCTTTTTCATGGCTATTTTGTTCGGTCTTGCTCGCCGCGGCTGCGATCGATCAAAGAACATGGCCTAACTTGAAAACAAGCAGTAACTTTGCAAAATTAACTTAACCAACACAATCACATTGTTTAACATGTCAACAAGAACTCATATTTCTCGAAGCTTCACTTTAAGTTTCATGGTCGATCAAAGCTTCACTTTCACTTTCATGGCCGACCAAAACTCTACTTTAAGCATCTTCACTTCTTCATCTTGCTCACAGATTAAGTCTCGAGCTTCTCCATTTAGGGTTTGTGAATTCTGATTTGGGAATTTTTTGAATAAAGAGGAGTAGACCACGTGGGATATTATCTTAACCATGGTCAAAATAATAAACAGAAGGTTAGTCTATGTTTAACACCGTCTAAGTATCGTTAATCTCTGTTAACACGAGTTTGTAAAATGGTCATACTGACAATAGTTTGAGATTTAAACTGGACATAAAAATTCGTTGGAGTATTTATTTGGGTACATAAAAAGTTGGGGTATTAAAAAACTTATCATAATTTAGTTGGAGCATTTTTATGGAATTTTCCCTTAAGAGAATCAATAATCTCGCAAGAAATTTAAACGTTTACACTAATTTCTTAAACTAAAATATATATTACGAATTTATCAAATTACGCTCTCATTTTTGTAAAAACTATTTATCATATTTTATAATACAGATATACATATATAAGATAAAAAGATATGACATCTTTTGGCTTGGGACAAAGTTTGCTTGTCTAAGAAGGAGGGAGGCCTGGGCGTACGCAGGGCGAGCGATATGAATAAAGCCCTTGTTGCAAAGATTGGTTGGCGTCTGTTGAATGAACATGAGAGTTTATGGGCATGTGTTCTTCGGAGTAAGTATCATTTTGGGGAGTTTCGGGCGTACGATTGGTTGGAGAAGAAGAATACTTGGTCGGTTGTGTGGAAGAGTGTGGTTTTGGGTGTTAGAGAAGTTGTGTTTAAGGGGCTTCGGTGGATAATCGGTGATGGCAAGAATATATGTTTTTGGCACGATAAGTGGTTATCAAATGCACCATTAAGCGACTCAATAATGGGTCAACTCCCGGTGTACCTCCAGAACATGAAAGTGTCGGATCTTTGGCTGATTGGGGGAGGATGGGACCTAACTCGTATTTCCCCGTTTGTGACCGAAAATAAGTGCTTAGAGCTGGCAGCCGTTGTAGTTGATCATGTAACGGGAGCTCAAGATAGATTGGCTTGGGGTGGCACGCATGATGGAAAGTTTACGGTCTCCTCTGCTTACACCTTATTCACAAGGGATGAAAATCCGAGACAAAATATGGAGAGTTTATATGATCGGATATGGCAAGTACAAGCACCGGAACGAGTTAGAGTGTTTCTTTGGTTGGTTTCTCATCAAGGCATCATGACAAATAGCGAGAGGTATAGGAGACACTTGAGCGGGACGGATGTTTGTGAGGTTTGTAAGGGGGGCGTGGAGACGATATTGCACATTCTTCGTGATTGCCAAGCTATGAGCGGGATATGGGACCGGATTGTTCCAAGACGGAGGAGATCGAATTTTTTTCGCCAATCTTTGTTTGAATGGTTATTTACCAATCTTGGTGATCATGCGGCTATAAATGGAGTGCCATGGTCCACGCACTTTGCTTTGGGTGTCTGGTGGGGTTGGAAATGGTGGTGTGGTAATGTCTTTGGGGGGAATAAGCTTTGTCGAGATCGAGTGAGATTGATTAAGGATATGGGGCAAGAGGTAGTGGCGGCAGCAGCTAAGTATGCTCACCAACTTGGTCACACGGAAAGTGTTGAGAGATTGATTGCTTGGGTTGCACCATGCTCGGGATGGTTTAAGTTGAATACGGATGGAGCGTCTCATGGTAACCCGGGATTGGCGGCTGCGGGAGGAGTTTTACGGAGTAGCGACGGGGAATGGTGTGGGGGCTTCGCGCTTAATATTGGTAGATGCTCAGCACCTCTGGCTGAGCTATGGGGAGTCTATTATGGTTTATGCATCGCATGGGAGAAACAGGTTGAGTATATGGAATTGGAGGTGGATTCAAAGATGGTAGTAGGTTTCTTGATGACAGGGATTGGGGATTCGCATCCGCTGTCTTTCCTGGTACGTTTGTGCCATGGCTTTCTTCGAAAGAACTGGAATGTCCGGATTTCGCATGTGTATAGGGAGGCGAACCGTCTTGCTGATGGGTTAGCAAACTATGCATTTTCTTTACCATTAGGATTGCATACTTTTGATCATGTTCCGCTTGTGGTTGAGTTTATTATGCATGAGGATGCTCTTGGGACTTCGTTTCCGAGACAAATCCGGTTGTAATGTTTATAGCTTTTTACCAAAAAAAAGATAAAAAGATAACTCAACCCAACTAACCCAAACCATAACCATAATGAGTTGAGTGTTTAATGAGTCATGATTTAACCTATGGACAATACCATTAGATTATATTGGTTTAAATAACTTTAGTTCTCTACAATACCATCGATACAAACCGAGCAATTGAAATTTCATTCAATCCCATTGATTGTGGTTCATGGGTTTAAACTCGAGTGAAACCAAGAAAACCAAGAATCATTTATTGACGATATTGTAATATTTACATATTTGTGGTTTTGCCTTTGTTGTAAATTATAATGCTTCTAGGTTAGGTACTCTTGTAACTATATATATATATATATATATATATATATATATATATATATATATATATGTCTCTTAGGCTATTCAATAAGATAACTTTTTCAGCTCACGAATTTGAGATGGTATCACCACTAATGTGCTTCTGACGATCCACTTTGGTTTGTCTTCTCCGGTAAGCTTTTCGATTTTCTGATTTTGTTTCTCTGTTGGATTCGTTTAGCTTGCTTTGTTTAGTTAAGGATTATATGCTTGTTATTTGCCTTTTCTCAGTGCGATTAGTGGAACTTCTAGATACGTTTTAGGATTCAACTTCATGTTATTCTCTTCTTAGGAAAATGACTGACGGGAAGAAGTTTGAGAAACATAGTTTCATATTGATTTGCTTCTTAATTTGTCTTTCAAATTTGTGTTTACATTCTAAATGCGTTCACTACAAGAAAACAAGGCATTTTCCGACGGAAAAACAATGCCGTCGGAAAATCCGTCGGACATTTGCGTCGGATTTCGGATGGAATTCCGACGGAATGCGTTTTTAAAAATTAAAAAAAAAAAAAACAAATTCCGTCATAATTCCGTCACAATTTCCGACGGAATTATGACGGAAGTAATAAAAATTAATTAAAAATAATTAAAAAAAAATTCCTTCACAATTCCGTCGGGAATTCCGACGGAATTATGACGGATACCGTATACCGTATACCATATACGGAATATGAGGTATACGGTATACGGTATCCGTCACAAATCCGTCGGAAATTGTGACGGAGTTGTGACGGAAGTAATAAAAATTAATTAAAAACAATTTCCGTCACAATGCCGTCGGAAATTCCGACGGAATTATGACGGATACCGTATACCGTATACGATATACGGAATACCGTAATTATTTTTAATTAATTTTTATTACTTCCGTCACAACTCCGTCACAATTTCCGACGGATTTGTGACGGAATTTGTTTTTTTTTTTTAATTTTATTGAATTTTAATTAATAAATTTAGGGATTTTGACGGCTTCCCGACGGAGTTCCGACGGATTGCGTTTTTTAAAAACAAAAAAAAATTCCCGCCTATGTTTTGGCGGTATAAAATTAGGGTATAATCCGTCGGAATACCGACGGATTTCCGACGGATTTTACCCTAATTTTATACACATTTTCTTATAAGAAGAAGAAGGAGAAGAAAGAAGGAAGAAAGAAGAAAGAAGAGAGAAGAAGAAGAAGAGAGAAAAAGAAAGAAGAATTAAAGAAGAAAGAAGGAAGAAGAAGGAAGAAGAAGAAGAAGAAGAAAGAAGAAGAAGAAGAAGAAAGAAGAAGAATTAGAGAAGAAAGAAGGAAGAAGAAGAAGAAGAAGAAGAAGAAGAAGAAGAAGAAGAAGAAGAAGAAGAAGAAGAGAAGAGAAGAAGAAGAAGAAGAAGAAGAAGAAGAAAGAGGAAGAAGAAGAAGAAGAGAGAAGAAGAATTAAAGAAGAAAGAAGGAAGAAGAAGAAGAAGAAGAAAGAAGAAGAAGAAGAAGAAGAAGAGAAGAGAAGAAGAAGAAAAAGAAGAAGAAGAAGAAGAAGAAGAAAGAAGATTCACGGGCCGGATTTCTCCGGCGGAAATTTTCCGGCCGGTCGCCGGAGAATTTCCGCCGGAGAATTTTTTTTAAAAAAAATTGAAAATCCGACGGTATACCGACGGATATGATATCCGTATACGGTATACTGTATTCGTATACGGTATACTGTATCCGCATACTGTATTTGTATACGGGATCGGAGTCCGTCACAATTCCGTCGGAATTCATATTTATGACGGATTTCCGACGGAATTTTTTTTTTTAAAATCCGTCATAATTCCGTCGGAATTCCGTCTAGATTTCCGACGGAATTATGACGGAAAACTATTTCCGACGCGATAGAACCGACCGGCCAAAACCGTCAGAATACCGTCGGAAAAGGGTCTTTTCCAACGGATTTCCGACGGTTTTGGCCGTCGGAAATAGTCCTGTTTTCTTGTAGTGGTTGTTGAACATTGTAAATTTTCATATACATCAAGTGATAAGTAACTGAAGATGGCCCACTTCTTTGACCAAGAATACGGTAACTTATCACTCAAGAAAGTTCTTTCTTTGGATTGATTTAATCCCATGCAAGAAGGAAATCTATTATTCATGGAATACATTTCCATTTGTATTCGTCTTGTAGATGCATCTGTAGCTGCGGCTATGGTAGCAGTTAATCTGTTAAGCTATGAGCGACATGTAAGTGATCTGGACAAGACATATACTAAGTACTCTGCTCAGTATCTGGTGGACAATGCTTGTTCCAAGAAGGAAGGAGAAATGGATCGTGACTCCTCCAAGCTCACTGCCAAAGATTGTCTTGAGTTTGTTTTGAAAGAAGGGATACCGAAAGACGAAGATTGGTCACATTTGGGATGTCTTCGGAAGTTCCCTACTTCTTATAACCCTCCTCTCGTTTCCATGAATGGAAAAGTGTATGAACCTGAGGATTTGGATGAAGCAATAAGGTTCTTGGTGCAACAACCGATAGGAGCAAGGCTTCATTTGTTCAGTCCGGAGCTTGATGATCATGTTGGAGAAAATGTAAAGTGGTGTTGTTACTTTAGAATTTTTTAAAATTTTCAGAAGAATTTGATTGAATATTGCTCATATTTGTTTTGTTAGAGTCAATCCTATTGTGGAGGGTAACCATAATGTGGGTTTTGTTTAGACTAGAGACCATTGCATTGAAAATACTTGGACCACCACCTATTTCATAGCTCTGTCCACAAATAATTTATAGGTAGCTAGATAACTCATTATTCGTAAACATATCCGATCACCAAGATACTTGGAAAGACTCAATAAATAATAAGTTTTATTGAATAGTTTTACAATAGATTCCATAAGATTAAGAATATAGAAATAGAATAAATTTAGAAGTCTCGAGAGTCCAATACTGATTCATAAACTGATCTCTTCTTTTGTCTGATATTCCTCTGTAAAGTAGAGTAGAAACCAACATTATTCATTTAACCTTATAGTACTACAATACTATACAAATGGTTTGGCATTTAAAAGAAAAGAATAATTCGAATACATGATTTTTTTGGATCCATTAGCAAATATGTTTTTTCCCAAACAATTATAATATTCACACTATTATAAATTTATAAGACTTTGAATTTGTGTACATCATTAATCTACTAAACATTTTTTTTATATATGCTTCCTAAATTGTTACCTTTTGGTTTTTGATTTTTGGTTTGGGTAAGCGATGGCATTGACGGTAACAAATCTGATAGCACTTGTCGGCAAATCTGTCAGCCATGAAACAACTTTGAACGCAATCTTCACTGCATTGACGCAACCTATCTCCGTTGACTTTTTCCACAGCCATTACCATTGCAATTACAAACACTATCATGATTACTGAATTCCATTTTGGTCCCATAATTTTTTTTTCTTTTGGCTAATAGTTTTGTTGTGAATCTTTTTGTATTGAAGAAATAATGAAGAGGTAATCCTCTATTTATAATGAGTTTCAAAAAAAAAAATAGTTTTTTTCTTTTTTTTCTTTGATATTATTGTTTAGTTTCCCTCAATGGAATGATATTGTTTTTTAGTCAACACAATATCATTGAGCAAATCCTCCATTAATAGAAATTAATTTCCAATCTTTGACTATTAATTATAGTGAGTTTTCTTTCATAGTCAACCGAAAACTCTATTACTTCACCAAAAAAAAAACCGAAAACTCTCATAACAAATTTAAGACATTTATATTACGGTAAAGGTTTTTTTTTTTTTTTTTAACGTCTGAATTATTATAGATATTACAATCATCACTAGACTAATTTGATCTATTTGACCTAGTTCTATTATGATGATATTCATCTATCTCTTGTCTATGCGATTATGATGAATAGCTTCCACTTTTACCTCCGTGATGTAGCTCTCCATGTACGACATCTCCACTGATGCAACAGTCTATGTGCGACATCTCACATGATGGACAAGCTCTCTTCGACGAACGGCTCTGCATGTACGACATCTTCCATGATGGACAGACTCTTCCCGGCGATCGGCTCTGCACTCTAGAACTTCCAAGAAGCGATTTCCTCCAATAATCTGCAATAAACTGTATTATCTAGGATTCGAACCCCATACTTGGTGTAGAAGCCTTTAAACCCTTGACCATTGGGGCAAGGGGCTTCCACAAAAATAAGTTACTTAAAGGTTTTAAATCCATATATATATATATATATATATGCTATCAATTTTTTGGGAATTATCCTCAAATTTAATACTACACACATTAATTCCGTACATGCATTAACTATAACACCAATGTTTTTGGGCTCAAAAGTGAGATTCGAACCCACGTCCTAGCAAATGGGCCAAAACTTAAGTCTAAGGCCTGAAGTGTCAAGACCATCATAAATTATTGTGGAAAATATACAAATCAGTTAAAGTTAAGGGGTTTTACGCAATACTACAAAAGAAACTTCCTTTTCTTATAAATACAAGAAGATAATAAAAAAAAAAAAATTAGGCAAGTGAATTCAGAGATCGCTGAAGAAATCAAGAAACGCTTGTGTTCAATAGAGAAACCCTAGCGGAGACAAAAAAAAGACGAGAGATTTAGAGAAAGGAGAGGTTTTTTTCAATTGATTTGTGATCTTTAACGAGAAGAGAGAGTTTTACAGTGATGGGTAAGAAGAAGAAGAGAGCGACGGAGAAAGTATGGTGTTATTACTGCGATAGAGAGTTCGACGACGAGAAGATTCTTGTACAGCATCAGAAAGCTAAGCACTTTAAGTGCCATGTCTGTCATAAGAAGCTTTCTACGGCTAGCGGAATGGTGATCCATGTCCTTCAGGTTCATAAAGAGAATGTTACAAAGTATGTGCCTTTCTTTAATCCCCTAAATTCGTCACCTTTCTCCTTAAAATTTTGATATTAGGAATCAATTCGTTTTGATTTTGTTTTTTTCGATTTCTGTTAATTGCCCTAATCTGTTCTTGTCTTACGGGTTTGAATTGAATCGGTTGTTTGATTAGGAATTTAAGAAAATCTGAATCTGTTTGGTCATAAATCCTAATTTATACTCCTTTGTGTGCAATTTATATGAAAGAAACGTTATTTTGCTTGTGTATTGTATTGTGGTAATAGTCAATGTGTTTGAATATTGTATTTGGTTAATTTCATGAATTTGGTCATAACCCCTAATTTAGACTTCTCTGTGTGCAATTTCTATGAAATAATCGTTATTTTGCTTGTGTATTGTGGTAATAGTCAATGTGTTTGGATATTGAATTTGAAATTTTGAGTAACTTGGTTCTTTGCTTCGTTTGGTTGAGTAAGTTATTCGATTTGGTGACCTGAGGAAGATGGGTTTAAGGAAAGATTAACTCGGTTCATGGCTGATTACGTTTGATCTGATTTACGCTCTATGATGCATAATTATATAGCTCCTGTTTCTTCTGATTTCGTGGCATTGCTAACTTTGAATATTTGTTTTTTGATTTTTCCTACAAGGGTTCCTAATGCTAAGTCCGGTCGAGATTCAACTGATATCGAGATATATGGAATGCAAGGAATTCCAGCCGATGTCTTAGCTGCTCACTACGGAGAAGAAGGTATTATTATTGTTCGCTTTTCCCACAATGGTCATGAACTGTCTTGAGCTCTATTGTATTCTCAATTGCTAAATGCATATGGTACCTTTTTAACCAAAGTTATTAACCAAAGTTATATTTTTTTATGCAGAAGAAGAGTCTCCAGCCGCCAAAGTTGCAAAAGTCGAAATTCCTACTGCCCCTCTTGGTCCTGCAGTTCCGAGACCATACGGAATGGTATATCCGCCTCAACAAGTGCGACCAATGTATGTTCTTCTTATTACACTATATTCGTTTTAATTATGTAAGGCATTGTAATTTTTTACCGATATTGACTGTGTTAACTATTTTGTGACAAACAGGTATTATCCTGGTCCACCTATGCGTCCACCTGGTCCTGCTGGATGGCCTATGCCTCCTCGTCCACAACAATGGTATCCTCCGCAAAATCCAGCGATTTCTGTTCAACCACCTTCCCATTTAGGGTACCAACCACAACCGCAGCCACTTTTTCCCGTTCAAGGTATGGGGATGACTATGCCAATGTCGTCTCCTCTTCAACAACCTTCACCAGTTAGTGGAGTTAATCCTCCCGGGATGCTTTCATCGTCACCTGCAATGTCGGTTCCTCCTCAACCTCTGTTCCCTGTTGTGAATAACAGCAACATTCCTCCACCGTTTTCTGCTCCTCAGCAACCGTCTCCTGCAGATAATGCGTATCCGCCTAACAACTCTATTCCAGGTTCAATCTTAAGTTCTTGGCTTGCATTTGAATCAGCTGTTTCGTGTTCAAAATGTAATCCTTTTTTCTGTGTGTTTTGTTGCAGTTGGTGGGTCTAATTCTCATTCATACGCCTCTGGTCCAAACACGAGTGGTCCTTCAATTGGTCCGCCTCCTGTAATTGCAAATAAAGCTCCTACTAATCAACCTAACGAGGTCTACCTTGTATGGGATGATGAAGCAATGTCTATGGTTAGTTTCCTCATATACATTGTTTTCTGCAAATAAAGCGTCAATTTTGGTTTTTCAATCTGACTTGTTTGTTTTGTTTCTGCAGGAGGAAAGAAGAATGTCGTTACCGAAATACAAGGTGCATGATGAAACCAGCCAGGTAAGTTCTGATTTACCCTTTTAAAGTTTAAACAGAGTTTTCCTTTGCAGATCCTATTGTTTCTGTGCTAAGAGGTACCTTCATAAATTCTGTTTATATTCTTCCCTTAGAATATGAATAGAAGTACATAGGCAAGAAATCTAAGCATGTTTAATGTAGCTTAAGTAGTGAAGAAAATTGCGCTCGTATTTCATTTTGTTTACTCTTATCTCTTGTATTGTTTAAAAAATGTGGTGATTGATTGGTTCCACGAGATCATACTGGACAGGTTTGGTTTCAAACCCAGGTCAGCTCTTTTTATATTTCTTAACTTTGCAAAGTTTGGTACCTTTGCGTAATCAAAGATCTCGCGGAATCAATAAAAGAAAACTCTTTTTAAAAGTCTTTCATAATAAAGCATCCAATATTTTGTACTCAGAACAAGAATTTGGTTATTGTTATTGTTTGCAGATGAACTCGATTAACGCAGCCATAGACCGAAGAATCTCAGAGAGTAGGCTCGCTGGAAGGATGGCATTTTAGACGCTTTGAAGAACCTCGCAAGAACAAAGGCGATAAACGATGGATTGGCTTTTTGTTACAACTCTTGACTCACATTTATTCAGATTTTTCAGAAGCTGAATTTGTGATCTTTTAAGTTACTATTTCATCTCTCTTTTGTATTCTCTAGCCAGGTCAGTTAGTTTTCATTTGCATTATTTAGAGATCTTTGGGATGTTTTTTTCAAAAAAAATTTAGCCTTTTTTTTATGACTTTGGAGACTGTAAAACTTTGATCTCTTAATGTCTTCTGAAATTATGAATATTATGTAATACAGATTCAACCAAAATGTTTTTGTTTCCCTAACTTTAACATACCACTAGGCTTTCTCTATCTTCCTTCAAGAAAATGTCTCTCAATGTATCAAATACAAAGTTAGGGGTGTAAAACGCAATTTATTAAAAACTGAAGGGTCAATCTCCAATTTAAAGTTACTTTCCTCATGAAGTAAACCTCTAAAACCCTCGAGTCCTCTACTTTGGCCATTGTAGCTAAAAATGAAAGCTTTTAGATCTCTACGAATTCTAACTTCAATTTCACGAGTACCTCGTAAAACCCATCTTACTCAGAACTTTCTCCGCCGATTTTACTCGGCGCAGCCGAATCTAGACGAACCCAGTTCCGTAAACGAAGATGGTTCAATCAGCGACTCTGTTTTCGATAGCAATCAATACCCAATTCCAGAAATCGATGGAGATTCAGTGAATAAGAAGATAAAGGAAGCAACTTGGGATAAAGGGTACAGAGCAAGAGTAGAGAAAGAGTTGTTTAGGAATGAGACCGAAAATGGGAAATTGAAATTACCAGAAGAAGAAGAAGATGATGATGATGAGGAAGATGATAGGTCGAGGATTCTTGCGAAGGCTTTACTTGAAGCTGCGCTTGATTCAGCTGATGATGAACTTGGTGAAGGTGAGGTTAGAGAAGAAGATCAGAAGTCGCTTAATGTCGGAATTATCGGTCCGCCAAACGCCGGGAAATCGTCGTTGACTAATTTCATGGTTCGTTTATTCCTAATTTTACATTTCTGCTTTGGTGCTTTTGAGAATCATCTTTGAGACAGTTGAAACATTTTTGGTTCAATGGATCGATATATTAAGATCGAATTAGTACGTTTTTTTAGTGAATTTGGTGTTTTTGTGTTGCCATGATTCTTGTGTAATCTTAAAGTTGCTTGATTTTGTCCTATAATGCCTCTTGTTGAGAATCTTTGATCAATTGAGACACTTGTGTATAATGGTTGTATACTCAATTTCATTGCTTAAGGGTATGGTGCAATGGAATTGGTACATTTAGATCGAATTAGAATGCATTTCAATTGAATTTGGTGTTTTTGTGCTGCAATGATGCTTGTGTAATCTTAAAGTTGCCTCTTTTTTAGAATCTTGCTTACGGTTTTACGGTTTAGCAAAGTTTGTTTACTGTTTTTCATCATGTTAAGTGCAGGTCGGAACGAAGGTTGCTGCTTCTTCACGGAAGACTAACACGACGACTCATGAAGTATTAGGAGTATTGACAAAAGGGGATACACAAGTCGTAAGTATTCTCTTATATATGTTAATGGTTTAAGTATGGAAATTAGAATTTGGTGTTCGTAGATTCAGATATTTGATATTTGTGTTTGGGAAAATCTTGCAGTGCTTCTTTGATACTCCGGGTTTAATGCTGAAGAAGAGCGGATATGGTTACAAAGACATCAAAACTCGTGTGCAAAACGCTTGGACTTCGGTTGACTTATTTGATGTCCTCATTGTTATGTTTGATGTTCATAGACATCTAATGAGGTTAGTCATTTGCTACACTACTTGCTTTTATCAGCTTTGCGTACTTCCTTGACAAAGTTGTCTCGTAACTACGAGTAGAATAGTTTAACACCGAGTGTGGCTTCTTATGGTCGGCTTATTACTAGCTTCTCTGTTTCGATCTCTCTCATTTATATAGTCCGGATTCGAGGGTTGTACGGTTAATTACATACATGGGAGAAGAAGCAAATCCAAAACAAAAACGCATTTTATGTATGAACAAAGTTGATTTGGTTGAGAAGAAGAAAGATCTGTTAAAGGTTGCCGAAGAGTTCCAAAATCTTCCCGCATACGAAAGGTAAATTGATATACGTGACTCGGTTTAAGAACAACGATCTCGAAATGTCTGAAAATTTGTGTTTTCTAGGTACTTCATGATATCGGGGCTCAAGGGATCTGGAGTTAAAGATCTTACGCAATATTTAATGGATCAAGCAGTTAAAAAACCGTGGGAGGAAGATGCATTCACTATGAGTGAAGAAGTCTTGAAGAACATCTCTCTTGAAGTTGTCAGGGAGAGATTACTAGACCATGTTCATCAAGTAACAATATAACCTCTACTAGTACAATATAGTAATTTGTATCGGTTTTTGCCTATTCACCAAAATGAAACAAACTGTAGGAAGTTCCATATGGTGTGGAGCACCGTCTAGTGGACTGGAGCGAGTTGCGAGACGGGTCTCTAAGAATTGAACAGCATCTTATCACTCCTAAAGTTAGCCAACGCAAGATTCTTGTGGGCAAGGGCGGTGCCAAAATCGGGTAAGAGAATATAATCTCACAGGCTCTGGACTAATCGTTGACCCGTTTATTTATTATCTAATGATCTTTTGTAATGATACGGATTTTACAGGAGGATAGGATTTGAGGCCAATGAAGAACTCAGGGGAATAATGAATCGCAAAATTCATCTCATTCTCAAGGTAAAGCTCAAGTGAAACCATTTTCCGGGAGACTTAGTTTCGAGTTTCGATGGATTTAGAATTGGTTTGTTACAATTCACTATCTGTCTGTATATGTTATTGTCAAAGATTAGTCATTGACATTAGAAAAATAAACTTACTACAAAACAGACAGGTACAACATAAAGGCAACAGAAATTTTTTGTTTAAGAAAAACAGCAAGCAGTCTTAACGCTAGAAATGAAAACGACACGTAGTCTCTTTCTTAACTAACAGCAAGCAGTCTTAACGCTAGAAATGTAAACGACGCGTAGTCTCTTCTTAAACTAACAGACTCCAGGAAATGGTAGTGTTAGCTGATCAAGAAGACCAACCACTGGTGTAGTTAGTACCGGGTCATAAGCAAAACCCTGCAATACCTCACCGTCCCCACCCGAGCCGCCGGAGTAAGAACACGGTGGGACCCATAACCAACTCTTCCTCCTCATATCGAACAGCAATTGTAACGAAGTTCTTCTTAAGACAATCATTACAAACTCTTGATTTCCGACACACTCGAATCCTTTCCCGCCTTCTTCGACAGCAAACTGCGCGTAAAGCGGCTGAGGCATCCGTTCGATCTCGACCCAAGTAGCGTTATCTTGTTGCAAACTCCAAAGTCTAAGGCTTTTAGGAACATTAAGCTTACTTTTCTCCACGGCTGCTACAAGAACAAGCCTACCTTTACTCTCTAACAAACTCGGAGACCGAAGAAACCTCCTCATCGGTGCTTGAATCTTAATCCACCGGTTTCCGTTAACTTCATATGACAAAACACTAAAAGGACTATAGTTCATACAATAAAACTTGCCTTGCACGTAAACCATTTTACCAGACTCCAAGCTACAAAGCCGAGGCAAAGAAGAAGTCATACCCCAAAGGGAAAAGAATCCGCCAGCATCGACGTGGAAACTCTCCGAGGAAAGGTTTTTAACGGCGTAAGGAGATATGAGGTCGTCGCCAGCAACGGTTACATCAATAGAAGTTGGTGTAACAGAGAGACCTATAGAAGGAAAGAGCCTAGGTCTTGAAAGTGGTGGTAATTGAGACACTGATCCAATAAGAGGGTTACATAAAAGAATGGTTTTAAGACCAGCTTCTTCAGAGACCCAACTAACTAACCCTCCTGATGAACCTAAAGGATAAAACCCTAAAGGAATATAACCAAAAGAGAGACGATACCATCTGATTTCATTAGGATCAAACAAAAAGCCTTCAACTTTGTTAGAATCATCATCATCATGAATGTTTGTTTCTCCTCTTTTGTAAATGTAGCTTTTAAGGGTTTTGTGTTTGAAGAAGAGGAAACAGTTGTGTTTAAGAGGAAGTAGTTGAAGATACGTCTCAAGGAAAGAGTTTGAGAAAAGTAGACCGTAAAATCTTTTGCAAACGGAACGTGATCGGAAAAAAGCCGGAGGTGGAAGAAAAGCGATTATACGGTCAAGAAGTTGTGGAGGTAGCTTGCTCCATATCCGACCGTCCATCCATTGACCGGAGCTTGAATCTGTGGTGGTGCTTGTGGTTGTGCTACTGTTGCTACTACTAGTGAAAGTGTAAGAGAAAGGTAAGGTTAAAGATGGGTTATTAATGAACACATTTGTATCCATTTTTTAGGCTTTTGAAAGAGTAAAGATTTACTGAAAAAAGGTTTTAGAGATTAAGAGTTTTGTTCTTGTGTTGGGAAATGGGTTTCGTAAGGAAGGTTTTGGTGAAAGTTATGCAAAACTTGTTGTAGGAAAAGAGGTAAAGATATTATGTAATAGCTGTTGATGAAAGAAGTTACTAAAGAGGAGACAAAGTGGTTATTTGGTCTTTCTTTACTTCTTGCATGGGTTTTTGTTATGTTCTTGACTTCAATAGAGTAAAGTGGTATATGGTTTATATATGAAGAAACAAAGGTAAAATAAATTTATACAGAAAATAATAGAATGGAAAAAGAAAAGAAAAAAGAAAACGTGTTTCTTTATGGTTAAAAAGTTATAGTTAGTGAGTTTATGACACACTCTAATTATATTTAAGTTTTTGCTTCTGAAATTATTCAAGACTAGTTAACATGATTTTTTAAAACTTGATACCTAAATTATGCTTCTAATTTGTGTTAAAAATTAACATGATTTATTACTGTTTTAATTTCTGAACTGTGTTATAGGAACATCTCACATGGATGATTTTTGTGAGAGATTTTATTAAGATGCTCTAAGTGAAAAACACAATTATTTGAGAATATAATTTAACTGTGTTCTTTAACAAAAAAAAATAATCTAACTGTGTTAACTAAAACAAACCTTAAAGTTTAACAAGCAACCATCCACAGTTTGTTAAAACTATTTGACTAACAAACTTTTGTTTGTATATGTGTGTGTGTGGGTAAATGTGAAAATGGTGGCAGTCTGGAAGTGATGGTTCTTAAAGTTGAGAGAGCGTTAGAGTTATCTTGTCAATGCTCAGAATCGAAATTATTATTTCAGAGACTCCTCAAATACTTTTCCACACTTGATCACATATCTTCATATTCTTTTCGAAATTTTCAACTCTTATTTAGTAATGTAGTACAATTTTATTGAATTCCTTTTTTTTTTTTTTTGGTCGAATTTTATTGTATTCTCCATGCACGCTCCTCTCTTTTATTTTCACTTTGGGTTATTATAGTCAGACAAATTATACTCATTGGAGATTTTTTTCCGATCATTTTCTTTGTTAGAAATTAATGTGTTTTATTATAAAGAAATAGTTAGTTCCCTAATTTAAGAGAAATTTAAACCAGTCAATTAATGCTCCTTGTTCGAAAATATCTTTTAACATTTCCATTATTAAGTTTTATTGAGTCCTCAAATGTAATAAAAATATAATATAATGGTTTTCAAATTGTGGGAGAAATACACATAGGTTTTTTTATATAAAAATACATTTTTTCAATTGAAGTGCTTTAACGATATGATAGAGCACTTTGCTCCTAATTTCTTTTTAGCAAAAATAGCTTTGGCTTTAAAAAAGGAATAATTTTCTGAGAGAAAAATCCAAAATGCTTATTAATCACTGCTAATTGTAATCAGGGGCGGTCGTATGAAGGAGTAAGGGGGTGTTGTTTTAATAATTTTAGTGTAATTTTTAGTTAAATTTCAATTATGCACCCACTAGATTTTAAGTTTGTGCCTCCATTATTTTGTGTTGTTCAATAAACTCAATAAACTAACCAAAACTCGAAAAAGGAAGAAAAAACTAAAATTATTTCACAAAAATATAAAGGATTAACCCTAAGTCATAAAACCTACTTATATTTTGTTAAATTTTTATATAAACCCACAAATATTTTATTTATTATTTATTTTATTTTTCAGGTTTTATTTTGCATTTAATTTTGTACCTCCGTTAAAAAAAATTCTAGATCCACTCCTGATTGTAATGATATGTTGCAATGGGATTAAGACTATACAAAAAATGGAGTTTAGAATTATTGAGATTAGGGTAAGAGAGACATGATGACTGGAAATAAAGAAGTAGAAGAAAGAGGGAAAGTAGAGTCAGTTCAAAAGTCCAATCAGGGTTTCTTATTTAAGGCATTGTTTACCGTGAAAACAATATATACATGGTGAGAATATCTGAAACCGACAAGTCGCAAAAGAGTAATAATATTCTCTATTTGAAGTAACTCAATAGCCTTCGCTTTTGTTTGTCTCTGAAACCAAACAGTGTCTTCTTTTTGTCAAATCATCTCTCTTCCCATTTCCCAACTAGGTTTCACTTTTAATGCTTAGAAGTCGTACCTATTAAAATAAATTGTCATTTTTAATTATCCCGGTAAATAATATAGAATTATAGATAAGCTAACTAATTGATTCGAAGCCATTGTGTAGTGTCACTTACATACATAGAAATTTTGATATTTTAATTACGGTTATTTGAATATTTCATACTTTAATATCCTTGTTATTTGGAAAAAAAAATATCTGTTTTTTCTTATGTAGGTAAATTTCTGTTAAAATTTTGTTATAATGAAACAGAAAATGAAATTATCAAAAAATATAAAAATGTTTAAAAATATATATATATATATATAAATGATTTTATTCTAGTTCATGTACGCGATATCTTTCTCATATACTGCACGTAAGTGTATGTTCATTTATTGTATGCTCGTTAAAAGTCTCTCTAGCTCTAAAATCTATGGAGGAGAGGGGGTAAAGAAATTGTAGATATCAAAATCTAGAACTCAAAGTAAATATTAACATTCAAGAAATCCCCATTTATAGAAAAAAGTTAAAAACTTTTTCGAACTTGGTAATTTCGGGCTGTCTTCACTCTTCAAGCAACCTTATTTTTGTTATTCACCTTTTGCTACTTCTTTTCACCAGGATCAGTAAGTCCATTGCCCCTTGCATTTTACTTTGGTTAGAGGAAATCTAATAATGTATGAATACAAGTTGTTTAATGTAAGTTAATTCGAATTGATGATTATCTTTATATTAAGTTCTAATCAATACAACACTAATATAAAAAAAAAAAAAATGACACATGAGTATTTTCAATCATTTTGGAAGAAAATAAAATTCAAAGACCAATAAAAATTGTGGAAGGTACATAGGTGAAGACTTTGAATGAAGTCTTAACATGTTTTACTATGGCTAATATTAAGGATAAAAAAACTTGAAAAGTAATCATACTATCCTTAAATGAATGAATAACAGAGAGATGAATTTGATGTTGTTAGCTTCCAGTAAGAAATCTAATGGGTTAAATACATGGTTGTTGGTAAACAGATGGCTCAGAAATTAATAACCAACATTGCTCATGGTCTACTTACATTAATTAAGCAAGAAGAAATGGACGATGGTTCATCCAAAGCTACCAGCTAACACGTGAAGATCTTAAGCTTGAATCGTCGAAGTCTTGGGAGTGATCTGACGGTTGAACAATCGAGGGATTTATGGAATATATTCAAGCCAATGATTTTTTTTTCCAGAGACTAAACAATGTTTTAAGAATAAGAATCTTACCCATTTCCTTACATGTACTTTAGAAGTTGGATCATCGTCACGTCTATGTGTACATTTTGTTACTAGACCAATTTGAAGCTGTCCCATACTGATAAGCCGGCGTTTTATTTTTATGTTTTAACTACCTAATAATTAGACGCAAGATCAATGGATTTTTTTCCCCTTACATAATAACAAAATAAAAGACGAAAGTGAAAAATTTGAATGAAGATGTAGGTTGTATCTTCTTCTTCTTATTCCAACACTCTCTTCTGCTAAAACTCGCCTCAGTAAGATAAATATGCACAACATTCTCTCTTCATTCTCTTCATATATCTAATACTAACTTTCGAACAAAAAAAAAAAAAATCTAATACTAACTTACTAACTTAAACTTAAACAAACACTTGAAATCT
Source organism: Draba incana (assembly GCA_963576765.1). Classification (NCBI taxonomy): domain Eukaryota; kingdom Viridiplantae; phylum Streptophyta; class Magnoliopsida; order Brassicales; family Brassicaceae; genus Draba; species Draba incana. The sequence continues at coordinate 2,428,382 of OY755208.1, forward strand.
TTTTCCCCTTTTTTTCTTGTTAAAACAGACACTCAAACCTTGTGGGAATTTTGTTTTGGAAAGTTTACTTCTTTTTGTTTTCTCCATTCTACATACACAGATTAAACTCACCAAACACAAAAGAAAAATTCAAAAACAGAGGAAAAGGAAACAGAACCATTTGTTTTTTTCTTTTCAAAAAGAAGCCTATTCGGATTTGTTTCTTTAATAATTTTTTAACTTGAATGATATATGGTTTTCCTTTTTAGTTGGATCACAAGCAGAAAATAAAATAGAGACAGAAAAGAAAGAAAAAAAGAGCGGCTCATTTTATTTAGAGTATCACAAGGTATTGTCCATATCTCGATAGGGTCGATGATCGTAGAATTTTGACATTAGAGTCTGGAAAAATGATGTGGAGGAAACTCCAGCGTCCCTTAACCCATTCTCCTTGGAATGAAGTGATATGCATCAATGGGATTTTGTATTACTTAGCTCTCGAATTAGATATACCGGGGTATAGTGTGATAGTTTGCTTTGATGTTATGTTTGAGAAATTCAAGTTTATTGACGTAAAAATGTTTTGTTTTCGGTCTATTAGTTTGGTAAACTATAAGGGTAAATTAGGTATGATTAAGCTTAGATCTTATGACAATTGTCCCATTAGGCTGCGTCTGTGGGTTCTAGAGGATGTAGAGGAACAAAATGGTCGAAATATGTCTACACTTTGCCGCAGAACAAAGTCGTTGATCCTCGTAAGTTTTTAATTGCTGGAGTAACATCTACTGGTGAAATTGTTTTGTCGAACCATAGATATGAAGTACCATTTTATGTTTGCTACTTCAGTCCTGAAAGGAACATTCTCCACCCTGTTGAAATCCAAGGTATTGGAGAGTACCTTGAAAAGGAAAACAATAGTAGAGTTCACGTCTTTGTAGACCATGTAGAGGATATTAAGTTTAATATTATGAAGACAACATATGCTCCAATATCTATAGGCCAACTTAAAAAAAAGCGTAGACGACCCAAGAGGACATCAACATCATCTAAGAAAGATCAGAAACAAGATCGCCGTACGGTTGAGAGCATTAACAAATTCGATGCTTTGCGTCTGTTAGATGCTGATGATTAATGAATTTATAGGTATCAAAAACCTTTCCCTTGTTTCCCAAGTCGCCTAAAAGCTAATACAATTTGTATCCTCTCTGTAAACTTTAATAGTTATCAAATACGCCTAATGCTAACCATGATAAATTGGAGTTGTGCGGGTGAACCACACACCCCGATGCCAATCAACCTTGCCCATTACCTTATACGTAGATCAGCTATCACATAGAGAGCTCTGTGTACTTTTAAGTTACAACTACCTAATTTCCATTTAGACCGAGATCAATGAATTTGATTTTTGCGCTTACACGGTGACAATAGGTGAACAATCATTACCGACATAAGAATCTCCACCGACATAAATAAGAACCAAAACTTAATTCGGTTTGGTTTGGTTCAGAATAAATGCCCTAGTCCCCGGGACTATATATATTAGTCTCTGCGATGATTTGTGTGTTTCAAATCTCTCCCTCTTCGTACAACGATGATGAATAGAAAAGAAGAAAATTCGTATTCGATCCCGATTGATCTCATTAACGAGATACTCTCGAGACTGCCTGCAAAGTCAATCGCGAGGTTTCATTGCGTTTCAAAGCTATGGGGATCCATACTTGGTGGTCCATATTTGAGAGAGTTGTTCTTGACCAGTTCACGGGCTCGTCGTCCACTTCCGTTGGGTGGAGCTTCTACTCGTTGCCTCAGCTTCAGAATCCAGTGTTTAAGAATTCATCAACTCGTGAAGTAGCCCCGGATTTTCAAATCAAGTTCCCTCAAGACAATAGTCTCTCTATTAGTAGACACAAACGATTTCCCTGTAGCTATGCCTCTGGTTTGATCTGTTTCTCTCCGGTATACGAAAATCGGAGTGAAAATAAGCCTGTGATAATTAACCCTAGCACAGGACAATATGTCATCATACCTAAATTGACAATGTCTGGAATGTTGTCTCAGTTTTTAGGGTTTGATCCCATTGGCAAGCAATTCAAGCTATTGTCCATGGGTCATCCAGATAGGGATGAGCATAGAATTCTGACATTAGGAACTGGAGAATTGATGTGGAGGAAGATTCAAAGTCCCTTAACCCACTATGCTTCGTGTTATAAAGGGACATGCATCAATGGGGTTTTGTATTACCGAGGTGTTGCGCGTGATGATGAGTCTATGATAGTTTGCTTTGATATTAGGTCTGAGAATTTCAAGTTTATTCACGCACAATGCTTACGTAATTGCTGTGGTCATTTGATAAACTATAAGGGTAAATTAGGTGTTATCGGTTGGGATTATGATGATGAAACTACCATTGAGATACATTTATGGGATGCCGAGAAACACGAATGGTTGAAATATGCCTACACTTTGCCGTGTAATAAAATCAGTCGTCCCTACATCACATTTCCAAAATTTTCTATCGCTGGAGTGATTGCCACAGGTGAAATCGTTTTGTCGATGAACCATCCATCTAAGAAGCAGCCGTTTTGTGTTTTATACTTCAATCCCGAAGGGAACACTCTCCAACATGTTAAAATCCAAGGACTTGATGGTATACTTCACACTTTTGTAGACCATGTAGAGGATCTCAATGCTAACGATGCAAAGCTATTCAAGTCAAGCAAAATGCCTAAATATCATTAGGAACGGGCAAAAACCACAAGAACGTGACTCTTGCTGGATTTGTTGTTGGCTAAACTGATCTTTGAGACCAAGCCAAATGCATGTATTATAGTCTATCTTGTTTTTCCTGCGACTGTGACTTAAGAGGTTTCATTAGGAATCACTAGCTAACCAAATTCATGTATTGGTTATTACTATGTTGGCTTTAGCATTTTGTTCTTTCTGGTTTCCATAGAACTTTATTTTATTTAATTTGTACTCCCAAAGATAAAAGGAAACAGTTTGATTAAGCAGATGGTGTAAGAGAAATGGAATTGGTAAGAGGGTTTCTTGGCTGCCAAGAAGATTCTTGGTGGGAAGAAACTTCATCAGCAAAGGGGGGTTTCTTGCATTAAAATTAAAATTATCTAACAAAGATCCTAACAAGAATGTTTGACTCTTTACATATTTTAGATGATGATGATGATGATGAATGAATCTACAGGTCTCAAAAACTTTATTTCATACAGGTTGTATGGATCGCTAGCTCTGTAAATTCACTATAAGAAAACAGCCGCAAATCCGACGGAATTTCCGACGGAAGTGATTCCGTCGGAAAATTGCCGACGGTAAACCGACCGATTTCCGACTGAACTGAAATTTTTCAATTCCGTCGGAAATCTGTCGGAATTATTTCCGACTGTAAGAAGACCGTCGGAAATCGGTTGGATTATTGGACCGTGTAACTAGCCGGTGCCGACGCCGGAGGAGATTCCGGTTGTTTGTCGGAAATCCGTCGGAAAATACTTACCGTTAATATTTTCCGACAGACACCCAACTAGCTGTCGGAAATTTGTCGGAAAAAATAGCCGTTTTATAGCCGTTATTATATCCGTTGGCTTTCCGACGCATTTCCGACAGATTTCCGACGGTCAGCGTATTTATATAGATGATTCCACACATCTTCATTCACTCACAACACAACAACTTCCAACCAAACATTTGTTAGAAAAAAATCGTTAAGAGAGGGAGATGTCATCTTCTAGATATTATAGATCGTGGATGGATGAAGAGATGTATGATCCGGAGTCGAAGGCATTAAATGAAAGTTATGCACGAGGTATATGCGAGTTCATGGAGGTTGTCGGGAATCGACCGCACCTGCAGAAAGGTGGTAAGATAAAATGTCCATGTTTAAATTGTTGCAATTCGCGTAATGTTAAGGTAAAACAAGTTTGGCATCACTTGTATACCCATGGTTTTATGCCGGGATACAAAATTTGGTTTTTTCATGGAGAAACTAATTATGATGGTGGTAGTAGTAGCAGTGCACCATATGTTGCGGATAGCTTAGGCGAACATAGAACGGATAGCTTAGGCGAACATAGAACGGAAGTAGATTTTGGTGTAGGTACCGCTGAGATGGTTCATGATGCATATAGAGAGAATTTGCCATCGATCGTAATAGGGGAGGATAGAGTAGAAGAACCAAATGAAGAAGCTAGAAGATTTTTTGATATGTTAGACGCAGGGAAGCAGCCATTATATCATGGGTGTAGAGACGGACATTCACCTTATCAACTGCTAGTAGACTGATGACCCTTAAGACGAACTTCAATTTGGCGGAAGAGTGTGTTGATGCGATAGCAGATTTTGTGAAAGATATTTTGCCTGAAGATAATCAGGCACCTGCATCATACTACGAGATACAGAAACTTGTAGCTGGTCTTGGTATGCCCTATCAGGTCATAGATATATGCATCGACAACTGTATGCTATATTGGAGAGAAGACGAAGACCGGAGAAGATGTAAATTTTGTCGTAAACCACGGTATCAGGATACTGGTGGCAGAGTTCCAATTCCATATAAACGTATGTGGTACTTACCATTGACAGCGAGGTTAAAGAGGTTATATCAATCTGCGCGAACGGGAAGAAATGAGATGGCATGCAGAGCATCGTCAAGATGGAGAGATTACACATCCTTCAGATGCAAAAGCGTGGAAATATTTTCAAATGTTGTATCCGGATTTTGCATACGAGCCAAGAAATGTGTACCTCGGGTTAAGTACGGATGGTTTCAACCCATTTGGGAATCATGGAAGGCAGTATTCTTTGTGGCCCGTAATCGTAACACCGTACAATTTGCCCCCTGGTATGTGCATGCGTCGAGAGTTTTTATTCCTCTCCGTTCTTATTCCCGGCCCTGAGCATCCGAAGAGATCACTTGATGTATTCCTCCAGCCATTGATTTATGAGTTACAAATGCTATGGAGTCACGGTGTCGAAGCGTTTGATGTTTCACGGCAGCAGAATTTTCATATGCGTGCGGTCCTTATGTGGACTATTAGCAATTTCCCAGCATACGGTATGCTATCTGGATGGACTACTCATGGAAGATTATCGTGCCCGTTTTGCCAAGACAACACCGACGCTTTCCAATTGAGGAATGGAAGAAAGCCATGTTGGTTTGATTGCCATAGAAGGTTTCTACCGGACGGCCATCCCTATCGCCGGTCTAAAAGATTATTTAAGAAAAATAAACAAGTGTTTGATGCTCCACTTGATGAGATAGACGGTAGTACTATATTGGAGCATTTGAGAGATTTTGGTGCTGAGAGGACTCCTGAATGTGGGGGTAATGGGCATGAACCGGTTTGTGGTGTAGGGGAAGCTCATAACTGGCACAAGAAGAGTATATTTTGGGATTTGCCGTATTGGAAGGATCATTTATTAAGGCACAACCTCGATGTGATGCATGTTGAAAAGAACTTTTTTGACAACATCATCAATACGGTGTTAAACGTCCCGGGAAAGACAAAAGACAATTTGAAGTCTAGGATGGATATTTCAGAGATTTGCAAACGTGATTATCTTGAACTTCTTCCCGATGGTACATATCCTTTTCCTCCGTACCGATTGCAAATAGAAAAGATAAGAGAATTTTTCCGGTGGATTAAAGACAAAGTTAAATTCACTGATGGATATGCAGCTAATTTGGGTAACTGCGTTGACTCGCGAAACCTAAAGTTTATGGGAATGAAGAGTCATGATTGTCATGTAGTGATGCAGAGGCTTCTTCCATTTGCTTTTACCCATCTCCTTCCTCAAACTGTCCACGAAGCTGTTGCAGGAGTTAGTGCTTTCTTTAGGGATTTATGCACGAGGACACTTACAGTTGAGGGGATCCGCAATTTAGATGCCAATATACCAGTGATCCTTTGCAATCTTGAGAAGATCTTTCCGCCGTCTTTTTTTGATGTTATGGAACATCTTCCCCTACACCTCCCCCGAGAAGCCGAACTAGGTGGTCCCGTTCAATTTCGTTGGATGTATCCTTTTGAGCGGTACATGTTCCATCTAAAGAAGAAGGTCAAAAATTTGGCTCGAGTTGAAGGTTCTATTGTCGCACAGAGTATCAATGAAGAAGCATCACAGTTTGCGGAATATTACATTCCACAGGGAGTTTGTACGAAGAGTAGATGTCCTGCTCGCCATGATGATAGAGGTGAGAAAGTCATGTATCACGCGCTGGTCCCTGAGTTGTTTTCGCAAGTTGGCCGAGTGACTGGGAGAGGGAAGAAACGCTTCCTATCACAAGATGAGTGGAGTCACTTACATATGTATATCCTAACGAATTGTGAGGAGATGGCGGAGTACGAAAGGTAAAAACAGAACTTATTTAAATACTTCTTTTTTTAATACCTAAGTAATATATAGGTTTCATATGTTATATATTGTTGTTTGCTTTCAGGATTTACATTGCATCAATACGTCGCTATTATCCGGAAATGACAGAAGACGGACTTGGAGAATCTAAGGAAACCGAGTTTGTAAATTGGCTGCAATATTACGTAAGTTTTTAAAAAACGCTTATATATCTTAAAATTAGTGAATTAATTAATACTTAATTAAATGTTTGTTTATTAATTTGTCAAAATTATTATCTCAGGTTTCTGAAGGAATGAAGAATAGAGAAAGGTTTCCGACATGGTTACAAGAGATAGTTTATGGCCTAAGCTTCGAAGCAACTTCATACAAAGGATATTGCACTAGGGGATTTGCATTTAGGATTCATGAAGAAAGGCCGAGGCCAACTGTAGATTACGGTATTTCAGCTACATGTGGTGATGTAGTCTACTACGGGATTCTCAAAGAAATATTGCAAGTGCGCTATCCAGGAATGTTGGCCATGAGGTGCATTGTTTTCTTGTGTGAGTGGTATGATCCAGAAAACAAAAGTGTTATTGATAAATAATGACATTGTAATTGCCTAAATTAAATATGTTTGTTTCAGGTATGCTATATTTCTTACCCTAGGGTAACACATCGAGGAGATCCTTGGATTACAGTGACTCCAATTAATCCAAGAGGGAGACTATATGGAGTTGTTGAGCACGATGCTATGCAACCAACTAGAATTACTCCGATGGATCCAGTTGATCATTCTTCTGCGGTGGACCTTTTTGTTGATTTCACAGTATTTGGTGATAATATAGTACATTCAGAATCAGAAGAAGAAGTTGGAGAATTTGATGAAGACGAAGACACAATTCTTTCGGAAGGATCAGAATCAGACTCAGATTAGTTACATTATATATATATATATATATATATTTTTTATAACTTGACAAAACTGTCGGAAATCTGTCGGAAAAATGTATATATTTCCGACAGATTTCCGACAGATGTGCCAATATCAGGCGAACCTTAATGAACGACACATGTTACCCTTAAATCTGTCGGAAATATGTCGGAAATATATATAATTTTCCGACAGATTTGTGGTTTTGAGGTCAAATTCCAGAATTTCGAGAAGACAAAGTCTCGACATACAATTCTAACAACTAAAGTAAAAGATAAGTGAGTAAATAACCTAGTGGATGATATACAGAACATGATTTGCGATTTGGTCATGTTTCAACCAAAAAGATTTCATACAGTTACATAGACATAAACATAGATGTTTACGAAAAAATACTAAAACAACTAAATGTTTAGAATTTGAAAGTAACAATAATATTATCAAGTATTTTATCTTCTAAATCATGCTCCTACCTTGGTATTAACTTGTAACTACGAAAACGGGTCGTTAACAAGCTTAAAACCACAAATCTGTCGGAAATCTGTCGGAAAATTGTATATATTTCCGACAAATTTCCGACACATGTGCCAATATCAGGCTAACCTTAACGGACGACACGTGTTACCCTTAAATCTGTCGGAAATCTGTCGGAAATATATACAATTTTCCGACAGATTTCCGACAGTTTTGTGGTTTTGAGGTCAAATTCCAGAATTTCGAGAAGACAAAGTCTCGGCATACAATTCTAACAACTAAAGTAAAAGATAAGAGAGTAAATAACCTTCTCGATGTTATACAGAACATGATTTGCGATTTGGTCATGTTTCAACCAAAAGGATTTCATACATTTGCATAGACATAAACATAGATGTTTACGAAAAAATACTAAAAGAACTAAATGTTTAGAATTTGAAAGTAACAATAATATTATCAAGTATTTTATCTTCTAAATCATGCTCCTACCATGCTATTAACTTGTAACTACGAAAACGGAGCGTTAACAAGCTTAAAACCCCAAAACCGTCGGAAATCTGTCGGAAATATAGATACAGATTTCTGACAGATGTGCCAAATTTTACCCACGAAATGAAAAATAAATACCGCGAAATGAAAATTAATTACCGACGGATTTCAGACAGATTTAAATCCGTCGGAATTTCTAATTTATTACCAGAGCCTCTTCTCCGCGAAGAACACAATCGACCGGTTGGAAAACCAAAATCTCGCCGCCGACGATCTCGCCGCCTCCGATTTGACGATTGCGCCGGTCTTCTTCGCCGGATTTTGCCGTCGGTCTTCATCTTCTCTTCTTCGCCGGTCTTCTTCGCCGCCTCAATCATCCTCCGCCGCCGCCGCTTCATCTTCTCTTCTCTTCACCGGATTTCACCGCCGGAAATCGCCGCCGCCGCCGGATTTCATGGCTGACCTTCCTTCACACTTGTAAGTTTCCTCAAATTATTAATTCCTTTGTGTTTGTGAATTAGGAATTGATTTTTTGATTTAGGAATAGAGATTTTGTGAATGAGGTATTGATTTTGTGAATTAGGATTAGGAATTATGTTTGTGAATTAGGGATTGATTTTGTGAATTAGTATTAGGAATTGTGTTTGTGAATTATGGAATTTTTTGGAATTTTTTAGATTTTAGGGTTAGGATATTGTTTTTTTTTTGTGAATTAGGGATTTATAATTTTTAAACAATTTTATGGATTTATTTAGAATTTTAGAATGTTTATATTATAGAATTTTAACCAAATAAATAAATTTTTGAATTTATATTTATATTTTTATAATTTTTATATAATTATATTTAGGAAAATATATTTAATACAATTTTGAAAATATTTCCAGCATTTTCTACTAATTTTAAAACAATTTGTAGGATTTATTTACAATTTTAGAATTTTAATACTTCGTAATTTTAAGATAATGAATTAATTTTTGAATTTATATATATACTTTTATAAATTTTATATAATTATAAATTTTATATAGTTAGATTTATATATTTACAATTTTTGAATTTTAAAACTTCGTAATTATATATACTTTTATAAATTTTATAGAATTTTAGATATACTTTTATAAATTTTATATAATTATATAATTAATGAATTAATTTTTGAATATATATATATACTTTTATAAATTTTATATAAATTTTACTAATTTTTAAACAATTATAAGGATTAATTTAGAATTTTAGAATTTTAATATTTTAGAATTTTAAAATTTTAGAATTTTGGAAATTTAAGAAATGTGTTTTTAATATAAATGTAGGGATTATAGAGGTTTCGCTGCAACTGGCGGCGGACGTCTTGGTCGTGAGAGTAGATCTCGTTCTAGTACAACGTCTACACCAACACCGTCGTCTACACCTCTACAGACGCCGGTGACACCACCAGCCGCCACAGCACCGTCGCAGATTAGCGTCGAGGACTTCATGGGTCTTCCTGGATGAGGTAGGTTGACTAATCTCCATCCAGACAGACTCGGTACAGACAGACTCGGTACAGACAGATGGTAAGTTTTTTGTTACATTTGTATTTTTTTTTTTTACTAATTTAATTTAATTGTGACTAATGTTATTATTTTGTTACATTTTTTTCCCGTAGGTTTGGTGATTCTGGCTGCGGGATTTCGAAGTCCCTCAACAAGATGGAAAACTCTTTGCTCAGCCATCCATATTCGACGTACGGTGCCATGCCACCGGAGGATCAAAAAATGTGGTTTCGCCAATTTGCGATAAGTCAGCTGTTTTCACAATTTTTACTTCCATTTAAAATATTATATTTTTATATTGTAATTTTTCTTTTTCCAGCAAGAATTTAGGTGGGAACCACACTTAACCGCTCTGGTCAGGAGGGAATTCGACTCATACGCAGGAAGGCACTACTCGAAGAAGGTGTTCGAGTGGAAGGATAAGTGGCAACACGATCAGGTGCCAAATGAGATGGTTGAGAAGCCGGACTTGTGGAACGGGTTCATCGCCTATTGGCAACGAGAGGATACCAAGGCGAGCTCTACATATCACTCTACCAACCGGAACAGCACGCGCAAGGGCAAGGGTAAAGCCACCCACAACCTTGGAGCTACCAGCAAGCAGACAAAGGCTAGGAAAATGGTAAGTTTTTTTATGTACGTCTTGATTTTTATTAATTTTTTTTTAGTTTTATACATTTATATTATCAAATAAATATTTAACAACTGCAGGCTAAGGAGTTGGGTCGGGAACCCAACAAGTTGGAACTTTTGCTAGCAACACACACCGACAAGGATGGTGTCATCCAGGACCAGGTAGCTCGGGAGATCAGTGAGAGCGTCCAAAGAATGGAAGAAGAGTACATTCTGTTTCAGCCACTCACGGAAGGAACCCCTCCCATCACCCAAGCCCCGGACGACATCATCAACGAATTCGTCTTAAAGGTATGTAAAATTTATAATAGTTTTCAAGTATTTTTCATTTACAATTCGTTCCCGCAGGTTGCTCCGCGCGACAAAGGGCGGATTTATGGTCTTCCCGACGATGCCGCCTCATCGGGGTCTTCTCGTTATTACTACGACCCATCCGAGTTCAGAGCCCAGATGGAGCGAAAGGACGCCGAAATTGACGAATTGAAGACGACGGTCAAGGAGATACGAGATGCACAGGACAAGGACATGGACATGATGCGACGGATGATGGAGTACTTGGGGCGCAACGGGGATTTTCCTCCGCTGTCCACCGAGTAGATTTTAATTTTAAAACTTTTTGTAAAACAATCTTACTTTTTATTTTAATTTAAATAATTTTATTTTAATTTAAATAATTTCAAATTTTAAATAAAAAATTTATATTAAATTAATCATTATTTAAATTATTATTTATTATCATTTTTAAAAATTTATACGAATCTGTCGGAAAGCAGTCGGAAATAAAACCGTCGGAAATCTGTCGGAAATACATCCGCCGGAAAGTTGTTGGAAAGTCGTCGGTTTACAAGTAATCGGAACCCGTCGGCGTTTTGTCGGAAAAAAACCGACGGCTATTCTTCCGACAGAATTCCGACTGCTCGCCGGAGTCCGGCGAGCAGTCGGAATTCCATCGGAAATAAGTCTGTCGGAAATCTGTCGGAATTTGTGACGGATTTCCGACAGACTTCTCTTTTCCGACAAGATAGAACGGACGGAAATATCTGTCGGAATATGCCGTTTCCGACAGATTTCCGACGGATATTTCCGTCAGTTTCTCGCTGTTTTCTTGTAGTGATTTCTTTTTGAGCAAGCACGACAAATCCGTGATAAGCACGAGGTGTCGCGCAAATGTGAGATGAGTCAACGGAAGCAGGACAAATCTCGTAAGCACGAGGTGTCGCGCATTTGTGTGATGAATCAACAGAAGCACGACAAATCGGAAGCATGACAAATCCGCAAGCACGAGGTGTCGCGACCGTGAGTAACGAGTCAGCGTTGACTCAGCTACCTACCTGCTAGCTTAGAAAATCTATATATAAGCCATGGACGTTTTTTCTCATCATCCCCATGTTCTAAAACACCAAAACCTCTCTAAAAATTACCTTAGAAAATCCGATCCTTTCCCGTGTTCGTGATCCAAGACGTTGTCTTCTCCGAGTAGCTCGGGAATAGTTGATTTTCTAGCCGAAGCTCTGTTCATTTTGTGGGAACATTGAGTCAAAGTCATCAGTGCCTTACGCCAGAGCCCGTTAGCCAGCGTCCAAGTCCTAGAGCTTTATCGAGAAATTTAGGGTAAGCTTCCTATGATCGGATCCTTTTCATTGTAACATAGATTTTCGTTCTGATCATGATTCTAAACTTAGTTTCTTGATCTTATGATCAGAATCAATGTGGAAACGTTGGATCAGACCCGGGCCAATTCCCGAAGATCCAAAGAAATTTCTTAGCGAGTCCCGATCCGATCTAGGTAAGATCCGTGAGACTATTTCTTTAAAGTCTCCATCAAAATCCCTTAGTATTGCCTTAGTAAACCTATGGTTTGTTTTGTATAGAAAGCAAGACTGAATCTAAGGCAAATCCGAGAGTAGAACGGTTGTGCAGAATCGCATACTTTACCATTACCTAGGTGAGTCTAAGTTATGCGTGAACGTGTGTTAGATGAGTAGAACACACGTGTTTGTTTATTGTTGTGCTTATAGCTGTAGAGGTTCGTGTCAAAGAATTCACTAGAATTGCTAAGGGTTTTTACTAGTGAAAAGGGTAAAGAATGAACTAAGTGTTTGATTGATAATGAGTGTTGCTTGGTTATTTATTCTGAATAGAGGTTCATGTAATTCATTCGTAAAATTGCTAAGTGTTGAGAATGAACCTAAACGAATTTGTTTACAAGTTTACATGCATAGATGATAATTGGTTAATTCATATAAACTTGTTATGTGCGTGGTATGTTATTCCCTTGATCCGTGGCTTGGCTATTTACTTGTGGAGTATTAGTTAAAGTACACGAAGACACGGAGAGACGGGATTGCAGCCTAGGACCGTGTACTGCATGACGATGCAGAATTCCCGATGTGGTTGCATACACGCAAGGTATTATCACAGGAATTGTTTAAGGATCCTAAGTCATAGGCCTTTGTGGTTATGGACTGAAAGATGCCTTGGATACACGTGATGGAAATAGACAACGCGTAAGGCTTTAATGGAATTGAAAACGTTAATGCATAATATAAATTGTTCACGTTTAATTATGCATTGCATTTGTGTGTTGAGTGTAGATTGTTATTTTGGGTTTCGGGATTGGATGATATATATTAATAACTATTAGGGGAACCTAGACTCACTGGGCAAGTAGTGCTCACGACTCAATCTGTTTTGCAGGTAACCCTTAGATCACTGGAAGCACGGAACGAAACATTAGGAAAATCAGTGGTAGATTTCCTTGCTTTTGTAAATCATTAATGTTTATTATGTATGTAAACGTTTTGGAGTATCAGACTTGCAAGCAAATATATTTTTTGTAACAGTTTAAAAATCTAAGTATAAATAAGTAAAGGATCGGTTTTAAATAACTCGGGTTTCATATGATATTTAGTCATGTCCGGACGATCCAACTATCGTATATAGCTCGGGTTGGCAAGCCTTGGGTTGTATTTGATGGGGACGGATGCTTAAGTATCTAGTCTAGGGAACTTGGATGTGTTCTGAGAACCTCTGATCGGGCGCTTAGGCGTTCCTCAGTGGCTTCTCAGTTTAGATCCTGAACTGGGGCGTTACAGACATTGTCGAGATAGATAAGTCGGCGAACATGAAATTCAGATGAGATTTGACTTGCTTTGTCGCTGAGGTGGAATACATAAATTGTTCTTGTCGTTACATCAATCTCCTAGGGGTGGAATCCGATCCCTACAGTTAGTTAGCCCCCAGCTTGGTAGTATCGAGTTAGATGATGCCAAGGTATAAGCTGTTGAAGTTTGAGATTGATGTGATGGACTCTGAAGCAGCCAGGCGTTGACGTCTTGTCATCGAACTCGGGAAGTTTTATTCCATGTCGAGCTGATTTTACCGTGTTTTCCTGACTTCTTTTGTTAAGAATAAGTTTAGTAGACTGCATCTTGAATTGAAATTATGAAGCAGCCAGGCGTTAACGTCTTGTCACCAAACTCGGGAAGTTGCAGTTATTCTACGTTGAGCCGACGCTGCCGTGTTTTTCTGGACTTGCTTCTTTTGTTAAAAACTTAAGAATAAGCTTGGTAGACTGAAGATATTGCCAGGCTTTACTTTATTAGACTTTGAGGCCCGTTAGAAGATTTTCTGAAATTTTGAGAGGGAGAAATCAATAATATATACATATTATAATTAGTATTCCGCTATGAATATTACGGAATACTAATGTTTTGTTATACGGCTGAGTTCCACAAGGGTTATTCCGGACAAATTTGTTATTAAAAACAATCTCTTTTCAGTTACAAATTTGCTATTTATTTGTGTTTGTTTGTTTGGTTATGAAATGTCAAAATCAAGAAAAGAACTAAAAGTCCTTACATTATTGGTATACTACGTATTTAAGCACTTCGCTTGATAATAATTATAAAGTACAAAATGATTAAAACAAGAGTACAAAAAAGATTTAAACATTACTAATTTGTTCAAAACAGAAAGTTTAAAAGTTTGAGAAGCAGTCTAAGTGTTGGCTTAGATTGTTGTGGTGACAGTTGTGCTGGTGGCTATTGCAACCGGTTCAACGGTCGGTTGTGCAGCGATTTCAGTGGTATGTTGTGCAGTCCTTGGTGAAGCATCCAAGACAAGTATTTGGTTCATTCATGTAAGCAGCAAGTGTTGGATCTTTGTTCTTCATAAACAAGAGCAGCTTCTCCACTTCACTGATCCGAGTGTGATTTTGCCTTAGCTCCGCATCACGGCGAGCATTTTCCAGATCACATCACTTATTCTCCTTATCTTCTTTAGCAATCCTTTGACGAGCTGACTTAAGCTCGTCCTGGACCTCTAACAGGGATGACGAAGAAGATTCACGATAGCTTATCTTCCTTTTTGCTTTGTTAACCTTCTGTGACAGCTGACCAATTCCATAAGGGTTACCCTTAAGATCGAATTCAATACATTGTAATACTTAAATCCAACAAGTGAATGATTAACTACATACCTAAATCAAGTATGATTCACTACAATACTTAAATCCAAGCATGAACAAGTATATATTTAACATACATAATACTTAAATCCAATCATGAACAATTGAATGATTAACTACATACCTAAATCAAGTATGGTTCACTACTATACTTAAATCCAAGCATGAACAAGTATATATTTCACTAACAAATAACCTAATTCATAATGAATCATACGAAACATAAACAATGATTCTCAAGCAATGGTGCTTACAATGATACTCAAGCAATAATACACACAATAATACAAAACAGAGACAATGATTCTCAAGGAATGGTACACAAAATAATTCTCAAACAAAATAAAGGATAGGAAACAAAAACAAAAAGCATGAGAGAAAGCATACCTTAAGGAAGATCTCATTCTTTTCATCAATGGTGAGATTCTGGTGAGAAGAGTTGTCTGAATTTTCTAGTCTTCTCGTAAGTCTCAACGACTTGCTTACCTTTTTGTTCAACAAAACTCTCATTTGCCCTTGTATAAGTCCTCATAAATACTTCACCAAAAAATATATGTCGCCCTAGTTCCTCCTCCTGTAAGAATAGATAAGAAATATAGATGCAGTTTGAAAGAAAAAGAAATGATAAAAGTATTACCATCTATTGTTGAATGGTCAAGAAGGAATATTGGCCTGACACGTGCGTCTGGACTTCATGTCCATTACGATCTGAGTTACGAGAGTTGGAAGTCGTAGTGCTCTTGTCTTGATGTAGGATTGGGAATCCCTCCACAATCTTATTCACAAATATGATAAAAGTGATCATCAAACTTGGTGCGCGGAAAGTGAAACGAAAGTAGAGTGGCGGTGATGATGTTTTGATTGCCTCTCTCAATCAGTGGCTCACAATTCCTTTCATCTTTTTTTTTCTTGCATTCACAAGGGAATGATCCTTAACAAGCTCACTAATCCCTACATCTCAATTGTACTTGCTCTACTACCTAAAGGAGCATGCAAACTCCATCCAAGTAACTTGTCTCTCATGGTGATCATTTCTCTCATAACCAACCAGAGAATGAAAGCGTGCTTCGGGTGTTTACAGAGAACCACACTGATTTCCACCAAGTTACAAGACTAGTTTCAAGATAAAGGCTAGACAAAGTAAGAGAAGAGAAAAAATGACAAGGTTCAGCGTTGCTATTGTGTTTATACAAGAATACATCATTTGAATTTGTATCAAAGGTATACAGCAAGCAGAGCCGGTCTTTGGCCCTAGGCAATTAAGGTTTGGGCCTAGGGCCCCTAAACTTTCTTGGTTTTTTAATATTGTAAACATGTCTTCTTTTTATTTATTTTTGGTAAAAGAAATCCCTAAATTTTTTATTTATTCTCATTTCAAAAACAAAAAAAATCGGAAAACTCAAAAAAATTTTTTGCTTAGAACACTCGAAATATTAGGGTCGGCTCTGCAGACAGACATGCTCGGAGTAAGATAAGAATTCAAATTCTTTCTCTAGGCAGAAGCCAGTTGCTATCTCTAAACGCTTAAGCCATTGTAGCTAGTCGAGAAATACTCGGTACCCGAAGTCCATTAACACTAGAGAGTTTCAATTAAAGACCTCAATCCGGGCTAATTGTCATGCAAAAAGTATAAAAATTCATCAGAGCCCACTTTACCACACATGAATTGTAACATCCGCAAACCAAATATTAATTTTTGGTAAGGGTGTCGATCGATGCCATGGGGTGTGTCGATCGACACCATCGTTCTGGACCGGTTTGTTGCGGTTTGGGAAAAAGGAAAACCCTAAACTCGTTTATAATTAGGAGCAATCGTGTTTTCAGAGGCAGGAGGCAGAAAAATCTTTAGAAAAGAGAAGAATTGAGTGAGATTAGGATCATAAGAAGTGATCTTCTAAGGTTTAGAAGCGTTGAATCGTTCGTTCCAGCGAGTTCGTGGGGTTAGAGGCTCGAATCAGTGAGTTTTTGTCTCCGTTTCGTCGTGTTCTTCGCTATCGCGAACCAATTCGATTCTAGGCAAAGGTGAGTGCGTGATCGTAGGCTCATCGAAGCCAATAGTTAGTTTTGATGATTGATTGTGTTGATATGTGATAATTGTGATGATTGTGGATGATTTCTAGTGTTAAATCGTGTTTTTGTGGTCTGTGAATGTGAGATTTCGTGTAGGTTCGGTTCTTGGAAATCGCGAGAATGAGCCGTGAGAGGAGAGGCTCGTTCTGCGGTTTTTGTGACCGAAGTGTCGATCGACACCTAGTGGTAGTGTCGATCGACACCTATGTTGTTGTCGTGTCGATCGACACAAGTTGTTGTGTCGATCGACACTGTTGTTGACTAAGTGCCGATCGAGATATAGTGGTTGTGTCGATCGACACCAGTATATGTTTATGAGTTGATGTTTTAAATCGTATTGTTGGTTGTTGTCTGGTCATTGCTGGTTATTGGTTAGATGTACTTAGCATGTTGGCGAAATGACCGTTTCACTAAGTATTTGTGATAATACTTACGCAACTCTTTGTTCTATGTGTTGCAGGTAAAAGAAAAGTGTGATCGCGGAATCAAGGCTTTAGGGAGAGGATGATTAGGGATTTATTTGTTATTGTTTTTCTAGTAGAACCTGGTATTTATGTTGTTAGAAATATTTAACTGGTTATTGAATTTGAATTTGAGTTAAGTTGGTTATTGGAATTAAATTATTTTGTTACAATGATTGGATGATTTAATCATGTGCTTTCCGTTGTTATTGGTATTTGTTGAATTAGCCGTTGAGGGTTTAGTATTTATGGGAATACTAAATCCGGGTTAATTATTTATTAAAAATAATTTTGTTTTTTTCAGGAATGGCCGAGCTAAGTCACTAAGTTTAAGAATTGTCTTCCAAATCCATCTACCTGCTGGATTGTTTAGGACAACTTATTTTTCGTAGTCGACATTAAAAATATATAACCATTAGAAAATACTTACGTACTGAATGAGGTGACCTAAACTCTCAAAATCTGATTACTCTTTCCCTGAGTAGTATTATGCTCTTTTCTCAGATATTACACGTCATCTAAAATATCTCATTTTCATCTGACTAATTTTTTACATGAAAAATTAAGAAGACCACCTAATGAAGCATTTACACGGAGAAAAGAGCATAATAGAAACGTATCCATCCGGATGGGCAGAATCCTTTGCAGACGACTTAAGATCATGTGGAAAATAACAATTGATTACAGGTGGTATGGTTCTTCATAAAGGAGAAACGGGTCGGGTCCAAAACCAGAGGAGAAAACAGAGCTTAAACACATCGTATTCGGAATCGCCGCTTCCTCCGATCTATGGAAGCGTCGTAGAGAATACGTTAAAACATGGTGGAAACCAAACGGAGAAATGAACGGCGCCGTTTGGCTCGACAAGCGCGTAAACGACACCGTTTCTTCATTGCCTCAGATCAAAATCTCGTCCGATACGTCCATTTTCAAGTACCGTTACCGGAACGGTCACAGATCAGCGATCAGGATCACCAGAATCGTATCGGAGACGGTGAGGATGTTAAACGGAACTGAATCTGAGAAAAACGTGAGGTGGATTGTGATGGGTGACGACGACACTGTGTTTTTCCCGGAGAATCTTGTAGGTAGGCATGATTGACAATTATTTCCTGCTTTTCTCTGGCAAACGAAAAAGGTGAATAAAACGTTGATGCTTTTTCAATCCGTGATTGAAGTTGACGCAATCCATGATAGGATTAGGAATACAAATTATTTTGTGGGTTACGTAGAGAGTCTTGTGCTGCTTTAAGCTAGAGAGGATTATTTCCTTATTATTCAATCATCACTACTGTTTATGTCTATTATCTCGACATGATAGCTACACTTTTTGGTTGCCTTTCACCTTTCCTCTTTTCTATACTACAATAGAGATTATTATTCTAACTCAATATGATGTTGCCAGTAAACATGATTATTGCCAGTTTTATCCATTTTACTTACAATTTGATGATGATTCTAGCGCAACTTATGGTAAAATGTCCATTAAGCTCAATTAAACAGTTTTTATGTCGTGCTTGAAAAGGTTGAATAACGGTACAAGTTTTACCATGAGTTCTTAACACACGTATCCCTATTCAATACGAACATTGAAATGCATTGCTTGCAAAGTTGTTTACAATTATTCATAATCCTATCATGGATTGCGTCAACTTCAATCGTATCACATCTAATTACATATTCCTAACTATTTTATTTCATCATCATCATCATACAGACTTCTGTTGCATCTCAGCAACACCTTTACCAACAGCTTCATCAGGTATGAACTTCCCCCAGAACCAATGAGCCTTCCAGACTCTGTTCATCTCTTCGATTGGCACATTCTTCGTCTCGGGCAACATCAAGTAGATGAATATTGTCATTATGAAGACAAAACAAGCGAAGAAGAAGAAGAGTCCGAATTTCATGTGACATAGCATAGTGAGGAAGAGCTGAGCTACAAGGAATGTAAAGAACATGTTCACCGCTACGTTTATCGCTTGAGCTGCTGATCGGATCTCTAGTGGTGATATCTCACTAGGAACCAACCATCCCAACGGTCCCCATGACCATGCGAAACCCGCTACATAGATGCAGATCAGTGCAACGATCAGATTAGCATCTGATTTTCCTATGTTCCCTGTTCCAGCCACTCCAAATTTGACTCCAATCATAGCTCCAATAGCTTCTGTGATGTCACGTGAGTGTTATACTAGCCGTGACGAAGCATCAAACGCCTTTCATCGCTATTTCTCCAATATCTTTTTTACATCGCTTATATTAAAATTGTAGCCAAAACTGCTAGTACGTCATTAGGTGCTGGTTTTCAAGTATATCTTTAGTTATTTGGAACCGTCATCTAAAATAGCCATTAGCCTGCAACTCAAAAGGACAAACTTCTTTCTATCGCATTCGAACAGACCCTTGTTCAGGTAAGAATCACATTTTGAGTTTTTTTCTTGTAGTAAACTACGAATGGCTTCGTTTGAAGAACTGTTTTTTACGATTTCTAGTTTTCTACACATTTTTTGTTGCAGCCAAATATGCTAGTTGTTGATATGGAGAAATTTGTTAGCCCAAAGTCAGGTATTAACAACTCCTTATTTCCTCGCTTGTAACGGTTTCTCTACATTCATCGGTAACTCTCAAACTTTCATTAACTTTGCATTAGAGGAGAATTCAGGTAAAGGTCATATGAAAGATGTTGCAAACTTAATTTTCTTCCTTAGAGTTGAGGAGGTGAAGTCACTAACAAGAGTTAAGGATGAGTCTAATTTCATTGAGTCGAGATTGCAGATTAGCTATATTGAAGAAGCTGTGTTGTTTCTTACTTATTTCAGGTGGTCAAGTTTTTGTTTTGTTTATGAAATTGATTTTTATACAAAGAACCACCTTCTCCGTAAATTCCTATGACAACAAAACAGTTAGAAACAATATCCTTGATCAAGAGAATATATAAGTTTATACATGTTTCACTCCTCCAAATTTGTTATTTTTGTTTCTATCAGTCACAATCGATCACTCCATGTTTCTTTCCTGAAAAACAAAAAGAATGAAATTGTAAAACACCGAATCAATGTTGTGCAACAACACTTCATGGGATCTCAAGGAAGGGGTCGTGGAAGAGGAGGCAGAGGATACAGAGGTAAAAGCCGAGGCAGAGGATTTAGCTCAAGAGGCATAGGATTTAACTCAGGAAATAGAGGATTTAACTCAGGAAGCAGAGGATTTGACTCAGGACATAACACAAGTCAAACGGATCAAAATCAACTCACAGAGAGAGATAGATCGAAAGTGATTTGTTGGAGATGTGATAAACCTGGTCACTATGCTCTGAAGTGCCCCGAAAAAACACATAATAGACAAGAAGCAAATAAGGTCGAGACGGTAGAAGCCGATGAAGCCCTTTACATGCATGAAGTTGTGTTTTTGAATGAGGAGAGGGTCATTCCGAAGAATTATGAGACTAATACAAGGGAAGAAGGAATATGGTACCTCGACAACGGAGCGAGTAACCACATGACGGGTAACAAGACTTTTTTCTCTGAACTCAACAAGAACATCAAAGGCAAAATGAAGTTTGGTGATGGTTCGTGTGTAGGGATAGAAGGGAAAGGCTCGATTTTATTTCAATTTTAACAATATTTGTGTCGGAGCATAGATACGGATCGTCGGGATCTCCATCACGTCCACCTGATGGACCAGCATCAGAGGCGGTTCCTTAAACCAGAGTATCATATGGTCCATTTTGGTAGACGCGGAGGTTTGGAGGTGGTAGCGGAAGAGGCGGAGGTCATGGATCTGTTGGATTCGGCGTTGGTAATTGTAGTTTAATTTGGTAGGAAGTTTGTTCTGTCATGGTAGATTTATTGTTCTGTCATGGTAGATTTATTTGTGTCATGGTAGAGTTATTTATGTTCCATGGTAGATTTCTTTTGAAAATTTATGATGTCGAGACGGACCACAATGGACCATATGATACTCTGGTTTAAGGAACCGCCTCTGACTATCTTTTGCTGCTGGTTTTCAAGTATATGTGCAAAATTGAAAAAGAGAATTATATATGCACTATTAAGCTACTTTCAATTTGTTTTGGACCCGACCCGTTTCTCCTTTATGATGAAATCTCTAGATTAATGTTAAATGAAGTGATAATTTGAAATTGTGTTTAATATAAAACCTGGTGATGAGGTAGAGGAAAATTTCTGAGGACACCAATTATTCATCACCAGAAGCTCGGGATAAGTGCGGTTAGGAAATTTCCAGCGAGCCATTATGCACTTGAACCTTTGAGAACTTGGTTGAAAGCGAGGCCGAGGACTCACCACCTTAGGACGCCACTATTCGCCTAAACCTTAAGAGATTCAAAAGAAATTAATTAAAGTAATGAATAAGTCTGGGGGAGATGCATGAAACCTATGTGTTAAGGCTTATTTATCTTGGTATTGAAAAGGGAAAGAACTTTGTTCTTTGGGCAGTGCTTCTATGTAGAAATAGCGATGAAAGGCGTTTGATGCTTTTTCAATTTGTAGAAAAAGCGATGAAAAAGGTGAATTTGTAGCCAAAACTGCTGGTTTTCAAGTTAGGCGTCACATTGAAAGCTATGATTCTTTGCTTATCTAATTTATTCGAAGTAACTCAACAACACTTTCGGTGAGTTTATTAACCTAAGCTGCAGTAGCTAGATGGTCAATTAAGCTATAAGTATTAAACACAAATTTAGATAAAGAACTCTATCGATAAACCCTAATCTAGCAACCTAACGATAAATCCATGAATCCCCTTTGAAAACTCTTAAACCCAACAAGTGAATTACTCAAGCATGATGCACGAAACCAAGCAAATAGATGATGAATTCATGATAAATAAAATTGATTAAAAGAGTAAAGGATAGAAGATTCTTCTCTATATCGAAGTACAAAGCGAGATCATCCTCCGGAAGCTCTTGAAACTCAAATCTAATGACAAATCCCAAAAAGGACATGCTGGCTGTTTATCTATGATAAAAGTTTTTATTATTTCGGCACAGACTCAAACAAGAGGCTAAAAACAAGTATTTATAGTACTAGGGTCTTCTAAGGTTCCTCGTGGGCAAAAACGTCTTTTCGTCTTAATTCCTCAAACCTAAGATCACCAAAACGGCAGCGTGAATTTGGCCTCATACATGGGCTTAAAAACACTCCATCTTAAGCTGAGAATGGTCACCGTAACAAAGATTCTTAGTCAATTATGATCTAAAAAACTTAAACCACCAAAAGAAAACAAAACATGAACCAAAAGATATTAAACTTTTTAGATTGTTGAAATACTAAAATATGATTGGAAAAATTTAATACAATTTGTAGTGGACATAATATTTCTAACCAAGACTCTCGGAAAAAATTTAAATTTAGTCCACCGCAATTTGTCCATCTAGGAAAGTAGAATCGTTCATATATATTAGAGATAAAAAAAATACATTAAAAAAAAAAAAATATGGCAAAAATATAATAAAGATCTATATAATATGTTAAGGTTTCCCAAAAGCAAAATTATGAAAAGATGATTAAGTCCACAAATATCTTCTTTATTATTGATAATTATGTGTAATATCAAGTGTGAATTTTTTTTGTAATAGACACAATATTAATACATGTTCAACGAAGTATTGATGATGATATTAAATTCTAAAATCTCCCATTATGATTTTGACATTAGTATACGTTGACATGTTAAGCTATATAATATAGTCATGCTCCACTCATCATAATGATTATCAAGAACAATACTAAACCCTTCACATGTATTAATTTTTGGGTATTTCTACGAGAAGATCACCTTCAACATGAATCACTTGAACCCATTTACCTTTTGTGACAGATTATCGATACACTGAAGAGGAGAAAGGCGCTCGGGAGGAAAGGCCAGCAAGCGATAAAGCTTAGTGCAACACGGGCACACATTGGTTAAGTACTTAGTGCTTTAGATTATATAAAGAGATTATAGTTCTTATGAGAACAGATTTAAGTGTGATTAGAGAATTGAATGTTATCAATACAAGAAAAGTTGTTTGTTTCTCTATTTTTCCCCCATTTCGGTTCATAAGATTTTTTCCATTACCGGAAGACGTTTTACAAAGTAGCATTAGATAGAGAATTTGACGCCTTCGTCATCTGCGGATGTTCCTTTGAACAATGCAAGCTTGCCTTTGTTCTCTAGTAGCTTTAAGGCTCTCATTAGAATCGTACGATCAATCCCTTGAAGTTCTGAAATGATAACAAAGAAAACAATTCCAATCGGATTTCTCATTGTGTGACGCATAACAAAAATAGAATTAAGACTAAATATGTACCTGTTCCATGTGATTCAGTCCCGGAACGTATTTCTTCAACAGTCATAACACTGTCCTCTAATCCATTATCTCGCACCTGATACATACAATACGATGCATGAAATCGATTAGAGAAAGGTGCAGAAGCGAAAATTCGACTTTTATAATTCTTTCATCAGTTCAGACTCACAAACTGAAGAATAATGTCGGACCAATCTTGAATCCGGTGCCACAGAATCAGACATTTCCTATGCCCTTTATCTAACCACTCCGCACGACCTGTCAATAGGTAAAAAAAACAAGACATCAAACGAAAAAACCTCATTCGATCAGCGGAACATGATTTCACACAACCCACAAGAGCTTGATCTCGGTATCTAACCTTCTCCAACAATGGCTGAGAGGAACGTTTCCCTTGCTTCATGACTTAGAGTTCCTACAAAACCAAATGAGAGATTAAATCACTTCCCTTGAAAACATAGAAAGTTGCAAGATTAACGATGAAGCCTAAAGACGAATGAACAAATCTAAAGTAACAACAACTTTTGCTTGCTAAGAAGTTAAAAAGTAAACATTTTTCAGCCTAAGGCGAAAAAACCAACTCGTAATCAAATAAGACTAATGCTTTAACGTATAGAAAGGCGCAAGATTCAACGATGACGCCTAAAGATGAATGAACAAATCTAAAGTAGCAAATGCTAAAATCTTAACCAGTAGTAATGAAACATTAATCAGGTGGAAAAAGGCATTATGGAATCATACTATCAATGGAAGAGTTAGAGAAGAGAGGAAAATCTTCTTCAACACCAATCAAGAAGACTTTGTGAGTTTTACAGTAATCCAAAATAAGCTCTTTCCATAACTGTATCTGCTTCTCACGAGTATCCCTCACAGGCTGCAAACTGTATAAAAGAAAAAAAGAATCAAACTTTTTTCTTCAAATCCATAAATAAATCTTCAACAACAATATAAGAAAACTTGAAGAAGAGATTTTGATTTACGTGAAGTATGGAGGATAATTGAAGAATTGAGGAAGCTTGAAATCCCCAAATTTCTGCATCTTTTTGAAATCTATTCACAAAAAAATTCAAAAACCATACTTTACTATGAAACATTATAAACTCTATTGAATTTCATTCCCAGAGAAGAGAGCTATTTCATAAATTAACAATTTTTTCTTTGTTGAAGAAACCAATCAGATCTGGGTTATGTCAAATTCAACAACACATAAACCGATAATTCCCTAAAAATCAATTCTACAGAAGAAGAAAAAAACCATAGAGAACAAGCAAGCGAGCTTACGAATCAGACAGAGATGGTAAACTGAGTTTAAGACTTCGTTGCTCTGTTTCAAAATGTCAGAATCGTTGTCGAAGACGACGATGATGATAATTGGACTTCTTATTACTTCCTCCGTTTCATAATATAAGATGTTTTAGCAAAAAAACACAAATATTAAGAAACTACTTTTACTTTAAAAAGTAATATTTTAAAAATATATAAAAAACATTTTAACCAACAAAAAGAAAAACTACATAATACTATTGGTTGCACAATATTCGATAAAGTTAAAAAGTACCTAGGATTGTCAAAACATCTTATATTTTGAAACAAAACAAAATGTCTAAAACATCTTATATTATGAAACGGAAGGAGTATGTTTTTGACCATTTCGGTTCAGTTTCAAAATTTCCGGTTTGGTTCAATTTTAGATCGGTTTTGGAATTTTTGTTTTGAAGAAGTAACTCTTACATAATAAACTCAAAGAAAATCTTGCATTGAATCCTTAAGAGAAATGTTACAAATCCTGTAGCTTTTAAAACGATGAAAACGGCGAAAACAAAGACGAAATCACGGTTTTTAAGCTGCAACGAGATCAGGTGTCTCAGCTTCGACGGATAACAACGTAGTATGAACCTTATCGACCCAACTGTTTAGCCGTAATGTAGTATGAACCTTACACGGAATTAGGTCTGGAGTTACGGTGTCGAAAAGTTGGTGATGTGGAAAAGAAAATTGGTGATTATGTCAAAGATGCAGTGGATGAGCGTCTGAAAGTTCTGGGTTTTTCGGAAAGTGCCCACAACTATAAGAAAATGTTTAGATGAATACTTCAATTCAAAACGAAATAATTCCAAATCTGAATCTTTTTAAACTCCACCGGTTTTGGAATTATTTCGTTTTGAATTGAAGTATTCACAAATGTTACGGTGGTCTGTTGTGATGCTTAACCGAAAAACGGATTAATTAAACCGGAATAACTATGGAATTAGCGAAACCGGATTGAGCTTATATAAAGACCGGCTCGCTTATGACTCAGTAGTCACTTCCGAGTCTGCGTTTATTGTTGCTTCTTCATCTTCTTCTTCCGTTTTCTTCTTCTAGATCTGATCGCGAATTTCGCTGAAGGTATGTTTCTGCAACCCTAAATTCTCCAGATCGCTTTTATTTTCGTTTCTATGGTGTGTTAAGTCGACTTTAGATCATAGATTGTGTTTGATCCTTCGATTATGCTCAGGATTATGGTATTCTTTAACCTTAATTTTAGCAAAACCTTAATACTCTACATAACTTTCCATTTTCACCAAATTTTGAGCTAAAAACAAGAACAATTATCTCATAAGGCTCAATCGTTTCTAGGTTTAGTGTGGAATTGAACATTCACCAATAATAGTTCAATAGAAAATCCCTAACTAAGCAATCTTAATAGTTCATCGCGCATCTCAATCATAAGAACTCAAAATTCGTTCACGAAACCAATAAAATGCCCAGAATCCACCACAAAAGGTATAGTAGAGCTGTAATTAAACCTGAAATCTGGGATTTCTCATCGGACGGAGCCGGAAAATCGGAAGGAGGCTGCGACTGTTGATGAGTTGCCATAGCAGCTCACCGAACTTCAACGAATCCAAGCGGCAAAGAGAATCGAAAATCCAAAATCAACGACTTGCGAGAAGATGAGAGAAGAAGAGATCTTCTCCGGGAGAGACAAAAGAAAATCGATGAGGGAAGAGTAATCAGATTTTGCTCATATCGAGGAGAAGCTTAATCATCTTTGTTTTGTTGATCAGGTTACTGTACGAAGAAGAGGAGGATAATCACCGTCGTGTGGTTTTTATTTTCCTTAGCTCTATTATTATTATTGATCAGGCCCAAGGATTTATTTGGGCCTTAAACTATGATGGGCCTTAAAAGAAATAAGAAAACAAATCTATTATATATGGAAAAGATGTTAATTTCTTGCTCTTTTTTTTTTTTTTTTTTTTGACCAAAGTTAATTTCTTGCTATAATGAATGGTTTATAACTTTATATTATGCTTCGATTTGTTCTCTGTGTTTTTTTTTTGGAATCTAATGTGTCAGACGGTGGGTGAGGAATTGTGAACAATACATAAACTCTTGTAATTGTAGTTATTATCCCTATAAATCAAAGTTTAAATTATTGACGAATATACGACATGTGAACCTACCACTTTTACAAAAGAAAAATGGGAACGTTTTAAGTAAAAGACAGTATAATGTCCATATTCGCTAATCGGATCTTAAGACAATAACTAAAGGCTAATTGTTAAAACGTTTAAATCAATAGAAAATGTCAAAATTGTTCGTGTACCGTTCAAATTGCGATCCTTTTACCAATCTTCTCTTATCATCTATCTCCACTTCTCTCTTACTAGTTCTTCTCTGATATTATCGAGTTGGAATCAAAAGTTGGTTCTCTGAAAAATATTCGATTTTTTTTTTTTTGTTTGAAAAGACTGATGATGACTCTAAACTCACTATCTCCAGCTGAATCCAAAGCTATTTCTTTCTTAGATACCTCCTGGTTCAATCAAATCCCCAAAATTCCAGGTTTTGACCCCAATTCTCTCCTTCGTCAAATCTCTTGTAGATAGAAAAAAATAAGTTGCAATTTTTCTTTGGAGAGTAAGAATTTCGCCATCTGGGTCTTCAAACTGTAACATATGCATACCAATTCTCTGTAAATTCCTCGATTTTGAACACTGAATCATCTCTCGAAAAATCGAAACTTTTTGGTAATTTTAGTTTAAAGTTGCAATCCTTCGTTTGGAGAGTATGAATTTTGCCATCTGGGTATCTTCAAAGTGTAACATATGACCCAATTCTCTGTAAATAATCTAGTTCAGCTCGAAAAATCGAAACTTCAGGGTAATTTAAGTTGTGTTTTAGTTTAAAGTTGACATCTTTGGAGTGTGACTCAGGTGGGTTTAGTTTGAGGAAGAGGAATCAAGGGAAAGATTTTGGAAGAGGAGTTCAATGTTCAGTGCAGAATCAGCAACCTCCTCCTGCATGGCCTGGGAGAGCTGTTCCTGAGGCACCTCGTCAATCTTGGGATGGATCAAAACCCATCTCAATCGTTGGATCTACTGGTTCTATTGGCACTCAGGTTTAATATTCATTTTAGCTTCATTAGTTGGATTAGAGCATTGTTGTGCGGTTCTTGAGTGAGATTAGAGTGGAAATTGTGTTAAGACTACTAGACACAGAGAGAAATGAGTTTTTACGGTATTTTAACGCCCCGAGGATACTTACTAGTGATGATACTGAGTTATTGTTGAATCATTTTTATTGACAAGAAGGTGCAATATCTTGTGTTTTCTGCAGACATTGGATATTGTGGCTGAGAATCCGGACAAATTTAGAGTTGTGGCTCTAGCTGCTGGTTCGAATGTTACACTCCTTGCTGATCAGGTATGGTAGTTTACAGTAATTCTCTCCAAATCGTCGTCTATACCACCGGAAATCCAGTTTTGATACTCAATTCAGTGATACTAGTAGCTTAAGCGAGATATTGTAGACTAGTTGTGTAGCAAATCAAACCAAATTCTCGCTTAGGTTTTTCGCCTCCAGTGATCTCATCTATATTATGGTGGCAGGTAAGAAGATTTAAACCATCGTTGGTTGCTGTTAGAAATGAGTCATTGCTTAATAAGCTTAAAGAAGCTTTAGCGGATTTAGACTATAAACCTGAGATTATTCCAGGAGAGCAAGGAGTGATTGAGGTTAGTGCATTTCTTTCAATATTCCAAAGTGATGATGGGGAACCATATAACATTGTGGGAGGAGTAAGGAAGGAGAAAGTATAATCTCCGGCTTCAGCTTCGTCGTCGAGATCTATCGTCAGAATCTCAGATTTGTTACACTCTCCGGCGACATGAGTTCTCCGGTACGGATTTTGTAGCAGATCTGCGAAATTTGGGTGTAGGTATTAATCAACAAGGAGAACTGGAATAGTTTGAAGACATATTGTTACTACAAATTGTTGAGAACAAACTGTCTCCATAGTTGTAACTTGGTTGTAAATAACTTAAGTCAATAAAGCTTTTATTCATACATTGAACACCAAAAGAAAATTTGTGGATGTTCGTACATTGCCGAAATCCGGCTTTCTCGGCCTCAGCGCAACTTAACATTAAACACCAAAAGAGCCGCGGAAACTGTCAGCCACAGAAGAGAAGAAGCGGTGGTGGCTGCGTTTATGCCTGCTGTTGAAGTGGGAGGTGGAGCAGTAGGTGAAGCGGGAGGTAGAGCGGGAGGAGAAGCCGGAGGCAAAGCGGGGCACTCGACACCATCTTTACTGTCTGGACACTGGTTAGCGAAAAGTCCAGGCGGGAATTTACCGTAGAGGTCGATGTAACGGAACATAACGCTTGCACAATCCGTGCTGAGGTCGTTGAGCTCGTCTGCGTAAGGACACGCAAAGTCCTTGAAGGCGGCACAACATTCCTTTTGTGGGTACTTTGGACCTTTGCATTGGCTTGTTAAGATTGTGTAGTTCTTAAACTCAAATTTCACAGGACATGCTGTTTAAATAAAATAAATAAAAAGAGAAACCATATATCTCAGTTAGATGAAACCAACAACATTTTTGTCCGAAAAAAATCGGTTGCATTCACAGGATTTAAAAGCACAAAGAATCACTACATATGCATAATTAGCTGTCTATACACATGTTATACATTAATTCCATGATTAACAAAACCATAAACTCCTAACTCTGAATCATAATCAAGAAACAAGAATCAAGAATCGATAATCAAGTTTGTAACTCAAAGATTTGGTCAATGAACAAATTAAAGAGACTTTTGAGATGTAAAAAACTTGCGTTTCTTGGTCTGAAGCAAGTTTCTTCCGATAACCATAGTCTGAGATTCGAACGCACCATCTGCGATAGAAAAAAACAAGAAAATCGATGAAATCGAATCATTTAGGAACAGAGTAGATCTATTTTTTGGGAAAGAAGAAAAGTGTGTACCTGAGATGAAACTTGAAGAAGAGAAAGATGAAAATATTGTGAGGAGAAGAAGAAAAAAGAAAAGAACTCTAAAGAGGAACTTGAGCTTCATGATTGTAATATGTTACAGAAGTGACAAAGAGATCTTATAGAAAAAGATAGACGACTTTGAAGACGACTTGTGCGAACTACGAAGATGAAAAAAGAGAGAGAATAAAATTCTAAGGTTTACAATAAAATAAAATAAAAGAGAGACCGACGACATGATTTTAAAGTAGCTTTCCTTGCAAGTCAAACTCACTAAAGTACCTTATACTTATCAACCCATTTAAAAGGCAAGCAGGTAAAAATTATTTATGTCATACTTAAAGTCAGAGGAAAAATTAACACATAAAGAAAGCTTAACTTACAAAACAAAATTTGTTAAACAGAGGAAAAGAAAAAGAGAGATAATTTCAGGTTTGATATTTTTGTGGAAAACATGATACAAAACGCTATCAGTGTCGGCAACTGTTGAGAAGCTAATTTCATGCAAGAACCATTTGTATTTTCAAGGTTCTTCAAATAATCAGACAAAAAAAATGAAGGTTTGTACGGAATAATGCACCATTATTCTTGGATTAACACCTTAGTTTCTTGAACTTTCTTCTGCGATTGGTGTCCATACATATATTATGAGCGTTAGTAGTAACTTGGTTGTTACGTTTTCTCCAATAAAAGTACCAATGTTTTTCTCTTGGATAGCTCATTCACAAGATAAACCTAAAAAACCTTGTCATTAAAACAATTTTTTTAAAAATTAATTGGATATTTAAATTGAATATAACCTTGTCATTAAAACATTTAATATATTTGGTGAGAGTGAATATTTGAGGCGGCGGTGATAAAGATTTAAATTAGGATTTTATACATTTTTTCTATAAATTTCCTAAACCCTAAACCTATACATATATCTATTCATTTATCTCTCTAGCCGTCTCAACAAATGAAACAATAATGAATAGAGAAGAAAAGTCATATTCCATCCCGATTGATCTCATAATCGAGATACTCTCGAGATTGCCTGCAAAGTCAGTCGGAAGGTTTCGTTGCTTATCGAAGCAATGGGGGTCTATACTTCACCGTCCATATATCACCGTGTTATTATTGACCAGGTCATGGGCTCGTCCACGAATCTTATTCGTCATAGAAACTTCATATAGTGATGAGTGGAGATTGTTCTCGTCGCCTCAGTCTCATAATCCATATG
Source organism: Draba incana (assembly GCA_963576765.1). NCBI lineage: Eukaryota > Viridiplantae > Streptophyta > Magnoliopsida > Brassicales > Brassicaceae > Draba > Draba incana. Next base: position 2,459,573 of record OY755208.1, read on the forward strand.
AGAAGTCGTCTCTTGTAGTAGCGGCCGATTTTCATACCAAGTTCTATGGGTACAATATGAAGAGTCACGGGCGATTTTCACTTTGTTATGCCTCTAGTTTTCTCTATTTCTCTGCTATGTGGATCTCAGCAGAGCCAGTGATATGTAACCCTATCACGGGACAGTATGCCATCTTACCTAAACATTACGGAAAGTTGTATAGCTATGTAGTGTTTGATCCTATTGATAATCAATTCAAGGTATTGTCTATGGGTAGTAACGACCATAGAATTATGACATTAGGAACTGAACAAATGATGTGGAGGAATTGTCCCATAACCCCTCATCCTTTGAGTGGAGAGATATGTATAAGTATAAATGGGGTTTTTTATTACTTGTCTAAAATTTCTGATGAAGACAATGAAGTGTCTTTCGTGATGGTTTGCATTGATGTTAGGTCTGAGGAATTCAAGTTTATTCAAGGGTAAATTAGGTGGGATTCGTTTGAGTTATGCTATCGTTGGGGGAAGGCGAATCTCTCACTTGCATATGTGTCTTCTAGAGGATGTCGAGAAAGAAGAATGGTCGAAACATGTCTACACTTTGCCCAAGAATAAAATATTTGATCACTGCGTTGTTTCTATTGCCGGAATGACAGCTACTGGCGAAATAGTTTTTTCGAAGGTCCACCATAATGATAACATACCGTTTTATGTTTTCTATTTCAATCTCGAAAAGAACACTTTCCAAAGTGTCGAAATCCAAGGTTTTGGAGCGTTTTGGAAATTTGGGACAGTTTACGCCTTTGTAGACCATGTAGAGGATCTCAGTGCTAACAACGCAAAGCTACTCAAGTCAGTCATCTCTGCCCAATCTGTGAAGAACAATGCAAAGCCGACGATCCTCCTTCAGAACAAGTACGATTTATTAGATAACTTAGAGTGAGGACATCTGTCATTGATTGGAGGCCATGCCAATTTCATGTATTAAAGTTTATCTAGTTTTGGCTATGAATGTGACTTATATTTTACAGGTTTCTTCATCTAAGTTTTTTTTCTCTCTCTAGCATTTTTTTTCTTCTGGTTATCATGTACTACTTGTGTTGCATCTTTAATTTCTATTGATGTTCTTGAATTTCAGATTGCAAAGAAAACAAAAATCGAAATTATTCTGTTAGGGCGTTCGGTATAAATCAGACTTGGACTTGCTCCATGCATCTTTTATACATTGACAGCTCTCTTGGTCTTAGAGGCTGCAAATTACAATAGCAAACACATGAGACACGTTAGTAAAGTTGCAAAGCAACAATTCTTCAAATGGAGTGAAACACATGAATACGTAATATTAAAATTCTTAGAAAATTTTCTTCAAATATACTACTGTCTCTTTAATGAGACAAATAAACTCTTTTACATGATTTAACCTTTTGAAGAAACTCATAGGTTTTGAGAAACAGAGAAAAAGGAAACAGAACCAACTTCAAAATGGAACACTTGTAATCAGAACCGAAATTCGGTTCGGTTTAGAACAAATGCCCTAGTCCCCGATGATTTGTAGTGTCCATGATTCTCTCTGTCCGATCAACGAGCATGAAAAGAGGTAAAAGTTTAGATTCAATCCCAATTGATCTCATTCTCGAGATATTCTCGAGATTGCCAGCAAAATCAGTAGGGAGGTTTCGTTCCGTGTCGAAGCTATGGAGGTCCATGCTTAGCCGTCAAGATTTCACCGAGCTAGCTGTTTTTGACCATGTCACGGGCTCATCCACGTTTTCTATTCTTCGTCGTAAGAGCCGGTAATCGGAGCTTATACTCGTCGCCACAACCTCCGAATTCAGCTAATGAGAAGTCGTCTCTTGTAGTAGCCGCCGATGTTCATATGAAGTTCTCTCACAACATGCTGCCACAGTTTCGTAGCTTTACATCTGGTTTGATCTTTTTCTCTAATATGTGGATCTCAAAAAATAATAAGGATATTGTGCATGTGATATGTAACCCTAGCACAAAACGGTTTGCCATCTTACCTAAGGTGAGTAGGTATAGAAGTTCGAATGACTTTTTAGCGTTTGATCCGATTGACAAGCAATTCAAGGTATTGTCCATGGGTTATCCACATAGTTATGATAGTCGTCATATAATTCTGACATTAGGAACTGGAAAAATAATGTGGAGGGAGATTCAATGTCCTTTAAACCTTTATCGTTCGCATGGAGAGATATGCATCAATGAGGTTTTGTATTACTTGGCTGGAGAAATTAATGAAACGCTAGTGATAGTTTGTTTTGATGTTAGGTCTGAGAAATTCAAGTTTATTCACGTAGATTGCTTTTATGATCCAACTATGTTATTTAAATTGATAAACTTTAAGGGTAAATTAGGTGTGATTCGTTCAAGTTATGATATGGTTCATAGGCTTGGGTTCAGTATGTGGGTTCTAGAGGATGCTGAGAAACAGAAATGGTTGAAACATGTCTACACTTTGCCGGAGAATATAATTGTTAGACAGATTTCCGTTGTTGGGATGACAGCTAGAGGTGAATTAGTGTTGGCGATGAAATCTACATCTAAACAGTTTTATGTTTTCTACTAATTGGATCCCGAAAGGAACATTCTCCAAACTGTTGAAATCCAAGGTTTAGCGAATGATAGTTATGTTGACGCTTTTGTAGGCCATGTAGAGGATCTAAATGTTAATGATGCAAAGTTTTTCAATTCTATCCAATTCGAAAACAGCATTAGGAAACTCCGCAAGCAGCCGACGATCCTCTTGAAGAACAAGTACGAATCATTAGCTAACCTAGAATGAGGACAGAAATCGATTTGTTGTTGGCTAAACTGGTCGATCTTGGAGGCAAAGCCAAATTCATGTATTAGAGTCTATCTAGTTTTGGCAGTGAATGTGGCTTCTCATTTCAGGTTGTCATGTCCTAATTGTGTTACTAGGGAGTCAGGAGGGAACTAATGTTTTCATAAATTAATATTTTTCTTCTCTTAGTAATGTTAATGTTTAAGAATTCTTTTAAGACGATCTATAGAATTCTGTTTTTTTTTTTTTTTAACTCTGTCTTATGAAATTACTGGATCGATGATATTGGAAATAGCCGCTGTTTGATTCTCTAGCTTCAAAAGCATGTTGGGAGTGATAGTTTGTATAAAATTTGCTAGTTTTTCTTTACGTGTGGAAAATCATAGTTTAAGAATTTGAATATCGTTATATAATTGAACATAGTTATAAGCTGAGCTCACCCTAGTGTGGTTAAGAATAAGAAAATCCGATATCCAAACTAGCCACGACCACCTCTGTTTCTATGACTACGAATACAACGGCCACCCGCAACTAAATTCCATTGCATATCCATGCATCCCTTACAGGTATGTTACAAGTTTTCTTCTTCTATTTACATCTCTCTTCAGTTCCTTATTGGTTTGAATCGGTTTTCCCAATCTAATGGTCGGGAATTTATGTTTTAAAATGGTTTATTTTTTTACTTGTCACGCACGATACATATAATGGTAGCTAAGTTTTAGTTTTTTTTCTTTTTCTTTTAGCTAGGTTTAGTTATTTACTATAGGTTTCTCTAGGTCTATAAAGTTTTGACACATCTCTCTCCTTCCGATCATGAAAGCGACCATGAAAAGAAGAGAAATTTCATATTCCATCCCGATTGATCTTACTATCGAGATACTCTCGAGATTGCCTGCAAAGTCAGTCGGTAGGTTTCGTTGCGTGTCGAAGCAATGGACGTCTATGCTTTACCGTCCATATTATACCGAGTTGTTCCTAACTAGTTCTTGGACTCGTCCACGTATCTTCTTCGCCCTCGATAAAGACGATGACTGGAGCTTCTACTCATCGCCTCAGCCTCAGAATCCATGTGACAAGTCTTCGTCTCTTGTTGTAGCAGCTGATTTTCATATGAAGTTCCCTCGAGACATGCAACCAGACTTTTTTTGCCTTACTTATGGTTTGCTCTATTTCTCTAGCGTGTGGATCTCAAAAGAGAATAAATATACGGGGCCTATGATATGTAACCACACGGGACGATATGCAATCTCACCTATACAGCCGAATAAAAGATTATTTCCGTATCACTTTTTTGGGTTTGATCCCGTTGACAAGCAATTCAAGGTATTGTCCTTGGGTACTCGATACTCAAGGTATTATCATATAATTATGATTCTGACATTAGGAACCGGAGAGCTGATATGGAGGGAGATCGAAAGCCCCATAATCCATAAGCATTGTTGGAGTACTAAAGGGTTATGCATCAATGGGGTTTTGTATTACTTAGGTAGAGAAATTGCTGATGATTCTTATGCTGAAACGTCTCTTCTGCTAGTTTGCTTTCATGTTAAGTCTGAGAAATTCAACTTTATTGACGCACAGTGCTTTGATGGTCTACTACGTACCACTACATTGATAAACTATAAGGGTAAACTAGGTGTGATTGGTTGGAAGAATGGTGTTAAGTTACATATGTGGGTTCTAGAAGATGTTGAGAAACATGATTGGTCGAAACATGTCTACACTCTGCCGGAGAATATAATTGTTGAAACGATTTTCGTTGTTGGGATGACAGCTAGAGGTGAATTAGTTTTGGCGATGAAATATACATCTAAAAGGAAATCATTTTATGTTTTCTATTTCAATCCTGAAAGGAAAACTCTCCAAACTGTTGAAATCCAAGGACTTGATGAGAATCGTAGTAAAGTTTACGCCTTTGTAGACCATGTAGAGGATCTTAATGTTATCGACGCAAAGATGGTCAAATTAAGCCAAGAACTTAATATCATTAGGAAAAAGTCAGAAGCACAACGGCATACATCTGTGAAGAACAAGCGCAAGCGAGGATCCTCCTGCAGAATAAGTACGAATCATTAGCTAACCTCGAGTGAGGATTTGTTGCTGACTAATTTGATCCTGGAGGCCAAGCCAAATTCATGACTCTGTTGGCTTTGGCATTTTGTTCTTTCTGGTTTATCTAAAACTCTTTTTTTATTTGATATTTGGTGCTGTGATATTCATCTGCCATATCTATTTTTAATTGATTGAACGATTTGATATCTACACAGCCTTTGTCATGACACATATGCATCTTATATAGCGGTAGTAGATTTTAAATTAAGAAAAGTATGAAATAAGTCAGATGTGAAGAAGAGTGAGAATTTAGTACTGGATGCTTTCCATTCAATTTTGAGATAAAAACTGATTCAATTTTCATGCTTGTTTAAAGTGTAAGATATTGATGATCTACAAAAACCTAGAAGCGGTAACTTATATATCACGTCCCTTGCTCTTCCTTCATTAGTCTTCCTCATTTGCTACATGATTAGATTTTCATCTTATTCGACCCAGTGTCAATCACTTAGGCCGAGCTTGCTTACAACACAAGCCAACCATGTCCCAAGGCAATAAACGTTCTTCCAATTCGATGAAAAGAGGAGTAAACATGGAAAATGAAAATCATTATCGGACGGTTTATGCCTTGGTTTGGTTCGGTTTGGTTTGGTTGGGAATAAATGCCCTAGGCCTCAAACCCTATATATAAATACGAGTTAGAGTTATCTCTCACGCTGTCTATCTGATCAGCACATGAAACGATGATGAATAGAAGTGAAGAGAATTAAGATTCCTTGCCGATTGATCTCATTCTCATGATATTCTCGAGATTGCCTGCAAAGTCAATTGCGAGGTTTTGTTGCGTATCAAAGCTATTGGGGCATATGCTTCACCGTCCATACTTCAGAGAGTTGTTTTTGACAAGGTCACGTGCTAGTCCACGTATCTTATTCGCCTTCGAAGAAAAGGGTGAGTGGATCTGTTACTCGTGGCCTCAACCTCATAATCCATATGACAAGTCGGCTTCGTCTTTTGTAGTAGCCGCCGATTTTCAGATGAAGTTCCCTAATAGCGGTTTTGTATATGTCTTTCCCTCGTATTCCTCTGGTTTGATCTTAAAAAAGGATGTCAATAAGTATGTGAAAAAAAACTTGATATGCTCAGGTTTTAACCCAAAATAAATACTGCAAGTGCACATGCAACGTCTTAGTATACTAAGGGATCGAATCCACAGAGACCAAGTGTTACGCAACAAATTATAGAAAATTGAACTAAGCTAAGCAGGAAAAAGTGGTTTTAAGTGATGTTATCAAATTCAAATAACGAGATTGCAAATGACGATTTAAAACAGATTACTAAAAGCGTTAGGTATTAGAGAGTTCTCAGGAAATCACAATCATAAACCAGACCACTATTCAGATTCTAATATGCATGCATCTTAAACTCAAAACACTGATATAAATTGCTCCACTTCCGTGATAACAATTACTTTCCCTAAAGATCCGAGTGCCTAAACTTCCGTTTGGTCACGGCTATCCTAGATAAGCATTATAGTTTAGGTTTGATCAGTTCACAATAGACTCTAATTCACTTCCGAGACTAAAGACTAATTGCTCATCAACAGTAGTTCGAGAGGTACACAAGCTTTCGGAATGTGTATCAACCTAAGATCTAGAGATTAAGTGATCAATTCAATCCTAGCATTATGCCTAGCAGTGATGAAGATGGTAATTAATAAACAACCTATTTGTGTCTGATTTATCTGTGAAATCTCTCGAAACCCTAAAACCTAACTAAAGAACTACTCAGACATAATAGAAGACATGGCAAAAGCAATTGATGAAGATAGCATAATCAATAGAATAGAAATCTTCTCCGAAAAGTAGAGGAATTCTTCTCCTTGCTTACAATTGCTAAAAATCTCTAAAAGTCTGTGTAAAAAAACGTGGTTTTAACAACGTGGTTTTCAAAGTCTGAAACCTTATGGGTTTATATAGAATAAAAAGAAACGGAAAAAGGAAATCTTCCTAAAAATCAGGGGTACGGACCGGTCGGTCCTTTATGTGGACCGGTCGGTCCTCTTCCATTCTCAAGTCTTCGAGTCTTCAACAGATCGGTCGATCCAACAAGTGGACTGGTCGGTCCAATTTCCCGAGAGTCTTGGCCGCATGTCTTGCCGTGTGGACCGGTCGGTCCACTTTCCAGAGAGCTTGGCTGCTTCGCATCGACCCGCGGATCGATCGGTCCTTGTTCCGGGTCAGTCTTGAGGTACCAAATATGGACCGGTTGGTCCGGTCATCAAAATAACTTTGGTTCCCGCTCAAATACTCAAGTCTCCCTCCCAAACGTGTGCTGTTCCAAATCTCCGAGTATGAACCTGAATATTAACTCAAAACGACTCAAAAGACTCTGAAAACTTGTGAAAATCATAGTTAGGAAAACCCAAATTCACGTTATATCAAAACCCTAGCACGGGACAGTATGCGATCTTACATGAACCGATCTCGGACCCAAATTCGTCTTGCTTTTTAGGGTTCGATCCTATTGACAAGCAATTCAAGGTATTGTTCATTGGTGAGGTATATTGTGAGGATGATGATCGTAGAATTATGACATTAGGAACAGAAGAATTGAGGTGGAGGAAGATCCAATGTCCTTTAATCCACCGGCCTTGGGGTGAAGGGATATGCATCAATGGGGTTTTGTATTACGTTGCTGAAAAACATCATGAATGGATATTAGTTTGCTTTGATGTTAGGTGTGAGACATTCAACTTTATTCATACATCGAACTTTGATGACTGCTTTTGTCCCTATATTCCTAAAGTGATAAACTATAAGGGTAAATTAGGTGTCACTAATCGTCTTTCTGATGACAACGATTATGCCTTTCAGTTGCATATGTGGGTTCTAGAGGATGTAGAGAAACAAGAATGGTCGAAAGATATCTATACTTTGCCAGAGAACAAAGTCATTAATCCCCGCAAGCTTTTTGTTGAAGGAGTAACATCTACAGGTGAAATTGTTTTCTGTAACTACGAGTATGAAGTACCCTATTATGTTTGCTACTTCAGTCCTGAAAGGAACATTCTCCACACTGTTGAAATCCAAGGTTTTGGAGAATACCATCAAGTGGGCCGCTTGTTCACATCTTTGTAAACCATGTAGAAGATCTTAATGACAACATATGATCCAATATTTGTAAGCCTACCAGAACAAAAGCGTAGACAACTCACGACACTACAAGAAAATAGGCCATTTGCCACTACCAGAAACGTCACAAATTCGTCACTAATAAGGCCTTTGCGACGAATACAAGTCGTCGCTAAAACGCCGTCGCAAATTAGCGACGGCGCCAATTCGTCGCTAATTTGCGACGGATTTATGACAGATTTAGGACTCCATAACTCAGTCGCAAATTCGTCGATAATTTGCGACGGTGTTGCGACTCCACATTTCAGTTGCAAATAAGCGACGCTTGTGTGACTCAGACATGTAGTCACTAATTAGCAACGGATTTGAGACTGTCTTGTGCGTGGCAAATAAGCGACTGATTTGCTACTATAAACGCTGTAGCAAATAAGCGACTGATTTGTGGCTACTTCTTTCGTGGCAAATTAGCTACGGATTATAGACTAAATTGATATTGTTAAATCATGATGTTAGTCAGAGATTCGTCACTAATTAGCCTCTGATTTGCGAAACAGCAGTTTTACAAGTGACTAAATTAAAACTTATTGTAGTCACTTATTAGTCACATAAATGGTACTAATTTGTGGTTCATTTGCTAATTGTTGCGGAAAAACAAACTGGAAAATGAAAATTAAGCTACAAACAAGCATTTAGCTTGTAAAACTTGCTACCAATGTACAAAAAGCTTGCAAGCAATGTATCAAAAGAAGTTACTACAACCATTGTATCACAAAAGGTTGTTACATTCCTAGAGAGTCTAAGAGTGAAGGATGATTTATGGTGAGGTGTCTTGCGGTGTACCGGTTGGTGCAGGAGGAACAACGGTCGGTGCAGGAGTCTCGCTTGAAGGATTGGTGACAACTGGTGGCTGGTTGGACTGCAACAACGCATCCACCTTCTTCTCTAGTTCACTCATCCTTAGCTGGCTTGCTTTAAGCTCATCAGCAAGGTGTTTATTTTCTTCATCCCTCAGCTTGTCTTTGGCCGCTTGATCCTCAAGCAGTTGGCGAGCACGCTTAAGTTTCTCCTGGACCTCTACCATGTCTGGCGACGTCGACGAACACTCACCGTAACTGATCTTTCTTTTTCCTTTGTTCACCCCAATTGAAAGCTGTCCCACTCCATAAGGAGTACCCTTAGGATCGAATTCTGTACACCGCAACAACAAAGACATATATAACTCAATACTAACCATGAAAATGTAAATCAATAACCAGGGAGCTCAATTCATCTTCTAAAATCAGTTAACACAGAAGTAAATGCATCAATATATTTCAGTAACTAACAACTAAGCAATTATACAAAACAGAAACAATGATCTGAAGCACATAAACAGTGATCAAAGATAAATGCAAAACTGAAATGATCCAAGCAGAAATAATGATGTGAAGCAGCAACAATGATCAAGCCAACAACAATGATATGAAGCCAGCAACAATTATTTCAGAAACAGTAACAATGATCTCAAAAGCAATAACAGAAGAGAGGAGAAGCTTAATGAATCATACCTTAAGGAAGAGATTGTTTTTTTCATTGATGGTGAGGTTACGCTGAGAAGTGAGGTCAGATTGTTCTCCATCTTCAACAGGCTCTTCCAAAGCATCTTGAAGGCACTTCTCGTAAGACTCAGCAACTTCTTTAGCTTTTTGGTCGATGAAACTCCCATCTGGATTTGTATGAGTCTTGAGAAATACTTCGGCCCAAGACACAGGTCTTTGTAATTCATGTTCCTATAAAAAAAAAGACAAGACTAATTACTGTAATGCAGTGTGAAAGAAAGTAACATAATAAGAAAAGGAAGATAAGACGTTACCATAGCTCGTTGGATGGTCAAGTACGATGATTGACCTGATCGGTGCCTGTGAGGTCCTCGTCCGTTTTGATCTGAGTTGCGAGAGGCTGAAGCTGTAGCGCTCTTCTTCTGAGCCTGTGGAGTGGCCCAGAATAGACACATTCTGGCCCAAAGCTTCTCACCAATCTAGGTTGGCCTCTTTCCTTTCGTCCTGACCTGACTCACAATCCCTCGCATTCTTTTTGTTGCAATCGCATCGAAGTGGCTCTTAACAATTTGAGTTATCCCTGCATCCCAATTGTACTTGCTCTACACAACAAAGAAGAATTGTAAGTAACCAAAACAAAACTGAACTTATAAAGAAATTAAAATACATAAGAAAGAAGTAGTTTACCGCAAAAGTTCTGAAGTATCTCTCCTGTTTGCCTATTGGAGTGACGGTCCAACTGTACCAAGGGCCGTCGAACTTTCTCCGAAAGATTCCAGATATCTCACGGGTTAGTAGGCCATCGTCCCGATCAAACCTTGCAAACAAATAAGGGTAAATGTTAAAGTATATAAACCATAGATAATCATATAATTAAACTGTGAATGTTACTAAAACCTAAATCAAACGGTCAATGATTAAATGTTACTAAAATAAGCAGTTCAAGTATGTTACTAAACTGTGAATGTTATTAAACCTAACTCAAATAAGCAGTTCTACAATCTAATCTAATCAATTATGCAGTTCAAGTAAATGGAAACAGAAATCAAAGGAACTTACCAGATAGTGTCTCGCTCTGGATGTGGTTGCTCACTGAGTAAAGGAAGGCTCTGACGTCCAGGATCAGCCATAACATCGGCAAGGAGCTGGTCGTAATCTACGTCTTCGCCATTAACAGCATGCAGATCGTCACCATCTTCTTCCTCAGGTTCGATGTCATCAGGTTCGACATCATCATCATCCTCTTCCTCCGCGTCTTCTGGTTCTTCTTCTTCTTCTTCCTCATCATGATTCTGAACCTGAAGCTGTTGTCGAAGACTCGATAGAGATTCAACCCGGCATGAAGAAGGTGGATACTGGAGAGGAAGGGTTCGAGACACAGACACATTGCCCGACTGAGGAGTCCTTGAGAAGGCGGCGAAAGCTGACCGGAAGGATTGGACGAGTGGGACGAGCTAGGACGGCGAGTTGCCTTTGGAGCCGGTGGTGTACTGTCGCCGTCGTCACGGTGACTGCTGCTTCTACCAACGTCTACAGCCTTACCCTTCCCACCGCTCTCAGCCGCGACACCCTTACCACGGCTGTCTGTAGATGGCCGATTGTTTGAACCACCAGGAGCAGAGATGACAACACCACCGCTTGACCTTCTGCCGTTTGATCTTCCTCCACCACCACAACGGCCGCCTCGGGTCTTAACCCCTCCGGTTCGGGTCTTAACGCCTCCGCCTTTACTCGCTTTTGATCTGGTTTGTACGCCTTTGGACCCAGCCATGTCGATTAGGGTTTGTGAACAGATTAGGGTTTTCGATTTGGGTTTGAACTGAGAGTTTTAATCGAAAACGAGAGAGAGATAGAAGAAGGATTGAGACTTAGAAGAAGAAGAAGATGAAAAGATCTAGAATTAGGGTTTCTGGGTTCGAGAGAGATGATTTCTGGGTTCGAGAGAGAGAGTTTATGGGTGCGATTAGGATTGAAAACGGAAGATAAGAGAGATTGCAAGAAGAAATAACAAGATTCGAGCAAGAATCGAGTTGATTTTAGCGATTGGCTTCGAAATCGCCAGTGGATCGAAAGAGAAGAGAGAAAGAAAAAAATTAGGGATACTGAAGAAATGACTTTTCGGATCCGATTTTGTTTAAGTTATTTCGTCTAGGCGTCGCTAATCCGTCTCAATTCAGTGGGTAATTTTTTGTTTTGGGTGGGAAAATTAGCCGCCCAAAAGTCCACTTAATTAGGGCAACATGTCCATATATCAGTGACTAAAACGTTGGCTTGTAGTCACAAAATTGTGACTAATTTGTGACATTTTTAAGGTAGTCACAAACAAAATTCCTAAACCCTAAAGAATTAAACCCCAACCAATGGTCCTCTTGCTTTCCCCTAGACCCTATACCCTAAATATACGGATATATCCAGTAGACTAGGCTTAACAATGGTAATTTACATAAAACATCAAATTACACAACTAGGAGGTGAAAGTTAATTATATAAGTTTATAACTAAGTAAAACACTTACAAATGTAATGTAGCTCCAAACTTTAATTTGATTTTTTCACTCCTAACATATATTTTTGCTTTGCCATTGAGTCTATAACCATCTAAATACATACATGAATCCTACATAGCTTGTTTAGAACCATTTTCAAAAGTTTTAAATGTTATGTAGTAGCAAAAACGTCACAATTCAGTCACAAATGTAAAATGGCGTCGGAAAACCGTGGCAAATGAGTCGTAAATTAGTGACTAATTTGGGATATATTTTTAGGGTTTCAGATTCTATACCCTAAACCCTATGGTGTCACAAATGAGTCACAATTCAGTCACAAATGTAAAATGGCGTCGGAAAACCGTGGCAAATGAGTCGTAAATTAGTGACTAATTTGGGACATATTTTTAGGGTTTCGGATTCTATACCCTAAACCCTATGGTGTCACAAATGAGTCACAATTCAGTCACAAAATATAATCCTGAAATAACAAAACATTGTTCTTCCCCCGGATTGAACTCAGGTTTAGACGGACTTGGTATAGAGTTTTAACCGATGTGCCATTGTAACAATTATGTAGAGCTGTGTAATAAATTTTATTTATCATCATAATGCGATACAAACAATTAGTAAAATGGTTGTAATTCCGTTGACTCGAACTCGAGTTGGGTAACCATTGATTGCATGTTGAGAACCATTGTGCCATTATAAGTTCATCAGTATTGTGTTGTACTAGTGTATATTTATACACCTTGGATGATAATTATGTTTTAAAGACATTTAAAATACAACACATTATGCACTTGTACCACACATTCAATACTTTGGCATTTAGTTTAGTACAATCTAAGTACAACTATGATTCATAGAGGCATTCATTTTCGGTTTTAATGTGTACTAATGTAAAATGGAGTGGCAAAGTAGTCACTAATCAGTCGCAGATTTGCCTCTGCGTCGCGACTGATTAGTGACTCTTCTGAAACCAAAATAAAAAAAACTTGTTCACCCTAAACCACAATTTGTGTTTCTGTTTTCCGATTGTAACGAAGATTTTAGAGAAACATATAACAAACAAATCATTGAAGAAAACTTGTGATGTGGATACAAATTGAATCAAATCAAAGTGGAACATTCTCTTAATTACCTAACATACAAACTAAAGCAAACAAAGACACAACACAACATTCTCATAACACCAAACAAACAAACTAGTTCATAAGACCAACAAACAATATCAACCTAGTTGTTTCATCACACCAAACACTATCATAAACCCAAATACTCCACAAATCACCATTTTCTTCATATTTGATTTTGCTTCTGCCAATTCATCTTCAATCCTCTCAAAAAACTCATTCTCGAACTTTAATTGCATCTTATCAAACATGATTTTCTCAAGCTCCATCTTCTCTTTAGCCATATCTTTGACAGATTGTTGGAGACTAGAAATTTGACCACTCAATGCTTCTATCTCGTTTAGAAATGCTTCATCGACCCATTTGAATGTATGGTTGTCATTGATAAGCTTTTGTGATGCAGCAAAACCACACCGATAATACCTACGGTAAAGATTAGCATCGGATTTGGAAATCAATTCTACGGTTCTTTGACCACACCAACATTTCTTCGGAACACCCACGATTCTTCCTCTTCGTCTTGCATTTGATGTTCCCGTAGAAGCTCCAGATTCGTCGCTCATGTCCACCATCAAATCTCCAATAACCTGCAAAACCCAGAAATTCAATATGAAATAGAATTCTCACAAACTTCATGAAATCGATTTTGAAGCCTAATAATTACTTTCACAAATCGACTATAGGCGCAGAGAAATCAAAAACCCTAATAATTACTTTCTCAATTTGAAGAAGAACTGAAAATTTGACCTCAATTTAGAGAAATTATAATTAGGGTTCTTCCCTTTATAATTTGGGGATGAACAACGGTTAGTTTTCAAAAAACAGACCGGGTCGAGTACGCGGATCGGGTTCTCTTTTCGGTTTAATTTTTTAAAAACTTGCCTCTACTTTGCCTCTCTTTTGCGACGCTCAAAAGAGAAAAAAACTTGTGACTATAGTGTCACATATCCGTCACAATTGTGACTCTTTAGTGACTCTTTTTAAGGCGTCGCTAAATTGTGACTCCTCTGATAGTCACATATCCGTCACAATTTTGCGACTACTATAATCGTCTTCCAGGAGTCGTTAATTTGTGACTGATTTGTGACAACTTCTGAACCTACTTATTGGTGTCACAAAGTAGTCACTAATTTGCCACTACTTTACGACTAGTTGTTGGCGTCGCAAATTAGCGACTAGTTTGCGACGATGTTTATTGGCGTGACAAATCAGTCGGACATTCGTCGCAAAGTAGTCGCAAATATTAGTGACTGATTTTTCAGTCACAAACGGTAGTCACTAATAGACTGTTTTCTTGTAGTGCGAGCACATCAACATCATCTAAACAAGATCATCGTCACCAGAAACAAGATCATCCTACGTTTGAGAGTATTAACAAATTTGATGCTTTGTTTTTTGTCACATGATGATGAATGAGGTATGAAAACATGATTGCTTCCCTTGCTCCCTAAGTCGGCTAAACGCTCTATTTAATATCGTTTATATTCTCCTTGTATTATCAAACCAAATTCTTACAAAATTTAAGCTTTTTATTTGTGAGAAAAGCTCGTTATAGCTTCATGATATTTATAACATAAAGTCTATCTATTTTGGCTGGGAGTGTTACTTCCCATTTACAGGTTTCATGTGAGCTTTATCACTCTGTTGGCTTTAGCATTTTGCAATTTCTAGTTATTATGTCATGATTGTGTTTACACGTAACTTGGGAGCAAACATTGCATCTTCATAAAACTCCTTTTTGTAATTATATATTTACTTCTTCTTCAAGTAGAATTAGGTAAGAGAATGTCTACATGCTTACTTTGTATAAATACGTAACATTTTCATATAAGTAAAACTGAGAAAAACTCCAAAATTTGACAATGGCCGTGTGAGTTGGGAGAAGAAATACAGAGAGAGAGAGTAGGGAGGACGAAGACAGAAGAAGAGGCATGGGGAGGGGCGAAGAGATAGAGAAGTATCCACCTCTCCCCATTAGCACTTTAGTAAAAAATATTAAATTCATAGAACTTAGTTACAAAATAAAATAATAAAAAACTGAGATCTTCAAAATTGAAATTATATTTTTATATACTTAATATAATGGATTGAATTATTAATTATTGCACTTAAAATGAAGGTTATGAATATTTATGATTATATTATTGTTGATTTTATACCTAATTAATACCACTGAATATAATGAAACAAATCAAAAATATTATTATTAGATCTACAGTATGTGGATGAGATAGAAGAGATAGTATTTACCTATATGGTGGGGTGATTTCCAATCTAAAATATACTATTAAGCAAAAAAATTTACCAATGGGTATGAAGATAATGAGGACCTACGAAAACCTAGAGGCCGTAACTTATGTATATCACGTCCCTTGCTCAGCATTCATCAGAGCTGGATTTGAGATTGTCGGCCCATACAAAACTAAATAATATTACATTATTTTTAAACAAAAATGATTTTCTTAGCCTTCTTTTTAAAAATTATTGTTAAAATAAATTTATGAAAAATCTATTCAACATAAGTACTTTTTAATCATATAATCTTATAAAATATTAGATTCTATAAAATAAAAATTGCTTGCTATCTCATTAAACTTTCATTTTTCATCAAATAACATATTTTTATGTAAATTAATATATAAATTTGATTTTTTTTCAAAATAAATGGGGCCCTACAAATGTTTCAAAAACATTTGCTCAAATCCTGCCATTCATTTATCTTCCTCATTCGTTAGATAACAAGGTTTTTTCTCTTATCGTCCGGTGTAAATCAGTTAGATCAAGCTTGCTTCCAACCATGTCCCAAGGCAATAAAAGAGGAGAAAACTTGGAACCCATCCCAACTGATCTCATTACCGAGACACTCTCAAGATTGCCTGCAAAGTCAATCTCTAGGTTTCATTTCATGTCGAAGTTATGGGAATCCATACTTGACCGTCCATATTTCACAGAGTTGTTCTTGACCAGGTCACTGGGCTCGGCCGCGTCTCTTATTCGCAGTCAAAGGAAAGACCAGGTCACAGGGTCGACTCAAAAGCGAGGGTGCCTGCAGCTTCTACTCGTCGCCTCAGCCTCATAATCCATATGAGAATTCGTCTGTTGAAGTAGCCGCCGATTTTCATACCAAGTTCCGTGGAGACTTTTGTAGCTATGCCTTTGGTTTAGTCTATTTCTCCGATAGTTAGTCTCAGAGAAGACAATCCCTATGGTATGTAACCCTAGCACAGGACAGTATACGGTCTTACCTGAACTGATCATGAGCCAGGGAGATTCGTTTAGCTTTTTAGGGTTTGATCCTATTGACAAGCAATTCAAGGTACTGTACTACTGCTTATGTGATACATACCATGGTCATACAATTATGACATTAGGAAATGGGGAGTTGATGTGGAGGAAGATCCAATGCTCCATAATCCATAAGCCTCTGAGTAAAGGGATATGCATCAATGGGATTTTGTATTACTTAGCTAGAACTGATATATTAGTTTGCCTTAATGTTAGGTCTGAGAAATTCAACTTTATTCAAGTAGATTGTTTTGGTGATCCAGGTAAGTTTAAATTGATAAACTTTAAGGGTAAATTAGGTGCAGTTAGTACGATGCGTGCTATGGTTTATAGGTTTAGGTTCACTGTGTGGGTTCTAGAGGATGCCGAGAAACAAGAATGGTCGAAATATGACTACAGTTTGCCGGAGATTAAAAATTATGAACTTGTTACCGTTGTTGGGATGACAGCTAGAGGTGAATTTGTTTTGGCAACAAAATATACATTTGAATCGTCTTATGTTTTCTACTTCAATCCCGAAAGGAACACTCTCCAAGCTGTTGAAATCGAAGGTTTTGAAACTAGCATTCATGCATCTGGATTTGGTAGCGTTAACGTTTTCGTAGACCACATTGAGGATTTTAATTTTTAACGATGCAAAGCATCTCTACGCCAGCCGTGAAGAACAACCGATGGAGTAGAGAGAGAGATTTACAGTTTACTTCATTCACACGGTCTAAGTTGCTGCTTGAGCAGGAGAGGAGAGTTTTCCAAGGACAACAATAGGATCACCAATTTCAATTGTTTTCCCCGTTCCATCGCCAAATCTATTTTTCCAAACCATGTTCTGCCCAAAGTATATCTGCATCATCATTTTCAGATAAACCATTACAAAAAAAAACTCTCATATTCATTCGTTATGATGTAATCGGATTTATCGGTCTCTTTACCTTTCCCTGTGGTTTACTCTTTGGCTGTAATACTTTGTCTGACCTGAAATTCCTCAGAGTCTCAATTGGCTCTTCACCTCCAATCCCAGTTTCTTGGTTAATCGTCGGTACCTTGCAACGGGAGCATAACTTCACACCGTGAAAGGTGAAATTGTCTATAAGAATCCCTGTCCATAAGTCTTCGGCAAACGGTTCACATCCATCAACAAAGATGCTGTCACATTTCCCATTAACCGTCATGAAATGATGTTACAAAGCAATAAAAGACATTCGTTTGAACATACTTGGGTCTAAATCGGTTGATCGGTACAGGCTCCTTAAGAAGCTTATTCAGTGAATCAAGAGAACCCTGTGATATAAGCAAGAACGGATACATATCTGAGAACATCGCGATATGCCCTGGAGCATAATTTGGATCCACATGCCTAGTCTCAGACGCTGTTAAATACAACAGCAAGATCGTTTAGTAAACTTGCACGGCGATAATTCTTTAAACGGAGTCAAAATTTGTATATGAAAACCTGAATCAAAACGAACAAGTCGACAAGGCTTCCCAACAAAGTTTGTAAACCAATGAGATGCTTCTTCTCCTTCGTCAAGCGCGGAGCCAGACCATTCCCAAACCGAGACACCGTCTGCTATTTTATCCGGTTTAGCTAATGAAACCTTGAGGGCATCCATACCAGGAGCTCTAACCACTAAAAACGCAACCACAACGATCAGAAAACGATTTATCTTCTTCATATCAGTTGAAGAAGAAGAAGACAGTAAACAATCTCTGACCCATGTTTGAGCTCTTTTCGGGTTCCCATTCCTCCGAAAACGCGTGTTTAGGCATTTCTACTTCAATCAAAGAAAGCTTTGGTTCTACTCTTTGAGTCAATCCTCTTCCTTTAGAGTTCACAATCAACCAGTTTCGATCCCATCGAAATCCTAATCAGCCAAAACCCCCAAAATTACTTCTTTCCCCAAAATAAATCACACAATCAAAATTAAACCTTTAGTAGCAGCATCAAGAGCACAAAATCTCAAACATAAGCGAATTATGAGTTTTCCCTCATTATTAATCGGACCCAAAAGCAGAAATAGCTCAAATTTCAATCCCAAATTGGAAAAATTCAAAATCAAAACCCAGAAAATTTGGATTTTTAAAAAAGAGAAATTTTCTCGGGAAAATGGAAGAGTGTGTTTGTTTATACCAGTGGGAGTGAGAGCTGCTTGAGATAAAGAAATTCCTTTACATGATTTGATCGGATATACGAACAGTGACGATACTCTTGCGGCGACTTCACTTCCCGGCGACGGCGACGGCGACGGTGACGGAAACAAAGCGTTCTCCATTTTGCCCTTTCTCTCTCTAGCTTTCTCAAAGAGACGAACTTATCTTTACAAATTTTCATTTATGGCCCCTAAATTTCTATTGTTATTCAATTAAAGCCTCAAACTTTGTTTTCTAACTAGACAACCCATTAGTCTGTTACATTTCAAGTCCCAACCAATTTAACAGATAAGTAACCAGAGAGCTCTTTGTTTCATTACAAATCATTGTTCTTCTCAAAATCTAACCTTTTAAAAATTGTAAACCATACATATCTATCTACAACAATGAAGATAGTAATGACCAAAAATTATTCTTTTTTTCATACAATAAAAAAAAAAAAACTTCTTCTTTGGCTTTTAACACAAGTAGTAATGAACCATTTTAAACAAAAGTTAAAAAAGTTAACTTTAGGCTGAAGAAGAAGTTAATCTCAATTGTTGATGAGATTCACCAGTCATTGGATCAGTTGTGTTTTGACTCTCCAATGGCATATACTGAGACATGATCGCCATTATTTCCGAATCCATGTAAGACTGCATTTTTTATTTTTGGTACATAAACTAGAATTATCATCTCTACATTTAATGATTCATAGAGAGTAAAGCAAAAGTGTGAGAAAACATAACATACCCTGAGACGATACTTGTAGAATACGTAACCCGCTACACAAACGCCTCCAACTGCAGCTAGAATCACTAATGTCAAGAACCATCCAATTCGTGAACCGCTTCTCTCTGCGAAAATACGAAACAAAAAATGAGTCTTGAATGTTCTTTTTTCGATTATTTACGGATAATTGTTCTGTTTTTCGACATTTACCGATACAAGTGTCTTGTTCTTTCATATAGAGACGATTTCCAGAGCATTTGCATTCAAAGCTTCCCCATTTGTTGTTACATTTGCATCCATCACATTGACAAGCTGATTGCTCTTTACATTCATCAATGTCTAGTAAATAAAGAAGATGAATCAGAATACGAAAAATACGATTGATGTGAGATCTTAAAAATTAGTAAGAAAAAAACAAAAAGTGTCTCACCTTCACATTTTAGACCATCTCCTTTAAATCCGGTTGGACAACGACATCCTGATGCCTCCGAGTTCTGAATTCAAAAATTGCGAAAACTCGTAAGAAAAAGATGTGAAATTTGGATGCAAAGTTTCAAACTTTACGGCATTAGTACCGAGCAAGCGGAGAAAGTTAGGCCTTTCTTGGTTTCAGACCAGCATCCTCCTTGATTCATTGAACATCTTGCAGGTCCATAAGCTGTTATAATAACATTCATGCAAAAATAACAATTTTTATCAGAACAGAACACAAAATGTTTTCATTAATCTACAAGATTTTCGATGTATCGGTTCTAGAAACATACGTTTACATGAAGTATATCCATCTCCTTTATACTGCACACCATTCACAACAGGGCATTCACAAACCCTTCCCCTAAATGTGTCCTGATACAATCCAATATTAGGTGTAAAATTTATCGGGTCTGCTTGGGACGGAATTAATATTATGTTGTGATTTCGTCCCTTGGGGTATTAGGGGTTCGGCCCACAATATCCTGGTAATTCAAAAATAAAATAAACAATATCGGCTTCGAGTTAAGTACCTTGCAAGCTGTTACATTAGATTTCTTGTCCTGCCAACACCCGCCATTTGCTTCGAGACATTCGTTTGTTTCGATATCTGTTTCAAATGTATAAAGAAGAGCTCTTTAGTATTATGTTACTAGAAGAAGATCATCTTACAAGAGGAATTGGTTTAACCTCCACTTAGGCAGATCCCGGGTTCGGTTCTTTCCTTGAATCCTGAACATACAGCCTTTAGTACCGCATTTCTCTCGAGTTTACCTGAGCAATGAATCAGATTAAGAACTTTAAGTACCAATATTTTAAATAAACATCTAACGATGAAAAGTTAATGAAACAAACCGCGGTATTGAGCATCGTTTATGATCAATGTTGGCAATATTGTGACATCTCCGCGGTCACCTTTTCCTACCTATATAGGTAAGAAAACTCGGTGAATTAGTTGTAAAGACGGTAAAATATAGACACATTCAAGAAGAAAACCGCGAACCTGAAGCGCTTGCTCTGCTTTTAAAACTTCATTCTCAACATCAGCTTCAGGATCACCCATACATTTCTTGATCTTGTCAAGTGGCAAACCTGAAATTATGTTCAAAAATCAAGACTTGGAAAATGTGACGAAATGACGCGAAAAATAAACGATTGCGGAAGTCTCTTACCGAGAGATTCCACAACACTTTGTGCACATTCTTTGCTATATTTCTTCTCTTTCATTGAACACCTTATGTGAAAATCAGTCACATAGTCCCACCAAACCCAAGACCGGTTACTATCTTTCGCTACTCGATGAACACATAACTGTCTCAAATTCTCGAAAACAATGTCTTTCCCGTCATATCCATCACCAAAGTCTTGTTCAGGATCAGGAGCACAATACCTCCCTTTGTTTATACACTGAGACTTACATTGATTGCTGTTAACATAATCTTTAGGACAAAACCATGTAATGTAATGAGGTGTGAACAAAGAGTATCCTCCTTTTTCGAGAATTTGCGCGTGTCCTTTAAAGTTCTTGACGAAATTCATCTGCTCATCGCACCTCGCACCGCATTCGTCATTCGTGTTAGTCCATAACTCATACTCAACTCTCTCATCCGGATGAGGTAATGACTCGCTCCAGTCGATCTTTAGTACTACTTCTTCGCCTTTTTTAAGAGCTTGCTTGAGAGTATCCGCAAAAGAACGGTCTATTAAAGCCGATGGAACGTTGATTTTTTCGATAAAGTCATCGGCTTCTTTTGATTCCTCAGGTGAATCCATTGTTATCAATGGCTCGTTGACGCTATCAGCTACTAGAACTGCTGCTGCACCGGATTGTTGACCGTTCCATACCTTTAATGCAAAGTAGCACTCTATATCGAAAAACAAAAATAAAAACCAAATCAAAAACCAAATCTTTACCATTCAAAATTCTATTAATATCATCGACTAAATAACAGTGGATTCTGCTTAGATTTAAACTCTATTAAAATTCATTATGTAAATGACAAAACTTTCTATTTCTAGCCATAAATTTGGAACAATTTCTAATTATGGATAAAAAAAAGAGAGATTTTGAAATAGAAATAGTTACCTCCACGATCGATGATTAAAATGGTGGGACGGGGGAATTTGGGTTTGAAAGTTTTGTCGAAAGATTCGCATCCATAAGCACCTTTACCGGCGTAGACGACGGAGCCGATCATATAACCACCGTAGTTAGGAACACCGAAGTTAGCGATGGCTGCGTCGTGCTTAGACCGCATTGACAAAGGGTTTAGGACCGTGACGCTGCTCTTCTCCACGATGAATCTACCGAAAACTCCGTTGACCACCATGGTCAACGCTAGAAACAGAGCCAAGGTGGCTCCTTTATGAATCAACGACATTTGGAAGATGTCTCTGTTTTTTTTCAATTTTCTGTTACTCTGTTTTTTACAATTTCTACAAATTTTCCCGAGAAAACAAAAAAAGATCTTAACTAGAGTTAGATAACTCGGAATATCGTTCTCCACTATTGGTTTCTCGGGAAATTGAAGGAAAGAGAAGGAAAAATTTCTGGGAAAGAATTGAGTTTTGCGGGAAAGTGAGTAACTCTGTTTTTCTCTGTAAATTTTCCCGAGAAAATCGATAGATCTTAACAAAAGCTAGAAATTTCAAAATTTCTTCATTTTCTTTTGATTTCCCTGGGAAAGTGAAGGGAAAATTTGCGTAGAAGAGAGAAAAAGAACTGATTTTGCGAGAAAAATGGATGTCTCTGTTTTCGAATTTTTTCCCCCGAGAAAAAGAGATTTGAACGTAAAGTAAACGGAAGAGAAGATGACTTGACAGAGTCAGCGGAACTAACCATGTCTCTGCAACTACTGATTCAACAAACTTCATTTTCTTTTTATTTTATTTAATTTAGATTAGATTAACGTTTCTTAGAATGTAAGTTAATCGTGAGATCCTATCATTTTATTTTTGTTTTTCATAAGCTCTAATCTTTAAGCTTAATCTAGTGGACAACGTTAAAAAAGTCCACAATTTTTCAATTGGATACTTCAAATATAAATCTCAAAATCTGTTTACAAATGCATATGCATCTACCAGAATAAGTAAAGTTTTAAAACTTTTGAATAAATAATGATCACAAAAATTAAGACCATGCTTAATTCGAAGACTTTAGAAAAAAAAAATGCAAAAGTCTATTGAAGTACCATATGGGTTAAGTTAGAGAATCATCCAAACACCGATTGTGACAACTACTAGGAGACATGAATAGTTGCATAATCAACATAAATTATTTAATGATATATCCAACCTAATTAGTATTAAGTATTAACTTAATCATTATTTTAAGGCAGACCATGAATATGTTGTGTTATTTTATAGGTCATGATGTGTTTATTTTAATCCGTTTGAGGAAATAGGTACAAACATGCATTTTAATTTAAAATTTATTAGAATGCACTTGTTAATACAATTGTGCTTATGGGAGGGGAGAAAATGATTATTATATGTGTATTTATATGATTAATTATCAATCCCATTATTCAAAATTGTCCCATTAGCTGGAGAGTCTCATGCCAGTTATTTTCATATACAGGAAAAGTGGAATTGATATTTTTAAATCGAATTGAAGTTTCTACAAGCATAGTAATGGAGAGAAAATAATGAATGTTACAAAAGATGTAGAAAGAGACTACAATGATGTTCAAAATTAACATTTTTCTTCACCACATTCATAGACCAGCATACATTAACAATGTTCAAATTTTGCTAAGAATTCACAAAAACGTATTTTTGCGTAACCAATTTCAAAAAAGCCAATTAACACTAATGTTACCAAGCCATATCAAAAGAGGGAATTGGACCAAGGCTAAAAACAGCAGAAGGTAATGATGCTTGCTCGAATCGTAACTCCTTACTTCAGCAAACAGAACACGTTTCATCGTCTTCACCAAGAAAATCCCAGTGCATAAACACGTCCATGGCATCAACGCGTAATACGAGTATCCCCACATAATCTTTGCAAAACTCGCAAGACATAGACCCGCAAAAGCATAACCTCCGTATGCCACAATGTCTAGTAAAGGCGCCTCTCCGCTACCAAGTGATAAAAGTGTTACTTTCAGAAGCATCACTTGCAAAAACCAACCAACCAATCCTTTCACAAACAGCCAATTCAAAGCTTCAGGTGTAAACCTGTATAAATTCGGTTTTAAACGGATTAATAATCTTCGGTCTCCAAATCAATCATTCAAGCTCTAAGCAGAAACTTACTTTCCATGAAGTCCCAATGAAAGACCAGCAAGAACAACGTATGTACCAAACGCCATGAACGGAATGTATAAGTCTGGCGCATTGATATCATAGATAGGAGGCTTGTATGAGAGCCTACCCCCGACTGGTTCGGATATTCTGGTCCAGTGTCCCTACAGGTTTGAAGCACAACCCCAGGAAATTTTATTAAAGGTCGGTATGAGAAAGTCTAAAACAGAACGATGCAAGAGAAGACTAGCTTACCCGGTGTAGGAAAGGAAACAGAACAACTTTCAATTTGTTCCTCACATACTGATCATTCACTTGGAAATAGTACTGGGGATCAGAGAAGTACCGGCTTATCTGTTTCATTTTCCACAACGCGTTAAAAACAACAACTTCAAAATCAGATGTTAAATGCAAGATGGAGTCACTTACATTGCTCTGTACATAGTCAGAGCTCGATCCTAAAATCCTCTCTCCGTAAGCACCTAAACCACTGCGCATAAAACCCGAGCCAGCTCCAGTGAATGGATTCCCAAACGGACCAGGCTCGGGGTTACCTGGAGGTCTTGGCATACCCGGTTGAGGTCCCATGTTATTATACATCTCTGCAATCAAATCAACACATCTTAATTCATATCAAAACTACCATAATCAATACATCACCTACTTCAAAATTCTAACTTCTGAAACCAAATAGTATTTTACCTTTTTCTACATAGAAAGACATTTGCTTCTCAGATTTCAACAATTTCGATTTTTTGTAATCCCGAATCAGTAACTAGGTACAAGATTCATCACCAGATCCTAACATTGATTCTCTTTGTTCATAATCTCAATTTCAAAAAACTTCCATTACTGCTCGATCTCATTCATGAGAATGCACAACTATAGATCTACAATTCAACAGGAGAAACACCAAATGATCTCTCAACGCAACTTCACAAGCTCCCAAGTTCAACAAAACAACGAATCGGAATCAAATCCATCGAAATACATCAAAATCTCAGCAAAAGAAAACAAAAGAGCATAGATCTGATCACAAATTGAAGAAATTCCTCAAATGTCCACACAAATAAAAGGAAAACGAAACTAACCTGAAGAAGATTGAGCAGAGATTTCAAAGCTTCAATGAGAAAGTTGGAGCTTTCTTCTTCTCAATACAAACAATGGATTCTCCTGAGAAAAATCGACCACCGTGTGATCGGGTATTTCCGGGTTTTCCCATTAGTTTATAATTATTGGGCCGTTAATGGATCATTAATGGGCCTTAACCTCAGAAATGTTACAGTTATTCTAGTAACCAAACAGAACCCTAACAATTTCTCCCAATTAGGTTTAGACGATATAAACAAATCCAACGCCGAAAAATAAAAAACCCCTCTTTCGTCGAAACCCTAATTTCAGAGCTTCGATTACGAGTGCAGCGATGGCGAAATCGATGAGATGCAAGAGAGTGAAGAGATTAAGAGCTATTAGAAGAGAAATAGTGGAGAAGGAATCGTTTACCCTAACGAGAGAAGATGCTAAATCCGCCGCTTTAGCAGCTGCACTCGCCGCACCGAAGTTACCGGTTCGTGTACCACCGGTTTCTCCGTTCATGGAAGTTGCGTCGTCGGTCTCTGAGTCTGTCCCTGCCCCCGATATGGGTATGTTCGATTTCTACTGTAGTATCGCCAATTTCTCCATGTTAACTTGATTTTGTTCTGCCTTTTATGTGTTGGGTTTTTGATAAGGTAATGCTTGAAGAAGCGAATTTTCTGGTTATATTTTAGCAGAATCACTTATTGTAGTTGAAATCTTTGAAATGTTACTATTAGGAAGGTTTTAGTTCACTACTATTGAAAGATTTGTCTGTTCTTGTGTTATATGAATCCTTTTGGTTCTTCTGAGGAACTCTAATCAATCTTGTATCACTCTAATAGTATGTTCTTTCAAGCTTTGTGATTTCTCTGTTTGTGATTTCTCTGTTTGTATTAGTCCTTTGGATTGATCCTACCTCTTATGTTAGTATCTTTCGAATTGTTGGTAATATGGCTATGTTCTGCTTTGGATACTATTATACGTTTTTGCTGTTTGCTCTCAATATTTGAGATTATCCTGTCTCTAATGTGGTTATGATTGTTTTTTGCAGATGTGGAAATGGATGATGAGAAGAAAAACAAGTCGCTTAAACCCATTGGGAGGAAATTGAAGAAGAAGCTTAAGATGGGGATGAAGAATCGTCGCAGTAAGGGTGTCCTTCGAGGCAAGCGAGTCTAAATCCCATCGGTTAAAACAGCAAACCGGTTGGGTTTCTACTTGTTTTGTCACAATACGCATAACTGTGTTCCCCTCTAAATTCTGTGGTTCTTGAATCTCTTAGAATATGTCTTCTTTTGTACTGTTTTGGTATCGTGAGCTTCGAATTCGATATGATAGAAAACCTAAGAAATGTGATTTGAACCTTGAATTTCTGATTAGGTTATACCTCCATTTTTCAGTTTCTTGCACCAGAAGCTATAATCACAATTACTTGATTAATGAATAACATTTTTGGATTATATAAACATTTAGAAATCAGAACTCATAAGAAAAATAATTGTGTATGTAAAACAAGATTCACATTTCTGTCGTTCAGACAACATATTACAAAATTACAGTAGGAAAAAGCTCAAAATTAAAAACCAAACAAGAAAATTACTTCCAAGAAACAAAATATTCTTTTAGAATATCATCAGTGAATATTATCAGTATTTTCCGGAGTTAGTTTTGCTGCAAACCTTTCTGATCTCTCCGTCACGGTCTTCACCAGTGATGACACCAACATTGACCAGCTTAGCCATGGACACACCAAACTGCTGTCTGAACATCTGAGTTCCCTGCAACGCGAAAGCCGTTACAAGGGGAGCGGTCCTCGAGTCCTTAACAAGCTCTTGATCAGTCGACAAAACTCCCTCACCCTTCTTAAGATTAATGTAATACTGGTTATCGAAAATAGTCGGAGTTCTATTGTCTAGATCGACGGTTTCGGAGGCCCAACGACACTTGCGACGCAAGTAATCTGCGTATTTGGCTTCGATAGACGGATCAGTTCCATTACCGCCGTTGAAGTTGTAAAGCCTCGACTGGATGGTTCCACATGAGGCTTTCCCGATGGTGTGGGCGCCCGAAAGGACGACTAGGTCGAGAACGTTGAGACCGTAAGACTGGAACGTCTCAAGAAGCCCGGTCACGTCACGGCGGCCTGAAGGGACTTTCTCAACGTCACTAGCGTGAGATGTTTTGGAGTCACGACGACCGTAGGCGTTGGCCCAGTAAGGACCACCGATTTGGTGGGTCGCATCGCGGCTAGCTGCGGTTAGAATGTCAGCACAAGAGACTAAACCAGGGCAAGATTTCTCGACCTCGGACTTGATTTCATCGATTAGCTCGAAACCTCTTAGGGTTTTGCTCGCCGGGGATTTCCTCTCTGATCCTTCGTGGTTTAGAAGAATTGATGCATCACATCCCTGAAAATTGTTATTCGTTCACAAAAATATTAGATTTGTTATCTTTTTCAAATGAAATATATACAGCACAAAACAATTTTGTGTGTTTATACATATCATGGAAACAATAAATGATGATAATAGTATTTTTCTTTTTTGTTTGCGCAATATTGCAATCCTTAGTGTTACCAACAAAACTCTAATAGTCATACAAAGAACCATCAACGCAAAATGATGTTCGCAACAATGTCAAAACATTTTATTTATATGAATGTAAACATTAGCTATAGTCAGGCCGGCTCAAGATTTTTATAGGCCCTAGTTGAATGAAGAACGTTGAGTATAATGTCAATATTGGATACTACGCAATTGAATGACTAATGTTAATACATATTTAAGAAATAATGCAATACCGTGACGCCACAATCGTGGAAGATAAGGCGGAGGAGGGCCGGTCCAATGGAAGGGTCGGTCTTTATCCATTGCCTCACTTTGGTATCAACGATTTTCTCAAAACTTGGACAAATCTTATCATAATATTTCAGCGATAATAGATTGTCCAAAGGAAACCATGACCTAGTGTCATCATCCCCATCGTCTTCGTATCCTCCAGCTCGCGTCGATACTGGACAGGCTATGAGAATCACGAGTAGGACGGCGACTGAGACCACGGCCAACTTCATTATTTTGCCTTTTGGTATTTCTTTCGTAGTTTGTATTTGTTTGATATGGTCGAGAGGTGTGTGCGAGTAGTTTATATATATTGGGTTTGAAAATTAATGTGATGGTTTTACGTGGGAGGCACACTTTTATGTTTTTCTTTTATAATTCAAATGACTTGCTTGCATGTCGTATCTATGTAATGTTTATGATATAAATATATGATTTCTTTTTCTCAGAGAAAGCACGAAATTTATATTGTATTCTTTGCATTATTGAAATCAGGGGTTTGATTTATTTTGATTAGATTACTTTTTGTATTTGTCAACTTGAATTGGGTTATTTTAGTTTGGTTCATTGGTCGGTTATGAACTTATGGTACTATTATATCTTATTGGATATTCTTTCGTAATGGGTAAAGGCTAAAAGCAAAACGTGAGATTTTGAAATCAACGGAGAATAATTCTCCGTTATCAGTGAGAATTAGAACCAGTTTTAGGTACATTAGAAAATTCAGCAAATAAACTATTCGAGATTAGCAGGGATTATCTCTGGTTACAATTTCATTGCACATTCATACATGGGCTTCATAGCCCTTATTTATCGTGTGTCAATCTTATAGTAAGAGGCTCATTAAAGGGCCACGTTATTGAGCCCCACCAAAACTAACTTAATAACAACGACCAAAAGACAAGGAGAAGCTTTTTAGTAAAAGATGCAAAATCTTGAAAACATTTTTTCACATAAGGTTTCTCATTCTCTACCAATGGTTAAAATAAAAAGTAAATAAGATTTTGAAAGTTAACTCGAAATAGTAGAACAACATTTTTTGAAACAAAAGGTATTTTGAAACAACATTTCTGTGTAACGAAATCTTAATACTAGTAGTTCTTTATTTGAATTGTTGTGTGCATTTACTCTACATTTAATTCCCTTTTTCTTTTTTGTTCTTCAGTAATACTACTACTCAAATTGTGTTTACTATAGCTTTGAAAATTGTAATTATCTTAAAAAAAGATTCGATTAATAAATGTGGTTGAATATTAGAAATCCAGAAAGTGCATGGTTCCCACTCACCAACGGCTAAATTCTCCTTAACGGCTCCATCTTGACTCGCGCATTTAATTGGAGCCTTCAAAGTTAAAACATTCATTAACAATTTAATTAGTACAATTAAATGCTTTTTCCAAACTTTTATTTAATACTCCGAAACTATAGCTTTTTATAGTATTTATTAGTAACAAATACTGCTTTTTGCCACAATAAGCGTTTCCTTCGTTATCGAGAACCTAAAACATCTCATACTCTCTCATTTCACAGACACGTTCCCAAGTTTCAGCGAGCGATTTTAGGACACATCTTTCAAGCGGTGCAAGAAAATTCAAAACAAACAAACCAAAACAAAAAATCTTTACTACTAAACAGATAAGCACAAAAGTTTTGTTTCTTCTTCCTTCCATCGTTCCGGTTCATCGTATCTCCACCGCTTAAAATACTCTGTTTTTAACACACACAAAAAAACACACAGAGAAAAATTCAGTTTTTTCACTAAACTCAAAACGATTTTCTCAGATCGATAAAAATCCTAATGGGTATTTGATTTTATGCTCGTTGTTTCGTAAAAATGGCGTCTTTTCAAGTGGAGATTCCGTCTTCTTCTGATAGATTCGGGTTGATCCTTAGAGATCGTAACCACCGGTACGATCAAAACGCCGTCGTTTTGGAGAAGAACCTGAAAGCTTTGGTTAAAGACCAGAATTCTGAGAACCTAGTCGATTCTTGGATCGAGACTCAAAATATAAACAAGAACAAGATTCGAGTTACAAAGAAACCAATTGTAGAATCGAAGCGAAACGAAAAAACCAGACCTTTTTCTTTGGTACAGATATGGGAAGCGAGACTAAACCGATCCAACGGCGGGAACTCGCCGAGTCGGAGCGATTCGGAAGTAAGTGTTCAAGATTCTCATATTTCAGATGAATCGGAGATCGAGGAAGCTAAGAATCTTGATCCAACGGTGGAGATTGAATCTGATTCCGGGGGACGAGTCGCTGGCCTGATACGGAGGCTTAGTAATGACAAAAAGCTATCCGCTGGAAAAAATGGCGGTTGCGGCGGTGACGGTGGACTCTCGATTATCAGAACGTCTAGGACATGCGTTTCATCGTCGGAGAAAAGCAATTTTCCGTCGGTTAGTTTCTCGCCGAGGATCCGTGGACGACAAGCGTTCACCGATTTACTTATGCAAATGGAACGCGATCGCCACCGCGAATTGGAAACGCTTCGTGAACGCAACGCAGTTTCTAGGCTTACTCAACGTGGACGCCTTCAGGTAAAATTATATATTTTTAACTATTTCATAATCCACCTAACATTTTAGTCTTACAATCCACTCAAAACTTTTCTTTAGTTGTAATTTTAGCTTTATTTCATTGTGATGTTTCTTTAACCAGTCAATGTTAAGGTTAAGGAACCTCAATCGCTGTCTAGCGATTCAAGATCGAAACCGGTCTAATCCGAAAAAAACCGGATTAAACCGCATCGAATCAGGCTCTACCGTTCTGCATTTAAGGTCTTTTTTCTTACCCTAAATGTTCTTGAATTTAGTCCTCAGTATTTACATTTTCTTATACTCAATCTTTAAAACGCAATGCAGGGAGAAATTCCGTGCTACCGCAGCAGATCAGAGGAAGGATCATCATCGATCCACTGAGACGAATAAAGAAACAGAGATAACTAGAGAGAACACGAGGTTGAAAAATGGCGGTACTACTCTAGAAGCGATTTTCGCAGAGAGGTTAAGCCTCCGAAACAAGATAGAGACCTTACTTAAGGAAGAAGAAACTGTAAATGGAACCGTTGAATCAGAAATTAATTGCCTTCAGCCGCAAGACACAAGAGAAGCAGAAGATTCTTACAATGACGGTGAGTCTAAAACGAAAGAAGAAGAGAAGATAAGCCCGAGCGCCGGCGTAATTAAAGAATTGCGGTTGCGACAGAATCAAAACGAGGAAAATTTGGGAAATTGTAAGCAAGGAGCTCCAGAAACAGAAGGTGTGGTAAATGAGAGTAATGAGATGGAGCAATGCCTTGAGCAACAAGAAACATTTTATTCAGATGGATGGGATGAACAAGAAGAGTACGAAGATGAACAGTTTTATTACGGAGAAATAAACAACGACTGGCTTAGCGAAATATCTCGACCGAGAAGTTACTGGGAGGAACTAAGGAAATCGCGGTACCTTGAAGTAATGAACACTCGGTCTGATAAAGAGGACATACGCAGACTCCTTGAGCGGTAAGTAACATCAAAATCGACAAACCTAAGTTTCTTAAGTGTTTTAACATTGATAAAGAAAATGTGTGTTTCCGCGTATTACAGAAGAACGGTAACAGAGTTTCTAGAGAGCGGGTTGCGAGAGAAAATCGATAATCTCATGATGTCCCGCGTACAAACACACTCGAATAACCACTCTGAAAAATGGGAATTGCAACAACAAGAAGAAGAAGAAGAAGAAGAGGAAGAGAAAAATGAAATCGAAGAAGACGGTAGAGATGACTCGAGTAGATCGTCTTCTTCGCATATGTTTGCACCGTCTCCCGCACGATCATGGAGTTCTCAAGACACTGAAGTTACTTCCGCTCATGTCTTGTCTATTCACACTCCAAATTCACCTGTGAGTCTTCTTTGTATTTAAAATCGCAACGCACAAGTGGTAAAATGTATTGAACCGCTTTTATAAACGTTTTCAGGAAATGGAGTTGATAAGTGGTATGAGATCCCAGATCCAACAGCTTCGAGAAGAAATGTCGTTACTAAGAGATTCTGTCAAAACGTGTTTGGATGCTAATGCGAACTTACAACAGTCGGTTAACCGAGAAAACCCATTGAAACACAAATGCTGCGTTTGCGATGAAACGCAGGTTGAGGCGGTTTTGTACAAGTGCGGACATATATGTGCACGTGCCTGAAATGTGCCAATGAATTACAGTGGAACGGAGGGAAATGCCCGATTTGCCGAGCTCAGATTATGGACGTTGTTCGAGTCTTCTTCGATACAAGAAACTGAAGTAAACCGTTTTGAAAACGCTAACCCATTACACCTTTTTATCCTTGTTGCGTTTGCGTTATTTGGCGTTTTGGGTCTGAATATCGTATTTATAATAGGTTAGGTTACTAAACAATGTAAGGAAATGATAGTTTTATGAAATTTTCTAATCTTCATTATGGGAAACCAAACAAATTAAACAGAAAATTAATCTAACAAACCCATATAAACCCTAAGAACTTGAGATTTCTTTTTCTCAACCAAACATTTAATTAAATAAAATTCTCAGGACAACTTATTCAAAGCGAAAACAAGTTGCTTACAAAAGAGAATTAGATAGATTTAAACGAACCGAACGAGCTAAGTATTCGGCCTAATTAAGAACTTGAGATTAAAGTTGAAAACATGAAAAATGATTTTTGCAATTAGAGTATGTTAATCGTTTATAAATCTTCAGAAATAAAAATTAAATTTATGTATTTTTAGCTTGAAAATTCTTCCAAATCCACCAGATCATAAACTCTCGATCAGATTTTTCAAACACTTAAAATCACCCAAATAAGCCCTAAATAGTTGGTATAAAAGTCAGAAACATAACTTAGAAGCAAACATGAAAATCTTGAATTTTCAATTACTCTCTTAATCATAAACCTTTTACCAATTTTGTTTTCTCATAGATTCAACAATCTCTCTCTCTCTCTTCATATTTACACAAAATCCTTACATATAATTACATACATTACACATATGAAAAAAAAAGGTCTCAATTCTCTGTTTTTTTTTCCCTATTCATGCGTTTTGTGCGGACAAGAATGAGTTAAAGTCATCTCTAGCCTTACGCAATCGTGGAGTGATACAAGTTCGCGGCGAAGTAGGGCAAGAAACCGAAGCCGAAGACGACGACGTCGAGAATCGTACACGGCGTTGCGGTGAATTCTCATCCGATCTCCGGTGATCTCGAGTGCTCCTCGTCTTTAAAACGCTTCTTAGAGCCAAATTCTCTGTTTCTCTATCGAACAAGAAACCAGAAGTAACAGGCTCTTGCATATCTCTTCCTCCGTTTCCTCCGCGGCTCAGGCTATTGCATTTCGACATCTCTACCGGATAATCGAAACACAACCGACCGTTTTCTTGCACCAGAGCCGTAGTAGATGCCCAAGAACCGCATTCGAACATCTCGAGGGAAGCGCGCATGGAAACAGTCGAATGCGTGAACGAAGACGCTCTGATCATTTTCTTCTCCATCGAATCTTGGCGTTTCGAAGACGATCTAACCCGTTTATGCTTCCCGAAACCCGGTAGAGATAAGCAGAACGCGTTACATTTGAAATCTTCTTCTTTGTAACAAGGAGAATTCCTCGTAAAATGTATTGTTTCTTGGTGACTAAGTTTCTTCTGAGTTCTCATCGGTTCCGGGAACATAGGAAGCGGAACTGCCGAGTCTCTAGGCGGAGGCATCGCAGGCGGTAACACCATTCTGAAGCTGTCGTCTGTTGCTGATGAACGGGAGAGAATAGGGCTGGTTGATTTCTCGCGTTGCGTAATTGCCTTCTTCACCAAGACATTGAAACTAGGATTAGGGTTAGGGCTTTCTTTAGGGAAAACACTGAAACCTTGCCACTCAATATTGTTAGATTTTTGAGGTAAACCATCATCAAAAGAAATCATAGCAGGAGGAGGCATAATTAGATATGTAAACAAAAACAAAAATATGAGAATTTAAGAGATGTGTTTATGGTAAAAAAAAAATATGGAGAAGATAGAGATATAAGTAGTAGGAAATATGAAGAAAATGGGAAGCGCGTTTATGGCCGTGTAAAGGAAAGTAGTGACTTACATGTATGTCGGTTCTGTCTCTATCCATCAAGATTTTGACATGTGGTTTAGGATCATGTTTCATATGTGTGTAGAGATGAGAGGTGGTTTTATAAAAAACAAGATTTGATTGGTCAAATTTAGGATGTTTGATGGAGACATGCGAAATGGTTTGCACGTATCTGTGACCTGATCCTTTGAGTTTATAAGTGTAAGAATCGAAAACACCGTTTTTTTATTTTCATTGGTCCAACAATAAGTAACTAACTTTGTGTACGTCTCTATAGCCAGTGTCAACGCTATTGGGACACATGAAATTAGTTGTATTCAAACTGGAATCGAAAATTTGGATATAAAAAGCCAAAAAAAAGTGAAAGACTCAAAGTAAACGTTATTTTGAGTTATATTTTCTTTTGACATCCATTGTTTGAGTTGTTTTCTTCTTATAAGTACCTTTGTTTGTGCATGTCTCTATAAGCAAATCAACACTATTGTGACGTATGATATTAGTTGTACTTCCAAAATGAAATCGAAATTACTCATAATAAAGCTAAGAAATTAGTGAAAAATCAAAGTAAACGTCATTTTGGAGTTATTTTTTTTTTCCTTTTAACATCCATTGTTGAGTTGTTTATAGCTCCAAATAAGGGAAAATGTAGTAAACAAATCTGTCACGGCTAACAAGAACTCGGTAATTTCGAACTACGAAAGTATACTGGACCCAAGTGAAAAGGTCTAATGGTAAGTACACATATATAGTCGTTGCAAAGGGGTTTGAGTTGCTTGTGAAGAATCAAATCAAAAAAAAAAAATCATCAAAGAGTGAGTACAAGCAATATTGCACACTAAACGTATTCATGCTGAAAATTATCAACTAGTAGGAAAAGTTCATCTTACAGTAAGTATAAGTAACAGTGCACACATAACCAATTTATGCTAAGAAATACCAACTAAAACTCGAATACAGATAAACGGATCTCGGATTTCGTACCGAATTTCGTATAGTTGCATATGATAGAAATGATAGTCAAAGATCAACCATATCATGACCTGTTTCCAGTAGATAATTGCATCTTTACATCAAAAACAAGAGAAACAACAAGAGACATTTTTTATATGGTTTTAACCACAACAAAATCATCAAAATACAAAAAGTAGCTTGTTACAAAAAAATTTCATTTATAGAATAAAGTAGCTTGCTCCAAAACTCAAAAACTTATAACAAATCCACATATCTAAATGCTTGTAATCAAAGCAACCTTAAGCTATTCTTTATCGGTTCTTAATCCGTGCTAACCTTCTGATCATCGACACTCGACTTGCTGAGGATCAAAACTCCAATAGTGATCGATAAAGCTCCCGCAAACCACTGCCAATTTATTGAAATCTATCAGCCAAGCTCATTCACCAAAATATAACTTCAAACATAAGAAGAGCTTAAAAACAAATACAAATTTTCAAGAACACATCTATATATACTATATAGCCAAGAAAACATAACATAAAAATTTTGCAAGATTCAAAACTTACTTGGAATGATAATGATTCTTGAAACAGAAAGAGACCAGCTAAACCAGAAGAGAGGAAATTAGCAGCAAAGTTAGTGACAGTAGCTTGTAACGAAGAGAGAGCTCTTAAGCTGTTTACATAACATCCCCACATAATCACATTGCATAACACAACTAGTCCATACTTAATCACCTGTAATAGATTAAAACAATAAAAACAAGAACACACATAACCCAAAAAACACAAAATTCTAAGATTCAAAAAATTTGGTGTTGTAATTTACGAGAGATGAGAAGAATTTTGCCGACATTGCAGCAAGAGCTGCATTAAGCCCAGCAGAAATTGCCCAGATGTATCCTCTTTTCTTCATGTGTAAATCAGCCATTGATGATCTGAAGTTTGTTTTCACAGAGAAAAGCAAATTAATTTGCATACTTTTAAGGGTTTATAGAAAAATTGAAGCTTTTCATGAATCTGTTGGGTTTTAATCCACTTGACATACCTTCAAATCGCTGCAATTTCCCCTTTTGAGAGCATCAAATCTGAAATTGGAGAAGAAGATGAAGAAAGCAAATTGAAGACTAAAGCCGATGGGCCATATATGTAAGTAGATGGGCTTTAGAAAGCCTATTAATTAGAGCTCATAATATAAATTAAAAAAAAAAATCACATATAATATTATGAAATGTATGTTACTTTTTTGATAATTTATTTCTTAATACATGTTAGACTTCCATCACATAATTTAGCCTATCAAATTACTGATGTATAGAAAGTGTTTCTCTTGTATGCATTGATACAAAGCGATTACATGTTAGGAGTCTAATTCAATATCTAGAAAAATATGAGTGAGGAGATTATTTATGATAATCAAAACCAAGAGATATTGAAAACTAAACTTACCTCTAACATGCATCTTCAAGATGTGAAGAGATAAATCTTGTTGCAGAGTGATATGAACTTGGTCCGCGTAACAACAAGTTGATCCGTAAAGGATACATGAAGTGTAACTCTTATTTGTTGCACAAGATCAACCGCAAAAATGAAAAACAAGTTTTGCACGCATCTACATTTATCGCAAGATAAATTATTTTATTTATTTTATCTGAATTTAGTGTAGCAACTCTTACATATTTCTTTCGAAAAAAAATTGAATCATTTAGTTTCGGTATACATGCATCTAAGGACTAACTTTTAAAACATCTAAGGACTAACTTTCAAATAATTTAGAATAATTAATTCAAATCTAGTTTTCTTAATGTATGTAATTTGAGAATATTATAGCAAAGAGGGGGGGGGGGGGGGAAGTTGTATATTGATTCCAAAAATATAAGAAATAGCAGAGACTATGTGGAAAGTATATATGAGGAGTTGAGTTGGTGAAAAGCGTAAAAATTCTTATGTCTTCTACATAATCATTTCATCATTAGAAGCATATATATATTTGTGGTTCTAATTTCTTTATGTTATTATTCTAGGTTTATAATGATTGATCTTATTTTTATCGCTAGTCGCCATGAATATTACGAACATCCACTTTTAAAACAATTTCATGTAAGAAATAGAGAAGATGGCACACTTTGCTTTAGAGGTCGAAGATAAATAAGTTACGGTCCTACGTTTACTTTATACACATCGATTTACAAAGCATATTTATATCTTTATTGTAGTTTAGCTATTTGCTTAAAGCCTAAACGACACTTATAGTCACAATTATAAATCTAATTGTGTATGAAAAACGTTAATTGTTTTCTTATTGGATTATAAATCATCAAAGTCGTGTTAGCATGCCTTCTTTTGTTATGCACTACTAACTCCTTTTTTTAATTTAAACTAACAAAAGAAAACTTGATTGGACAAGATTTGACATGTAGCAATATATAGCATCTATACCTGAATTCTTACTTGAATTGTGAGATTCTATATAAAGATATTGGAAAATGATTGGTTTGGTAGCAAGTGATCGCTTGTTTGAATTGTCTTCAAAACATGAAATAGAATAAATCATGTCGTTTTTTTTTGTATATTGGTTATGGCTTATTTCTCTCAACATATAATGGAAGTAAAGTAAACTCGTGAAATAACAACTAATAAGTTTGTTTCGCTAAACTACAGTGTGCACATATGTTCTTCGACCATCAAAATGAATACCATTTCTTTTCTTTTTTTGGGGGCAAGAAATGAATACAATTTCAATTTTAGTTGTGATTTCATAAAAAAAAAAAATTTGAATCGATTTTTGTTTTTTTTTTTAACTAATGAATCGACTTCGTAAAATTTACTAATGAATACTATGAAATTAGAAAAGTTGTCCTTATGAAGTTTAGTTAACTTCTTCTTTTTTTATCGTGTCCCATCACACCATTCTACGATTTTAAGGTATGATAATATACGTATGACCCTCTTTACTACAATTCAAATGCAGGATCTATGATGTATTTGGAGTTTATTAATTTCTAATCCCTAAACCTAAAACGAAGCAAGAAAAATATTTCGATTAACATAGATAGAGAAATATCAACATTACTTTTCTCTGTATTTAACTTAAGATTTAGTTAACTCCTCTTTAACTTTTTTAGGGATTGCTTAGTGGCGTAATTCATTACCACGAACTTTCGCTAATCATGCTCCGATTTTTTTAATCGCCCCCAAAAGTCCATTCAGTGTATTCTCATCTCTTTCCAAAATATTCCATTGATCAAAAGAGATAATATATTTTACAAAACTTCATAAGAAATATTCAAGTTTATTTATACATTTTCAACATAAACAAATATAGATCATCGAGTTCTCATGCTTTTTTAACATGCTTATAATGCCATAATGGACTCCTTCTACAATTATTCTATACAACATAAATTTGCTTACTTATTCTTCACAAATGCTAGTAAATATATAATCTACCAATTTGGTTTCATAGGCAATTTTTCCTTTTTCTTCTTCTAGTAGTTGTTTTAGTCTATAAAGATTTCGCAAATTTGTAACTAGCAGTTGATAATACATATGATACTCTCTTTTTTTGTCACAAAATATGATAGTTATATTGTAACTATTGTTTGTTTTCAAATATGAATGAACTTTAGATCATTTTAAACGATTATGGATATTGAGATATTTTTAATGATATGTGTGCATTGTAGATTTGCAGAGTCGTGTTTAAAACACGTCATGGAAACAGACATTACCCTACATTGGTAATGAAGAGCCATAAGACATAAAAAGGATAACAACAAAATTTTGGATCTTGTGGGCTCTGAAAAATTAACAAGGGTTTAAAATGTTAATGAAGAGCCATAAGACATAAAAAAGGATAACAATCTTTTTCATTTGAAAGTGCTCAAAGAAAAATACAAAAAATTTAGGAGCATTAAGGAGACAATTTTTGTAAT
This sequence comes from Draba incana, assembly GCA_963576765.1. NCBI lineage: Eukaryota > Viridiplantae > Streptophyta > Magnoliopsida > Brassicales > Brassicaceae > Draba > Draba incana. Next base: position 2,498,448 of record OY755208.1, read on the forward strand.
CAACACCGAGTTAATGCCAAGCTGCATCATCACCAATTAAGCATGTCTCTTCTTTATTTCCCCATTCAAAACTTTTATATAAATTATCTAATTAACCATCATGATCATCATTAATATTTGTCTAATTGGAATATTTGGGATTATGGCCACTTTCATTTTATTTTATTTTGTATCTTATGCGCCATAAACAACAATTTTCACCGGCATCATTGTTTTATGTATAAAAACCATTTGTAATAGGACATGCTCGTTTGCATGACGGAAAAAGTTGTGGTTGCGGTATGCGATCATTTATTTATTAACATGGATAACAGGAAACTTTCAACAAGGTCTCTCACTCACAGACCTTTGGCAACAAGCGAATAATATGTATAGAGATCGAAACAGTCGAGTAAGCTGCTGAATCAACTTAAAAATCATTGTACACTCGAAAATTATATGACAAATTAAATATTGAAATTACTAGGGCAAGTGAGTGCTATAAATAGTGGAGGAGGGCTAGGAGATAGGAATAGGATTATAGGAATTCACAAATTTATTCGGAAAACATTTGTATTCGTTGGCAATACATAAAATAAAAATTTGGGAATTGATGATACAATCTAATGGTGATAAGTGACTGTAGTTTGACTGTTACTAAATTCCTTTTAAATACTGATATATTCGATTAGATCCCTACATCCTTATCTCTTCGTTACAAAATCCCACTAGAGAAACTGACTGATATTACTTTCTTTGACAAAATGTTCCTAGTAAGATTCAATTTTTGGCTTCGCATAATCTGAATTTTGTTCAGTTAAAAAATTTGAGATAGAAACAAATTTGACATCTTTTAGAAGATACTACTTAATTAACAACCGACATCGGAAAATCCGCACACTAACAAAAGTGTACATAATCAATATTGTACATAACTAGATAACTCATAAAAATAACCATAAAAGGAAAAAAAGAAAAACATCCTAAAAAAGTTGAGAAAAAGAAAGAACACAAAAAGAAAAACTTTTTTTTTCTTCCTAATAATCATAACGTCCACTTCAATCACACAGATAATCATCAATCAAACCCTATCCTCCCCCGTCGCCACGTCATCATTAACTTTTCCCATTTCCACTCCACCCTCTTCCTCCGCCGTCTTCAGGCCGGAATATTCTCTTTTTTTTTCCTCTTTCTTCATCTTCACGTAAATCCCATAAACATACGAAGAAAATCCCCAAATGCATAACACCGTCGACACAATCTTCACTCCGCCGAATGCATCGCCGTAAACCACCACACCTCCGATCACGTTCATCGCCAGTAACGCCGTCATGCAAATCCCTCCGGTGATTCCCGACGTCAAATAAACCATCCCTGACGTGGCCGCAAAACAAAGCTGCCACGTCACTACAGTAGCTAAAATCGCAACGGTCCAGTAAACCGTTGGTCCTTTAGTAAAAACATGGTTCGCTTCCTTAACCATTTCACTAAACCCACCGTCAAAAGCCATACCGATCGTTGCGAAAACCGTCGCTGTAAATTCCATAACCAATTGCATTTCCATAACCATAGAATAACAATAAACGGTTTGGTATAGCTTCTCCGTAACCGGAAGATACAAAGCGAAGAGTAAACCGGCTCCGATCGTTGATACAAACCCGATAAAATACTTAGTTTTAGTTAAACCGGCCGGTTTATCTTGACTCGAACCGAGAGCTAATAAAACAGAGCTTAACGTTAAGAGAACAACACAATTGAGATTAGAGAAAGTGACTTTCTGTTTCACAATGATCACTGACAAGAGAAGAGTGAAGATTAGTTGTGTCGAGAGGAGAAGTGATGACGTGGACACCGGAAGGTACGATGTTCCCCAAGAGAATAGGAAATTGTTGAAACCAAGAACAAACCCGATTAAACCCGAGAAAATGAGGTGACGGCGCGTGAAGCGCGTGAAAGGTCGGCGCTTGGTGGTACGGAAGATGAAGTGAGGAAAATAGATTGGGATGAGAAGGAGAGGGAAGCCAGCTGACTGGACCCACGTGGAGACCCACCGGCTCTTGCCACCGTGGACGAAGTAGTATTTGGCTAAGAGGCTCGAGGCAATCGAACCGACGAAGAGAGCACCGTAAGTGGTGAACAAGAGACAGAGATTTCTCTTGACCGGTGGTTTGACTTTGACCGTTTCTTGTTGTTGTTGTTGTTGTTGATCTTCGTTGACACGACCGTCACTCATTTTTGTTTCTTTGTGTTTTGATAATCTTTGTTTAATTATCTCTAAGAACAATTGAAAAGTGATGATGTTTCGGTCTCTCACCATCCACAAACACATACACTCTTGTATATATGGTGATAGTTTCTTGTGTTAGATTTTTTTCCAAAATAAAGATATTACTATAATATTCATTTTTAAAATCATTAGTCAAAGACTCAAAATAGTAAAATACTGATTTCCAATTAGTGTGATGTATTAACCATTAAGTACTCCCTCCGTTTCATAATATAAGTTGTTTTGGGGTTTTTTGTTTTGTTTTAAGATGTTTTGACAATACTATGTACTTTTCACTTTATTAAATACTGTGTAACCAATAGTATTTTGCAGTCTTTTTTATAATTGGTTAAACTGTTTTTAATATATATTTTAAATGCTGTTTTTTAGAGTAAAAGTAATTTCTTAATATTCGTGATTTTTGCTAAAACATTTTATGTTATGAAACGGAGGAAGTACTTACTAACTAATTATCTAAATATACGGGTTATGAGATTTAGGCCGAAAGAAGTAATCCACGAGATTATTGTAGTTTATTGTTATACCATGTCTTGCATACTTCCATATGATGAGCTTTGTTTATGTTAATTTTAAAATGTGATATTTCGAAATTACTAAAGTTTACAGTATTGTTTTCTTGAATTGTTTGATTATATAGGGAAAAATAATTGGAAAAAGCTTTACCAGTTGGTGAAAAATAAATTGGGATTTTATTCATTTTTCCGTCATTGAATTTTGAACTTAGCAAATTATGTTTTGTGTTTGTGTTTGTAGACCAGAAGGCTAAAAATAAAAGCTAGTCACATTTATTTTTATCCCATTTATAACAATCTTATCAAACTTTCTTTTTTCTTTTTAGATTACTTTCAGAAATGAACAGAGAGATTTTGTGGTATCGATACCAGAAGCTATTATATCGCATGCAAAGAAACTTACAAATTGTTGGATAAAAATTTACTTAGAATATGCAAAATAACAAAATCTTCTGTTTCTGTTTGTTATAGTTTATATCAGAATCTTTGATATAGTTTTTTTTTGTTAGCATCTAACACGAATATTCTGTGTTTCATATTACATGCCATTGGTTAAACAAACTCAGAATCTATGGTTATTGACATTCCATTTTCTATTAGTGCCAATACAAATATATTAGGGTAATTAGCAAACGAACCAATAGATACAAATAATGAGATAAGTTTTTGAAACATGTCAAAAGAAATCTGTTCCTATGTTTCGACCAGGCCACCTAGCAATTCTTGTTTTATCAATTTTTTTAAAAAGATTTGTTTCACACTTTCACTATCGGATAATTTATAATTCTATGAAAAATCTAAATGTGAGATGAAATTGGTATTTACATCAAAAGGTGTATGTGGGAAAAAGAATTGTGACAAGTGGAAATGGTAAAATGTTGGAAAGTACAAAATTATATTGGAAAAACACTTAATGTAGATACACAGAACAATTTTGCATTTGATTTATTTTCCCAGTTTAATTTTTGATTTTTTTTTTCCCATTACTTTCCATGTTTTAATATTTCTTTTGTTGTTTTGGTCTATTTATTTGTATTGATTAGTTTGTTCAACCAAAAACAATTCATAATTAGACAACTAACAAAAATAACCTATTCGGTTTAATCACATCCACTAAATTTGGAGTAATTAGATATGTTTTTAATTCTAGTTTTGTGTTTATTTTAATTTAGATTGAATCTCTTAACGCTATTTATGCAGTATGTCAATCATACATAAAAAAAATGTAAAATATATATAACAAGCTTATGACTAAGATAAGGTTTATATAAATAACACGACGAAGAATCCCATGATTCGTGTGCATAGTTGCATTCCAGAAGTGGACGTGCCCAAGTGTCGAGAAATACACTGTGACACCCCGGTTTCAGGACATATATGGTGTATGCAGTATATGCGGAGAGACTTAAAAGAATTGATTTGACTACATATATCACCAAAGTGCACTTATCTTTTCGGTCAAAGGTCTTGAGAGAACTCCAGAGTTAAGCGTGCTTGAGTTGGAGCAATCTCATGATGGGTGACCTACTGGGAAGTCATTTCCAGTATCGTGAGAGTGAGGACAAAACATGGGATAATATCGTGTGGTGATTTGCAGGGACAGTAAACATAACTTCCGAGCCTCCTGGACTAACCGACCGTTGGACATGGTGCAGGGGGCCCATTGGACGGGCGGTCGGGGCATTATACGATATGTTAGTGGGGGTGATTATGATACCTCGGTTTCAGGGCATATGTGATATATGCGGAGAGGCTTTAAAGAATTGATTTAGCTACCTATATCACCATAGTACACTTATCTTTTCGGTCACATGTCTTGAGAGAACTCCAGAGTTAAGCGTGTTTGAGCTAGAGTAGTTTCAGGATGGGTGGCCTATTGGGAAGTCATTTCTAATACCGTGTGAGTGAGGTCAAAACACGAGGAAAGAGCGCGTGGTGATTTGCAGGGTCAGTGAACAAATATTTCGAGCCTCCCCGACTAATGCACTGACCGTCGGGGAGTATGGGCCGAGAGTGGACGTGGAGCCCATGGATAGGGTGGTCAGGGTGTTACAAGTGGTATCAGAGCGAGCTCTGACAACTGTGTGAGTCAGATTGTCAGGGGTAACGATCTTGGTATGCATAACGAGGACATTGCGATCTGTTAGTGGGGGTGATTGTGACACCCCAGTTTCAGGGCATATGTGGTAAATGCGGTATACGAGAAGAGGCTAAAAAAAAATTGATTTGGCTACCTATATCACCAAAGTGCACTTATCTTTTCGGTCACGGGTCTTGAGAGAACTCGAGAGTTAAGCATGCTTGAGTTGGAGTAGTTTCAAGATGGGTGAGCTATTGGGAAGTCATTTCCAGTATCGTGTTAATGAGGTCAAAGCACAAGAAAAGATTGTGTAGTGATTTGCAGGATCAGTAAACATGACTTTCGAGCCTCCCAGACTAACGCACCGACCGTCGGGGAGTGGGCCTTTGGGCCGAGAGTGGACGTGGAAGCCATGGATAATGCAGTCACATGATCCAGAGTAATGGTTCAAGTTGGTATTCGTCCGTGTGCTGGTTTTCGATGGGATTCAATTTTGTGTTTTTATTAATAATTATTTTATTTTCAAACATTGGTTTTCGTTAATTTATTTAAATTGATTCAGATTTATGGATTATGTTGGATGGTTTAAGACACGATTTAAGAAATAAATTGTTGGTTTTGGAATTTGAATTAGTTAGTATTTTGGATGACTTGCTGTCTCGGCTAAGTAAGCGGGACGACGTTACATAAACCTTGAAAAGCATGTAGGAATTGTAGTATTGTATGCTCTATCTCCCTTGTTATAGAACTCACTTGCTTCATATTGTTCCTCCAACTCTGAATTCCATTTCCAAACCAATTTTGGATAAACCAAAACAATCGTAATTCAAAGAGTTCATATTAATTATCCTTTGATTACCGATATTTGCATAACGCTCGACGTATGAACAATTAAGATGTAGATCTTCAGATGTAGTTCGTCATGCACACAAAATTTTTAAACCAAGAAATATAAATCATGTAGATTATTATTATCGACACAATAAAAAATAGTAACTCTAGTACATAAGTCGGCTATTATGAATAAATTTTGAAAGATTAATCTGATTTCTAAATTCGTGATTTAGTAGTAAATTACAATATTTCGTCTTTATTTTGTAGCCATCAAAATACAACAGACTGCCTTTTATTATGTGGTTAATCCGTAATATGATAGATGAAAATTACCCTCATCATTTCATTTTCATTTCATATCATATCTTCTCATGGCTAAAAAATCATGTTATTTTTTTCAAGAAAGAAAATGGTTCAACAAATCCTACATATTATATTTTCGGGAAATTGGGTTGAATAACATAGGAAAAAACTATAATTAACAACCTAACTAAATACCCTAATTTTTGTGGATATAATTAAGCCACATATGTTAATTTTTGTTAGTTTTTCAATTATTATTATTTTTAGCTAGTGAGCAAATTAACCCAATATTTTATTATATTTTGTTGTTTATGTAAGTTTAACTATAAGTTTTATAATTATATAATATCATTTGCAAAGTGTCTCGAGTAAATATCATTTTTGGGTTGTTGCCATTTTAGATATTGTAACGACCGTAGCCCAAAGTTTTAATATTCTTTGGAGGTGTCGATCGACACCCTTGGGAAGTGTCGATCGACACCAGTCGCGAGTTTCGGTTTCGGTTTGCGAAAACCGCGATTTTCACGCGGTTTAATTCTCGAAAACCCTAAGCTCGACCTTTTTAATGGCCTGGGATCGCGAGCCGTCGGGGGGGGGGGGGGGGGGGGGGGGGGGAAGGAGAAATCAGAGAGAAATTCGTGTGAGAAGGGAGAAAGAAGGAGAATCGAGTGTTAATCATCCGTTCGTTGAAGTTTCGGTTCGTATTCTCGAGGATTCTTCGTCTATTCGTGGCTGTGGTGGTTTGTGAGCAGTCCCTGTTCGTTCCAGTGGTGAATTAGGAGTTCTAGGCCGTGAGTTCGTCGTTTTTGATCCGTCTTTCCTCTTCGAATAGCGAGGTGAGTGCGTGATCGCTAGGATTGTCGTAGATGATCGTTTATAGCCTTTTATGCGTGTGATTTCGTGAATTGTGACTGATGATTGATGTTTTGATGCTGTGTATTCGTGTTAATACTGTGTAATCGTTCGGAAATGGTGATAACGTTGATTCCGGGTTGAGACGTGAGAGGAGAGTCTCGGTTCTGGATTCTGTAATAGGGGGTCGATCGACACCTAGAGGTTGTGTCGATCGACACCACGAAATGAAATTGATGCTAGAGTTAGTGATATATCATGGTTTTTACCCATTTAAAGCCATGATATAAGTATGTTTTTGGAGTCTTTTGGGTGTTTTCTGTGTCTTTTAGAGTCTTTGCAGGTAAATATGGAATTGGAGCTAAAGGGAAGATTTTAGAACATTTTGGAACATCAAGAAAGAAAATGCTAAAGGATCAAGGCTATGACGATCGACGGAGCAAGATGAGCGTCGATCGACACGTGTTTGGCGTTTCAAGAAGATTTGGACAGAAGGTCTAATGTCGATCGACATGCACCTCTGTCGATCGACACGTGTTTTTAATGAAGACAGATCTTTCACGGGCCCAAGTTTCCACACGTTTCTCCTAAAGCCCAATCCGATTTTTACCTCTTGTATATATGGTTTTGCCTAGGTTTTTAGGAAGGGGGGGGGGGGGGGGGGGTTCTATTCTATTGAGACTTAGCAAGAGAGAGATTGAGAGCTTTTAGGGAGACAAGTCAGACTCTTTTCTGAGATTTCATCTTCGAACCCTTTTGTATCTCTATCTTTATCTTTTAATGCAGTATTATTCAGTTATTATGCTTGTTTCAATCGTCATGTCGGAGTAATCCATTAGTTAGGTTTAGGGTTTTCAAAGGCTGATGATAAATTGTTAGAACTTTATTACTGTTGGGATCAATCAAATCTGAGTTCTTCACCTTGATAGTTTTAATTCTATTTTAGGATTGATCACCCTGAATTAGATATGATAGGTTGATGGATAGATGCGATAACATTACTTGTTAGCTGGAACAATATCATAGGTGAGCAGAATTACCTAGATGCAAAGGAATTTGGTTTAGGAATTCTGTGAACAATCAAACTAGAACTTAATGCTTGTTTAGATTCAATAGATTTGCAAAGGAATTTGGAATCTAGGGATCTAGGGATAGATAGTTTCTGCAACGGAAGTTGATTAGCTTTACATTCGTGTTTGAGTTCAAGAACAACTCTTAATAAATATCCCGACAGTAATTTAGTGCTTAATTTAGAGTCATGCCTGCGAAATATCCGATGCCTAATGCTTCGTTTCATTGAATTAAACAACAACCATCGTTTGCTTTCTTTTACTTACTTGCATTTACATTATACATTATTTACTTAGCATAATTCGAATTTGGAATTTCATTCTGTGAATCTTTTCCCTGTGGATTCGATCCCTAAGTACTACTACGATCTCTTAATTTGAGAGAGTAGCTCAGGGTAAATTTGAGCATATCAAATTTTGGCGCCGTTGCCGGGGAATTTTGATTTCACGATTAGAATTTCAATACTAGAGTTTTGTCTAAGTTTTTCTTTTTTGTTTTAGTCTACTAACTAGTTTCTTTCCTTTGTTCTTTTTGTTTTGGGTTTCAGGTGTATGCCAAGGCCTGTCACAAGAAGCACAACAAACAAGGAATTGGTTGGATTTGATCTTGATACTTTAGCTCTTCTTGAACGAATGAACTACAAAGCAGCTAGAGGATCTAAGATGGCAGACGCTCAAATACCACCGATTGTCTTGATAACTGGAGCAGACGGGGTTCTGCGCGACCCAGAAGGGAACGTTTACAATGCAGCTGGGCAAAGGCTTGATGATGTTGGGAACGCAATTGTGCAACCGCTTGTTCAAGGAAACGCAGGTGGCAGGAACGGACGTGGTCCAACTTTGGGTGATTACAATCGCCCCGATCAGTTCTATGCCAACCGATGTGCTATTCGCCCACCTCCGTTTCAGAGAAACGACTTTGAGCTAAAACCGGCATTCTTCAGTCTTGTAGCTCAGCATCCTTTCCATGGGCTTCCACACGAAAACCCAATGGACCACATTGAGAAGTTTGAGGATTTGGCATCAAGCATTAAGAGCCAAGGAGTGTCAAGTGACTACCTGTTCTGCAAGCTCTTTCTCTACTCACTGGGAGGAGATGCTTCTTATTGGCTCAAGCAGCTCGAGCCTGGATCTTTGACCACTTGGGAGGACACCAAGAATGCCTTCCTCAACAACTTCTTTGATGATGCAAGGTCTGAAGATTTGAGGATGAAGATTGCTACTTTCCGTCAGCATGATACTGAGGCATTCAAAGCTTCATGGGCTCGATTCAAGTCTTATCAGAGAGATTGCCCTCATCATGGATTCACACCAATCCAGTTGCTTAGGATTTTCTTCAATGTAGTTGATTGGAGGTATCAGATGACCTGAGATGCTGCGAGCAGTGGAAATTTCACTACTAACTCAGCGGAGGATGCCATTGCGCTCATCAAGAACCTAGCCTCAAGCAACAGTAGCAAGAACGCAGATTTCGAGAGGAAGAAGCTCAGTGGCGACAAAGGTAGTGGTCAGTTTGCTCAGGAAGTCAAGGCCAAGATTGATGATGTGCATAACTTTCTAGTGGGAAAGAAATCAGTTCACTTTGCTGCAGAGGTTGAGACTTTCGAACCAGAGGTTGAGAATGAAGAAGAAGGAGTGAACTACGTCAATGAAATTGGATTTCAGAGTCAGAGGTATGGGAATCAGAATGGGAACAGAGGTTATCAGAGCAATTACCAGAAGAACGACTTTCAGAATCCGTTTCAGAGCAACTATCAGAGACCTTCAAGCCCGAGCTATCAAAAGAATGACTTTCAGAAACCTTTCCAGAGCAGTAACTACACAAGGACATATGGTTCTTCTTCTTACCAAACGCCTCCTGCTAAGACTCCAGATAGCGAGATGAAGTCGATGCTTGAGCAGATTTTAGAGGGTCAGCAGAAGTTGACTGTGAACTTCAATGGAAAAATGGATGCTATGTACCAGGATCTGAATGGGAAGTTTGAGGCGTTGAACACCCATGTCAAGAAGTTGGACACTCAGTTTGCTCAGTCGGCAGAGAACTCGCGAAGACAAGAGGGATTTCTTCCGTCTAGGACTGATTCCAATCCAAAGCATTCAGTTGCTTCTATCACCACGAGGAGTGGAAGGATTCTCCAAGGGCCGAAATTGACTAAGGGATTGAGTGCAGAGCAGTTGGACGAGCTTCAAGAGGTTGAGGACGAATAAATTTTGGCAGATGCTCCACCGTCGATCGACAGGGCTGAGCATCGATCGACAGGGCCTGAATTCCACGATTCTGAAAATTTTCCAGAGACTCAAGCGTCGATCGACACACCTACCCCCGTCGATCGACACGTCCCCCGAACAGAGCCTCCTTTGTCAAAACCTTCAGATAAGTCGGAGGAGAGGGTCTACAAACCCAAGTTGCCTTACCTTAGGAGGGAGAGGAAGTCTAAGGTTGAGCTAGAGGATGCTAAGTGCAAAGCTGTTATGGATAAGCTTGTTGTTGAGCTCCATTTGATTGATGCAGTTAATATAAGTCCAGTGATCTGAAGATACGTGAAGAGGATGGTCACTAAGAACTTGGGGCTTGAGGAAGGAGCTTCAATGATTTCAGAACAAGTGAGTGCAGTGATTCAGAACAGGATTCCAGAGAAACTCACGGATCCAGGAAGTTTTGTGTTGGATTGTTTCATCTTCAAGGATAGGTTCCCAAGATATTTATGCGATTTAGGCTCAGGCGTCAACCTCATGCCACTGTCTGTTGCTGTTAAGCTTGGAAGCCTACTAGGATCTCTCTTTTCCTAGCCGACAGATCAGTAAGGATCCCAGAAGGAGTACTAGAGGATATCCCAATCAAGGTTGGAGGGTGCTTGATCCCTACTGATTTCGTGGTCTTGCAGTACAGTGAGGAGCCAAAGGATCCACTTATTTTGGGCAGACCTTTCCTAGCCACAGCTGGTGCTATGATTGACTGCAAGGGAGGCAGTATTACTTTAAGTGTGGGGGATCTTGAGATGAAGTTTGAGATGGACAAGCTGATGAGAAGACCTACCATAGATGGTCAAACATTCTTTGTGGACACGCTCACTGACCTCGCACAGGAAGTTTTCAATGAGGTGCATCCCATTGATCCTTTGGAAAGGACTTTGGTGAACTCTGTTATAGAGGAAGATCAGCTTGACGAGGATGCGAGAGGATATGCAAGGATGTTGAGTGCTAGCAAGGAATTGAAACAGTTAGTCTTTAGTGCTGATTTGGGAGTGACTTCAGTGAAAACCACTAAGGATAGTGACTGGAGTGAACAAAAAGCTCCAAAGCTTGAACTCAAGCCACTTCCAGCTGGGCTAAGGTACGCATTTCTTGGTCAAAATTCCACTTATCCAGTTATTGTTAGTGCTACTTTGAATAACGTGGAACTCGCATTACTACTGAACAAGCTGCGCAAATTTCGCAAAGCTCTTGGGTACTCTCTTGATGATATTGCAGGTATCTCCCCAGAATTGTGCATGCATAGGATCAATCTTGAGGATGAGAGCAAGTCATCTATTGAGCACCAGAGGAGGCTTAATCCAAACTTGCAGGAAGTTGTCAAGAAGGAGATCTTGAAACTTCTTGAGGCCGGGATCATCTATCCCATTTCAGAAAGTGTTTGGATTAGCCCAGTTTATGTCGTGCCGAAGAAGGGAGGAGTTACAGTGGTGAAGAACGACAAGAATGAGCTGATTCCAATGAAAACTGTGACTGGACACAGAATGTGCATAGACTACAGAAAGCTCAACGCAGCCACCAGGAAGGATCACTTCCCGTTGCCTTTCATTGATCAGATGCTGGAGAGGCTTGCGAATCACCCATATTACTGTTTCCTTGATGGATACTCGGGATTCTTCCAGATCCCTATTCATCCAGAAGACCAGGAGAAGACTATGTTTACATGTCCATACATCACCTTTGCATATCGCAGAATGCCCTTTGGACTCTGCAATGCTCCTGCAACATTCCAGCGGTGTATGATGTCCATCTTCACCGACATGATTGAGGACTACATGGAAGTCTTCATGGATGATTTCTCAGTGTATGGTGATTCCTTCGAGGGCTGTCTTGGGAACTTGGAGAAGGTGCTTGTTAGATGTGTGGAGAAGCACTTGGTTCTGAACTGGGAGAAGTGCCACTTCATGGTGAGAAATGGCATAGTACTTGGCCATAGAGTTTCAGCTGATGGAATCGAGGTTGATCGCGCAAAGATCGAAGTGATGACAAGTCTTCAACCGCCCACTTCAGTCAAGGAGATTCGCAGTTTCCTTGGACATGCTGGATTCTACAGGAGATTCATCAAGGACTTCTCCAAAATCGCTCGCCCGCTCACTGCTTTGCTCTGTAAGGATGTTAAATTTGATTTTGATACTGATTGTTTATCTGCTTTTGAGCAACTTAAGCAGGCTTTGGTGAGTGCTCCCATCGTGCAACCTCCAGACTGGAATCTACCATTCGAGATTATGTGTGATGCCAGTGATTTCGCAGTGGGAGCTGTTTTGGGTCAGAAAAAGGACAAGAAGCTTCACGCTATCTATTATGCAAGTAGAACACTTGATGAAGCGCAGAGGAATTATGCGACGACGGAAAAGGAACTGTTGGTTGTGGTTTTTGCCTTTGAGAAGTTTAGGCCGTACTTGATTGGAGCTAAGGTGATAGTGCACACGGACCATTCCGCACTCAAGTATCTAATGCAGAAGAAAGATGCAAAGCCAAGATTGTTGAGGTGGATTCTCCTTCTTCAGGAATTCGACATAGAGGTCAAGGATAAGAAAGGAGTGGAGAATGGTGTCGCAGATCATTTATCGCGCATTCGGATTGAAGACAGCATTCCCATTGATGATTATTTTCCAGAGGAAAACGTCCATTTTCTTGAGATTGGGTCCCAAGCGAGCAAGGATGCGATTCGACAGAGTAAAATTGATCCAGAGACCTACCTGTCGATCGACGAGCACCCGTGTTGATCGACACGGGATTTTAAACTCGAATCCAAGATTTCTCCAGAGACGAGTCTGTCGATCGACAGTACCCTATACCGATCGACACGAGCTGCGACAATCGGATATCAGGTTGTTTGCGCAATTTTCGGATCCGATAGGCCTTGGTATGCTGACATTGCCAATTACCTAGCTACAGAGGATGTTCCTAGTGACCTTAAAGGCTATGAAAAAAAGAAGTTCATGAGAGAGCTTAGGAGGTATTACTGGGATGAGCCTTATCTCTATAGGCATTGTTCAGATGGTCTCTACAGGAGATGTATTGCAGAGAGTGAGACTCGAAGAGTGCTATATCATTGCCATGGTTCTGAGTACGCAGGATGATATAACGTGGTTTTTACCCATTAAATACCATGATATAAGTATTTGTTTTAGAGTCTTTTTGGTGTTTTCGAGTGTTTTGGTATTAATCTTAGGTACAAAGGCGTTTTGGACTCAATTGGTGTTTACTGGAACTTTTTGGAGCATAAAGGAATGAGCAGTCAAAGTGGCGAATCCGGAGTCAACATTTCAGAGCAGTGTCGAGCGACGTGGATGTTTGTGTCGCTCGACACCAGAGATTTTAAAAGCGTCGATCGACATGAAGAATGGTGTCGCTCGACACGATACTCGGACCAGCCCAAAATCAAGTTTTCAGAAGATTTCTTTTTTGCGTCAGAAAGCCCAGATGTTTGCATGTGGGCCCATGACGGTTTTGCAACTCTATAAATATGTTTTCTAAGTCATTGTTTAGACTTATGCTTTATTTTATTGAATACTTAGAGATTTCTTTGAATAAAATCATGTTTTCTTCTTTGATTATGTCTGAGTAATTCTCCTGTTAGGTTTAGGGTTTTTGAAAGTGTTTGATGAGTTGCTGATCTGATCTGATTATTAGGATAAAATCATTAGAAGTTCTTCATCTTAACTTGTTCTTATTGCTGATTTTAGCCTCGCGAACTGAAATCTGATCTAGGGTTTATTAATAGAAACGACAGTTTGATTGATAACCTGAACTAGTTTTTGATGAGCAAAATACCTATTCGCAAAGAGATTTGGTCTAGGATTTTGTGAACAATTGTGCCTGAATTTATTGCTTGTTTAGATCAACCTGATTTCGCAACGACAGTTGGTTTTCTAGGATTTAGACATAGAAAATATTCGCAGCGACAGCTGGTTTGTTTTACTTTCGTGTGCATGTTCATGAACTGAGCTTTATATTCCTAATATCTGATTTATCTGCAATCTCTGATTCACTGTAGAATTCCCTGTGCCTAGTGTCTTTCTTTAACTTATTTACAACCGTTTGTTTTGCTTTGATTTACTTGCTTTCATACTTATTCACCTAGCTTAATCTGAATCTGAAATCTATTGTGTTTTCCTTGACTTCCTGTGGATCGATAACCCTAAATACTGCAATTGACCTCTTAATTTGAGAGAGTCTAGCTTTAGGGATAATTTGAGCACATCAAATTTTGGCGCCGTTGCCGGGGAGTCAATTTGCCATTAGATTTTTACTACTAGGATTTTGTCTAGGTATTTTATTTTTGTTTTTGTTTTTGTTTTTCTTTCTTTGTTTTGTGTTTCAGGTACATGCGAAACCGCAATACCAGGAGCAGCCAAGACAAAGAGATTTTGGAACTAGGACTCGAGGAACTAGCACGTCTAGAGCGAACCAACCGAAAAGCGACGAAAGAAGCTAAGAAGATGGTTGCAAACACGATTGTGTTCCAAAGAGATGGTGGGTTCTTCGACAGAGAAGGAAACATGTACAATGAGGATGGACAGAGACTGGACGCTGATGGGAATGTAATCGTCGAGCAGATCGATGAAGAACAGCAGCAAGCTCAAGAAGAAGAAGAAGCCAAACAGGCTCGTGTTCGGGAGGAACAGCTTCGTGTCGAGCGACACAACCTGGCTGTCGCTCGACACGATGGAAACGGAGGCGTCGATCGACAGGGTCATCAGATCGCTCGACAGGAACAAAATGTTAATGTCGAGCGACACCAACCACACGTCGCTCGACACGATGTCCAGAATCGCACCTTGGCTGATTTCAACAGACCGGAACAGTTTTATGCTAACCGAGCTGCGATTCGTCCTCCTGCCTTCCAGCGCAATGACTTCGAGCTAAAGCCTGCGTACTTCTCCTTAGTAGCTCAAAACCCGTTCTGTGGTCTTCCTCATGAGAATCCAATGGATCATATAGAGCGATTCGAGGACTTGGCATCTGCTATCAAAGCCAATGGAGTCTCAGAGGACTATCTTTTCTGCAAGCTTTTCCCATACTCTCTATATGGGGAAGCTAAGTATTGGCTAAGGACGCTACCACCAGGCTCGCTGACTAACTGGATGGATACAAAGAATGTTTTCCTATGCAATTTCTTTGATGATGCGAAGTTCGAGGATCTAAGATCAAAGATCGCGACCTTCAAGCAGGACGATACTGAAGCATTCAAGGCTGCGTGGTATAGGTTCAAGAGCTATCAGAGCGACTGTCCACACCATGGTTTCAACGAGGTGCAGCTGCTTAATATCTTCTACAGAGGGATTGCGCTGCAATACTCTGTGACATTGGATGCTGCAAGCAATGGAAACTTCAACACCAATTCTCCTGGGACTGCCACCCAGCTCATAGAGAACCTTGCTAACAGCACCAGTGCTATGAACATGGATTATGAGAGGAGCCTGCAGAAGCGAGACATCCATGGAAATGAGCTTGCTGAGGTAACAAAGAAGCTTGACAATATGACTAGTCTTTTAGCTGGGAAGAAGTCAGTTCACTCTGCTCAGAATTCAGAAGAGGATGTGAACTACCTTAACCAAAGCGGATTTCAGAAGTACGGTGGATTTACTTATCAGAAGCCTTTTCAGAACAGTGGCTACACAAGGACTTATGGATCTTCTTCGTACCAAAAGCCTCCTCCTCCATCTGAAAACAGTCGATTGGAATCTATGATGGAACGGCTTCTAGAGGGACAGCAAAAGCTAGCTGTGGATTGGAATGGGAAATTCGACTCGCTTTACACTGATTTGAACGGCAAGATCGAGGCTCTCAGTACTCATGTCAAGAAGCTCGACGTCCAAGTAGCTCAAACTGCAGAATCTGTAAGAAGACAAGAGGGGTTTCTTCCTGCCAAGACTGGTAACAACCCCAAAAGATCCTGCAATGCCGTTCTGACAGCAGAGGAGAATTATTTCGACGAGTTTGATGCGATTTTTGGAGCAGCAGAGCCTGTGTCGATCGACACAGAGCATGCGTGTCGATCGACACGAGAAGAACTGGCCGTATCTGAAATCGAAGCTTTGATGTCGAGCGACAGGGACACTAGTGTCGCTCGACACGACGAAATCATCAGCGTCGATCGACAGCAACACCACGTCGCTCGACACGCAAGCCAGACCAACACTGTTCATCCGAAACCGTCTCCGATCGTCGAGGAACCCATCCATAAGCCGAAGCTGCCCTTTCCCAGAGTTAGGAAATCCAAACAAGAGGTTGAAGAAGCCATATGCAAGAGGATGATCGAGAAGATAATGGTTGAGATGCCTCTCGTGGATGCCATCAAGCTTTCTCCTGTGATTCGACGTTATGTCAAGCGAATGGTTGCGAATGGAATCAGTCCTGAGGAAGGTGCGTTGCTGACCAGAGATCTTCAAGCGATTCTCCTGAACACAGCTCCAGTCTCCAAGAAAAAGAAGAAGGAGATAGTGGTTTCTGCTGAGGTTAGCGCGATGATACAAAGTAAAATTCCTGTGAAGCTACCTGATCCAGGAAGTTTTGTGCTCGACTGTTCCATCTCTGACGAGTGCTTCCCTCAGTCCCTCTGCGATTCGGGTTCTGGAATCAATCTTATGCCTCTCTCCGTTTCTACAAGGCTTGGGATGACAGACTTTAAGAAGACAAGGATGTCTATAATCCTGGCGGATCGCTCCAAGAGATTTCCAAAAGGTATTCTAGAGGATGTGCCAATCAGAGTTCAGGAGTACGTAATTCCAACAGACTTTGTCGTTTTGGAATACGATGACGAGCCTCAGGATCCTCTTATCCTAGGAAGATCATTTTTAGCCACGGCTGGAGCTAACATGGATATGAGGAAAGGGACAATCAAGCTTGACCTTGGTGATATTGTCATGGAATTTGACATGGACAAGACAAGGAGAAGATCCACCATTGATGGTCAAGCTTTCTCTGTGGATACATCGCTAGAAGATGAACCAATCAAGGAGCCTTCAAAGGACATCTCTACCACCATCGTTGAAGAGCCAAGGTATTAGTCTCTTGCACTTAATTCCAATTCTCCTGTTTTCATCAAGGATTTAAATTGTGAAAAGCCTGTTACGCGCTTACGCAAGCATCGAGTTTCTTGAGAGCTTGGTTTTTCTGATGAACTTGCAGGAAGAAAGAGACAAGAGGTGAAACCAAAACGGACTTCAAAGCCGTTTGCGCGAATGAGAATCATTGTTCCCCAGGAATTTAAGGATCAAGGAGAAGAAATTCTTCAAGAGATGATGGAGAGAACAATGAGACTTTTCCCTGAGATTGCTTCTGATAAGTCTGGGGGAGTTTCCAAGAAGGTTCAATTCAAACAAGCTGCTGCGAGTTCCATCAACCTGGATAGAGGAAGTCCAATACTTCCTAAAGATCCACCATAGTCTGAAGTTCCAAGACAGTCAAGCTAATGACTGAAAACAAGCGCTTAGTGGGAGGCAACCCACTTTTGAATCTACTAATTATGTGTTTTATTTATGTTTCTTTTTCAATTTTAAGTTTTGGTTTTGTTTTTGTTTTGATTTTCAGGAGTTAAAACGTTGAAATGCAAGTGAGAATGCTCTTCAGCACTCTATGTCGAGCGACGGGCATATCAGTGTCGCTCGACACGAGCAAAAATCCAGCAGTCGATCAACATGAGCTTAAGTCGCTCGACGCGACATATTTAAATGTGTCGCTCGACACGACCCCCAGGTCCGAATTCTTACTTGATTTTTCATTCGTTTCAATTCCTGTTTATCTTGTTTCACCGATCTTAGGCTTAATAACACTAGGGACAGTGTTGTTTAAGTCTGGGGGAGGTAGTTGCTAACACTTGTGTTTTCTTTTAATTTTTTTCGTTTAATTTTAAAAAATTTTAGAGTCAAAACCTCCTTTAGACTTGCTTTGAACAGCACTCAAGGACCATTCCCAATGCAAGTTGGTTGGTTTTACAAGGTGGGTAACTAGAAGTGGATCGGTTTAATGGAGCGAGTTCAGATTTCTGGAGAACGCCGGAAAGGATGTCAAAGACCCCGCCCTTAATGAATCTCCAATCTCTTGTCAAGGGCGTTGGTAATCACGAGACTTGATTCAGCTTCCAAACACTTGAAAGCGAGGACAGACCGCTCTCGAAACTTCTTCCCGGATGACGAGTACAATTGTCCCAGATCGAAAAAAGAAAAAGCCTCATGACCCTGTCTCCACTAGAACACCAGTAATGAGAGCTGATCTAGTGATCATAGAGATGCCAAGGAAAAAAATCTACAGAAAAAAATGCAAGCCGAATTCAAAGCATGCCAGAATAAAACGCAGAGAAACAACAAAAAATGGACCCTCTGCTGAGGTACCCGCCATCACAATGGCGGAAATCATCAAAAGGCATTGCATCTCTATGATATCCTAAATTGGATACAGTTTCAGAGGGAAGAGAGAGGGTGAAGCGCAGGAAAGTGTTAAAGGAAGCGAAAGAATCTAGAAGGTCCAGCAATCGATATTCCCTCGATGAGACCGCACTTAATAAACTAAAGGGGTTTGCGACTGAACGTCTGAGATTCTCTAAGGGGTTTGGATTCAATCTGGAGGACTGCTATACTTCTAGGGAAACATCGAAGTATCACCGGATTAGCTTGGCAAAGGTATGTGGTTCCTAAAGGAGTGATAACACTGGTTTGCTTAGGGGCAAGCAAAAGACTAAGTCTGGGGGAGTTGATATAACGTGGTTTTTACCCATTAAAGACCATGATATAAGTCTTTGTTTTAGAGTCTTTTGGTGTTTTCGAGTGTTTTGGTATTAATCTTAGGTACAAAGGCGTTTTGGACTCAATTGGTGTTTACTGGAACTTTTTGGAGCATAAAGGAATGAGCAGTCAAAGTGGCGAATCCGGAGTCAACATTTCAGAGCAGTGTCGAGCGACGTGGATGTTTGTGTCGCTCGACACCAGAGATTTTAAAAGCGTCGATCGACATGAAGAATGGTGTCGCTTGACACGATACTCGGACCAGCCCAAAATCAAGTTTTCAGAAGATTTCTTTTTTGCGTCAGAAAGCCCAGATGTTTGCATGTGGGCCCATGACGGTTTTGTAACTCTATAAATATGTTTTCTAAGTCATTATTTAGACTTATGCTTTATTTTATTGAATACTTAGAGATTTCTTTGAATAAAATCATGTTTTCTTCTTTGATTATGTCTGAGTAATTCTCCTGTTAGGTTTAGGGTTTTTGAAAGTGTTTGATGAGTTGCTGATCTGATCTGATTATTAGGATAAAATCATTAGAAGTTCTTCATCTTAACTTGTTCTTATTGCTGATTTTAGCCTCGCGAACTGAAATCTGATCTAGGGTTTATTAATAGAAACGACAGTTTGATTGATAACCTGAACTAGTTTTTGATGAGCAAAATACCTATTCGCAAAGAGATTTGGTCTAGGATTTTGTGAACAATTGTGCCTGAATTTATTGCTTGTTTAGATCAACCTGATTTCGCAACGACAGTTGGTTTTCTAGGATTTAGACATAGAAAATATTCGCAGCGACAGCTGGTTTGTTTTACTTTCGTGTGCATGTTCATGAACTGAGCTTTATATTCCTAATATCTGATTTATCTGCAATCTCTGATTCACTGTAGAATTCCCTGTGCCTAGCGTCTTTCTTTAACTGATTTACAACCGTTTGTTTTGCTTTGATTTACTTTCTTTCATACTTATTCACCTAGCTTAATCTGAATCTGAAATCTATTGTGCTTTCCTTGACTTCCTGTGGATCGATAACCCTAAATACTGCAATTGACCTCTTAATTTGAGAGAGTCTAGATTTAGGGATAATTTGAGCACATCACAGGACACTTCGCCACTTTCAAGACTGTCTCCAAGGTCCTACAAGCAGGTTTCTGGTGGCCTACGATGTTTAAGGACGCCAATGCCTTTGTTTCACAGTGCGATGCTTGTCAGAGGAGAGGAAAGATCAGCAAGCGACACGAGATTCCACAGAACTTCATCCTTGAGGTTGAAGTCTTTGATTGCTGGGGCATTGATTTCATGGGTCCGTTCCCGTCTTCTTATGGGAATGAGTATATTTTAGTCGCGGTGGACTATGTCTCTAAGTGGGTTGAGGCAATTGCTAGTCCGACGAACAATGTTGCGGTGGTTATTAAGCTGTTTAAGACCATCATCTTTCCGCGTTTTGGAGTCCCCAGAGTTGTCATCAGTGATGGTGGAACACATTTCATTAACAAGGTTTTCTCTAACCTTTTGACTAAGTATGGTGTTCATCATCGAGTGGCTAGTCCCTATCATCCTCAGACGAGTGGGCAAGTGGAAGTCTCGAACAGGCAGATTAAGGAGATCCTTGAGAAGACTGTGAGTGTTACAAGGAAGGATTGGTCTAACAAGCTGGATGATGCATTATGGGCTTACAGGACAGCTTACAAGACGCCCTTGGGAACTACTCCTTTTCACTTGCTATATGGGAAAACGTGCCACCTTCCAGTGGAATTAGAGCACAAGGCAGCCTGTGCAGTGAAACAAATGAACTTCAACATCAAGCCTGCTGTCGAGAGGAGATTGATACAATTGAACGAACTAGATGAAATCAGACTTCAAGCCTATGAGAACTCCAAGATATACAAGGAGCGCACTAAGTCTTATCATGATAAGAAGATCATCTCCAGGAAATTCGAGCCAAATGACCCGGTACTCCTGTATAACTCTCGTTTACATATCTTTCCTGGCAAATTACGCTCTCGTTGGTCTGGTCCCTTTACTATCAAGGCAGTTAGGCCTCATGGAGCAATCGTTCTACTAAGTCCAAAAGGGAATGAGTTCATTGTCAATAGCCAAAGGGTGAAGCACTATTGGGCGAAAGCCGAGATTCCAGCAGGGAACATTGTTCCTCTGGACGACGCACCCGTCGCCTAGACCTGACAGAGTCAAGCTAACGACTGAAAACAAGCGCTGAGTGGGAGGCAACCCACTGGTAAGTCTATTTAAGTTTTGATTTTTGTTTTGTTTTACTAACGTTTTAAAAAAAAAAAAAGGATGAGTTTGGACAGAGA
Organism: Draba incana; assembly: GCA_963576765.1. NCBI lineage: Eukaryota > Viridiplantae > Streptophyta > Magnoliopsida > Brassicales > Brassicaceae > Draba > Draba incana. Next base: position 2,519,660 of record OY755208.1, read on the forward strand.
GGTCAGTGTCGATCGACAATCCTCTCTGTCGATCGACACGGGGCGCGGAAATTTACTGCGGGGAACATGCTTACACCGATATTCAGGCGATACAAGATCTCCTTTGTTGGGTACTCCTATGACACCACGCTCGGGTTTGTGGACGAGGAGCACATGAAGAACGCCCACTGGATCAAGACTGAGTATCCTATGAGTTGGGTCTTCCCCATTGCTTTAGGCCAGCCCAGGATGGTAGAGATTAGGAAGGTTAAGGACTTGATGCCAGTCACTACGAATGCATCTCTTCTATCTTTTGAGCCAGCAGAGGAGTTGATTCGACCGGTAGAGGCAACTAGGAAGATGACGACTAGAGGAACCGGTCCTTCACGCGCTAGCACTTCTGCACCACCACCAGAGCACCTCCATGTTTTCCCTTCAGCTCCACGCGGTAATCTGAACGAGGAGGAGCGATTTCAGTGGCTTACTCGCGCACTTTAGTCGACTTGGGATGTTTTATCATGTAGGTCCAATTGTGTACGCCCTCGCACTCCATCTCCACGACCATCTCCATCACCAGATTCTCCAGCCACGGAAGAGGACGACTAGATCTCCTTTTCACTCTATCTTTTTCTTTTTGCTTTTATCTTTTCTTTTTGCACTATTTGAGTCATTTTTATGTTTTCTGTTGAGTCAGTTTGTTTTGATTTCTCAGGATTTTAGAACTTGATCATCTTTATTTATGGATTACCTTGTGTTTTCCTTTTGACCGTTCGTTTATTTTGATGTAGAAGCAGTTTCAACACTTGATCAAACCTTTAAAATGGTTTGACATCATGCAGAATTTCGACAGAGACTCCACCGTCGATCGACAGGGACCTCTGTCGATCGACGGACTTCATTATAAACATCACAGAATTTTGACAGAGACCTCACTGTCGATCGACATTCATGTGTGTCGATCGACAGAGTCTTCTAAAAACGGTACAGTTGTTCTTCTCAATAACGTTCCATTTTCCTTTGATTTCTTTCGCCACTCTCGGGCTAGATAACACTGGGGGCAGTGTTGTTCAAGTCTGGGGGAGGTAGTTGCTAATTATTGTGTTCTGTTTTGAGTTTTTATTGAGTCAGTCCGGTTTTTATGTTTTATTCGGGTCGAAACTCCCCCTTTCCACTTGCTTTGAACAGCACTCATGGACCATTATCAACGCGAGTTAGATGGTTTTATTAGGTGGGTAACTGATTGTAGATCGGTTTAACGGAGCGAGTTCAGACTTCTGGAGAACGCCAGAAACGATGTTGCAAACCCCGCCCCTAATGAACTTTAAATCTCTTGTCAAGGGCATTGGTTATCGTAGGACTTGATTCAGCCTTCAACACTTGAAAGCGAGGAAGGACCGCTCTTGAAACTTCTTCCCAATGACAGATATAACTGTCCTAGATCTGGTGGTAAAGGACCCTCAGCTGAGGTAACCGCCATCATCAAAAGCCTCATAGAACAATTGTAATGAGAGGTGATCTAGAGAAGTCATAGAGATGCCAAGGAAAGTAAAAAAATTTCTGCAGAAAAGTGCAAGCTTCTAGCTCAGATGGTAAAGGACCCTCTGCTGAGGTACCCGCTATCACAATATTCTTGGTCACCAATAAAAAAAAATGAGAAAACGGCATTGCATCTCTATGATATTCCTTAAGAGGATACAGTTTCAGAGGGAAGAGAGAGGGTGAAACGCAGGAAAGTGTTAAAGGAGGTGAAAGAATCTAGAAGGTCCAGCGATCGATATTCCCTCGATGAGACCGCACCTAATTGATTAAAGGGGTTTGCAACAGAAGAATCTGAGATTTTCTAAGGGGTATGAGTTTAATCGGAGGACTGCTAAACTTTTAGGGACACATCGAAATATCACCGGTTAGCTATGCAGAGGTATGTGGTTCCTAAAGGAGTGATTACATCTGTTTTGCTTAGGGACAAGCAAAAAGCTAAGTCTGGGGGAGTTGATATATCATGGTTTTTACCCATTTAAAGCCATGATATAAGTATGTTTTTGGAGTCTTTTGGGTGTTTTCTGTGTCTTTTAGAGTCTTTGTAGGTAAATATGGAATTTTAGCTAAGGGGAAGATTTTGGAACATTTTGGAACATCAAGAAAGAAAATGCTAAAGGATCAAGGCTATGACGATCGACGGAGCAAGATGAGCGTCGATCGACACGTGTTTGGCGTTTCAAGAAGATTTGGACAGAAGGTCTAATGTCGATCGACAGGCACCTCTGTCGATCGACACGTGTTTTTAATGAAGACAGATCTTTCACGGGCCCAAGTTTCCACACGTTTCTCCTAAAGCCCAATCCGATTTTTACCTCTTGTATATATGGTTTTGCCTAGGTTTTTAGGAAGGGGGGGGGGGTTCTATTCTATTGAGACTTAGCAAGAGAGAGATTGAGAGCTTTTAGGGAGACAAGTCAGACTCTTTTCTGAGATTTCATCTTCGAACCCTTTTGTATCTCTATCTTTATCTTTTAATGCAGTATTATTCAGTTATTATGCTTGTTTCAATCGTCATGTCGGAGTAATCCATTAGTTAGGTTTAGGGTTTTCAAAGGCTGATGATAAATTGTTAGAACTTTATTACTGTTGGGATCAATCAAATCTGAGTTCTTCACCTTGATAGTTTTAATTCTATTTTAGGATTGATCACCCTGAATTAGATATGATAGGTTGATGGATAGATGCGATAGCATTACTTGTTAGCTGGAACAATATCATAGGTGAGCAGAATTACCTAGATGCAAAGGAATTTGGTTTAGGAATTCTGTGAACAATCAAACTAGAACTTAATGCTTGTTTAGATTCAATAGATTTGCAAAGGAATTTGTAATCTAGGGATCTAGGGATAGATAGTTTCTGCAACGGAAGTTGATTAGCTTTACATTCGTGTTTGAGTTCAAGAACAGCTCTTAATAAATATCCCGACAGTAATTTAGTGCTTAATTTAGAGTCATGCCTGCGAAATATCCGATGCCTAATGCTTCGTTTCATTGAATTAAACAACAACAACCATCGTTTGCTTTCTTTTACTTACTTGCATTTACATTATACATTATTTACTTAGCATAATTCGAATTTGGAATTTCATTCTGTGAATCTTTTCCCTGTGGATTCGATCCCTAAGTACTACTACGATCTCTTAATTTGAGAGAGTAGCTCAGGGTAAATTTGAGCATATCAGTTAGCGAGTGTCGAGCGACACCTAGTGGTTGTGTCGATCGACACTCGGTGCAGTTTTTCTGTACGAGAGTATCAAGTGTCGATCGACACCGCCGTGGTGTGTCGATCGACACCTGGTTAATTATTAAGAAATATTATTAAAATTTAAGGAATGTTTAATTGGTAAATGTGGTAAATGTGAATTACCTGTAAATGTTAATCTATGTTAATCTGTTGCGGGATGACCGCTTCACTAAGTATTTATGATAATACTCACGCAACTCCCGTTTTCCTTTGAGTTGCAGGTAAGGGCAAATTGTGATCGTGGAATCGAGGCGATGACGAGGGATGATAGGATGTCTTTATTTTATGTTGTTGAACTGTAGTAGCCTGTTAGGTTGCTAGTGATATGGATTTTTGTTGGATTTGATAATTCCTGAATTTGGTTATTTAATAATGGTTTTGGATTTGAATATTCTGTTGGTTTTTTGCGCTTGTTGCACATCTGATTTAATTAATGTTTAATTAAAAAAAAAATGCGGTTGTTACAGATGACAATTTTACCTTAACTTCATAAATAATTTGTATATTTTTGATTTTTTTTTGAACATTTGACATACTATTAATCTTGAAGATTTCTACATAATCTTTGAAGAAATTACATATAGTAAGAAATACTAAAAAAATAATCATTTATTTTTATATGGTTTAAATACTTGGAAGTAACTTGTAACAATGGTATACGTTAGATACCAAATTAGTCATTATTATGCCCACTCTTCAATTATATACAATTATTTTGAAGATGCGGCAAATGTCTCGTTTATATTAAGGTCGCCGGAAGAGAGCTCTACTATTGAGAGACACAACGGTTACTCACAAAGACGGATTATTGAAACCGACCACGTTTGATTGAAGTAATTTTGTGGAATTTGACTCGGTTTTGAAAGCCTCACAAACCAACATCATTTCCTAAATCTCTAAGTCTATCTTCACATGTGTCAATATTATGGGTTATTGAATCTCTATCGCTGTCCCCTAAGATATTTTATTTACAAACGTTTGTTTTAAACATTCAGTTTACAATGACAAAACTTATGAATGCCGACCATGGTCACAGACGTCGCCGGGAAAATCTAGGACAAAGAGACGTAGCAGTTACCCGTGAAAATCGACACCAGACGAAATATATTTTTATAGAAATCATTGGTATTGATCCGACAAGAAACCATTCTAACGCATCGATGATGGATAACCAATTTCCATAGAATTCAAAGATATTTTATCGAAAAACGAATCTTTAAAATCCGAATAACATAAACAAAATGAGAAAAAGTATATGTAATAGATATAACAATACAATGCCGACATAACCGACTAGGATGGCTTCAAGAAAAGACGACATGTCAATCACCAGCCATGATAGCTTCCGAAAGTGACGACGATGATACATAGAATTGAGAGAGACGAGAACGGTTGCAAATTCTACTTTTTTATACATCTTATTATTATTTATTTTTTGTCAACCAAACATTATACATCTTAATTTAAAAGTATCAATCCCTATTTAGTTTTTTTTTAAGTAAAAATGAAAATAGTTAATTAATGTGTTTTAATATAATTGAATACTAAATATTATATATGGAAGTAGAAAAAGCATGTATATATGTAAAACTAGGTAAAGACCCGCGCCAAGCGCGGGATAAATATTTTAACAGGTTATTTGATAAAACTTATATTCCAACAACTATACATTGATTGTTAAAAACAAACCAAAATTGTTTATTACAAAAGTTGAGTTTAGAACATAGATATTCAAATAACTCTTAAAATTTGATAACAAATATTATTTAATTTGACACCAAAAATGATGTTAAAAGATACATCGAATTGAAAATATTAATTAAAGTGCGTGATAATTATAGCACGGTGATATTCACTATCACCCTCGTAATTAAAAGACATGATGTTGATAAAATTTGATAGTGGTGTTATTCTATCAAACTCAAGCTTTCACCACTTTGTATAAGGAGATTCTAGACACCTTATTTTATGCGCAACAACAATTAGCTTAAACTTGAGTTTTTTTTTTCAATTGGAACCATTTGTTTTTTGAGTAAGTGTTTTTTGGATCTTGCATGCTTTCTTGTACTTGTTACACACAAACAAAACATGCGTTCGTAAGAAATAATAGTATCAAAATCATACTATATAATCTTAGCATAATTTATTAAAAATTATAAAATTGGTTTGTATATAAACACATTTTTTATATTTAGAGATATACTAAATAAGAATACACCTTACTAAATAATTTCTTAGAGGATTGACAACGCTTAACAACAGTTGTCAAAACTAATGGTATATTTAATCATGTTGACTTGAAATCAAGATTCAAAATGCTCAAAGCGTAAGAATCTTGAGAAATTTTAAATATAAACTAATAACAAATAAGTAGTTCAGATTCAATCATTAAGCAAAGTTGGTAATGAACTTATAAAACCGTAGTGACATATCGGCGATAACCGGTTTAAAGAAAATGCAGAGACCATAAGTAAAGGATTCAAGTCATTGTGACCTTTCATTTCTCAGCATGTAGCAATAAGATCTCCACATTACGTCACTTCATAGAAAAACTTGATCGATGAGCTTCCAATTATTTATTTTCTCGTTATTATCTCTACATAAAATATTTGGAATAATTCTTCGATTCACCCCTAGGGGTGAATCTTCTCATTCACCCTTTTTATCGCTAATCAAAATTAAGTTGTGGGCCATCAATCTAATTAATTTAATTAAATCATTTACTACGTACCTAAATTGAATTAATTATAGGGACCAAAATAAATAATTATTGAAGTTTAACACTAAATTATTCAAATCAAATATTTTAAAATTTAAAATAAAACCCTAAACTCCAACCCAAACCCTACCCCTAAACTATACCCTAATCTGAGAATAGTTAACCCAAACCCAAAAATTAAATGAAATTTCAGCATTCAAAATCAAATCCTCAACCCAAACCCAAACCAAACCCTACCCCTAAAACTATACCCTAATTTGGAATTGTTAACCCAAACCAAAAACTTTTAACTACAAATCTATTAGAAATTAATTTTTATATTTGTAGTATTTTTAAAATAGATTGATGGCCCACAAAATTAATTTTGATTGGCTAATAAAAAAGGGATAAATGAGAGGATTCACCGTAGGGGGTGAACCCAAGAATGTTTCAAATATTTAAAAGGCATGGGCTCATAATTGTTGAAATTTTCAACAATGAATTTTTTTAATATGATTTATCTTTTATTTTGGTAAAGTGTATGATAATGTTTTTAGTTCAAAAATGTTTTTCACCCTAAACCCTAAACCCCAAACCCAAACCCAAACCCTACCCCCTAAAATTATACCCTAATTTGGAATTATGAAGAATGGCTGGGACACCTGAACGTTATGGACGATCGTTCATAATTAATGACAAGTTCATTTACAAAATGTGCTTATACGCCTCTTTGTCCTCTACATATTCTATTAAGTTGAAAATATGCAACTGCGCGGGACATTCCTAATTAAATATGTTGTTACAATAATTGTTCACCAATAAGTAATATTTGTTATAGCAATCTATCTTATTTATAGTATGTTATATTTTCTCTCTATTAAAAAATGGAAGGATTGCATTAACATAAACAATAAATTAAAAAAAATACATCACCGTCAAATATCTTATAGAAAGTTTTATTTAAAACATACATATTTGATTTTTTCACATATTGAACCACTTATTCATTATCATCATTATTACAATTTACATATTCTTCTATCAAATCCAAGTCTCTCTCACTTCGTAAAAAGTCACTTTAGGCGCTTTAATTTAGCTCAATAATTATTGTCAAACTCGAGTCTTTCTCTTTACAATCGATTTTGTTTTCAAACATACGCGACCATTCAAGTGATTTAGATGATCATGAGAGGCCAAATAGTAAGAAACTATTGTCAAACCTCACCATTTTTTTAATTAGTTGTCCTCCCAGTTGAGAATAAATATTATCTACTCTTGCAACTTCTCTCGTTGTTTTTTGAGATTTCGCAACTAATTCGTCACATATCACATGCAAAACAGAGGAAAGAAACAATTCAAAAGATTATATCAAAACTATTTCTTAAACTCATTCTTAAGTCTACCAATCTCTAACTAATTACTCTTGGATTTTAACAAAATTTTCTCACTCACTTAAGGCTTTTTCCATATAAATCTCGTCCCTCTTCTTTTATTCTCACAAAAACTCTTACATTTCTTTGTCAATTTTTGTCTTATGCTCTTCCTTTCCCAAATTTTAAGTTTCTTTGTTTTATGCAAAATTATAATTTCTCCAGTACCATAATCTTTTAATGACAAATCATGCTTGCAAATCTTGCTTTTATGTTTCTTTATTCTTAAAATATTGTATTTGTCTTTTCATTTCTCTCTTCTTATTCTCCTTCATCACCCTCTTTGTTCTTCTTTTACAAAATCTCTCTTCGTTATTCTTTTTCTTCTCATTCTCTTTACCTTAATAAGAGTGAGAAGAAATTTTATTTAGAAAATCAATATAGAACTTAACAAAAAAAAAACATAATTAATATAAATTATCCATATAATAATAGACTTATAATAATTATCTAATATATGGTAACTTTTTTATTTGTTATCAACACAATAAAAGAATGTCCTATAATTTCCGGAATTAGTCTATACTTGAACCTAATTTTTTTTCCATTACGAATTATATCAAAACTATTTCTTAAACTCATTCTTAATTCTACCAATCTCTAACTAATTACTCTTGGATTTTAACAAAATTTTCTCACTCACTTAAGGCTTTTTCTATATAAATCTCATCCCTCTTCTTTTACTCTCACAAAAACTCTTACATTTCTTTGTCAATTTTTGTCTTATACTCTTCCTTTCCCAAATTTGTAAATTATCCGGATGGTTCCTATTTTAAAACTTGGATCCGACCCGAACCCGAAAGGAACCGAACAAAAATTGACTTGAATTTCCTAAATACATGAATCATTCCTATCTCTCTATACCCGAAAACCCAAAAGACTTGAACCGAAAAGATTCGGGTACCCGAATGCCCATGACTATTAGAGAGTATGAGAAGTTTGCACAAAGCCTTAAGTGAGTGAGAAAATTTTAATAGAGAGATAGGAATGATTCATGTATTTAGGAAATTCAAGTCAGCTGCCTCAACGATGGCCAACTTTTAGAGGACACTTAGACCATCCCCAATGGGGTTTCTACATGAGTCTCTTATCAACTTAAAATTAAAAATTAGAAAAAAATGTATGAAAGAAATGAGATGTGGTTTCCATTTGAGAAACTCACATTTTTTGAATAAAAACGAAATGACACATGTTTACTTGTCATTGACTCAAGTTTTTTTTAGTTATTTAAAATTTAAATAAATAGTTTAACTACATTAAAATTATTATTATTATATATATAAGAAACTTTTTGGGTATCTAAGGGTTGGAAATGATCTTAGAGCTTTTGTTGATTTTAACTGGAAGTCAAGAAGGATGTGACATGTTTATTGAGGACCCTAAAGGAAAGGTGCAATATAGATAGCCAAAAGTATGACGTCCATTCTGCTTCTGCGTTCGTATGTGGCGATTAGAGCACCATATTAGCTAAGAGGTCTTTGTAGAATAAAAAAGAACTACCATGGTACATGGCGTAGATCGTTCTGCTTTGACATTGTTTTCTCATCTTTAAACGGTTATGTGAAGCTTGCAATGTTTTAACGATGAAACTAAATTTACTTTCACATGTTTCTTTTGGGTTTATGGTAATGTGTAATGTCTATTTCTTCTGGCTTTTAGAAATAATATTTTAATACTGGTTTAAGCAATACATCCCTTTTAATGAAAAAAAGTATATGATACTAAAATGCTTATAATGTACATGAAACATGTATATGTGTCATGATTATACAATATATATACAGAAAACAAAAAGAAATATAGTGAAATAATAAATAGTAAGTTTTGCAATGATCCTTTGGAGTCACGTGAACACTTGTTCTTCACTTGTCCATACACTTCGACTATATGGTGCTCACTAATGAAAACTTCAATAAAACTACTCATCACAATGGGCTAGAATCATTGAGTTAAAATCGGATTCTCGGCAACAAAAACTGCATCTCTTCCTCATCCGGTGTGCATTCCAAAATGTGGTGCATTGAATTTAGCATGAAAAAATGTTTATAGCCATGGAGTTGAGCCAACTCTTCTGCACCGATTCATTCAACATATGGATAAACATATTAAGAATCGACTCTCTTCACTTTGAGGCATCGTAGCAGAACTTGACGGAGGTTTATCCACCGGATAAGAATTATAGCATCAATCATACGTCCATGTATAAAAAGAACCTGCCGATATAAAAACATGAGATTATTAACAAAACATTCAAATTGGTTAAATTTGTTGATTTTGAAGAATATTAAACCCTAGTATGAGAGTATAAACCCACACTTTTTATATACAAACTGATGATGTATTTGTTCGTATAAACCCTAGTATGAGAGTATAAACTCACACTGTTGATTCGCAAACGAAAGCAATAACAAATTCAATAATTTATAAATCTTTAACTAATAACAAAAATCACCAATGAAAGTAACTATTTTTATATACAAACTGATGATGTATTTGTTCAGAGAGCAGGTCTCGAGGAGGAAGCCAACTTAAAAAGTCCAAGCAATTGAATGGACTACTATTAGCGGATGCACCGTAGTCAGTGCCGGCTCAAAATTATTTTGGACCCTAGAATAAAAAAAAAAAATTTGGCCCTTTAAATTTAACTTTTTGTAGATTTTTTTTTATAACTAAACAAAAAAAAAAAATATTTTATATAGATTTGGTTGAATAAACAACTAAATACATTATAAAAATATTTATAGATCCTTTTATTTTATTTATAATTAAATTTGACATAAATTATTTAAAAAATTTTTTAATTTGGGCCTCTTAATTCTTGAGACATGGAGTGCGACCGCCCTGGGCCCTAACTGAACCGACCCTGACCGTAGTAGTGACTGAGCTACACGCGAACCACAAGTTTAGGAAATTACAATGAGATATATCTCTTGCTCTTCTCTTAACACTCGCCATTTTCGTATTAGCTCTTATGGTCTTTCATAACTGACACTTGTATGAAATTCTTTCTTTTCAACTTCCAGTGTCATGGACATATAGTCCACTTTTGCAATAAAGATATAGAACACTCTTTATGAGAAAACAAAATTAACTATTTTTGTGGTTATATTATGTTTAATTAAGAATGTTTCAGCTTTTAATATAATTGTTAATTGCGTGATTCGGATTGTTTAATATTGCATGAATTGGATTGTTGTAATAGGATGATGGTGTTTTATATTATTTTTATTAGAATCTAAGGCAAAAATAAAAATAAAACAATATATACACATAGGTAATTCAATTGAATATTATCATAACAATGTTTTTTGGATGGGTGGCTACAAAGGAACTACGTGATACTTCCCAACATTTCAGCATATAAATATTTTCATTAGAGAGTCACAACATGAAGAAAATTAGAAAGCATTACGATTGTGTCTCTAGCTTACACTTATTCTTTGACACACCATCTAACAGATGTCCATTAAGTAAAACACTTAAACACTACAAATTAGCTGATACCATGCGCCAATCTTCTTTCCAGTAGCATATTCATGTTAGTAAGTTAAAAAAAAACATTCGACTATTTATTCAATTTCAAGAATACACAGGTTTCAACTTGACCGGACAATTTGTTATGGATACACCAAAACTTACTTATCTCAATTTGAACGTTATTGTAATCTTATTATTTTTGAATTATAAAATTAAACTAAACAAAACCACCAACATGTTAAGAAATATAATTTACTTACTAATATATTGAAATTTCAACAAAACATAAAATTGTACCACGTATTAAATATCACGCAGTTTTAAAATTTCCACGATTAAATCTTATTTTGATGAAGTTTATAACATTTTTTCATCTCAAATATGAATTCATACCACTGATTAAAATTAATTATATTTTTCTCCGTTAGAATATGTTTTTAAAATCATAAACAACTTGGACCATGTGAATGATATATCGTGGTTTTTACCCATTTAAGACCACAATATAAACCCATGTTTTAGAGTCTTTTTGGTGTTTTCGAGTGTTTTGGTGTTAATCTTAGGTACAAAGGCGTTTTGGACTCAATTGGTGTTTACTGGAACTTTTTGGAGCATAAAGGAATGAGCAGTCAAAGTCGCAAATTCGGAGTCAACATTTCAGATCAGTGTCGAGCGACGTGGATGTTGGTGTCGCTCGACACCAAAGATTTTCAAGCGTCGAGCGACAGAGTTATGTGTGTCGCTCGACACGACTACCGGACCAGCCCAAAATCATGTTTTCAGATTATTTCCTTTTTGCGTCAAAAAGCCCAGATGTTTGCAATTGGGCCCATGACGGTTTTGTAACCTTATAAATATGTATTTTCAGCCATTGTTTAGGCTTAAGCTTTATTTTACTTTGTCTTAGAACTTACTCTTAAGAGATATCTCTAATAAAGATGTTTTGTGCTTCATTGAACATGTCTGAGTAATTTCTCTGTTAGGTTTAGGGTTTTCAAGGGTTTTGATGAATTGCTAGATCTGATATGCTTGTTAGGATAATATCATTAGTTCATCTTGACTTGTGTTTATTGCTGATTTTAGCGTCATGAACTAGAATCTGATCTTAGGTTAATTGATAGACAAGACAGTGTTATTGATTGCTTGAACTAGTCTTTGATGAGCAGACTTCCTATTCGCAAAGACATTTGGTTTAGGGTTTTGTGAACAATTGAATTTGAACTTTAATGCTTGTTTAAATCAATCTGATTTCGCAACGACAGTTGGTTGTCTAGGGTTTAAGCATAGATAACATTCGCAAGGACAGTTGGTTTGTTTTACATTCGTGTTCATGTTTAGGAACAGAGCTATAATATTCCTATCAATTGATTTATCTGCAATTTTGATTCTCCTGCGATTTCCCTGAACCTAGTTTTTATCTTCATTGTTTTAAAGCTTATCATCTTCTATCTTGCTTTATTTTACTTGCTTTTTCTTATATTATATTTTGCCTAGCTTAATCTGAAAGTATATAATCTATTGTGTCCATGATTCCCTGTGGATTCGATCCCTAAGTGCTGCAACTGATCTTTTAATTTGAGAGAGTAGGTCTAGGGTAAATTTGACCCATATCAGTGAACAAAGCAATGCATTTTTTGTTCCAAATGTAGACACAAGTTCCGGTGCACCATATGGTAGTTGGTAGGAACCATCTTGTTTTTCTATAACTCAATAAGGATGATAATCATGTGTCATCATTCGCCTGATTATCAAATAAAAAGAAACAAATCAGAGATCTTAAGTCAAAGAAGCAGAGCAGCTCTGTTTCTGTGTCTCTTCTACTAAACGTAGAGTAAAGACAAAAGGAGAAAACTCCCAACCTGCCACTTTCATCACCAATCATGCAGGCATTACCAACACAGACCCTCCTGGAATCAAAAAGAAGAACAAACAAATAGAGCTAAAGGCACAAATAGCAAATAGAGAGAGAAAAAGATTGATGTTTGAACTTCGAAGTGTTGCATAAAGTACCATCATTCGTTTTATTCCATCGTTTTCTTTATTAATTACGTCTTTTTCTGTTCGAGTGATTTATTCTACTCCAAAGATTAGAAGTGAATAACGTCTTTGTTCTTGTTACCGCTTTGAGGTAATGAATAAGAATTGTCTCGAGCCAATTATGTTGTGTCTCAGTCCTTTGACCATAGCTTCTAAAAGCACCACCGAGTGCAACGATGGCCGAGAGAAAGACGAATCTTGAATCGCAAGCATGAACTACTTTCTCACAAAAGAAAAGAAAAAACCATAAAGATTCAGCCTCCTTCGGACCCTCTTTTAAGAAAATATAGGTAAAGATTATTGAGACCGAGCACTCAAAAGCGTACACAGTCAAAAAAATAACGATGATTAAAAAAAACAACATAAATTAAAACGATACCACAACATATAATCATGATTATGAGAGATAAAACAAAGTCAAGTCATATCAAATTATGGCTATGATGATAGACCTAAGAAAAAAAATCAATAGAGAATAGTAGTACCTTCGTACCGTTTCATTCTATATTTCGATGTATTCAGTGTTCAAGCCATTGACCCCTCAGATCTGACATCCGATGTGAAGCAAATATATATATAGTAAAGAACCTACAATAAAATACAAAGAAATACACAAACATCGATTAAAAATGTTAAAAACTGCAAAAAAATTTCTTTTTTTATTTTGAGAAATGGGTTTATAACAAACAAATAATTAGGCCTGGGCATTCGGTTAACAATTCAGTTTTCGGTTTGGATAATTCGGTTTTTGGGTTTTCGGGTTTATGAATATAAAAACCATTCGGTTCGGATTCGGTCGGTCGGTCGGTTTTCGGTTTTGGGATTGAAAACCGAAACTAACCAAAATTTATTCGGATTTGGTTAATTTCGGTTTTTGAACCCTAAAAATCCGAACAAACCGAAAATTACCCGAAAAACCCGAATAAACTGAAAATAACCCGAAAAAACTGAATATAAATTCGGAATACCTAAACAATGGGTACTTAAAAGTCTTTTCTCAAAAATATTTCTTATATACATTAAGATAAAACCCGAATGGAAGATTTATAGAAAATTTGAGTGTATCATAAACTGTCAATCTACATTTCGGAAACAAATAAAATATCAAGATAATTATGCAAAATTTCTTGTTTTAAAATGTAAAGTTACCATTATCCGAATAAATCTAAAACGATAATATATTCTTTAAATAAAAATGTAAGTTTACAATTAAGATCCGATCAATCTACAACCACAATATATTCACTAAATATTCAGCAGAATAAAATATCAAACCGAATTAAAAATACGATAAATGTAAATATATATCAATTAAATAATGGCAAAACAGTAATTTTAATTTGGGCTGAAAATCGCTCTGGGGTTGACACGTATGATAACTTGCTTCTCTAATAGTAGTATGATAAAGCAAGGCATGTTATATAGGAAACATATCTAGAACAACCATGTTTTTAACCATTGGATTTTCCATCAAATTATAACAATACCAAATTCCTCAATCCATTATGCAACGAACCTGTAAAAACACAACACAACAAAAAAAAAACCATTAGGAAAAGTTAGAACGATGAACACATAATAAACGTAATACCATACCTTTGTGAAAAGAGACGCGTCATACGATTTGAACTTTAGAGTTGTCATGTAATGGTAAAGAAGCTCGAGTGTTTAGGCTTTCGATCTCAATCTTTTCTTTCATATTTTTAATATAGATTTTAATGTTTATTTTTCTACTTCCCAAAATATAGCTTAATTGTAAAAAGGAAAACTAATATCACATGTCTAAACTAATTGTAAGTATGGAAATATTCATAAATTAAGAAAAGGGAATTAATTTTCACATCTATTTTCTTTTCTTTAGCCCAGCCTATCCCAAACTCTCTTCGTCTGATTTGCTTGGAGTCTTTGAAAGTTATTCCTCAAATACTCAAAATATATATTTAGATCACTCTTACAATGTTACAATATATCAGAAACTACCTGATGATATTTTATTTGACGACAGCAACAAAAGCTAAAAATCATAGATCTTTTTTACAGCAGCATAACCGATTCAGTATCCATTATAACTATTTTTCTTTGGCTACATTCATGGTTCGACTATTAACTGCACAACCCACAAAGCTTCAATCTTCCATTAAACAACTTCAAAGTAGATACTATAAAATCAAGTTTCAAAAAAAAAAAAAACAGTAGATAATATAAAATATTTTAAAAAGGTATGTAATATATTCGACTACGATGTTTGCAATAAATCCAACTGTGTGACACGTGTGAGTAAAGAAGAATGTACAAAAACATATACACAAACCAATTACAAACATCATACACGCATACATATTATGATTCTTAAAATAACCTCCAAGAAGATGTCCTAACGAATAACAGTATTGAGTACTATGATTAAATAAGGATTGATACAATATTATACCAGCTCGAGGAGCAACCTGAAAGGAATAAAAACAAATTAATCAGTGATATAACTTTATTAATACCATTAATTAAGCAAGGCATGTTATAGGAAACATATCTAAAACAACCATGTTTTTAACCATAGGATTTCCCATCAAATTATAACAACAGAGATATACGTAAGACTTACAATACCAAATTCCTCAATCCATTATGCAACGAACCATGTAAAACAAAACACAAAAAGAAAAAAACCATTAGGAAAAGTTAGAACAATGAACACACAATAAACATAATACCATACCTTTGTGAAAACAGACGCGTCAAACAATTTGAACTTTAGAGTTGTGATGTAATGGTAAAGAAGCTCGAGTGTTTAGACTTTCGATCTCAATCTTGTCTTGGACGTCTTAGGGTTTGAAAAAAAAAACCAAAAGATTGTCAGCCAATGGAGATATAATGGAGCAAGCAATGATGACCGATACACAAATCTAGCTTATACAAATAAAATTATATCAAAAAACACCAACTCGGAATTATGCCAAACAAATATATAACAAATCAAATTCGTTTACCAAATATAGAAGACTAATTAACAAACATAATGTAAAATTCATGACTCAATATCAAAACGATAAAGCAGCAAAAAAACAAAATATATACAAAGTGTTAAAAAAACAAAAAACCAAGAAACAACAAAACAAACGTCAAAGAGATCATACCTCAACGAAGAGGTTCAAACCTGGAAAAACAAAAAGAGAGTTAAGAATAAGGTCATGCAATAAGAATAAAAAAACTGACGAAAAATTGATGAACAATGCATATAAGAAAGAATAAACAACATAAATCGTTTTAACACTGCAGTTGTTTCCAATGATATTTGAGAGAACATTAAAATATGTAAAACGAAAAATAAAACAGAACATGAAAAGTATAAAATAACAACCAAAGCAAACAAAAACCATGAGAAATATATCATGAACATAAGAGAATACAAAGCAAGTACGTAGAATTAGTTACACGACGATTCACCGGCTCTTATGAGTTATCCATTTTTAACCTGCTCCAAGATGAAAAATATATATATTAGGATCAATGAAACCCTAACGATGGAAAACTAATAAACAAAAATAAGAACATCTAATTATTAGAAACATCCGAACTAAAAAAGCTTCATACCTGGATTACAATGAATAAAAAAGTAAAATCACATCAGTAAATGACTATAAACAACAAATACACAGTAAAACAAAGAAGCACAAATCGGACATACAAAGACTGTTGTTGTAAGCTTGAAATAGCTTGAGTAACAAGCTATCTATTTTCCTTATTATCGTGTGGTTAGAATAAGGAAATATTATTAGGAAAAGTGAGTTTTCCTAATTGTGTCGTGATTTGGTTGTTTGGGTTTTGAGTTAGTTTTTCCCTATATAAGGAGATACCAATTGTGTGGTATAACTTAAGAATTGAGAGTGTGTGTTTAAGGGTTTTGAGGAAGTTTCCCTTGAGTTAATAAGAAGTGAGTTCTTGTTATTGTGTCTCTCAATTCTACACGTGGTATCAGAGCCTTACAAACAACCGTAAGGGTCGATGGGAAAGGATGGTGATTCGAAAACAGAATCATCCGGAGGTGGTGAGATGCCACCGGAGGTGAAAATAAGATAAGGGGGAGGATTTCCTTCGATCAAGTGTCCTATGCTTGATTCAAGCAACTACATAGTCTGGTCTATGAAGATGAAGATGGTATTGAAGATTCATAAGGTTTGGGAAGTGGTTGAAAAAGGACTTATTGATGAAAACAAAAACGATCTAGCAATAGCTCTCCTTTTCCAATCAATTCCTGAAAACCTTATTCTCCAAATAGGAGAACTAGAAACCGCGAAAGAGGTGTGGACAGCGATTCAAACCCGGCACGTTGGAGCAGATAGGGTAAAAGAGGCGAGATTACAAACCCTCATGGCCGAGTTCGATCGATTAAAGATGAAAGAAACCGAAAAAATTGACGATTTCGTTGGGAAACTCTCAGCAATTACATCAAAGTCAGCAGCTCTAGGAGCTGAGATTGAGGAACCTAAGATTGTCAAGAAGTTTATGTCTAGTCTACCTCGGAAGAAGTACATTCACATCGTTGCTTCTCTCGAGCAAGTGCTAGATTTGAATAAAACTAGCTTCGAAGATATCATTGGGCGAATCAAGGCATATGAAGAAAGAATACACGAGAATGAGGAAGAAGAAGAACCGAGTGATGAGAAGGAGAAGTTAATGTATGTTAACAATGATTCTCAAAATAGTAAAAACGGAAGAGGAAGAGGCAGAGGTCGCTTCTCTAGAGGAGGTCGATTTTCAAGAGGAAGAGGCAGAGGTCGATACAGTTATCAAGCGAGACAGGAGGAACATGATACCTCCCATATCACATGCTACCGGTGTGACAAGATGGGTCACTATGCATATGAATGTCCGGATAGACTTCTCAAACTGCAAGAAACCGTTGAAAAGAAGATAGAAGATGACACTCAATCTGCGGATGAGTTAATGATGCACGAAGTAGTTTATCTTCAAGAAGATAAAGTAATTCCAAAAGTCTTTGAGTCCGATCACGATGCAAGGAACATATGGTACCTTGACAACGGGGCAAGCAACCACATGAGTGGAGAAAGAAGTTTCTTTTACCAGATTGATGAGAGTATTACCGGGAAGGTGAAGTTTGGTGACAATTCCCGTATTGATATAAAGGGAAAAGGATCGATATCCTTTGTTTTTGAGAATGGTGAGAGGAAGGTGCTACACGATGTATATTTCATACCAGATCTAAAGAGCAACATCGTGAGTCTCGGTCAGGCAACTGAAGCCGGATGTGAAGTCCGTATGAAAGAAGACAAGTTAATGATTTATGACAAGAATGGAAAACTACTCGCAAGAACAACTCGCTCTAAAAATCGGCTTTACAAAGTGATACTTGACGTAGAAGAGAGAAGGTGTATGCAACTAACTTCCTCCGTAGAAACTGAGTCGCAAAAATGGCATGCACGTCTTAGACATATCAATACGGACACAATGAAGTTGATGATTGAAAAAGGTCTCGCAACCGGAATCCCTAACATGAGAATTGAGAGAGGAGCATGTGTATCATGCTTTCTTGGAAAGCAAACGAGACTTCCTTTTCCACAAGCAACAAACTTCCGAGCTACTAAGGCATTAGAACTCCTACACGGAGACCTTTGTGGACCCATTACACCAGCCACACCAGCTAAGAAGAGGTACATCTTTGTGATTATTGATGACTTCTCCCGATACATGTGTACAATATTGTTGAAAGAGAAAGGGGAAGCATTCGAAAGGTTTAAAAGGTTTAAAAGTCTTGCTGAACAAGAAACTAAGTCTACGATCAAGACGTTTCGAAGTGATAGAGGAGGCGAGTTTGTATCTCATGAGTTTCGTGATTACTGTGAGAAGAACGGAATCGAAAGGCATCTCACTGCACCTTATTCTCCGCAACAAAACGGAGTGGTTGAGCGAAGAAATAGGACTCTCTTAGGGATGGCGAGAAGTATATTAAAGCATATGAGACTACCGAATCAGTTATGGGGAGAAGCCATAAGACATTCAACCTATCTTCTCAATAGAGTTTCGACACGTTCGTTGGAAAACAAAACCCCATACGAATTACTAAAAGGAAGAAAACCAAGTCTTTATCACTTGAGAATTTTTGGTTGTCTTAGTTTTGCTAAGACTGATGAGGTTGGAAGAAAGAAATTAGATGATCGGTCAAGGGTTTTGGTTCATCTGGGTACAGAACCTGGATCCAAAGCGTACAGATTGTATGATCTTACCACGCAGAAGATTGTTGTGAGTCGTGACGTGAAGTTCGATGAGAGCAAAGGATGGAAGTGGAGTAATTGCGAGTCTAGTAACATTGAAAATTCATCGGCTTTTGATATCGGTTTTGGAGAGTTTGGAAACAGAGGAATTGAACCACACTCTGTTTCGGAAGAAGAAACCATTAGTGATCATGAGAATCGAAGAGAAAACATAGAAGAGGAGGATGAAGAAAACAATGAGGTGCCGAACCTAAGAAGATCAACAAGAGCGAGAACCACTCCGGCCTATTTAAATGATTATGTCACAAGTGAGGAAGACTTTGAGAGTCTTTTGTTGACCGAAGAAGAGGAACCAGGAAGCTTCATTGAAGCTAAAGAATTAGAAGTTTGGATCGATGCTTGCAAAGATGAACTCTCATCCATCGAAAAAAAATCGAACATGGAATTTGGTAGATCTTCCAGCTGGAGTAAAAGCAATCGGATTAAAGTGGGTGTTTAAAATAAAGCGAAATTCTGATGAAAGCATTAACAAGTACAAAGCACGTTTGGTTGCAAAAGGGTATGTTCAGAGACATGGGATTGACTATGAAGAGGTGTTCGCACCTGTGGCTCGTATGGAAACAATTAGATTCATCATTAGTCACTCAGCTTCGTACGGATGGGAGATACATCATTTGGATGTTAAAACTGCGTTCTTACATGGAGAGTTACAAGAGGAAGTGTATGTTACTCAACCAGAGGGTTTTGTGATCAAAGGAAAAGAACAAAAGGTTTACAAATTAGAAAAAGCACTCTATGGGCTTAAGCAAGCACCTAGAGCATGGAATGCAAAGTTGAATATGGTTCTAAAGCAGATGAAGTTTGCTCGGTGTTCAAAAGAACCTTCGGTGTATCGCAAGAGAGATAAAGATGGATTGATCATTGTGTGTGTATACGTGGATGATTTACTTGTTACCGGTTCGTCTTCTTCATCAATCGCTAATTTTAAGAGAAGTATGGCTGAGATCTTTGAGATGAGTGATCTAGGTCTTCTAACTTACTATCTTGGGATAGAGGTAAGTCAACTAGCTGGAGGCATCATTCTAAAACAAGAACGGTATGCACAGAGGATCCTCAAAGAGACGGGAATGGATGGTTGTAACGCAACCCAAATACCGATGGATGTAAATGTGAAGCTATCTAAGTCTGCTAAAGATTTGGACATTGATGGAACGGATTATCGGAGAAGTATTGGTTGTCTCCGATATTTGTTGCACACGCGGCCGGACCTATCATTTGCGGTTGGGATTTTAAGCAAGTTTATGCAGGAACCAAAAGAGACTCATGGAACAGCATTGAAGCAGATTCTTCGATATTTACGTGGCACTAGCTCTTTTGGTCTTTTCTACAAACGTGCGAGTGATGTATCTTTGATGGGGTACAGCGATAGTTCCTATAGCGTTGACATTGATGATGGAAAGAGTACGACCGGACTTGTTTTCTATTCTGGCGAAAGTCCGATTACATGGTGCTCACAGAAGCAAGAAACGGTGGCATTATCGTCGTGTGAAGCGGAGTTTATGGCAGCTACGGAAGCGGCTAAACAAGCAATCTGGTTTCAAGACCTTCTAGCTGAAGTGACCGAGAAACCAAGTAAGAAGGTAATCCTCCGTGTAGACAATAAATCGGCTATTGCTCTGACCAAGAACCCTGTTTTCCATGGTCGAAGCAAACACATACATACAAGGTTTCACTTCATCAGAGAGTGCGTTGAGAAAGATCTGATTAGTGTTGAACATGTCCCGGGAAACGAGCAAAGAGCTGATATCTTGACTAAAGCTTTAGGAAGAATCAAGTTCAAGGAAATGAGGAGTCTACTTGGTGTTCAAGATGTGAGTAAAGATGGTTTCAAGCTTAAGGGAGAGAATGTTGTTGTAAGCTTGAAATAGCTTGAGTAACAAGCTATCTATTTTCCTTATTATCGTGTGGTTAGAATAAGGAAATATTATTAGGAAAAGTGAGTTTTCCTAATTGTGTCGTGATTTGGTTGTTTGGGTTTTGAGTTAGTTTTTCCCTATATAAGGAGATACCAATTGTGTGGTATAACTTAAGAATTGAGAGTGTGTGTTTAAGGGTTTTGAGGAAGTTTCCCTTGAGTTAATAAGAAGTGAGTTCTTGTTATTGTGTCTCTCAATTCTACAAAGACGAAGAAGAAGATATAGCAAAGAAGAAGATCTAGGCAAAAAAAATAACATAAAAGTGGCTACACGTCTAAACCCTAGGACTATACCAAATCATTCATGTATTTATATTATAAAATCGTAAATGTAGGGGTTAGGGTTTTCATAAAAAGGCTTATGTTAATGGGCTATGGGTAGAAACCCAATAATTCTTGCCGAACATATTAGGGGTATTTTCATAATAATGATGCCAAGATGGCGTAATTAAGTGGATTTGGCCCGCAACATAATTATAATTAATCACCTCAAAATTATTCTGAGGGCGACATGTCATCGTTTTGACTTCACATTTAATAAAATAGATACTTGAAATAGTTGAACTGAGTTAATACAAATATATAAAAGTAACAAACAAATGAGAGAGAGAAAAAAGTCAAAATGAAATTGAAAAACAGTCTAATGCAAAAAAATGTTTTGTCTTGTGTACTTAATTTTCCTTTCTCAAAATGCTTTTTACTTTCCCAACATTTATTTACCAAGTCCACTTGTCACATTTCTTCTACCCACAGCAATATCCACACATATTTTGATGTAAATAAAAAATCTAAACTAACTTTTATTTCCATTTTTTAAAAGAGAAACCAACTTTTGAGTTGTGTAATACTGAATTAAATCTGTAAAAACTAATAAGATTCAAATCAGTAGGGTTACCTTATCGAAAATATAGGAACAAAATAATTTTGACATCTTTCAAAATCTTACTTGATTATGCATAGTTGCATACCATTTGGTTGTTTACCATTAACATTTCTACACTTTCGAGTTTCGAAGGTCATGATATCTTGTTGGAAGTCATGCATGTATCTTGTATTGGGGGAATAATAAAAGGTTGAATTTAAATCACCGAAAATTTCTGAGTTTGTTTAGCCGATGACATTTAAATATGAATCACCGGAATATTTGTGAAATATGCTAAAAAATATATCAAGAACTCATTATTTTAAAATTTATACTCTGATAAAAAGAGTGAGGGGAAGAATAGGAAAATTTAACTAATCATTATCTGAATTCTTAAAAATAGTTAAAATGATAAAAATGTCAAATCCATTTAAAATTTTAAGGACCGAAAAAATTTCGGTCATATTTCTAAGACAGGAAATATGGTAAATTTAATGCTAATTAATTTCGTTTTAATTAAATTTAAAACTAAAAAAATAGACACTATATATTATAGAAAAACACCAAAACTTACATTATTAAATATAAGGTAAAAAATCCTAATAAACAATAATTAAAGTGTCTAATATCTCTATTTACTCTATTTCTGAAAGTTGGGGTCTAAAAAGAAAACAAAAACTTTGATAAGATAAATGGGATACCAATAAATGTGATCTAGCTTTCTGGTCTTCGACAAGTCTTTTTTTTTTTTTTTTTGGTTTAAAGCCTTTTGGTCTAATAAACACAACAATGCACAATTTGCTAAGTTCCAAATTCAGTGACGGAGAAATGAATGAAATCTCAATTTCTTTTGAGAAATTTTATGAAATGACACTTTTGGTATGTTATTTTACACAAATGCCATTTTTTAAAAATGTTTGCAAGCTATGCCACTTTTTTTTAACTTAATTTTTTCTGTTTTTGTTTTTTCCAGATTTTTTTTTTCAAATTTCAAAATGTTCTTCCTCCAATCTCGTCTCTCTATTTTTCTCTCTGCACCAAATCGCATCCTCTCACATAACCAGATTAAAATATATGAATTTAAGAAAAAATTTACAAAACAAAAAAAATGGATCTCGTGGATTGAAAAGAAGAAGAAGAAAAATATTCTCGAGAAACAGAAGTGTAAACAAACACACAAATGCTTTTTAAAGTTTTAGGTTTGGGTTAACTATTTTACATTTAAGGTATAGTTTTGAGGGATACGGTTTAGGGTTTGGGTTTTGATTAATTATTTTATAAGGTTTTAAAGGTTTTTAAAGCACATTATAAAATTTTAAAATGTTATTATAAGGTTTTTTAAAACCCTAGAACCTTTAAAAAACCTTATAATCTGTTCAAATGATATTATAAGGTTTGAAAACATTTTTAAAAACACATGATAATGTTTTTAAAGCGGACTATAAGAGTTTTTAATACAGATTATTAGAGTTTTTAAAGCAGATTATAAGATTTTTTAAAGCACAGTATAAAGTTTTTAAAATAGATTATAAGATTTTAAATGATATTATAAGGTTTAATAAAAATCTAGAAACCTTTAAAAAATCTTATAATTTGTTTAAAAAATATTATAACGACGTGAAAACCTTTTTTAAAGCAGATTATAAGATTTTCTTTAACCATAAAGACCTTTAAAAACCTTATAATCTGTTAAGAAAACATTATAACGACGTGAAAACCTTTATTAAAACAGATGATAAGAGTTTTTAAAGCAGATTATATAATCTGCTTTAAAAACTCTTATAATTTGCTTTAAAAATTTTTATAATCTGCTTTAAAACTCTTATAATTTGCTTTAAAAACTCTTATAATTTGCTTTAAAAACCAACCCAGTTTTTTTTTATCAAACTTAAGAACAAAATCAACCAAAACGAAACAAAACCCATATTTTTAGATGAAATCAACCTAAATTGAATCAAAAACTAAGATTTGTAACTCAAATTAAATCAAAAACGGAGATCTACAAAAAATGATGAAATTCAAATCTAGATTTAGATCTAGATCTGAATATGAGAGAGAGAGATTCTTCTACTTAAAAAAAAAAATCAAAAAGTAGATCTATAAAAAATGATGAAATTCGGATTTAGATCTAGATCTGAATACGAGAGCGAGAGAGAGATTCTTCTTCTTCTTAAGAAAAAAAAGGAAGAAAAAGATTTCGTGAGTGAGAGAGAGAATTTTTTAATTTATTTTCAATGATTTTGTCTTTTTTATTTGTAAAAAGTGGCATGTGTTGCAAGAGTGGTTCTCATAATAGCAAAGTTAAAAAAACAACTTTTAACCATGGCATACATAAAATTCTTCCATTTCTTTTTAACCAACTACTTAAGCATCATCACTTTTCCACTGTTCTTCTACTTCTTCTTTCTCACTTCAGTTTTTTAAGAAAACAAAAAAATTAGAGATAATTAAACAAAGATTATCAAAACACAAAGAAACAAAAATGAGTCAAGGTCGTGTCAATGCAAATCAACAACAAGACATGGTCAAAGTAAAACCACCGGTTAAGCCAAATCTCATTCTCCTCTTAGCCACGTACACTGCACTCTTCGTCGGTTCGATCACCTCGAGCCTCTTAGCCAAATACTACTTTGTCCACGGTGGCTCGAGCCGGTGGGTCTCCACGTGGGTCATCCGCTGGTTTCCTTCTCCTCCTTGTCTTAATCTATTTCCCTCATTTCATCTTCCGTACCACCACGTGCCGTCTTTTCACGCGCCGTCAACTCACTATCTCCAGTTTAATCGGGTTTGTCCTCGGTTAAAACTTCTTAAAAAACATTATAATCTGTTTAGAAAAATTATAACAACGTAAAAACCTTTATTAAAACAGATCATAAGGTTTAAATTTTTAAAACAGATTATATTTATTTCTGATTTAAAAACTTTTATAATCTGTTTTAAAAATTCTTATAATCTGTTTTAAAAACCAACCCAAATTTTTGTGTTTATCAAACTTAAGAACAAAATCAACCAAACGAAACAAAACCCTGATTTCTCAACCTAAATCGAATCAAAAACTAAGATTTGTAACCCAAATTGAAACAAAAACGGAGATTTGTGACACAAATCAAATCAAAACTGAAGTGGATTATAAAGAATCAAAAACAAGATCTATGAAAAAACGATGAAATTCGGATCTAGATAATTTAGATCCGAATATGAGAGGGAGAGAGAGAGATTCTTCTTCTTAAGAAAAAAAATAGGAAGAAGAAAGAGATTTCGTGAGTGAGAGATATGGGTGGGCAAAAAATCCGAAACCGAAAAACCAAACCGAACCCGACCCAAAATTACCCAAACCGAACCGAACCCATTTTTAAAAATAACCGAATGGGTTCTAAATATCTAAAACCGAACCCGAACCGAACCAAAAACTAAACGGGTAACCGAAATATCTGAAACATAAAATTAACCTACATATATTTAGATATAAGATAGGACATGTTCATATACTTTAGGCAAATTTTATAGTTTTTTTAGTTATTTTTGGTCAACTCGGAAATTATAGGTATATTTGGCTTTAAATAATCAATTTAGTAAGGTATATTATTTAAAATTTTCAATTTTTTTTATCATTTTTGGATAACTCGAGTTAAAAATAATTAAATCGAACCAAAATCGGGAAAATTTTACGTAATTATGAGTATCTTGGATAACCAAAACCGAATCCGAAACCGGCACTAACCGAACCGAAATTTTAAAATACCCGAATGGGTATTATATTCCTAAAACTGAAAATCTGATAACCGAATTAACCGAACTGAAACCCGAATGGTTACTCGAACGCCCATGCCTAGTGAGAGAGAGAATTTTTTAATTTTTTTAATGATTTTTTTTTAAAAAAAAAGGTTGCATGTGTTTGCAATAGCGGTTGTATAATGACAAAGTTAAGAAAAAACTTTTAACCATAACATTGATAAAATTCTCCCATTTCTTTTTAACGAACTAGAAAAGCTTTTCAAATATGTAAGACTACATATTTTCTCTATATAATTAAACAATTCAAGAACAATACAATTTGATGTAAATTTGAGTAGTTTCTAGAATTTTTTTAAAAAAAGGTAAATGGAAGACCTCATAAGTCATAAGTCATTACCCGTATTTTCAGATAATCAGGTCGTAACGACTTAATAGAGTTAACACATCACATGTCGACAAAAAAAAAAAAAAACACATCACATTAATCGAAATACATGTATTTTTCGTATTATATTAAAAGAAAAAAAACAACACAACTAATATTATTACAATATAAGTACAAGATTGCGTGTGTGTTAGAGACTTAAGCATCATCACTTTTCCACTGTTCTTCTACTTCTTCTTTCTCACTTCAGTTTTTTAAGAAAACAAAAAAATTAGAGATAATTAAACAAAGATTATCAAAACACAAAGAAACAAAAATGAGTCAAGGTCGTGTCAATGCAAATCAACAACAAGACATGGTCAATGTTAAACCACCGGTTAAGCCAAATCTCATTCTCCTCTTAGCCACTTACACTGCACTCTTCGTCGGTTCGATCACCTCGAGCCTCTTAGCCAAATACTACTTTGTCCACGGTGGCTCGAGCCGGTGGGTCTCCACGTGGGTCCAATCCGCTGGTTTCCCTCTCCTCCTTGTCTTAATCTATTTCCCTCATTTCATCTTCCGTACAACCACGCGCCGACCTTTCACGCGCTTCACGCGCCGTCAACTCGCTATCTCCGGTTTAATCGGGTTTGTCCTCGGTTTAAACAACTTGCTCTTCTCTTGGGGAACCTCGTACCTTCCGGTGTCCACGTCATCACTTCTCCTCTCGACACAACTAATCTTCACTCTTCTCTCGTCAGTGATCATTGTGAAACAGAAAGTCACTTTCTCTAATCTTAATTGTGTTGTTCTCTTAACTATGAGCTCTGTTTTATTAGCTCTTGATTCAAGTCAAGATAAACCAACCGGTTTAACTAAAACCAAGTATTTCATTGGGTTTATATCAACGATCGGAGCCGGTTTACTTTTCTCTTTATACCTTCCGGTTACGGAGAAGCTATACCAAAGCGCTTACTGTTGTTCTATGGTTATGGAAATACAATTGGTTATGGAATTTACAGCGACGGTTTTCGCAACGATCGGTATGGCTATAAACGGTGGGTTTAACGAAATGGTTAAGGAAGCGAACCAAGTTTTCTCTAAAGGACCAACGGTTTACTGGACCGTTGTGATTTTAGCAAATGTAGTGACGTGGCAGATTTGTTTTGCTGCCACGTCAGCGATGGTTTATTTGACGTCGGGACTCACCGGAGGGATTTGCATGACGGCGATGCTAACGATGAATGTGATCGGAGGTGTGGTGGTTTACGGCGACGAGTTCGGTGGAGTGAAGGCTGTGTCGACTTTGCTATGTATTTGGGCGTTTTCTTCGTATGTTTATGGAATGTACGTGAAGATGAAGAAAGAGGAGAAGAATGGAGAATATTCCGGCGTGAATACGGCGGAGGAATACGACGGAGCTGAAGGAGTGGAAATGGGAAACGTTTAGTAATCATGATGATATGTAATGTGAAAGTGATTATTTGCGTGGTTGAGACGATTAGACAACCGTTATGAAAAAAGAGATTTATTTTTAAAAATGTTTTTCTAAGTAATTCATGCTTTTTTCAAATGCGATTTTCCTGTGAGACTTTTTTTATCGGAGTATTAAATTTTAAATAAATTAGTTGATATACTGTTTTTAGCATACTACACGAATATTCGGTGATTCATATTTAATTGTCATCGGCTAAACAAACTCAGAAATTTTTGGCGATTTACATTCAATTTTCCATTATTTCAAATCCAATGCAAATATATACGCATGATTTCCAAAAGAGAATCTTCGAAAATATAACAGTGAACGAGCCAAAAGATATTCATCATCACGAACCAAAAGATATACTCATAATCAAGTAAGATTTTGATGTGACCGAAAAAAAAAGAATCAAGTAAGATTTTAAAAGATGTCAAAAATAGTCTGTTCCTATATTTACGAGATGAGTAAATCTAGTTGTGGGAAGAAGAAATGTGGCAGGTGGACAGTAAAAAGATGTTGGGAAAATACAAAGTTGAAGGTTGAGTACAGAGCACACAATTGACTGTTCAATTTCATTTTAATGTTTTTCAATTTCTAATTAACTTTTATTTGTTTCTTCTATTAATTTTTATTAACTTAGTAATATGTGCAGCATAGGCTTCAGCTATTTGTTTACTCTAAAAAGTTATATTGTCACTACAATTTATAGCAGTCCATACTTTCTCCTACTTCTTCATTTAACATCAAATTATTCTTTTAAAAATACAGTATCCACTCTTTTTTTCCAAAGGGTAAGCATTTTGTTTGTATAACTAAATTTAATCAATAGTCGGAGCTCTTACGCTGTCGTCCACTCTATAAATGGAACTATGGAGTTTATTATGGGCATTGAATCAATGGTTGATCTCAAGTTTAATCTTGTGATGTTCGAGACACATTTTTTTCAAGCACGTGTAGCATTGACAAATCCCCACATCTTTCCGATGAATCGTAGCTTAATCGACCGTATCTTCCAGATGCTCCATTCCTTTAAATACTAGAGTTTAGTCGAGTCCCCAGAATCTAGTAATCGGATTGCGCAATCTGTGGGAGAGAGTGTGACCACGGATGGTCGACATCAATCGTATATTGCTCGAGAAAGCCCTCGTTGGCTTGACCACATCATTCAGTCTGAGGCAGTTAGTTTTCACCATCTTGACATCATATGGTGGGTTGTGATAAGCTCAAATTATCCCTAGAGCTAGACTCTCTCAAATTAAGAGGTCAATTGCAGTATTTAGGGTTATCGATCCACAGGAAGTCTAAGAAAACACAATAGATTATAAATTTCAGATTAAGCTAGGCAGAATGAGATGAATGCAATAAATCAAAGCAATTAAAAACGGTTTTAAAATCAATGAAAGAAAGCGCTAGGTATAGGGATATCTCCGGTGAATCAAAGATGCAGATAAATCAGATAATAGGAATATTAAGCACAATTCTTGAACATGAACACGAAGGTAAAATCGACCAACTGTCGTTGCAAAGATTATTGATGTCAGAGGTTTTAACCCAAATAAAACTGCAAGTGCACAGACAATCGCAGTAGTATAAAAGGTATCGAATCCACAGAGACCAAGGTTACACTATGAAACTATGAATTTTGATTTAAAGCTAAGATAAAATATGGGTTTTGATTTTCGTAACAAGCAACAGCAAATAATCAAACGATGTAAATTCAATAAAGAAAAGGCACTAGATCAAGGTCATTCGCCGGTGATTTCAAATTGAGGACTGAGCATCTATTCAGGATTCAATTTAAGTGCGGTCTAGAACTCAAACAAGAATGTAATATTGCCTCACTGTCGTGATGCATCAATATCTTTATCTAACATCCTAAATGCCTAAACTGTCGTTTGGATCCAGTGATGAAGACAAGCAGTAATGAATTGGTTCGAATTGTTCACAATTGATGGTAACAATCAACTGTCGTTGGTTACATACCAATTTCTCACCAATGGGTTATCTAGCAACCTAGAACACTTTCGTGAATAAGTTCAACTTGAAATCAGAGATTAGGTGTACAGGCTAAC
This sequence comes from Draba incana, assembly GCA_963576765.1. NCBI lineage: Eukaryota > Viridiplantae > Streptophyta > Magnoliopsida > Brassicales > Brassicaceae > Draba > Draba incana. The sequence continues at coordinate 2,549,284 of OY755208.1, forward strand.
CTAAGCGTTATGAATCCCAATTGATGAAGATGAATGATAATCTATCCTATTTGGTTCAGTCACTAATCAATCCTAAATCACCATTGAAATCTCTCAATCTAGCTAGAGGACTACTCGAACATAGAGAATGAAATCGCAGCAATCAACGAGATAGAATTCATAATGATAAATGGAAAAGATAAGGAATTAGAATTCTTCTCAATGGGTGTTGTGAATTTATCCTCTAATTGTTACAAGCAAATCCAAAAGGAATCAATGAGGAATAGTTTCAAGGGTTGAGGAACCCAGCAAATCTCCAAGAAAACGTAAAAAGAACTGTTTTAGGAAAAATGTTTCAGCCCCCTTGTTTAAGAGGTGGCTACCTCTTATTTATAGAGAAAAATAGGTTAAAATCGGATCAGGCATGGGACCGGTCGGTCTGAACCCAGACCGGTCGGTCTGTCTTCAGGTGGTTACGATCTTTGAGCGTGGATCGGTCGGTCTCCTCACGTGGACCGGTCGGTCCGCTTTCCAGAGAGTTACGGCTTCTTTGATTCTTCTGGGTGAGCAGGTGCTCGATCCAAACCGAGCAGGTGCTCGATTATGAAAATCATCATCTTTTCTCCAGATTCGTCCATTTAGCTCCAATGACCGCCACTGACTCCAATCCATGCTTGAAGGCCTCCTAGAACCTGAAAAGACACAAAAGGAACTAGAAAGAACCAAAAAGACTAAAGAAGCAATACGTAAAAGAGACCAAAATACTAATATATCAATTCCCCCGGACTTGCCTTTTGCTTGTCCGCAAGCAAACAAGAAAATATAAATCGAAAAAGAGGTTTGAAGGTGGGAACTCAAATCCAAAAGAAGCATAAAAGGGTTCGACAAGATGTCCTAAAAAGAACTAACTCGATGCACAACAAACTCTACTCAAGGAGCTTTTGCCATACTCATCACTTATGAAATATTACTCCAAATCCCAAGACTCAAAAGACATATCGCAATCAACTAACATTCAACTCTTTGACATTCATTATTGTGTTTGGTGCGGTCTCGCAATTGGAAATTGAATCAATACCATTTGGCTATGTAGAAGAAGGCTTGAAAATGATGTAAAGAGAAGGTTCAAATTCTTTTTGGTGGTTAACTCTCAAATGCAAGTGTCACATTTAGCAAAAGCAAGAAAGAAAAGAGACAATTGATGCATACAAGGCAATGAATCCAAAGTTCTACCCAATACCCTCTTCTTGCATTCACTCATCTCTCTTTTCTCACTATCTCACGTTTAACCACTAGCCCTTTTTGGCTAAATATTTCTTTAATACTCTCAAACTTCCTCTTTTCTTCTCTTTTTGATCAAAATCCTAGGGGGTACTCTTTTCTTTGCACTAGCTCTTTCTATCTTAGCATTCTCTAACATATTTTCTTCTCTTTTGATTTAATCTAAGAGAATGCTAAGCCATCATTTTTCTTTTAAACACTTAGAGCTATACGGTTTCATCTTAATTCCATTCCCTAGAACTTATTCTTTCTTCTTCTTTCCTTTATTCTTTCTTTTCACACTCAACCACAAACCCAAAGATATTCAATAAAACACTTAACCATTTTGATTTCATTCCCCACCTAAGACTAGTCTTAGACACAAGAAACTAGTCTATTGGAAACTTTGCCTTGTCGTCTCTAATGCTTGCAAGATTTTACCAATGCAACACAAAGAAAAAGGCCTCACTCAGAGAACATATGCAAGGGTTTGAACAAAATGGTCTTGGGTTTAAAAGGTGTGGTACCATCCTCATCTAAAAAAAAATGAACTTAGATCGGGATGGCCATTCAAATCAAGATAAGAGCGGTAAAAATAAGGCAAACATGATTTGAATGTCAAGTATTTATCCATAGTTATGATTCAAAATCCAAAAGCGAGAAAAATAAGTCAAATTTAAGTTCAAGTTGATAGAGTCAAATGTAGATCATGCAAGTTTCTAATGAGTAGGGATTTTCAAAGAAATAAGATCCAAGTATGGAAGAGCCTCTACTTCATGATTGTTAATGCATCGAAAGAGTTCTAACGAGGGCATAGTATCGAATCCTAAAATGAGACTTTACAAGGAAATTTCATCATTGTTCCCTATGCAAAAATGCAGATGCAATCCTAGAAATTCGTTTTTTTTTTTTTTTTTTTTTTAAAACAATTAAAAATCCGACTCAATGAAAATTCAAATAACTAACCGCTCCCCCGGACTTAAATCACACCGTCTCCGGTGTGAAAAAGTTCAAGAGATTGGTGACTCAATAAAACAGAAACAAATATGGAATAATGCAAGGATGAAAGAAGGGTGGAAGAAAATATCACCGAGTAGAAATTCGTCATCAGAACTCTGGAGACTCCTCAGAATCCATTGGATCCTCGGAGTTAGTTGCGTCATCATCTGATCTCGTCTCAGTGGAAGGTCCAGCAGGCGGAGGCATGTGACTTCCAGCAAAATCTGATCCTCGGACCGCATCTGTGCTCCGTGAACAAGAAATGGCACTCCAAATGTTAGACATCATGTTATGGAGTTTCTGAAAACTCCTGTACTGCCAATCAGTGCGCTCTGGTGCGGTCCAAGTCTCTCGAGGCGGAGAGATGGCGAACTGGTTCTCGTACGGTGGAAACTGGAACCTCGTCTCTGGGTTGGCGGGAATACTACTAGGACCTGCATAGTCTGAATCTCGTCCGATGTGGCGGCGCTTCCTGTGCCGCATTGGAGCAACTGGATCGGTATCCTGAGGTACGATTGGTGGCAAGAATCGCACATTATCTATGGTGGTGAGAGGCACATGCTCACTAGGTAGCGCAATGGACTGCGGGTTTCCAGCCAAGTCAGTGTATTGCCATCTATCCGCAACTAGCCATCGGCTCTGAATGAGGTGTTGCACATCCAAGAGTGCAGGTGCTGGGATTACCTCGGTGCCTACAAAATCAATCCCGTGGTGGATAAAAATTGGAGTTAAAAGACTTCCACAAACCTCTTGCTTCTTCTTTCCCGATCCTCCGAGAGCCCTAAATTTCCTCTCCGTCAGGAAATGTGCAAATACCGCTCCAAAGTTAGTGCGCTGATCGCTAGGATACTCGTTGTAAATCTCTGATACTAAATCTGGCATCCCGAAATGCAGTAAGACTAACTCATCAAGACGCAGAGCTCCCGGTTCCTCCTTGCAGAACATAGTAGTGCTTAGAGCCTTGGCGACGATACGGATGATCGGGTTCCTGATCAGAGTGAGTTTCATGCTGCGCGATGTTGCAGGACCCGAACCGATCAAGTGCCACAGTCGATCGATCTCGCGGAAACTATGACGATCAAGGAATTCCAGACGTTGAGAATATTCATCAAAACCATATAATCTGCACAATCTTGTGAGCGAAATCTTGTATAAAGTCCCATTGATCTTATACCATAGGCGACCATGCTCGGCTCTTCTGTGATCATCCGATGGGTAATAAACCTCACAGGAGGCAAGGAACTGTCGTACTAATTCAGGATAGAGAGGATATTGGTGTGTAGCCATGGTTCCAAAACCCATACGATGGAGAAAGTCTATCACTTCATCCAACATACCATATTTCTGCAGCATCTCACGACATATAACTCTAGTTGGCAATATCTCAACATTGAGAAGACCATTGTAACAGATGCTGTTGTACTTAACCCAACCGTCTCCTTTTTGCTTGTTCGCATACGATGGTTCTTTAACTAAACCCTTCCGTTCTAATCTAGGGTGTATATCTATTCCGGGGAAGGGAGTACCGTTTCTTCTTGGCCATTGAGCATTTGAATTGCGCGAACTGTGCGATCGACGCGGAGGGTCCGGTTGAGAAGAGGTCGCTTTTTCTTTAGCTTTTTCCGCTCTTGTCAAGCGTCTTTGTTTATCGTGAACGAGCTTCGTTCGTTGCTCATCTTCTTCATTCGGGTCAATTTCGGGTGGTGGAGGTGTAGCACGCGGATCCATTACGCGAACCATGGCTGCAAAACGAACCACCTTAGAGTGAAAACAAATCGAATTGAACTTCAAAATCCAAAGAGAACATAACCCAAACCCGGAATTTTCTCAAAATAACAACTTCATACCTTGGTAATCGAACGAATTGATGCAATAATCAGAATAAGCGTGTAAAATCGAGTGGATTAGAGCCAAAAATCGTCAAAAACGAATAAGAAATCAAAAACTTAAGGTTTGAAGAAGTTGTGAAGAAAATCTCCAAGGGCACAAAGAAGAAGGGGAGAATTCGGCGGTTTTGATCGGTGAAAGAGGCTGGGGTCATGGTTTTCCAGTTTATAGGGTTAAAAACCGGTTCAAAACAAGTGAACCAAACCGGTTTTTACCAAAAATCGAAAGAATTTTTACTTACCTGGGTTCGGGACCGACCGGTCCTGATACTAGATCGGTCGGTCTTGCCTACACGGATCGATTTGTTCAATGCGGATCGACCGATCGGTAAATAGGTCCGACCGGTCCTATTTCCAGAGACATTTGGCTCTTCGGGTAAGACGACGGGATCGACCGGTCGGAATATGGGACCGACCGGTCCTATTTCCAGAGACATTTGGCTCTTCGGGTGAGACGACGGGATCGTTTGGTCGGAATATGGGCCCGACCGGTCCTATTTCCAGAGACATTTGGCTCTTCGGGTGAGACGAACACGATCGACCGGTCCTGAGATAGACCGACCGGTCTGATCGTCTGAGTCCCAATCCAATGAGTTGTGGCGACAATTCTGAGGAAAAATAAAGAGAAAACAAAAAAAAAAAAAGTAAAATTGAAAAACCAAAAATGAAAGAAAGTATGTACACTTACCGGTGGGTTGCCTCCCACCAAGCGCTTGTTTAACGTCGTTTAGCTTGACGTGTGTTTCCGTTTTAGGCTTGAGACGAATCCATATGAGGATTAGAGACCTTCTTGTCCGGATCAGGGCTCGGTTGAGGTGGGTTGAGGCATGGTCTATTTGCTCCTTGACCACTCACATTCAGTTGTATAACCTTGCTCATCATACTAGCCATAGCTGCTTGACCTTTCTCTTTAAACTCCGGAGTGATGATGGCCTTAACCTTAGAGAAAGGCTTAGACATACTCTTGCTCTGCACTTTATACTCGATCGTGTTCCCAACACATCTCTGTGGTGTCAAGGTCACAGGCGAACTTGTACCATTCTTCTCTTGGTTTACTACGTCCCGCTTGTTAATCTTTTTGGGCTTCCATGTTACATTGTCTATGGCAACACAAGAGCCATACTTACCGCTATCTCTGTCCGATATGGCATTGTAGGAGACTTTCTTGTCGACGTTAGCGAAGACTATTTTTTTGTTCGGTAAGTCCACAACCGCTCCTACTGTTGCAAGGAAAGGCCTTCCTAAGATCAAGGGCACGTGCGAACCATTTTTCATCTCCACAACTAGGAAATCAGTCGGGATCAAGCAATCCCCAATCTGGATATCCAAATTCTCAATGAACCCTTGTGAAGTTGTCACCGAGGCATTCGCCAACTTTATAGACATTGGAGAAGGCTTTATACCAACAATGCCCAACGATTTTGCAATAGCCCTTGACATGAGGTTAACACTAGACCCGGAGTCACACAGAGAATCTTCAAAGTTGATTCCGAAGATGAGACATGGGACAACAAACTTTCCTGGATCTTCAACCTTTGGCAATCTCTTCAATGGTGGTCGTGCAGCATTACTCCTCGCCATTTTCTCAGGAATATATAGTTTCTCCAAATTGATTGAATCTCTCTGATCTCTAGGTGGAACTGGGTAGGGGATTGGGGGTTCATAGATACGCGACTGAATCTTGTTAACAAGTTCGTTCGGTTGAAGCACCGTAGAAGAAGGTCCAGCAACCTCTTCACCCTTTTTCGGTGGGAATATCTTTTCCTTACCAAGCGTGATGGCATCCACAGGCTCCCTAGTGTTTACAACCGGTTTGCTTAGGAGGATTCCTTGTATATTCTTGACTGCATCGGCGGTGTGAGCGACTATAATATCAAGCTCCTTTGCATGAGCGTATATAGCTTCAAACTTACTGTTGAGATCATTGTACATGCTATCCACCTTGACATTGATCTCACTAGCGTACTTCTGCTGACCGAGTAAAAGCAAATGCATAAGAGATTTCAGCTCGTCTTGAGAATTAGATGCATAGGATTGAGAGCTCTTATTCTGCACATAGTCTTCGCCTACGTAGTTCACCTCAGCATGTTGTTCATCTCCTTTGTCCTCACAAAGCTCAACACTTTTCTGATTTCTCTTCAGGAGCATGTTCACCTTTTCTGTAAGCTCGTCTATCCTTAGTGACTCAACTCTTCTTACAGGTGTAAGGTCGTCATGATTGTGGCAACGATTCCTGGAACTTGCAGCCAAGTTCTCTATCAATTCATATGCTCCTTCCCTGGTTTTGGTCATAAAATCACCATTACTTGCAGCGTTCATAGTGTTCCTACAATCCCGCTCAACACCATCGTAGAAGATACCCAGCAAATTTTCATCGGTAAACCCATGGTGTGGACATTCCCTCTTGTACTCCTTGAACCGTTCCCACGCCTCATAAAAGGACTCTCCTGAATGTTGCTGAAACGTGGAGATCTTGTTCCTTAGACTCGCGGTCATGGTTTTGGTGTAGAAGTGGTCCAAGAACGCTGCTCTACATTGCGGCCAGGTCGTGATGGATCCAGCTGGTAGCGACTTGAGCCAACGGGAAGCTTTGTCCGCGAGTGAGAAAGGGAAAAGCTTGCACTTCAGGAAATCCGGGTTCATCCCATTAGAGCTCGTTGTGGAGCAAATCTCTTCGAAGTTCTCTATATGGTCCAACGGAATTTCAGCAGGAAGTCCATGGAACAAGTGCAGCTTAACAAGCGATATCAACTGCGGTTTGATCTCATAATCATCCCGGTCAACAGGAGGGGGAACTATAGCAGTTCGGTTCCGGTAGAAAGCGTGGGGATTGTCCATATCCCCAATGGTACGCTGCTGCTCACGCGCACACTGTTGCATTTGAGCCATTTGTTGTTCAAGCCTCCGAATAGCAGCGGCTACATGACCGTTTGCAGCTCGGTTGTCTGTTTCGTCGCCCATATTGGCCGAGTTAGACACCTGAAACACACGCAAAAGAAAACAAAAATTAAAATTAGCAAAATTCTTAGACTATAAATAAAATCAAATCTCAAAGGTAACGCAATTGGTCCCCGGCAACGGCGCCAAAAACTTGATGTCAGAGGTTTTAACCCAAATAAAACTGCAAGTGCACAGACAATCGCAGTAGTATAAAAGGTATCGAATCCACAGAGACCAAGGTTACACTATGAAACTATGGATTTTGATTTAAAGCTAAGATAAAATATGGGTTTTGATTTTCGTAACAAGCAACAGCAAATAATCAAACGATGTAAATTCAATAAAGAAAAGGCACTAGATCAAGGTCATTCGCCGGTGATTTCAAATTGAGGACTGAGCATCTATTCAGGATTCAATTTAAGTGCGGTCTAGAACTCAAACAAGAATGTAATATTGCCTCACTGTCGTGATGCATCAATATCTTTATCTAACATCCTAAATGCCTAAACTGTCGTTTGGATCCAGTGATGAAGACAAGCAGTAATGAATTGGTTCGAATTGTTCACAATTGATGGTAACAATCAACTGTCGTTGGTTACACACCAATTGCTCACCAATGGGTTATCTAGCAACCTAGAACACTTTCGTGAATAAGTTCAACTTGAAATCAGAGATTAGGTGTACAGGCTAACCTAAGCGTTATGAATCCCAATTGATGAAGATGAATGAAAATCTATCCTATTTGGCTCAGTCACTAATCAATCCTAAATCACCATTGAAATCCCTCAATCTAGCTAGAGGACTACTCGAACATAGAGAATGAAATCGCAGCAATCAACGAGATAGAATTCATAATGATAGATGGAAAAGATAAGGCATTAGAATTCTTCTCAATGGGTGTTGTGAATTTATCCTCCAATTGTTACAAGCAAATCCAAAAGGAATCAATGAGGAATAGTTTCAAGGGTTGAGGAACCCAGCAAATCTCCAAGAAAACGTAAAAAGAACTGTTTTAGGAAAAATGTTTCAGCCCCCTTGTTTAAGAGGTGGCTACCTCTTATTTATAGAGAAAAATAGGTTAAAATCGGATCAGGCATGGGACCGGTCGGTCTGAACCCAGACCGGTCGGTCTGTCTTCAGGTGGTTACGATCTTTGAGCGTGGATCGGTCGGTCTCCTCACGTGGACCGGTCGGTCCGCTTTCCAGAGAGTTACGGCTTCTTTGATTCTTCGGGTGAGCAGGTGCTCGATCCAAACCGAGCAGGTGCTCGATTATGAAAATCACCATCTTTTCTCCAGATTCGTCCATTTAGCTCCAATGACCGCCACTGACTCCAATCCATGCTTGAAGGCCTCCTAGAACCTGAAAAGACACAAAAGGAACTAGAAAGAACCAAAAAGACTAAAGAAGCAATACGTAAAAGAGACCAAAATACTAATATATCAATTATCTATCAATAAATCCTAGAAAACCAAATTCCTTTGCGAAACCTATGGATCTAATCAAGCATTAAAGTTCAAGTTCAATTGCACACAAAACCCTAAACCAAATCCCTTTGCGAATAGGTATTTTGCTCATCTAACACTAGTTCAGGTGATTAATAATGCTGTCGCATCTACTAAACAACCTAATATCAGATTCTAGTTCGCGAGGCTAGAATCAGCAATAAACACAAGTCTAGATGAAGAATGTTCTAATGATTTTATCCTAATAATCAGATCAGATCATGCAACTCATCAAACACTTTCAAAAACCCTAAACCTAACAGGGAAATTACTCAGACATATCGAATAATGAAAACATGGTTTTATTAAAAGATAAATCAAAGAGTTCAGTAAAATAATGCGTCCCTCTAAACAATGACTCTAAAAATGTATTTATAAGGTTACAAAGTCGGCCAGAACATAAAAGTAAACATCTGGAACTTCGGGCTTCAAACGGACTTCTGCGATTAAGAACTGGGCTTCTGCGAACAGGGTGTCGATCGACACTGATAGGTGGTGTCGATCGACACCAATCTTCAAAATCGGATTCTTTGCTTCTCATGTCGTAGTGTCGAGCGATGCTCAGTGGTGGTGTCGCTCGACACAGACTCCAAAACTTCATTCCATGATTGCATCTTTGCCGCTTCATTCCGTGATACTTCAAAACTCCAGTAAACATCTTTTAAGCTCCAATCGTCTTTGTACCTGAAAAGACTCTAAAACCAACACAAAACATAACAAAGACTCTAGATATAGGACTTATATCATGGCTTAAACAGGGTAAAAACCATGATATATCAGGTTGCATAAGGCCGGATGTAACGCCCCCGATCATCGGTCAACGACCTTTTACCGGAAATGCTACGTACCACTCCGAGACCAACCGATCCCAGGTCCCAAAAACAGATCAAGAGACCAAAGGACGACTGTTCCCGGGGTGGTTTACCCGCACTATCCTGATCCTAAGGCTTTACAACCGGATCGAGACAGAACAGTTGTTTTGGGTCCGGACAAGACCACGCAGCAGTGCTACTACCATCTTTAAGAAATCGTTTCTTACCTACTTAGCATATATTACGTATAGAAAACGCTTTAAAAACGTATATATTGGATCCGAGGTTTAAACCAATTCATACATAATATATACTTCAGTTCGGCAAGATCAATAAAAACACTAATCCGGATTTCCTAAGTCCAATGCCGCCAGACAAGCTTTACCTCTAACGATTCATGAGAGACAAAATGAGATGGAATGAGCAACTTTAAAGTTACTCAGAGAGTGATGCCTATAATAAATCCATCCCAACCCATGCAACAGGAAAAGAACAGGCAACAAGCAGAATATAAAGTTATCAAGGAACAATGTAACAAGAATACAAGATTTAAATCAAAACAGATCATCATCATGCATGAATGCAACCGCTCCTATAGGCCTTGTGCCGATGCTCACATATCCGGAACTCATAGAATGTAGGCCACAAAGTCCTTAACATTCCAGGCTTAGCGGAACACCCACTTAAATACAAATATATGATTGCGCCCCATCGCATATCACAGCCTATGGGTGCGACCCACATACCGCCGTGGCATGAAACACTCACGACTTCTACGGAATCCATGAGATCATTACACCATACAAACACTGCATGGTGCGCACATAAACTTAACTTCGCTGGCTGCATGCAACATAAATTTGCACATGAAGCTTATCCAGTAGCCAAACGCAACAATCCGTGATTATGAAAGCGATGAAACCTTTTGCTAGGCAAAATCAATGAATCCTTAGAATGAAATCAACATTACGTCCACAAGCAATAATAATCAGTTCATGGAATAGCCTAAGCAATGCATGTGAAATTCATTCTAACGATCAAATTCAACAGATGATGTAAAGAATCAGAGAAGCAATGATGCTAAACGTTATCACAATACACTGCAAAGAACAAGTAACCCCACGGTGACCTTACTCATCTAGCCACTGAGACATCACTCACTATTTTCGGATGAAAGATGAGATTCAGACGATAAGAACTGATCTTAATGCTTGGCTCCGAACAGCTCTTCCCTGGATCTATCTATCGAGTCACACTCGAGAATTTCCCTCAAGGATCAAAGAACTAGCACTCGGGTTTTTAGTGGTAAAGGGACAGATTCTATAAGGCACATTCGGACACAAGGGAAATTTGGGGTCTCGTGATGGGGAAATAAATGAATAAGGGTGGGGCTATATATAGCTAGTGGCCGAAACAAGAGGCTAGAGGGGCACTTGACACCTGGGCACACAAGTGTCAAAACCACCGCTTTGCCTCCGGAGCTGACACGTGCTCAACATTCATCAGTTCCGTCCTAGCATCACGTGGCTTATGCGCGGTCTGACACGTGCCAAGCCGAGCAGACTACGACGTGGTACATGGTCCACCACACGTTATCTTGGTCGCAGCTTGATACCTTCTTGGGTCTACATCATGCTGGCCACAAACGGTCTCGTCCCACGGTACAAAACTGATCTGAGGCCACTGGATCCGCGGTTCAGAACAGGTCCGAGGCCAATGGATCCGCGGTATAGAACTGATCCGAGGCCACTGGATCCGCAGTTGAGAACTGGACCGAGGTCTCTCACCCGTGGTACTGATCTGCGGCCTGGCATATCACTGCCTGGCCTCGTACCGACTGTCCCATCCGTCCCGTGGTACATGTATCGTGTTCTGATCCCTTGTCCCGCGGTACACGGATCGAAACTTAACCATTTCCTCGGCCCAAATTGAGTTTCCTTTGATCATTCTTAAATATTTTCCGAGCCAAACCCTTCTTGGTTCTTCCTTTACCCATTCCAAGTCCAATTTTTCCAAGGCCGATACTTTGAAAAACTAGGATCGTTCCAGTCCGGTTTAGGCACTATCAGGGTCGTAACACCGGAGCTCTATGGTTCTGCTCAGCTCACTCTTCTCCAATTAATGTAGTTTTTACTCTGTGTAATATGTTTTCAAAGGGCCTATTGGCATTGTCTTTATGTTCATTTTATTCTCCTCTGTTGGATTTTAAATCCCATGTTTCAAACAATATTTCCTTTGAATACAATTCTGCATTAAGAAAAACTAAATTTAAACATTAAATTCTTAATAGTATAGTTAAATTAAATTCATCAAATGATAAGTATTATAAATAACTAATCGAATCGGATTCGGGTTAAATAATTTATATTTGAAATTTTAATAGTAGATTTTAATACCAATCGAATAATTTTATATTATATTTTAGTTTCACATATATTCAAATAATTACTTAAAGATCCATCATTTTCGATTACTTTTAGTATGGTTCACTTATCTAAATACCCTAAAATTTTAAAAGAAATATTCATTTGATCCAAAATACTCAATTAAAACCGATATCCAAATATCTGAAAGCAAGATTCGATCGAGTATTTTGAGAGGATTTGAAATCGATATAAAATACTACTTTTAGTTTGGTTTTGGTTCAGATCTTTGGATCCAATTCTGATCTTCAAAATCGATATAACTCTAGCTCTACAACTTCAAAACTTTTGCTAATCTCTTTGTTGGCAAGAAGTGACTCTCACCACCGCCAAATAAGGGAATCTTTTGTCTCTCTGCTTCTTTATGTTCTCCATCAGGTGTCGTGTTTTGGGATCTTATCTGAGATTGATTCCCAGATATGCTGCATCATGTGTCTTGATGGTTGGTTTTCTGACTCTAATCAGGTATCGTTTTAAATTTTGGCTCTTCTTCGTAGTTGTTTAAGGATGGTGGCTAGTGGTAGAGTTTGTAGTCGGCTCGATTCTCTAGTGTGGGGCTTTCTCTTCTATGTAGGATCTCATCAGTTTACTCGTTTTTCAGGTGTCTTCATGACGGAGTGATGTATTTTTTTAGTGTCTCACCTTTGTCGAGCTCTTTATTGGATATTTTATGTTCTAGATCCGCCGGTTTTTGGCCTTATAATTCTCTAACCGTCATTGTTCGTACACTCTCAATCCACGAATTACAAATTCGTCCAATGATCGTTGCGTTAGTTCGAGAAGTTTTGGAATCCAAAGGTGTGAGCGTGGTGGTGCGCCTACAGACGGTAGCTCTCAGGGTATTATAAATGGTATCGGAGCCAAATCCAAATGAGTGTAGGACATACTGGTGGAGCTGATGATCTTGATTACGCAATGAGAGCGTTGCAATATCCGAGTTACGGTTATTGTAACACCATGATTTATGAAAATAAGTGGTGTGTGAATTTTTTTATAAAAAGTTGGTTTTGCCTACTAAGGTCATCTCCAATGTATATTTTCTATTCTAAAATAAAGTAAAAAAAATAATAACATTCTTCTTTTATCATTTCAATGTATCTCTATTTAAGAGAAATGCTATTTTCTCCTATCTAGAGTAAATTTGAATAAGACAAAAAAAATATTTTTTCTCCAAATATAGAGAAAAAGTAGAGATCTCTATTTTAAAGATCGAAATAAAGATGGTTTGAAGAGAATATAAAGAATTGCTAATTCTTACTCTATTATTAGGAGAATAAATAGAGATGAATTGAAAATGTTTTTATATCATCAAAGTGCACTTCCCATTATCTAATACATCCTATTAAAAATCATCAAAGTGCACTTCTCATCCGGTTCTCGCTTCCTTTTCTGGCCGCGTCGGAGGTCTCCTCCACAAGAGCCTCCCTCAAGTTCTTATTCGTCGGTTCTTTGTGGTCCCTTAAGGACAGGATCACATCTCGTCGTTTGGTTTCTTGTTGTTAGCTTCTGGTTTAGTGAGCTCGGGTTTTAGGTCTTGGTTTCTTTAGACTATGTCGTCAGTTTTGGTTTCTCTCATGTTTTGTCTCCTTGATAGAGTGTGTGGGTTCAGGTAGTGTTACTTGGGTTCAGGTGATTGAAGATGGTTGGTTTGTGTTGCTGTTTTGGTATGGTTTTGGAATTGGTACTTGTGGTGTTTGATCGTCGCTTGGGGAGGACCTAGTAAGGCTTGGGCTTAGTGATCACGAGATTGTGCTTACCATTATCAGAGTGGATTATTGGTTGAGCTGTAATGCGTTATGAGCCCGGTGTTAGTGTAGCCACTTCTAGCATTTGTCTTAGTTGATCGATGTGCTTCGTAAACGGGTGTTGAGGACAATTTTGTTTTAATGCTTACCGACTCTAGGATCTAATATGTTTTAGTGCGTGTTACCGGATGAACGTGCTTCCCATAGCGTCATGGACATCTCTTTGGCCTTTCATGTTACTCTTCTTCTCTAGCTTCCGCATTGTATTTCGAACGGCGACTCAAGATCTTTGTCGTCACTTTCTTAAAAGTTATTTACGGAGACTTTTGAATGTGTATTGATTACATTTTTGTTTCATGGTTTTATTCTTTTTTGCTATGGGATCAAAGAATAGGTGTAACAATTTATCTTACAAACATTTTGTAATTCCAAACTATCATTTTCATAAATGATATTTACAATTTAGTAAAAAAAAAAAAATCAGGGATGAACCATGCTTGCTGAAAATATTTTTATTCGTTTGTGAAAAGATTTTAAAAAATTAATATATTTAAATCGGATAATCTCTAATGATTGCTAATTTGTTATACATGATATTTCGTAAGAAATCAGTTGTTTATATGTGAAAAGATTTATGAGCTTTCATGTTTAACTCATATTAAAGCTAACAAATTAAAAAGAAACGTTATCTTTAAGCATCCGATTTTTGTTTAATTATAAAAAATTATTTAAATTCCTTTTTAAAATAGTCGTTATAGATTTTATCGGACGTCCCGGAGGCAAAACATTGAAGCTTTTGAAAGCCAAAATATCCTTCAATCTGAACAATGCTATTTAATAGTACGGCAGGTTAAGATAAACATAGAGATTATGATTCATCAATTTTCCTAATATCATAATAAATTTTTATAGTATAGATTAGGGGTATTAATTGGTTAACTTATATTTACTGGATATTTTTTCATTAGCATATGATAACATCAGACTAATATCAAAAAAGAGATTTTATTTTTATTTTTATAATGCATATATATTGACATGTAATACCCCAGTTTAAAATATCATCTTCAGTGAAAAAATTAGATATTAATGTAATATACCTCATAAGGCTTGCTTCTTTTTTCTTCTTTTTTTGGCAAAAAACTCATAAGGCTTGCTTGTTGTATAAACAGATGTTGAAAATAAAATTAAAAAGTCATAACGGATAACCACCACAAAGATTTAAGATTTAATATTACAAAACCAAAAACATAAGAATGTAACGTATGTTTTTTTAAAAATTAAATAAAAAAAACGAATGTAACGTTATGCTGGGCATGGTAGTATACGTGCAAGAAACCCACATCTTCTAAAGCTTTTCAATATTTCCATGAGTCGAAAATCATTTACAATGTTACATGTTCTATTCCAGCATTAAATTACGTATTAATGGACAACAACAAAAAATTACGTATTAATGTCATAATGGAATTTACAAGGAGTATGAAATTTAGAGATAGCTGAAATTAGGAAGTCTGTAAGTTTGTTACAAGCTGTGAACCATCCATTAAAGTGGTTACCTGCAATGGAATTGGAAAATAGAAAAGAAACAGTATCAAATAAAATGCTAGCTAAGAATCTAGTAATTAAACTGTTATGTCAACGGTAAAAATATTAGTAAACCGGCCAAATTTTGAAATTGTACACGACATAAACTAAAAATATATAATGCATACAAAAAAGGAACTATGCCAACAAAAACAAAGAACATCATGTAACGTAATGTTTTTTTTTGTCATCTGTTTATTTATTTTATAACAAGGTGAAATACATAAACCGGCGACTAACAGATTAGCCCCGGAGTTCGTTTAAAATACATAAAACCGAGAAATACAATATAAAAGCCATACAGAAATATAAGATAAAATACATAAGCCGGCGGCTAACAAATTAGCCCCAGAGTTTGTGTGGGATACAGTTCGTTTGGGATATAAAACCGGAAAGACCTCGTCTTCCAGGGACACAAGGAAATACATAAAAAACCTTACAAAACAAAAACCATCTACAAATCCAACCTTGGACTAGAGCCGAAGAAAGGTAAACGGGATGTAGCTAGAGCAGCTATACTGCACAAACCGGAACGAATTTTCATGTTTAATTCGTTGGGCTCCCATATCATGTAACGTAATGTAACGTACATTTTTTTTTTTAATGTAACGCACATTATATGTGTATATATCATTAAATGCCTCATTTTGGAAGATTTATTCCAAATCATCAATTACCATTGGGTCTGCTAACAATTATACATGCGATAATTAAGCAAAATAAAATATTGCATTCAAAAAGGTTTCTTGGTGTAGTTGGTTATCACGTCAGTCTAACACACTGAATATATGAGCATACGTTTAGTTAGTTTAGTATCCTTAATTATTAAATTAGGAAGATATATATGAGCATACGTTTAGTTATATTAGTAAGTTAATTTGGGCTCCCACAAAAAGAAGAAAGTTCAAGATAAATAATTCAATAATTAAAACTAAAAGATCCTTAAAATGTTATAAAAAAATTTTGTTAGTATCTTTGTGTATTTTAGTTGGTTTGTAAACCTTAGTAGGATTTAGAAATATTTGTTATTTGATTTGTAAATCTTATAAGATTTAGAAATCCTTGCAAATTGATTAGGGGGTTTTACCTCGAATTTGAATCTTGGTTTTTTTAGCATTTTATAATGTTATCAAACAAAAATTATCAACCATGTAGGGTAGACAACACAAAAAAAATGAAGAAACAAATTTTCAGTAGAATGCATCTGCTGAAAGGAGTTAATCGAAGCTTATAAAATTTTATCTTTGTTCGACTGTATTACAAAAAAAATTGAACGATTTGGCTATTTTTATCTATCGAAAGAGAACTCTTAAGGAACATTGATTTCGAAAGATTGGTAAATGATTTTGTAAAAAAGAAAAAAAAGAAAAATTATATTTTAGAATTATTATTCGCTTTGTTGATTTTTTTTTTTTCTGCTAAATGACAATAATGTTTACTATTGTAAAACATTTTTATTATAAGAGCATATATTTTTTTAACCGCTTCAGTATGGTTTTAGTGTTAGCACGGCTCTGCTTAGTACATTGATTCTTCAAGCTCTACTCCTCGAGAATCTAACGTCGTCGTCTTAGGAAATTCAAATATACATGCATGGCAAGAATTCTAGATGATTTTGAAAAATCTTAACATCCTCTCTTCTCGAAGAATTTTGGAATTTTTTTTTTTAACGCTGGATAACAATTTTATCAAACAAAAAACGGTATGAAAAGATTACAAACATTCAAATGAGACACCAATAGACGTGATGTAAGCGAAACACAAAGTTTATTCTAGATTTTTGGATCGTTTGAAAAAAGTATATCTACATTAATTATAAAACCTTTTTAAAATTTATGAAAAAATGTTTTTAAGATTTCAATTACCCATATCGGAAACCATATATGTATAGTCCAAAAATAAACTGGATACCTACCAGGCTAGAAGCTTAAGAAATGGATTTAATGGGAAAAACCTAAAAACAATAAAATAAACGAATAGTAAACAAATGCAACATGTAAAGAACAAAATGGTTTCGTGGTGTAGTTGGTTATCACGTCAGTCTAACACACTGAAGGTCTCCGGTTCGAACCCGGGCGAAGCCACTGTCTTTTTTTTTTCTTCTATCTTTTGTACATTCAATAACATGAATCAAATATTTCCAAAATGACAGATATATATGACTAGAGTCTAGAGGGGCTTACCAATTTTTAATTTTACCCAAGATTAACAATTTTTCTTCTTCTCTGCAGCTTTTTATTTAATTTTGTGTGGAGACATATGTTTAAATAAAAAACTTGAGATTCTGTATAGTTTGATTCAATGTACACTTCTTAAAGTTTTAACATTATACATTTGGTCAAATATTTAGCAGCATCCCATGTATAGAATCTCTGAAAGAATTGTACTAAGAACAACATTTTGAAACAAAAACAAAAGAAATATCAGAGACTGAATTCAACACAAACAAACAAACATCAACTACTCACAAGATTTTACAAAATTGCTTCATGAGAGAACCGAACTACTTCGAGTTGGCGTGATTCGCATCGTTGAGTCCCTGTGAAGTAGAAGAAGAAGAAGACATAACAAAGCTCAAAGACAATGCAAACAAAAGAAGAAGAAAAAGAAACATTGTTTACGAAAACAGAAATCTTGTCCGGTTTTCGCAACTTACTAGCCGTTTAAATGACTTGTTGTTCATCGATCTTGTTTTCTCCAATGGCTTGGCTTGATCCAGAGCCTGAATCATAGATTCCACACGACGCCGCATCCTTGTGTGCATAAATCCCTCTGAGCACTGAAACATACCAACAAAAAAACTCTGTTTATACTTGCAGAGAAAGATGAATTTTTAGTATTTAGCGAATAAGAAAGAAAGATTAACCTTGACATGGTAACTAACATAAGCATGAAAGGTTGACAAATTCCAGACAGTACGATCCAGCTTTTGCCCTTCAACATGTCGACGAAGAATGACTGCAATATCGATAACCTCTAAGTTAGTTTCAAATACACATCGAAATAAAAACAAAATACCATTTAGTGAGATCAAATACCAAAAGTTACGAAACCGGCATTAGCGGATAGTGTTTCTTTAGGAGCTCCTTCCAATTCTTGCGGTGCAGTTGGAGACCACGAACACGAAGGAGCATTATTCAACGCAGCAGCACGCCTCGCCTCTACAAATTCCTATATTACAAACATATAAATCTCTCATTTTCAGTAGCGATAAATCAAAACATGTTTTCAACATTTATCATTTCGTTACCTTTAAGAACGAAGTCGCTAGAATCGTATCAACAGAATCTTTAAATCTCATAGGAAATGCCACGGTAACTTTATCCGCCTACAAATACATAACCATAAGAATCTACTTAATTCAAAAAATGTTCGAAAATCCTTATGGATTACCATATACCTGAGGGACGAGGAAAAATGTTTCATTCGGTCTATGCATAATCGCTACTAGCCTATCAAGCTCAGGAGCAACAGTCCTCGAAGCTAAATGCTTAAAAATGATTTTCAACGGCGCACCCATCACAACTTCTCTAATCGAAGCTAGTTTCGTTAACAACGAGTTTCTAAACGCTGCAAACAAACAATAAAGACGATGAAAAAAAACCGAAACAAAGTTCGTTTTCATCGATTCGAGAAAGAGATTTATATCGAAAAACCTTCATCGGGACGGACTTTCGAGAAATTGAGCTTCAAGGTAAGACTAAAACCATCTCTAGGAGGATCAAGGATTTGAAAACCGGTTCCATAAGTTGTTTTAATAGCTTCTATAGCTCCTAATGGTAATCCATCAAATGACATTGCTTCAGGTGGTGGATTTGGTAACGAAACCGAAAGCAATAAGATATTTGGATTCTTCATTGTCACCTAATTAACACAAAATTGAATCTTAGACTAAAAAAACCTAAATTGTTGCAAAATGTTGGTTAAGTAACGAAAATTTCACCTGAACATGGTAACGAACATCGTCGAATTCGATCCATTGATAATCTAATTCCACTGCTTTATCAAGACTGAAATCAAAACACAAAAATCAAAAAAGCTAAGAAATTTACAAAGAAAGTTTCGAACTTTTTCTACAATTCGAACCCAAATGTTTCAGATTTATGAATTGAACAAACCCAAATCCAGATTTTAACGAAATGGGTCTAATTGAAAACTATAAACAGAGCTTAACATTACAAAGGACGATGAGATTAAGAATCAAAATCACTCACTTTTGAGCACGCGTTAGTAGCGTCTGAAGAAGAAACCTTGAATGCGATTGCAGTAGTATCATCGATTCACACTAAAAACACACAGCCAAAAAGCGAAAACCCTAATGACTGTGAAATCTTCGAGGAGATCTAATCGGAGAAGAAGAAGAGTCTCGTCGGAGACAAACTTGAACGTTTCTTCGATAAAACTTTTTGGAAAATACTAATTTGTTCACTTTCTTTTTAATTGTACAACTTAAGCCATTTAAAAACGACGCCGTTTGTCGTTTCTTTAATTTGTTAGTGAATTTGAGTGGCCCGATATAATATACATACAGGCCCATTTACTTAAAATGGGCTCGTTATTAAATATGTAAGTCCAGCCTAGTTAACGTTCTGTAGTATGAGCTTAAACATTACAAATATTGAATGTTGCATATACTGTGGACGTTTGTTTACCGAGGGACAAAATTATATTTAGTTTTTTTTTCCTTTTTTGTAAGTCTATTCTTTGGATGTTGATTGTATATATCTGGTTATGTTGATTGTAACGTGACGAAAGTTTTATTTTTATTGACCTCGTAATAGTGCTATTCTTTTAGAATATGCTTTTAAAATATAGTTTTAGATTCCATAAGTATGAGTTTTATAATTGGATATAAACGACAAAAAATTAGTGGAGAAATGTTTTGTATCATATCTGACGGCGTCGATATATTTAAATTCAATTCATAAACTTGAAATCAACCGTTATTGTGTGTTTTCAAAATGGAGAAAATGTTATTCTATATTTAAAAAAAAAAAAAGAATCTTCAGGTTTTTCAAAAAGTTGCGTAAATTAGTTATTTATATCACCGTCCAAAAGGATAAAATAATTGATATATGATGTTTTAAAATTTTCAATATGACCAAATTAAGAGTGAAAGGGACAAATAACATGCATGTGAAGTGTTTTTTTTTTTTTTTTTAATATCAGAGATCGATTACACAATTAGTCTATAATTATAATTTGATTAAATGAACAAAAATGTTCACACTTACAATATTAATTGTTTCCAGTTTGTTTAAGTTTTTAAGCTATAAAAATAAATATTTTTTTGTGTTTTTTTTATTGACGACAAATATTTCTTTAGGTTAGATATGAAAGCTACCTTTATATATTAAAAAATGAAGTTGTATATTTTGAACTTTAAAATGTATATTGAGTTTGATCGTGGCCCGACCGATGTGAGAGACGAAGGAACCTCAAAAGCAAAAATACATCACGTATCTATACGCGCACACACATATACGGCCCTACTTCATCAACATTAACTTATTATATATGTATGTGTATTAAATTATTAATCCATATATCTTATATATAGGTTTATATATAGGGTCAGATTGGTCACTCCATTTAAACAGAACGGTTAAATAGTAAATAATTTTTGATAAAAAAAACTATATATTATTTACAGTACAAATAATAATTTAAAAA
This sequence comes from Draba incana, assembly GCA_963576765.1. NCBI lineage: Eukaryota > Viridiplantae > Streptophyta > Magnoliopsida > Brassicales > Brassicaceae > Draba > Draba incana. Next base: position 2,570,093 of record OY755208.1, read on the forward strand.
TTTTAGTTTGATTTTTATATATTTATATTAAAATTAAGTATATACTTATATTTTTCAGAAATAAAAAATAAAATATTTTATTTAAAAAAAAAATACAAACGTCCGTTTGATAATTGTGACGGTTGCAAACGGACATACTCCAAACGAGATAACCATTCAAAGCCATAATATATATATAGCAAAATGAGTAGTGTTTGTGAGTCGGTCGTGACATGGTCTTGACAAAAGAGGAGCGTCTGACGTATCTCACCCTTTTGAATATTGATTTATAAGTAGGGGTGGGCACGGGTCGGGTACCCGCAATTTTTGGACTACTTGTTACTTGACCCGTTTCTGGAGCGGGTACGGATTTCTGACCCGTACTTGATACCCGAATTTTCGGGTACCCGTAGTTGCAAGTACCCGTCAATTTGATGGTACCCGCGGGTAACTTGACCCGTACTTGATACCCGGGTTTTCGGGTACCTGTTTGGCCAAGTACTTGAAAATTACAAGTACCCGTTTCAAGTACCCGCAATTAGAACAAGTACCCGACTTGAAAACCAATAAACCATGCATTACACTGATTACATTACATACTGAAATTTTAGACTGAAAGTTTAGACTGAAAGTAGTAGTTTAGTCTTTAGTGCATTACAAGCCTTTTAACAAAAGTCACACAATACAACTTAGCTAACCAGTAGGTCCAGTATCATCTCTGCTACAATACCTACAAACAATAAATCAATTAAGCAAATGTTTACTTTCAAGTTTCAAATACTTCAAATAACGCAAGTTGGAGTTATCGAATGTTTACCTTTCACTCTTCTTCCTCCAAACTTAAGTTGATTCCTTTGGCCAACGAACCATACTCCTTTGAATTTTCGAGCTCTAGCAAAACAAATAACGATCATAATTTAGAAGTTCAAATGGTTAGTGACTTAGTGTGACAATGTGTAACTTATAAAAAATATATAATCAGAAGTTAGAAAATGAAACATACCGTCTTCTAATATCTCAAGTTGGCGGAACTGCTCCTCCAAAGAAACTTGTTCATAGTCGCTTCTAATCCAATATTGGGTACATATTAAAGCTTCAACCGTTCTCGGTGTGAGCGAGCTACGATATGGATCAATTACCCGACCACTTGTTGAGAAAGCAGATTCAGAAGCAACAGAAGACACGGGTATTGCTAGCAAATCTCTAGCCATTAGAGAGAGAATCCTATACTTAGATTCCATCTTCTTCCACCAAACTAAAACCTCAAAGCTAGGATCTATTCTAGAAACACAACTATCAGACAAGTAACTCTCCAACTCTGATTGATACTCGGAATTTTCTTCGCTTGTTTCGTGTTGTTCAATCAGCGAATCCAAATCATAAATTTCAACATCATCTGTATTTACTTGAGAAGCACTGACTGCTCCAGCAGCAAACGGTTCGTTTGACTTTGAACAACCAAATTTTTCATTGTAGTGGTCAAACATCTTCTTTACAGCCTCAGTTACTTTCTCAATCAACGTCTCAGAAATGGTATCAGATCCAGAACCATAACTCTCTCTGATTAACCAGCTAACATACTTCAGCTTATACCGAGGATCCATAACGCAAGCAACAAAGATAACTAAATTCATACTATCCACATCTCCCCAATACTTATCAAACTTAGCTTTCATCTTCACAACCATCTCCTTTTGATTTGGATCTGTCCTATTTAAACTCATCTTCCTAATCATGAGACTGACTCCAAATACCTCTTTCAAATACGAATTCTCAGTGACATGTTTAGTGGATGAAACTTTTAAAGTGGCATCATAGAAAAACTTCAAAATGGGCAAATACGTTTTCACATAAATTATAAGACTAGCATATATTCATTTATTTTCTTCTTCTAAATTTTGTAAGACTGTATAGTTTTAGAAATTCTGAAAATAAGATAGAGAAAGCAAAAAACTTGCACGTACGTTGTAAAGTAATGTTGCTTTTGGCTGAGCAGTGATATTTTAATTTTGAAATACAAACGCATTGAGATTGTTAAAAGTTTCCTCTCTCTCTCTATATCTCTTTTTTTTTTTTTCTTTTTGCTTGACCTATTTATCTGATTATAGTAATATGAATTTCGCTATGTTAATTAGTATGATACGAGCTAGGCATTCACAATGTATCATTTCTTAATAAGATTTAAGCTAGAGTAGATTGTATTTCTGTGTTTGGTGAAATAATAACAATATAAATCTCTTATATTGTAGCCGAATTGATTTAGATACTTATGATTTTAATAGAAGTTATGAAACGTATGTGTGTATATATGGTTCAGATTGGTAGCGTCTTTATAAACATATCGTTTCTTTATAATGTGTAATGTTTTAAATTATACCAATCACCAAAGCGATACCAAAAACTTTACCAACACTATTACAGCTTTATCTATACAGTTTTGCACTATGTTGTACAACTCACCGCTCCAGCTCTTAAAAAGATGAGGTTACCAATCGGACCCATAAAGTTTTAGTAAAAACTAGTACGCAACAGACTGTTAACTCTTAAGTCTTAACCAAAAAAAAAACAGTAAACTTGTGAGATTTGTTTGCGGTTCTATTTTTTTTTTTAATTGTTATTTTTTCCTATGAGTTTATTACCATCTCAATATTAGACAAGGTTAACCAAGTGGTGGTGATCTAATGGTTTTCACTTAAGGAGGAGTTGCCCTGTTGGTCTAGGTCAGGGATCGATTCTCCTCAAGCGTAAAATTATTAACAATTTCCATTTGACCATACGGATATGGGCCCTTGCTTTTGACCCATTTAAATATCCGGAGAAGAGTCTATTCATGGGTTGCACTTCCTCCAAGGATTGGTCTGGGCTTTTCATTGGTGTGGAATTTCCCAAGTTAAAAAAAAAAAAAAAAGTATTAGACAAGTAGCATAGTAAAAAGTGTAGTAAAAACAAGGAGGAGTGAGGAACATCAAATATGGATAAGATGACTCATCGCCACGCATGTTGTCGAGTACGTACAATTACGAAGCCCATCATTTTTATAATCCCTCTGTTTCTTATTATAAGATGTTTTAAAATTTATTTTTTTATTTCACGATATAAGATGTTTTCATATTTCTATGTACATTTTATTTTATTGAAAACTGTGTAACTAATAGTATTATGCAAAAAAACATTTAATTGGCTGAATTGTTTATATTTAATATTTTTTTTATAGAAAAGTTTTTTCTTAAATTTTATGTTTTAACCCAAAACATCCTATAATAAAAAACAGAGGGAGTATTATTTTTCCCTCAACCATCATTGAATCGACTAACACTATATATACACATATTGCACACATATATATATATATATATATATTAATTGTTTACATATTAGGTGGAAAATTCTTGTAGGGTAGTAAAATTCAGTATATATATCCAATTGTGTTGTCAAATGAAATTGCGAGCTAATTGTAATTGATTGGGCTCACTTGCTCACCATAAAATTTACATTAACTGCATTGTAGATTTTGAGGCTAGTTATAATCCGGATCATCGTTTTCAGATGTCTAATGTAAAAGGGTTTTAAAATATTTGTTTTCGTATGTTTAAATTAGAAGAATCATATAAAAACAAAAAAAAAAATAGTTTGAAAACTGAAATTTCAAAATTAAAGTGTCAAACGTTCTTTTTTGTTAATGATCTAAATTAGACATACTCACAACTCACAAGTGGTAGAAGAGACTGTAAAAATGTACAAGATAATAGTAATCAATTTGAAATTTCTGAATAAAATGAAAATTACTTATAACTATATTAAAATTACCCATCATTGAAAACTCTTGTGGAAATCAAACTAGAGCTTTTTCAGCAAATATGAGTGCAGTTCTGTAACCCTAGATGAATTATGAACAACCAATAAAACTATAAAGTGTGATATATGTTTAAATATTTTTTTTACAAAATGAAAATGTACTGGCACTCTACAAAATAACCAACTGGTCAAATGTCACATATTGTGGTAAATGTGTAAACTATACATATAATAGTATTTCTCTATTGGAAGTGATTCGAGTTATCACATGGGATATATTTAATTTCAAATCTTATTTTGTCTCATTACATGTCGGAGAAACCACCGAATTTCCAGTTTTCCCATCACAAGATGCTCTACTCTATGTTCTAAGTTTCTACTAACTCACCAACTCTATTCATCTTCGATTTCCATGACTAGAGTTTTATTTTCTTTATATATAAATACAATTAGGGCAAAATACATCCATGTATTACATCAATTTATCCCTTTATCTTATGAAATATCTATTATTAATTCTTATTATGTCAGGTTAGGGTATTCTATTTAGAGTACACTCATGTTCAGCCAGATAATTACCCGTACCAAATATAAATTTTTATGGTAAACAATCAAGTTTCTCTAATGGATGTAGCAATCATGACTCATGTGTGATGTCCAAAAATAATGCTGATAGGATACTAAAAGCGACACTATAATATGGTGTGTTTTTTTTGGCAATTCACACAATCAAGTCAGTGATGAGTTGCGGAAGAATTCGTTCTAAGGATTGAATTAAGAATCATGGTTCGAAAAATGGTTTTCTTAACCGCCAAGCTATTATGATTAAAAAGCGTGAGTAATTTTCACTCGAATTAAGATGAAAACCAATAAAGCTTGAATTTTGTTTAGAGATTTAATTTGCTATGCACTGAATCATACTATCAATCGCTTGGTATGCACTAATCACAACGTTAATTAAGCAACAATAATTTGGAACTTTAGTAGATACAATTAATACAACTTTATTTTCTTCTCAACAGTGAAAGAAAACTTGTTTTATTGATGTTGTGGTCCCTTTGTTATCTTATTCTCACCGTAAAACTAAACTAGATTTTGTTTGATTTGGAGATCTTGTAACGCAGTGAGTGGTTAAAACTTAAAGATCTCACGTGACTAAGCATTGACTCATCAACGCGACATTTACACGGCTAGGTTTTATTATAAACATGCACTTCAAATCTAATTTGTTTCAACAATAGCGACACCTTGTATAAACACGATTAATTAGTAAACAAGAGAACTTTTAACAAGTTACAAGCCATAAAGCCTTTGGAGTATTGAGTCATAACTCGTAACTCGCATTCAAACTCAAATATATGCAATAAATTAGCTATTGTCAGAACCGGAACTGAGATTATCGAGGCCCAATCCAAAAAAAAATTAATATCCAAATAAAATATTTATTTTCAGAAAAAATACAATTTTTTTAACAACAATACACATAATTTTTTATTTTATTTTGTAAATTAAAATTATGAAAAATCTACTTTAAAGTTTTAATATTTTTATCATATAATTTCACTAAATCTTTATTTTTTTTATGCAATAAATATATTTTTCATAAATTAATATATAATTTTTTTTTTAATAATTGGGGGCCTTTACAAGTTGGAGGCCCATACAAATGTTTCATATGTATGCCTCCAAATCCGGCTCTGGCGATTGTCTAGTAATTGGCAAAAAAAAAAAAAAATTATCCTAAATTTAGGAATTAAACGCATCAATTTGTGAAATCTTATTAGGAAATAGGTTCTATGTTTTTGGATGTTCCTAGTTTTGGTACATATTTGGTCTCTGTAATTCTTTTTGTTACGCTTAAGCTATATCATATGTTTATTATATTCGAAAATCTATTTCGATATATAGAAAGCTATCATTCGGAATTGTTTTTCATACTAAAACATGGTAAGAAACTTACATATATGTGTTGACCAAAAAAAAGAAAAAAAACTTACATATATGTTACCACGTTGTATATAATATAATAATTAAATTATAAATGTATATATCAATGTATGATAGCTTGTTTTACAAATTGTAACAATATATATCAAAGATTTATCTGTGTAATAATATAAGTTATGATTCCATACATTTTCAATTGTTTGAATCAATACAATAATTATTACGGAGAGTTAAAAATTTCCATTTGGGAAAAATTTGTTTTGTTGTTAATATGTCTATTAAATGTAGAATTATCTAAGCACTATTATTTTAGCGATCAAGATGAAATTACATTTGATAGATATATTATTGATAGGCTATATTTATTCCAAAATATTATTTGGATAGTAACAAATATCATGACCACGTTTTTTAAAAATTTCATAACTTTAAGAAAATATTTTTCTATGATTAGAAGAATAACATCATCCAAAATTATGATAGCTTAGTGATAAAAAAAAAGGTTTAAGGGAATGAGGTAAATTATTCTAACCTAAATTTAATTTTTTGATCTATTTTTGGCAAGCCGAAGTGTGTCATGCTTTAGAGCCTGACTGGTGTAGCCGCAGCGGTTGCAGTTGCGGGAGTTTGCGGAAGCGGGTGGTTGCGGTTTCAAGCGTTTCTGAGCGATTTAAACGACTGGTGCAGCGGTTAAAAATTGGTGCGTTTGCGGGATATTTACGACTGGTTGACAGTAGCGGTTAAATAATAAACTAACAATATAAACACATTAAATAATTATAAAAAATATCAAAAATCATACTATTATAATAACATATAAAAAATTTATTAATTCAATAGATTCAAATACTAAAAATCATGTATATGATAATTACGTTGTTTATTATTATTATTATTTTGGATTAAAGTTATGAATTTAATGGAGAAATTACTTTTTGTAGATTAATGTTACATTTTAAAATTTTAGTTTGTTAGATTTATATATATATGTGATCATAATTTATTAAGAGAATTTTGGTGTGAAGATTTTATAAATATAAAATTATAATAGGTTACTAATTAAAAAAATCAAAATATATATATATTTCATAATTATAATATTCGAATTTTGATTTTTTCAAATTTATTATATATTTTTTATTTTTAAGTAGATTTTATTTTAGTTTTAGATAAAAATAAATAACCACCCGCAACCGCCCGCACCCACAAACGCTCGAGGAAATCAACTTTTGGTTTTGAGCGATTTGAAGCGGTACGGAACGGTATAAAGCATTCTCTATGATTGTTGTCAAACGCTAGGAACCGCTACCGCCCGCAAACACTGCTTTTGCGGGTGATAGCGGATGTACCAATCAAATTCTTAGACCCACTAGAAAATCTAGTGAATGGGTTACTCTGTAACTACACTCAATGTAAAAAGATTAGTCGTGCGATAAAAATTTGGATTATTCTTTGGTCACAAAAAGATAAAAAAATAAAAATAACATGAAAAGAAAACAGAAAGGAGAAAGGAAGGGTAGTTGTCGGCAAAGATTTAGCTAAGAGTGGACCCAGTTCCGTAAGATAGAATGGTCAACTGTCAGTAGGTCAATAAAAAAGGGACCCACAAGACTTATACGTGTAGATGACGTGGCCCAACCGTTAGTAGCCGACACTAACGGACCAACCAACCTCCTTCTTGTATCTTCCAAAATTTTACTTTGGTGATTAAAAACTGAAAAGGATTCGCATTTTCATTCGATCTAATCGTAGACAGTTATTTTCTCACTACATTTTTTTGTTATCATCTAAAAAATATTGTAGTCAAAAAACATTGTATTGCTTTCCTAGTAATCTTCTAGGTCTATTCAGATTCGGATCATGGTTTTAGGTGAATGTTAAACCACCATCACCATTAATATAGCTAAATGTTATGATTTGGAAAAATATATTATATTTCTATGTATTGAATATTTGTATTTTATCTTAAGACCTTAACAAGTTCGAAAAGAAAACAAAAGCTTCTTACTTTTCTAGCTGATCGATTGTTATTCTTTGAAGTCATTTTCATTTTCTTCATTCATTTTTTTTTTCATCTTTGAAGTCATTTTCATCTTCTTATAGGATAATATTAGCATTTTTGAAACAGACGATTCCACAAATGGAAATTTCTACCACATGGTATTTAAATTTCAAGATCTAACATTTATATTTTTTATGAACACCAAGACAAACACAAATAAATATATCATCAAAATGCATAACTATAGAATATATTTAACAAAAAATAAACAGATGATCAATTAGAATATTTGATCTCTAAAATTTTGAAATGGCCATATGACTAGAAATGATAAAAAAATAATATATATGCAGCTTATTATACCATTCTAATCTCTATGCTACATAAATTTACACACTGCTAATACTGTTAGAATATCAAGACTTTCTTGGTTTGATGGGATTCAGACAAATCATTTTCACACGTAACACATTGAAGATGCAAATGACGAGTTTGATTCCCTTACGTCGTCATGCACTCGATTGTTATGCAAATGACGAGTTTGATTGTTATTTTTGTTTTTTTATATTAAATACGTATACAAAAAAAAATTATCAACGATTCTGTAGTTTAAAAATAGGTGAATTTGCTCAATAACAAAAAAAAAATTAATAATTAAGCATCTAACTAAAATTGAACCATGTGGCCAAATAATAGTCATTAGTTTTAGGGTATTTGGTTGAATTTTGAGTTATAGTTTTTTCATGTATATACATGCCAATTCCTCTTAAAAAATTGAATCAAAATTATATATGTTAACTAAATAACACCAATTAACCAGCACGTAAATTTAACTAAAATTAAAAAAAATATGAACTCTTACCACAACATTACAATTACATTTTGAAATCAATACAAATATTTGATCTAATAATCTCTTAAAATAAAATTGAACACAAAATCCGAAACAATTTACAAAATAAGAAAGAGAAAAATAGCGGACATATCAACTAACCTTTTAGGTTTTCATCACTTAACACATCTCAATCTTCATAATTCACAACCAACACAATATAACTACCAAAAAAAAAAAAAAAAAAAATCTTAAAACAAAATTATGTCTCATTGTTCACGTTTGACCAGCAATAAGTTGACATGTGGAGCTGACCTGTGATACTTTAAAGTATCATAAAATTAAAAAATTAATAAATCTTTTATTTTTACTCAATTTTACTAAAAAAACACTCTCTCTCTTCATTTTATTCAACTTTTATTAATTTTATATTTAAAAACACTCATTTCTTCCTATTGATACCCACTTTTGATATCAACTCATTGTTATCCTCTTTTCAATAATATCAACAATCTCCTCTTACTTAAATTTCATTAATTTTATATTTAAAAACACCTTAGTTTTTTACTAAAAAACACTTTTTTCCTTTTATTCATCAAATTTTTAATAATTTTATATCATATAATACTTACAAAGTATCACAGATGCACGTCTAGGCGCCACGCTACAGATCTACTCACCACCACGTCACCCTCTCTTTTTCATTCCTCATTTTACCCTTTTTTCCATTTTATCTTTGGAAAATTAAGCTTAATAACATAAAAAAATTATAATTCAAAACCTAACCATTTACCCTAATTCTAGTGGATTTCCTTAAGCCACATGGGTTATTTTTAGTTAGTTGATGAATTATTAACTTTTTGTTTGTTATTCTTGCAATTCACATTTTTTTTCTTTTGTGTTTTGACATTCATTACCAACTTTAACAAAAATATATACTTACTACAAAAAAAAAACAAAAATATATACTTACATATTATTGTTGACGTGTGTTGTCTTATTGTATATACAGTCACAAATCGTATTGTACGAATGATATCGTTATTCACATATTATTTGATTTTTGTGGAACAAAAAATTGCATAACCCAATCTATCATGAACCGAAATCTTTACTCTATTTTTCATTGCTCATTTCATTTTTTTTTGGTTTATATTCATTTACTCATAAACCTTTGACTATATAATTATAAACATATACTTGTATATATTGTTGAGTAGACAAATGATAATATGTCGCGATTCACATGTTATTTGGTGTTTTTTGTATAACCCCACGTAGATCGAAACTTATACTTGTTTTATCATTAACCCATATAAAAATCGGATATTTTAGCAATACAAATGTTTAGTGTGATTAGATAAAAAGCTATTAGCAAAATTCTTTGATAATTAGATTTGAATCCTCGTCTCGACCGACATAACAAATCTTTTATATTTTCTCAACTATAATCATTTGAGTGCTCTTTTTAAATTGAAACAAAATTCAAATAGATAGATATGTTCGGTGACGAAAAAACTAAAAAAGAAATTTAATATTTTTGGTTTAACACTAATTCAAAAGATTCATGTATAATGTAAATAAACTCATAAGTTGAAGATTATAAGGTGAATCATGCAGATTAGTGGATTAGCTAGTTGTGCTAAACTTTTACATATAGTGAAAATGGGCTATAAAGTATAGAAATGGGATTCAAACCCTTATCTCGACTAACATAACAATTGTTTTAATTACTATTTTAACTCAACCACCAAATCATCTAATATAACCATTTGATTGTTAACAATACACAAATATTATAGATAACGAAAATAAAACTAAAAAGTATAAATGCACAAAATCTCTAAATACGCATCTTCCAACATAATTCTAAATACAGACTTGCTGATTGTGCAGATCTTATATAAAACCCAAAGCTTAAAAACATTATCCACATGACTTTTTTCTGGATTACGGGTCAAATTTGGTATGACGTAAACCAACTAACCTGATCCATAGAACTAATTTAATTAAATTCGACAAGAAATTAGAATAAGAGACCATTGTCTAAGTTTGTTTTAAAAATTGCTAAAAGAGCATGAACTTTGTCACCATTGTCTCTATAGACTATACATAGTAATAAGATAATTCAAAAAATCCGAAACAAACGCAGATTCAACATGTGACCATTTATATTGAGATATGACACGTGGCGTACAGTGGGACATATTGATGTGTTTGGTGAATGAATAGACCCACCGATCCACTCAGAAAGTCTCCCATTCGTGGCTCGTGGGTTGCAGTGTCATGTCCCTAATAATAGTAATATGGAATAATTAAAGATATTGAAAAAAAAAACCTATGAGACAATGAATATCGATCGTACGTGATTACAAACAAGTGTTCGATATACTTTTATTTTGGTCCCATTTTAGTACCTTAATCAGGTGCAATAACTAATTTTAGGTCACTGTTATAACTGCCAATTAATTGCAACTCCATGGAAATTCTAGAAAAACTAGAAAAGTAGTTAAGTTTCAAGTCCAGCCATTAGGGCATCTTTATTGCAGATCCCTTGGGGTTTAATATGATTTTAAAATTATTAAAACACACACTCTCTTTTTCTTTTACTCAACTTTATACATTCTCTTTCATCTTTTTACTCAACTTTTATTAATTTTATATTTAAACACACTCTTTTACTTTTAAACACACTCTCCAAAAGATCCAATATTAGATCCTTCTCTCTCCTTTTTACTCAACTTTTATTAATTTTATATTTAAACACACTCTCTTTCTTCATTTTACTCAAATTTTATATTTCATTATACCCCACAAAAACACTCTTTTTCTTCCTTTTACTCAAATTTTAATAATTTTATAAATACTTTAGACCCCAAGTGATATGCAATAAAGATGCTCTTAGTCCACTACAAACTCAAGAGTATATGCAGTAAATGAAATTAGGGTTAATGATTTCTTTTAAAAATCAAGAAATTAAACATTTCAATAAAAAATGTAAGCATGTCTACAACTAATTTGAGATGATCCTAATGAGATTCGATTACAAATTTATAATAAATAAAAAATTGTCATACTTTTTTTCTTTTCATTCATGAGTCTACTCAGCATAATTAGATATTTATAATAGTTATTGTCAGAATGACAAGGATAAAAAAATTCCATGTTAATAGAAGGTCATTGGACAGTAAAAGATAGGATCATAAAGTGTGCATATGCATGTATGAAAGTTAGTTGGTAGTTATAAGTTTGGTGGATTTCTTGAAAATTAAACTATTAAGGATTACTCCTTTGACCCTTTCTTTAATTTATGGTTTACCTTTTTATTTATTTATTACATTTGTCTCCTCTTTTCAATTTATTTCCTCACATTTCCATTTAGTCCGGCCGGCCTTTCGGCAAATATAAAAAAAGTACAGATTCTCTAATTTAAAAGTAAAAAAGTATTTACCAGTGAAAAATATCTGCAGCATTTCCAAATAATAGTGATCGTTGTTAAATTTATAGTAAGAGCTGAATACTAAGTGCAAGTTAGAGAACCGATAACGTTGTTGATATTTTTCATTCGTAACGGAAAAAAAGATAGAGAACAGATTTTTTTTTTTTGGTGAAATTGATTTACTAAGAAAAATATCAACGACATTCTAATAATGATACTTGTGAATTGACCGTTGAAAATGTATTGTAGATTTAATTTAGAAAAACGAATGTATTGCTAAAATGCTGCACTTGAATCAAAACTTCAACTAAATGGTTACGAATTAGAGTGAGCTTAAAACCACGTTGAAATGGATGAGATTTCCCAATTTGATTCAACTATTTTCATAAAATGCATATTTAAGAGATTAAAATATTTATTCACAAATCAAACCACTCCGTTTAGACTTCGAACCTATGTCGATACCTATTATTTCTGTTTTTTAGATTTGTATTCCTTTGTATTTTTTTTTGTTTCTTTCTTTTTGGAGTAGTGGATAATGGATTATGTATTCCTAGTTTTGATTTTGTATTCCTTCATGCATCCCATCTTGATTTATAAAATCTTGCAAATGATTTTAAAAAAAAACGATCGAGTGGAGGTGAGTCATGATTGAGTTATACATAAATTGGAATGACGTAAAAAAAATTTATTTATAAGAAGATAACGATTGTTAGGCTCGATGAAGGATTGATTTAGATTTGGTAATTCATTTGTTTATTACAACAATTAACATACCGTAGAGTAAAAGATACGGTAACTACGTCATTACAATTCAAATGATCATGAACATGAATGATTGAACCATGGTGCAATGTTTTTATCTTCAGAATAATCGATACGTGATGTTCATTTTTATAAATTCGTTTATAAGATTTGTATATTTTTATAGGTTTAGTCCTAAAGAAAAACGTAAAAAGATGAACAAAATTCGTTGTAAATTTTCATGTTTGGGGCATCTCAAACTTATCTCTATATTTTCTCTCTAAATTCTATTTCTATTTCTAATATAGAGAAAATAATAAATATAGGCAAAAGTGCATAATTGGTATTTTTAGGAGAAAAAATAGCAATTCTTCTAAAATAGAAATACAATGGAGAAGAAATAAAGAAAACTATAATTATTTCTATTTTTTTACTCTAAAATAAATAAATACATTGTAGATGGTCTTAGCTGAACAGAGAGATCAAACTGGTGGGTCCGATACGAGCAGTGCAGGATGTCGAACACATGTGATCACAAAATCTTGTTGCTATATTCTTGGGTGCGATCCTGGTTTAATAGTTCCATGTATTCTCAAATGTGAGGTTTAAACGATGATTTTTTTTTTTTTTTGCAATAAATCGAAAATTGTATATTTATTACCATTGACCATTTTAGATTATATCGATTTGTTGTAATCAACTTGATTGCAAAGAAAACATTTATCTAAATTGTACATTTTAGATAATTGAACAACAACAACAACAACGAATTACACATCACTAGTATACATTTGGTTGTTAATAATTTTTTTTCTAACTAGAAAAGTCGGTGTTCGTAAATTTGAAAATGACTTGCGTGTTCAATAGCTAATCACGAACCAACATAAAAGATCATTTGCACCTGGAAAAGATTTGAAGCTGACATGATGAGAAGGTGTTTTCCAGAACATTCAATCATAAACAATACTCTTTCAACCAATTCTAAAGAACATCGGGCTTTGATACCATTTTCTAAGAAGAACATCTGAGATATCGCGTTGAACTAAAGTCGTGTTGCCAGACAAGGTGTGGAATTCCGAGTTAGGAAGCTGTATAGGGCAACTACTACTAGCCATTGTTTTGTGTCTAACGTCCAAATTGTTTTCTGGATCATCGACATGATACATTGCATATGCGGATTCGAACTTGGATGGTGACACAATAGCAATACTATTACAAACCATATGCTACATTTTTCTTATAAATGTCCGTTTTTTTTTGTTGTTAACAAAATCACAACAAAATGATGTGAATTTGAAAAATTATTCATTTTGGCACAAAAAAAAAACCATATTATTAAGTTTACGACGAAAAAAACCAATCATGGACAACTAAAAAACCAATCATGGACTAACAACAAACTTATCATATTCTTGTTTTTTTAGCAAGATAATCCGCACGGGTATTAGTACATTGAAGGTTATATGTAATACTAAACAAGAAAAATGAAGAAATCTTCAAGTTCTAATGCGAAATGCGACCAATCTAATGGAATCACCATTGAAATCAAATCGGTGCAATCAGTAGTGAAATTGATACTACTACTCAAAAAGAAAACTAGTGATTAGTCAGAGGAAAATGGTGATTAGTTAATACCGTTACAGTGGTCCAATTGAGTGGTAAAAACATAGCTTAGGTCCTCAAAGCCTTTCAAGATCTCACATCTAATAGGTGAAGCAGATCATATCAACTAATAGGTTACTAAATGTAAATACGAGAAAAATGTATGTGAATATTTAAAAATATTCATTTATCTAATTTTTAAATCTATATAATTACTTAATCCTTTTACATCATTATTGTTTGAATCTCAATTTTTACCTAGTATTTAACTATGCATAGGTAAAAATTAGAATCTGTTTTTATTTCTTTTATTTTTGTGTTTAATTAATGAAAGTTTAATTTTCACATAGTTTTACAATCTATTCTAAACATTATTTAATAATTTAATAATTATTTTTGAGGAATAATGATTTCTTTTAATTTTTAATAGAATTGATTATGATTTTATGATCTTTAATGTTGCAACACATGCTTCTGTTTCATTTTCAAGAGCAAACATGAAAAATATCAATTCAATTTACAATATCGCGATTTATTGTCACCGCAAAGTTATTCAGTTTATAATTTTTTTAAATGCGTATTGTGTTATAGAAAATATAAAAAGCTAAAAAATGATAAACAATAGTGGCGTGAAGATATATAATTCAATGAAATTTAATATTATCTTTTTGAAACGTCTCTTTTAATATAGAGAAAATTTTGAGAATATACACTAGATACTCAAATTCTATTTTCTTATTTGCAAAAATGACGGATGCAAAATTATAAACAAGTTCCTTCATTAATCAATCCCAGGATATCTATTATTAAATAAAATTAACACGACGATATCCAAATTATTGTAGTCTTATATGACTAAATCACTCCAAGATTATTATTAACTGCGGAAACAAGATATTCCATGATTGATACATAATTTCCAAATAATTCTTATTTATTGACAAAACTCGTAATCAGTTTTTAAGATTGAAAATTTTAGTTGTTGAAAATTAATAAATAAGAATTTTGGTCCGGCCAATCCTATATATTATTTGAGAAGCATTTTGCTTAGGTGTCATCACCACAATTTTTTGAGTTTTTTATTTTTTATTTATTTTAATCTTTCTATACTAATTGTCAAACACATTTCTTTCCTAATTAACTAAATGTGGATTACTTTTAGTTTCAATGTCACACACATTGAAGTAATAATAAGCTTACCAAAATCGAAATATTTTGAAATCATGTACTTTTTGCTTAGGTGTCATCACCACAATTTTTTGAGTTTTTTATTTTTTATTTATTTTAATCTTTCTATACTAATTGTCAAACACATTTCTTTCCTAATTAACTAAATGTGGATTACTTTTAGTTTCAATGTCACACACATTGAAGTAATAATAAGCTTACCAAAATCGAAATATTTTGAAATCATGTATTTGCCAAAAAAATAAAATATATATATATATATATATTCCAAAGTGTATTAATTAGGAAAAATAAAAGATATTTTCCTTATCTTTTGAAATAGAGAATTAAATACTAATATACCATTATATTAAAGAATAAGAATTCTAAACCATTATATTAGGTGTCAAGCTTGCAATTTATCTCATTTTTGTTTTTAAATTTAAATTATCTTATTAAGTTCTACTATACTCTTATCCAAACACTTTTCATAAGACAATTCCTATAACAAAACACAATAATTTGTAATTAGTTTGCATAATTAAATGTGAACAAGTTAATATTAAAATATATAAAATCTTCACTTTTGGACTCATAAATAACGATTTTAATTTTCATTTAATTGAAAATAAACTAATGAAGGAATGCATTGTTTTCACTTTGGAATCTTCAATAAAAAAATGTATATTCCCATGTTTACAAACATCTCAATGTTTACAAACTTACGATGCTTATTATATAAAAAAATACATTGTGTTAAATCATAAACTGTATTTTTGTATATTATGAGATGAAATTAATACATTTTATTATATATATTGACTAAGAAATTAAAATCGTTATTTTTGAAGATTATGAGATTGTATACATTGACCAAAAAATCAAAAACCACTATTATCAATTATTTCACGGGTGGAATACATTTATATTCAAAATAATGACAAATTTCAAAATATAAAGCAGATTTTATATTCCGTATAACAATTTTTCAAAAGTGGTATTTGATTTTTTTAATTCAAATTATATTGATTTACTCGCTAATCATATTATCCCGCGTATAACGCGAGTAACTTTCTCGTAATATGTTAAATCAAATGGTTATGGAGAGTATTTTATCCACAAAGACCCAATATTTATTGTATAAAAGAGTAACCATACAATATACAATATATATAATTTTAATTAAAAAAAAACTCAAAATGTTTTAGGTGGAGGGTTTACATTGGGGTTTTGAGCTGCTGCTATTTATTTGCTACTGTTTCTCTTCCTTTATAAAACTGCTTCCGTCGTCAATGGCGTGAAACTAAAACCTTCTTCTCTTCATTTCTCTCTCTCCTCCATTCTTCTCACGCTTTTCTCGCCTTCCCTTATCCTTATCCGAGAAACCCACCAAAACCCAGAAATCAAAAAATCAATTTTATATCTCAAACATCGAAAATCCAAAGCCACCGGTAAAAAATCAAAACCGCCGGTTACACTCAGGTCTCTCTTTCACTCTCTGTTTCCGTCTCTTCTCTGTTATGGGTCTCTGTTTTTCTCCTTCCTGGGTTTGGTTCAGAACAAAATGTAGAAGCTTTTTGCTCTAATCCTTACTTTTTGAAACACTGATTGTGTTGTTGTCTGAATTAAGGAGATGTTAAATCTACAATAACTCTCTTAAGCATTTCAAAATCTGTTCTTGTTCCTGTTTACTCTGCTTTATGCTTGACTGATTTGGTTTTGTCTCTTTTTGGTTGGTTTAAGTTTAGAAAGGAAGAAGATGAAGTACGTACTAGTAACAGGTGGTGTAGTGAGTGGATTAGGGAAAGGAGTAACAGCAAGTAGTATTGGTGTTCTTCTTAAAGCTTGTGGTCTTCGTGTTACTTCAATCAAAATCGATCCTTATCTTAACACTGATGCTGGAACCATGTCTCCATTTGAACATGGTGAAGTCTTTGTCTTAGATGATGGTGGTGAGGTAAAATAAAAAAGATTTTTTTTTTGGTTTTAATTTCTTAAAAAACTCGAATTGAAGATTTCAACTTTATTGATGTGCTTTTGGGAAAAAGGTGGATCTTGATCTTGGAAACTACGAGAGGTTTTTAGATATCAAATTAACCAGAGACAATAACATCACTACTGGGAAAATTTACCAGGTAAGATCTACAGATCTCTCAACTAATAATTTTAAGGTTTTGATTGATGAGTTTGGTTTTTTTAAATCTTGTTTTTGGTCTTTGTCATTAGCATGTTATTGCTAAAGAGAGGAGAGGAGATTATTTGGGAAAGACTGTTCAAGTAAGTAATACTAATAAACAATCTTTTTCACTTATCTCTTTCTTGTAAAATCTGTTAAAAGTGTTATTGGTTTGTAATGATTATAGGTTGTTCCTCATATTACTGATGCAATTCAAGAATGGATCGAAAGAGTAGCGGTTATTCCTGTTGATGGAGAGGATGGTCCTGCTGATGTTTGCGTTATCGAATTAGGCGGAACTATAGGTTACACACAAACAAAATTTGATTATGTTTTGTTGTTTCAGTCTTTGCTTCTTATGTGTAAACAGATATTGTTTATGTTTGCAGGTGATATTGAATCTGCGCCTTTTATCGAAGCGCTTGGCCAATTTTCTTACCGTGTAGGTAAGTATCATTTGAATCCCAAAAGAAAATGAAAAAGATGTGTTGACTTTTCTGGATATGATGATGATGATATTAAGTAGTGCATCTTTGGTTGGTGGTTTAATTTCAGGACCAGGAAATTTCTGTCTGGTCCACGTCAGCCTCGTGCCTGTGCTTAATGTTGTTGGTGAACAGGTTTATAAATTTTTCCTTGAAATGATTGTGACAGTATTTGATTCTATTGTTACATTACCTTCATTTGTGGTTTGTTGTGTATTTTCAGAAAACTAAACCAACACAGCATAGTGTTCGAGGACTACGAGGCTTAGGCTTAACACCGGATATCTTAGCTTGTCGTAGCACAAAGGTTCGTCTTTTCTTGAATTTACAGTCTCTTCTTGTTTTGATATAAAAAGTCTTAACCTTTTGTGCTTCATTAGCCACTTGAAGAGAATGTGAAAGACAAGCTAGCTCAGTTTTGCCATGTCCCGGTAAGATGCAGCCTTTTGTTCCTTGTTGTTAACTTGAAATCAGCTTTTACTAAAACAGCTTATGTTTCTTGTTTCAGCTTGAGTATATCTTCACTCTCTATGATGTTCCCAACATTTGGCACATTCCTTTGTTGCTTAAGGTACCTTTTCTCAACCTAATTACACTCCTAGTCACTAAACCAGTTTATTATGATGCTTAATGTTCATACTCCCCTTAAACAGGACCAGAAGGCTCACTTGGCAATCTCAAAAGTGCTAAATCTTGCTAGGTATGTATTGTTATATATCTTGTTTAGTCTTTTTGTGTTCTTGTTATGTGGTTGGTTTGGATTCTTGACTCTTTGTTGTTTTTGAAACAGTATTCTTAAAGAACCTTCTCTAGAGGAATGGACTTCAAGAGCTGAATTATGCGATAATTTACATGTACCAGTGAGAATCGCTGTTGTAGGAAAGTATACTGGCCTCTCCGATGCATATCTCTCTGTCTTGAAGGTAGAACTTATACATCACCTCTCATTAGATAAGATTTTCATTGCCTTGGTTCTTACATTTTGATAACTTGTTTAGGCTCTGCTACATGCTTCTGTGGCTTGTCGCAAAAAACTCGTAGTTGATTGGGTTCCAGCTTGTGATCTCGAAAAGGAAACTGAAAAAGAGGTCCGTAAAACCGATATTACATGTTTAACTACACTTGTCTCTTCACAAGAATATTAAACTAGAACCATGTTTTTCGCCTTTTGGTTTAAGCAGAATCCAGATGCGTATAAAGCTGCTTGGAAGTTACTGAAGGGTGTAGATGGAGTTCTTGTTCCTGGAGGTTTTGGTGATAGAGGAGTGGAAGGGAAAATTCTTGCAGCGAAATACGTGCGTGAAAACAAAGTTCCATTCCTCGGTATTTGTCTCGGGATGCAAATCGCTGTCATCGAGTTTGCAAGATCAGTTCTTAGCTTACAAGACGCAAACAGCACAGAATTCAAACCTGATACTAAACATCCATGCATCATATTCATGCCTGAGGTACTTAGAAATTCTCATTTCTCTTTGCTTAAAACGTAACTTCGTTACTTAATTCTGATATGGTGGATTCAGGGTTCAAGAACTCATATGGGAGGCACTATGCGCTTAGGATCAAGAAAAAGTTTCTTCAACGTTAAAGACAGCAAATCCGCTAAACTGTAAGAACCATTGATCTATACAGTAATATTCGATAAATTCATAACTCGATATTTTGAGTTTTAAGTGTATATTTTAACTTCCCCTGGCTCTACTTCTACATATGAATGCTATTGAAGAAACTTAGCGTGATTCGTTCTCTACTTGGTTTTTACAGATACGGGAACAAAAAGTTTGTCGATGAGAGGCATCGCCATAGATACGAGGTATCTAGATTTGTATACAAATTCTTGAACATACACTGATTTAAATGAAGAAAAAAAAATTGAGTTCTTGATTTAACACATACACAATTCTTGCAGGTGAATCCTGATATGGTTGAACGTTTAGAGAAGGCCGGTCTTTCTTTTGCGGCTAAAGATGAAACTGGCAAACGCATGGAGGTTTGTTTCTAATCTTTAAACAATTTTCTCTAATCAATACAAATTCAAATTCCTTGTGACTAATCCTCTGTTTGATGTTTGTAGATTATTGAACTTCCAAACCATCCTTTCTTCATCGGTGCTCAATTCCATCCCGAGTTTAAATCCAGACCCGGGAAAGCTTCTCCTCTTTTCATAGGTCGGTACAAACCCATTTCGATATTATCTTTTGCAGTACAAAGTTTTCTAAACATTTTATATTTCTTTCTAATTGCAGGACTCATTGCAGCGTCATGTCGTGAGCTAGACACAGTCATGAATCCAGCCTCTGTTCATCAAAATCCGATTAGTAACGGTCCAAAGAACGTTTTCATCAATGGAACTTCCAAGAAATCTCCCAATGGCTTGGCTGATGCAAGATATAATAATGGATATTGCAATGGCCTCTACACTAGATAGCTGCACTCTTTTTATTTCTCAACTTTTGAAATGCTTTGCTTTCGATTTAGTTTGAATTTTGGTTTGCCTTTTTTAAAAAAACCTTAGGATTTTCCCTATGTACATATGATTCAAGCTTTTGTTCAGGTTTTTAGAACATAATCTATGTTCTGAAAAAAACTCTAGAAATGTCTGAAAATTGCGGTTTGATTTCCCCGAGTTTGTGTTTTTTTTTCATCTAAAGGGATGTCATATGATCATATGTACAGTTGGAATATTTTGTATCTCTGAATTTAGTTTTCAATGTTAAGACACTGAATTCGGAAAGTTGAATAAACATTTGTTGACGCGTTGAACGCGTGTTTTAGATGCGACTAGAAATGATTCGACCTCTCCATTTATCGTAGTCTTTCTAACATACATGGGAAGGTTCTCTGAAATGGATACAAATATATCCACGTAAATGCATCTTAAATTAAGTTTCTTTATACAAAAAGTTGCGAAAAACCGAAAAATTGAACCATCGCGACGGTTGGTAAGTTATATGAAGGGGCCAAACGTAGACTCTTTCACTTCCATCTCTTCTCAATTCTTATCATCTTCCTCCTCAACTAAAGGTAAAAAATCCTTTGATCTTCCCTTTCAAGATTTCATTTAGTAAATATTTTATCTCACTAAAATCTTTTCGGTTTATGTTATGTTTTCAGAGCTATGGAGAACCAAGGAAACAGTAGGCAAATTGTTTTCGCCGAGCTTGATTTAGACGGACAAAGAATGGATTGTCCAATATGTCATGTTCAGTTCAATCCTAATCTTGGTATAATATATGTCAAATCTGATTTACTTTTCGTCCGCTTATCGTTATGTATGTTTTCGAAATATTAAGACTTTGATTTGTTACTGCTACAGGGCATTTGATTCTACCTAAGTTTAATTGTGGAGGCTGCAGATCTGTTTTGACTTATAGAGATTCAATAAGAACAATAAATTGTCCTTGTTGCCATTTCTCACGTCCTGTGCCAAGTATGAATCTTTAAAATGTTTTGGTTACAAATTTTTTTTATGTTTTGGTTACAAATATTTAGATGTTAAGGCTTTGGTTTGTGTTCTGTTTCAGGCAGTCTTGCAACTATTGTTTGTGAAGGATGTGAAGCAACAGTCATTCATCAAAAAATAGCTAGAGCTGTGAAATGTTCTATTTGCAGATACATCACAGTAATAATCTCTCTTTCTCTAATCATTTCTAAGTGAAAAAATTTGTTAGTAATATGCTTAAATTCTAATGTTTATTTTCGGTTTAGCCTAACCGGATTGCTGTTCCTCCAATGAACCGGATGGATCCTCCTCAAGTGAACCATCAGAATGTTCCTACTCAAGTGAACCGGAATGTTTCTCATCAAGTGAACCTAGTTAATCCTCGTCATCAAGCTATCGTGGTTGCTCAAATGAAGCGGAGTCTTAATCCTCGAGTTAACCAGGTTACTCAAGTGAACCGGATTCTTCATCCTCAAGTTATCCAAATTGGGCAAGTGAGCCGGTATCTTAATCCTCAAGTTAACCAGGTTGCTCCTCGTGATCAAGTTAACCTGGTTGCTCAAGTTAACCAGGTTGCTCCTCGTGATCAAGTTAACCTGGCTGCTCAAGTTAACCAGGTTGCTCCGCGTGATCAAGTTAACCTGGTTGCTCCTCCTGGCTTTAACCGGGTTGCTCCTCCTGATGTGAACAGGGTTGCAACTTCTGGTGCTAACCAGGTTGCTCCTCGTGATCAAGTTAACCTGGTTGCTCCTCCTGGCTTTAACCGGGTTGCTCCTCCTGATGTGAACCGGGTTGCAACTTCTGGTGCTAACCAGGTTGATCAAGTTAACCAGGTTGCTCCTCGTAATCAAGTTAACCTCGTTGTTCAAG
The DNA here is from genome assembly GCA_963576765.1 of Draba incana. Taxonomy (NCBI): domain Eukaryota; kingdom Viridiplantae; phylum Streptophyta; class Magnoliopsida; order Brassicales; family Brassicaceae; genus Draba; species Draba incana. The sequence goes on from OY755208.1 coordinate 2,592,570, forward strand.
TTAACCGGGTTGCAACTCCTGGTACTAATCAGGTTGCTCCTCCTGATGTGAATGAGGTTGCAACTCCTGATGCTAACCAGGTTGCTCCTCCTGATGTGAACTGGTTCGCTCCTCCTGGTGCTAACCAGGTTGCTCCTGCTGATGCGAATGAGGTTGCAACTCCTGGTGCTAACCAGGTTGCTCCTCCTGATGTGAATAGGTTCGCTCCTCCTTATATCAATGTGGACAGTGACTCAACTGCGAGTTCTCCTTCTAATGTGAGTAGTGTTTTCATTTTCTATTACAAATTATAAGGATTTTGGTTTCTGATTATATAATTTACAAGTTTTACTCTCTTTTTTTGCAGCCAAGACCTAATGGGATTAGAAAAAGTATTACAGATGAAACATTTAAAAAAGTTGCTCAAAAGGTGAGAATAATATTTTTAACTTTTCATTGATTATCTAAGTGTTATTCTTTATATTGATTTTTTGGATCATATTGAGAAAATTGTGTTTTTTGGTTTGTATCAGGTGAAGGCTGCTGCTTTACAAGACAGGAGAGACAAAGCAGCAGCAGCAGAAGAAGAGAAATCAGAAGGATCAAAAAGCAAGAAGAGTCGTCACTGATCAAGTTCAAAGTACAACAAGAATGGATCTTTTATCTTTGTCATCACATTTTTTGCATCTCTCTATTCTTATTTTGTTTTGTTTATGTTTGGTTTAGTTTGTTTACAAAATTAATCATTCATAATGAACCTTATGATTTTGTTTTATTTTGAGTCTACCATTTTATCGTTTTGAACCAATGTCTTGCAAACCATATTCGAATCACAAGATTAGTTCGTTCATGAACTCTTAATCTACAAGAGCTTGGATCGAATCAAATATCGGATTTGAGTTGAACCGTTAAAATTGGTTAGGGTCGGTAATTTGGTTCGATATCAAAATCTAATTCACAATATTTAATTTCTCTTTATATTTTATTAGTTAGAGTTTTTGAGTGAAAATAAATTATAGTTCAAAGTTCAAAGTTACTGCATTTTTTCTTTCTAATTTATTAATATTTTCCAATTCCAATGGAGAATATAATTTTTCCTATCTAGCATTGATTAAATTAGTGATATCTACCTTTTTATTACGTTCTCATCTTCGATATAATTATTTTACAGTCAACATATTTGCGAGGATCATTTTTTTCATGTTCCCCTAAAAGCACAAGCCCTATTAAAATCTTTTACCATTTATTATTATTTTTCTATGAATGTTTTATTCTTTTTTTAACACTTCATTTTATTACCATTCTATTACAAATTATGAGAATTGTTATATCGGCAATTTTATGACCAAATAAATTAATATTAATGAGACCATTTTCAAGGTATAACATTTCTCAAAATCTTGGAAAGTAAATTCTTATTCTCTAAATAATAAAAGGATTATGATTGTCAAAACAAATCATGAATTTTTTTCATTTATTAGTGAGCATATTAGCAAGTTGCTCATGCTTTTGGGCAACATGTCATTTAGAAAGGATCATTTGGATTCATTAACTGATCGTAAAATAATCATGAACATCTTCGAAGATTTTATGACAGAACAACTTATGTTGTAGAATAGGTGCACTACCACCATTGTTTGAAAATATGCAAAATGACTGCTCATATCAAAGTCGACAAAATTCACATCTTATAAAAATGTATTGTTGAATAATATTTCATTGTGTTCCCATTCATCAACTTCAAGTTATAATAATTTAGATAGTAAAATTTACAATGATTCCAGATAAATTTTTGTTGCACATAGTTTGACCCTTTTAAAATTTGAAGCGAAGATGACCAAAATTCCCGGACATTAAGAAAAACATCATCCATAGTGTCATTCACAAGATCATCTGCAAGATCACCTTTCAATTAACATGATTCTCAATAACATGATTCTCAAGCTGATCTTCCTCCTCATTACCATCTTAGACTTGAAGGGTTTGATCATGCTTTGTTGAATAAAACAACCTCACAATCACAAGCATTTTAAAAGAAGAAGGTTCATCCATTGATTTTTCAAACTCGAAGAGTTTCCAACTGGTTTTTCGATGGCCTTCAATATAGTTCAATGTATGTTTATAGCCAAAGACCGTTCTTCCTACGATGATTGCTTTCTTTGGCCCACAAACTCTCCAAACTCCGTGATGTGGATTGTTCCGAATTTTTTTATTTAGTCTCAATGAGGAGTGACTGAGTTTCGCTCTCCTCACGAAGTAGAATAATGTATCTTATGGAAAGCTAGCATGTCTAGGCTTGTGAGAACGCATTGGATATGATTCATAGAGATCCAAATGATCTATTAGGCATCCCTCAATTGGAATATGAGACAGCATCGAAATCTTGTAATCAATGAACATTTGTAATCAAAAGAATATTTATAGTCTAAGATAATTGTTCAGATGTTGCACTTGTTCATATGCATTTTGAAGCTTTTGAAGATCATATAGAATTAGCTCATTATTTGCATTCTCAAGCTTTTGATGTTGCACTTGTTTATCAGCATTTTGAAACTCTTAAAAATCAGGAAGAATAGGCGTATGATCATGCTAAACGACGACCCAATGCTAAAAAGATCCATCTATAACATCCCTTTCATATTATGTTTGTTTCCAACCTGTTCGACGAGCGTGGTGATCGAGATAATCAATTGTTTGACAAGTCCCTAGATTTGTTTCACAACGTGTAATCTGTCGTTTTTTTTCCTGAAGTTTCTCCACTTTTCTCTATTGGGGTTTAACCTAATCGTACGATCGACTTTTGATGAGGTAGGTGTAGATCGGTTTCGATACACGAAGAATTTTCGAGTTGTGATTGGATCTTGTTGATAAAAGTCAAAATGTTGTATTAGACATAGATGGTTGAAAAACTCGACAATGTCAATTTAATTAATGATTTTGCAGACAAAAAAACAAGGAGAGCAATATTTCAAAAATAAATTCTATTTTATTGTTTTTCTTTTATTTCCTACTAACTATTTAGAATTATAAACGGTTTAATGAAGTTTTCATGTGTTTTTTTATTTAGATTACTATTTTTACGATATCGGAAAATGTACAAAAATGACACTTTTTTACATATATACATAGGGCATCCAAAATGATTGGACCGACACTGTCTCTATAAGCCATTGAAGACCATCGACTCGTTCAATATTGGAACCACAGGAAAAGGAGTAGATTTGATGTAAAAAAATTGTTTATGAACTCAATCCCTACAACATATAAATGTTTATCCAGAGGAAAATGAGTAGAGTTAATGTAAAAAACTTGTTTATGAATTCAATCCCTACAACATATAAATCTCCAGCAGGATCTTCCTTGATGAATATCTGCCTCCTGATCTGCATTTTGATCTGCATTCTGACCTGCATTCTGGTCTGCATTTTCAACCACTTGATCTGCATTCTGATATGCATTCTCCACCTCTTCTACTTGATCTGCATTCTTATTATTTGCATTATGAACATGTTGAAAATGAGGAAGTTGCACTTGTTGTTCTGCAGTTGGAATCAGCGTGTGATCATGTTTCAAAGAGTAAAACAAGTGGAGGACAACCCATGGCTGAAAGAAACAGTCAACAGTCCTCTCGTACTCCGTTTGCCTCCATCTTGTCCGATGATTATATTGATCGAGATAATCAATAATTTGACTATTCCCGAGATGTATTCCTCTGCTAGTAGTAATCTTGCGTTTCTTCTCAAAAATTCTCCGTTTGCCTCTATTCGGATTTAAGCAAATCTTTCTATCAGGCTTAGATGAATTAGTTGAAGCTTGTCTACGATGAACGAAAAACCAATAATTTTTCGGAGGAAATCGATAGACATACGGCTTTTCAGCCGTTATAGGATCTTCGCGATATAAGTCGAAATTTTAAATGAGACAGCCTCCGATAGGCTCATTCGCGATCTTCGGGATTAAGAATTGCTGAAATATCTCAACATCGGTAGGCGCAAAGCGCACACATCTTGGGTTTAATATCATTCTGCAAAAACAGACTCAAAACTGTAGAAAACAGAGTTTACAGAACTGGTTTTCTTATTACTTTTTTTGAAGACAATAACTGAGTGCCCAATATAAAGGGACTTTTACAACTGAAACAGAAACTTACGCTAGAGAGCTACGACTACTCTTAGTGCCTATTCTAACTCCTACAATCCAGGAGTTGTTATTCAAAGCTGAAATAGTCAAATACGAAAACCAGAAATCAATTCTGAATAACCAAAGAAAACCAACCAAAGGAACTAAACCAATAGAACCAAACTGCAGACAACACTTGTCTCTTTATTCTTCAAACCTTCCCCTAAACCGAAACTCTTCCCTTCAGTTTATTCATTCTTCAAACTAACACCCAAGTCGTTCCGCAGCTTTTCGAAAACATCAAGCTTTACTGCCTTAGTCATGATATCGGATAGCTGTTCTTGCGTGGGACAATACTTCATCTCAATTACTCCATCATTTACTAACTCACGAAGAAAGTGAAACCTTACGTGAATGTGCTTGCTCCTTCCGTGTAGAACCGGATTCTTTGACAGCTTAATTGTTGAGCTATTGTCGCATAACAGAATCGTTCCCTTGCCCTGAATGAGACCGATCTCCTCTAACATGTTTCTCAGCCACACAGCCTGACACGCTCCGCCTGCTGCAGCTACAAATTCGGCTTCTGTAGTGGACAAAGTAACAATTGGCTGCTTCTTTGATGACCACGAGACTGCCCTTTTCCCGAACATAAACACAAATCCGGAAGTACTTCTTCTGTCATCTTCGTCTCCCGCATAATCACTGTCAACATAACCAATTAGCTGCTCTGTTTCTCCTCGTTTGTACTGAACACCAAAACCAACGGTTCCCTGCACATATCTCAAAATCCTTTTGGCAGCCATCATGTGTAACTCGGTTGGATTCTCCATGTACCTGCTCACGAGATTGACCGAATAAATTAAATCGGGTCTGGTCGCAGTTAAATACCTCAAACTGCCAACTAACTGCTTGAAACTCGTTGAATTCACCATTGGACCAGCCCCTTGCTTCGTCAATTTATTCCCTAGAACGATGGGGTTTCGAACCGAGTTACACTCCTCCATACCAAACTTCTTTATCATGTCCTTTGCATACTTCTTTTGGCTGATAAAAATTCCAACTTCGTCTTGTATCACCTCCACTCCCAAAAAGTACTTCATTCTTCCCAAATCGGTCATGGAGAACTCCTTCTTCATTGAGGCTTTAAACGTTTCCAGCATCGTCTCGGAGTCACTTGTGTAGATGAGATCATCTACATAGAGACTTATGATAAGAATGCTCTTCCCCTCCGTTTTCACGAATAGTGTGTGTTCGCAGTAGCATTTCTTAAAACCTTCTCTAAAAAAATACGTCTCGATTCTGCTGTACCATGCCCTTGGAGCCTGCCTCAAGCCATACAAAGCTTTCTTCAGTTTATAGACTTTGTCTCTTTCTTCCTCAGATTCAAAACCTCTCGGCTCCTCGACATAGACGTCTTCCTCCAAGTCTCCATGGAGAAATGCGCTTTTGACATCAAGCTGAAACACATTCCACCCCTTTTGAGCAGCCAAAGCCAAGATCAATCTAATTGTGTCCCACCTAGCCACTGGTGCGAACACTTCGTGAAAATCAACTCCAAAGGTTTGGTGAAAACCTTTTGCAACCAACCTTGCCTTGAACTTGTCTATCTCACCTCTTTCATTAAATTTTGTCTTGTAAACCCATTTGACTCCCACGACCTTAGCTCCAGCAGGCAAGTTAACCAACTCCCATGTATTGTTGGCTTCAATTGATTGAATTTCCACCTCCATCGCTTTTCTCCATTTCTCATAATTAACAACTTCTTTAAATTTTTCTGGATCGTCCTCTTCAACAAACATTGCCATCAGCTCCTCTTCCTCTTCTTCCATGAGTTTGCACTCATAATCTTTCATCCACGAAGGTTTGGTCACTTGTCTCCTGCCTTCTCTGCGATTCTCATTCGCTTGGGCTGTTTCTGGTGAGTTTTGTTGCGTGTTCTCATCAGGACCTGCAACTTCAGTTTGTGAACCTGCAACTTCTGTTTCTCGTCCTTCTTCTCTTTCGTTTGCATTCTCCTGCTCTTCTCTTAACGTGTTATCTCCCTCTTCATCAGCAAGAATGAATTTTTCTTCTTCAACTCTCTCTTCCCAGTTCCACGCTTCTTTTTCATTAAATTTCACATCCTTACTGATGATGATCTTCTTTGTAGCAGGATCATACAATCTGTAGCCTTTGGACTCCTTGCTAATCCCAAACATCACACACTTGATACTCTTCTCGTCAAGCTTTACCCGTCTCTCATAAGGAATTAATGCAAAAGCAACACACCCGAATACTCTAAGATGCTCAACGGATGGTTTGTTGTTGCTCCACTTCTCTGTTGGTGTCACATCGCCAAGAATCAAAGTAGGTGACCTATTCAATATATGGACTGCATATTGAACAGCCTCTGGCCAGAATCGCAGAGGTACCTTCATTCCAAATAGCATGCATCTCACCATATTCATGATGCATCTGTTTTTCCGCTCCGCAACTCCGTTTTGCTGCGGTGTGTACGCTGTTGTGAGCTGCCTCTTGATACCGTTCTCAACACAGAAAGCTTCGAACACCTTTGAGTTAAACTCCCCGCCACGATCAGTCCTCAAACAAACCAGTGACTGACCTAGTTCTTTCTCTGCAGCTACCTTAAAATCCTTGAAGGCTTTAAACGCATCTGATTTTTCCGACAAGAGAACAGTCCAACACTTCCGGCTAAAATCATCAATGAAGTTGATGACATACCTCTTTCCACTCTCTGATATAGGTGATATTGGACCGCATATATCACTATGTATCAGCTCCAGCCCACGAGTTGCTCTCCAATTGCTCTGTTTTGGAATGTTTGTGCGGTTTTGTTTGCCTTTCATACAGATCTCGCAAACGCTCTCCTCCACATTGATTCTGGGCAGACCTTTCACCATTCCTTTCTCTGCCATCATCTTGATGCTACTGCGATTTAAGTGACCGAACCTGCAGTGCCAGATATCATCTGCAGGTTGAATTGAGCTCAGAATCTTCTCTTCTGCAGGTTGAATCGAGCTCAGAATCTTCTCTTCTGTTTCACCACCAGTTTTCTTCACCTTTCCCATCACCACAAACATTCGATTGGTTGTCATAATCGAACGCATAACCGTTCTCTTCTGCTCCTTGTGCCAGATAATGCACTCATCATCATCAATTATTATTCTCAGCCCCTTTTGCTGCAGTTGACCAACGCTCAAAAGATTGTTCTTCAGACCCGGTACATAATAAATCGAAGAGATGATTTGATTGATCCCATTAATCTCTAACCTGAGATTTCCTCTACCTTCCACTTGCATACGTCTATCGTCTCCCAGCTTAACGTTTTGGCGGAAGCTGTTATCAAGTTCGAGAAACCACTCCTTGATTCCGCACATATGATTGCTGCAACCCGAATCAAGGTACCAAATCTCTTCTTTTTCTTCGAATTCGATTTGGGCCATCAACAGTACGTCTTCTTCGAATGCGGCAAAGTTAGCTGCTCCTCCCAAGTTAGGACATTCGTTTTTGAAGTGTCCCATCTTGTGGCAGTTAAAGCACTCGATTTTACTTTTGTCAAATCCTCTCCCTTGTCCTCCTCTGCCTCCACGATACCCTCCTCTTCCTTTAGAAGGTGAGTTTACTCCTCTTCCTCTTCCTCCTTCAATTTTCAGGGCATGTTCATCACCAGCAACCGTGTGTTTGTTGATATTCTGTTCATGCACCTGCAGCGAACTCTGCAACTCATCCACTGACATCTCCTTGATGTCGTTCGATTCTTCAATCGTGCACACCACATACGTGAATTTTTCAACCAGCGTACGCAGCACCTTCTCAACAATTTTCGCGTCTGTCATCTCCTCACTGAGATTTCTCATATCATTCGCGATAACCATCACCTTTGAGAAGTACTTTGCTATCGTGTCACCTTCCTTCATCTCCAAGACCTCGAACTCTCGTCTAAGTCTCTGCAATTGTGCGCTCTGCACCCTCTTATTCCCCTGGTACTTTGTTTTCATGGATTCCCAGATGTCTTTAGCCGTATCCTTCTTGGCTATTGTCTTCAAAAGGTTCTTCTCGATGGAGGCAAATAGATAATTCTTTGCCTTGAGATCTTTGAGCTTAGTTTCTACCAGCTCTGTTCTCTGCGGCCCCGTCAGAATTACGTTTCTCTCTGGTGTCGGAATTCCAGTCTCGACAACCTCCCACCACTCCTTCGATCGCAAGAGATTTTCCATGAGCAAGGCCCAGTGCTCATAGTCACCATCAAATTTTGGAATAGGGAAACCTTCTTTCTCACTCATCTTTCTTGTTTAGAAACTCTCACTCAACGTCTGTAAATTTCTCAAAGAGGCTCTGCTACCACTTGTAGAAAACAGAGTTTACAGAACTGGTTTTCTTATTACTTTTTTTGAAGACAATAACTGAGTGCCCAATATAAAGGAACTTTTACAACTGAAACAGAAACTTACGCTAGAGAGCTACGACTACTCTTAGTGCCTATTCTAACTCCTACAATCCAGGAGTTGTTATTCAAAGCTGAAATAGTCAAATACGAAAACCAGAAATCAATTCTGAATAACCAAAGAAAACCAACCAAAGAAACTAAACCAATAGAACCAAACTGCAGACAACACTTGTGTCTTTATTCTTCAAAAACCAGTGAATTTGAGAGGGAAGACATGAAAAGAAAGAAGAAAAACCCTTGACTTCTTCGTACTGGATTAAGTGGTTAAAAACCCAGCCACAAGGGTAATGAAATGAAATCACAATCAAAAAGCAAACTTCCGATCAAAAATTTTCAGAAACCACAAATTATCTCGCTCGCAACAAAATTTCAAAAGCAAAACATACAATTCGAACCAAATCCATCGAAATCTTAGCAAAAGAAAGCCCAAAAAGGCATAAATCTGACCACATAATGAAGAAACTCAACAAGCGATCAACAAAAACAGCGACAAAGACTCCAAAATCACGGTTTTATCCGGTTTATCTCTAACCAAACCGGTTAGCTCCACAATAAAGCAGAGAAGTAAAAGCATTCAGTTTCTTCTTCCTCATAACGAACTTCGAAAGATTCCAAAGATTCACTTTTCTTCTCTCTGTAACAACTTCGCCGCCGATTTGACTTTCCGATGATCACCTCAACCCATCGCCTCCTCCTCGTCATCATCACAACCACCGTCATCTCCACCGTCGCATCTCCTCCGTCGCAACACTCCGACAGAATCATCGAAGCAATGATCGGCGCCGGAGATTTCCGTGACTGGGCCGCCGATTTTCTCTCCGCCGTCGACGATAACTTTGGAATCCCACTCTCCGCCACAATCTTCATCCCCACCGACTTCGACGCCGCCGGTATCACCTCCGGCGAAGGAGCTAACTCAAACTCCGGTCGTCTCTCCGTCGCGTACCACATCGTACCTCAACGACTCTCTTTCTCCGATCTTCGTATCTTGGAACCACTCTCTCGTCTTCCGACTCTACTTCCCGGAAACTCAATCGTCGTTACGAATAACTCTGTTTCCGGTTTTACCCTCGACGGTGTTCTTGTTTCTGAACCGGATCTTTTCCTTTCGACTTCCGTTGCGATTCACGGTGTTGCTTCTTCGCTTGATTTCTCGGTTTACGGAGAATTAGGAAACGGTGGTGGTGATGATTCTGCTTTAGCTGATAGTCTTCGTCCTTGGTCTCATCGTCGTCCTCGTTTCAAGAACAACGAAACAAGCTCTGTTTCTTCTACTGCTTCGATCGTGTATGTCTCAGTAGGGTCCTTCTTGTTTCCGTTCGCTCTTGCTTTGCTCTGACTGTTACATTCCGGCGACTTTTTCCGGTGCAAGATTCCATTTTGGCGGGAAAGTTTATCTCTTTTTTTCAAGATTCTGTGAAGCTTTGTAAATTCCGGCGACTTTTTCCGGTGCAAGATTCCATTTATGGCGGGAAAGTCTAATTCTTTTTCATTTCAAGATTCAAGTTTTTGTTTTTATTTCAAGATTCTGTTACATGATCTCTATAGTTTTTTCACACTGATCAATACAAGTTTGAGTATTCCATTAATGGCAGTAATCTTGAGTCTTATTTCTTTGGTTTCTTTTTAGATTTCTTCTTTTCAACATTTTTGAGATTCAAGTTTTGTTATTTTTCAAGATTCAGAGAAATTCTCTACATAATGAGCAAATATAAGGAGCTGAAGAATTTTGTATTATTATGAGATTGCATTAGCAAAAAGAATCGAACTTTTTTGTTGTTCCTAGTTTTACACTTCTAACACTAAGGTTAGTTTTATTGTTTCACTGAAAATGGTGGAGAAGAAACAAAAAAAGAACAAAAGATTCTGTATAAACTGCCCTCCAAAACAAAAAAAGAATCAGAAAGAAGTTTCTTCTATCTATCTTATCTAACAGTCATTGTCTCTGTTTCTTGGAGCTGGTCATTTTCTTTGTTGCTCTTGAGCTTCTTACATCAAATCTACTCCGAAAAGTTTTCCTTTGGATAAACTCACTGAACAGCTTGATGTTACGAAGTGATCTTTTGATTCGCATGACGCATTGTTCTTATGGTTCCAATACTCGACGAGTCGATGGTTCGGGTCAAGTGCTTCAATGGCCTGAAGTTGTGTAAAAGACTATTAGAGATTACAAACATGCTTTAAAGAAGAGAAAGCGTTTAGATTAGACGTTTTTTTTTTACCTGAACTGTAGATTGCGAGAGGAAACCAAACATTTGAAGTCCGTTAACACTCTCAAACCGCGATAATGTAGGAAGACCGAGAGTTGTGGACGTATCTTTCACTCTCTGTAGCACCATTTCCCAGCATTGTTGAGCAGAGACATTGAAGAAGCTTTCGTCGGGGGATTCTTCTAGAGTAACCTGAACAATAGAGAAGATTTCAGTCTTTTGCTTTTCAAGATCAAGTTTCATCGAATAAAATGTTACGGGGAGAAAAAAGATTTATATATACCCTGAACAATGGTCCCATGAGTCCTGCATCCAAAACCTCGGAGATGTAATCGCTTATTCTTGTTGGATCAAGCACGTTGTAGAACTTGACACGACTCTTGAATCCTAAAAACGTTGTAAAAGGCCGATTAAATCTAGTTACGCCAATACTAATATTTAACTAAAGGGGTTTTCATTTTCAAAGATTGTACCTTTTGGGAATATAGCATGCATATTGCACCAAAGCTTTCCGAAAATCAAGAACCCGAGGTTTATAGGCTCGACCGATGGACTAAAGATCTCTGAAGCGGCTACCTCGCCACTGGTGCTGACTTCTTCTTTAAGCTCTTCTTGATTATCCAACTCCAAGTCCATGTTCAGATCAAACGAGCCTTCTTCCTTTAGCTTCTTCTCTTCGCTGATAACCGAAATAGTCTTTTTCTGATCTTCATCACTGTCTTCAATGCCCAAGACCTTGGAAGCCCATAACTTTAGATCATCTGATGATTCCCCTTCCAATGCTCTGACCAACGAGCTTAACTCGTCCATTGTGTAACGGACAAGGATAAATCGATCTTTCTCTTCGCATGAACAGAGATCGTCCGAATGTTTAAGGCACGCGTATTCTTCGGGAGAGCATTTGCATCCAGAAGCCGATAAATGCAAATCGTAAAAACATGAGAAACATTCCCTTTCACAGTTTGAATCAAAATCCTTCTCCATCTTTCGTAAACTCGACGAATCGCTTCCAAGAGCCGCAATTTTCTCCTCTTCCATTTGTAACCGAGCCTATTAACATTTTGAAAACATTAGAAACTAGAAACCATATTCTGTATTATTATCGTCTCAAATGGTTAGCGTTTTTTCATTACCTGGATCGCGTTCGTTAGTGTTCCGTTCTTCCCACAGAAACTCTTCCATCGTAAATTTTCCGTATTTTCCTTTCCGACAGAATCCGAGAGTTCCCAAAGTGCCTTAATCGCTTCATAAGCTGCACCGAGGAGAAGTTTATCGTGAGACAGAGAAGTCTTCCTTGTCTCTTTACTATATAGTTCCACAGCGTTCTGTCCATGAGCCAACCAATCAACCGGAGCAACATTAACCGCTTCTGCACAGTTGAAACCGCAGTTGAATCCAGCGTGATACGCCCTCGGGAATGTCAATACATACTCCCCTGCATTCTGAACCACCCGAAAAACCTCGACTCCTTCCTCTTTAAGAATCGAAGGTGAAAACTGAGTAACCAGGCCATGAAGTAGATCAGGCTGTTCATCGAACAAATCAGGCAGATATTTCCTCATCACTTTCTCGAGAGCCGTTGCATTGCTTCCCGGAACACCATACCATACTTTTGGCTCACCAAAGTGATGATAATTCAGTGAATATAGATGATGGTCTTCCACATGCTGTTAAAAATCTATTATAAACCACAAGAACATCGGGGAAAAAAAATCGTAAATTAATCGTAAGTGTGAATAAGTGTACTTACCCAACAAAATGATGAAAAGCACATTCCTACATAGAGCCACGGGACTAGTACTCCTGAGATATCACAATCCTCGAAAGAGAGTACTGAGCCAGGGAGACGCGGTAAGTTGTTCAAATTCCAGCCTGAAACTATGTACTTATCCATATCGCTACCGGTTAACATATTGGCTCTTTTGTAAAATCCGCTTCCTAGTACACCGTTCTCCAAGTCAGCTCCATAGTATACCTACAACAAGCGAAAAACCCGAAAATTTGGCCTCAAGTTATTCAAGTTCGAGCCAGAAAATATGTTTTATTGGTGAAATGATCTGTTTCTATACCTCAACTTCATCAGTTGGTTGCTCGACAATCCGCCAGTATTCGCCTTCTATTTCTTCGACGGACGGTGTCCATTTCGTATCTCTAACATTGTCTTTCTTTTCAAAGTACGACTCTTTGAAATGCAGAGCGTATTTCTCAAACTCGTCAAGCGTGAAGTCTGAACCAGAATTAAAGCCGAATTTCTCCTCGGCGGCCTCGGGAGAGGAAGTAGATTCCGAGGGAGAAGGGCTGGATCGTCTCTTAGACGAACCCATTCTCGAGTTTCTTCTCCGTTTCCTTTTTCTACTCTTCGGTTTCTTTTTCATCGGCTCCCGGTTCTGAAGCAAGTCCACGTTCTGAATCCGCGTTGGGAACTTTGTATGCTCCCATATATTCTTCTCCTTAAGCCGACAAGGAGGAGTCCATGTGGCCGGTGGAATGATACGACAAATACCAAACGGCTCCGCTAGTGGTCGTATCTTTTCAATATACGCTAGTGTATCTTCAAACTCCTAATAACCAAAAACATCAAATAAGAAACGAAAAATCTCGAATACACTTTCAATTTCATCGAAACATTAATCAAATTAGCACCTCTAATGTTGGGGAGAATACGGGAGCTTCATCGATAATCGGTCTTTGCGCTTCATCCGGTAACCATCTAGCAACAACCTTCACATATATACAAAACAAAAATGTGATTAGATTAAAGATGTTTTAAGGATTTGACATCAGATTTACGCGATTATTCGTACCTTACGATGTCGTGGACTACTAGGTTGTTCCATGTTAGTGTCCTTATCCTTCTCTTTTTCTGGAGGATTATTGTTCATAGATATATCCTGGTAAAACAAAAAAAACAAAGAACATGATAAGATTTGTGGTCTGATTATGTCCCTAATGAAATCAAATTAACCAAATCAAGGAAACAACAAAATCTAATCTAGAGATTTCAACATCACCAAAATCAAATAAACAACGGATCTATGAGTTATGATGTGTAATGAATAAAACCAAATCATAAACAGAGCTAATCTACAGTCACAATACTGTTGAATCAATGATAAACAGAATTAACCAACAAAAACTTCGATTAATCGATCAATTATCATTCAGAATACGAAAACTAACCTCTTTGATCTGAGATTCGGATTGAGAAATTTCCATATCAATAACAAATAACACACAGAATTTGATGATTAAGAGCCAACGAAAACCTAAGAGATAAGAAAACGATGTTATCAATATAAAGCTTTAACGATATATATTTATCAAATAAAGAAAAGTTAAAAATTTCCTAACCCTAATTTGAATACAGAGGAATGAACAATTACAATTCACAAAGAACACAAGTTTTGAGAATTCTTTCATATAAGAATAGAAAAAAAAAGATTTGAAGATTAATTTCATTTTTTATTTTATTTACCTAAATCACAAAGGAGAAAGCTTCAAACTTTTTGCCTTTTTTCCCAATTAATGCTAAAGAAATTGAATTCGCAGTTAAAAACAGAAGTACCCAAATCTGGGAAAATTAAAGGAAAGAGATTTTATTTATTTATTGCCCTAGTAGTAACGAATCAGAAGGAACACAGAAAAAAACAAAAACAAACCGAACTTAAACCAGGAAAATTCATTAAAACAAAAATCTTTTACTTGCCAAATTAAAAAAAAAAAGGAAAGGTCGAGAAGAGATGAGTTTTAAGGTTACCTTAAACGAACGGTTGAGATTCAAAGAATATTGTTTATATAAATTTTATTTAAAATATACTATCAAATATGTGGAATTTGTAATTTGTAATTGGAAAAAAAAGGACAAAGTTTTGTAACTGAAACTGATTGATGAGGCTTAATCTCACCTCACCTACAGACCTTCATGTTTCGGTTTCTTTACCTCTAAATGAGGATGTTGCTAATATTGTTACTACTAATAAGGCAAAAATGCCTTCCTCTTCTAAGGGTTTGATGGTTTTCCAGAAACCATCCAAATCTCAATGATTACAACCAGTTGGAACTGCCAAGGTCTTGGAAACTCCTTGACAGTTCGACGTCTAAAGGAATTGAGATTGTCACTCTTCCCGAACATAATGTTTCTAATGGAGACTAAAAACCAGAACGAATACGTACATCAAGTGTTTAATTGAATGGCCTAAGTGGAGGTCTGGCACTATTTTGGCGGAAGGACACATTAATCTCACGATCCTTTCCTCCTCGCCAAACTATATTGACACCGTAATAAAATATCAACATCATCGTTTCCACTTAACGTTTGTATACGGCCATCCAAATAAACAAAATCGAAGAGAAGTCTGGAATACTATCTCGGATATAGGTTCTACTCGAAGCTCACCGTGGCTGCTAACCGGAGACTTCAATGAGATAGAAGAACATTGGGAGAAGAAGGGAGGTCCTTCAAGACCGGAAGGGTCATTTGTTGACTTCCGTAGTTTCATTGCCATGAATGGACTATGGGACGTCAAATTTACGGGTAATCCGTTCTCTTGGCGCGGTATGCGCTATGATTACTTAGTCCACGAGAGGTTAGACTGATCAATGTCAAATAACGCGTGGTTAGAAGAATTTCCAGCGGGTTGCAGTGAGTATCTTAGATTTGAAGGTTCGGATCATCGTCCACTTTTAACCTTTTTAGATGACTCAAGAGAAAAAAAGAAAGGCATGTTCAGGTTTGATAACCGATTATGAGACAAGGAGGAAATATTTGACCTCATCTCAGAGGTTTGGGGACGTAATCCATCGAACAATGTGGAGACTAAAATTCGTCATGTGCGATCGGAGTTAACACAATGGTCTCGAGATCAAAATCAAAATAGTGCCCAGGAGATCAAAGAAGCTCAAGAGGCTTTAGAACTGGCCTTATCCCTCGAGATTCCGGATCCTGAAGTCATTAGTGAGCAAACTAGAAGGCTGGAGAAAGCTTACAAAGAAGAAGAGCTTTTCTGGAAACAGAGAAGCCGAATTGCTTGGTTAACAAGTGGAGACCTTAACACTAGTTATTTTCACGCGATTACACGCGACCGTAGAACCTGCAACAGATTTACGGTATTAGAGGATGCTATGGGTAATCCACACTACAAAGAGAAGGATATCACAAGGGTTATAGCTCATTATTTCCATGATATTTTCTCCTCCAATGGAGCTCGTAATTTGGACGTAGTGTTTGATGCTATTCAACCTAGTGTAACACCGGAAATGAATTCGCACCTCACAGTTATACCATCCGATGAGGAAATTAGAGCCGCAATGTTCTCTATCCACGCAGAAAAAGCTCCCGGACCCGATGGGTTTTTTACGGGTTTTTTTCAATCGTTTTGGAATATTATCAGACCAGATTTGGTTCAAGAGTTACGAGAATTTTTTGTGTCAGGAATCTTTCCTAAGAAGATGAATGAAACACACATTCGACTTATACCAAAAGGACCGGGTCCACGGCAGGTTTCGGACTATCGACCTATTGCCATGTGTAATATCTACTACAAAATTGTAGCAAAAATTCTCACCAAGCGGTTGCAGCTGATTCTCTCAAGTTTAATCTCGGAGAACCAATCCGCGTTTGTTCCACAGCGAGCTATCTCCGACAACGTGCTTATCACTCATGAAATATTACACTACCTAAAGATTTCGGGAGCTAGAAAGCGCGGAGCCATAGCCGTTAAAACGGATATGAGTAAGGCCTATGATCGCATTGAATGGAAATTTTTAGAGCAAGTGTGCTTGAGAATGGGATTTAACGAGACCTGGACAGGTTGGATTATGCAATGTGTTTCCATTGTTTCGTATTCATTTTTAGTAAATAGATCTCCACAAGGTCAAGTTATTCCATCTCGGGGTTTACGACAAGGAGATCCGCTGTCCCCTTACCTATTTGTCCTATGTACGGAAGTGCTCTCTGGCTTATGTCAAATCGCTCAGGAGAATGGGACTTTACCATGCATCCGAGTGGCAAGGAATAGTCCTTTCATTAATCACCTTCTTTTCGCTGACGACACGATGTTCTTTTGCCGCTCGGACCAGAGAAGCTGCTCGGCTCTTGCATCAATATTACGACAATATGAGGCTGCCTCGGGGCAATCCATTAATCTCGCTAAGTCTTCGATCACGTTCGCATCTAGAACTCCAAGACTATGCCGAGAGCGAGTGAAAAGAGAGTTACGGATTCACCAGGAAGGAGCTTCGGGTAAATATTTAGGCCTTCCTGAGAACTTTGGTCGAAGAAAAAGAGACATATTCACAGCCTTAGTGGACCGGATTCGACAAAGGAGCCATAGTTGGTCGACTCGGTTCCTCTCTTCGGCAGGAAAACAAGTGCTATTGAAATCGGTTTTAGCATCTATGCCGGCATATACGATGTCGTGTTTTAAGTTACCAATATCGCTTTGTAAGAGAATCCAATCTATTTACACTAGGTTTTGGTGGGATGATAACCCGGATAGACGCAAGATGAGTTGGATATCTTGGGAGAAAATGACGCGACCAAAAAATGCGGGTGGCTTAGGAATTAGAGATGTGGAAAAATTTAATGACGCCTTGTTAGCGAAACTAAGTTGGCGACTAATGGCAGAGCCTACATCTCTATTCTCGAAAGTACTATTAGGCAAGTACTGTCACAACCAAGCTTTCCTAAGTAGCAAACCGCCAACCAATGCGTCACATGGATGGAGGGGAATATTGGCCGGCAGGAAAGTATTAGAAAAGGGTCTTGGGTGGCTCATTGGCAATGGAGAATCGGTCCGGGTGTGGGAGGACCATTGGTTATCTGTAACAGAACCGTTGTGCCCAATGGGCCCCAGACCGCGTAACGCAGCTCACCTACGGGTCTCAGACCTCATTAATCAAAGCGATCATACATGGAACTGGACTAAAGTAAGGGAACTTTTACCTGCATATGAGGAACATATTAAGAGACTCACTTTGGGTTTCACAAGTCATAAGGACTCTCTGGTATGGTTACCTAACAAGAATGGAAAGTATACATCAAGAAGTGGATACGGGACAAAAGGCATTGGCCCGGTTTCACCGCAATTCCAAGAGTTTGATTGGCAGAAGAAATTATGGCGGGTGAAAACGGCTCCGAAAATTAAGAGCTTCCTTTGGAAAGCTTCTGTTGGAGCCTTACCGGTCGGCGAGCAACTCATTCGGAGAGGTATGAACGCTGGAGGAACATGCGGCCGCTGTGGAGCTAGTGAATCAGTGGAACACTTGCTATTCCGCTGTACGTGGGCTCAACAAGTTTGGACCATAGCTCCCCTCTCTAAGTTAATTCTATCTAATATCCATTCTATGGTGGATTTCCTTACGGCAACATACCGTACCCCTGCACTACCGCCTGTCGGAATCACATGTGCCTCTCTAAGTTCATGGTTGTGCTGGAACATTTGGACTGCAAGAAATCACCTCATTTTCGAACAAAAACATCTCTCCCCCCAAGAAGTGGTAGATAGAGCAATTAGAGATGCAAAGATGTGGGAGATGGCACAAGATCATCTACCACCAAACAGAGGCTCTGTTCCGAGCTTTCAACAACAAGAGATACCATCAGGAGGAGTAGTGTGTCACACGGACGCAGCCTGGACTAAAGAGAAGAATCAGGCCGGGTTAGGATGGTGGTTTCAACTAGACTCTGAACCGACCATAGAAGAATTCACCGAGGTGTCACCAGAGGTGTTCACAGTGCTCTCGGCTGAGGCTTGGGCCATGATTTATGCACTCAGGAAGGCTCGGGAAAAGGGAGTGGAATGCTTTTACATTTGCTCTGATTCACAAGTTTTAATTAACTTGGTGAAGAAGAATGAATCAAATTCTGAAATCCACAACCTGCTTTTCGAGATTAGTATGTTAGCCTCCCATTTTAGGAAGCTTTCCTTTTCCTTTGTACCACGAGAAGCCAATATGTTGGCGGATTCGTTAGCTAAACGAGCTTCATCGGCTTGTCCAGTGTCGACGGTTTCGACATAATAATATAATCTATCGTTTTGACTAAAAAAAAAAAAAAAAAAAACTGATTGATGAGCGGAAGAAGAAGAACTGAAGAAGAACCAAGATACCGTACGATTTGTTCTTGGTGGATTTGACTATATTACCCTCACGTTTTCTGTTTATTTACGGTTCAATGCCATTTTTCTTCTTTCCTTCGTCGTCGTCTTTGGGAGGTTAGTAGTTTCTCTCCGCGTCGGAAAAGTATTAAAGAGTATTGTTTGACCGTTTCTTTTTATTTAAAACGCCGTCGTTTTTGTTGAAATCTTACTTTTAATATTTTTTTAGATTTTTACAACTATTTACTTTGAATTAGATCAGAAAAATACTAAATGGTTAAATGAATAGAAAAATTAAAGCATAAGGTTCTTCACTCGTTTATAAATACAATCTCCCCACATAAGAGTAGGTGTGTTTTTTTTACTATTAAAAAAAAAAACGAAATAAAGATGCAAATTTAATGGTGACAAAAAGAAGATCAGTTTTTGTTGGTGTACTTTGAATTGATCAGAGACCAGTCTTCTTCTTGCTTTTTTTGTTGCTGCTTGTGTTTTGTCTTCTTCTTGTTTCTTTCTTGGCTCTAAAAGCAACATTCCTCACCTGACAAAAAGAAAAACACACCAAAAAGCATAATTTTCCCAAAAATTAGATGAATTATAAATGGTTTTGTAATAATTTGGTCCGGGAAAGTTTTATATATTAGACTTTGTAACCTCGATTATCAAATCAGTAGACGGAGAACAACAAGAATGAAAAGCAAAAAAATAAGGGATTAAACTTTTTTTTCTTGATAAACAAATGTAATAGAATTGTTGGATAAGATTAGCAAAAAGTAATGCAAGACCACATTCACCTAATCCTTCTCTTCTCTCAATTGTCTTTTAAGCTTATTGTTTGTTAATACAATTATAGTTGAGGTTTGGTTTTCCATAAATAGTGTCATTATCAGTGACATTAACTACCATTATTGTGAAAAGCTTCCACAATCGTTTGATCTACGTATAGTAAACACCATCCATAATCTTCTTGATTATCTCTAAGCTCACCTTCAATGAAATCTTGTGCATATATTACAATACACTATTACTAACACAACAAGCAAGTTGTGTTCAATATTCACTGAACTATAGTCAACAACAAAAAAAGACGAGAAAAGAAAAAAATAAAACACTTTAAAATATGAGCAACAGAAAACATTCATATTTTAGCAAATGAAATTCAACCCTTAAATATTGATAAAAAAAAAATCATAAAAAAAAACCCAAAGCTTCTCAAGCTCCTACATTAAGAAATCAATAAAGGCAATACTTTCAACGTGTTCGGGTGAAATATAGACGCAACATTCTCCTGCGAGTCTGTAACGTTGCCTAAATTCTTCAGTGTTTGCAATTCCTTGGAGCCTTACGCTTCTCATATCTTTTCTTTCTACATTGTAGTAGAAAATGTAATAGGGTTGAACATCGTGTGACAGATATTTCGGGGCAAAAATTATATCACCAGCCTTGTTTGTGCCCGGGGAAAACACATTCTTACCAAACCCCAAAGAGAAGGGAAGCTCAAATGTTTGCTTGGACCAATCTTCTTTCTCCGCATCCTCAAGTATCCATAAACCAAAACTCTGGAAAGGAGCATCAGGGTGCCTTGCAATAGAAGCTAACTTCCCTTTGTATTCAATCAATATCGAATCACCTTCCCAAGCCACAACATCCGAAGGCGTTTTGATCAAACGTATACTCTCATCTCTAACATCAAAACACAAAATCACAGGATTCTTATATCGAGTTGGGGTCCGAGCACCATGATAGACAAAACCATTGATGCATAGACTTTTGGTTACAGTGTAATAAGACGGGGTAATAACCTCATTGCGTGTCCATGAAGATACTCCTCCTCTTCTAAGTGTGAAAACCACGTGCTCTATACAATCATGTACCTTGTAAGGAGAACTAATCCGTGTCAAAGCTTTGAATTGATCATTAACCGGATCGTAACCTAAGTGTGTGCATCCTGCTCCAATTCATGGTAAGGTTGTGACTTGTTTCGTGCTAGGGTTACAAACAATAAACAGAACACTCTTACTAACACCGATTAAGCCACGGAGAGAATAAAAGTTAGATCCGGAATCCAAACTCAATGAAGGTATTGTCATGTCGAGATTGGTTACCAAAGAAGAAGATTCATCTTCTTCGTAGGAAGATGAGAAGATAAACAAATGCTTATCATTATCCTTGGCTAATCCACCGTTACTAAAAGCGATCATAAACCGAGATCGCGTTGTGGAGGACCTAGTGTAGTAAGAATTGACGAATCTTTGGCTTTTGATTATGGAAGACCGGACACGCACTGAAACTTCACTAGAGATTTTGTAGGCAATCTATTAAGTATATCAACTTCTAGATCAAGTGGGATTGAAATTAACTTATTTGGTTGCTACGAACACTGTCTTTCTCATAATTGTCTTCTTTATGGTCTCCCTCCTTGCGTTTCATGGCCGCTAAGAACGAAACCCTAAATTAAACTCGGAAATCAGAAGGATGATGCTTTATATATAAAAATTTGTAATTATATTGTTATTGTTAGCCCTTATTTGAATTATAAATAGAATTATGCAAAGTTATTCAAATTTTACAATTTTTTGTCATTAGATTATTTTAATTATTAAAACCATGAAAAAGCCTTAGCATGAAAAACATTCTTTTGACAAAATCAATGGAGTTTCTACAGAAAATAAGTAGATCATCTACAAAACATAAGTGAGTGTATATTGAGGAAGCACAACCATGGTGGTGTTTCATTTCTAACAATATTCATTACATGAGATCTCAATAATTATTTGTAGGGATTATAATAACAAAAAGTCATGAGAGTGAACTCGTAGGAAAACCCCTTTTCAATTAAGTCTAGAATGTTGTGATTGTGAACACAATTGTATATTCTTCCAATCAATTTTATAAAAAACAGAGGAAGGAGAAGAAGAAACATTTCAAATTTTGAGCAAGGATTCTACATTCCGGCAAGGACCTGGATTAAATGATACTGCTCAGACATCAAAGTATCAAATCAACATATATATTAATTAAAAAAACCCCTTACTTTGTATGTTCTTCTTATCACATGATTAGATATGATTAGGCTTTTAATTAATTTTGTTTTGTATGTATGGGCCTAACTTAATTGATTCCACTTTGTATGAAAAGCCCATTTACAGGCCCAATTTTGAATATATATATATATATATATATATATATATATATATATATTGTTTTGGTCTTCGTCTTCTCGAAACGTTTCAGTTTTCTCGATTTCAGAGCTTATTATTCGTCAATTCTGTTACACACCTCTCGTTGAAATATTTTCTCGCCGGAAATTTTCTACTCTCCAGTGGGAATCGCTCGAGAGAATCTGAATCATGGAATTTACATGGCGGAAAATTTGATTTTAGCCCTGAGATCGTTGATCAAGAGTCTTTGACTTCATCAATCGATTCGCCATGGTAAAACCAAAACCCCTATTTCTCGAATTTGTGATTGTACGATTGCTAAAATGTTGGGTTTATAGTGGCTGATTTTGTTGAATTTGTTTCTTTTTTTTTGACCAAACCGAAAGATTTTATAACCTTAAACTCCAATCATGGAGGAAGAGTAGATCATTACAAGGCCATACTTGACTAAATAAACGGCTAAACAATTTGCCGAACAAGGGATAAAAGCAAAAGGGATAGAAGTAAAATATTCACTAAGACATCGAATGTTATGAAGAGAAGATTTCAACTCATTTATCACGCTATTCATGTTGAGTAACGTGACATGAGACAGAGAATCCGAGAAACAAATGAGACATCGGAAACCTAAGATTATAACTGCAATTAAGGCAGTTTTCGTGACGAGAGCCTCCGCCGTTAAAGCCGAAGCCATCTGTTTTCGTGGTGCTGCGTCTTGGGGGAGCATCTTCATGTTCAAGTCCTTAAAACACCACTCTAGTCCACAATAAGTGTAAGAAGAAACACCACACCAAGCTACTTTCTCACTAATTGGACAGTGAGTGTTCAAATCCCGATTCACGGGTAAGAAAGAGATGTCATAGTCTAAAACTTTTATCTGCCATATAGGGATAAATAACAATCTTGATATTCCAGAGTTAGGCCTGCATAAAGCAGTAAAGAGAAGCACAAATACGAAGGTAACCAGAGAAACTAGACACTCGCTAGTATAATCCTTACTAAGAGGTAAAGTCAAATCACACAGTGTGTGATAAGAGAACATCACGGCAACCATCACGGCCAACAAAAGAAAACCATAACCTTTGAAGGAATTGAGTAACGGCAATATCTCCATAAAGGAGTAAGTCGGGAAATGCAACATCGCCACCGAAGAGGGATTTGTAAAGAAACAAATCTTGTCTAGGACCCTCTCGTGGGAAATGGCTAAGGCGCTTCGAAAATCTTCAAGAGGGGAGCAAAAGCAGGGCTCACATATCCGATTACGGACTCTAGGTACTCTGATATTTCTCTTAGATCTAGAGTAACAACAACACCTAGACACATAAGAGGAGAGTAAAATGAAGCATAGATCATACCTAGCCGAGCCACAAACGAGGCCAAACGTGGAATCGAGCACCGAACATGAACAGAGGATTGGTCCTTCGAGAGGGGGAGGTGGTGGATCTGGCGGATCTGGTGGAAGACCGGACTCCGGTGACACTAGATCTGTTCTAGGCGAGTGAGTCTCCCCAACCTGTGTTGTCTTCGACATGGCAAAGATTAACGAAAGGACCACAAGGTTCAACAAAGGTACGAAGACGACGGTTGAAGACAGATCTTGGGAAACCATGGGCTCGACTACAGTCACCGGAGCAGCGAAAGAAGCCCGTGACTGTACTCCCGTCGGTGGGGTTCTTATCGGAGATGGAACCGGGGTTGGAACAGGAGTCGGATATGGAGGCGAGACGGTGATGAAACTCCAGCGGGGAGGATAAAACACAAATAGATCTGTGTAATAACGAGATTTGTCCGGTGGATCCGGCGGACTCGGCAAGAGCAGAGGCGGCGGGACAATCATCCTCCGACGATGAGCAAAGCTGAGCAGTTCCGGTTTATTTGCCGTCGCCGGAGAGGATGGCGAGAAAGCAAGTAACGGAGGGAAATCAACGAGCTTGTCGAAAGAGAGAGGGGAGAGACTCATCTGAGGCAGAAGAGATGGAGGTTCTGATCAGAAGAGGGGAGGATCCCGTTCACCGGCGTCACAAACGGAGGCGGAGGAGGAGCGTAAGCAACTACCTCGATATTCACGTCTGTTGAATTTGTTTCTATGTATTCAATTTCGAAATCGAATTTGGTTACAGAGAAGAAGATCTAATTTGCTTTCATTTCAAATTTTGGTTTTTGTCCTTCTTCTTCAGGGATTTCGTTTGCTATTGTTGAAAGTTATAGCTGATGGTGCTAATATAAGTGATAGTGGATTTAAAGTTGATCCTTCCTATTTCCAGACTCTAAAGGATCATAACCAGCGTCTCACAAGTGAACATTTCTTTTGATCTGCTTTTTAAAATGCTCGTGACACAATTTGAAATGTGTGTATTGTTTGGTTGAAATTTTGTTAACATAAGTAAAAACTAGATAAATACATTGGTTAAGAAAGATTTAAGCTATTGTGTTTGCTTTAGATTTATGTTTGATATTTGGAACTTATCGAGCTGATTCAATTTGTATATCGTGTATGCTAGATTCTATGGTTGCGAAAAGCGCGAGGGAGAAAAGACGGAAAGTTATAGCGGATAAATAAGCAAAGAGGTGTAGAGTTTATGAATCTAATGTAGTCTCTCCTATTAAAGGTACTACATTTTAGTTTTATCGAGTTATTAGTATACACTTAACGCTAATCATAAAGTGAAGATATCTTTAGAATTCATGTCAACTCTTGACATCTCAAATTCTCTAATTTGTATATCATATACCTTTTTGTTAGAACCTATGGTTACTCAACTAGCAAGGACAAATTATTGCGGCGAAAAAAGCAATGAGATGTAGTACAACCTCTAATGTAGTCTTTTCCAATAACGGTAAGAAAAATTGACTTCTGAATTTGGAATGAAATCAGTTTAATGCAATGTATGTGCGAGCTGGAATAATCACACAATAGAATTTGTGAAGATTCGTTGAAATAGAGCTTCTTTAGGGTTTTCAAGCACTTAGAGAAAGATAGAATTAGGGTTCTTGAGATTGTTCTTATTAACCAAGATCAGAGCTGTAAACAGTGTTTTTATCAGAAAAACCGGTCCTTACAAGTGAAGGGGTACATGTCTATATATAGGTAAAATTGGGCGGTATGAACAGTTCCAGTCGAGGCGACTTGAACAGTTCCGGTCGCTCTGAGCCGGGCCGGTTGAGAGGGATTGAACAGCGCTGGAATGAACAGTGATGGGCCTTTGACGGGCCTGCGTTTTCTGGGTTTGACCGCTGAGCCGGTTAAACACGTGTTAAGCCGTTTGGTTTATCGATTCTTCTAGGGGAGATTTGACCCCTACAGTTAGCCCCCCAGTTCAGCAGTTTAGTTAAAAAGTGCTGAAGTAAGGGTGTCTGAAAAATCGATTCCCGCTTAGGCCGTTTAGCGTGTTAGCGGCGATACTGCCGAACCCAAATACTCAATACTGCGAGTCGGTTGCTGTCATTGACGAGTCGATTTCTAGTTTCGCGAATCTGCGAATTGGTTTTAATTGTGATCCGCAAATCGTGCGAGAGTGCGAGGTTTCAAGGTAGATTTGTTCCGATATCTGCGAGCTGACTGAAAGTCTTCAAAATCGCGAGTTGACTTGATTGAATGAATCTGCTCGAAGATGCGAGGTGACGAGATGAAGATGTACAGACGTGCGAACAAGCCTCGGTAAAACCCTTGTCTAGAAAACCCAGTGGGAAAAAACTGAAAAGGGGAAAAGAGCGCGAGTCGCACATTTACTCAAGTCATCGTTGTTGCCGAATTCCTAAGTTTTATGGAGATAGAGTCGTGAGTTGATGAAGTCTCGAGTTGATGAAGTCGCGAGTTGATTTCTGTGGAGAGAAAGTCGCGAGATGATCCATTGAGATGGAGTCGCGGGTTGATTTTCACGGAGAGAAAGTCGCGACTGATCCAATGAGATGGAGTCGCGAGTTGATTTTCACATAGAGAAAGTCGCGAGCTGATCCATTGAGATGGAGTCGCGAGTTGATTTTCACGGAGAGAAAGTCGCGACTGATCCATTGAGATGGAGTCGCAAGTTGATTTTCACAGAGAGAAAGTCGCGACTGATCCATTGAGATGGAGTCGCGAGTTGATTTTCACGGAGAGAAAGTCGCGACTGATCCATTGAGATGGAGTCGCGAGTTGCGAGATGCTGAAGTCGCAGATTTATTCGTAAGTGAAGTCGCGAGGTCGCGCGATTCTTTGAAGGTCAAAATCCTGAGAATATCGAAACTATGAAGTCGCGAAACAAATCGAGGAGGAGCTCGCGGAGTCGCATTTAGAGTCAGATAAAAATTGTGGAACCATAGATTTGGATCAATCTCGCGAAACTGATATTCTGAGCCCAGAATCTTTGGGCCCATTAAGAAATGAGGCCCACCTCGAAAGTCGAACCGTCGAAAATGTCTTTATAAGAGGCAACGCTCCCTTGATACTTCTCATTATTCTCATTCCTCCGAAAAAACAGGTTCGCTCTCTCTCTCCCTTTTCTGTTTTTTCTTTCGAGTAATAGATAGGAATTTTGCTGTCCCATCACTTCGCCGCCGCCGTGTTCTTCATCGCCGCCGCAGTGTTCTTCAGAGAAACTGAAAAAACTTAAAGTTTTGATCCAAAGAAAAATGTCGTCGACGAGTTCTTTTGCATCCGCGAAGTCTGCCGAACTCCCCGAGAAGGGAAAATCGGCCTGGGAGTATTCTCCCGATAGCGAGTCGATTGTAGATGCGAGTTCGAGTTGTAGTAGGCTCTGTGGTCAAGAGGAAGCGAGTCCTTCAGGCAGCGAGGAGGCGAGCCCCATTAGTCGAGAAGATCGAGCTGGAGGCCATTCTCTTCTTGCCGAACTGTTCTCTTATCCTACTCCCGCCTTAAGACAAAGTCACGAGACAGGGGAGTCTACTTCGTCCATGCAAGCTGGACGAACTGGCTTTGAAGAGGGAGTTGGGACTTCGCATCCTTCGCAAATTGGCGAGGCCTCGACCACTGACGAGCGAAGACTGGTTGTGGAAATCCCACAACTCCGCGACGAGTCCCTTAGTCGGCCGAGGATGAACACTTAGTGGTGGCGAAGTGGGGGACACTTGGTAGAATTTCTCGAATGTTTAACGCGCGAACTGTCCCTTTATGCTTTATACTAACTTCTCTGTCAATTTGTTTTTACAGCTAGCAGACTGCTATTCACTCCTGTTGCCAACATCGACGATTTGGTCAATAAATTGAAGGCTCGGAAGTGCCTTTGGAATCGTCACTTCAATCTTCGAAGGGTTATTCTAGCTCGCGAGTTCGTTTCATACGACGAAGAAGAAGAAATCGAACAGAGCGAGTCCGACGATCTAGAAATAATGCCTCCCAAGCTCACTTTCCGCGATCTCGCCAAGAGAAAAGCCGAGAAGGCTAAGAGAAAGGCCGACTCGAAGGCCACTGCTTCCATTGTCGAGACGTCCGAGCGGAGCGTCGACAAAGAGAATACTCCTCTTGCTGAGGGCGACGAAGCGGCTGCTGTAGCTGCGAGTGGTGCGTTGGCTGTTATTACTTCACAGCCAACCACCATTTCTGACGAGCCCGCCGAGCCTGAGGCCTAACTGCTTCGGAAAAGAAAACGATCTGCCTCTGAGAAAGGCAAAGGCAAAGTTGGCGAGAAGAAGAAATCTCGTCGCGAGTTGCCGACTCTGTCCCCAGGGCGGTCTATTCCCGGATGTTCTGATGGGCTCTACACTGATCCCTTAGCCGCAACTGCCATGATGGCTAAGGTTACATATCCGGGTGATCGTATGCCGATCCTGGAAAGGCTGGTAAAGAGCGAGCTCTACAAGGAGTTCGCGTCGCGTCAGGCCAAGGTAATTTCACACTTTATTCTTTCTTTTTCATTTCGCTTTATTTCTCATATTGTCAACTCCTTCGCAGGCCATCGCCCATTTCAACAGGCTGATCATGTCGTATGATCAAGACTCAAGGTCTAAGGAGCTTTTATAGGCGAGGCCAGGCAGGGAGAAGAGGTCGAGAAGGAACAAGCCGCGGCCCAAATGAGAAATCTTGCTGCTGAGCGAGATATGTATAAGAAGAGCTCTGACGACTTGGGTGTGCACCTTCACAGAGTCGGTAAGGAGAAGGAGAAGGTCGAGGAGAACAACGCCGAGCTGGTGAAAGAGCTATCTGCTCTGAAGGCGAGTCACGAGCAGGATCTTGAAGAGGCTGTTTCTTCTGCGAGGCGATCTGCGGCCGCCGAAGTGCAAGGCCAGCTTAACCGGGCTTACGAGCTGTTTCAACAGATGATGAAGAAGCCGATTAAGAAAATGGTCTATCTTGCACAAGCGGAGGCTAATCTCCAGCTCCTTGACGACATGGAGAATGCTGAAGCAGAGGAGGCCTTCGATCCCAAGGCCGAGCGTGCCCTTTTAGCTGAAAACAAGGCGTCGCTCGGAAAAGCCGACGAGATCTTCGACGCGATAGCACTCGAATTGAGGAAGACCTTAGGTAAGAACTATGTTGTCCCCATTACCGTAGCGGATA
Source organism: Draba incana (assembly GCA_963576765.1). NCBI lineage: Eukaryota > Viridiplantae > Streptophyta > Magnoliopsida > Brassicales > Brassicaceae > Draba > Draba incana. The sequence continues at coordinate 2,621,078 of OY755208.1, forward strand.
TAGTTGCTAAGTCTGTTGGTATAAATGGAGCTTCTGGGTCGAACGATGGCTCTCTTGGTATGCGCTTGCGAAGCGCGAGTGAGGAGTTAGGCGAGAGCGAGTCGGACGAAGCCGATGAGACCGTTGATCCGATCCCAGTTGCACCAACTGAACCTCTTCGCGAACAGGCTCCTTTGGAACAAGAACCCAAGGATGGCGAGGCTGCGAGTTCGGCTGCTATCATTACTCCAGCCGAAGAACAAGTTGTCGAAGAGGGCGAGCTGGCTTCTGAGGACAAAGAGACCGAAGATGGCGAGACTGTCGCCTAATCCGGACTTTGCAATAGTAGGATTTGTTTTTGTTTTTGTGCCTGGATGGCTTTATCCAACTTGTAACAACATTTTTATGCCGAGTTGGTCGAGCAGATTTATATGAATGCCCTTAAGCAATTTCCTAACTGTATTTTCGATTAGTAGTCTGTCGACGAGGCCTGTTAGAGCTTGTCTAAGGCCATAGAAATGATGCGGTTTTAAGACGCTTAGGTTTGATGCGGTTTTAAAACGCTTAATGGCGATGCAGTTTTAAGACGCTTAATGGCGAGGCGATTGATATCGCTGCCGTATGTTTTGACATTTTAGACCAGTGTTGAGTGTAACTGGGTTTTGCGAGACGAACATCCTGGTTACATTCTACTGAATATATCTTATCCAGGCAAATATGTATTTGCTAAGTTCGACCAGTTTGTTAAGGTTAAAACTGGGTTTGCGAGTCAAACATCCTGGCTAACGGACACATTCTACAGAATACGTCTATCCCAGTAATGAACTCGCGAGATGGACATCCCGGCTAATGGACAATACTCGCACTGAATACGTCTATCCCAGTAATGAACTCTAAACTTATATAGCGCGCTTTATCCGTTGAGGATGTATAAGTATACTTCATAATGATGATGAAGTTTTAATCAGGTCGCCATTATGGCCATAATGACGCCTAATTGTTATTGATCTCGCGTTTAGACAGTTAAGTCGTTTAGCGAGTTGCCGCGTTTAGACCGAAGTCGTTTGCGAGTTGAGCGAATAAGACTTGGTTAAAACCTAAGCTTATTGCGAATCGATTATCGCGTTTAGACCGGAGTTGTTTGCGAGTTGAGCGAATAAGACTTGGTTAAAACCTTAGCTTATTGCGAATCGATTATCGCGTTTAGACCGGAGTCGTTTGCGAGTTGAGCGAATAAGACTTGGTTAAAACCTTAGCTTATTGCGAATCGATTATCGCGTTTAGATCGGAGTCGTTTGCGAGTTGAGCGAATAAGACTTGGTTAAAACCTTAGCTTATTGCGAATCGATTATCGCGTTTAGACCGGAGTCGTTTGCGAGTTGAGCGAATAAGACTTGGTTAAAACCTTAGCTTATTGCGAATCGATTATCGCGTTTAGACCGGAGTCGTTTGCGAGTTGAGCGAATAAGACTTGGTTAAAACCTTAGCTTATTGCGAATCGATTATCGCGTTTAGACCGGAGTCGTTTGCGAGTTGAGCGAATAAGACTTGGTTAAAACCTTAAGTCGTTATATACGACGAGTGGGAGTATGAATATACGTACCCACTCCCCCCTTTTTTTTGAATAAGAGGGCAACTGAACTCGTCCGAAAACGAGCTGCCTACGTACCCAATGAAGGGATCAAGTCGCGTCGTAGTTCAAGTCTAATGACTTAGTATTTTTAGCAGTGATATTTCTTCAGATGTTGCGCATTCGAGGAACGCGGGATCATCTCGTCTTTCATGTTGGCGATTTCGTAGACGCCCGGGCGAACTACTTTCGTGATCTGATAAGGTCCTTCCCAGTGAGCGCCGAGCTTACCGGCAGTGTTCTGAAATACTGCGCGAAGGATGAGGTCTCCTTCGTAAAAACGCGGAACTCGCACCTTGGAGTTGTAATACTTGGATGCTGCAAATTGATATTCGGTCATTTTTATAAGTGCTTGGTCGCGCCTTTTATTGATAAGGTCGAGTTCGTCGAGCATGAGGAGATGATTGAGACCTTCCTGCTCTGGAAGCAATCGTCGGCGAACTCCTGGAAAATAGACTTCAGGAGGAATCACACATTCTGTTCCGTAGACGAGGACGAAAGGCGTCTCGCCCGTAGCGCGTCGCGCTGTTGTTCGACAAGACCATAAAACGCCTTCAAGTTCATCTGCCCAACGACCCTTCTTAGCGTTGAGTCTAGTCTTTAGGCCATGGATAAGTGTTTTGTTTGACGACTCTGCCTGGCCGTTGCCTTGCGGGCAGCGAGGCGTTGACTTGCTGATTCTGATTTTCCACTTATCGCAGAAAAGTTCGAACCGTTTAGATATGAATTGTGAACCGTTATCTATCACTATCTCATAGGGTACGCCGTGACGACAGATGATATTCTTCCAGACGAAGTTTTCGACCTGCTTATCCTTGATTGATCCGAATGCTTCCGCCTCGATCCACTTGGAAAAATAATCCGTTAGGACTAAGAGGTATCGTTTCTGCCGAGACGGATGAAGCGGTCCGACTATATCCATTCCCCATTGCATAAACGGGTAGGGCGAGGTGATGAACGGACCATATCCTTGACACTTCTCGCACTTTGCTGCGAACAGCTCGCAGTCTTTTATCATTGTCGGCCAAAAATATCCGTGCCTCTTGATTCGGATGGCGAGTGAGCGACCTCCCGAGTGGTTACCGCAGGATCCGCCATGAACCTCGTGCATTATCTCGCGAGCCTCATGCCCCTCGACACAAGCGAGTAGTGGCCCGGACAGTCGCCATTTGAAGATATTTCCATCAAGTAAAACGTAACGAGACGACTGTGACTTTAACTTGCGAGCCACCCATTTGTGAGTTGCCATCTCGCCGTCTGCGAGATAAACGCGAATGTTGGCCATCCACTTCGTGTCGCATCCATAGACTGTGGTCTCGTCGTCAATGGGAATGTCGATGACTTCATGCTCAGGTGGAGGCTCCTTGCTACATGGGTAAGCATCCTCTGGGGATTCCTCAAGTTGTTCGGGGAGAAGGACACGGTCAAAAGCTGTGTTATTCGGGTCGAGCTCGTTATCTGTTGCCATCACATCCGTCGTTTCGTCTGTGCCGACTGTACCGGACTGATTGGGATCCATCGGACCCGGTTCGACGTTATCTTTGGTGTGGTCGAGGTCCATCGGGTCTGCAGCAGAGCGAGCGGGCGAGCCACTGCTGAGACCTGCTTTTTGCTTCTCTGCCAGAGATCTTGTTAGGACGTTGACTGCTTTTGCGATTGCGATGCTCGGCTCTTCAATGAATTCGACCTTGACAATTCTTTGAAGATCTTTATCTAGCTTCGCGGTCGAGCCGAGTGATGCGAGGGCATCCGCTTGGGAGTTTTCCGACCTTGGAATTCTTGTCAAGGTGAACAGATCGAATTCGGCTGTTAAAGTTTTGACGAGAGCGAGGTATGCTTCCATGCGCTCGTCCTTTGTCGCGTATTCGCCGTTGAACTGATTCACGACGAGCTGAGAGTCGCAAAAAGCTTCTACCCTTGTTATTTTCAATGCTTTAGACAATCGAAGACCTGCGAGAAGGGCCTCGTATTCGGCCTCGTTGTTCGATGCCTTGAAACCAAGGCGGAAAGATTGCTCTAGAGATTTTTCGTCTGACGACAGTCGAATGCCTACTCCCGATCCGTGTTTAGATAACGAGCCGTCGACGTGCAGCTGCCAGATTTGGAATGCAGAACTGTCCGCGAGTGTGTCTTCGATTTCGGACGAGGCTTCCGGCAGTTCGATTAAAAAGTCGGCCAATACTTATGCCTTGATCGTCGTCCTACTGCGATACTCGATATCAAACTCGCTTAGTTCAATCGCCCATTTGGCGAGTCGCCTGGACTGAGTCGGACTGTGGAGAACAGTTCGCAGTGGAAAAGTACTTAGAACCACGATCGAATGTGATTGAAAATACGGTCGAAGCTTTCGAGCCGACGTAATAACTACGAGTGCAAGTTTCTCCGTCAAAGGATATCTTGTTTCTGCATCGGTTAGCGACTTACTAATATAGAAAACAGGCTTTTGCTCGGTGCCGTCTTCGCGAATCAGAACCCCACTTACTGCCGAAGTCGAGACCGCGATGTAAAGATAGAGCGGTTCGCCAGCTACCGGCTTTGTCAGAACAGGTGGAGTCGCGAGATACTGCTTCAACTTCTGGAAAGCTTCTTCACATTTTTCAGTCCACTCGAAATCTTGTCGAGCTGCCCCCTTCTTATCCTTGAGCGTTTCATAAAAAGGTAAACACTTATCAGTAGAGCGCGAGATGAATCGGTTCAAGGCCGCGACTCTGCCGTTTAGTCGCTGGACTTCTCTTTTCGTTTTTGGCGAAAGCATCTGGATGAGTGCGTCGATTTGCGTTGGATTTGCCTCGATCCCGCGACGAGTAACCATGTAGCCGAGGAACTCGCCGGACGTTACACCGAAGCGACACTTAGCCGGATTTAGCTTCATGTTATACTTGTTTAATAACGCAAAGCACTCTGCGAGGTGGCCGATGTGGTCCTTTTCCTCGATTGATTTGACGAGCATGTCGTCAATGTAAACCTCCATCGTTTTGCCGAGTAAGCCCGCAAACATTTTATTTACCAATCGCTGATAAGTAGCCCCAGCATTCTTAAGTCCAAAGGGCATGACTTTGTAGCAATAGATTCTGCAGTCTGTGATGAAAGATGTTTTGTCGCGATCGCCGGGGTGCATAAAGATCTGATTATAGCCAGAGAAGGCGTCCATAAATGACAACAACTTGTTTCCAGATGTCGCCTCGACGAGGCGGTCGATGTGAGGAAGAGGGAAACTATCTTTTGGGCATGCCTTATTCAAATCCGTGAAGTCTACACAGACTCGCCACTTGCCACTTTTCTTCTTCACGACGACTGGGTTCGCAAGCCACTCCGGATATCTGACCTCAGAGATCGAGCCGGCCTGCAAGAGTTTGTCTACTTCGTCATTTACCGCTTGAGCCCTATCAGGACCTAGTCGCCTTCGCTTTTGCTTTATAGGTTTGTAGGACGAGTCCACGTTTAACTCGTGACTGATGATGCCGATATCGATCCTGGGCATGTCTTCCGCGGACCATGCGAATGTACCGACGTTTTTCTTGAGGAATTCGATGAGGTCGAGTCTGACGGCTTTGTCAAGTGTCGCGCCTATCTCTACGTATTTCTCTGGGAATTTTTCGTTTATACAAACCGATATGACAGGCTCGCAGGTCGGGCCCGCTCCTCTATCTTCAGCGGATTCCGCGATCTGTAACTGCTATAAGAGGTTTGAGACTTCCTTGACGGGCTCCCTGTCTATCTTAATCTTTTTCCGCGGCTCGCTTGGGATCGGCACTGTCGCCTGAGTTCTTAGTTTGTGCGCGGTCATGAAACAAGATCTTGACGCCGACTAACTTCCTCTGATTGTTCTGACTCCGCCCTTTGTTGGAAACTTAAGACAGAGATGATACGTTGAGGCGACGGCGCGCATCGAGTTTAGCCAAGGAGTTCCCATTATCACATTGTAAATTATCGGGTTGTCCGAGACTGCGAACTCGACTATTTTAGTCACACCCTCCGCACTTACAGGAAGCTTGACCGTACCGAGTGTCATCGTCGTCTCACCATTGAATCCGGTCAATGGCTTAGGATAGGATTCGACTTGTGCGAGGTCAATTTCCATACGCTTCAGAGCGTCTATGAAAATGATGTCAACTGTGCTCCCAGTGTCGATTAAAACGCGACTCGTGTCCCATCCTGCGACGGAGAGTCGGATGACAAGCGGGTCGTCATGAGGTTTGTCAATGTCATCGACCTCATTCTCTTCGAACTGGATGACATCGTTCGGGAACTTCGCCGGTTCGGGTTTGTTCGCCCCTACCTCCGCTCTTCTCTGATAGGCTTTGATCGACGAGACGGTGTTAGAGCAGTAGCGCGAGCCGCCCATGATCATGTTGCAGATTTTCTGTTTTGAGGCGCTCCGGCCATCATTACCGTTTCGTCGGTCGAGGTGGGCCTCGTCGTTTCGTCGGTCCCGCTTATTATTCCTGTTGTCTCCCGACGGGCCGTCCCCTTCTCTTGCATCGTCGAACTGCTCGAGCTGAAAATCGTTAACATGATGTTTCCTTTGAGCTCGCCGGCGGCCAACTTTGCTGCGAGTCGCATGCCGAGGACTCTGCAATTAGCCGTCGAGTGTCCCTCCATCTTATGCAAGTCGCAATAAACCGACTCGTCATACTGCGATATTCTCGACCAAGTGTTGCCGCTAGCGCGACCAGGGGCGCCTCTTCCGCGGCCTCGCCCTCTTCCTCGACCGTAGCCGGGCGAGTCCACCTGGTAGTTATGGGCCCCCTTGAAACCTCCTTTATGTTGTACGAAATTGCCCGACTTCCTCTTTGTCGCGACTGAGACTTCTTGCGGACTAGGATTCCTGGCCTTTCCATGCTTCTGGCTCAGGATTTTGGTTTCATCTTTGCTTCTTGCGAAGCCGTTAGCGCGATGAAGTGCATCTTGAATTGACGAGGGCTCGTTAATTGTCATCTCCTTTCGGAAATCCGAGCTGTACCACAAAGCTTTTCGTAGGGCACTTAGGGCGGATCCGTCGTCAATCCCTTTTACCTGAATAAGCATCGCTTTGAAGCGTTCAATGAAGACTCCCAAGGGCTCGCCGGCCGCTTGTGTTATAGTATAAAGGTCCACCTCCGATGACCTACGTTTGATTAGGACGGAATACTGCTTTAGGAAGGCCTTGGAGAGTTGGGCGAAGCTGTCGATAGAGTTCCTTTTCATTCCCGTGAACCAATAGAGGGCCGCCCCTTGGAGATGCTCCACGAAGAGGAGGCAGCAACCAACATCGATTTCGTCGAGCCTGAAATTAGCTCGCCCCATTGCGATTGAGAATGCTATGATATGCTCCGTGGGGTCGCCCTTTCCCTCATAGATAGGAATCTTGAGCTTCCCTGGGTCAGATAAACTCGCCTTTGTCATTCGCTCGGTAAAAGGAGTAGTGCGAGCTTCTTCAAGAACGCGGTCGAGTTCCGGCGCCTTGCTGGTTGCGCGATGGACCTGTGACCTCATATCCTTGAGATCGCGAGTGTTCTGCTGCAAGAAGGCTCTGAGCTCGTCCATTTCCGTTCCCTGCGAAGCGACAGCTCTACGGGCGGTTAGGGCTTCGGCTTGTTCCATCCATCGCGTATTTTCTGCGATTTCGCCCTCATCCCGACTCTGGATACGACTAGTCGGTCGACTGGGCCGAGCTGCTCCGAATTCACGTCCTTCTGAATTGTCTGCGATTGCAGCTATGCCGCCGGGAGCACCTGCGACGAGGACGGTTCCGTCTCTGAGAGGTGTTGGCGTATGATCTTCGCGAGTGCCACGAGCCGAAGGCGATGCCGCCTGGGAGAAGTTAAGAGCGAGCGGCGTGACGCGAAGCGCGTTACCTTGAGGTAGCCCTCGAGACTGACGAGTTGTCGACAAGGCCCTGATTTCAACAGTCAGGTTGCTGTTGATCGTTTCCTGGTTTTGCGACTGCTCGAGCAACTGTTCGAGCATTGCTTTGAGTTGACCGAAATCTCCTGGTGTGGACGGGTCGGCCCTGTTTGTATTGGCGGTTGCCTGGTTCTCTGTCGGGACAGGTCTGCCTGCTTCCGCCCCCAATGCGGACTGGTTGATTAGCCCAGCCACAATGGGCTCGCTTGGACCTGAATCTTCGGCCGCTGGAGACTGCGGGTTCGTTATTGACATGTTGCGAGTAGCGGGTTCGTCTAAGTGTTTGTTTCGTGTATGAAGCTAGTGTTGCGAGTGCACCCTCCTTCTAGCGCCAAATTGTGCGAGCTGGAATAATCACACAATAGAATTTGTGAAGATTCGTTGAAATAGAGCTTCTTTAGGGTTTTCAAGCACTTAGAGAAAGATAGAATTAGGGTTCTTGAGATTGTTCTTATTAACCAAGATCAGAGCTGTAAACAGTGTTTTTATCAGAAAAACCGGTCCTTACAAGTGAAGGGGTACATGTCTATATATAGGTAAAATTGGGCGGTATGAACAGTTCCAGTCGAGGCGACTTGAACAGTTCCGGTCGCTCTGAGCCGGGCCGGTTGAGAGGGATTGAACAGCGCTGGAATGAACAGTGATGGGCCTTTGACGGGCCTGCGTTTTCTGGGTTCGACCGCTGAGCCGGTTAAACACGTGTTAAGCCGTTTGGTTTATCGATTCTTCTAGGGGAGATTTGACCCCTACAATGTATACATTTATCTGACTTCTGAGACATTGTTTTTCGAAAATAAAATAGTTCATAGCAGCCAACAAACAAAATCCAAAAGGTGCAAAACTTCAAGGTCGAGTGGTGAAAAACTACTACCAGAGAATCCTCTTACAAATGCCGAAAAGGAAAGGAATGACTTGTTTGCTATTGCTTTATTTTAAGAGAAAGGTACTCTGTTTCTTCACGTCGAGGCCAATTTAGAACATTGTAGTTATTCTTCTTTTTTTTTGATATATTTTATTGTGTAGGGAAAATTAATTTGAATAGTTTTTATTTTTTGCATATGTACTTTGGTTATAGCAGCCAAAACCTGCTCTGGTTTTTTTTTTTTTTTTTTTTTTTGAAATAGAGTGTATTTTATTTGTATACTTTTGTCTTTGTTCTGATTTCCATGTATACCTATAAATGCTTTAGATTATTTATAAAGCTGGATTATGAGTATATCTTACTTACAATTGTTCTTCCGATTTCTTAATGCATTAAACAACCTGAAAATGATCCATTAAACAACACAATTAAATACCCAAAAAGAAAAGCAAGTAGACGACAAGTGAAAAAATTGATAAACGAGTAACGATCTCATGCAAACACACTGAAAACGAAAATTGGGGGATAAAGTATATTCTGAACACGAATAAGATATTAAATTGGGCCTAATACTGGGCTTTTCGGCCCACACAGAAACACTCGAACTCAAAAAAGGGGAAATCAGAAGTTGTCAGAGCTTGAAGGTGAGTTTGAAGTAGAGAAATAGAATCTCATGAATCTTTCTGGGAAAACAAAATTCTCAGGAATCTATAGAACGTGTAAGATGTGAGGAATTAGCAAAATATTCGTCGTTTTACTCGGAGGTTTGCTAATTGTTTTCGTTTTCTCCTTTCTGAAATCGATTCCGAATTTGGGATTGTTTGTTTTGGATTTGTAGATTGAAGAAATTTGGTGGGAACCGCTAAGGAGATTAGGTTGGATTTTTAGGGTTTTTGTTCCAACTCACTGGATAATTGATATTGTGATTAGTCTATGGGCTGTAATGTGTGAAATGTTAGCTTTTGTGTTTTAAACATTTTTATCATTGATTCATTATTCACAAACACACAAGCCTTTGTGCTCTAATGCTCAAGTATGGTTCAATTTCTTGCAGGTCATTTGATGTTCTGTTTGGGAACTGCCCTTACTGTTCTGACTCAGTCGCAGTCAAAAGCAACAACAAATAGACAAACCATCCACTTAGGCTCAAACCAATAATATCTTCCCCGTGCTACAAATCCTGGTAACATTTATATTGGTTTTGATTCCTTTTTTTTTGTGTGTGCGTTTACGGTTTATTGAGATTACAAAATTTTAGTGGTTTATCAAATGAATTTTGTAAACTGTAAAGAAGCAAAAAATAGATATATTTACATTTCATGACTTTTACAGTTTGAAATTTGGCACGGTTAACAAATTATAAGGTTACATATACATGATTTAATTTAAAATACAAAATATAAAACGTTTGGAAAGAAATAAGTACTTACAAAATAGGATGAAACTAGGTGGATAAAAAATAAGAATCTTGAGTGCTAAACTTACATTATAACGTGTTAACAAGACGAATTTGGCAATCGCTAACGATCAAAGACAAAGTCAATGACAGGATCCCGCATCCAAATTGTTTTCACAATTATGTAATTCTAACACTTAAAATTCTTTAATTAAAACTATAAATCAAAAATATCCAATAACAGTAATTTTTTATAAAATAAGTTGAATCTCAATGATAAAAAAACAGAAGAAGCAATTTGAGTGTTAAACTTACATTATATCGTGTCAACAAAACGAATTTGGCAATCGCTAACGATCAAAGACAAAATCAATGACAGGATTCTGCATATGAATTGTGTTCACAATTATGTAATTCTAATATTTAAAATTCTTTAATTAAAATCCAATAAAAATCAAAAGTTTTTTTATCAAATTAATTTTAAATCTAGAAAACATCTTTAAGATCGAAAATCATTGTGCCAGGCCATTAAAACGAGAGAGTGAACATACTTTTAAAAACCAAAACCAAGAAAGTGGAATTGGTTAGAAGCTTTGTTACAGTTACGGGAGATAGAACTTTACGCCAGTGGAGGAGACTTGTGACACATATCACATCTGCAAAAACAAACAAAATAAAGAGAATATCAACTTAAACTGCTCGAATCACAAGGCAAACAAAATCAAGCATGCTTTAACCACTAATCAATTGCTACATATTTTAATATGATAAAAATTATTGTTCGTAGATCATGCAAAAGTATTTATTCAAACTTACCTTGTCAGGTCACAAGTTATGTAGATCGAATCAAAAAGCTTTCACCCACAAATCCCATCTCCTTGTTGAATTCCTGTTACACACAGATTTCCATATTATTAGGGTTAGAGTTCAATGCAACGACCACAATCAATCATAAGATAAGATCTTACTAATTATTAGGGTTATGGTTTCAATATGAACTTACCCGAACCCTAAAGCTTCCACTTTTGTTGTACTCGTAGCCTTCCACATCTCTATACTCGCCACCAATCATAATCAAATTATTCAACCAATAGTAAACCTAATTATCAGGTAGGAAAAAAGATGAAAATCAACAATTCTCGTTTATCAATCGCAAAATACGTTACACATATGCATAAACACGATAGATTTTCAAATCGAGATTCAGAGAGAAAACACACCTAGGTTCCTTGATCCGCACGCTACTGTAAGCATATGTCGAGAGCAAGAGAGAGATAAAAGATGTATTGTATATTATACTGATGTGCTCAAATTATCCCTAGAGCTAAACTCTCTCAAATTAAGAGATCAGTTATAGTACTTTAGGATCGAATCCACAGAGAGTCAAGAAAAACACAATAGATTATCAAATTTAGATTATGCTAGGCAAGAATAGTATTAAAGCAGTAAATAAGCAATTAAAAACGGTTTTAAATCAATTAAAGGGAAAAGCTAGGCACATGGAAATCTCAGGTGAATCAGATATGCAGATGATCAATTAAAGATAGGATTATGAAGCTCAGTTCCTAAAAATGAACACGAATGTAAAACCAATCAGCTGTCGCTGCAAAGATTATCTATGTTTAAATCCTAGAAAGTCAACTGTCGTTGCGAATTCTAACAACCTAAACAAGCATTAATGATCAAGTCCAATTGTTCACAAAACCCTAAATCAAATGTCTTTGCAAATAGGAATTTTGCTCATCAAAAACTAGTTAAGGAATCAATAAAACTGTCGTTTCTATTAATTACCCTAAGATCAGATTTCAGTTCGCGAGGCTAAAATCAGCAATAAGAACAAGTTAAGATGAAGAACTTCTTAAAGATAAATCCTAAGCAATTCAGATCAGATCTAGCAAATCATCAACAACCCTTGAAAATCCCTAAACCTAACAAGAAAACTACTCAGACATAACCATAGAAGAAAACATGATTTTATTCAGAGAAATTCTAAGTAATTCAATAAAAGAAAGCATAAGTCTAAACAATGACTTAGAAAACGTATTTATAGAGGTACAGTTCGGACTGGAAACCTAAAAGTAAACATCTGGAACTTTCGGGCTTCGAACGGGCTTTTCTGATGAAAATCTGGGTTTGGACGAACAGGGTGTTGAGCGACACCATAGATGGTGTCGATCGACACCAATCTCAAAATCGGGTTCTTCACTTCTCAACTCATCGTGTCAAGCGACACACTTGGCCCATCGCTCGACACAGATTCCGAACTTGCATCTTCACCACTTCACTCCGAAATGCTCTGAAACTTCCAGTAAACATCTTTTAAGCTTCAATCGTCCTAATACCTGTAAAGACTCTAAAACAATACCAAAAACACCAAAAGACTCTAAAACATGGACTTATATCATGGCTTAAACTGGGTAAAAACCATGATATATCATACATCAATCTTGAGTTTCTTCGTTGCTTGATTACACAGATTTGTGATGGATCTGAAGATGAAGATGAGCAAGAGAGAAAATAAAACATAACCTTGATTGAGCATTGTTTGACTTGATTGAGCATTGTTTCTTTACACTTCATATGTTCATTTTTAAGTTTGTTTTTTTTATTACGGTGCTATTTCGGATTTCGAGAAAAAAAATAAAAAAAAAATCCGATCGGGTATACCTGAAATACCCGAACCCGGACCGAACCGAACCCGAATATATATAATACCCGATCGGGTATCATATCTCCAAACATCGGGTACCCGATACCCGAAATACCCGACCCGAACCCAATCGGGTACCCGAACGCCCACCCCTAGTTCTAAATAGAAGAAGAAAACCAAACTTCGTGAAATTACTATATTATCCTTGCCAACTTGATACTGTTGAGTATTTCTCACGTTAGCTCGTTTATCTATTTTTTTGGGCCTATACTAGTTGGGCCTATAACCACAATTAGCTGTTTCTGAATGTTTTATGGTTCAAAGTGAGGAGGAGAAAACTTCCTTTTTTACTATTTTTCTTTTGTACTGTTTTAAAATAGAAGAACCACGTAGCTTTCAAATAAGTAATGTGAAATTGTGAATGTACCTTCATCGTTTTTTTTGGTAAAAATGTACCTTCATCGTTTTTCCTTACTAAGCTTTTGACCACTCAATTCCAAAGCTGATCTATCAATCACCATCAATAAAGCTGAACTCATTTATCAAACTGTTGATTCATATTATTCCAATAATCCCTAAATTTGAAGCCATATATTGCCAATAAAATTATAAGGATGAGAATGGTTATCAATCATATATATTTGAAATTTAAAGAACGGTTTAGTCAGTGTCGTGCTCAGCTTTATAGGGCCCTAGGCGAAATAAAAAATGAAACATTCTTAAAATTTATTTTCAAACTAACAAAAATATTCAAAAATAAACCGTAAAGGATAATTTAAAAATGGTAAGATATAATCTTTTTCGTTTTTTTTTTCAATAAAGTTTTTCACCATAAGTCCATGTTCTTATAGTTTAAGTTCTTAGCTAATTTTTTTTAGATATGATAACCAGGCAATTTTATCTGGGACGGATACGATCTTGTTGGCATATTTGTAAATCTAAATAGATTAAAATAAAAATATATCAAATCATTACTAGTAAAACATTCATCGAGATCTATTATGATATTATTGTTTATCCTTGTAGTTTAGTGTTCGTTGATGTTGAAAATAAAAAATCAAAAGAAAATAAAGTAATTAAAATTAAAGAAGAAAGTGATTTAATAGTTACCAAGTGAAGATAGAGAAAAGATATGGAGAAAGGAGGAATTGTGTCACTGAAAAATAAGAATAAGTAATTAACTAATTGAATCTTTAATTTGATCTTTGTAAATTGTTAGATTTATTTGTGATTGATTCTTTTTAGGTTTAGTATCTATATTTTTTTTTTTAATTGAAGTCTCGATTAAGTCTAAAATTTAGAAAAAATTAAAAAGAAAAAGAAAAAATTCTCATAGATGGGACTTGAACCTTGGTTGATACATAGAACCAACCACACTACACCACTAGGTTACAACACATATTCTGTAATTGGGGGCCCTTAAATATATATATAATTTGGGGGCTCTAGACAAAAGCCTAATGAATTACTCACTAAGCACGGCTCTGGGTTTAGTTTTGGTTACATGAAAAATAAATTACATAGTGAGTGTACGAAAAGATTCTTCTTCCTTGCCCTTCACCTAAATCTAAATGTGGTGGAATTAGTTATTTTCGAGCTGACCTATATATTGATCTTAGTCAAAACGCATTCTAGTTGACATGACGTTGACTTTGAATAAAAATAATATTAGCATATGCTTTGGTGGAAAGTAGGAACACAATGCAAATCAAAGATTTTACAGTCACCAACAAAGTAATTCGACCCTATAAATTTGAATCTTTGTCAACCCTATGATTTACACACAAAAAAAGACTAAACATCAACTTAACACACACTAATACACAATGTCTTCACTTTCACTTGCGCTTAGATACGTTTTCGTTTTAACTTTCTTCATACTTATAAACTCCAAAGAAACATTTTCTTCAAGATTAGTGAGATCTCCGGCTATAATAGCTGAGATTGGAGCCGATGATTATCCATCTACCGGTCGTAATACACCGGTCCACGACCTCGGTTTCCCCGACTTCCCGTCTTTCCAAGAAGCAATGGTGGCGCCACCTCCGCCTCCGCCCGATCTTCCTCTCCTTCCGCCGCCTCCGCCTGATTTGCCTCTCCTTCCTCCGCCTCCGCCTGATCTTCCTCTCCTTCCGCCGCCACCACCACCGCCATTTCCCGGTCTTGAGGGACATCCTAGGGTTCCGGTACCAGTTTGGCCTTCTCTCCCAGAAGGCATGCCCTTTCCGTTCATAGATCAGCCCCCTCCTTCCGTACCATTTGGACCGAGATTTGAAGAGTTTGGTAATGCTATGCCTTCTAGTCCAAGTAACCCTATAGGGTTTCCATAAACACATGACACCCATCTCAAAATTTAACATTGAGGGTTTACATTTAAATTTCAAAGTTTTTGTATCTATCAATAATTTGAAAACTTATGTATGATTCAAGGAAGTAATAACACCACGGTACAAATTCTATAGTTAACCTTGAGGGCTAACATTTGAATTTCAAAGATCTTGTATCATCAATTAATAATTTCAAAGCTTATGTATGATTCAAGGAAGTAATAAAACCATGTTACAAAATAAGGCACTCTAAAAAAGAAAAGAAAAACAAAAACCAAAGTTCCTCATATACAAATACTGATTACGGCATTCTAAAAAAGAATAGAAGAACACATTATAAAAAGATTTATTGAAAAAGATAAACAAATGCCAAAGTTCCTCATACTAGCTAGTAATTAAGGCACTTAAAATAAGAAAAGAAGAACACATTATAAAAAGGTAACTTTTCCACCATGATCCGGCCAGATATGGACTTGGCAGTCACCATTCGTCCCAATTCCATAACGACGCCTACAATCTTCATCATCTGCAATTCCTTCAAGCCGAACCTTCCTAACTTTTCGGCTTTCTACATTGCAATAGAGAATGTAAAAAGATCCAAGACCACTTGGCAAAAACTTTGGGGAAATAATAATTTCCGATCTTGTTGATGCCTGGAAAATACATTGGTGTTTCTCTTCCTCCTAAAGAATCCCACCAAGATCTATCTACTGAGCATGACGTCTTCGACCAGTTACCTTGCTTGACATCTTCTGCCACCCATAAATCAAAATCTAGCCTTCCCTGACCATTAATGATAGCTAACTTTCCTTTGTAGTTTACCAAAGTTGACTTCGACTCAATAGTGATCCACCAAGGTGATGTGATAAAACTTAGCCTCTCTGATCTAACATGAAAACAAACTATCACTCTACTTTTAAGTGGTCTATGAGATGAAGCACCGTAATATACAATCCCATTGATGCATATTCCATTTGTTAAAGGGTGATAATCCAAGGTAGTGCCTTCAACGTGTCTCCATGATGAAGATCTTTTATCACTCCCAATCGTTAAAACCTTGTGCTCTTCTTTAAACTTAGATATCGTCTTACACAACGCTTTGTATTTATCGTTAACACGATCATATCCTAAGTACTTATAAGTATGCTTCCATTTATTACCTTGGATTTCGGGTAGGCTTATGACTTGTCTAGCACATATCATGAACCGACCATTATGTGAAAGGCAGATAAAGCCGTTGACCGAAGCACACCGAGTGTAGAAATAAGCCTCTATGGAAGTACGTTTCATGTTGGGATTTGTTAAGAGGGAAGACGATTCTTCGGCCTCTTGTGAAGATGTGAAGAAGAACAAAGAGTTTTCAGGATTCGTTTTGGTCAAGGTACCGTTTTTGAAAGAGATTAGAAGCCGTGGTAATGTCGTCGAGGAAGTAGAGACCGAAGACTTGATGAAACCTTTGCTTCGGATGATGGACAACCATGTCTTAGAAACATACTGGAACCTTAGAAGCGATTCTACGGGCAATCTAATGAGAATCTCTATCGCTAGATCAAGAGGAACATGATCTATGCGAATTGGATCGTCGTTGGAATCGTCCTTGTTATGTTCTTCCTCCCCGTCATTCATGGCGGACAAGGAGTTCCACATATTTGACCTAAAGAAAAAAAAAACCTAGGTACATGTTTTAAGAAGTTATAAGGGTTACGGTTTTAATGGATACTAGAAAGTTACCCGCGTAGAACGCAGGATAATATGATTAGCGAGTAAATCCATATAGTTTGAATTAAAAAAAGATCAAATACCGCTTTTAGAAAATTGTTATACGGAATCTGAAATCTGCTTTATATTTTGAAATTTTGTCATTATTTTGAATAGAAATGTATTCCACCCGTGAAATAATTGATAATAGTGTTTTTCATTTTTTTGTCAATGTATACAATCTCATAATCTTCAAAAATAACGATTTTAATTTCTTAGTCATATATATAATAAAATGTATTAATTTCATCTCATATACAAAAATACAGTTTATGACTCAACACAATGTATTTTTTTATATGATAAGCATCGTAAGTTTGTAAACATTATGTTGTTTGTAAATATTGGAATATACATTTTTTATTGAAGATTCCAAAGTGAAAACAATGCATTCCTTCATTAGTTTATTTTCAATTAAATGAAAATTAAAATCGTGATTTATGATTCTAAAAGTGAAGATTTTATATACTTTAAAATTAACTTGTTCACATTTAATTATGCAAACTAACTACAAATTATTGTGCTTGGTTATAGGAATTGTCTTATGAAGAGTGTTTGGATAAGATTATAGTAGAACTTAATAATATAATTTTAATTTAAAAACAAAAATGAGATAAATTGCAAGCTTGACACCTAATATAATGGTTTAGAATTCTTCTTCTTAAATATAATGGTATATGAGTATTTAATCCTCTATTTCAAAAGATACGGAAAATATCTTATATTTTTTCTAATTAATACACTTTTGAAATATATATTATGTTTTGTTCATAATTAGTTTTATGATTTTAATCTTGATTTTTTGAAATATATATATATATATATATATATATATATATATATATATATATTTTGGCAAATATATGATTTCGAAATATTCCGATTTTGGTAAGTTTATGATTATTTCAATGTGTTTGACATTGAGACTAAAAGTAATCAACATTTGTTAATTAGGAAAGAAATGTGTTTGTCAATTAATATAGAAAGATTAAAATAAATCAAAAAGAAAAAAATCAAAAAATTGTGGTGATGACACCTAAGCAAAAAGCTCCTAAAATGCTTCTCAAATAATATATAGGATATTTTGTTCTATATCCAAAAAGGATAAATCAATTAATCTATAACCGAAATTTCTTAGGGAATTAATATTATTTCACTAAAATCTGGATCCGAACAGCAACTATATTAGAATCAAACCATCTTATTATATAAAAGAGAAGTCGGTCGACAAGACCTCGACACGTAAGCGAAATTGTAACTCACGAGATCATGACATGTGTCTAAGATTGATCGGATGATGACATGTGTTAAAACTTAAATTTAAATAAAGCAAAATAAAAAGTAAGAATGGAAAACTTCTAATAGTCTAAATTAATAGAAAAAAGGAAAATTATTAATAGTTAACAATTAACTAAAAAAAAGAAAATTTTAACAGTTTAACCGAATTATGGGGGAAAAATGTAGTAGTCCAAACTAATTATAAAAATAGAAAATAGAAAATAGAAAATAGAGAGAACATAAACCATAAACTGTAAAATTTTAATATAAACTGTAAACAATGTAATTTTTAAGTAACTTACAAATATTAAAAAGGAAAATTTCTAATAGTTCAAACTAATTAGAATAACAAGAAAAATTTTAATATAGTCTAAACTATATTGCAAACTAAAAACTAAAAACAAATATTGAGAACGAAAATCGTCAAAAAATATAAAAGTAGTGAGAATGAGATTGAAAAGAGTAACAATATAAGTTGTATAAAAACAAAAATAAATATTGAGAGAATGAAAAAGGAAAAGAGGAAAGGTAAAACAAAATAGGATATATAAACGGAAAAACCAAAAAAACACTTAAAGGGTATGAAAATCATAATTTAAATGTTTAAAATATGTACATCCGTTTCAAAGATTGTAAGCATATTTTTTAATATATTTATAGAATCACAAAAAAACAAAATTTTGACTTAAAATAATATTGGTACTTTCAATATTTTTAAAAAGAAGGAAATTGTATAAAATGATAATTATATAAGTTTAAAAAAAAGAATAACAATATAATTACTATTAAAATAATTTATAAGTATTATGAGATTAAATAAAAAGAAGCCGGTTGACGAGAAGTTGACACATAAGTAAAATTGTAATTCACGAGATCATGACATATGTATATATTCATAAGATGATGACATGTGTTAAAACTTATATTTAGATAAAATTTAAATTAAAAATGAAAAACTAAAATAAAAAGTTTTCAAGTAACTACTCTGATAATTAAATGGAAAATTTCTAATAGTCCAAATTAATAGAAATAATAATGTATGGGATGTAGAGAGGATGTAATAAGTGGATAATATTCTTTATATGTTTTCTACGAGGTTACTAACATAAAATTTACTTTTCTAACTTAATTTTTAAATATTTTAGTTGTCTACGATTTATCATATAGTTAAAAAAAATATTCAATATGATATGAACTATGTTATATATGTAACACCCGTGAACCCAAAATGGGATTTTTGGGGGTGTCGATCGACGCGATGGGTGTATGTCGTTCGACACCGGGTCGTTTCCTCGAGAAGTTGGGCAGAGGGTGTCGTGTCGATCGACACGGTGTGTCTGTCGATCGACACGAGGCCATCGTTTCTCGAAGGTTTGGGCAGAAAGTGACCCGTCGATCGACACAAGGAGTGTCTGTCGATCGACACGGGCAAAAATAAAACCTAAATTGTAAAAATTAGGGTTTTCCTATAAAAAGGCTTCCACACTCTCTTTCTCCTGAGTGGCCGTGGGAAAGGAAAGAAAAAGGGGAAAAGAGAGAGAAAAGGGGGATTTGAAGGATTTGAGAAGTTTTTAAAGGAAATTCTTGTGGATTCTCCTTAGAACTCAATCCTAGATTGTGTGCCTTCGTGGGGAGAGCTTGGGGTGTTGGATTCGAGCGGGAAATCGGAGATTGAAGCTCGTGTTCTTCGTGTTCTTCGTGTTCTTCGTGTTCTTCCTCTTCTTTTCTTCAGATTTAAGGTGAGTGCGCGACCATAGGTTCTTGAATTGAGGATTATACGTTGTACGTTGTTGTTGTGTGTTTTGGTGGTTCTTTGTGGATTGAATTTGCAGGTTTTGGTGTTGATTTGGGGAGATTTGGCCATGAGAGGATAGGCCAAACTCGGACAGAAGGCTCGCTGTCGATCGACAGGATTGCTTCCCGTCGATCGACACGTGGTTGTGAGCCGTCGATCGACAGGGTTGCTCCCCGTCGATCGACACGTGTAGTACTGTCCTGTTTTCTCCGTTTTCTGTGTTTGCTTGTTCCGTGCATTGTCTGATAACCCTGGTATTTCGTGTATTGTTTAATTCAAGTAATTGGCCTGTAGATGGGACGACCGTCTCACTAAGTATTTGTTAAATACTTACGCAACTCGTTTTTCCCAATTGTGTTGCAGGTAAAGATAAGGTTTAATCGCGGAATCAGGGCATGAGGAGGGGATGATAGGTTTTTGTGTGTACAGTCTAATTCGAGAAAAACCAGTGTTAGGTTGCTAGACTTATTTTGAGTAACTCCGGATGTATTTTTGACTCTATCATCTGGATAATTGTACGGCTTTTTGGTGTGAATGTATGGTTGAATGGTTGTTAACCTTTTATGAAAAAAAAAAAAAAACTTGTGCGTCACAATATATATGATTATGAATTCACATTATATCAATTATGACATAAGAATTTAGATATATATGATCTCTACTGATTTATGGTTTATATTCTATCAAATTCAACAGGGTTTTAATTTAAATTTAAATATTTATTAATATTTAAATCTATATTTATTAACGCGGGTCTTATCCTAGTTCATAATATATTCGGGTTTATCAACTTTTTAAAAATATGGAGAGTACCAGTCTCATTTCCTTTGCTAGTATTCAACATAAATCGAGTTATATAACCAAACGCAGTACCAAATCAATAATTCAAAGAAGATAGATACTCCCTTTCTAGAAGCTTGGCCATGAACCCGACCAAAAAAAAGAAGCTTGGCCATGGGTTGACTCGTGATTGGTTAGACTAGGTCACATGTGAAGCAGCACCTAGGTTATACATGCGTTTCATTGTGCTGAGCTTGATTTGTCATATATAACAATATACTGATTTGTGACATTACTCTTGATTTATTAGACTTGATTTGTCACTCATCGAAGACATTATGGCTCTTGCCAAAAACTACAAACAAGTTTATTTTGTTTGTATTAACCGAACTCTCAATGTCAAAGGCCGATAAGGCGATAACCTTGCAAAACTAGCTCTTCATAAGCATGTATTGTCTGGATAATATGAATGAAAAATCAACCTTCTGATAGAAAAAAGAGGGTAGGGGATAGGTAATGGGCAATGTACATAACTCAGAATTCATGAAATCTTGAACTCGTACGTTGCTTGGTTTCTTAAAAATAAAAATCAACATTTATTGAAATAAGGTTCCTCAACGCCTTGAATAGAAAAGCACAAGAATAAAAGCACATTATAAAAAGTTAAAATTAGCACCATGTTCCGGCCATATATGAACTTGGCAATTACCATTTTTCCCAATTCCATAACGACGCCTAAAATCTTCATCATCTGCAACTCCTTCAAGCTGAACCTCTCTAACTTCATTGCTTTCTACATTGTAGTAGATAATGTTAAAAAGTTGAAGGCCAAGCGGCAAAAAAATTGGAGTAATAATAATTTCGCCGATCTTGTTGGTGCTTTGAATAGACATTGGAATTTTCCCTACAGAATCCTGAAACGAACATGTTTTCGTCGACCATTGATGTTCCTTGGCGTCTTGTAATACCCATATATCACATCCATATAATGAATCGTCGGCCGAGAAGCGGACATTTACATAAGCTAACTTTCCTTGATAGTTTATTAAATGTGAAGTACGTTCCCAATCTAAGTTAATGTCCCTCAAAGGTACTTTGATAAAACTTAGTATTTCCGATCTAACATTAAAACACACAACCACTTTTTGCATATATGGTGTTGGAGTCAAAGCGCCATAATACACAAACCCATTGATGCATATTCCCTTTGTTACAGGGCAATAATCCCATGAAGTACCTTCAATGCGTCTCCATGAAGGTTTTTCATCACCACCAAGTGTTAAAACCATGTGCTCTTGGTCTTCTTTAGAATTTGAAAGCCTCTTACACATTGCTTTATATTGATCATCAACCGGATCGTACCCTAAGTATTTACAAATGGACTTCCAATTAGTACCCGTGACTTCGGGTAAGGTTATGACTTGTCCCGTGTGAGGGTTACATATCATGAACCGGCCTTTATGTGAAAGGCAGACAAAACCATTGACGGAAGCACTCCGTATATTGAAATAAGCATCCATGGAAGCCATTCGCATGTCGAGAGTTGATACCAAAGAAGAAGATTCATGATCTTTCTCTTGTGAAGAGGTAAAGAAAAACAAACACTTTTCACTATTCTTATCGGTTAATTTACCGTTTTTGAAAGTGATTAGAAGTCGTGATGACGGCATCGAGGACATAGAGACAAAGGAATTGATGAAATCTTTGCTCCGGATAATGGAACACCATGTCTTCGAAACATATTGAAACTTCAGAAGAAATTTTACGGGCTATCTAGTAAGAATCTCTATTTGTAGATCAAGGGGTATCGGATCTAAGTGATTTTTTTGTCTTTTTGCTAAACAAGGATATTCTTGACGTGGACCATTGTTGCAATCGTTCTTGTCATGTTCTTGCTCCTTTCCTTCCATCGCGGACAACAAGTTGAGTATACTTTTCTCGTAGGGTTACTACTTAACTATATGTTGTTAAGTGTAAGGTATGTAACTATTTATATATCAAATTAATATCAAACCATTGAGGAATACGGAACTTATACGGTCGGTGTGTTTTTGCGGATATTAAATAGATAACCTTATTAGTTTCCTATTCCTCAGTGGTTTGGTATTTAACGCTTTACACTTTCTTTGTTGGGTAAACTTTACCAAGAAATAAGAGAATTTATGAGAAATTGTGTTTAATAACAAACAAACAAAAACTATATTAAAATTCTACCCATTTAGAAATCTAGTGGATATGTTTGGGCCATTGAGGCTAATTTTAATTAGTTTACAATCTATTTAGAGTTTTTATTTTATTTTATTGGTGCATTATTTCTTAAGTTTCATCCTATTCTAGAGAAATTAAGTGTAAATTTATTTCCTTGCACAATTTCTATTCATCAAGTAAGAAGCAAAACACAAAAGGAATTAGATTGGATAATGATTTTGTATTACATGTGTGTTGACCATGTTTTAAAAAACAAAAAAGACACAAAAACACAAGTAACAAAGACTTCCCTATTTTACAAATCTCAAACCACACACTCTTTATTGTTGTCTAACTCAAAATTCACTCAAGCTCCGTAGGAATACTTTGTTCATGTTTGAAGAAATTGTCTGGATCAAACATAGCTTTAATCTTCACCAACCTCTCAAAATTTCCCTTAAAATACTTATACCCCCATTCTCTTGCATTCCCTTTACCATTCATCCCCAAATCAAGATCTCTATAGTTCACATACGCACCTCTCGGGCTTTTCGACACATATTGCTCCATGTAACTATACATATCCCTCATCCATTCCATATGTTTCGCCTCGCTCGCTTGCCCGTCTTGCCACAAAGTCAACCATTGGATCTTGAACAATGTCCCACTCCTATGTGGGAAAGGTGTCTCAGCCTCAGGGATTTTCGCCATCATTCCTCCGTAAGGATTCCATATTGTCAATGGTGAATCCTCTTGTAGAAACTTTTCCCATAAACCTTCTAATCCTTCTATTGGAATTGGCTCTTCTACATAGTCTGACTTGGCTTTGAAGTAATTCTTGTATAACGATTTACCCGCGAGTAGAGCTTCTGATGGCGCGGTGCTTGGAAAACCAGCAATGTACATTACTGACTTAATCCAGCTTGTCTCTAAACAATCTTTCTTCGTTAATCCTAGCTCTGGTAAACTCCTCTGCATCACCTGTTAAAACAAACCATGGTTTAAATTGTCATAATCGAAACTTTTGACCCTGTTTTAGCCACATTTGTATATAAAAAAAAAGATGCAATATACACCCGTAATGATGAAATATATTTAATTGTACTAAATATTTACAATATTAATTAAAAAAATTAATTTGATCCTAGTGGAATCTATTTTCTATCACCCAAAAACTTGAAAACCAAAAAACTCGAACCAAACAAATCGAACTATAACTTGATCTTAAAACGATTTTTGAAAAATACGAACCGAACCTGCAAAATAGACCACATTCTAGCAATATAGACCCAAAATTCGAATTTAAATACCCCATTACCTGCAAAAGCCGATTAGCGTCACCAAGAAATTGCCCTTGGTACGAAGTCGAGATAGTTCTCTCTTTACTCGTAGATGTTTTCGCGGGCGAAATAATCACTCGAATAAATAAATCTTCGTCAAGTTTATCAGCAACTTGTTGCCATTTATGCAAAAGCTTAGTCCCATCTTGCTCCAACGTCTTTGTAACCGTAAAAACCGTCACAATCTCCGGTACCGGAACGAGCTTGATTTTCCAAGCAAGTATAACTCCGAAGCTTCCTCCTCCACTACCACGAAGAGCCCAAAAAACATCTTCTCCCATCGCCGCACGGTTTAAAATTTTGCCGTCGGCGTCAACAATTCTGGCGTCAAGAACGTTATCGGCTCCGAGACCGAACTTACGCATCATCGAACCGTAAGCTCCTCCGATTATGTGACCGCCGATTCCTAGACTTGTGCATAAACCGGCTGGAAAACCGTGAATTTTGCTTTTCTCTTGGATTCTATAAAACAGAGTGAGTAAACTGATTAATAACCGGGTCAGAACCACACCTCAACCATTTTTTATTTTTTTGTAATTTGGTTCGGTTTAAAATTTTGGTTAGAATTTTAACTGATATCAAACATGCTTTCACCTCAATAATCCAAAACCAAAAACTACTATACATTAAAAGATCATTAGTATACAGAATCAAAATGGATTAAATTAATGGTTTAACCGTGAATTCGGTTTGATTCACCGCATCTCCATGGTCTACTTGGTTCTGTGTGGCATCGTATCCCAAAAAGAGTCTTGAGTTTTTTAATAAACTTTTAGTGTACTCACGAGGGTTTTTTCCTTAAAACTGAAAAAAAAAATTTGATACTTTCGAAAAGAAAGAAGATACCCCTGAAGAAACCAAATTTATACTTTTTTGTAAATATGAATAATTTAAAAATATGTATAGCTCTTTTCTTAGATAAATAAGTGTAGCATGTAATAAATCAATTAATAAATCAAATATTTTTCATTTAAAAAATTTAGGATGAAATAATTTCGATAATATTTGCAAAATTGATCCGTTGATATTTTCAAACATAAATGGTACATTTGTCATATTGTACGTGTCTAAAGTACGATTTCTTTTAAAGAAAAATACGATATTGTATAAAATAAGTAGTTGTTATTAAATAAACTAACAGGATATTGTAAAAAGTTATGTAAAATCAATACATAACTTATTACGAAAATGTAACCATATCAGTTTTGTAAATGTTGAGTATAGTGGTAGTAAAGTCATTTAAAAAAAAAAAGTATCTGTAGCTTATAATAATATATAAAAATCGTTATAAAGAACCAAATATTAATAAAGAACTAATCATTAAAAAAGAAATTATGATTCATATAGAGTCAGAGTTACCTGTAATAAACCTCTCCATTAGAAGCACCTGCGTGAACCCACGCGCTGTTACTTTCCACATCAACGTTGATGTTTCTAAGCTTGGACATATCGACGATCACAAACGCACTTTCCAACTCCGAGACGTAAGAGAGTCCTTCGTAGTCATGCCCGCCACTTCTCACACGCAAATGAAGACGCAGCTTCTTGGCACAAACAACTGCGGCTTGAACGTGCGTTTCGTAAAGCGGCTCGAATATAAACTCAGGCTTAGGCTTTGAAGGCATCAAGTAACGGAGATTCTGAGCAGACGTTTCTAACGCCACTTTAAACGACGAAGCGTTTAGGTCGTGAGTGAAGAAATTAGACTCAATATGGAAAGAAGCGTCTGAATTGTCTACGAGACACATCACAAAGTCTTGTTGGATATTTGAGGAATAAGACAATGGAATCGAAGAAGAAAGAGTTAGTAAAAGTAGCGTTACGAAAAACGCGTTTGCGTTTGTTGTTATTACCTTAAACGCCATTTTGTGTTTTGTTTATGAGGTTTTATGTTTTTGTTGAGGATGTGTTGGGGTTTATATAGGGGGAGAGGGAATGGTTTTATACGTAAAGTTGATGTAATAGTTACGTCATCTTCTTTTGACTCTTGATTAGTGTTAATTCAATTATTTTACATTTTTACTATTTTGGATTCATTATATGGCTACTATTAGATTGTTTAATTTATAGCCTTTTTGGAATTGGAGTTTATCCTTCTATACTTCTTTTTGACCTATGGAGTTATCCTTTAACATTTCATTATGATTTCCTTTTTAAAAGTTAGATCGTTAAATGCGAATATTAGATTCGTAGTAAAAATTACTACCGTGAACATAAGAATAAAAAAAAAATGAGAGATAAATAACCATGATTTTCTCTACTAATATCTCCAACCATATGAAAGTTGGTTCCTAACCGAATCTGAAAAATTATTGAAATAAGCAGGATTAACTTCATGACAAAAAGAAAATCAAATGAAATATGTTATTGTATAATTTGGTTTTGTTATTTATTGATATGACCCCAAGTTTATGGAGAAATATTGGTATTAGAAAGTAGGTCATAATTTGTGGGTTTTAACTTTATGGGGACAAATTTCCTCATAATTTCAAAGATACTGACACCACCATCTCCAGTAATTGTGGCTCAAAAAAGTTAAACCTATTTTCTTCAATTTGTTCTTGCATCATAATATAATAATTATACCATATCTTTCCTTCTGGTCCGTAAATTATATATTTATTCTGTCACAGATTTGATTCATACATCTTAGGAAGTCTTAGGAAGTAGTCATAAGTTTTTCTTTTTCTTTTTCTTTTTGGTTAGGGGGTTGTCTTAAGTTCCATTATTTTCTAGAAGACAATAAGCACTACAATGAACATGAGTATTAATAAGAGTTAAACATTATTTTCTGTATATTTCTAGAAATCCATAAAAATCGTGTATTAGAAATAGGCAAATGTTGATCATGATTTCTTATGTAATGTTTTTTTGGCTAATAAAAGATGAGTACTAATACTAATTAATTACTAATAATATAATCCATTATTGAGACCACCAAACCCTAAGCTTGACCATGCTTGTGATTTGTGAATGCACTTTATAAGTCAAGAAATTCATCCCATAAATGGGTATGTGTTTTAAACTTTTATGTGTTTTGAATTCAGCCTCAATTTTTCCAACTCCTTTTCACTTAAAGGAGATTCCCCAAAATCCCCTATGTTTACATCCTGTAGATTTTGGTTTTACTTTTGTAGTTGCTAAAGGGTACTAGTGGCTCGAATAGTCTTTCAGATAGATTACAAAAAGTAATGGTACATATTAAACAACTAATATCCAATAATTACGAAAAGAATCGATTTTCTTATTCAATATAACTTGAGAAAATTTATTTATCAACTATGCTATTTTTTATGGCACCAAAATGTTTAAATGTTAAACTTAACAATCAAATAAATAGAATGACCAAAAACTATAGTAAATGTGTATTTTCCTTCTATTGTCCAAAATATTGGTTATTATATTTGTTGGGTTCCAATGAGGGAATTGCATTGATTTTAGTGTACGGGGTCACCTAAACAACTAGTAAGATCAGTGGCGATTGATCGTATTTGTGGGCAATATTTGGCTTAAAAGTAACAAAGTGAGATCAAAGACATTGTCAAAAGAGTAATTACACAATGACATATGTGGCCCATACTACTTCCAAATTCTAGTTTTTGTAATCTATTAACATAATCACACTTATGTATATAATTACAAATATGTCTACAAGTGATATTCTTATTCAATAGTAAATCCTCTTGACCTAGAAATAACATAACTGGAAACCGTACGTCCACCTTTTGGAGTATCGCGTGTCTACGGTAATTAACTAGTATATAAAATAGTACACGATTTTATACTAGTACTTAAAACAAAAATTAGTAAACGATTTGTATAAAAGAAAACATTAGTAAATAATTTTTGTTGCGTTTAGTCGTTTACAATAATTTTGGAATAAAAATGAGACTAGGAAATTAATTAATATATGTCAGTTTCTTGCTTCCTTCACAACGTAACTAGTATATACCATATGCGTAATCATCTGGTTCTTTTGTGGAATATTGCTTTCTTTTCTTTTGGTAGGAGTTCATGTAATAAATATACATTTTCTCCAAATAAGTATGTGAATAAGTTTCAAAAATAATAATATATATGTATGTGAATGCCATAATGAAAAAAGACAATTGGTGGCAGGACCGGCCCTAAGTTATATGATGCATAATGCAAATTAAAATAATGTTGCCCTTTATCGTAGCTAAAATTTTACTATAAAAAAAAAACTAAAACGATTAAAGTTTGTTCCAAAAATCAAATGACAATCCTGAACATGTAAATTATCAAACAAAAGATCACAATTTATATAGGAGCAGGAAACCCATCAGATTTCAAACCCAGGAAAGCCTATTTTATTGAAGGAAGAAACCTCTTTTAGCGAAAATTATCAAACAAAAGATCACAAGTTTGTTCCAAAGCTATTACCTTTTGAGTTCTAATTAACCAAAAAAATGATTTACAATGTTAGAAACACAGAAGATGAAAAAGCAATACTTTGAATTCGTCCTAAATTCTTAATTATGTTTTGTTGAATTCTCCATATACCTTAAGTCCTTAGTCCTTTAATTTTAATGTATCAAGACCATCACATGTTTAGTTCGTCCAAAAATTGAAAAAAAAAGAAGGAAAACTTGATGAGGAAGATAAGAGGAGAAGAAAGAGCAGACTCACATGGCGTGGGAAATAAAGTAAATCAATTGAAATAGAAAAATATGGTAGAAGAAATCGGTGTTGTTCCGGCCAAGTTTGTCAACGAACAGAAGAAGAAGAATCGTCGAGTCAAAGAAAAAAAAACACGGGTTTCGAGCAGGACACCACAAACATAACTTGATCTATCATGTAACACTACACTTAAAGAGTATTACTGGACTTGATGCCCCTAAAAATTCTATATAACATGATGCCTAACGTATTTGCTTCTTGGGCTTCACCTCAGAGTCGGGCCTGATTGGTAGTTACATCTGTATATTATAGGTCAATTGTTTTATATGTGTGACTGACTGCATATGAAAATTGATTATATATTGAGATATTGTTGACCACTGTGATAAGACTTAGTTTAGACTTTAGACTTGGTTCGTTGGTAGTTTTTAATTAGGTAATTTTCAATTTCTATAGTTTTATCTTGCTAATTATCAAGGTAAAGTTCGCTACTTTGAAACTAAAGTAATAAGAATAAAACTAAAAAATGTTATAAAAAAAAAATGAATAAAACTAAAAAAATTCACAAAAATCTGCATTGAAAAAAAAAGAAAAGATGACAATTATTATGAAACCAAAATTTTGTTATAGAATCACAATTGTCGCATCTTGGAATAAGACACCTATCCAGAGCTTACAAGACCCTCTAGGATGCGCGAGAATGAGAAGGTATACAAGTGACGAAAAGCATTTCATATAATTTTTAATGTGTGAAAATAGTAAAATGACACTCATTGTAGAATGAAATGAGTAATATGCATCAATCAGATTTATCGTTTAGATGCTAAATGACATTTAATGAAGACTTTAATTACGACACTTACCAGACGAAAGAGACCGCAACTGCAATCATTAGTGTTTGTTCGTTATGTCGTATCGTTCTTTAACAACAAAATATAATTATGTCCGATAGGCATTTAAGACGAAGTAGCTCTTACGGGCATCCACCATTTCTTGTGCTCCATTTTATTTTATTTTGACAAATGAATTACTATATTAAGAAAGGAGTTTAATTAACTAATATGGAGAAGAGTTTAGAAAACTAAAATCACGAGAACAGTATCTAACATGCCCTGTTTCTTACGGAAAGACTCACACTAAAATTATAGTTGGTGAAATATTTTCGTCATAAAACACCATGTTAGGATAAAAACATATTTGACCAACTAATTTCTTTTTGTTGAAAAACAACTCTGCCGACAATTCGTCTTCTGAATTGAAATTTTTTTTGGAAGTAATGATTTCTAAAAATGTACAAAATAAGTCAACTAATCTAATTTAAATTGATCACATATGAAAATTCTGAGTAAACAATTTGTAATTGTCTTAAAAAGTGGAAGTGTCAAGGGTTTAAAGTAGGGCTGGGATATTTACCCGGATCCGAACATCCGACCCGATACCGAACCGATATTATCCGAACCAAATCCGAACCAAATTTTTCAGAATACCCAATGGATCATATATGTCTAGAACCGAAAAACCGAAACCGAACCAGTACCGAACCGAGAACCGAATGGATACCCGAAATATTCGATTCATAAATTATTTTCTAAATATTTTGGTTTTAAGTCGGATATGTAGGATAAAATGAGTAAATTTTACAATTTTGTTCTGTTAATTTTAAGATTTATTCAGTTAGTTTAATAAAAAATCAATTTATGTGAATTGTTTCATTTTTTATTAAAAATTATATAAATTTTGAATATATTGGACATTTTTGGATATTTTTTTGTAGTTTGAGTAAATAATATCCGAAACCGAACCGAACCGAATAAATACCGATTTTTTCGGGGAATTTATTTTTAAAATCGAACCAATCCAAACCCAAAAATATCGAACCGACACCGAACCGAATATGTTTCGGTTCTTCAATGGGTATAAAACCCTACACCGATTACCCGAAACCCATCGGATATGATCCGAACCCGAACCGATTACCCAAATTCTCAGGCCTAGTTTAAAGGCTTCTACACCAGGTCTGGGGTTCGAATCCCAGACAATACAAATTCTTGCAGATTAATGGAGAACGCTTTTCAGAAGTTTCAGAGTCATCCATGGAGACCATGCCCATCGTTGGGGATGTCGTACATGCAGAATCGTTCGTCGGGGAGAGTCTGTCTATCATGGAAGATGTCGTACATGGAGAGCTGCTGCATCATGGAGGCCTGTTCACCCTAATCGCATAGACAACATGTAGTTGAGTATCATCATAATAGGATTAGATATAGATCAAATTAGTCTAATGATAATTGCAATATTTATATGATAATTCAACGATTAAAAAAAAACCACTTAGAAAACATTTTTAATAACCGGAAGATTTCATACAAAAATACTGAGTAATTAATTTTCACATTCTTCAGTAGCAAAAGATATAATAATAAGAATTAGTAGATGGAAAAAATATTCACCATTCAAAATCTACCATTAGACCAACTTCTTGATTAGATCCATCAAAATCATACCAATACACAAATTCAGGATTTGATGGATTGATGTTTAAGACCGTACAACTCACTTCTTATACAGTATACCTATTAAAATTGATGATTGTCCTGTGGAATTTATTTTTTAATAATATCAAAAGTTTTCGGGTTAAAATCTGTAAATATATGCGTATTCGGGATTATGGAGTTGATAATAACATGGCAATTGTTGAAATTATCTCTTAACGTACAATAGAACCAACTCTTTGCATTAAACATTAAGAAAGAAAATATGGAGTAAGTTTAGGAGTGAATAAATATAATTTTAAATTAGTTGTATTTTTTAATTCAATGGGGAGTGTAATTGGCATTGGAGAAATTGCGCCGGTTAATGCGCAAATAGAGAAAGCATTCAGAAGCTCAAAAACAAATCAACAACGTCAGTTTTGTACCTCATTATCTTCCAATTGATGGACTTCCAAGTTTGGGTTGGTGGTCTTATGCGTGGATGTATTTATAAATACTATATTAAGCACACATTTCATGATCTAATGCGTATGCGACTATGCGTATATTTTCCATTTGAAAATAGCAACGGGATTGACAGAAAAAAAAAATACTCCCTCCGTTTCATAATATAAGATGTTTTAGCAAAAAACACAAATATTAAGAAACTACTTTTACTTTAAAAAGTAATATTTTAAAAATATATAAAAACATTTTAACCAACAAAAGAAAAACTACATAATACTATTGATTGCACAATATTCAATAAAGTTAAAAAGTACCTAGGATTGTCAAAACATCTTATATTTCGAAACAAAACAAAATGTCTAAAACATCATACATTATGAAACTGAGGGAGTACATTTTACTTTAAAAAACTTCTAGTCATTGTCTATTTAAAAAAATACTGCAAAACCTATGAGTCTATGACAAACCAGTAATGAACTACAATATAAATATGACTGAATGACATTTCGTTAATTTCTATTGTAATTTGTCATAAACTTTCTGTAAATAAGAGCATCTCCAACAACAACCTCAAATTTGAGGTTTTGCAAACTTCAAATTTGAGGTTTGTTGGTGTTGTTCTCCAACAACAAAACCTCAAAAAAAATCTTTAAAATGTTTTTATTGCATTTTAGTCATTTGTATTGATAAAAATCAACAAAAATCATAGAACTTTTATAAATAGTCATAAAACATACATTAAAATTAATACAAACAACATTAATTGCCAAATCATTACACAAAAATATAAACTTACATAGAATTTATAATAAAAGCACGAAATATAAATAAAAATCACAAATACAACAATAAATTACTCATTCAAATTTCTGTACTATTTATGTTTATGTGACTTTATTTGGATGTATTATTTATTTTGTGTTAAATTTGCTTGAAGTAATATTAATCCCGTGTAATACATGGTTAATGTAATCTTTTATTTTCTATTATTGTTTTAAATTTGGGAAATTAGTGATGCATTTAAAATATTTATAAGATATAAACTTATGAGGTTTAAAATGATAATAAAAATAAATTAATATGATTATTTTAAAGGTAAATATAATTAGAGGGACTAAAATGCAAAAAAAAAAAGATGAACATCAAATTTTGAGGTTTTGAGGTTGTTGTTGGAGACCCAAAAACCTCAAATTTGAGGATTTGAGGTTGTTGTTGGAGTTGCCCTAAATAGTAAGTTACAATGATTTTATAGATTTTTGTAGCGACGCACATTATTACTACAATGAAATGAAATCATATATAGCGAAGATGGTTTTTTTAAGAGTATATATAAATTCAAATATAAAAATGTTCAACGAACCAATAGTTTCTGTATAAGTAAACACGTACGGTTTATAGATGCGTTCTTTATATGAACTATGGGATCCGATTGGTAACCTAACTTTTTTAAAAGCTAGAGTGGTAAGGTTTATAGCATAGTGCAAAAGTTTATAGATAAAGATTTATCTCAAATCTTTATAAATAAAGATTAGTGTAATAGTGTTGGTAAAACTTTTTGGTAAAGTTTTCGTGATTGGTACAATTTAAAACAATACAAATTAAAAAGTGGATGTAAGATTATAAAGATTAGTATAATAGTGTTGGTAAAGCTTTTGATAAAGTTTTCGTGATTGGTACAATCTAAAACGGTACAAATTAAAAAGTGGATGTAAAATTATAAAGATTCTACCAATCTAACCCATCAATTGTAGGCTCATAGATAATAAAACGCTTAAAAACGTACATCGTCTCTATAGTTCTAATTTTCCTAAACACCTATCAAAAGTTTTGTTCTAAATAGTTTGACTACACTTCAAACTAATGTACCATATTTGTAAATACTAATTATGAATGCAATTTGATGATTATAACTAGACACTGAATGATAATTTCATTCTCTCTCTCTTTAGCTAGTTTTAGTTTATTTCGATCTTTTCGGATCTATGTTTCGGCTCGACCAATTTTGTTTCCGGCGTTATCCGGATTTAATGGTTGATAGTTGTAGTTTTGGATCTTTCCTTGGTTTAATTTTTGATTTTTCCGTTTGCATCTATGATTGGTTCCATATTCACTGATTGCATGAGTCTCTTTTACCGGATAATCAATCTTTGCCTCCCATGATTGAGCCATTTAAGGTTTGGGTGAAGTATCTCTATGGGATTGAGAATCATGGGTTGGATTTTTCCGGCTGAGATTGAATCAAAATTAGTTAGGGGATTGTGTTTCGCCTAAGTTTTGTCTTCATCTCTGTTTGGGACTTCCGGGTTAAATTGCGGTGGCTTTGGTTTTCCGGTCAAGATACAACGGTTGCTTTGGGGGAATAGATCTAAGGAGTGACTCATCTGAAGCATCTTTTATTGGAAGAGATTGAAGCTCTGCTCGCGAAGTTCCGGTTAGTTTCCGGTGATGGCGGCGGCGTTTTCAGGTGGTGCATGCCGGAGTCTCTTTCAAGGTGCCACGTGGGTCTAGGTATGGTATGTTGCAAACACGTGTGCTTAGGAGATAATGATGTATTTGTGTCTATGTTTGGTCTGTGGACCCATTTTATGTAATCACTCTTGGCTTTAATGATAATCAAAATGGTTGACAAAACAAAAAAATAATAACTAGACACTGAACAACCGTCCGTCAAACTCAAAAGTCAAAAATTTTATATAGTTTTCTAGTTTCACCCACCGGCTCATGATCCGCGTGCAATTCTCTTAATCCACTTGATAAAACAATTAAGAACACATAACATAATAAATATCTTAAATCCTTAGAGCATCAACAAAGGCGTCTCTTCCCACGTCTCTAAAAATTAAAAAAATAATTAAAAATTAAGAAAGCAGAAAAAGTTGGAACATACGTCTCTGGAAGAAGCAACTCAAGAGACGTATATAGCCATGTTACAGAGCTTTCCTGGCACGTGTTTTATTATAATTGGTTGATTTTTTTTTCAATATTTTTTTTTTTAAAAATAATATATTTAGAGACTCTATTTGGTATATAACCGTTGCAGATGCTCTTATCATGTTCTCTGTATGGGTTTATCTCTAGATAGCATGTTTTGTTTTTTCCTTGTATTATATTATTTACAAGAGTTAAGATACAGTAAACATGTCATGATCCACCATTACTCGATAATGCTTGCCACAAGATACCAAAAAGTAAAACTACGTTACCACTTTTTCTTTCATGTGGTGGTAGGATCGGGTAGATTCCGATATTTAAGTGCCAGGTGAATACTGCAAGCTGGTGGAATTATTATCCGGGATCCGAGATCCGATCCCGATCCGCTCCAGATCCGATCCCGATCCGTTCCAAATCCATTCCGAAAATCCGGATATCCGGGGGGCCGAATCCGGATCCGGATCCGAATAATAAAATCAAGGATCCGTCAAAAACGGATCCGGATCCGGATATCCTAATTTTCAAGTCCGGATCCGGGCTATTAAAATATATTAAAAATAATTATTTTATTTTAATTTTTTTAATTTTTTTAAAAATTAAACATAAAAAATTAAAATTAAATTTATTTTCATAATATTTTATTTATTTTTAATAAATTTATAATAATTTTACAAAAAAAATAGTTTTTTTAATTAATTTAATATTTTTAATTTATTTTTAATATTTTGACGGATCCGGATCCGGATTTCCGCGGATATATTAATTTTTGAAAGGATATCCGAAAGCCGGATATCCGGGTGCCCCGGATCCGGATAGTAAAATCACGGATCCGACAGATTCGGATCCGGATATCCTGAAAAGGGCCGGATATCGGGATCCGGCCCACCCCGTGCAAAGCATATATAGTTTTTTTTGTTTGAAAAAAAAAGCCCAAATTATATTCAACAATATATATATTCCATATCGACCAATAAAAAAAGTATGGAATGTAAACATTTGGTTGAGTTTTTACATAGATCATTCAAAATTTTGGATGCGAGTCATATAGTTATTTTTTTTCTATTATATCAAACTTCTCTAATGTTTTAATTGAGATAAAATAAGTTATAAACCATTCAAAAAAACAAAGTTGTACATGTTGGTTTAGCCACACGAAGCTGTAAAATACTAGATTTCACAATCGCACGCCCAAGCAAGGAAGCACAAGCACCCACTGTCCCACACACAAGCAGTCACATATATCTATATTTTATTACATTATGCTAAAATATCTTCTTCTTTTTTTGTTAAAGTTATGCTAAAATATCTATTCTGGATAAGATTTAAAACTAATATTAAAATCTGTTGATGATTGGTTATGATCTTATACTCATGATGAAATGAAAAAAATAATAATATGTGTACTGTCAATCCTTTTTATGATCCTTATTTTCCTTTACCAGAGTGTATCTAATTTTACATTATAGATTGTTAAACAAAAATTGAGACATAGCAAAACATTTGAATCTATTTTATTCTTTTGTGGTTTTATCCCAATGAAATCATGGGAACGGAGATAATTTTGAAATTTAGTCCAAGATATGAAGAATATGAATCCATTTATCTCTAATACTTCTCATTATCTTGAAATTTATAAACCAAAAGTCAATGTATATTAATGGACTTACAATTCAAACTTTTACCAAGACTATGCAAACACTCTCGTGCACCCAATTTACTTTTGCTATACGTGTTGCATCTAAAAATAAGCGTACATAACAAACATATGTAGTTTATGCAAGCTATGTTTCTATAATAGTAGTATTCAAATTCGAATCTTCATAATATGTATAGTTGATAAAAAAAAAAAACGAAACTATATGTAAACATTTATGAGAGATGATTATTTAGACAACACGAGGCAACAAAACTACAATACTACTTCAAACGGTTAAAGCCGTTTTAGTTGTAAGAGCTGTGTTTTCAATAAAAATATTGTTTTTATATTATTTTGGTCAGTTACTTAATCATCATAAGTTAATACTGATATGAAACTTACATGGTATTGAGTTATACATAAGAACCAACCTACTGTATATGTTCTAAATATATATATAGCATAGTAAAGCTTTAAATTGAAATGTTGACTAGGAGAGACATGAGCTTATAGGCATAGGCTAGCTTTGTTACCATTTATGTAAACCACCGTCATCCCAACAACTACAAGTCTGCAAGTACAACTCTTTTTTTTCTCGTTCCCTTTATTGTAGATGGACTTTTTTTTACAGAGTATATATATTTATTTTTAGTAAATAAAATTATGATGATTGTAAGAAAATAACAATGGGCTATAGGTTTCTTTGTCTATTGAACAATAAAAAGGTTTTGGTCATTTAACTATTACAAAACGTTTGATTTTTTTTAACTCGTCTTTTTTGATCATGCAATTAATTTATGAGTTTGTTTTCCTTATTGCCATTCACCAAACTAGCTAATTCTAAATTTAATTCATATTCAATTAATTTATGAAAATCTAGCCCGAGTGTATTAGAGAGATTTATACCCAAAAATAGTTGTTAAATCTCAATTTCAAAAGACAAAAGTATTCTTGTTATTACTTGTTAGTGTGACAAATTTTTTTTTTTTTTAAACACTCACAAATATTTATAAACTGATGGGCCTAACTCGACCCAATATTCATTAATTTGGCCCAAAACATTTTACTCCTCACACACAATCTTTCACATTTTCACTTCTGCCACCGTGGTCTCTGCTCGTCTTCATCTCCTTCAAGCAAATCAACTAAACCAAAAATCACAGATCAAACATTTCAATTTCAATCCATTAGAAGTTAAACAGAACTTTCGATCGATGCCGAAACTTCCAGCAAACCGTGTATTCTCCGTGATTTCACCGGTTTTCAAGGGATTAAACCGGAACATCGACATATTCCTGATTCGATTCTCCCGATCGCGGCTCCGGTTACGTTTCCGGCGCCGGAATCCACCTCCGATGTCCAACCAGTAAGCATGTCTTCTCTTCTTCTTCTTCTTCTTCTTCTTCTTCTTCTTCTTCTTCTTCTTCTTCTTCTTCTTCTTCTTCTTCCTCTTTATACTTTTACTGGCATTGGAATTTATGTTTGATTATGCTTGAAATGAAGATTGCTGGAAAAATTTAACCTAAGCACGTCACTTTTCTTATTCGCCTCTGGGTCTTCTTCTTCTTCTTCTGTTTCGAGAAAACAACAAATTAAAAAATTCCAAAAGAAAGTAAGAATAGTCGTCTCTCTGACTTCTCTCGAAATTGATGTCAACAAAATCCAAAAAAACAAATTAAAAGGAGCCATTGATTCCACGGTGCTTCCCTCTCTTAGCTTGTCAATGGGTATTATCTGACTTTTTCTCCCTTTACCAAGTCTCTCTCTTTTTGTTCTCACCATAGTTGCAATTCTTGATTCTTCTCAAAGTTTTGATTTTTATTTTGTGGGTTCTCTCAAAGTTTTTATTTTTTGGGTTATTTGGTTTCCTCTTGATTACAGTTGTGGTTTATCCAGAGAGAGAGAGAGAGATAATTTGAAGCAGAGGAGAAATGGGAGGTGTTTGTTCTAGTGGTTTCAAAGATAATGATAAGAAGTTGAGATCTACCATTGATGATCATGATGATAAGGCAAAAGGGTTCTCTGGGAAACTTAAGTCTATGAGAAGAAGGAAAACTTCTGATTCTTATTATTCAGACAAATATGGAAGCTCAAAGAGGAAAAGTTCCAATCCTAATGAGATTCTCTACAACTTTTCCGGCGAACTCGGTCCGATGCCTCCATTAAGAACAGATTCTACCAAGGTTAGGGTTGTTTCGATATTCTAATGCGTAACGGTTTGATCTTGTATTGATGAAAATTTGGTTTCTTTTCGACAGTTTATGCAGAGGAATTCGTTTCTTGGACGTGCTGGTGTTATGGGGCTAGAGAAGGCGGTTGAAGTTCTAGACACGTTAGGGAGCAGTATGTCCGGTATGAATCCGGGGACCGGATTTCACTCTGGTGTTACATCGTCTCGTGGTGGGAAAGTCATGATATTGGCGTTCGAAGTTGCTAATACGATAGCTAAAGGTGCTGCTTTACTGCAATCTTTATCTGAAGAGAATCTCAAGGTTATGAAGAAAGATATGTTACGTTCCAAAGGGGTTAAGAAATTGGTTTCTACGGATACCGTAGAGTTGCAAATCCTTGCTGCTTCTGATAAAAGAGAAGAACTAGATCTTTTCTCTGGCGAGGTGATTAGGTTTGGGAATATGTGTAAAGATTTACAGTGGCATAATCTTGATCGATATTTTCAAAAGTAAGTTTTAATTCTGCATCGTCCAAGTCCTTATGCAATGCTAGTGGATTTTCATTATACGTCGGTCTATAACGTTTCAGGCTTGACACGGAGAACTCGCAACATAAACTACTCAAAGATGAGGCAGAAGCAACGATGCAAGAGCTCGTTACTCTTGCCCGATTCACTTCTGTATGTTTTGTTACCTGACCTATTTCCATGTCGAAGTTGCAATGAAATGAAACTAACTTGCGTTTGCTTTATCAGGAATTATATCACGAGTCGCAAGCTTTGGATAGGTTTGAACAAGATTACAGAAGAAAACTCGCAGAAGTAGAGTCTTTAAACCTCCCTCGTAAAGGTTGGTCTGGTCTCGCTAATTATTTATCTCTTTTAAGGACTTCCGATTTCCATTTTCTTTTCGTACTTGTAGGAGAGAGTATCGTCATTTTACTGAACGAACTAAAACAACAGAAGAAACTTGTGAGGAGCTTACAGAAGAAATCTCTCTGGTCCCGGAATCTAGGAGAGGTAAGTGATTACTGAATTGTGTGATATATATATATGACGGTTATTATAATATTTTCTTTCTGTTGCAGATTATTGAAAAGCTTGTAGATGTGGTTTGCTATATACGTCAAACAATTGTCGAAGTTTTTGGTAACAACGGTCTAAAAGACAACAGAGGGAAGCAGGGAATAGAACGATTAGGTGAAGCCGGTCTTTCGTTACACTACGCTAATCTAATCCAACAAATTGATAGTATTGTAAGTTTCCAGATTCTCGCTAGACGTATTATGATAATACATATTCTATGGTTGAAAACTGATCCTTGACATTTTTAGGCGGCTCGACCTTCTTCACTTCCTTCTAATGTAAGGGACACGCTGTACAATGCATTACCTGCTACTGTCAAGACAGCTCTTCGTCCTCGGCTACAAACTCTTGATCCCGAGGAAGAGGTTTAAAGAAGATCTTTGGATTCTCAGTTATGTCGCTTTTTTTTTGTTACCTAACTTGTGTGTGTGTCTATGCAGCTTTCGATATCGGAGATCAAAGCAGAAATGGAGAAGTCGCTTCAATGGCTTGTCCCGTTTGCCACAAACACCACCAAGTAAGCTTTTCTTTCACCATTATTCTTGGATTCAACGTGTGTGTTCTCCTTGTTCGTTTTCGTCACATCTTTTTCGATTTACACAGAGCACATCAAGGATTTGGATGGGTAGGTGAATGGGCAAATTCGAGGATAGAGTTCGGGAAAGGAAAAGGCGAGAGTAACGGGAATCCAACACGACTTCAGACACTTCATCATGCGGATAAATCGAAAGTTGACTCATACGTACTTGAACTCGTGGTGTGGCTTCATCGACTAATGAAGTCAGCAAAGAAACGTAACCACAGCGTTAAGCTTCCAGAAACCAACGACCCTGGAAACAACACAACCATCTCCAATACGCAACTATCGCTTTCCCCGGACTTCACATATAAAAACCAACTCTCTTTAGAAGACAGGTTGTTGTTAGACAGCGTCCAAAGCGTAAAAATAGGTCCAAATCTAAGTAAGAGTCAAGAATTCGTCGGTTTGAAGAAGCACAAGAAAGGAATCAAGATTTGGGCATTGAGCAGAAGTACAGGTAACTCCCCGAAAGTCGATCTTTCCGGTGACAACTCTTCTAGTGATTTAGATGTCCTTGATGGTTTGGATTTTGCTTTCCGTTAGACGTGTAGTAGCACGAGCGGTCTTGAGAACCGGTTTTTGATCAAACACTCTGTTATTTATATATGAATCTATCATTCTTGTATATAAAACACAGCATATAAGCACAAAACATTTGATGTAGTAGATGAAACAAAACAAATACACTACTAGGATTTGGTTTAGTTGGATTTGTGTTTCAGGTCAACTGCTTTCTACAACCTTAAAGAAGCTAAACAACTCCAGCTTTGTTTGTCTATAAGATATGGTTTTTGATAAACCGAAAAATGCACTTGAAAATCTCGAAAAATGGATACGAAATTCGCGAAAACTCGTAAATGGATGCTTACAATCACTCTTCTCTGCTTTCTGGTTGCATCATCTTCAGAGGTGATCAATTCACCAATTGAGAACCAGAACCAACCAATTCTTGGTCAACCATCTTCTTCTTCTCCAGTAAACCAGCCATTAACCGGATTTAATCAGCCATCAACAACAAGTGGACTTAACCAACCAATTCTTGGTCAGCCATCTTCTTCTTTAAACCAGCCTTTAACCGGTATAAATCAACCATTAACCGGATTTAAGCAGCCACCATTAAGTGGACTTAACCAACCGATTCTCGGTCAACCGTCTTCTTCTGTAAACCAGCCTTTAACCGGTGTAAATCAACCATTAACCGGGGTTAATCAACAATCATCAACTGGATTCAACCAACCAATATCTTCATCTTCTTCTTCAAATCTCAATCAGCCATTTTCGAATCGACTTAACCAGAACAGTTTCTCAGGAAATGGAATTCCATTTCAGAATGGAAACTCGAAGCTTGAGGTCTTCATTACAAAAATTCTCTTTGTTTGGATTGCTCTTCTTCTAGCTTTGCATGGTCCAGCCAGGAACTGAAATGAAGTCACACATCATATATAATTTGGTTTCCTTCATCATATTTGATCTATAACATTCTAGTTTAAGAGTGTGTAATGTGTATAATTACTAAAATGTTTTTTTCTTTTTGTTATTGTATCAGTGTTCGATCCGGTTTTATATCGAGGTGTGGTTTTTGTTTAATTTGGTTTTTCGGTTTTCTGGTATATGGAATTATATATTATATAATGCAAATTTAAACCAACTCTTTGATCCCACATATTTAGCTAGTTGACATAAAATGCAAAAGCTTTTGTTACATGAGGTTTTTTAATTGGTTCATTGGTTTGGTTTATAGGGAAGTGGTCACACGTTAGAGTATAAACCAAAGGAGAGTTCAAATCATATTCAAGAGGTAGATAAATGGCCAACCTCTTTAAAGTTTAAACACAAGAAACCTTAATCTTAGAGTTATCTGGTTCATGTTGAAGCCGAAAGTGTTTGGTTTGCTGATTCATGGTTTACAAGTTTATTACTACCTAAAGTAATATGGTCATTTCAAACTCATACACCTAATGTTAAACCTTTCAATATTACTTGTAAAAGGAACTATGAAAATTGTTATTAACTAGGAATATACCCGCACAATATTAGTTTAATATATCTTTATTATATTTTAAATTATTGATAAACTAATTCTTTGTAGAAGAAGGAATTATAATATAGAAAAATGTATACATATGATTATATTTATTTAGAAATTGATAAGAGGTTTGTTATGTCTCTAAACCAACTCCGAACCGAATTACCCAAAACCTTGATCCGTTTGGAATAAATATGCCCTAGGTCATATATTATCTCTCTCTCCTTGCGGTCAGAAACTATACGACCATGGAAAGAGGAGAAAATTTAGATTCCATTCCGATTGATCTCATTGTACTATCGAGATTGCCTGCAAAGTCAATCGGAAGGTTTCGTTCCGTGTCGAAGCTATGGGGATCCATACTTCACCGTTATTTCACAAATTTATTCTTGACCAAATCACGCGCTCGTCCACGTCTCCTAATCTTCATTAAACCAGTTGATAACGGTGCGTGGCAGTTGTACTCAGGTTCCGTATGAGAAGTCTTCTTCGTCTATTGTGGTACGCGCTGATTTTCATATGAAGTTCCCTCTAGACCAAATTAATCTCTCTTGTACCTGGACCCGTCCATTTTCATGTGACTATGCCTCTGGTTATATCTGTTTCTCTAATATACTATTCTCAAATGGGTATGATAATATGCCTGTGATATGCAACCCTAGCACGGGACAATATGCCATCATACCTAACTTGACGAGGTCTTTAGGGTTTTTAGTTTTTAGGGTTTGATCCGATTGACAAGCAATTCAAGCTATTGTCCATGGGTCATCCAAATAATGATGATGAGGTTGAGCATAGAATTCTGACATTAGGAACTGGAGAACTAATATGGAGGAAGATCCAATGTCCCTTCCATGAGGACTGGGGAGCAGGGATATGCATCAATGGGGTTTTGTATTACACAGCTGGAATATTTGATGACTTGATAATAGTTTGCTTTGATGTTAGGTGTGAGGAATTTGACTTTATTCCCGCAGGATTCTTTAATTATTACTGTACTACATTGATAAACTATAAAGGTAAATTAGGTGGGATTAGTTGGAATGAGGATGAGGATGACGCTGGTGCCATTAAGTTGACTATGTGGGTTCTGGAGGATGTGGAGAACAAAAAATGGTCGAAACATGTCTACACTGTTTCGGATAGTAACATCGTTGAGCCCCACCATGTTTCCGTTGCTGGAATGACATCTACATGTGAAATTGTTTTGTGTATGGAGTATGCATCTAAACCGTTTTATGTTTTTTACTTCAATCCTGAAAGAAACACTCTCCAAACTGTTGAATTCCAAGGTAACCATCAAGTGTTTGACAGTTGGAAGCTAGTGTACATCTTTGTAGACCATGTAGAGGATCTTAACTTCAATATTATGAATACAACATCTATAAGTCCACCAGAACAGAAGCGTAAACCCGTGAGCACATCAACATCATCTATAGAAGATCATAACCAGCAACAAGAGCATCACCAGGAACAAGATCGTCTTACGTTTGAGAGCAATAACAAACCTTCGATATCTATAAGGCCACCAGAACAAAAGCGTAGACCCACAAGCACATCAACATCATCTAAACAAGATCATCACCAGAAACAAGATCATCGTACGTTTGAGAGCATTAACAAATTTGATGCTTTGTGTCTATTAGATGATGATATGGGGGAAACTGAGTGTGACTCCTCATTTACAGGTTCGTGTGAGCTTTATCACTCTGTTCTTTTATCATCTTCATGTTCTTTTTTCGTAATTAATGTTAATATTTTTGTAAAACTATTTTTTGGTAACTATTGAAATATTTTGTTCGTCTCTGTAGACCATGTGGAAGATCTTACGTTCAATATTACGAAGACAACATCTATAAGTCCACCAGTAAAGAAGCGGCGTAAACCCACGAGAACATCTGAAGAACATCGTCACAAGAAACAAGATCATACTAGGTTGGAGAGCATTAACAAAGCTGAATGTGACTTGTCATTTACAGGTTGCGCGCGAGCTTTATTGCTATGTTGGCTTACCATTTTGTTAATTCTGGTTATTATATTCATGTCGTAATTGTGTTAGACTTTTCCTCTACAATCTCATATTAGGCCTGGGCGCGGATCGGATATCCGGAAAAATTATAGTATTTGTGATTCGATTTGTTATTCACGGATATTAAATTTTCCGATTTGCTTTGCTTTGAAAATTTTAGATATTTGGAGTTACGGATATCCGGATTTTTTTCCGGATATTTGCGGATATTCGGATATTTGCGGATATTTGTTTTAACTGAA
This sequence comes from Draba incana, assembly GCA_963576765.1. Classification (NCBI taxonomy): domain Eukaryota; kingdom Viridiplantae; phylum Streptophyta; class Magnoliopsida; order Brassicales; family Brassicaceae; genus Draba; species Draba incana. Next base: position 2,665,226 of record OY755208.1, read on the forward strand.
AAAAACGAAAGAAAAATATTTTATTTTTTCAAAAAGTTATTTTTTCAGTATAAATTTTAAACTAATTAGTGAAAAAATAATATAATTTAGATAATTTTATTTGATATAACTAAAAATAAAATGAAAAGTGAAAGAAAAAATGGTGGACTACGAAACATTTATTATTATTTTTAGATAAAAATATGAGACAACTGATTTACAAAATTAGTAACTACGTAAATTTACTATAACTATATCCGTTCAATGTATTGAAAAGGTTTAAAAATGCAAATATATATTGTAGGTATATCATATTATATGTACATATATGTAATTTACGGATCGGATCGGATATTCGGATTTTTAAAATTAGTATTTATGATTTGCTTTGCTTTAGACGGATCGTAGATTTTACTATTTGCTTTGCTTTGATTTATAACGGATATTCGAATTTTTCGGATCGGATCAAAACGGATCACGGATCGGAGCAAATCTAACGGATAATTTGCCCAGCCCTATCTCATATGTTGTGCATTTAGAAGGAGACTTTGATTATCGTGCAAGTAGACTATTAGATAGTTTATTTTGGTGGAAGAAGGCAAACAATTAATTGCCATCCAGTGGAGCGTAAGAATTTTTCCTCAGTATAATGTTAATTATTTCATATGATAAAATTTTGTTATTTATGAGTTAAAACTATACGGGTGAATTTGAGAATCACGAGTACTTCTATATTTCACAAGTTTTATAGGTGTAAAAGAGATAACTTGTCTCCACCGTATCTAGGGCGTGAGGGAGTTCCAAGATTGATTATGTTCCGAGCTTGTAGGAGCTTCTTCGACAGAAAGCATAGTAATATCAAGTTTTGAGATGCCGGGACAATTGAAAGGGACATGTCTTCCAACTAACTTGAAAGACAACAACTCAAACCAAAATAAAAAGAATTGATGAATGAATACATCGCTTAGCATAAAATGAATGAATACAACATCATTTTGAAGCAGGGCTTATCAAGCACTAGACCAATTCTTTTGTTATCACTAATACAAGATTAAAATCAATAATATACTCGTGTTAATAAAACGTTAATTTTTGACATTTAAAAAAAAAAGATTAAAAAAATTGAAATCCTTGAAATGCATTTTAAAACAAAACCAACGATAATCTAGAACTTTTTTTTTTTTTTTTTGGTCGAAACGATAATCTAGAACTATAATTCCATATATACGCGGAACTGTGACGCAGTGAAAAGATATGGTAGTACTTTAGTAGTCTAGTAGAATAACTTAAATTAAAACTAGACAACTTTCTAAATAGATTAAATTACATTAAAAATACTATAGGTATAATAAATATATAAATATTATATTGATTAGATATTTATAAGAGTATCTACCAATAGATATAAAAGTTAAAATGAAATTCTTATATTTTATGGGTTATTGGTTTATAGATTTTAATAATAGATTTGGAAATCCAAATGAAATTCAGTGTTATTGGTTTTAAGATTTTAAAATACATATCAAAATATAGTGTTATTGGTTTTATAATTTATAAATACTAATTTAAATCACGTGTTATTAAATCCTACTAATGAATTTGATTTTACATTGGATTTAGTGGATTTGGAAGGATTTTAATGTTAAAAATACAAAAACTCAAATCCGAGCTAAAAATTTACAAATCAAATAACAAATATTTATAAATTCTAGGACATTTACAAATCAACTAATATTGTAGTAGTAAGATATTTAATGGGTCTCTTATGCTAAGATGCTCTAACATCTACATTAACCAACTGGTTTCTGTTTTAAGTCAGTTTGAATCTGAAGAAAAACAGAGCACCAAAAGAAGATATAACAAAGGTTTATGCCTTTAAACCATCTCCGAACCGAATTAACCAAAAACTTTGGTTCGGTCCGGATGGTTAGGTTCATAACCTAGGGTTTCGAACTCTATATATTAGAGTCTCTGCGATGACCCACGTACACTGACCATGGAGAGAGGTGGAAATTCAGATTCGATTCCGATCGATCTCATCACCGAGATACTCTCTAGACTACCTGCAAAGTCAATAACGAGGTTTCGTTGCGTGTCGAAGCAGCCCCGGGCCTACTGTTTTGTGGGGACCTAGGCCAAATTTTTTAAAAATTAATATTAAAATATTAATATTTTAAAATATTCTTTTGGGGCCTAATTTTGGTATGTTTCCGAAACAGAGGTCTATTTACATATAAAAATAATTTCTATTCGTACAAACAAAATAAAAATAAGTCACAATTACATAAACATAAAATAAAACGGGCCCTTTTTAAAAAAAAATAATAATAAATTGGGCCCTTTTTACCCAAAATTTTTTAAAAAATGATGACGGCCCCGGGCCGTCGCACCCTTGCCCACCCCACTTGGGCTGGGGCAGTGTCGAAGCTATGGGGATCCATACTTCACCGTCCATATTTCACAGATTTGTTCTTGACCACGTCACAGGCTCATCCACGTATCTTACTCGCCATTAAACCAGTTGGTAATGATCCGTGGCAGTTCTACTTGTTGCCTCGGCCTCAGGTTCCGTATGAGAAGTCGTCGTCTCTTGTAGTACCAGCCGATTTTCATATGAAATTCCCTAGCCAACAATTTAACATTGACAATAATTTATCTACTAGTAACCGACTATGTGGCTATGCCTCTGGTTTGATATGTTTCTCAGGTATCTCAAAGGAGTACGGCCAGAAACTTGTGATATATAACCTTAGCACGGGACAATATGCCATCTTACCGAAATTGACAAGGTACAATGACTTTTTAGGGTTTGATCCAATTAACAAGCAATTCAAGGTATTGTCCATGTCTTATGATAGTGATGATCCATCCCCTAAAATTCTGACATTAGGAGATGGAGAAATGAGTTGGAGAAAGATCAAATGTCCCTTAGCCTATAAGTCTTGGCGTGAAGGGATATGCATCAATGGGGTTTTGTATGATTCAGTTCGGAAAAATGATGGAACGGTTGAGATAGTTTGTTTTGATGTTAGGTCTGGAATTCAAGTTTAATCTCCCAGTATCACGATCGGCTGAATTGATATCCTATAAGGGAAAATTAAGTATGGTTTGTTGGAAACATAATTATGACTTTGAGCTGTGGGTTCTAGAGGATGTGGAGAAACAGGAATGGTTGAAATATGTCTACACATTGCCGAGGAATAAAGAAATTGATCACGCTGTTTTCGTTGCTGGACTTACAGTTGCTGGAGCTACAACTGATGGCGAAATTGTTTTGTCGATGTGCTATACATTTAAACCGTTTTATGTGTTCTACTTTAATCCGGAAAGAAACACTCTCCAAACTGTTGAAATCCCTGGTAACCATCAAGTGGTTAACGAACTGAAAAGAGTGTACATCTTCGTAGACCATGTAGAGGATCTAAATTTTAATATTAGGAATGCAACATCTATAAGCCCACCAGAACAGAAGCGTAAACCCACGAGCACATCAACATCATCTACAGAAGAAGATCAGGACTAAACACATGATCGTCCTATGTTTGAAAACACTAACAAATTTGATGCTTTGTATCTTTTAGATGTGAGCATTTACATGTTTGGTGTGAGCTTTATTACTCTGTCCATTCTGGTTATGTCCCTTTTTTGTAATGTTAATATTTTCATACACTCAAAGTCTCAGACGGTAGACTTTTTTTGGTAACCATAGCCTAAGTAACCAATTCATATCGTTGAGAATCTGATAAAATAAGATAACAAAGTGAATGCAGGATAAGTATAACTTGCAGCTAAATCTGTTTAAAATGTATTCCAACTTCCATGAAGAAACACTAATTAAAGAGAAGTTACAATTGTCACATAAACCAAATTCTCTACTCTTTATCTTCTCTTATTAGAAGGTAACGTTGGTATACTCTGCTCATTCCTAAAGAAATTTTCCGGATCAACATCGGTTTTCACCCGAACCAATCGATCAAAATTATCGCCAAAATATTTCCTCCCGTAGACTTCTCCCTTTCGATAACTATCCTCTCCGTGGTCATTAACCCCGATATCGATATCCCTATAGTTCAAATACGAACTTCTAGGGTTTTTCGACACGAACGGGGTCATGATTCTGTAGGTCGTTCTTAAATTACCAATGTAAAGTCTTTCCGCTTCCGGTCCAACGTCGGGCCATGTCGTGGAATGTTGGATTTTGTATAGTTTATTCCTATGCGGAAATGCCGTTTCGTTCGCCGCGGTCGCGTTTAAATTCCCTCCGTACGGATTCAATACCAAACCGGTTCTATCCAACGTCGCCAATTTCTTGAACAACCGGTTTAGTTCGGATTTGGTCATCTCTTTCTCAACGTAATCCGATTTCCTCTTGAGAAATTTTGCCGAATCCGGTTCTCGCTCGAGTAAAATCTCCGGTTTAACCTTGTCCACGTCTACATGGTTCATCCACCATAAGAGTGACTGAATCCAAGTCATCTCTTTACAATCTTCTTTCTTCAAACCCAACTCCGGAAACTCCTTACTCATCTTCAAAACAACGTCGTTTGCACCACCTAAATACAAAGCTCTTAACTTGGCTCGTACCGTAAGAGTCTTGTTCTGCGTCGCAGAAGATACCAACACTCTCATGAATAAACCGGGATCGGTTCTCGGAGCAACGAATTGCCATTTATAAACCATGTCAAGGGCATTTTCGTCCATAAATTTATCTACCCTGAATACGGTTACGGTTTTCGGAACCACCACGAGTTTCACTTTGAACGCCAAAACGACGCCGTAACTTCCGCCGCCTCCGCCGCGAATCGCCCAGAAAAGATCCTCTCCCATCGATTTCCGATCATGAACCTCGCCGTTAGCGACGACGATCTTCGCGTCGACGACGTGATCTATCGTTAATCCGAATTTCCGAATCATGTGCCCGTAACCACCGCCGCTTACGTGTCCCCCGACGCCGACGGTAGGACAGAGTCCGGCGGGAAATGCGTGGATCGCGCTTTTCTCCCAGATCCGGTAAAAAAGCTCGCCGAGCGTCGCTCCGGTTTGTACCCAGGCGGATGCTCCTCCGTCGTCTTTTAAATCGACGGAGATGTTTCGGAAATTGGAGAGATCGAGGATGAAGAAAGTTACGGCGGAGGAGATGTATGAGAGACCGTCGTAGTCGTGACCGCCGCTACGGATTTTCAGCTGGAATTTTAGCGTTTTGGTGCAGATCACGGCGGCTTGAACATGAGATTCGATACGTGGAAGGATTATGACCGTTGGTTTGGGAGTTGAGGTTGTGTTGAAACGCGCGTTTCTGATGTAAGCGCGTAATACGGTGGTGAAGGAAACGCTGGTACGTGGTAAAACGACGTCGGATAGATCCTTATCGGAAATATTTGTCTCGTTTTTAAAACATCGGAGAAAATTTTCGTAAGGAGTTGCAGAAGAATCTGCATGATACAATGATGAGTATATTGCAGCAAACAAGAGAAGAAAAATAAGATACGTTTTGTTATCCATTTTTTTTATTTTTTTCACGTTTGAGTTTTCGTGTTAGAGAGATTTGGGTGAATAGAGATTTTTTTTTGTGAGAAAATGCGGTGTTCCTTTGAATTGTCTGGTCAAATATTTCCAACTTTAATTATGGTAAGTGTATGTAATTGACGTGATTTTATAAAATCTATCCGGCCAATTAAAATGTAAAGAATATTGGCGAGGGTATCAATTATATCTATAGAAATTGTCCAAATTTCCAAAGTTGAATAGCTGGAGAGATATTTTGAAGAGAAAGAGGGTAGGATATCAGGAAAAGTATAAAATGTTCCAAATCCTAAAATCATAATGATATTTCTAAGTATGTAAACAAAAATCAAAACTGTGCAATGAATTATGAGCTTAACATTCAAAATTAGTTGATACTAAATGAAACAATCCACAATTTTACTCTCTTCTTATTAATAATGTCTAAACACACAAAGATCACAAAGATTAAGTTATATAATTGTAAGTTCTTTTTTCTTCATTAAAATGAAATATATATCATCTAAATAAAACAAATTAACCAATGGCTACAAAAATATTTTCAGTATGAATCGTCACAAAGGATAAAACAACTTCAACTTTGCATACAGAGTTAAGAAAAATAAATTTCATAAAACACTTAGATGAGAAAACCAAGAAAGTATTAGTTACGATATACGATTAAAAAAAACACTTGTTCATACATTTCACAGCGATTTACCAAATCTTGATACATAATTCTTGCTTTATTTGTTCAAAATTTCAATACATGTTACAAACCACAATACTCGTGCTTATTATTTTCGAACCGGAATACTTTGTTCGTTCCTCCAAAAGTTTATCTCATCGTAAACGGATTTAATATCCACTAACCTCTCGAAGTTATCTTTGAAATACTTAGCCCCATAGATTTTACTTTCCTCGTACGTGGAATTAACACTTGACCCAATATCAAGATCACGGTAATTCAAAAACGCCTCCCTCGGATTACTAGACACGTACGGTGTCATGAATTCATACATCTCTCTCGCACGTGCCAAATGATTCTTCTCCACGTCATCTCCAGCTTCTGACCAATCTATCAGATACTCAATGTTGAACAAATTACCAGCTCTATGTGGGAACGGTGTCCTCGAACTCGGGATCTCAGCCATTCTTCCTCCGTACGGGTTCCAATTCATTTCAACTTTCTCAACCTCTACCAATTTCTTCAACATTAAACCGAGACCGGTTCTAGAAACCGGACTCTTCACGTAGTCCGATTTCCGCTTCATAAACATTTTTTTCGCGACCGTCGTGTTTAGTAGTACGGAAGTTGATGTACCGATCGGATAACCGGCCCAAAACAGAACCGAATCGATCCATCTCATATCGGTACAATCGGCTTTCTTCAGCTTCAACTCTGGGAAATCCCGGTTCATCACGTTCAACGTCTTATCCGACCGGCCTAAATACATCCCAATAAAAGACGCTAAAACCGTCTTCTCGCCAGTCTTCGTACCGTTGACTAAAGTCAACGTCAACCTCACGAACAAATCTCGATCCGTACTATGAGCAAAACTCTGCCACTTCATTATAAGATCGACCGCTCCTTCTCCAACGGTTTTCCTGACGCTAAAAACCGTAACTTTCTCCGGTACTGGAACCAACCGAATTTTATATCCCAACACGATACCAAAACTCGCAGCTCCACCTCCTCGGACCGCCCAAAAACGATTTTCGCCCATCGAAACCCTATCAGTGTAGGTATTACTGTTCGAATCGACAATAGCGGATCCGACAACGTTATCAACCGATAATCCGTACTTTCTCATCATTGTACCGTACCCTCCGCCGCTAAAATGTCCACCAACACCTAAAGTCGGAAACAAACCGGCCGGAAATCCAAGAACGTTGCTTTTCTCGGCGATTCGGTAATAAAGCTCTCCAATTGTAGCGCCGGTATCGACCCAAGCAGTTCCTTCCGTGAGATTCACGTCAACGGATTTGAAACTGAACATGTCGATGACGAAGAACGGAACGGTCGATGTGTAAGAGAGTCCTTCGAAGTCGTGACCTCCGCTTCGGATTCGGACATGGAGAGAGAGCTCTCGTGCGCATGCTAGAGCTGTCCCGATATGTGACCACGTGGCGGCGGCGACGATGGCGATTGGTTTTGGTGTGGTGGGTTTGTCGAAACGGAGGTTTGGTATGCGGCGACGGAGGACGGTGGTGAAAGAGGAGTTTGTTGGGATGTAAGTTACGGTGGAGGTGAAATCCGGTGGGTTTGATCCTTGTTGTATGATACATCGGACGAAAGTTGTTGGATCGGTCACGGACTGTGAAGTTGCTAGTGTAAGTGAGATTAGTAGTAGATAAATTATTATGAGTAATTTTTCCATTTTTTTGTTGATGTTTATTTTTGGGAGTTTGAATTAGTATATTTTTTGGAAGGTTGTGTTGTGTGTGTTTATATAGAGAAGATTTTAGTGATCAAATCTGTTCAATGAATTTGTTTATGTGAGTGTTCACTTATTACATTGCTTCTGTATGAAAATATGCTGGCAACAAACATATAGAAAGGCAACCAATCCTTTATTTCTATTTGTTTTTTTCTTTCGTAATTTGAAATCTCTTCCTGTATTTAACGGTGGATTATTAATTATTATTAATCAATAATAAAAGACAATTATTGTTGGTCAATATGCTTGCAAAGACATAAATCTTAGTCGGACGATCTTATCCAAAACGAGGGCCAAAGGTGAAAACGGATGTTGGCTGGTTAGAGGGTAAACATACGATGAAATGAAGCATCTATCAATACATCAATATTTTCTAAACTCCGAACTATTTTATTTATGAAGAATGAAATTGAATACATATTCTACTTTTAAATAAAGTTTTAAGTAAATATTTCTACAAGATTACAGCCAAGATTAAAATAGTTTTAATATGAGATTTTTTGCTTATATAGAAGAAACCACAATTACAGCTAATTAAATGATAATGGACTAAATATATTTGACTTCGACTAGAGCTTAAAAATAAAAAGTTTGACTATGACTTTGACATATTGTCATTGTATTTATGAGCAATCCGGTACGCGATAGCCGATAACGTGCACTCCAGACAAATATTTTGGTAGCTTATACGTGAATCGTGTACGGATCGTGTATTTTTTCTTTTACCACTTTTTTTTATTGGTTCAAACTTTATTTATAACTTAAAATCCGTTAAAGAATATGTATTGATCAAATAAGTCTTGTTTATCATATCCGTGTCGTCCGTTAATAAAGAGAGAACGTTGAATATCTTGGTCGATAAGGGTATACATATAATATACATTTTGCGTGCATGTGAGTGTGATCCATTTATCCTTTTTAAGAAATAAACGACGACTCTTCCTTGAATGACATGTCAAATTTCATAAGTTGGCATAGGACTAGTATAGGAATATACCAATATCGTCGGTGATGGTGACAGAGGTGGTCATGACAATTGTCTTTTACGGTAAACTTTGGATATGACTTCTTTGATTAGTGATTTTTTCTTACTGCATCAAAGAATTTACCATTTTATTAGTCAACAATCACAAAAGTGATAACAACTAACGATATTGATGCATTTACTATTTTTATACTACCATTATCTTTTACTATCTTGTTTAGCAATTTTGGTACCGTTTACCGCTCACTGTTTCCGCTCAAGCTTTTTTGAAATTGTTTTGTGTCACTAATAAAGTCCGTTTGTCTATATTTATTTGTAACATTTTAAAACCGGAGAAGCACAATTAATAATGTATATGATTTTGCTCATTAACTTTAATATTCGAATCATAGATCTTAATACATTTCATAACAATATATCGAATCAAAGATTTCAATATATTTCTTGTTTATATTTTTGTCTAAAAATCTTGATACATGTCACACAACTTCACAAGTAACAACAACTCACAACAGTCTTGTCATACATATTCATCTTCGAACCGGAATACTTTGTTCGTTCCTCCAAAAGTTTTCCGCATCAATAGAGGTTTTAATATCCACTAACCTCTCGAAATTATCTTTAAAATATTTAACCCCATAGATTTTACCCTCTTGGTACGTGGAATTAACACTTGACCCTATATCAAGATCACGGTAATTTAAAAACGCCTCCCTTGGATTACTAGACACGTACCGGGCCATGAATCTATACATCTCCCTCGCACGTGCCAAATAATTTTTTTCCACGTTATCTCCAGCTTCTGACCAATCTACGATATACTCAATGCTGAATAAATTACCAGCTCTATGTGGGAACGGTGTCCTCGAACTCGGGATCTCACCCATTCTTCCTCCATACGGATTCCAATTCATTTCAACTTTTCCAACCTCTACCAATTTCTTGAGAATTAAATCAAGACCGGACCTCGAAATCGGACGCTTCACGTAGTCCGCTTTCCGTTTCATGAATATTTTTTTCGCGACAGTAGGATTTAGCAACACGGAATTCGGTGTGCCGATTGGATAACCGGCCCAAAACAGAACCGAATTGATCCATCTCATTTCGGTACAATCGGTTTTTTTTTATCTTCAACTCCGGAAAACCCCGGTTCATCACGTTCAGTAGCTGATCTGACCGGCCTAAATACATTCCGATAAAGGAAGCGAAAACCGTCTTCTCACCGGGTTTCGTACCGTTGACCACAGTCAACGTAAGCCTAACGAACAAATTCCGATCCGCACTAGGAGCGAAACTCTGCCACTTCATTATAAGATCAACGGCTCCTTCTTCCACGGTTCTTCCAACACTAAAAACCGTAACTCTCTCTGGTACAGGAACCAGCTGGATTTTGTACCCCAGCACGATGCCGAAACTCGCAGCTCCACCTCCTCGAATCGCCCAAAAACGATCTTCTCCCATCGAAACCCGATCTGTGAAAATATTCCCGTTCGAATCAACGATCCCTGATCCGACAACATTATCCACGGACAATCCGTACTTCCTCATCAGATTTCCGTACCCTCCGCCGCTAAAATGTCCACCAACGCCTAAAGTTGGAAACAAACCCGCCGGAAATCCAAGAACATTGCTTTTCTCGGCGATTCGATAATAAAGTTCTCCAATTGTAGAACCAGAATCGACCCAAGCCGTTCTTTCCGTGAGATTTACGTCAACCGATTTGAAACTGAACATGTCGAGAACGAAGAACGGGACGGTTGATGTGTAAGAGAGTCCTTCGAAGTCGTGACCTCCACTTCGGATCCTGACTTGGAGGGAGAGCTCACGTGCGCAACCCAGAGCGGCTTGTATGTGTGTCCACGTGGCGGCAGCGACGATGACGACGGGTTTTGGTGTGGTTGGTTTATCAAAACGGAGGTTGGGTATACGGCGGCGAAGGATGGTGGTGAAAGAGGAGTTTGTTGGGATGTAAGCGACCGCGGAGTTAAGACTGGTCGGGTCCGTTGGTTGTCGGTCTAGACATCGGAGGAAAGCTGTCGGATCGGTAACGGATTGTGAAGTTGCTATTGATGATGAGATTAGTAGTAGGGAGATTAATAGTAATTTCTCCATCTTGTTTTTGGTGTTTGTGTTTTGGGAGGTTTTTGGTTTATGTATTTGAAATTTATTCATGTGTGTATATATAAAGGAGATTTTAGTGATCCAAAAATGTCTATTATAGCACTGTACTTCACTAAACAATTAATCTGTCTTTATTTATTCGCAATTTGAAAAGCTTCTTGTATTAGAAGAGGATCGATTAATTTGGGTGGTAAATAGGGATAAATATAAGAGAATTTTAATATTATAAAATTCTTATATTTACCCAAACTATTTTTGGATATCTAAATATAACATCTATATTACCCATATTTAAGGGTAAATATAACAATATCGCTCTCCTCTTTCTCTTTCTATTCATCAATCACAAAACAATTAATATTATAAAATTCATATATTACTCCAATCATATTTACCACCCATTAACGTGCTTGTCAAATAATTAACTATTAGGCTATTTAGTCCAACTATCTTATCCAAACCTGTTTCTACCTCTAGGTTCGAGATAAATAACAAGAGATCAAAACAAAGGCTCTGAATGCATGGTAATATTTCACAGTACATGATGGTTCAAATAGTCACAAAAATACGTATATATAGAATTTTTATGTTTGGTGTAGGATAGAACAATCCATCTCCATTCGAAACTAGAGTTAAGTTTTCTAACCCAAGAGGACCCTCGGAATAAGAGTAGTAGTACTACGGAATTGTTAATTATGAAATTAGGAATCCCTTAAATCATTCTCTTATCCATTGATTCTGGATATCATCATATTAATCTCGGTTTAGGATCTAAATTATATTCTATACAATCTGTTCACGCTATTTTTTGACAGCTAAAATTTTGTTGGCTCCCTAATAAATTAAATGCTATAGTGGACTAAATATATTTGACTTTGACTTCTACATATTGTTTTTATACATAGATATTTATTAGCACTCCGGTCCGCGATAGATCATAGCCGATAACGCGTCATTATCTAAGTATATGACTTTCAATCTTTGTTAACAACAATGGAGATTATACATAGTAGCATATGCGTGATGCAGTACGGATCGACTATTTTATTAGTATACATATATATATCTAATAAGATCCCTTAAATAATATGTTTTTAATCAGTGTATCGTGCAAGTCTCGTTTATTAAATGGGATAATATATGTATCTACTATTTTCTCGTAATAGACTTCCCATTTTCTACCACTTCACAAAACATCTTTCATTTCTCAACCACTTTTCACTATTGGGCTAATGCAAAAAGACAAATTTAACCCTCCCATAAGTGAGTTGATTTCGTAGACAATATTGTCTCTGGTACAGACATCGTCTCTGATGCACATATTTGTTCGCCGTCGTTGTCTCCGACGTCGGATTGTCTCCGGTGCAGACTTTTTTGTCTCCGACGTCGGATTGTCTCTGGTACAGACGCTTTTGTTTCCGACGTCGTCTCTGATGCACAGATTTGTTCACCGCCGTTGTCTCCGACGTCGGATTGTCTCCAGTGCAGACTTTTTTGTCTCCGATGTCGTTTCTCCGACGTCGGATTGTCTCCGGTACAGACGTTTTTGTCTCTGACGTCGTCTCTGA